>OY776128.1:24856672-26106672 GCA_963675135.1 Galeopsis tetrahit
AATAGTTACTCCACAAAAATAAATTGTGCATCGCATAGGTACGTACAATACTGGAAACTTGATTTGTCATATTTTCATGAATGTTGTGAAAGTTGATCAGAACAGATTCATATATTTACTAATTACATCAATTTTTGTTTTTTCTTCATTTACTCCGTAATTTAGTAAAGGATGTGACCTTGCTAGGTGTTTGAGGGAAGTTGGACTAAATGTATTTCTATATGCATTGTTTTAGGAGTAAGTCTGATATTATGTAAAAGTTTAACAAGGATGATCCATTTCCAAGAGGGATATAGAAATGTGTATTTGATGTTCTACATTCTTTAATACTTTGCTATGTTACATTTGTGTTCTTCGTCAGTTAAATTTAGAAATTTGTACATCTTATATGTTGATATAATCGGTAGTCACTAGATTCACTATAGTAGTCCGTCTGGCTGCTCTTACTGAAATCATTACTCTTCATTCTCCCTATTCTTCGATTGGTTTAAATCCAATTTTATAATTTTTTTTTTTTTGGTTTCATTTTATAATTCTTATTTAAAAAAAAAAATTACTCTCACTCTTTCAATTTTTACATAAACAACTAATTTTTCTTAAAATTTTTATTCAATTTAAATGAGAATTATAAAATTAGACAGAGGGAAAGAGTAATATATATATATATTTTTAAAGATAACCACATTTTCTTAAAAATAATATACACTATAATGGATAACTTAAATTTACCAATTAAAGTTATAACTTAAATTTTAAGTTCTAAATATTTTGATACATGTTATAACTTTTTTAATACTATTAAATATGATAATATTATTTTAAAGTTGCAGCATGTTAATTGTCATGATATTACAAATGGTTTATCATATAATTTTGTAATATTTATATATAAAAATAACTAATTATAATTTTTATACTCCTTCCGTCCCGAAATTACTTGCATAGTTTGACCGACACGATGTTTAAGAAAATTGAATTTAGTGGTTGATGATGTAAGATAAATGAGAGGTATTTTAGGTAATTTGATAATGTGTAAAGTGAAATGTATGAAAAAAATGAGTGACAAATTTGAAAATAAAATGATGTTGTGAGATTATTAATTTTGTAGTATATTTCCATATTAAGAGTGTGCAAGTAATTTTGGGACATCCCAATAAGAAAAGTATGCAAGTAATCACAGGACGGAGGGAGTAATAAATATCATAAACCGTGCATCGCACGGGTGAAATACTAGTACTTTTAAATAAATTAAGTGGGTAATTTTTAGCATTACAACTAATACCTTCAAGTAATTTAAAATATTACCCCCACCCCACCGTTCCAAAATAAGCTTTCTCATCTCCATTTTTGTTTGTTTCAATAAAAATTTCTCATTCCTTTTTTCATTGGACTATTTATTATCACATTTCATTATATTTTTTAATATATCAATATCATCACCTCCCCCACTAAAAAAAAATATCATCACCTCTAATACATCTACATATGTCATCATATTTCTTATTCTATCATATTTCTTATTTTTTTAATTTTCGTGTCCAAAAGTCATGAAAATTAAAGCTTCTATTGGAGTCTGGGTTTGGGATGAAGGGAATGCAGGTCGAGACGAGTGAACCGTAGATTCTAAAAGATTTCACCTATGCTGAGCAACGGTACATTACTCAATATCTATGTGTCTTTATACTATTGGTTGAGTTGAAATCAAAAGTACACAAACAAAGAAAAAAGTGGTGACCCCACATATACATAATACAAAAAGAAGTATCCAATTGAACAATCTTCTGCTGTCCAACATAAACGAAACCGTTTTAGAATTTGTGCATCAAATTCACACAATTTTTTCTTATTTTGAGTGGACGTACTAGTAGTACATGCCTTGATTGATATTTCTCTTTAGGGCATGACAAGAGAGCATATAATGGGCCGTGTGAGAAAGTATAAGGAAGTTTCGTTATTTGGTTTTATTCAACTTACAAAATTTTGACATGTCGCCTATAATCTTATCTAGATGAGATCTACAATTATGCATTTGGGCTTCTATCCATTTCTATTTTAATTTCGAATACTTTTTATATGTGGAGAAATCCCCCAATCAAGATAACTCAATGTCAAATCCATAGGTCTATACCTACAAAATATTTAATTATAATTTTTTTAACACATTTGATTTCATTTTTAATACTATACGGCTATACCTACAAAATATTTAATTTTAAAACAGCCAACGTAATGCACATGAATGAACTCATCTAATAACATATATATTTATTGAGAAACAAAAATGTATATGATGTGTGTGATGAGAATAAAAATGAGGGTGGACGATCATCTTGTTTTAAAAGTATGTCGTTTTAGCTATTTTTTTAATTTTTTTTATATATCACTGATATTATCTGATGTAAATTTTTATTTTTATTGAAAATATATTTATGCATTCCTCTTTTCTCTTTCTTTCAAGATGTAAGTCAACATTATTTTTTCTCATTTTATTTTTGTCTTCATACATTTCAGAATGAAGTATTTATTGAAGTGGAATGACAAAGAAAGAGAAATATTATTGAAAGTTAAATGTGTTAAAAATGTTCTTTAACTTTCATACAAAATAACGAAAAACGACCATTATTAATTTATTATGAAAGAATATGAATTGAATTTAATAGAATTTGAGGATTCATTAATTTAACTTTCATCATGAATAGGGTTTGGGATTTGAAATGTCCAAAACCTGACAGAGCTAGTAGGCACGAAACAAACACCCCCAAAACAAGGAAACAAAAAACTAACTTGAACTCACATGTCTTTACTTTTTGCATAATTGAAAATTCATTTGTTTTATTTCTTGTTGAGTTATTAATATATTGGTGTGATGTATGTATTGTTTAGTAGTAATTATTTTCTATGAAATAAAAAGTAAAACACTGATTATGAAGTACTCCATTGAAGTAGTAAATGATTTCATTCAAATTAGAAGTACTAATCCATTAAATAATTGAGTATTAATTAGTCATAGTGAAATGCCGACCTTTCTCCTTTTTGAATAATCTAGTTTTTCCCCCCATTGCTTGATAAAAATTTGAGTAAAAAATATAACCCATTAAATATCTCACCACTTAAAATTTAATATTTGGAGCAACTAGAAATGTAAACTGCAATTTACTTTTCTGATTCGTTTTATCTAAAAATGGTTGAAATGGAGTGGATTATATTTGGCCTGTCCTTCCAAAAATTATTTTGAGTAATGTAGTGAGGTGTAAATTATATTTAGTAAAGTATAAAATAAAATACGAATAAAAAATAAGTGACAATTTTAAAAATAAAAAATAATATTGTGAACTAATTTTCATATTTAGAGTAATTACTGGATGATGAAATATTAAGGAATACCTAATTCAAAATTAATTTAGTTGGAATGTCAAATTTTAGTGAAGAGTTAGCTATGGAGGTTGACCCCTAACCCCAAATATTTTATTGAGCTAGTCTTATGTGAAATATTGCATATATGCATTTCAATCATTTACACTCACATTCTTTATAAATACATCCACCGACAGTTCAATCCACATTTTTTATAAATACACACATTGACAATTCAATTCATACCCATATTTTTTTATAAATACGCCCACTAGCAGAAATTGTACTTAGTCGTCTTCTCCGAGCAGTTTTCGGCCACCCCAGACCGCGGCCGAACGCTGCAATTTACGACGGCCTTAATCTTTAAATATTTCCTATTTCTTTAAATATTCTTTAATAATTATTATGGATCAAGGTTATTTTATATTACTACATGCAATAATATATGTTACTATATGTTATAATGTGAGTTACTTAATCAATAAAAATTCTAGAAAAAAATACTACATAAAAACATCGGTATTACTATATAAAAAATTATATGTTACTACATACTACAATTTGAATTACTACATTGAATATGCGTTTGTTACTATATGTAACTTTATCAAATGATTTGCATTACAACATGGTTATTGTGTTTACTACATGCGATAATATATGTTACTACGTATTATAATGTGAGTTACTACATTAACAAAAACACTAGAAAAAAACGTGTTACTAAATAAAAGAATTTGTATTATTATATAAAATAGTTTGTGTTATTACTACATTAAATAATGTGTGTTACTATAGATTACAATTTGAATTACTACATTTAATATCCCGCGTTCGACAATAAAATAAAAGATAAAAAAATCACAGAAACTGGTAAAATAAACGGGTTAAATTTTTTGGTCAAAATTAGAACACAAGCGGACCAGTTGACAAGTAACATCCACGAGGGAAAAAAGTTCTCCTCTCAGTAGGGGTTAGGGTTCACATCCGCCGTCATGTGTCTATGTCAGATCATCTGGATCTAATGTCACCGTCGAGACTCGGTTCCCCTTCCCCCTTTTTTTGCTAGCGTCGTCATCTTCCTTTTGTGCCCCCCTCCGCCCCTTCTGTTTTTTCCGGTTTTTCTTCTCACGTACTCCATGTCGCTTGTGACAGTTTTGCTCTCCCCTCTTGTTGTTTTTTTTTTGCAGGTCTACACAGATCGATCGCATATCAATCACCTCCTCCCCTGGGCACTATCATGTCGAATTCCGAGAACTCAGATGAGGAGCCGCTAGAACTGGGAAGGAAAAACCCGCATAATCGAAAGTCGAGGGCTCCGATCTGCCTTGTGGGGCGACTATGCACTGAAAAACCATACAATATGTTTGCCCTCATGGATGTTATGGTTAAGGCCTTCAAAACTCGATCGAAAGCCACTGTTCGGGAATGGGGAAAAAAGCTACTGATCTTCTCCTTCACTGAAATCAAAGACAGAGACTGGGTTCTCCAAAACCAACCATGGCACTTTGAAGGAGCCCTTTTTGCCATAGCGACTCTAGAAGGGTCAGAACAACGCTCAACAGTCTCGGTCACCAAAGCCTCTTTCTGGACTAGAGTCTACGATCTCCCTCTGGATCTCCACACTGAGGAGGATTTAATCTCAATTGCCAATAGAATTGGAACCCTTGAGGCCTACGAGGTCCCAAAAGATGACATGGTTGGGAGCTGCCCCCGGTTCAAAACAGAGATTGATGTCACCAAACCTCTGCGTCTGGGTCTAAAGGTGAAGTATGATGGAGAGGAACTATGGCTCCCAATCAAATATGAGTCATTGCCTTCGTACTGCTTCTGCTGCGGAATTATAGGGCACAATTTTCGAATGTGTGACGACTACGATCGAAATGAATGCCCAATTCCTTCTGAGATGCCCTTTGGCCCTGCTATCTAGGCCTCTCCGGTTAAGAGAATCAGGGGAATCAAAGTTGAATGCAAAACTGTGCGAAGGTCCAGCGGCTATTCTCATGGATCGACCGATGGGGGTAGCGAAATCCATATAGTGGCACGGCGTCTCACCCTTGAAGGTACTTCCATTCCACACTCTACAGCCAATAATCATATCCCCCCACCCCCACCCCCTACCCGTACAAACCCACCACAAACCCCCAACCCAAATCATCCAGCTCACACAACACCTCCAAACCTAAACTCAACCATGAATACAATCTTGGTCGATCGTATCCTATCTAACATAAAATATGCCCTCATAGAGCAACCTTCAATCCAAAGAAAATCCCACGAACCCACTATTGAAACCATCATAGAAGAACTAGGAGACTCAATTCTGAAAAGCCCAAAACATCCACCCAAGAACCCCCAACACCCACCCCAACCTGACTCTGACCCACACATTCACCTTCAGCCTACCTTAAACCCATCCCAACATACCCCAAAACCCGCCAACAATACCTCGCCCACCCAGAACCCAAAAAAAAAACTACCTAGAAACGTGATGCAAGAAACAAAGGGAGAGATGGCCCAACCGTAACGAACTCAGCCTCCGATACAGCCCTAACCAAGAGGACCTTTGAGGATTTGGAAGACAGAATGGAGGTAGATGAACAGACACCGTCTGGGAAAAAACATAAAAACAGCTCATCTGATTATGGAGGTAAGGACGGACTGGAACCAAATGAACCCACAGCGGCGGTGAGTGCCCCTCGGCACCACTGCCGGGACCAATGAGTTGCTTAGGGTGGAACTGCCAAGGGCTTGGGAACCCTCGGAAAGTTCAAGTGCTGAAAAGAGAAATTAAGTCTAAGAGCCCAACTTTTACCTTTCTGTCGGAAACAAAGATGTTAGTTAGAGAATTACGTGGTCTCAGCTCGAAATTAGGTTACGATTCATGCTTTGGAAGTGACTGCACCACTGATGGGGGTGGCCGTAAGGGAGGATTGGCGATTTTCTGGAACAAGGCTGACAAAATCGAAATAGTCTCCTACTCTCAGAATCATATTGATGCACTCGTAGGAGATGGAATGGACGAAGTGAAATGGATATTTACTGGGGTGAATGGATGGCCGGAGGATAACTCAAAATGGAGAACATGGGGAATGTTTGACCACCTATCGATTGGAGGGAATCTGGCTTGGCTATGTCTTGGAGACTTTAATGAGATTCTGTTCAACTCAGAAAAACGTGGGGGAAATTCAAGAAGGGAATCACGAATGGAGGACTTCCGACAGTGTCTTGATAGAAATGGATTGATCGATCTGGGATACCACGGAAACCCATTCACTTGGTCAAACCAACAGATGGGAATCAACAACATCCAAGAACGCCTGGACCGAGGAGTGGCAACACACAACTGGGTGACCCTTTTCCCTCAGCACAGGGTTACTCATCTCCCTCGGGTCTTATCAGATCATTCGCCGATTGTTGTTAACTTGACTCCGGACACTCTGGAGCAAGGAAGCCGCAAAAAAGTAAAACTCTTTCGGTTTGAAGAAAGATGGTTACAGGAAGGAGACTGTGGTGAAATTATTAAACACGCTTGGGACTCGAGTCCCCAACAATCTGTCGACCACCTCATGGAGAAAATCGAATCGCGTAGCCGCTCCCTCAAGGCCTGGGACTCAATTCACTTTGGGGACATTCCTAGACAAGTGGAGAAATGCAGCAAAGATTTATTGAGATTGCAAGGGGCTACTCCAAGTACTGAAAATTTACAGAAGGCACGCTCACTTGAGAACAAACTGGCTGCACTATTACGGAAAGAGGAACTCTTTTGGCATCAACGATCCCGCATAAGTTGGATGAGAGATGGTGACAGAAACAAAAAATACTTTCACCAAACGACAAGTGGGAGGAAGAAAAGAAACTCAATTACTGGAATTTCAGACGGAGAGGGAAGGAAGTGGACAAAACCAGAGGAAGTGGAACGAGTCTTCAAAGAATACTTCATGACCGTGTTTTCAGGAAACGAGGTGATTGATATGAGTGAGGCTGTGGAGGCTGTAGATCACAAGGTGACAATCGAGATGGAGGCAACTCTTTCACGGGCATTCACAAGGGAAGAAATTACTACGGCTCTCTCTCAAATGTTCCCCACAAAATCCCCGGGTCCCGACGGTATGTGTGCTTTATTTTATCAAAAATTTTGGAATGTTGTTGGTCATGATGTGATAAATTGTTCTTTGCAAGTTCTTAATTCAGGTGCATGTCCATCTCCCATCAATCATACCTTCCTGGCCCTTATTCCTAAAAAGAAAACCCCCAAAACTTCGGCTGACTACCGCCCCATAAGCCTTTGTAATGTCACCCTCAAGATCATCACCAAAACCATTGCCAACCGAATAAAACCCATCCTCTCATCCATTATTGATCCGAGTCAATCTGCTTTTGTCCCGGGCAGACTTATAACCGATAATGCTATCCTGGCCTACGAGATCTTTCACTATATGAAAACCAATTCAGCCTCTAAGGGTTCTTTTGCCTTCAAACTAGACATGAGTAAGACCTATGACAGAGTTGGGTGGGATTTCTTGGAATGTGTGCTCCTTAAGTTAGGCTTCCCGACCCATCTAGTGAGTGTGATTATGAGCTGTGTCAGAACAGTGTCCTTTGCTGCCCTCATAAACGGACAACCTACATCCACCTTTTATCCATCGCGTGGACTCCGTTAAGGTGATCCACTCTCACCTTTCTTGTTTCTATTGTGTACAGAAGCTCTGTCAGGTCTCATAAAACGGAAAGTACAACAAGGGGCGCTTCATGGAACCCGAGTGTGTCGACATGCCCCACCAATATCACATCTTTTGTTCGCTGATGATAGCATAATTTTTGGGCGTGCAAACGAGCAAGAAATTGGTGTCATGAGGCAAATTTTGGTTGTGTATGAGAAGGGATCAGGTCAGTGCATAAACCTGCAGAAATCACATATTAGCTTTAGCAGTGGTGTCCAACCTGATCGCCAAGTGGCCCTTGCAAACCTCCTGGGGGTGAACCGAGTAGAAAAACATGAGGTCTACCTTGGAATCCCAACAAACTTAGGCAGGTCCAAAGGGAGTGTATTTGGGACCCTAGCTCATAGAATTGAGAAGAAATTGAAAGATTGGAAGAGTCGAATGTTATCCCTGGCGGGCAAACTCACACTCATTAAGTCGGTGGCTCAATCGATCCCCATCTATCTAATGAGTGTCTTCTGTATCCCCCAAGGTATTATTGATAGAATGGAAGGAGCAATGAGTCGATTTTGGTGGGGACAACAGAATGAAGAGAGAAGGGTCCACTGGTTAGTTTGGCGGAAACTTTGCAGATCAAAAAAAGAGGGTGGGTTGGGGTTCATAGATCTGGGAGCTTTCAATAGAGCAATGCTTGCCAAGCAGGGTTGGCGAATTTTACAAGACCCTACCAGTTTACTAGCCAAAACCCTTAAAGCTCGTTACTTCAGACGCGGAACATTCCTTTCAGCCACTGATGGATACAGTCCGAGCTTCACATGGCGGAGCATCCTCGAGGGCAGGAAGGTACTACAACTGGGGTTGGTTTGGAGGGTTGGCAATGGCAATGACATTCAGGTGTGGAAGGACCCATGGGTGGATGATGGTGGACATCCGTGGATCACTTCTGAACCAGGTGACGCCCCGAGCGATTTGAAGGTCCGTGATCTGCTGAACTCTGAAATGAACGGATGGGAAATTGATACTTTGTCGAGCCTTTTTAACCTACTAGAAGCGGTGCGGATTCGGAACCAGCCCCTTCATCGTCCTAGGGCCCCTGATGTCCTCACATGGACCTTTTCTAAGGATAGAATCTACTCAGTTAGAACTGGTTATTTCCATTGGTGTGCGAACATCCATGAACCAGTACCCAACCAAACAGCAAGATGGAGTTGGATTTGGAAATTATCTGTGATGCCTAAGATTCAAATTTTCATCTGGAGGTGCTTCAAACAAATTCTACCTGTATGCATCAATCTCATTGGGCGTTTTGTCGATGTAGATCCGATATGCAGGAGGTGTGGCACCGACATTGAGACGACGAGACTGTAGGGATGCAGAGGCAGTGTGGAATTGTCTGACTACACGCTCAGCCCTTCAACTTTCAGCCAATTCCCACGAGTCTATTGAGACCTGGATCTTGAAGCTGGTAAACAATTTGGATCAGGAATACTTCCAGGTCTTCATTACCACACTGTGGATGTCTTGGTTCGCGAGAAATAAATTTTATTTTGAGGATAAACGGTTGGATCCTCTATTTCTATGTGAGTCAGCGCGGAGTATGGTATCGGAATTCAAAAGGGCCTCGTTGAGACGAGGTATTGTTCGCACAAAGAGGGAGAGGGACGATGGAAATGGAGACCGCCAGCTTTTGGCTATGTAAAACTAAACACAGATGGAACTTTCACAGTGGATAATTGCGCTGGTCTAGGGGGTGTTGCTCGCGACTCCGAAGGCAAGGTCCTATGGTGTTTTACTAACTTTATTCAAGGTCCCTGATGTGCCAAAAATTGCACGGATGGATTAGATATCCTTGGAGTCAGATATCCGAATTCCCGAACGCGTATGAGTGATCCGGGTACGCTGCTTCTTTGGAAACGATCCTCTAGAACCTACAAAAGACACGCCGGAGGGGAGTCCGGCGCGGACACTCCGATGCCTAAGTCAGTATAGGTGATTTAAGGCGTGGTAAGGACAAGAAAGTCCCTCGATTATCGATAAGGCTCTTGAAGAAGATCAGAATAATTATGAGCAGCTTAGTAAGTTGAGTAAAGTTAGAGATCGTAACCTAGGAATGTACCTAGGTTTATCTATTTATAGAAGAATCATACCTGAGGGGAAGTTAGTGTTTCCCCTTATTTCGGACCTGTATTTCTTTTTACCTTTGACTCGGCCCATCTGTGTTGACAGAATCTTTCCACTCTCTTAATCCCGGAAAGCCCGCGACCACTCCCCCTAGTGGGCTTCCTCCGTTGAGATGAGGAAAGAATGAGTCTTCCTTTATCCAGCCTTAGTCCGTTTCGTGCGGGACTTCTCCTTAACTCTCGGACTACCAATTCTCTTCAGGATTAGGTCTTCCTAATATATCTCCTCTGGGTGGAGCTCCCTCCCGAGGGACATCCAGGAGAGATTCTTTATCCGGAGAATGCTCCTTAAACCCCTATCTCCTTATTCCATCTTATCCTTAATACACGTGTCGACTTCTTATCGAATGACAATTTTAGGCCGTATCATCTACTCCCCCCTACTCTCATAAAAGGAGTATATCTTTTGTGAGAGTAGAAAATACAAGTGAGTTCAGCTTAGAGGCATCTCTGGAGAGACGTGTTTTATTCTTACTTCGGAGGGGAATTTCGGAAGAGTTCTACTTCACAAATTTTTCTCGCCCACAGTTCCGAAAACGTTTCGACTTCCGCGCCTGGGTCCCACACAGTCGCAATTTTCTCTCTCTTGCTAGTTTCTCGAGGAGAAACCTCGATTCTAACCCCCCTTTTCTCACTCACTTCACGCGATCCTCTTTTGAATTTCATCTTCTCGAAAGTTCCTTTGCTGTTTCCACTTTTCCTCTCAGGCGTCTTCTTTCCCAAGTCTCACCGTCGTCGGTCGTCCCATCCGACTACATACTTCTTTCGACAAGGTAACCTAGATATTTTCTACTTCCTTTTCTTTTTTTTTTTTGTACTGCTTTGTCAATGTCTCACCCTTCTTCCCCACCTGAATCTTCCGGACTAAATCCTTCCGAGTCCACCCCGTTTCCGATGGGGAGCCCTGAAAATAGGATTTCAACCTCTTCTCTAATCAACGATACCCATCTAGCCAGTCTTATTCAGGCCCAAGTCTTTCCGCCGGAGTACACCCTCCGAATTCCTCGCTCAGATGAACGCCCCGATTTTCCTGAGCCTCGAACCCTAGCTTTTTTCGAAGCTCAAATTAGGGCGGGTCTTCGATTTCCTGTTCACCCCTATTTGGCCTCCATATCTACTCGCATGCAAATCCCCCTCAATCAATTCACTCTGAATGCTATCCGCACTATGATAGGGTTTTATATTTTGGTGAAGGGGAATGGCGGTGAGCCTTCTGCCGAATTATTTCTGAGTCAACACTCCTGCAAGTTGAACAACGACTTTTTCTATGTTTGTGGGAGAAGGTCTCGTGCTTGCAAATTCATGACAAAACTTCATGAAGAAGAGTCATCTTGGAGGGATTATTATATTTTCGTAACTAACCCCATCGATTGGTCGTTTCCCCACGAACGTTGGATATATCATAATCCGGGAGTACCCCTTCCTCCTCTGAAAACTTACTCTGTCTCAAACCACACTGTTATGACTAATCTCAATGCTCATGTCCGTCAACACGATTTTTTTGATGTCCTTGGTATCTGCAAAAATCCTCGCATCCTCTCTCATTTTGGATTCTGTCCTCAAGATTTCCCCTTAGAACCTCGAGATGGTAAAAAATTCCTTGTTCTTGTATTTCGTTTTTTGCATGTGGATTATTTTCTGAATTCTGAAAATTTCTTGGTTGCTTACAGCAATGAGTTGGTTGACTCATATTTCGTGGGATGCTCCTGCTCTCGGAATAGTGAAGGCACCTGCAGTGACAGCCCCTGAAGACCTCCCTAAGGCTCCTCACTCCCCTGCTCCGGCTCTAGAGAGTTCTGTAAAGACCCCGGCCCCAGAGAGTTCCACAAAGGCTCCTCCTCTTCCTAGCTCTTCCGCCCAAGTCCCTGGCTCCGTCTCTAGGAGGACTCGCTCAGCTACAAATGCTTTCTTCTCCGACTGCGGCACTTCTAAAAAGAAGAAGGGAAAGACCACTCGGGCTACTGCTGAGAAAGAAATCCCTCTTTCTACCTCCTATGAACCTCTTCAGCGTCTCATCAGCCGTTGTCCTCCTCCTTCCAACACCGAGCTCTCCGACAGGCCTCTTCCCGAAGATCAATTACTCCACGGCGCTCATCTTTTTTCTGAGGTATGTTCCTCTTTTTTCCGAGGTATTTCTCCTTATCTTTATGGCGTCTAGCTTTTTCATCTCTTAAATGTTATTTCTTCTTGTCATGTAGTTCGGCCTTGTCTACACTAAAATATTCGACCAAAGTGTTGAACTGGTTGTTGAGAATGAACTCCTTCGAGCTGAGGTGTCCTATTCTCAATCGACTCTTAAAGGTGTCACCGCGGAGAAGGACAAAGCTCAAAAGCGGGCTCAAGCTTTGGCAGAGGAATTGCCTCTTCTCCGGGCTCAAAGTAAGCAAGAGGCGGCTAAGATCAAGCATCTGGAAGAGGAAGTGGAGCGGATGGGAACGGAGATGAAGCGAATGGAGTGTGAACTGCCGGATGTCGGAGTGCAGGCCTGCATCAAATCCCTGTTTACCTCTTCCTTGGGTCAAGAATTATTGGGGACTCTCCATACTCAATGGCTGTCCAGCTTTTTAAAGAGCTCAAGCTTCCTATGCGCTATGGGGCCACATATTCCTCACTTCATCGATCACGGCTTCAGCAATGCCGTGGCCGAGCATTCAGCCCCAGGATTTGATGGGACCTACTCTCGTGCCTTCCGTCTGGATAAGCTTACTCCTCCTCCTAAATTCTTAGGGAATCCAACAGAAAGTGCTGACAGCCCTTGGTGGTTACCTGGAATGGGTCAGGTTATTGCCAATTTGCAGGCGGTCAAGGTGGGCATGGCTGAGCTGGAGCCTTTGGAGCAATTAGCCTATCCTTATGCCTCTGCTCCCGAGAAGGAGGTGAAAGCAGGTGATGGAAAGGATGCTGAGGCTACCCCAGGAGGAGAAGAGGGCCCAGAAGAGGGTGGAGGGTCTAGCAGTCATGCTGCTGTTGAGGAAGCTGCCGCCGAGGGAGCTGTTGTTGAAGGAACTGCTGTTGAAAAGGCAGCTTAAAATTCATGTTTCCATGGTCATAACAAACATTTTATCTTTCTTTTGCTACACTCTTTTATTTTCTGCTCATGATACTCGTTTTTCTTATACTCTGTAGGGGACCCCGCACTCCTGGATATGTGGGGGCTTTTTGTGATGATCTGTGATGATCGTATTAGCTTCGTACTATTTGTTTGTTGGCATATTTTTTCTTTCTTGCTTACATGGGCAGCCTATAAGACCAGTAAAGAATATGGTGGGGGTGTACTCTTTTCCTTCCCCCTTATTGGTCTTGTAGGTTGTACCATTATTATCTCTTGGTTACATAACCTTCAAAGAATTTTCTCAAAAAATTCAGGGAGTCTCTCACCCTTTCAAGGGATCATCTCTAGTTTCAGGTGGCTCGAGGAGGTTTTCCTCGGATTCTTGACTTCTGTCTATCTTTTCCTTCGTTCTTTAGACGGAGTCTTGGCGAATGATTTTGATTTGTGGAATTTTTGTTTTCTAAGTAATCGTCTTAGGTCTTGATTATGGGGAGATGCTCTCCAGCTCTCCTTGGCCTCTAGGCCTCTAAGTGTCTCTCACTTTCGTTCTTAAAAGATTTTGATTCATAAAATCTTTCTTTTCATTAAGTAACCCCTTTGGGTCTTAAGTATGGTGAGTAGCTCTCCATAGCTCCTCGGCCTCTGGGCCTCTGAGTGTCTCTCACTCTCATTCTTAAAAGATTTTGGTTCATAAAATCTTTATTTTCATTAAGTAACCCCTTTAATTTGGGTCTCAAGTATGGTGAGGAGCTCTCCATAGCTCCTCGGCCTCTGGGCCTCTGAGTGTCTCCCACTCTCATTCTTAAAAGATTTTGGTTCATAAAATCTTTATTTTCATTAAGTAACCCCTTTGGGTCTCAAGTATGGTGAGGAGCTCTCCATAGCTCCTCGGCCTCTGGGCCTTTGAGTGTCTCCCACTCTCATTCTTAAAAGATTTTGGTTCATAAAATCTTTATTTTCATTAAGTAACCCCTTTGGGTCTCAAGTATGGTGAGGAGCTCTCCATAGCTCCTCGGCCTCTGGGCCTCTGAGTGTCTCTCACTCTCATTCTTAAAAGATTTTGGTTCATAAAATCTTTATTTTCATTAAGTAACCCCTTTGGGTCTCAAGTATGGGTGAGGAGCTCTCCATAGCTCCTCGGCCTCTGGGCCTTTGAGTGTCTCTCACTTTCATTCTTAAAAGATTTTGGTTCATAAAATCTTTATCTTCATTAAGTAACCCCTTTGGGTCTCAAGTATGGTGAGGAGCTCTCCATAGCTCCTCGGCCTTTGGGCCTCTGAGTGTCTCTCACTCTCATTTTATCATATTCATACATCATATATTCTAATAAGAGAAAGATAATCAAAACGTGAAAACTCTGTATAATTTTTCAAAAGGGATAAAACTTCATTGATTAATATCAGTTTTCAACATAGGCCATAGATAACCTACGCCGGTCTCGTTAAAAACCTCTCTACGGAAAAACCCCAAAGGGGAAACCCGTAAAGAGGGAAAAAGAGCTCCGGTGAAGCTACTAAATACATTAAATAGAATATGAATTCATGCAAAAATCACAAATGGTCTCAAGACCCTACATTTTCTTCAAACAAAGAACCTCTTCAAATGGCAGACATTCCAAGGTCTGGTTATATCGATTCCCTCCATGCTCTGCAATCTATAGGCTCCTCCCTTCAGTACCTGTATGATTTTATAAGGCCCCTCCCAGTTGGGATCCAGTTTTCCGTATTCTTTAGAGCATCAACTCTTCTTAATACCAGATCCCCCACTCTAAAGGACCTCGGAATCACCCTTCGGTCATATGCAACTTTAATTCTGCTTTTGTATCTCTCAGCACGTACTCGAACCATCTCTCTTTCTTCTTCCATTAAATCCAGGGCCTCTCTCATCAGCCTCTCATTTTGATGTTCTTCGAATTGGGCAATTCGATGGGATTGCAACACGGCCTCTGGGGGTATCACCGCCGCAGCTCCGAAGACCAGCTGGAAAGGGGATTCTCCGATTGCTGTCTTTGGGCTAGTTTTGTAGGACCATAGCACATTATCTAACTCGTTCACCCCTCCTCCACCTGTCTTCGTCAGCCTTGTCTGAATACCATCTACTATCGTTCGATTAGTAACTTCCACCTGCCCATTAGCTTGAGGATGAGCTACGGAGGTAAATCTTTGTATTATGTTTAGCCTTGCGCACCATCCTCGTACATTTTCTCCATTGAACTGTGTCCCATTGTCAGAGACCAGTATCCTGGGTACTCCGAATCTACAGCAAATCTGCCTTCCTAGGAACCTAATCACATTCTCTTCATCTATTTTAGCTAGAGGGGCAGCTTCAACCCACTTGCTGAAATAATCCACTACTACTATAAAAAACTTCCTTCCTCCCAGGGCTGGAGGGAAAGGTCCTACCAAGTCGATTCCTCATTTGGCGAAGGGACATGGAGAGTGCATAACTCCCATTTCCTCCGCGGGAGTCTGTTGGGAATAAAATGATTTTGATTTAGATACCAAAACCCCTGATTGATGATGTTCAGATTAGTTGAGATATGCTCAAGTCTAGTTCAGGCAAGTTGTCTCAGTACACTTGAAGTAGTAGAATGCTTAAGTTAAAATCTCAGGAATGTTGAGAGATTTTAGTGTTCAGGATAGTTGTCCAAAGCTGGAATGTTAGGCAGCTTTATAAGTGTTAAGTGTCTAGGCCAAAGTTGCTGAACTTTCAAGACAAGCTGACCAAGTGGACAACTGAGCTGAAGAGATCAAGAACATTAAAGCAATGCTCATAAATGCAAATGATCAAGACAGTTGAAGTACAAATAATCAAGAGCATTGAATGTCAAAGCTTACAGAAGACACATTCAATGAAGCATTTATTGTCAATCATGCCTGAACCAAGCATTGAAGGCTTAAAGCATTAAAGAGTGAAGCATTGAATGAATGTTGGAACATTCTAAATTGCAGTAGGAATGTCCAGGGAGCTTGTCCCATCTGACCGTTGGTTGAGTGTAGAGTTTGCCACAAATCAACCTTGGGAAATGTGCATATTTGGAATCTGACACAAGTCTTCTCAGCCGCATTTTTCAGAAGTCAACACATTCATTCAAGCAACCATTGAAGAGCCCTTTTACACAGTGGATAAAAGGATGCCAAGCTTCATAGCCGTTTCAATGGTGCTGCAAATAGACATATTTGAATTGCTATCCCTCCAACGGTTAGTTGTTCAAATTTGTCTATAAATACAGAAATGATCAAAGGGATTCATAATTCAACTACAAGCTATCAAACTATTATCAAGCTTTCAAAGGAAACCAAGCTGTTCTTCAGAATCCCAAGTTTCCTGAATCACTTCAATTAGCTAAGCCAATCTTTGTAAACATCCAAAACTTAGCATAGAGATATCCTAAGCCTTTACACTGTTCTTATTGTAAAGGATATCTCAACTAGTTGGAACCAAACCTCAAACCCTTATCTCATTTAGTGAAGATAGTGTTTGTTGTAGAAGTGAGGAGTTAAGGACTGTTAGAGTGAAACACAGTCTTAACTCAGAGAGATTGAGCACTAGGACTCAGATTATCCTAGGGATCAAAACACTAAGAGAGTGTTGTTGATCAGTGCACCTTGGCACTATAAAACAAGCTAATTCCATTGTGAAGGAATTATCCTGTTCAATCAGGGAAAGTGGATGTAGGAGCTTGAGTCTCTGAACCACTATAAACTTGTGTGCCATTTACTTACTGCATTCTTTATTTCACTTACATTCAATCATATTTTAAAGAAGCAAAACTCAGTAAGTGAGAAAAATTGTTTTGGACAAAGTCCCTGATAACTGTATCTTTTCAGAAATCAACTTGGAGTATTTTCTTTAAGTCAAAGGCCAACCACATTCCGCACTTAGCAACTCTTTTAGATATTTAGCCAACTGATCACTTAATAGTAATCAGTAGGACAAGTATCTATCAAAGTTCACACTCAGGCCAGTTGTGAGACAACCTGCCTGATAAGACCAGTTTTGTTAAAAAAAAAACAAGAATTTGCATACACAAGTGCATTCTCCCCCCCCCCCCCTATACACTTGTGTTATACTCCACCAAGGACCAACAAGTGGTATCAGAGCAGGGGTTCATAGACCACTGCTTCTGAAAATCCAACTGATTTTCAAAAATCACATTTCCTGTGGTCACTGAACTGATCCAAATTTCTGAAAAACCTATCTGTGTTCATCTTATATTATTTATGTTGAAATGGCTAACAATGCAGTTCCAGGAGATGCTGTCAACACCATCAACAACATGGGTCCAAACCAAGTCAATCATATTTCTCATCACAAACTGCCAATGTTCTCAATTGAGAACTATGATTTCAGGAAGATCAGGATGAGAGCACATCTTGCTTGCCAGCATGATGAGATGCTTAAAGTCATCACTAGAGGGCCTTTCACATTCACTAAAGCAAATCCCAAGCTCACTGATGCTCAGAAAGCAGATCCAAGGGAGTTGCTGCCAAAGGATGAAGATGACTTTACAGCTGAAGAAAGAAAAAGGCACAACCTGAACTACATTGCCATGAACACATTGTACCAGACTATTCCAGATGCAGTGATGGGAAGGGTGTACCACTGCACATCAGCTAAAGAGATTTGGGACACCTTAGCACTTATGTGTGAAGGTACCCAAAAGATTAAAGAGAACAAGCTTCTAGTGGCTATCCAAAAATATGAACAATTCTCTATGGAAGCCAATGAAACTATTGATCATCTTGATGGCAGATTCACTGACATCATGAATGAGATAAACTCTCTTGGCAAGTTCTATGCCAAAAGAGAGGTTGCTTTGAAGATTCTGAGAAGTCTCACATCCAAGTGGGACATATATTCTGTCATGATGCAAAATACCAGCAATCTTGACAACATGCCAATGCAGCAAGTATTCTCTGAACTCAAAGCATATGAGTTTGATCTAAACAGAAAGAAGGTGCATGAAGAGCCATCCTCCTCAAGCAAAGGTGTAGCCTTCAAAGCTGCTGAAACAGAAAAGAAGAATACTAAAAGATCCTCTCAATCTGTTTCAAAATCTGAAATAAAGGAGGAGCTGGCACTCATGGCTAGGAGATTTGAGAAGCTCAACTCCAGATTTGGTAGATACAAGAAGTTCTACCAAGACAACAGAACCAGAAGAAGATTCAGTTCTCCTGACAACAAATCAGAGGACAAAGCCTCTGATGAAAAGAAAGAAGACATATATGCTGATAGGAAGAAATACAGCAAAGGTGAACCATCATCATCAAGGAGGAAGGAGTCCTCAAGCAAGAAGAATGATGATGAAGATGTGTGTTACAACTGCCAGAAAAAGGGTCACTTTCAGTATGATTGTCCTGACCTTAGTGCCAAAGAAAGAAAAGAAAGGCAGAACAAAAGAGACATGAGGCTGAACAATAGGAAGGCCATGGTAGCTGGAGATTCAGCAAGTGAAGAGAGTGTCTACTCTTCTGATGATGGACTATTCTCCAACAGTGACAGTGATGTTGACTGTCAAATGGCATTTGAAAATGATGAGGTATGTTCATCCTCTAATTCTTCTAATTCCTCTAATTCTTCAAATAACACACATGAGTCCAGTGAAATCCACTTGAAACTCAACTTTGGAAAGTTGATTGAGGATTTCACCAGGCTAAGAGAAGTATGCAATATGGCACTTAGAGAAAATGATCTACTGAATTCGAAAGCTCAAACTCCCAACCTTCCTGAACCAGAGTTTGACTTTAAATCAACTGAGTTGTATCAGCAGATTGTGAGAGAACATGAGGAAATGTCTCTCAAAGTCTCTGAACAACAAAAGTTGATTGATGATCAAGAACTGGCCTTGAGGAAAAAGGATTTTGATCTTAGAATTCTTCAAGCAAAATTTGACAATCTCTCAAGTGAATTTGATACTCTAAAATTGAGTGAGGGGAGCTTAAAAATGAAGATGTCTGCCTTGAACAAATCTGCTAAGGCAATAGAGGAAATTCAAGGGTTTCAAAGACCATTTGCTCAAAAGGGTGGATTAGGCTATAACCCACTTGGTAGTAACCATTTGCTCAAAAGGGTTTCAAATTCAAGGATACTCTCAGATTTCATAGAAAATGATGGTCCTTCAGTAACCTTTGGAGACAGCTCTCAAGGGATCACAAGAGGTTATGGTACATTAAACATTGGTAGTGTTAAAATTACTGATGTCTCATATGTCCTAGGCCTAAAATATAACTTGGGGTGAGAAAGGGAAATGTCTATAAGTCAAATTTGTGATAAAGGATATTGTGTTGAATTTGCACCAAATGAATGTACTATAAAAAACAAATCAACACAACAGGTGCTACTAACAGGGGTGAGAAAGGGAAATGTCTATTTTGCAGATTGGAGCAAAACCCCTGAAGCAGTCTGTCTTGTTGCCAAAAGCACAAGTGAGCAAAGCTGGCTGTGGCACAAGAGACTAAACCACCTGAACTTCAAAACCATCAACAAGATTGCAAGAAACTCTCTAGTTAAAGGGCTGCCAAATCAAGTGTTCACCAAAGAACATATATGCCAGCCATGTCAGGAAGGGAAGCAGATCAAAGCTTCATTCAAAGGGAAGCCTGTCATCTCAACTGAGAGAGTTCTTCAACTACTGCATATGGATTTATTTGGACTAATAATCCCAGTAAGTATAAATGGAAGAAAATATGCTTTAGTTGTTGTTAATGATTTTTCCAGATACACTTGGGTAGTATTCTTGCTGAACAAAAAGGAGACCCAAGTCAAGCTACCTGAATTGATGATGAGATTGAGCAATGAAAAGGGCCTAAGTATTGTCAAGATCAGATTTGACAAAGGCACTGAATTCATAAACTCATACATCAATGAGTACTGCAGCAAGAATGGCATCAATCATGAAACTTCAGCAGCAAGAACACCTCAACAAAATGGGGTTGCTGAAAGAAGGAACAGGACCTTGAAAGAGGCAGCAAGAACATTGATTGTTGAATCCAAACTGCCTAAAAGGTTCTGGGCTGAAGCCATTAGCACTGCATGTCACACTCAGAACAGGTCCTTAATCACCAAAGGATAAGGTAAAACCCCATATCAAATATGGAAAGGTAGATTGCCCACTGTTGCTTATTTTCACATATTTGGTTGTAAGTGTTTCATTCACAATAATGGGAAAGAGCAATTGAAAGCTTTTGACAGCAAAGCTGATGAAGGAATATTTGTTGGATATTCACAAATCAGCAAGGCTTACAGAGTTTACAATTGCAAAACTCTTATTGTGGAAGAAACACCTCATGTTGTGTTTGATGAATCTATTGATGAGTTCAGGGATAGAAACCTGAATATTGATGAGATAACACAAAGAACAACCAGACTAAGGCTTCAAAGCAAGGAAACAGTGTTTGTAGATGTTGCCCAGCCTGAACTACATGATAATCAAAAACTGGACAACCTACCTGATGGCAATCAACCTGAAGCCAACCAACCTGAAGGTGAAATTGAACTGACTGACCCCATCCCAGTTCAAAACCAGGTAACAACTACCAATGAAGAAGCAGGCAATGCTGAGGTAGTAAATGGATCCAATATTCTAGAGGGAACCAATGAAAATGTCAACTTATCTGACAATGAGGACAATACCCCTTAATATGATCCTGAACTTGATCCTTCAATTAACTTTCCTGAATTTAATGAATCTAGTGATCCAACCTCAGATGAGGACAATCCTCCTGAAGGGATCAGGTCTAGAAGGACTTGGTCGCAAGATCACCCATCTAGCCTGATACTTGGTAATCCAAGTGAAGGGATCAAAACTAGAAGATTTCATGGAGAAAGTGCTTTGTTTTGTTGTTTCCTTTCAGAACAGGAACCGAAAGACATTGAGGAAGCACTACAAGATACCAACTGGATCATAGCCATGCAAGAAGAGCTGAACCAGTTTACCAGAAATGAAGTATGAGAGCTGGTAGATAGGCCAACTCATCAAGATGTCATTGGAACCAAATGGGTGTTCAAAAATAAGAAAAATGAAAATGACATCATTATGAGGAACAAGGCAAGACTGGTGGCCAAGGGATATTGTCAATCTGAAGGGATTGATTATGATGAGACCTTTGCTCCAGTGGCCAGACTTGAGGCAATTAGACTCTTCTTGGCATATGCAGCTCACATGAGATTCAAGGTGTATCAAATGGATGTGAAGAGTGCATTTCTCAATGGGGTGCTCAAAGAAGAAGTATATGTTGAACAGCCCCCAGGCTTTGAAGAAGGAGACAAGGTGTACAGATTGAAGAAAGCTCTCTATGGCTTAAAGCAAGCTCCAAGAGCTTGGTATGACACCTTATCACAGTTTCTTCTAGATCATGGTTTTGTCTAGGGGTGAGCATTATTCGGTTAAAAACCGAAAACCGAACCGAACCGAAATATGAATTCGGTTCGGTTACCAATTATTTCGGTTCGGGTTTCGGTTTCATATTTTATAAATTCCGGTTTTCGGTTTCGGTTCGGTTATAACCGAATTTATTTCGGTTATCCGAAACCAAAACCGAATAAGGCCCATATATATATAAACACTAAACCTAATTCATTCTTTCCAAATTTCCAATTACAACCAAAAGTCCAAACTTCCAAATTTCCAGCCACCAAACTTCCGCCGCTGACCCTCCTCTCCGGCCGCCCCTCCGCGACTCCGCCCCACCTCTCCGGCCGCCCTCATCTCCATCTTCTCCAGTCCTCAAGGCCACACGACGCTTGCGATCCCGTCTGCGACTGCGACTCGCCAACTCCACGACGCTTGCAACCCCCGCGGCGCCTTCGACCCCACGGTGCCGGCGACCCCACGACGACCAGCGTCCAGCGACTCTCAGTCCACTGGCCACCTCACGACTCTCAGTCTCTCACGGTGAGTTCTGAGTTCTAATTTTTCGTTAAATTTGTTGAATTTTGGGGCTTTGAATTTTCTCAGACCACCGGCACCGGCCACCTAATTTTTTCTTCCTAACTTTTTATTAGATTTGTTAATTTTTGGGGCTTTGAATTTGGTTAATATTAGATTTGCAGCAGGGTATTTTTTCCCCAATTTTTTCGGTTAATATTTCGGTTTTTCGGTTATAGCCGAAACCGAACCGAATAATTCGGTTCGGTTAATTTCGGTTTTGTGTGAGATCGGTCCGGTTTCGGTTAATTTTAATGCAAACTCGGTTTTGGTTCGGTTACCCTAATTCGGTTCGGTTCGGTTACCGAACCGACCGATGCACACCCCTAGTTTTGTCAAAGGCACTGTTGACAGAACCTTGTTCAGAATCTGTGAAGGAGATGATATCTTGTTAGTCCAAATCTATGTGGATGACATTATATTTGGATCTCCAAATGAGAGGCTGTGTGAGAAGTTCTCAAAACTCATGCAGAGCAAATTTGAGATGTCCATGATGGGATTGATGAATTTCTTCTTAGGACTTCAAGTCACTCAATCAAAGAAGGGAATATTCATCAATCAGGCCAAGTATACAAGGGACATGATCAAGAAATTTGGATGTGCTACAAGCAAGCCAGTCAGAATTCCTATGAATACTAACTGGAAAATGGATCCTGATGAAAGTGGACAGTCAACAAACTCCACTAACTACAGAGGAATCATAGGATCCTTGCTATATCTCACTGCAAGCAGGCCTGATATCACATTTGCAGTTGGAGTGTGTGCAAGATTTCAAGCCAATCCAAAGAAGAGCCACCTTGATGCTGCCAAGAGAATCCTAAGATATCTCAAGGGATCTGAGAATCTTGGATTGTGGTATCCAGCTGATAACAACATTGAGCTCACTGGATATTCAGATGCAGATTATGGAGGATGTAGAATTGACAGAAAATCCACCTCAGGAACATGTCAATTCTTGGGCAGCAAGCTTATCTCATGGTTCTCCAAGAAGCAAAATACAGTTGCAACTTCTACAACTGAAGAAGAATATGTAGCAGCTGGAAGTTGCTGTGCTCAGATACTTTGGCTCAGGCAACAACTTAGAGACTACAAAGTCATCTCAAATGAAGTGCCAATATTCTGTGATAACAATAGTGCAATTGCCATCTCACAGAATCCAGTGCTCCATACCAGATGCAAGCATGTGGATATCAAGCATCACTTCATAAGGTATCATGTGGAGAAGAAAGATATCAAGCTTGTCAAAATCCACACTGATAAGCAAAAAGCTGATATCTTGACTAAGCCTCTAGCTGAAGCAAGGTTCTTGGAATTGTCAGCTGAATTGGGCTTACTTGATCCAGGCAAAATGGAGAAATGAGGAAAGAAAGCTCATATGAAGGGGGAAGTTCATTAAGATGAACTTCAGCAAAGTTGACCAACCTCACTGAAGCAGTCAGCCAAAGAGGAAAACTCAGCAAGGTTGTCCCTATGGTGTTCAGCAATGTTGGTCAGGAGCTTTGTCCAAGTGGGACCCAGTCAGCAACTTTGGGACCCACTCAGGCAAATTGATCAGGCAATTTGACCTTCACAGAAATCAAAGCACATCTCAGGATGTTTGTCCGAGTTAATTGGATAATCATTGCTATTTTTAGCATTGATTAGACATTTAAAAGATTTCTTGGTCTAAGAGTAGGCCATTTTAGGATGGAGTGTGCTATAAAGATTTTTACCACCAAAAAGGCAAATCAGCATTTAATACAAAATCTTAATTGAGATTTCATGAATTCTTGAGCCATCATCAAGACCATTGATTTGCATTAAACTTCCATCAAACTGCCTAAAGCCCACTACCCCACTTTATTCAATTGGTTTTTACTATTACCCACTGTCATTACCTATTAACCAACGGTTAATAAACTTCCCACATATATAAACTGTTCTGTTTTTACTTTCATCCTTACGCACTCATAATTCCAAACTCTTAAGACTTTCAAAACCTCTCAAAAACCTGCAACTCCTCTCCAAAAACCTACCCAACTCTCAAATTATCCATGGCTCCTAAAATCAAGAGAGAAGAACTTGTAGACTTCAATGATCCATCTTTGGACATTGACTTTGCATATCTCAGCAACACAAGTTCTCTTTGGTTTGAGAAATTAGTGGCTTTTGATAGCCCAACTACAGAGGTTGAACCAGTCCTCCAATGGCTTAGGGAGGCAGGCCTTGAAAAGTTTCTTGGCACCAAGCCTGATTCCTGCCTGAATTCCTTCATGGCAGAGTTCTTTGCCCATCTTAGATGGAAGGGCAAAAAGGGTGATGTGTGCACCAAGCTCACATATGCTGAAGAGGATGAAGATGAAGAAAGTCAACACACCATCATCTTCACTGCTGAGGATTTAGATGCTAGCTTTGGGCTACCATCAGAAGGCCAGAATCCAGAAACTTACAAGGAAGGAGATGATCAGGAGTTCTACTATCCATGGTTGATAGTACCCAAGAAACTTGTAAGTGCTCAGAACAAGAACACCTTAAAGCCTGTTTATAGGCATTTGTTTGACTGTGTTGTGAAAAGCTTGTTGAGCCACTCTGGAAGTGTTGAACAAATCAGCATGCCAAAACTGAGGGTGATGGCTGTTGTGATTGACTCTGCTGAGAAGAGAGTCAATTTTGACTGGAAAAGTTTTATCTTGGACAAAATGATGAATGAGAAGTTCAAGTTTAAGGAGGTGAAGCACCACAAGGTGGTGGTTGATGGAAAACTCCAGTTCTGCACAAGAGCTAGCCTGCTCTTGGAAAGATTTGCTCATTACACCCATCTACAAGCAAAGCCAAAGCCTTTTCCTGCTCAAAAGGTGATGTTCAGAAAGCTATCTTCCAAAACTGAGAAGAGGAAGCAGGATGCTGCCTCCAAGAAAGTTGTTGCAGTTGTTCCAGCAACCAAAGCCTCTCCAAGAAAAAGGAAAGCCCAACCACCAAAAGCACAGCCAAAAATGAAGAAGATGAAGAAGATTCTGAGTGAATCTTCCCCAGAAAGCCAGTCAAGAAGTGGAAGAGCCACTTCTGAGGAAATTGAGAAGGCTGCTGATGAAGGAGTCAACCCCCCTGAAGAGGGTGAAGAATTCAGAGAGGTTGTCCCCTTACAGCCTGAGACTGTAACTGAATACAGGGATCTTGACATGCCAACAAGATCTGAAAGGAGGAGAAGAATTATCAAAACTTCTGAGAAGCAGAAGTTGATGGAAGAGGAGAAAAAGAAGAAAGAATTCTTCAAGGAGATTAGACAAGCAAGTAGGTCTAACTCCAAGTCCAACAGCCCTGAAGCCAACTCTCCTGATATTCAATCAGAAAGAATATCCCCATCAAGGCATGAAGAAGAGGAGTGCAAGACTCCTGAAGATGCCCCAATCATTGCTAAGAAAGTTTATTCTCCAGAAGGTGCACCTGATAGATCAGGTATTGATGTGCTGGCAGATTTGGTCAATCTTGAGGATAGACCTTTTTCCCCACTTGATCCAAGACTTCTTTCTTATACCAAACTTCATGAAACTGTTCTTCAAGAAGGTGATCAAGTTGTTCTCCCACCCATTCCAGCCATTCCAATTACCTCTTCAGGCACATTTCTCTCAAAAGCACCTGAATCCCAAATTATCTTAAGCTCTTCTGAACCCAATCCTTCTGAACCCAACCTACCTGAAATCCAGCCAAGCCTACCTGAATCCCAATCCAACCCTCCTGAATCCCAAACCAACTCTTCTGAAGATGAAAGTGGTGAAGAATACACTTATGAGGGGATGCTGAGGCAAATTGCCAAGGCTAATGTGGATGAACTGTATCCAGGATTGAAGGATTATCCTAGGCTGCAACAACAGTTCTATGATCTCAGAGCTCTTGTTGAGATCAAGGATAGAACTATGGTGGAAATAGCTCAGGCTATTCAGGATAAAGGAGCAAGCTGGTGGCAGGTTGAAGAGAACAGGCTCTTACATTTTGCAAATGTGAAGAAATCCAGTGTGTTGACCACTGAGGCCCTATTTTGCACCATTGTTCATGAGAAGGTGCTTGCTGAGAGAGAAAGGATTGCACAGGGAATCAAGCATCCTGATAGCCCATCTGATGATGATGATGATGATGATAACACCAATCCCAACCCTCCTGGCCTCAACTCTGCTCGGGTACATTACTTGACCTATCATTCTGTAAAGGACTCTGATCATTCAGAGGAGTTGACCAAAGATGGTGACTCAGTCCAAGATGCATTGGCCAAGGATGGTTCTTCTGAACCTGAGGCACAACTTGACAATGTTGAGACTTCCATAGGAGAAGCTAGTTTGGCTAAAGCCTCATCAATGTCAGGACAGTTGGACATTGACCAGCCTTTAGTCATTCAGGATGACTCAGTGGACTTGGGATGCCCAAGCACTGTGATCTCCCAACAACTGCCCTCTGTGGATCCTGTTGAGGATATAGAGGTGTCAAGTTTAGGAATGGAAGGAGTTGAAAATGCTGATAGTGGTGAAAATTCAGAGGGAGATGATGATGAGGATTGTGTGATTACAGGTTCCCTGAGTGCACCACAAATAGAGGGAGATGAAGTAGAAATATTGAGTGCAGCCCAATATGAGAGTCAGGAAATTCTTCAAGTCAAATCTGAACTTGATGAATCCCTTTGTGAAAGGAGGCCTGATTCTCCAATGAATGTGAGTCCATCTGATATGAATGAAGAAGAAAAGAAATTAGTTGAAAATAAGAGAGAAGGTGCTGATGTATCAGGCCTTATGGGAGATAAAAAGAATGAGGGTGTTGAGGGAGTTTTTACTAACACTTTTAGTTTTGCAGATTCTGTTGCTGTTACAATTGAGAAAATTTTTGCAGATGCTTCCCTTACAGATATACCAGTTGATACTGATATTGATCTTGAAGCAGTTTTAGCCAATGTATCCACACTGAACAAGATGTATTTTGAACAAGCCAACACCACTGAAGCTGGCTTTCAGATTGCTACTCAAACTGCATCCATCATTGAAGAACAGTCAGAGAAGTTGGATACACTGGTAAGGGAAGTTGGGAAGGCACATGCAGCAACAATTGACACTCTAGATGGCCAAGGCAAGACTTTAGCCTCTGTGGAGATGAGGCTAACTGGCTCAGAAGAGGTGATCCTGCCCACTTTAGATGCAAGAATCTGTGGAGTTGAAACTGGACTGCAAACAGTTTCAACTGAGGTAACAAAGGCAAAGGATCAGATGGTGAAGTTCACCAAATCTGTAAAGAAAGAGCAGTTGGGCCTCAAGAATCTCTACAAGGACAATGTGAGAGCTCTGAGGAAGACAATCAAAGATGCATTAAGGCAAAGGACAGCAGCACAGAGGAAAAAGGCTGAGGAATTGAAAGCTGCAATGGTGAAAGAGGCTGCTGAGAAGTTCACTGTTGAACTTATGGCCAAAGTGTCTGATCAAGTTGTGGCCAACCTCACTGAACAACTTCAGGCCAAACTTGATCAATCACTGAAAGCCACTCTGGATGCCATTGTTACTCAAAAGATGAAGTCAGTTCACACATTCTTGAGCATGGCAGATGACAAAATGCAAAACATTCATGATGAGAATGTTTATCTACTGCAGGAGTTGAAGTCCCTCACTCAAGCCCACTCACACCTCTCAGTCTCTATGAGTGAATTGAAGCCCCAGTGTTTTGATAATGCCAAAAAGGGGGAAAGAGAGAGAGCAAGGGCAAAGGGAACCTTGGTGATTGGTGAATCAAAGGGAAAGGAGAAGGTCCCTGAGATTGAGGAGGAGGCAGTAGAAGACATTGGGAAAGGCAAAGGACCAATGAATATTGAGAATTTGACTGAAGAAGAGCAGATTCAAATTGCTGTTAAAGAATCCATGATGTCTGCTATGGAAAGTCAGGCAAGGAAGCTTCAAAGGCCTGGTGGTGAGTCAGCAGGACTTGACCCCAAAGAGAAAGCTGCTGAAGTAAGGGGGAAGGTGACAAGGTCATCTGAAAGAAAGAGAAATGAATTGCAAGCCTTCAATGAATTCCCAACCAACCTGACTTTGCCATCAGAATTCCAGTCTGAAGAATCTACTCCAGTAAGGCAATCAAAGAGATTGAAGAAAGCAGCCAAGTTGCCTGCTATTGAAGAAGAAGAGATTGAAGAGGAGGTACAGGACAAAGAGCCCGAAGTTGGTTTGCCCAAGCTTACTGATGATCCTTCTAAATTATTTGAAGAAGGATTTGGAAAGGATCCAGAGACTCAGGAGAAGTTAGCTCTTCAGAGAGCCAAAGAAAGAATGGATCAGTTGGTTGAGGCCAACAAGGCAAGGGATGAGAGAAGGGCAAACTTCAAAGCTCCAAGAAGGAGGGCTTCATACAGAAGGCTCAAACCTCAGATGCTGCAAAGATGGGACACTCAGTACCCTCACCATGATAAGTGGGTTCCAATCTCACTGAATGATGCATGGGAGGAGGCCAAGAGAAGTTTTGTATATGACTTCTATGTCATTGGAAAGTGGCTTGAAGAGAGTGTGGATGAAGTCTTTGTCCAGTTCATGTTTGAGAACCATAGGGACCTCTACCAAAAGCTGTTTGCAGCAGCTGAGATGGCAAGAGTTGAATTCAAGGCCCCTGGTCCAATTCTGTACATGCCTCCTAAGTTCAATGGGAACTTGATTGATGAGGGAAAGATTCTGGAAGAGTTCATCAACATCATGAAGATGGAGAAGATGAAGATTGGCCCTAGAGGATCAAACAAGGATGTTTGGGAACTGAAGAAAAGGGTCTGGGCTCAATATGGCATAGCTCCTCAAGATGATGGAACTCTCTGATGGATAAGTTTATCTCTTCCCTATCTGTTTTTTTTTATGATTGTTAATGATTGTTGTTATTCTGTTTTGCTTGTATCAGTTATGTTGTCCTTTGATTTTCTGATCTGTAATGCTCAATGATATATAAAAGGACCACTGATTTTCTATCAAGAGATAACAACTCATTATCTCAACTAACCTGACATGACATATATACTTGATTTATTGTGCTAACAGTTTCTTTCAGGAAAGTTGACCAGATCACTCATCCTGAAGGTAAAGTATAGTATAAGTCAAGGTTCCTTTGTAATAGGTTTTGGCATCATCAAAAAGGGGAAAATTGTTGGGAATAAAATGATTTTGATTTAGATACCAAAACCCCTGATTGATGATGTTCAGATTAGTTGAGATATGCTCAAGTCTAGTTCAGGCAAGTTGTCTCAGTACACTTGAAGTAGTAGAATGCTTAAGTTAAAATCTCAGGAATGTTGAGAGATTTTAGTGTTCAGGATAGTTGTCCAAAGCTGGAATGTTAGGCAGCTTTATAAGTGTTAAGTGTCTAGGCCAAAGTTGCTGAACTTTCAAGACAAGCTGACCAAGTGGACAACTGAGCTGAAGAGATCAAGAAATCAACTTGGAGTATTTTCTTTAAGTCAAAGGCCAACCACATTCCGCACTTAGCAACTCTTTTAGATATTTAGCCAACTGATCACTTAATAGTAATCAGTAGGACAAGTATCTATCAAAGTTCACACTCAGGCCAGTTGTGAGACAACCTGCCTGATAAGACCAGTTTTGTTAAAAAAAAAAAAAAGAATTTGCATACACAAGTGCATTCCCCCCCATACACTTGTGTTATACTCCACCAAGGACCAACAGAGTCCTTATCAGGGGACTATTTTTCTGGCATTTTGCACATTTCTTTACGAACTCCTTGGCATCTTTTGTCATGGAGGGCCAGTATAACCCAGCCCTCAGAGCTTTCTTCACCACTGTTTTATATCCCTCGTGACTGGCTGCGTGGCCTTCATGAATTTCTTTAAGTGTATACGCCACTTCCCGTGTTGATATGCACCTCAAGTATGGTTGGGTGAATGACTTCTAGTATAAGTGCCCTCCGATAATAAAGTATTTGATCCTAAGAGCTCGAGCCTCTCGGGTGGTAGGGGTATCTGCTTCTTTGGTGAGTTCCGTCCAGATATATTTCCTCCAATCATCCCCTTCCTCGATGGAACCAATGGGTTTTCCAAGAGTCTCTCTTTCTACTACCACCAAGGTCACCGTTCCATGTCCATCAAATTCTGTGGAGCTGGCAAGTTTGGAGAGGCTATCAGCCTGCATGTTCTCCTCTCAAGGTACTTGAATCACCTTACAATCTTGGAACTTACCCATCACTTCTTTAGCTTGTTCCAAGTAAGCAGCCATTCTGTTATCTTTAGCTGCATATTCTCCATTTACCTGCTGAACAACTAATTGGGAATCGGAGTATAGAATTACCTTTAGGGCTTCCAGTTCAACCGCCATCTCCATTATTTGAAGTTATGAATTGAAACCTTACTGCAAATTGTAGGTCCTCTCCTTGGGGGCTGACTAGCACTATCCCTGCTCCACACCCGTTCAAAGTCACTGAGCCATCCACATATATCTTCCATCCCTCTACCTCTTCCGGTTTGGTGGATTCTTGGATGAAGTCAGATAAAGCTTGGGCTTTTATGGCCCTCCGTGGCTCGAAGTCCACATCATATTCTTGGAGCTCTATTGCCCATCTCACCATCCTTCCCGAGAGGTCTGCTCGGCCAATAACTTGTTTCAATGAGTAATTAGTGCAGACCAGTATTTTATAAGAGAGGAAATATGGGCGCAATCTCCGCGCCGTAAATACCACGGCCAGAGCAGCCTTCTCGATTTCCGAGTATCGAGCCTCAACTCCTTGAATGACCTTACTCACGTAATAGATAGGATGTTGGATAGATCCCTCTTCTTTGACTAAGGCTGTGCTCAGTGAGAATTCCCCTACAGAGAGATACAGGATGAGAGTATCTCCCGGAGAAGGTTTAATCAGCTTCGGAAGCTGGGATAAGTGACGTTTCAGATCCTCGAAGGCCTTCTGGCATGCTTCATTCCACTCGAACTTGGCCCCTTTCTTGAGAATTTTGAAGAAGGGGTGACTTTTCTCGGCGGACCTGGCTATGAATCTACTCAACGCTGTGATTCTCCCATTGAGCGTCTGGAGCTCTTTCACGTTCCTCGGTGGCTGCATGTCCAGTACAACCTTTACCTTAGCTGGATTTAATTCTATCCCTCTTTGAGTAACCATATATCCAAGGAACTTCCCCGACTTCACTCCAAAAGAGCACTTGGCCGGGTTCAATTTGATACCATTTTCTCGAATCACCTGGAAAATCTCCTCTAGGTCCTCCACATGCTGATCTGCTTTCACACTCTTGGCCAACATATCATCCACATAGATTTCCATATTTCTTCCTATCTGTCCTCGAAAGACGGCGTCAACCATTCTTTGATACGTTGCACCGGCGTTGATTAACCCGAATGGCATTCGGACATAACCAAACGTTCCACACGCTGAAATGAAGCACACTTTGGGGACATCTGAGGGGTTTAGCTGGATCTGGTGGTACCCTTGATATGCATCCATCATACTTAGTAGCTCGAAGCCAGAAGTCGCGTCCACTAACTGGTCTATCCTCGGCAGCGGATAATGGTCTTTAGGGCATGCCTTGTTGAGGTCTCTGAAGTCAATACACATTCTCCATTTCCCTCCCCCCTTAGGTACTAACCCCGCATTGGAGAGCCATTCTGGGAATTGTACTTTCACAACGTGTCCTGCCTTTAATAATTTCTCAACTTCTTCTTTTACAATACTATTCTTCTCAACTCCAAAGTTTCGTAACTTTTATTTCACCGGCTTTGCCTTTGGGTCAACGTTAAGACAATGTATGGCTATCTCCGGAGGAACACCTGTCATGTCAGCTGGAGAAAATGAAAATATATCGGAATTTCGACGTAATATAGAGATTACCTTCTCTGTCAGTTCAGGTCCCAGCTGGGTGCCTATCTTAGTAGCAAAGCCGACTTTTCCTGGGAAGAGCTCCACATTCATCAGCTCCTCATCTGTTTTAACGCTTACCTGTTCAGGTACTACTCCTTCCACTTTCTTTTTCTTTAACTCAGGGTCGTCTCCTCTCGTCCTCTCCAGGCCTCTGGTTAGAGCTCTGTCCGCCATCTTTACAGACTCCGCGTAGCACTTCCGTGCTTGATATTGATCTCCTCTTACTTCCCCCACTCCTCCAGCCGTAGGGAATTTCATTTTCATATGAAATGTGGAGATGACCGCTTGAAAGAGTTTCAGGCTGGGTCTTCCCATTACTACATTGTATGATGAGGGAATATCCACAATGAGGAACTCCACCAGGTGGACCTTTCGAGCTGGAGCGTCCCCCAATCCTACCTGTAACACCACAGATCCTAAGGGTTGGATGGCCCCTCCGGAGAAACCATATAGGGAGGTATCTACAGGTCGCAGCTTCACACTCAGCTCCATCCTTTTGAAGCACTCAAAAAATATAATGTCAGCCGAGCTTCCCGTGTCTACAAAGATTCGGGCGACGTCAAACCCAGCTATGTCTGTAGTGATCACCAAGGCGTCATTGTGATCCTCCTTAATTTCCTTTATATCCTCCGGCCCAAATTTGATATTGGGCGTCTCTGTCATGCGTCCTACTTCTTTTAGTTGACTTTCCTGTCCAGCTCTTAGAGCTCGAACACTCTGTTTTCTCTTTCGGAAGGAATCTCCATCTGCGGGTCCCCCCACAATTATGTGGATTACTCCTCTTTTTGGCGGTGGAGGAGGCATATCTTCGGCCGCCTCCTTGGACTCCTTTTCTTCCGGTTTCCTTTCATGTTCCTTTCGCTTCTGCCCCCGAGAGCCCTGCCTGTCTCTAAATATAAACTCCTTCAGGTGCCCCGCCTGGATCATCCTTTCAATCTCATCTTTCAGGTGATAACATTGGTTCGTGTCATGTCCATATTCGTTGTGGAATCTGCAAAATCGATCAGACTTGGACTTCTGAGGGCCCCGATTTCTGGAGTAAGGGAATTTCAGGTCGGGATGATCTCCTGCTACTTCCAGTACCTCGGCAGGTTCTATTCTCAGGGGTGTATACTTCTCAAACCTTCCGCGAGGGCCGGAACGAGAGCCCCCAGATGGATTGTTATTTCCCATTGGACCGGAGGTCCGAGGGGTCTCTGGACTGGATCGTCTGGAGGGACCCTCTCTCCTTCTCTCTCGATCCTGTGGTCTAGCCTCCAGTCTTTTGGCTTTACGAACCTCCTCCAAGGTGAGGTATTTCTCTGTTCTGTGTAGTAACTCGTCAAAGTTCTTGACTGGCTTCTTGGCTAAGAAGGAGAAGAAATCTCCATCACGCAGTCCGTTAGTAAGGGCATTGATCTTCACCTCCGGAGAGGCTGTAGGGACCTCCAGAGCTGCTTGATTGAACCTCCGGAGAAAGGCTCTCAGACTCTCGTTCTCTCCTTGCCTCAGATTGAAGAGGGTTAGAGTGGCACGCGGCTGCCTCCGGGCACTTGCAAACTGATGGAGGAATAATTCACTGAACTCCTCCCAAGATCGAATGGTATTGGGTTCCAACTGGGTGAACCACTGCTGTGCTGCTTTTGCCAATGTAGTCAGGAACACACTACACTTGATTCCCTCTCCATACCGATGCAGTAACGCCGCATTCTCAAATCTTACCAGGTGTTCGTACGGATCCGCCGTACCATCGTATTCAAAGTTGAGGGGCTTGAAGTTGAATGGCAGTTCATCCTGTAATATGTTAGGAGAAAACTGACATCCAGAAACATAAGCGGATTTACCTGCCCGATTAGTCATCTGTTTCCTCATATCCCTCATTTCCTTCTATAGGGCCTGCAGTTGGTCGCTGACTGGTCCCGGGTATGTATCATCTGTACTCTCTTCTACTTCGGGGAGCTCCATCTCTCGAGACGTCAAATCTACTTTCCTTCTTGTGTTCTGATGGGGAACACTTCTTTCTGCTCGAGAGGGCACTTTCTCGTCCCCTTCTGCCCGCACTCCTGCATCTTTGGAGAATACCTGGGAGGCCCCTGGTGCCTCTTCTTGGGGTCTCGGAGTAGGTATCTCCGCATTCATTGGTGTAGTTCTTGGGACCTGACCTCCTTGAGCCGCGAAAGCTCTTTCCACAGCCTGCTTAATAAGGGCATTCAATTGGTCTGGAGAAACCAAGCATGGTTCCGAGTTTGGAGTATCCCCGTGTTGGGGATCTGAAGTCCGGACCGCTGGGGCTTCCATGGTCGCCGCTATCCCCTCTCCGATCGGTAGGGGGTGATTTTCCTCGCCCAGGGCCGGGGTCGGTGTCAACGGCGGATTTGATCCGGAAGGGGCATGAACTGGGTCTTTTCCTCGGCCTCCCTTCGATGTGGGATCAGTTGGCAAAGGGGGAATTTCCCCCGAAAGAGCTTTCTTCCCTGAAGTAGGCGTGATTATGTTATTTCCTCCGCCCATCGCTCGAACAAATAGAAATTCGTGAGAAGATCTCTCAAATCTTTCCCACAGACGGCGCCAGTTGATGTGCCAAAAATTACACGGATGGATTAGATATCCTTGGAGTCAGATATCCGAATTCCCGAACGCGTATAAGTGATCCGGGTACGCTGCTTCTTTGGAAACGATCCTCCAGAACCTGCAAAAGACACGCCGGAGGGGAGTCCGGCGCGGACACTCCGATGCCTAAGTCAGTATAGGTGATTTAAGGCGTGGTAAGGACAAGAAAGTCCCTCGATTATCGATAAGGCTCTTGAAGAAGATCAGAATAATTATGAGCAGCTTAGTAAGTTGAGTAAAGTTAGAGATCGTAACCTAGGAATGTACCTAGGTTTATCTATTTATAGAAGAATCATACCTGAGGGGAAGTTAGTGTTTCCCCTTATTTCGGACCTGTATTTCCTTTTACCTTTGACTCGGCCCATCTGTGTTGACAGAATCTTTCCACTCTCTTAATCCCGGAAAGCCCGCGACCACTCCCCCTAGTGGGCTTCCTCCGTTGAGATGAGGAAAGAATGAGTCTTCCTTTATCCAGCCTTAGTCCGTTTCGTGCGGGACTTCTCCTTAACTCTCGGACTACCAATTCTCTTCAGGATTAGGTCTTCCTAATATCTCTCCTCTGGGTGGAGCTCCCTCTCGAGGGACATCCAGGAGAGATTCTTTATCCGGAGAATGCTCCTTAAACCCCTATCTCCTTATTCCATCTTATCCTTAATACACGTGTCGACTTCTTATCGAATGACAATTTTAGACCGCATCAGTCCCCTAAATGCCGAGGAAGCAGAGGCGGTAGCCATCTTAAAGGGAGCTCAATTTGCTATACATCAGGGGATCCCAAGAATTATAATTGAGACAGATTCTCTTATCTGTTACAAAGCCTTGATGAAACCAGCTAAAGACTTGTCGAGGCTGGGTGATTTGGTGGCTTTGATTCATGAGTTGAGAGGCTCTTTTGTTGAGGTAGCATTCTGCTGGAAAAAACGAGAGGGCAATGGGGTTGCCCACACCTTAGCAACACATGCTTTATCTTCTAAAGTTTCTGTTTTCTCTTATGCTTTGATTCCAGTTTGTAATAACTCTTATGCAGCCGATTTCGTGGCTTAATATATTCTATTTCCCCGTAAAAAAAAAACTCAAATAAATTAATGGTGACCCAATAATATTTATTTTCAGTTCATTGACTTAATAAGTCAATATTTTTAGCCCAATTAACTTAATTGGTCAATATTGCAATATTACATACGGAGTATAAGTTTTTGTGAATCTTATTTTTTAACCTTCATTCATACACCACCTAATACGGATTTGGATCAGGTCCTGCATAGCACCATTCTGTCCTTTTGAAAAAAAAATCCCTTTTAAGCTTTTATTTCTCTTTTTCCTAATCTAATTTTCCCCATTCCTATTTTTTTTTTTTTTAATTTGAGTTTTTCTACCATATGAGTATATGACGGGGTTCGTCCTATTTAACAATAGACGTATAAATAAAAATTGACACGTCATTTGACTTTTTTGTCATGTTCAATCGCACTCTACAATTAGATAAAATATTTATTTTTTTATTAAAAAAATAAAATTACTGAATATCATTATAATATATTTTTTTTAAATATTAAAAAATATTCCAAATTTTTTTCCTGAGGGCCTGACCCAGTTTGGACCGGGCCTAAGGAAAACATGCATTTCCAATGTGTCATGGGCCGCTGATCTATTATACTCCCTCCGTCCCAAGATTACTTGCACGGTTTGACCGACATGTTGTTTAAGAAAAGTGAATTTAGTGGTTGATGATGTAAGATAAAAGAGGGGTATTTTAGGTAATTTGATGATGTGTAAAGTGGATTTGATGATGTGTAAAGTGAAATGTATGGAAAAAATGAGTGGCAAATTTGAAAATAAAATGAAGTTGTGAGGTTATTAATTTTGTGGGGTATTTCCATATTAAGAGTGTGCAAGTAATTTTGGGACGTCCCAATAAGGAAAGTGTGCAAGTAATCACGGGACGGAGGGAGTATTTGACAATTATATATAGGGTTTGACTATATGCACCTCCATTTCGGAGAGTGCAAGCCCCTATTGATGCACCCTCCTAAAATCGGCTTGAGATAGATGCACCCCTAATTGTCATAAATGCCCTTCTCTCATAAAATTCCTATTACTACCCCCACCTCCCTGAAACCTTAATTTCTCCTCCATCTTTCATCTTCTTCTCTCCCCCTCCCCAAACCACTCCACGAGCTCCCGCGGCCGGCGACACCCTCCCTCTCCCCCCACCCTCGCAGCCCCCACGGCCGCCCTTCCGCCCCCTCGCCGCTTTCTGTAAAAAAAAAAAAAAATTGTTTCCAGCGGCCGCGCGGCTCCCCCCCTTGCACCCTTCGCAGCCCCCCGCCGAGTTACTGTAAAAAAAATTAAAAAAATTGAAGCTGCCAGAGGCCGCCCGCTCCTCTCTTCACCGGCGCGGCCCCCTCCCTTGGCCGCCAACGCTTCTTCTTCTTCTTTTTTTTCATCCATTTGCCGACCCACCCCACCCCGCGGTTCACGGCGTCGGCCCAGGTATGTGCATCGGCCCACCCCACTCCACACTGCTTCCTCTCTCTTTTCTGGCCCGCTTCAACATTACAACGTCGATTTTCTAAAAAGAAACTTTAAATTTTTTTATCGACGTTATATACACTCCCCGTCAACAAATTGTTGTCGACGGGGAGTGTATATGGTCAACTCTGGTTTGCCGAGTTTTTTTAAAATAATTGTTAATTTTCTAAGTGTATATGGATGAATATGGTCGATTTGTTGTTGTTGTTGTTGAAATTTTTTATTTTTTTTAGTTCTTGGCTATCGGAAAAAATGGTGACGGCTGCCGGAAGTTGTGATTTAGGGATAAGGGGAAAGAAATGACAGTGGGGGGTGCGTTTAGTAAGGGGTGCATCTAGTATGCTGTATTTTAATGAAGGGTATTTTTTATTTTTTACTCTATTATTTTATTAATAAACTGAAAGGGGGATGCATCTCTCCGAAGTGGAAGTGCATATAGTCAAACCCTTATATATATATATATATATATATATATATATATATATCATTTTATAATTAAAAAAATATTTATTTTGAATTAAAAAAATATATTCATAATTTTTAATTTAATTTATTAGTAGGGCGATGCAATGCGATTACATTTTGTATAAGACAATCGCACTAATGCAATCATATATAATAAAATTCATACGTTGAATTAATCGATCCAATGATATTTGAAGCATTGTTTTTCCTTATTTAAAACTTCTCATATTCTTTTTTAAGGCAAAAACTTGTGTGAGACCGTCTCACGGATCTTTTTCTGTGAGACGGGTCCTTTTAACCCATATTTCAAAATTTTGGGTAGGATAATCCATATTTTTTTTTCCAGATTTTAGTTTGTAAAAAAAGTGATACTGTAATGTTTAAGTAAAATGTGATAATATTTTTAACAAAAGTGACTATCACTTTTTACTTAAACACTATCACTTTTTGCTCAAACATTATCACTTTTTATATATAAAGGTCATCTCACAGATCTCATTCTGTGAGACGGTCTCACCCGCCCCTTTTTTAATACTAATTAATCTAATTTCATTTTCACATATTGCTTTTTATATTTCCTATATGTTATAAATATATGCAATTATTGTGGACATTAATACATATAAATATATGTTCGACTCAATCAGAGTCCAAAATATGAAAAAGATTAACGTAACATTATAGATAATCATGGAGTTGATATGTCAAAGATTTTATTAGATTATTATTTTCCTTTTAGATGTAATTCTAAATTGTATATAATTAGATTCTATGTAATTTATCTTGAGGGTTTTATTTAACCCCAACACTATCTCTATTTTTTTTAACATTATTTTCATTTCTCTTTTTGAATTATATTTATTAAAAATCATATTATGCATCAAATACTATTGATGAGAAAATTTGACAAATATTAGTAGAAAATAATATTGTCTTTTTTAATAAGGAAATTTTAGTTTTAGGTTACCCCTCTTCATAAATTTAAGGGATTATAGTTTTTTTAGTCCTTTAAGTTGGACTAATTTTGAATTTGGTCCTGATGGAATACACATTTTGATTTTGGTCCCATAAGTTGACAATTTTTTTGAATTCAGTCCAATTACCTACTATTGGACGTAAATGAACCAGTCAAATTCATTTTTTTCTGCATTTTTTTGCACATGAGCAAATTCACGGTTATTCAAGGTTGATTTGAATTACACACAAGCTAAGAATTTGATCGGTTCATTTACCTGAAATGGTAATAATTGGACTGAATTCAAAATTTTGTCAACTTATGGGACCAAAATCAAAATGTGTATTCTATCGGGACCAAATTTAAAATTAGTCCAACTTAAAGGACTAAAAAAACTTTAATCCCTAAATTTAATTAGTATACGGAGTATTTTTTTTTATTACAATTTTGTTATATTATTTTCATGAATTGATTTGTATATTCCATATATTTTGTTTAATATTTAATTGAAAATATAGGATGTGTTTCCTCATTGAAATATTCAAGAGCATTAGATCAATATTTTTATTATTATGGAGTATAATTTTGTACAAATTTGGAGGGCCTAAATATAATAGAAATGAAAATAAAGTAGTTATAATGAGTAATTTATACTAATATAATACACCTACGGATTTTTTTTTATAGTTTATGTGGGAAACTGTTTCATCCGTTGATCGATTTTTTTCATCTTGATCTTTACCGTTCATTTAGTCTTCTCAATTATTATGGTAATTTTTTATATTAATTGTAATTAATGTCTTCCATTTATCATCTTTCGTTTTAACCGTTAATATTTCTTGATCGAATTCTGACCTTCGGATTAACCACTTAAATTTTGTAACGTTTTTATTCTTTTCACTATAAATTGTCTATTTTGTTCATCATTCTCATATTCTCTCTTTTCTTTCTTTTGTATCTTCTATTTTAATTGTAATAGATTCAAATGTAGTTTTGTAGATTTATTTGTTAGTTATCATTAGATTGAAGATTCAAAGATTATTCGTAATTCTTGAAGATTTGAAGATTTTGACGTTGTATTCGTCAACTATTGAAGATTTGTTCAAGACATTGTTTTTTCTTCTATTTTAATGGTAATAGATTCAAATGAAGTTTTTCTAGATTTATTTGTTAGTTATCATTAGATTGAAAATTCGAAGATTCTTCGTAATTCTTGAAGATTTTAAGATTTTGTAGATTGAAGTTTTTTTAATGTTGTAGTATTAGTCAACTATTGAAGATTTGTTCAAGACATTGTCTTTTCTTCTATTTTAATTGTACTCCCTCCGTCCCGGAAGTGTTTGCACCACTTTGTGGGCACACTTATTAAGGAAAATGTGTAATGAGTGGAGTGTTGAGGGGTAATTTTGTAAACTTATATGAATGAATAAAGTAAAAAGAGTGTTTGAAATAAGTGTAAAAGTAATGACATTTTGTGTAAATATGTGAATTCTGTGAGGGTGGAGTTTATGAACAAGTTTCTTTTTTAGGAAATGCAAACAATTGTGGGACGGACGAATAAGGAAAGAGTGCAAACAATTGTGGGACAGAGGGAGTAATAGATTTGAATGTAGTTTTTCTAGACTTATTTGTTAGTTATCATTAGATTGAAGATTCAAATATTTTTCGTAATTCTTGAAGATTTTAAGATTTTGAAGATTGAAGTTTTTTTTACGTTGTATTAGTCAACTATTGAAGATTTGTTCAAGACATTGTCTTTTCTTCTATTTTAATTGTAATTGTCTTTGAAGAATTTTGAAGGTTTGAAATTGTTTATTAGATTAAGACTATTGTTATATATATATATATATATATATATATATATATATATAATATATATATATATATATATATATAATCTTCTTTGTGTACTTCATATAATCCTTTAATGAATTTTTATGAATTTTTTTAATAAGGAGTTATAATTACGAAATTTATAGAATGTAATATTTGACTTAACATAATTCTTTCGATTCTTTTTAATAAAATTTTCACATATTTTTTCTATCCCCTCTTATAAATTTGGAAATTGATCTTTTCTACATGCTCACTACGTTACCACATAGTGAATAAAATAGTTGTAATAACTTTTTTTTAAATAATATTTAAATTTTTAAATGTTTGAGATACGTTTTACTCATTTTTTACAATTTTATTTCTATTTTTAAAAAATATGGTTAATTGCAAAAAAAATCACGACCTTTAGTAAATTTATCAATTACAACATATACTTTTTTTCTTTGCAATTCGATACACCAACTTTTTTAGTTTTACAATTTAATGCACCGACAAAATTTTCGATTAATTTTAAAATGATGTGACGCCGGAAAGATCAAAATCGCCATATTGGCGCCAAGTAAGACGGCCAACTAATTAATTATTACTATTTTTTAATAAAAAAACAATTTTAAAATAAATAAAATAAAAATTAAACAAGGTGTACATAAATTTTAATCACAAAATTCTTCAATTCGTCAATCCTTCAATCGATTTGTTTGTTTATGATGGGCTTAGATTCGCGGGGCACTTATTCTCCATGGAATTTGGGAAGAGAGCATGAGAAACCAATTTTATTAACTAATCACACAATTTTTTAGTTTTTCTATTGACTTAATTTTTCCTAATAACACACCAATAGCATAAACCACCTTTATTGATAAGCTCTAAAAGAGTCATTAAATGACACTATGATCAGAAAATACTCCTAAGGAAAAAAAAAATACTCCATGTAATTGTAGGGGTTGCGAATTCTGAGTGAATATAATTATGTCTTTTGTGTGCGTGTGCGTTTAGGATAATTATTAATAAGGGCTTGTTTAATTTTGTATTTTTTAGAGTTTTAAAAAAAAAAAAATTCCATTAAAAAATAGTAATAATTAATTAGTTGGCAGTTTTACTTGACATTAATGTGGCGATTTTAATCTTTTTGGCGCCACATCATTTTAAAATTGATCGAAAAATTTGTCGGTGCATTAAATTGTAAAATTAAAAAAGTTGGTGTATTGAATTGCAAAGAAAAAAAGTTTATGTTGTAATTGATAAATCTACTAAAGGTCGTGATTTTTTTTGCAATTAACCCTAAAAAATAAGATGTTAGAGTTTAACATTTTTGTAAATTTCATTTATGATCAATTATTTAGTTTCTTAATTTTATTAATCAATGTTAATTAATTAGTTTGTTTAACAATAAGTAATATTTGGCAATTTTAATGAATTTTAAGTTTGTTTTAATATTTTCAAATCTAATTTAGTCAATAGCATGTCATCAATATTTTTTTAGTAATTATGGTGTGAAATTATCAGCAATTAATGACATAATTACATTAATTCATTTAAAATCCATGCCACTATTAGTCTATTACATCTATTTATGATAAAAATTGATTATTAATGTCACAGTTAATTATTTTATTAAATTGATTGTTGGATTTAAAAAAAATACAAAATTCATGCCATGATTACATTAATTTACGAAAAAAAAATGGTCATGGTGTAAAGTTATCAACAATTAATGACACAATTACATTCATTTAAAATTCATGCCACTATTACATCTATTTATGATTAAAAAAAAAAGTTATTAATGCCACAATTAATTATTTTATTAAATTGATTGTTGGATTAAAAATTATGAAAAAAATTAATGTCACGATTAAAAAAAATATATGAAAAAAATTATTAAATTGATTGTTGGATTAAAAATTAATGTCACGATTACGTCCATTTAAAATTCATGTCACTATTACATCCATTTATGATAAAAATTGGTTATTAGTGACACAATTCATTATTTCATTAAATGGGTTGTTGGATTAATAAAAAAAAAAATCATGTTACTATTACCAACTAATGCCACGATTACATCCATCTAAAAAAAAAATACAAGAAAATACAAAATTACCAACTAATGCCACGATTACATCCATCTAAAATTCATGTTACTATTACATCAATTTATGATAAAACAAAAAATGGTTATTAATGCCACGATTCATGCATTATTTCATTAAATGAATTGTTGAATTTAAAAAAAAAAAAAATTCATGTCATGGTTACATTCTTTTAATATTAATTGTATATTTATATTCTTTTAACCATTTTTTAATTCATTTAATTTATTTGTTTCACATATATTATATTAAAATTGTAACTTTTAAATTTGATTTTTTGTTATTTTTTAAATTGTATATGTATTACATTTTATGATACACATATATATAATTACTTTTTTGTTAATTCATTTAATTTATTTCTTTCAAATATATATATATATATATATATATTAATCATTTTGTTTTTTTAATAGTATGTATATAGGTGTATTTATATTTAATATTAAGTGTCATTTTATTGAACAATATTGTGGTGAAATGTTCTGATATGATGAAACGTTAAAGTCCAGTTGAGTTTTAGAACGACTCAAAATTCTCATTTGGGGTAATAGGTGTAAAGAGTAAACATATATGCTTCAACCTCCTCCACTTTTTCAAGAACTACTTTGGGGTAATAGTGTAAAGTGTAAACATTATTTGGATAATGTCCGTGCTTTTAACAATATGTTCTCCTTTATTTCTTTGGGTGAGAAGATTGATAAATATGTTAATATTGGAACCGCTCCACCGGTGTTCCGCTTATATGGACAAAATTATCATAGAATGGGTGGTATATTGTCAAAGTTCGCACAATGGTACATTTACGACACTGAAAATGAAATTTTCAACAAAATCAAGGTTGTTGGCACTACAAGAAAAAAGGTCTATTAGTACACTAATTTTAATACACTATAAAAAATAATGTATTCAAAACTACTCTATTACTACAATTCATTCCTTGAATCTATAACTACAGTAATGTATTATCTATCACCACACTATAAACTAAATGTAAGAATGTAATATAATTACCACACTATTACTATTGTCTTATTAGCCATTGCATTATCTATCACCACACTATAAACTAAATGTAAGAATGTAATATAATTACCACACTATTACTAGTGTCTTATTAGCCATTTTAATTAATTTATCGATCCAGTGTGGGAAAATGATTAATTTTAAGATTTATTATTAATGTAATTATCTCCAAATGTTTATATTCTTACGTCACCAAGCATTTAAAATTCGATCACTTTAATTTTTTGAGAATTTTAATTAACTGTTCACTTTTTGTAAAATTTGGGTATTGAACGGTGGTTTTCAAAGCATCCCCATCTCCATCAATGTCGTTGCCCCTCCGCGCCGCGCCGATTTTGAATCTAATCTACTTAATTTGTCATGAATCTCGCCCCACCATGAACCTCATGCTGATTTCCCCTTTAATCGAAAGAACGAAATCGACGATTTCACGCCTCCATCTGCCATGAACCGATGCCTCCCTGGCGGTTCCTCTCCGTCGATTTCACGATTTGCCCAAGACAAATCCTCATTCAAAGCATCGTCACCTGTGTCCCTAGGTATTTCACGGTTTACAACAATTTTGTTAATTAATTTTTGCACTTAGGGTTCCTATCAAATGAAATTTTGTACAATTGTTCGTGGAATTCTTTAGATTGGTGTTGAAATTCTCGGGTTTCTCTGCAATTTATGCAATGTTGTTGTAATTTAAATTTCTGATGATGATTTATGCAATATGGAAAATGTCATTATGTTAGTTTTTCATGTGGATTTTATTGGAAGCAATTCCAGGTACTCACACAAAAATTTAGGGTCCCTGTGGTTCTCATACATTGCAGATGTTTTTATCCCTAGGTCCGTGAATGGGGAAAATTTGTCACCCAAAATCATCTAAAATTAGGAGATGGTTGCATATTTGAACTAATGTATAACTCTGGTACAATCCTTAGATTTTAAATTTCATCTTTTTTCAGACTTATGATCTGTCGCTTGACTTGTCTCCTAGTATGGCAATAAGACAACCATATCGATTTGGTTTATGTATATGCTATGCTTAATGGGTCCATGGTTATGTTTTGTTGCATCGTTTATGAATTTCTCTGTTAATGTTATGAGTAATTAAATGTAATCCATTGTTTAATTTCCATCATTGCTGTGATTTTAGCATCCACATAGTTTATGACAGTGATTGAATATATTCAGGAAATTGCAGGTGATGAATTAATTGAAGGCTTCAATTTAAGAGTAAAATTCAAAGAAGAAAGATATTATCATCTTTGGAAGCAAAAGCCTCGACCATACTTGCAGCTGAGGGATTTCTCAGTAAGAAATAAACTTATTTTACTCTTGAAACTTCTTCCACTTTTTTATTTCCACAAAGAAGCTGTTGGAGCTACAACCTCTCTGTATTTGCTTACCTTTTTTGAATTTTAGACCAATTCTAGTACCATTTGTTCAAGAAATTTCGTTGTTGTATATGACATAGTGTAAATGTGTCAAAAAACATCTTGTTTTACACGCAGATGCTACTTGAAGATGAATGATTTATGATTCTCTTGCATAGACATCCACAAAAGAAATTGAGGCAAAAGTAGAGAAGGAAGGCTGAAGCTCGAGCTAAGTAAGTAATAACATTTGCAGAAATGATATTGTTTTTGAATCTAAAGAAGAAGGAGAGGCAAGGAGAGGCTATTGCAGCTGGATAAAAGAGTCAACTAATGATCTGGGTTCACCCACCATATGCTAGATGTATTTATTTTTTCTTGGAACAAATTATATGGAGATTATTCTGAGTATTTGTATTCAATGAAAGAAAGTTAGAAAGGATAATGTGTTTAGCCCTTTTTTTTTTTTTTTTAGAAATTGAATTGAAAAAAAAAGCTAGAAAGGACAATATGCTGTTTTATTTTTCTAGTATTAATTAATGGGAAGAGTATTATATTTAAATATTACAATTTGACGTATTATTTTCTAATGTAGTATAATTATTAATATTATTATGAATTTGTATTATTATTAGTAATTTAATAATAATATTAATAATCTAATTACGTATTTGCTGGATAGTAACCGAAAATGTATTTTCATGATAATAACCCAGAATTATTTTAATAATATTTTATTATTTATTAATATTCAGAATTGTGTAGTGAAAACCACTTTAATAGTACGCTCAAGAAAGTCATAATAGATTATGGGTATCCTTACATTAGATTAGATGACATTTCTTGAAAATGTCAAGATAGACTAAATGTATTAATAGTTAAGCTTTATTGACAATTATAAATGTCTACATAACCCTTTTTTCTTGTAGTGTGGGTATTTTTATTTTAATATTCAATTACATAATTTTTTCAATGTTTTTTATATTAATTTTTTTATTATTAATAACAGGTCGGATATCTGAACATCAATACATTACATGCTGAAATAGTAACGAATCTTAAAAATATGTTAGATGGTTATAATGTACTTGCGAAGAAGTTTCGACAGGTTAAACATAGATTCCTTGAAGGAAATTCTAATGTGACTATGATATTGATTGCTAAAAGGGGACATGATCCTATAAGGTATAACTTAACTACTATGTCTGAGGTTGTTGTTGCGGTTGTTAGTGACTTTGATCAAACTCTTGAGGTATGATTGGTATGATAAAATAAAATTGTAGTTGAATGAAATGACATAAAAATGGTCATTCTAATGATTGGTATAACATATGATTGAAATGTGGTATTATATAATTTTTTTTAAAAATTATTATTTAATAATAATTACATTGTTAATAATATTTATTATTTTTATTACTGATATTTTTTTATAGTTAAATGATAAAATAATTTTATTAAATAATTTTAAATTTAATTTTTTACAATTATTTAAAATAATAATATTATATTATTATTAATATTTCTATGTTTATTAATATGTTGAGAATTATTATATTATTAAAAAATATTAATGTACATTATTTTTATTGTATTGATATTATTATTGAGTTACTATTATTACTATTATTTTTATTATTAGAATTAAATTTATTATTAATTTTTTGAATAATTAATGTTATTATTATTTTGACCATTATAATTATTATTGTTATTTTTTGGAGTATAGAATAATATTTTAATATTAAAAAATAAGTTATCATATTTTTATATATAAAAAAAAAAAATCATTCCTCAAAGTCTGGGAATATATAAAATCATAGGGAGTGGGAGGAATCACCATTTCTTAACTTTGGGGAATTGTGATTCAATTTGGAATGACCATTCTTATCAAAGAAACATATCAATCATAGCATTAGGAATGAAATCAGGAATGATCATTTTATTCCCACCTCATTCCCACATATCAATTACTCTGTATGTCGTTGGTAATCGTGGAAACTTATGTTGGTGAACTTCAACGCATCACAGAGTTGAACCCGTTTTATGTACCTTAGTTTGCAATATCCACTTCTTTTTCCATATGGTGAGGATGTGTATATAGAGAATATTTATTTTGCTACATATGTGCTACATTAAGCTGGAACGCGTAAGTTTGTTAGTTTTAGAGAGTACTTTGCATTTCGATTTCAACATAGGAATGGTGAACCTTCTACGATTTTATCTTCAAAACGACCCACTCAACAATTTATTATTGATGCATATACCATTAATTGTTGAAGCGGGTGAACTTAAATATATAAGGACACATCAATCCGAGTTTCGTAGTGAAATGTAAAGTGGTGTTTAGGATGCACTTTTAGATGGTGAGACAGACAGGGGCGGACCTACACTATGCCCCAGGGGGCCTAGCCCCCTACCCCTACCCCACCCTCCTATAAATAAATGATAAAATAATTTAATAAATCATTTTAGTGGTGAGTTTGTTGTAAAAGTTATCTCAAAATAAATTATTTATTGCACATTTGATACTTATATATATATATATATATATATATATAAGTAATTATTTTGTAGGTATATGTTAATTACAAAACTGAAAAAAGAATATTCACTTTTATATTACTTTAATATATTTGAAATAGGTTTGCAAGTATATATAGATAAATAACTTAGTCTCATAAAAAAAGATTGATAAAAAAATATATGTTACATAACTGATAGTTTAATCTAATAATTTCTTTAATTTTACATAACATTAAACAAAATAAATAAATAAAGTATTCGTTGTTCAATAATTCGAATGTTCATTTTCTCAATTATCCATACTATATGAATAAGAACACAATGTAACAACAATATATATTTTGAATTATTAATTTTTTTTTGGCCCCCCTCTAATATCAAGTCCTAGGTCCGCCCCTGGAGACAGATGCATGTGCAATGGGAAAACGAGTTGTTTTACCACCTTCATTCATTGGAGGTGCACGCTACATGGTCCAAAATTATCAAGATGCAATGACGATTGGTAGATGGATCGATTATCCTCAATTATTTATAACCTCCGCGTGCAATCAGAAAAGACCTGAGAATGTACGTTTTTAAAACATAAAAGACTTAATCTTGAAGACCTTCCAATATAATATATCGAATATTTAAGATTAAACTTGACGGATTATTAAATGATATTCGAAAGGAAAAAAAAAATTGGGAATATCGAAGCAGGTATTTAAATTTATTTATTTTTTGTTTAAGATAATAATTTTATTGTCTAAATTATTTGTTCACTACATTTTATCTTTCTTTTTTTGTCAATTTTATCTACATTTCTTTGTACTATTGAATTTCAAAAGCGCGGCCTTCCTCATTCTCATATATTAGTGTTTCTTGAGAATCACAATGATGTTTGTATATATTTAAGCTTGCTACATGAGATTTTTATTATAATTAATTATTCTTTATCTCACGATTTTTTTTTTTAAAAAAAAATTGTTATAATTTTCATCCGAGAATGATATTTTATTTTTTATCTCACGATCGAGAGTATTTTAATTTTGTTTGTGATTTAATGATGCATGGTCCTTGTGGTTCTGCAAATCCACGTTCTCCTTGCATGACCGATGAAGGTTCATGTACACAACATTTTCCTAAAATATTTGTTTCAGAGTCTTCTATTGATGAAGATGGTTATCCTATTTATAGGCGAAGAAATGATGGAAGGACTTTGAACAAAAAAGATTATATTTTGGATAACAAATATGTTGTTCCTCATAATTATTACTACATTTGTCCCATTATTATTTGAATATTTTCTAAAAACATACGTCCTATTATTAATTAAACATTTTCTTATTTGGAAAAAGTAAAGTTTTGCTTCTTTAAAACACTCTCTCAAACATCTTTTATTTACACCTCATGTCATTATTTTTTACACACTAACTTAATATTCTCCAATAAAGTTGAATTATTCATTATATCCTCCTAAAAAGTCACTTTATCACCTTTAATATATTAAACAATTCTTACATTAAAACTCGTGCAAACAATAAATGTGCAAATAACAGGACCGGGGGGGTATCTTCTTTTGAAGTATGATGCACACATCAATGTTGAAAGGTGTAATCAATCAAAATCTATAAAATACATGTTCAAGTATGTCAACAAATGACATGATCGTGTTACTGTATCGTTAAGGATCAATCTGATAGGAAAGCAGATTTAGATAAAGTTAAAATGTACTATGATTGTAGGTACATTTCTCCACGTGAAGCTGCTTGGAGAATTTTCATTTTCGGGTTGAAAATAATTATAGAAATCCTCCAGTTGAACATCTTCCTGATAAGCAGACTATTTTATTTGGTGATGGTGTATGTTTAGAATCTATTTTGAAAAGACCATTGGTCAACCAAAGCATGTTCTTAGTTTGGTTTGAACTCAACATGAATTCTCCTAAAACAAGAAATTTGTCTTATGTTGAAATACCACAGTTCTTTGTATAGAAGCCGAAAACTAGAGAGTGGGTTGAAAGGAAAAGAGCTTTCAATAAGACGTATTTGTTACGTTTCTCCTGGTTCTGGTGAGGCACATTACTTAAGGATATTCTTAAATATAGTTCGTGAACCTATATCTTATGACAATTTAAAGAAATTCAATGGAGTAATTCATCCAACATTTCGAGAAGCTTGCTTTGCTAGAGGTTTGTTGGACGATGATAGAGAGTATGTTGATGGTATGAAGGAGGTTAGCCATTGAGCTTCAACATTTTTAATGAAACATTTATTTGTTACGCTACTAACATCAAGTTCGTTAGGTCAATCTTATGAAGTTTGAGAAAAGTGTTGGAGACATCTGTTTGATAATATTTTTTATAATAGAAGAATAATTATGCATTTTTCAGGTATGATTAAGTATTTTCTTTTTTAATTTAATTCCACTATAATTAATTATTAAACTTCACTAATACGTGGGTCATTTTAAGTCAATTGGTTACTTAAAATTATTTGCGATTTATTGAGAACTTTGATTGATTAAATTATTTCACATACTTTAATATTAACCTTAAAAATTAAAATTTTTAGGAATACAACAAATTTTTTTATGATTGTAAATTTTAATTGACTTTGATATTTATTATATATATATATTAAATAGAAAAAATTAGATAATATCTTTTTACTTATTTTATTAATATTATTTAAGAAAAATATAGTTAATAAAAGATAAATGTTAAATTAAGATTTGATTCATATATGTAGTTCTTTTATTTATATATATATATATATATAGTCAATAACATTTAAAATCAATAACATTTATTTTAGGATATAGTCAAAATATATATATATATATATATATTTTAGGATAAATGTTAAATTAAAATCGGATTCATATACGTAGCATTTATTAATTCTTAAATTAATAACACTTAAAATCAAATTATTTATTTAAAACAATAATAATGATGTGTATCAGTGGAAACTATTCATATATTTATATTAAATTATTTTTTTATAATATGTGAAATTAATTTTATTGGAAAATCAATGGTAAATATTTAAATGATATATATGATAAATAATAATATGATTTATTATATGCTTATTTATCATATCAAATATAAATATCGATTTAATTCTAAATTTTAACTATTTTACATAAATTTATCATTCATTTACTTTTAAAAAATTAAATATTTTATATTAGTTTGTTTTAGAATATTTAACTAAATGCAAACATATATAATATATAATAATGTGATTTGTTATATTCTTATTTAACAATTTAAATATAAATGTCTATTCTAAATTTTAATTACTTTGCATAAATTTATCACTCATTTACTTATGAAAAAAATTATATTAATTTATTTTAGCATAATTATCTAATATCATTTTAATTTTAAATTCTTGTAGAATTAATGATGACAAATGATGAAATAAAGAGTTGTTGTTTGATAGAAATTGATAATATGTTGCAGACTCTTTATAAGTCTTTGCAATATTTTTAAGGCATGCCGATGGTAAACCATGATCCAAACTTTTCATCTAGAAATAGATTGATTTTGAATGATTTTCATACAACATATTAGATTTGAATTTAGAGTATGATAATTTAATTAACAAACTTAGTGATGAACAATGTGGTGTGTATGATAGAATAATTATATTCATTCAGTCTGGTAAGGGTGGTGTATTTTTTATTTATGGATATGGTGGAACATGCAAAACTTTTATATGGAAGACTTTGTCTACATGTTTGAGATCTAAAGACAAGATTGTAATTAATGTAGTCTTGAATAGTATAGCTTCACTCTTTCCTGGTGGACATACTTCTCATTCTAGATTTGTAATTTCAATTGACGTTACTGAAGATTCTACATGCAATATTAATCAAGGAAGTCCTCTTGCTAAGTTGTTGATTAAATGTGGTCTTATAATATGGGATGAAGTGTCAATGGTGTAGAGATATTGTATTAAGGCTCTCAATACGATTTTGAAGGATATTATGCAGCTCACAGATTCATTGTCATTTGAACTGCCTTTTAACAGTAAGATTGTTGTGCTTGGAGGTGATTTTTGTTAGATAGTACCTGTTATTCCAAAAGGAATGAGGCATGATATTGTTCACGCTACTATTAATTCATCTAAATTGTGGAATGATTGACTCTTTTGAAACTTACTAAGAACATGAGGTTGCAAACCCTGAGATCCGATGAAGTTGTACATTAATTGGATTCTTTTTCTGAATGGATAACATCTATTGGAGATGGTAGTATAGGATTTGAAATTGAGAACAGGTGTGATGTACAAATTTCTAAGGATATTTTTGCTAAAGGGTGTTGATGATTGGTGTGCTGTCGCCGGCACCCAAAAATAAATACCTTAAATATCCACTATGCAGTAGAGTAAGTAAGGGTCGATCCCACAGGGAATGGTGAAACTCAATTGAATAAATTGTGTTATGAAAGCAGTAAAAATGGGGGGAGTTGGATTTGTGGTTTCTAATTCTACTAAAAAGCATGAAAAATAAAAGCAATCGAAATAAATAGAAATCAAATATAAAGAACGATCTAGCCCTCGGATTACTTCCCCTTGAATAATTTAACCAATTTAATCAGTGAACCCGGTAATCTCAATTTAATCTCAAATCTTATCCCTAAACCAGTGGTACGACCAAACTAGTTCGAATTGTTTCTTAAGTTTAATTAATTAGAAAGTACGACCTCCAATTAATCTATCCCTACGAATAACCCTAAAACATGTATTTAAGGTTCAACTCGAGGAACGCATTAAAGAGCTAAAACAATAGAATAAACTAGACCATGAATACGAGACGCTCGTTTCATGCAACCTAGACGTTATTATCCCCTAAGGTGTTCTGCCTTAGTTGCTACGATATCCACAATAATATAACAATTACGGATTATAAATTGTGAATTAACTAGAATTGATAACAAATAAACTCGGATGGCCAGTCCTAATAAATCTATTGATCAAAACATGCTTCGCATAAAATCAAATAATAACGAAATCGAAATATGAATTGAAATAAACCGTGAATCACAAAATCAAAAAGGCATAATTAAATCCAGATTTCACATCCTCGGGCTAGAATAACAATCTAAATATTAAACATAATTAAAATAACAAACGATGAAAACAAAACCAGAATCATTGTTTCCACGTTCTTGATGCTCACGGCCGAATCACTCCCTCTAATTCCCAGAATGGCGGCTGGCTTCCTCTGCATTCACGCCTCCAGCCTTCAGCCTCCTTTTTCCCACGAATGACCTCCTCTTTTAATATAAGTTCACGCACTAATATATGCTGCCTCCAATTCTTGATTTTCACGGCCCAATACAATTTGAGGCCCATCTCCTCCAAAGTCCACTTAATCAATTAATCTTAATTGGGCCTTCAATTTACTTTGTTGTATTAATTAACATAATGAGCCCAATATTGAGTTTCAAAGTGTTGGGCTAATTTCTTCTCATACAGGCTCGTCAATGTATCTTCAAAATACTCTAATTATGCCTGAATTATATAGAAAATAATAATATCAAGGTAATTGAAGACACAAAACAATAAGTCGGAAATATACATTAAAATACCAAATTAATCCATATAAAATATCAAATTAAAGCACAAAGATATACGATAATTCCGACTCATCAATGATCCGATTTCTACTATTGTTGATAGCATTTATCCTAAATTTAAAAATATGATGAATGACAATGACTATTTACAAAATACAACTATTATTGCACCCACGTTAGATGTTGTTAGGTCAATAAATGAGCACACGATTCAGTTAAATGAAAAAGAATCACGCATTTATTTGAACTCTAACAATCCTTGCAGATCTAATTTGAATGTTGATAATTTTTCTAATGTCCATACTCCTAAATTTTTGAATAGTTTGAAGTGTTCTGGTGTACCTGATCACGAATTGAATTTGAAAATTGGAGCACCTGTAATGTTATTGAGAAATATAGATCACTCAAGCGACCTATGCAATGAAACCAGTTTTGTGTATCTTTATTTTTATTTTTATTTTCTATCGTTTAAAAATGTTCATTTATTTTATTTATAAATTTACAATATAATATTTTATTCTATGGTTAGGTTGGTAATAATCGGTGATGATAAAGTTCTTGAAATTAAGATTTTAATGGGAAGTAGTGGTAGACAATTGGTATTGATATCGAGAATTACATTGATACATTTTTATCCTAGATTGTCTTTCAAGTTTCAACGTAGACAGTTTCCGTTGATTGTGTCATATGCTATGACTATTAATAAAAATCAGGGGCAATCGTTTTCTAATGTAAGTGTTTTAAAAAAAATGTATTTAGTCATGGTCAATTATATGTAGATGTATCTAGAATAACAAACTGTCATGGTTTGAAAATCCTAATGACAACAATTGTTATTGTAATATCACAAAAAACGTAATGTTTCATTAAAAAATTTAGGAATGTATAAATTTATAATAATTTAATTTTTAAATTTAATATTTTTTTCTTAATTTATATTTTATTAAATTACTATTGATATTAGATTATTATATTATTTAATTGAATGTAATTTATATCACTAAAATTACTGTAATATTTTTTTAACATTTTATAGTAATTTAATCATTTTTCGTATCATAAAATATACATATATTTAAATATTAGACATTAACTTTTATATACTTATATGTTATCTTTAAATCTATATAGTATAAGACATCGATTTAATTAGATTTCTAGATTAATAATTTAATCTAAAAAAGATATGAGCAACATCTTAAAATTTAAAATTTTATTATTTTTTAAAATTCGATATAGTATAATAAATATTGGTTAATAATAATTAATTTTATACTTATGATAATATATATATATATATATATATATATATTAACAAAAGTGATATTATATAATGAATAAATTATATATGATACTATTAAAAAAATTAAAATTTAAAATGTAGTGATATTTTTTAACATAATTGACCGTGAGTCAGCACGGGTGTCATACTAGTGAAACTAAATATGATCAACTCACTTTTATCCTACTTTGTACGGTTAGTGAAATTTAAAATAAGTTAATTAATATATCATTTTAATTAACTACATTACTGCTATAATTAGTTTTACTCAATCATATCACTACTCATCAATTAATAATAATTTTTTATTCACATTTTTTTCCAAGAATAGAACAAATTACTAGCAATGTCAAATAATCGGAATATTTAAATTAATTTGTAATAATGATCTAACACCACTTTAATAAGAAATCAATAGCTAAAAGTGAAATTAACATTCCCCCAAGTAGTTTTTGGGCTTTACTTTGGGCCCATTTTATATTTAACTTGGGCCTTTAGGCTTAACTCTTGGTTTTTGTCTTGTGCCTCTTAAACCAATAGGTATTTATCTCTTCACACCCAGAACATGTTTGTTTCATGGGTTGGGATAAGATGAGTTTAGATGTGGTGGGTTGGCTAGATTAATTCAAGGGGGGCTAGATTTGTCTAAACCCATAGAATCTAATTTATAAAAATCGGATCAAATTATAAACTTGGTCAAGGTGTTTAAAGTTATGAGAAACCAAACATAAGAGAAGATGGGTTTACATATCAAACCCATGACTAAACCCCCCTAAAGAGTGAGAGGAATTTTCTCATTCTTTTTTTTTTTTTTTTGGGTTGGGGGAGTTTCGAATCTTTTTAGCTTTTGTTGGTCCCCGAAAAACAAGACGAGTCGAGTATAGATCAGCTGACTTGATGTCTGCTGATGGTGTGGAAAATAAACTAACTCTTCAAAGTAACTAGTCCGCTGATTTCACTAGGGGCCTAGGACTAGTTAGTCGACTGATTAATTACCTATCGGAGTTAAGTGCGGAATTGTAGTGTGCCCATAAAGATTATACTCGTCTATTCTTAAATAAAGTTTGTAAAATAGTTTATGCACAAATATGTATGAAAAGACTTGAAAATAAAGTGCAGAAATGTAAATAACACAGTAATTTATAGTGGTTCGGATATACGTTCCTACGTCCACTCTCACGTCCTAACGTGATGTTTAATCCCTTTAATTTACCGAAAATTACAAGGGTTTGTCCTTTATAGTCCCAAGGGTAGGACTTTGAGATCTGAGCCAGTTCCTAAACTGTTGCGGTCTCCACAAGTGATTGGAAGCACTTGCACTTTACAAGTGAGTTGCGAGCACTTGCACTCCACAAGTGATTATAGAGCACTTGCACTCTTTACAGTGATGAACACTCAACTTGACTTCTAAGGTTTGATGGTAGAAGGTGGGTTTTGTGTATATGAACTAGATGAGAATTTCCCTTACAATCTTTTTTAGCCTCATGATAGGATTGGGAAATTCTCTCTAAGCTATGGATATATATGAGTGGCTAAACTGGCTTAGATGTTATTAGTTCACTCACTGGGGATGAGGTGATGCGTGTTGAATCTTCATGAACGATATTCTTGAGCTCTTCTTATTTCTGGACTTTAAGAACTTTGTTCGACCTCTGCATCTCACTCCTCTTCACACTCCCAATGATGTATGAACGAAACTCATTTATATAATGTTGATGTTTGAATGTTACCGTTGGATGATAGCAATTCAAATCTCCACTAATTCAGGAATTGTCAATATCTTGATTTGATATGATTGAATATTACCATTGTCATGTAATTTCAATCATATCTTTGACTTTCCTTTCTTGTGCACATATCTTGTCAATCCTTGATTTCAGCTCTGATTGGTCTTCCCTTAATTGTGTAAGATGACTTCTACTCCGCTGGTGTAAGAAAACTTCTACTCTGCTTGTGTAAGAATACTTCTACTCTGCTGGTGTAAGAAGACTTCTACTCTGCTGGTATAAGAAGACTTTTACTCTGCTGGTACAAGAAGACTTCTACTCTGCTAGTACAAGAAGACTTCTACTCTGCTCGTATACTCATCTTACTCTTACTCTTCTTATCCTATAAGATGAGTTTAACTCATCTTATCAGGAGACTTCTGGTCTTGGTCTTCTCTTCTCTTCTCTTCTTGAGCATTGGCGTGTCTTCTCTTCTAACCAGAGTCCTATCTATTACAAGATGTATAATAAAGTTGTCTATACAATACAACTTATCTTATTACATGTTTGATTTGGTTTATCAAAACTAAACTAGGGATATATATATCCCAACAGCTTTTTTTTTTTTGGTGTCTTTATTTTTATTTATATTTATATATAGGCCACGGTTATACACACACGGACCTATTGAGAACACACACTGGCTAAACACACACACCGTAAGATGAGGACACCCACATGGAAAACCCCAAAATACCCTTAACCTACACAAAACCCTAATTCTATCATTCATATTCCCAAAATTAGTACACCCTCTTCCTTCGCCCCTCCATCACGATTGCGCCCCCTCTCGCGTCGTCGTGACGCAATGCCGCCCACCTCCCCACGTCGCCGCGGCACCCACAACGCCGCCCCCACAGTGTCGATCCAGACACCGCCGTTGTGGTTTGAAAACGAAGGCGGTCGACGCTGCTGTTCACACTTGTTCGCAACCCCTCCCATTCGTTGTCGTTCACGTCCGCACCCCCTCCCCTTCGCTACCATTCGCAGCCACACCCTCCTCCTTCAAGCGGTCGCCGCCCCCACCTTCTCCCTCCAAGAAAGCCGTCGCCCAGCCCTTCCTATGCCATCGCCGCCGTCAAACGAAGGTACGTATAGAGTTTTGTTTTGGATTTTTTTGTTACAAATCCAAAAAATTAAAATAAGGGTTTTGAAATTTTTGTATTTGTCCGAATTTTTTACTGAATTCAGTTACTTTATTCAAAAAAAATTCCCGAAATATTGTGTCCGATTTTATTTTCGAACATTTATTGTGTTTGCAATATTTTTTTTCGGACATTTAAATTGTTTTCATTTTTTTTTCGAACATTAGTTTATCGAAATTATGTCCAATATATTTTATGCAAATCTTACCTATTTCTCTGAAATTTTGTGTTTGTTAAAGAATTTTTTTTTTTCTTGAAATTTTGTGTTTGATGGTGATGGTGGATATGATTTTAGCATTAAATTGAATGGTGGGTGTACTAATCTTTGTTTTTTTTTCTTAAAATCACACAAGGAGTATATAAGACATTTCACATGTCCTTTAGGATGAAAAAAAAATGTCTAATGAGTGTATTCAATAGGTCCGTGTGTGCGTATAACCGTGGCCTTATAAATATCACTAGTGTAAAATTGACAGATTTTAAAATAATTTTATATATTATTATTTTAAAGTAATTCTGCTTATTGAGAATTATATCAAAACAAGAGCATTATCTAAAATTCAAAGCAGAAAAGCATTCAAACAAACATAACTCAAAATCATTAAGTTTCATTAAATGGCTCCTCAAAAAAAAAGTTTCATTAATTGGGTTTATAATTCTCTTACTAAGCAAACTTCAAATCCTTTTCTATAAGATTAGTGTGATATTCAATTATTTATTTGATCTTTCATGGTAAATGATACTCCATCACTTTAGTTGAAAAATGCATCAACCCAAACCCCTAGTTTGAGAGATAGTTAGTAAGATTGGGAAGAATGATAAGTAAGACAACATTGTTGGTTGTTCCGGAAGCTTTGAGAGAGATTTGAGTACTAGGCTCAAGGAGTTTCTAGGATTAGATTAAAAGTTGATAATTTTATTCGATACATCTTGACACTATAAAACAAGTCAATTCAAAGTTTAACAAATTATCATGTTTAATCAGAAAAAGTGCATGTAGGAGCCTGAGACTCTAAATCACAACAAATCTTTATGTATTCTAACTTTCTATCGTTTATTGGAGTATTTGCTTATATTTATTCATACTCGGGACCTTCTATATGTAGTCAGAGTGTCGTAACGTGTCGTAATAACTACCGTAGTCAGTTAATCTAAGCCATTAAAAAACCCCAAGGAGTTGGCCTAGTGGTGTAGGCTTGGGACTAAGGAGTGTGCTCCTCTCTAGGTCTCAGGTTCGAAACCCCTAAGGTGCAAACAATTTCTATGGGGCCATGTCCATACAGAGCGCAAAGCTCTGGCTTTAAACGGGACCCCCGCAAGTGGGCGGTGGGATTGGTCCACCGGGATTAGTCGGCCTTGAACCGGAAACCCGAGACTTCAAAAAAAAAAAAAATCTAAGCCATTAAAAATCTAATCTAAAGGTTTAGATTTGATGACCTGTTACCTTTTGTAAATTTTACGATATGTATTGTCGTAATGTGTCGTAATGTGTCATAAATTTGTATTTTCTATTAAATTAAATTAATTAAAATATATTATTGTAAATTTACATTTTTATTCTTATACAATAAAATAATTTATTACAACAATTATCTACACCCGCTAATTTTACGAGTTCACCCCAAATCATATTTTACCATAGTTATTTGCACCCATTCATTTTATGAGTTCACCCAAATCATTTTTTACCATAGTTATCTGCACCCATTCATTTTATGAGTTCACCCCCAAATCATTTCTTTTTTACAACGGTTATCTACACCCGCTCATTTTATGAGTTCACCCCCAAATTATATTTTTACCAAAGTTATCTGCACCCGCTCATTTTATGAGTTCACCCCCAAATTATTTTTATACCACAATTATCTGCACCCGCTCATTTTATTAGTTCACCCCAAAATATTTTTTTAAAAATAATTACATTTAAAAGACTATATTTTTTTTATTAATTAACACAAAATATAATAAAATCAACCCTAATTTATACATTTACAATCTACAACCGAGTCATTGCCGAGTTACCGTCGATTCACCACCAAATCACTCATATTTTTAGAAAAAAGATCGTAAAAACATAATTAAAAAAAACTATCGAGATTAGGCACAAATTTTAATTTTTTTTATTTTTAATTTTTCTTCCCATTTTCAATTTTTATTCCAAACTTTTTATTTTTTCGTTTTTTATGTTTCCTACTTTTTTTTCATTAGTATATTTTTTAGTTTTAATACAAAATAATATTATATGTATGATTTTATTATAATCCCTCCGTCCCAGTGAAAGCTCCTCATGAGCTTCGGACACAGAGGTTAAAAAATATGATATAATAAGTGGATGTATGAGAGGTGATGTGATTGAGTGAGAGAAGAATATAATGAAATGTGAGAGGGAATAGTTTGGCAAAAAAGGAATGAGTAACTTTCATTGGGACAAACGAATAAGGAAAGTTGGGTAGCTTTCAATATGAAGGAGGGAGTAGTCGGTAATACAACAAGTAATAACCAGTAATACCATAAACAATAATCAGTAATACCATTAACAATAATTAGTAATACCACAAACATTAATCAGTAATACCATTAATATTAATCAGTAAAATTTTATACAATAACAAATAATTTCACACATCTAATTATATTCAATAATACAAAAAATAATTATCAGTAATACCATGAACAGTAAGTAGTAATACCATGAACATTGAATAGTAATATCTCATACAATAACAAATAATTCCACAAATCTAATTATATTCAATAATACCAAAAACAATTATCAGTAATACCATAAACAATAATATGTAATACCATAAAAATAATAATAATCAGTAATAAATAATTTCACATAATCAGTAATACCACAATTAATAATCATTAATATTAATTCAATAGTGTATTAATAGTAATACCGCAATCAATAACTAGTAATACCAGTATCAATAATACCAATAACAATAATACCATAAAAAAAAGTGGAGAGAGTGCAGATCGGAGTGTACTAAAGAAAATAGAGGGTGCACATTACCAAGCCCAATTGAAGGAAACCCTAGCCCAATGGGAGGGCACCCTAGGTCAGTAGTCGTTGATTGGGATTTCATCAGCAAGGTCACCGGCTCCGAGTGTCGTCCGGTCAGAGATCCATCAACAACATACTCACAGTCCTCCGTCGGGCCGTCGTCAGCCGGAGGAAGAGGCTGCACAGGAGTAAGGTGAAGAAGACGGATGAAGCAATGTAGCTTCGATTTGGACAGAGATGAACGACGAGAGAGAGGCAGCGTCGATCCGAGTGTTGCAGGCGAGCGTCGTTGATGTAGGAGAAGCTCCTGGATCGCGAACGCAAGAGAGATTGATCGAAGCAGTCGCGTCGGTGGTCGAAATGGGGAGAGAATTTCGGCCGCCATGGATCGTGGCCGAGATGGAAGATTATGTCGATTGTTATGGAAGTGAAGAATCGCGATTGCGATTCGAGGAGGGATCTCGGGCTTCAGCGGCCGAGACCGAAGCGCCGCCGTCGCCGTCGAGGGGGTGGTCGGGCATGGTGGTGGCTGGGTCACCCGCCGACATGCATGGATTTCCGGCAGGTCCTTTACTCATCAAATTAAAATTTAGGTGCACCGCCGACCGACTTTAATAAAATTATACATATAATATTATTTTGTATTAAAATTTAAAAAATACACATGCAAAAAATGGAAAAGAAAGACAGGAAAACTTAAAAAGGAAAAGAAAAAAAAACAAGGAAATAAAAAATTTGAAAAAAAATTGGAAATGGGAAGAAAAAAGAAAAAGAGGAGGGAGAAGAAAAATTAAAAAGAAAAAAATTGAGATTTGTGGCTAATTTCGATAGCTTTTTATTAATTATATTTTTACGCTTTTTTTTTAAATATGGGTGATTTGGTGGTGAATTGATTTTTTAGAGTTTATTTTATTATATTTTGTGTAAAATAATAAAAGGATAATATAGTCTTTTAAATGTGATTATTTTTTAAAAAATATTTTGGGGTGCACTCATAAAATGTGCGAGTGCAGATAACCGTGTTAAAACAATAATTTGGGGGTGAACTCATAAAATGAGCGAGTGCAGATAATTGTGGTAAAAAATAATTTGGGGGTGAACTCGTAGAATGAGCGGGTGTAGATAACTGTTGTAAAAAAGAAATGATTTGGGGGTGAACTCATTAAATGAGAGGGTGCAGATAATTGTTGTAAAAATATGATTAGGGGGTGAATTCATTAAATTAGCGGGTGCAGATAATTGTAGTAAAAATATGATTAGGGGGTGCACTCATTAAATTAGTGGGTGCATGTAAAATATAAATAAAATTTAAAAAGAAGGGTAATATAGTAAATAATAAAATATAATTTAAATAATGCTAAAAATAACTGAAACTTGTATGACAGGTAGCAGGTCGTTTTTACGGTTACGACGCCACATGGCATACTGATGGATGGTCTCACTAAACGACACACTGTCAGAAAAAGGTGATACATATTAATTAAAGATTTATTTTTTTCTTCGAAAAGTTGGTACAGTTTTACAATAGTGGCGCACGTGGTATACTGATGAATGGTCTTACAAAACGACACATTGTCGGAAAAAAGTGATATGTATTAATTAAAGATTTCTCTTTTTCTTAAAAAAGTAGGTATCGAAAAATTGGTACAATTTACTTTACAGATTTTGTAACTTCCTGTCTTAATAATGTGTAATGTTTGACGAGTTAATTGTATAGTGTAATTCGTGCAATTTTGATGTATAAATTTTAAATCATTTTTCTTTTCTTTTAGCAGTTTGTTTGTATATTGAAAACTATTAACTTAGGTCCTATGACACATTAATGTGTCAAAATTGCATTAGTTGAACGGTAGAATTAGTCCATTAATAATATGGTACTTAATATTTAAAATGCAGAGATAATTGAAGAGGTAGCAATTAAAAATAAGATTTATACTAGTAACCTGAGTATCTATAGCATCTATATTTTTTTGAGTTGGGAAATAAATTTTGAGGTGGAGAGAAAAAGATAGTGAATAAAGTAATGAATTTTACATAAAAACAATTTTGACACCAAACTCTGTCACCGCCTCAAATCACCAACACTCACACACTTCTCTTTATATTTGATTCCTCACACTCACTCACTACCATGATACTACTGAGTATCATCATCATTTTTCAATTCACTCTCATTTAGACCTATAGAGAGAGAGAATGAAGAGGGGTTGTGCATCAGGTTCATCTTCTTGTAATTCGAATTCATGCATTGGAGGAGCAACTGAATTGAAGAAGAACAAATCCGATGTAAATAAACCAAAACGTGTTAGAGCAAAGAAACTAGTCCCGAAAGTCGATACATCCGACAATTCTGCAGTTGATGCCTCTTCTCCTAAATCAAGAAGCTCTGCTTACAGAGGTGTCACAAGGTATGTCTCATATATATATTATATACTTTTAATCGATTCTGATTGTTCAGAATCTGGATAGCCATGTTTTTCGTATTTTATCTAATAATGTTGTTGGTGGTGCAGGCATACCTATGGGACAAGACGACATGGAACAACATTCAGACCAAGCGAGGAAGGCAAAGTCTGTTTTCTATCTTTCTTTTTTTTTTACCAACTGTAAGAACCAACTCTTGCTCGTTTTGCTACTAGACAAACTTTATTGCATAATCTTACCATTCATACGCGATCAACACTTGAAACCCACTCCGATGAAGGATTTTCGAGCCTTTTGTCCCCTCATGCCTCAACATTCAACATCCTCAAATTGCACCCCTGTACTTGCAACAAAAAACTTATTAATCAATTAACTCCAATGTTCAACTTTAGAGCATATAGTTCACGAGTTACAATAATAGAATACAAACTCTCAACTTTTTGTGCACGTATGATTATTTACAAAGACTGGAAACAAACACCTCTATTAGTTTTGTACACACCATCTTTGAAAAAAAAAAAAGTAAATGATAGAAATGAATTACTGACCTTCTGAATGGACTTTCTCTAGCTGATTTCCATAAATAATGCACAGAAATATCGACTTCGAAAAAACTTTCTTCTAGCATACTCGTTTTTATACTCTTTTCTACCAGAGGATTGCTATCAACTAGTTCAATCCTTGAAACATCAAAACGATCAGTGAACTGGATCTCCTCCAGTGTTTAATGCTTAGGTGCTTAAGAGATTTAAATCTTCCCACCAATTTTACCAGATCAATGTCTTCAATTAAAAGAAAGTAGAGGCTTGGAAATCCCTCCTCTTCTACTTCCCAATGTTGGCCTTGAAAGGCATTGCATCGTAGTTTCAGCTGCTGAAGACATGGCAATAAGGCAATCTCCCTCATTTCTTCCCAAGGATACCCCATTCCACTCAAACTCAACTTCTTAAGCGAAGACGAGAGGACAGGAAACGAAGGGACTCCAGGGGGAACAAGCGGATTCACTACTATACATTTGAATGATTCTAGTTTAATCATACTAGAGATATGATCAGAGAAGCACGGGGGATCTGCTGCATTAGGTGTGAGTTCAATTCTAATTTTCAGTTTCTTTAAATTCGGGAGTCTATATAGAACATTGCAACTGACAATGCTCACATCTAAAAGTGTCAAAAGCATTCTCAAGGACTTGTCGCCAAGATCTGGCAGGTCGCGTCCCAAGACCTGGAGATGCTTCAGTTCTTCCAAATCCCATATCTCCACAGGCATATAAGACGGAGGAGCTCCACTTGATCTGGTGATCGAATGAGGATGGACAATCAAGTATTCGAGTCTCCCAAGTTTAGAGATGGAAGGAGGAAGGTTTCCATTGCATGTGAGAGCGAGGTACGTTAACTCAACTAGCTTTAGTACTTCCGAAGGGAAATCATAGAAACGAATGTTAAGAGCGTCCAATCTCTGCAGAAACTTTAAACCGAAACATATTGGTACCTCATATTGGTGATACGGTCCAAAACAGAGGAGAGATTCTGCAGTGGATGCACAATTTTCCTCCATTGAGTTATACACTTCTTTGTGGGCAAAGAGAACATTATAGTGGATGCTCAACCTAGTCTGGCTTTTTATACCTTCGTCTTCAGGACAATCTAGAACGTAGAAAAAGTTGGTTTTCCTAGCTTCTCGTTGGCAGAAGTGCCACCACGACGAATGAAGGCCACAAGTTCGTATTGCTTGAGTAGGCGGCTCATCAAAATAAGTACTGCTATTTTCGTAGACCATAATAAGACTACAGAACTCAAGACACTTCAATGATTCTAGATCACGATGATAGAGTTCAAAAATTTCCTCAGAAGTCCATAAATTAATGAGCTTAGTTCGACGTATCTTAGACTTTAGGGGAAAAACTCCCATATAAAGAAAACATAACTTCAATTCATCAATTAGTGCCTTGTAGCTAGGATAGAGTACCTTTGATATTTGATCATACGCATCAACAAAGAGCCGATGTTTCCTCTGTGCTGCTACGTCGATCCATATTGATTCCTCAGCATTCAACAGGAGGTCAGCAACCGTGAGAATTGTAAGAGGAAGACCATCACACTTCTCCGCAATCTTCTTACCAGCTTTCACAAGTTGATGAGGGCACGAGCCTCCAACAAACGCCTTCTCGCGTAAAAGATCCCAACTTTCTTTTATATTCAACAACCGCATTTGAATGAGATACCAATCCCTAGCCTCCCTGGAGTAATCCATATGAAGGGTTCTAGACGTAACCAAGACTTGACTTCCACTTCCACTTCCACTTTCATCGTCAAACTCTCCTAAGAAACTGTACCAAAATGCCATGCATAGAATAAAAATCTTTTAAGAATGAATTCAGTCCCATTATCAGAACGAATGACCTTAATTTTCACACCAAACTGATTTAAAATTAGATTATAAAAGGTAGTTAAACTCTGTTTAACATCAGATTTTAGTTTCAACATATAAATCCAAGTACACCTAGTAAAATCATCCACAATAGTAAGAAAAAATTTATACCCAACATGAGAAATAGTAGAAAAGGGACCCCAAACATCACAATGTATAAGGTCAAAAGCAGTTGTAGAGAAGGTACTACTGTCATTAAAAGGAAGTCTTTTTTGTTTAGCAAAATGACAAATATCACAAACATCACCAGCAGTAGCCTTTATTTGCAAAGTAGGAATATGAGACAGAGCCTTTAATGACACATGTCCTAACCTTTTGTGCCAAAGTTCAGTATTAACACTATTTATACTAGAGGTGCCAGAAAAAGTTTGATTACAAAGAGTATAACTATTGTCTATATCCTTCTGATCTAATATGTAAAGACCATCAACTTGCTTAGCAGATCCAATCATTGTTAAATGTTGGTCCTGCAAAAAACACATATTATTTGAGAAACGAACTACACATTTAGATGTTCTAGTTAACTGAGAAATGGACAATAAATTGTGAGTAAAGGTAGGCACAAAAAGAACGTCATAAAGAACTAGTGCATTGTTTATCCTAACAATAACCTTATGAGTAGAAAATGTAGTGTGATTATTTGGTAAGCTAATCATAACATGAACAGGTATAGGGGTTTCTGTAAATAAAGATTCATTACATATCATATGATCAGTAACTCCAGTATCTATAATCCAATGCAAACAAGAACTAGAAGTATGAAAGAAATTAGAACGTGCAGTGGATGTCAAACCTGCATTAGTAGAGAGGGTGTGTGCTGAGGAAGCAGGGGCTGTAGTGACAGCAGATGCAACTGAAGAGGCAGATTTAAGAGTGCCCACTTGCTTCTTGTTGTTAGAAAACTGCACAAACTCCTCAAACATAGCAGAAGTTAAAAGAGGATTATTAGAGGAAAGAGTGGAGTTCTTATTCGTAGCACTGGTGGCAGCAGTGTTATTGGCTGAAGGACTAACAAGGTTTCTTGGTCCCTTAGGACCAATCCATCCAGGGGGATAACCAATAAGCTGAAAACATTTGTCCATAGTGTGGTTAGAATAGGCACAATGTGTACAAACAATTATTTTCTTATCTTTGAATGCAAGGTTCTTAGGAAATGTTTTTTTTGACTGTCATTGCAGCAGACTCATAAGGAGAAGAAGATGAGGAACTTTGGGTTAAAGACCTACTAGACTCCTCTTGAGTAAGAAGAGAGAAGACTTTAGCTAAAGAAGGTAATGGAGAATTTAGTAATAACTGACTTCTCAAGGATGCATAAGATTCATCTAAGCCAATTAAAAATTTTAAAACAGAATCAGATTCTTGAAGTTTCTCTAAGTTGGGAGTTAAGTTGCAAGTGCATAACCCACAAGTGCATCTTACCAAAGGTCTATAGCTAATGAATTCATCCCAAAGAGACTTGAAATGATTGTAATAATCAGTAATTGACATATTTCCTTTGGCCATAGTACTAAGGCTCTTTTCCAAATGAAAGACTCTAGTACCATCAAATTTAAGATACCTAGTCTGCATCTCTAACCATAAATCCTTAGGAGTAGACAAATATAGCAGACTATTACGAATAGTTGGAGAAATGGAATTTAAGATCCAGGCTAAGACTAAGCTATTGACTCTTAACCAGGCAGAATAGTAAATTTCATTAGAAATTGCAGGTTTTACCAAAGAACCATCAAGAAAGACAGTTTTATTCTTCACTTGCAAAGACATCTGAACGGCTCTGCACCAAGAGGAGTAGTTGATGCCGGTGAATATCTCAAAGATAACCTGGGTTGCAGGATTGTCACTCGGATGGATGAAATACGGAGAGTTTGGATTTTCTGTGGGACTTGCATATACACGAGGCGCTTGTGCCGCCGGTGGATTAGCGGAGGTTGATTCCCTCGATTGATCAGAGGAATCGTCGTTTGCCATTATAAAATCAAGAAATCCCTAAATATTAGGGCAGATTGAGAAAGTGAGGTGAGTATAAAACTCTTTAGATCAAGAAACAAAAAGAATTGATTGATTCACAGAAACAAATCTGTAATCGGTAGAGATGAAGAAGGATTTCAGTGGAAGGAAATAAAAGAACGGATCAAATGGAAACCAAGACTTTTGCGATTTTCGATCTGAGCTCGACCGAAAACTGATACCATGTGGAATTCATAAAACTGAAGTGAAGTAAAAATCTGTTATTTACTTTCTCAAAGAATTGATTGAATACAATAATCTCCATCCCTTATATAATGAGAGGAGTGAAATAACCGTTCTAAACAGAAATTATATACATAAATTGTATACAGAAGAGAATGCATATTATGACTCCATCTCTTTGACTCTAGCTGTATGCTTATATCCTTGAGAGAATGCATCGAAGAAGCTAGGATCAGATGCAGACTATGTAGTGAAGAAGCTAGGATCAGACGCATCAAAGAAGCTAGGATCAGATGCAGCAGTGAAGAAGCTAGGATCAGATGCAGCAGTGAAGAAGCTAGGATCAGATGCAGCAGTGAAGAAGCTAGGATCAGACGCATCGAAGAAGCTAGGAACAGATGCATCGAAGAGGCTACGATCAGGTGCATCGAAGAGGCTACAATCAGGTGCATCGAATGCAGTGAATAAGCTAGAATCAGATGCATCGAAGAGGCTACAATCAGATGCATCGAAGAGGCTAGGATCAAACGCATCGAAGAGGCTAGGATCAAACGCATCGAAGAGGCTAGGAATAACAAAGTTGTAAAGTGAGTACAGCCCACATTTTATATTTCAATATTAGTTTAGACTAGGACAAAAAAATAGGAGTAGTGCGTGTATGAAAATGCCAAAAAAGATAAATAACAGCTGTTAACTGGACATATATATTATCTACTAGTATAAGTTTGGTAATAATAAAGGATTGAGAGAAACTAGTAGACAATACAATCTAATTATCTAAAACCTTAAAAATTAAGAAAATTTCAAGAATGTTACCTTGGATCAGTAGCTCCCACAATGTCACTCTGAAAATCAATGACAGGAGGGAGAGGAGGAAGTGGAGGCGGAGAGTTATCAAAATGCATCAAGTTATTAGCATCCATCATCACTCCCTGCTGCTGTTGCTGTTTGTTTAAAGATTCTCTCTTCAAAGTCTCAATCTTGCATTTTACATGTTCAGCTTTATTGCTCAACACATGTGCTAATTCCCTCAACTGCACTTCAGTCATGGAATTGATGCACTGGGGCTGAGTAGGGTACTCAGCGGCTTCCATCTTCTTTTTTCGAAGCTCGTCTCCCGTCTTCTCACAGAGGAAATCGTCCAGCCCGAATGTCTTGCTTCCTCCCTCCTTCTTCACCTTGATCAATCGATGGACTTGGTCGCGGTTTTCAGGCCAGATTTCGGGGGTTTTGCTGCTGTTTTCTTGGATTATGATGCAAGCAGGGACATCACAGAGGGTGGTGAATTCGTGCATTTTTTTAATCAAACTGGCCTTCCTCTTCTTGAAAGAAAGGTTTCTTGATTTTTCGTTTGCAATTAGTTCCATTTTCAGCTTTGCCCTTCCCATTCTGTTTCTTTTTCTTCTGCAGAAAATCCCGAAACTCTTGAATTCTTGAAAAAAACAGAGATTCTTGAAAGAAAATAAAGATTTCCAAAAACAGAGTTAAGAGAGATTATAATTCCCAACGGTAAGATTGCCCTCCAAGATCATTTCCCGTATTTTAAAAACAAAACAGAGGGTCAAAATGCCGCGTAAAATAACTTAAGAAAAAAACCCTTAAAATTAAAAGACAAAATACTGTTTTTTATTATTTAATTTATAAGTTAATTATTAAAAAATGGAATAATACCAAAATTCATAAAGAGAGGTTACTCACTTGTAACTGCAACGGTGCAGAAATCGCCGATTTCCTTCAAGTCGGTCCGCTCTTGTTCGCCGCCGCCTCCTCATTATTGTCGAACGGAAATACATACAGGCGATGGGGGCGGCTAGATTTAGTAATTTCCGGCGGCTGAAATGGTGGCCGAATTTGATGATTTGCAACCATTCTGCTGCTGCGTGAACAATTAGGGATTGGAAATTAGGTGGAGTACTACTCTTAGCCAATTAGGAATTCTTATTGGCCACGGTTATACACACAGGCTTTGAGGACACCCACTTACTAACTAAGGGCACACATACGGGTGTAAGTAAGTCGAGCTACTCGTACTCGACTCGAAGAAAGATCGAAATCGACTCAAAGTTAATCGAGTCGAGTTTCGAGCTCAGCACTATTTGATTTGACTTGACCCGTTTACATCCCCTACGCACACATCATGGCCCCGCTCCGCGAGCTTTGGGCCAGGTCAAACCCGTCTCGTATTTAAAACGGGTCGGGTCAGACCCGTCCCGTGCGTAAACGGATTAGGTTTGGGTTTTATGTTTGATATGCAGTACCCGACCCGAATTGTTATATAATTATATATATATATATATATATATATATATATAGAGTACTGATATAGAACCAACCTTAGGGTTTTTTATGGAACCAGATTACTGACGTGTTACGCCACATCATTATCCACATCATTCTTTTTAATATATTTTAAATCTAATTTAAAACAAATATTATCCATTAAAATTATTTTCATTTTTTAATATCTAATCTCCCACTTAATCCGTAGTAAAAACCAGAAAACATCTCCACCAAATCAAATCAAACCAAATTAAATCTTCTATATACTCAACAACGATTTATTTTTCCTGATTTACGATTTATTTTTCCTGGGAAAATCAGAAAAGCATAAAACTTTTCCCCGCAGCTCAGAACAAGTTCTTTCTTTGAGGTAACGTTGCCCCACCTCTTTTTTCTCATTTTATTCTATATGTTGCTTGAATCTTCCTTTATATATAGGTGCACCGCCGACCGACTTTAATAAAATTATACCTATAATATTATTTTGTATTAAAATTTAAATTTTTAAAGAGGGGGGGGAAGAAAAATTAAAAAGAAAAAAAATTGAGATTTGTGGCTAATTTCGATAGTTTTTTATTAATTATATTTTTACGCTTTTTTTTTTTTTAAATATGGGTGATTTGGTGGTGAATTGATTTTTTAGAGTTTATTTTATTATATTTTGTGTAAAATAATAAAAGGATAATATAGTCTTTTAAATGTGATTATTTTTTAAAAAATATTTTGGGGTGCACTCATAAAATGTGCGAGTGCAGATAACCGTGGTAAAACAATAATTTGGGGGTGAACTCATAAAATGAGCGAGTGCAAAAAATTGTGGTAAAAAATAATTTGGGGGTGAACTCATAGAATGAGCGGGTGTAGATAACTGTTGTAAAAAAGAAATGATTTGGGGGTGAACTCATTAAATGAGAGGGTGCAAATAATTGTTGTAAAAATATGATTAGGGGGTGAATTCATTAAATTAGCGGGTGCAGATAATTGTAGTAAAAATATGATTAGGGGGTGCACTCATTAAATTAGTGGGTGCATGTAAAATATAAATAAAATTTAAAAAGAAGGGTAATATAGTAAATAAAAAAATATAATTTAAATAATGCTAAAAATAACTGAAACCTGTATGACAAGTAGCATGTCGTTTTTACGGTTACGACACCACATGGCGCGATTCGACAAAGTGACGGCGTAGTCACTTTGTAAAATGTGACTACCGTAAGAATTGCCCTACTCTCTTTCAATTTCATTTTTCTCACTTTTTTTTTTTTTTTTGTTATTCAATTTCATTATTTTCACTTCCCTTTTTTAAAATACTACTATTCACATTATTTTATCTTCACCCTCCAACCATCACCTATTTACTTAAATTGTCATTCATCTTTCACACTATTAAAATCACCATCACTACTTGACATATCATCACCCTCAAATTGGATGTATTAGCTTTGATTACTGGTAAAATGATTAAAACAAAGAATTTTATAAATATAAAAGACTAATTATTTCAAAGACAAAAAATTTAGAGAACAAATATGAAAATTGATACAACTAAGAGACAAGAAATGTATTTACCTTTGCTGACCAACCATCAATTATAATAAAAAAAATATACATATATATATATATATATATATATTACACCACAAAAGGCTTGAGTTTGATAAATCAAAACAAATCAACTTAGAAGCATCACACGTTTTATTTTCAAACACAAGAACCAGCTCTTGCTCGTTTTGCTACTAGACAAACTTTATTGCATAATCTTACCATTCATACGCGATCAACACTTGAAACCCACTCCGATGAAGGATTTTCGAGCCTTTTGTCCCCTCATGCCTCAACATTCAACATCCTCAAATTGCACCCCTGTACTTGCAACAAAAAACTTATTAATCAATTAACTCCAATGTTCAACTTTAGAGCATATAGTTCACGAGTTACAATAATAGAATACAAACTCTCAACTTTTTGTGCACGTATGATTATTTACAAAGACTGGAAACAAACACCTCTATTAGTTTTGTACACACCATCTTTGAAAAAAAAAGAAAGTAAATGATAGAAATGAATTACTGACCTTCTGAATGGACTTTCTCTAGCTGATTTCCATGAATAATGCACATAAATATCGACTTCGAAAAAACTTTCTTCTAGCATACTCGTTTTTATACTCTTTTCTACCAGAGGATTGCTATCAACTAGTTCAATCCTTGAAACATCAAAACGATCAGTGAACTGGATCTCCTCCAATTTATAGCAGTGTTTAATGCTTAGGTGCTTAAGAGATTTAAATCTTCCCACCAATTTTACGAGATCAATGTCTTCAATTAGAAGAAAGTAGAGGCTAGGAAATCCCTCCTCTTCTACTTCCCAATGTTGGCCTTGAAAGGCATTGCATCGTAGTTTCAGCTGTTGAAGACATGGCAATAAGGCAATCTCCCTCATTTCTTCCCAGGGATACCCCATTCCACTCAAACTCAACTTCTTAAGCGAAGACGAGAGGACAGGAAACAAAGCGACTCCAGGGGGAACAATCGGATTCACTACTATACATTTGAATGATTCTAGTTTAATCATACTAGAGATATGATCAGAGAAGCACGAGGGATCTGCCGCATCAACTAGTGTGAGTTCAATTCTAATTTTCAGTTTCTTTAAATTCGGGAGTCTATATAGAACATTGCAACTGACAATGCTCACATCTAAAAGTGTCGAAAGCATTCTCAAGGACTTGTTGCCAAGATCTGGCAGGTCGCGTCCCAAGACCTGGAGATGCTTCAGTTCTTCCAAATCTCATATCTCCACAGGCATATAAGACGGAGCTCCACTTGATCTGGTGATCGAATGAGGATGGACAATCAAGTATTCGAGTCTCCCAAGTTTAGAGATGGAAGGAGGAAGGTTTCCATTGCACGTGAGAGCGAGGTACGTTAACTCAACTAGCTTCAGTACTTCCAAAGGGAAATCATAGAAACGAATGTTAAGAGCGTCCAGTCTCTGCAGAAACTTTAAACCGAAACATATTGGTACCTCATATTGGTGATACGGTCCAAAACAGAGGAGAGATTCTGCAGTGGATGCACAATTTTCCTCCATTGAGTTATACACTTCTTTGTGGGCAAAGAGAACATTATAGTGGATGCTCAACCTAGTCTGGCTTTTTATACCTTCGTCTTCAGGACAATCTAGAACGTAGAAAAAGTTGGTTTTCCTAGCTTCTCGTTGGCAGAAGTGCCACCACGATGAATGAAGGCCACATGTTCGTATTGCTTGAATAGGCGGCTCATCAAAATAAGTACTGCTATTTTCGTAGACCATAATAAGACTACAAAACTCAAGACACTTCAATGATTCTAGATCACGTTGATAGAGTTCAAAAATTTCCTCAGAAGTCCATAAATTAATGAGCTTAGTTCGACGTATCTTAGACTTTAGGGGAAAAACTCCCATGTAAAGAAAACATAACTTCAATTCATCAATTAGTGCCTTGTAGCTAGGATAGAGTACCTTTGATATTTGATCATACGCATCAACAAAGAGCGGATGTTTCCTCTGTGCTGCTACGTCGATCCATATTGATTCCTCAGCATTCAACAGGAGGTCAGCAACCGTGAGAATTGTAAGAGGAAGACCATCACACTTCTCCGCAATCTTCTTACCAGCTTTCACAAGTTGATGAGGGCACGAGCCTCCAACAAACGCCTTCTCGCGTAAAAGATCCCAACTTTCTTTTATATTTAACAACCGCATTTGAATGAGATACCAATCCCTAGCCTCCCTGGAGTAATCCATATGAAGGGCTCTAGACGTAACCAATACTTGACTTCCACTTCCACTTTCATCGTCAAACTCTCCTAAGAAACTGTACCAATCATCGACGTTGAACTTGTGATCATCCCATACATCGTCCAACACAACGAGGCATCTCTTATCCTTCAAAACTTGGTTCAACTGTTCCTCCTCGTCTCCTTCCACCACCAGTTGAGCAAGAATGGCTTGTGTCAAATCTTCTGGCTTTCGTTCAAGGCCTACTCTCACCCAAGCACGACGTTCAAACCACTCACAAACATCCAAATCTTCAAAAACATCCCTCGCAAGAGTAGTCTTACCAATGCCCGCCATCCCATAGAGTAACAAAAAATTGGCAGAAACCATCAATTGACTTAAAAGTGCCACCTTGAGCTCACTCCTCACATCACAACATCCAACCATCTTTGATGTTGATGATGAATAAATTCCTCCTCCATCTTCAAGCTTCGTCTTCTTGAGTGTCTCCATCAATGAACGAGTTTTTTCGACTATATCATCAAAATCATCGTATATTTTACGCACAAAAACATCATCTACGAATTCAAGAACATCGACCGTGACTCGTTCAAGCGAATCACTCATTCTCTTCCGGCTCCTGATATCCAATCTTTCAAGAAAATCTTGAAAAGACTTCAACTCCTTGTTTACTAACTCAAAGAATTTCAGAGCGTCGGGAGGCAGGGCAGCGTCATACAAATGCAAACAAGCTGAAAAGTAGGCATTCAGAGAAACCACTGCACTGTAAGTCGCCATTAATTAAGTTTTGAGAAGATGCAATTTGGTATGAATGAATTAGTTTTGAGAACGATGCAATAGCTAGTAATTAAGTCAACGACTCAACTGGTAATAATACATTTGGTTAATGATGAAATCAAAATTTTAAATTAGTTGTACCTGTCGCCAACTATGGTAATCAATAAATTAGTTGCATATAGTTAACAAGTGGGTAGGACGGCATACTACTTCAAAGAAAAATGATATTATGGTTAGATATGACCAAGATTAAAATTAATTAATCTTTTGAGTTCCAAATCAATTTAGATTCGTCTTATATATAGAATCAATTCCTTAAAATAAGAAATTGGGCTAAACCCTAAATATTCAAGAGTGAATAAATTTTTTATCTTGGTCAATTTTTTTTTTATTATTATTATTTTTTTTTTTGTAATTTTTCTTTTATTAGTAATTTTTTTTCGAAAAATGTGTGTTGAAAAGTGTAAGTCAATATTACTAAAAGGTGTAACACAATATTACTAAAAAGTGTAACACATTTTTTTATTAAAAAGTGTAAGTCACTATAATTGAAAAGTGCAACACAACTTTTAATGAAAAGCGTAAGTCATTATAACTAGAAAGTGCAAGTTAGTATAACTAAAAAGTGCAACACAATATTATTAAAAAATGCATGTCAATATACTTGAAAAGTGCAACACAATATTTTAATGAAAAGTGTAAGTTATTATAACTGAAAAGTGCAACAAAGTACGACTAAAAGGTGTAACATAACATTACTAAAAAGTGTAAGTCACTATAACTGAACATATTGTTGGAAATTGTAAGTCACTACAATTGAAAAGTGCAACAAAGTATGACTAAAAGGTGTAGCATAACATTACTAAAAAGTATAAGTCAATATAACTGAAAAATATTGTTGAAAATGATAAGCCACTACAACTGAAAATTGCAACAAAATATATCTAAAATGTGTAACTAAAAAGTGTATGTCATTATAACTGAAATTATTATTGCAAACATTGCAAAATAATATGCTAAAAAATTGTAAAATGCATGTTACACTTTTTCTTATTTTCAACGTGCACTTTTATAATTAAAAAAAATGTGAAAATTATTAGATGTTAAACACTAGACTTCAATGTAAAATAGACTATGCCCAACCGTTTGAGCTACATCAATTAACATACATATTTTTCGCGTATTTTATTTTTATTGTTGATCTTACCCATTTTTTAAAATGCTATAGGAGACCTACCCAATCAATTTTCAGAAAAAAAAAAATGTCTCACATTATAACTCTTACCCTTAATTTTTTTACTTATATACCTTTTATTTCAATTTTTTTTATAAAATACTCTTATTTTATCACTTTAACAGAGTTAAAAAGATCGTAATACCATTACTTTATCACATTTTTTTAAAAGAGATATATATATTTAAAGAAAAATATATAGTCAATCGCTCCCTACCAACAAAATTAATATAAAAAAATAGGGATTACAATTTTTTTTAGTCCAATAAGTTGGACTGATTTTAAATTTGGTAAATTACACATTTTGATTTCGATCCAATAAATATGCTTAAATTTTAAAAATGATCATTTTACCTGTAATAGCAAATCATATGTGATTTTAATTTTCATTATTCCTTTTCTTTTTATATATTTTATATAAATTAAAGACTTATTTATATTTATTAATTAAAAAAAAATTGTTACTAAATCAATTATTACTAGAAAAATTAATTAATTTACCTAATTAATTATTAGAAAACTCAATTAACCTAATTAAAAAAATATAATTATAAAATCAATAAACTTACTCAAATAAATATAAATAAGTTTTTAATTAATATAAAAAAATATAAAAAGAAAAAAAATCACATATTACAATAAAAAAATTGAACTCACATGTGTGTTGACCTGTTATTACACAGTGACAGACTCAAGAATTTAAAGTTGGAGGTACGATAAATAATCTTTAAAATTTTATTTAATATTTAAAGTCTTACCCATTAATGTACATCAATAACTTCTCTGTTGAAATTGTACGGTATAATAATAACTGTGAGAAGGTCGAAATTCATCGAGTTAATAGTTCAAAAAATTAAATGAGTAAAAATTAGTAGATACACTACTAAAAAAAAAGGTCTTTTGTCACACGCTTTTTAATAAAATTAAAGAGTGTATATAAAAATTTGCGTATATAAATTATGATTGATTGTATTATATTTTATTTAAATTAATAGAAGGGCACTATAGTAATTTTAAATGTAATTTTTTAAGGAAAATAATTTGGGGTGAAGTCAATAAAAGAGAGGATGTAAATAACAGTGGAAAATAGTTTATATATAAATTAAGATTGATTGTAGTATTATATTTTGTCTAAACTAATAGAAGGGCATTCTAGTAATTTTAGGTAATTTTAATTTGTGAGGTGAAGCCAACAAAAGCGGAGTTGTAAATAACAGAAGGACATTATAGTAATTTTAGATGTAATTTTTAAAAAATACTACTCCCTCCGTCCCAAGATTACTTGCACGGTTTGACCGGCAAGTTGTTTAAGAAAAGTGAATTTAGTGGTTGGTGATGTAAGATAAAGGAGGGGTATTTTAGGTGATTTGGTGAGGTGTAAAGTGGATATGATGAGGTGTAAAGTAAAATGTATGTAAAATGGTGGTGGCAATTTTAAAAATAAAATGATGTTGGGAGAGTATTAATTTTGTGGGGTATTTCCATATTAAGAGTGTGCAAGTAATTTTGGGACGTTCAAATAAGAAAAGTGTGCAAGTAATCACGGGACGGAGGGAGTAATAATTTAAGCTGGAAATTCAATCAAAGCGGGAATGTAAATAATCGTGACATTATTTATATATTTTGGAGGTGAAGTCAATAAAAAGGGAGATGTAAACAACCATGATCAATCATAAAATAAAAAATTTGATAAATTAAAATATAAAATTGAGGTGTATAAGTGCGTGTATGGAAGAATTTGTCATTAAAGATAGTTGAGAGTCTTGAGACTATCACAAATGACAAAATGAGTGAATGAACAAATAAAAATTGCTATACGGAGTATTTGTTATCATGATAGCGATATAATAAAAAAAAAATTGTCCCTATTTATAAAAAAAAAAAAGTCTATGGAATAATTTTTAGAGTAAATAATCTCTTATACCCCCTTCCGTCCATAAATTTTTCATTACTTTTAAGCACATAGATTAACAAAAGTGATTAAATAATAGATATAGTACAAGTGATTTAGGATCATTCAAATTAACTAACTACTCAATCAATCAGTTTTTCTCTCTCCAAAACAAAAAACCCTACCCCCTATTCTCGTCGCCCACCAAGCCTACGCAGCCCCCACCGCCCCAACCCACTCTCCTCTTCTCAGGTCTGAAGGTATGTAGAGTGACGAAGGTTTTCGCTTTCGGCGTGCTTGTCGCCACCGCCGTGTCAAGAGGTGTACCACCACTACCGCCCATCCTTTCTACACCATCTACGTTCGAAATGGATACACATCTGTCTAGATCTACATAGAAATCACTATAACGTCGCCGCCGCCTCCGTCGCCTACCACCATCACCACCGCCGCCTTCCTTTAAGTTTTTTCTCTTCAGTCCTTGACTTAGCTTAGTTTATGTAGCCTTCTTCTAGTGGATGGTAGGGTTCAATAGATAGATTAGCCCTAACGGAGCTACGGTGACCGTTTGAATAATTTATCGATTGTTCTCCTTTTTATTTTTATGGTTTTAGATAGATTTATTTTTCTGTATTGGTAGTGTTATGTTTCTAGTCTTTCTTTTTTTATTTATTTTCTGTTGCCGTCGATTTTATCGGACTCCTCTACGCAATATGCGTCTTGCTGCCCTTCTATGGGATCCCGTTTTCCCTCTATTGGGACCCCATTTTCCCCTCGTTTGGGGCCTATTGGTGATTGGGACTTAAATGTCTCTTGAGAATTTCAGTGTTTGGTGATCCTTTGGCTGTATGTTTTATCTCTATTGTTTTGATATGTTGAGACCTTAGTGTGGGGTGTCTCGTATTGAAGAATGAAGATATGTGCTCTCTTGGTGGACAAAGGTTTCACTCGTTTTCACTACAAGAAAATAATTAATTGGCTAGGGAATATTTTGTAGGTAATAATTCCAATTTTGTAGGCATTTATATTTACCTACGGAATACCAACGAAAACAATTCGTATGGAATTCGCTCGTAGGTAATTCGGTTGCCCACGAAAATTTAATCCGTAGGCAATTTACCTACCACATTTTCGTAGCAAATCCATAACATTTCGGTAGGTAATATGATTACGATAATAAATGAAATTCCGTAGGTAAATATCAACTACGAAACATTTCGTTGGTAATTTCGTAGTTAAATTTGGCAACAAACATTTCGGTGGAAATTTTTTAATATATACGGAGTATTTTTTATTAATAAATTATTTTTTAGCCTTAGCCTACAAAATAAATTCATTCAAAATTGGACCAGCCGGTTCAACCGGTCCAACCATGAATCGATCATAAAACCGATTCAAAAAGTGTTAAAATATATAAACATTTTAAAAATACAAATTTAGGTGCACATTAGGCCCCTTTAATAATGTTTTTCTCTCATGTTTCTTGTACTCCTTATTCGATGTGGGACAAAAAATTTATGTTTGTTGGTTACTAACTTAATAATACTACTACTTTTATATTGTTTTTTCTCTTATGTTTTTTCTACCCTTTCGATGTGGGACATAATAAAGTTCATATGTTTATTTGTTATAACACTATTGCCTTTCTAAGTTCCTAGCTAATTTTGTAGGTAATACAATTAGATAATTTATACATATAAATAGCTAGGAAAATTTTCGTAGGTAAATAAATAAACAAATCACCTACAATTATTTTGGTAGGTGTTATACCTAGTCAAAGAAGTCAATCCTAGTCACCATCTTACGTGGCGAGGACTAGTCAACAAAGTTGTGCGACGACTAGTCAACAAGACCAAGAAAATGTAATAGAATAAATGTATTTAATGTATTTAAGTGCTCGCTCAAAGATGTTGGCGAGCACATGTTTAGTTAGCTGCTCGCCCAAATGTGTGGCGAGCACGTGCCTATTTTAGCTAGAGAAGTTAAGTGTTGAAGCCTTGGGAGACAGCATGAAGCGTGGCGACCACACACCTCGAAGGTCTGGGCGACCACCCTACTAGATGATCAGGTCCTCCGGCGACCGTCATGTCCCAGCTCCTCGGCATCTCGGCGAGGACGAGCACCGGAGGCGGTTTAGCATTAAATGCGCCATCAAATCACCTTTTCGGGCAGAAGACATGTCCAATGAGGGCGTGCCACGTGTAAAGGGCGGGCAGCCCCCAGAAACCACTATATAATGCCTAAAAGGGGCTCATTTGTACACAAGTTACAGAATTCCACCAAATCACCCCAACCCAAGCAATAAACACTCCCAAAGCTCTCAAGCTTTTAGCTTCTCCAAGAAGCTATATCATTGTTCTTGATCTTTCTTGCTTTGTTCTTCTTTAAGATCATCAAGATCATCATAATAACCTCCTTAAACACGTAATAAACCCCCGATCATTATACATGTTTGTCTCGTGCTAACAAATAGTCCACATCCGATTCAACCATCAAAAGCACGTACAACATTTGGCGCTAGAAGGAGGGGTCCTTTTACGTGTTCATCATCTCAGTTTCGTCCGATCATCGAGCGATCGGTTAGCAAACTCCGTTTTTCAGGTTTTAATCGGTAGTTCCACCGTTTAAAGCTTTATTTACGTATTTTCGTGTTCTTCGTGTTCTTGAATATTTGCGATATTCAAGACATATTTTGGAGTTTGATCTCCGTGTAATCTTGTTTTCAAGCTTTAGTTTGTTGTTACTTTGCTAGTAAGTAGTTGTAATAGCACGTTCTTCTGCGTAAGAACTCTAATCTTTCGTTTTTAAGCGTCGAAAGCTTAAGAACAGTCTTATACTTGTAATAATCCCCAGGAGACAGTCTTTAAACGATGTCTCAGCATGACGGAATCTTACCACCCGGAGGGAACGAACCCCCTCCGTTGCGGCCGGTAAATCCTTTCGCCAACTTGAACATGGGGGACATTTTGAATGATCCCCAGCATTTGAAAGATCTCTATGACTACCTCACGGAGAAGAAGAGGCAGAATGAGGAGCTGGAGAAGGCCAAAGATCAGGCCTTCGACAAGGCTCGCAAAGCCAAGGGGAATGAAGACGACAACCGTTCCTATCACTCCAACTCTGTTCACCCCCAAGACAGAGGAAAAGACAAGGTTGACGAGCACTCCCACAATATCCACACGGGAGACTCGCGGCACCGAAATTCGGTTTTCAACCGGATGGATGATAAAGATAGAAGGGCTCCTCGCCGAGTGCCTTTCAATGTGGATGGCCGACCAGGCAGGGCAGACCACCGAGATCGCGCTGACCAGAGAGATCAGGGCGACAGAGTCTCAGCTCTCCATAGAGTGGGACCAGGGAAGGGTTCGCGAGCTCCGACGAAGAGTTATCGCAGCCACCATTCTGATAGACTTTCCCCCAGGCGATCACGCCATGATGATTGCCCGGCCGCATCCCAAGGGAGCCGACGCGATGAGGTCGTCGTCCCCCAAGCACAGACCGCCGAGGAGGGGCAAATCGCCCAGTTCCTCGAAACCCAAAAATTGATGAAGCTAGATATGGACGCTCTGCGAGCAGAGGTGGTCGCCTCGAAGCTAGGGACCACCCCACCAATCACTCTGCCCGCACCTCCACTGAGTGTTGCAATACTCACCGCTCCCATTCAAAGAAAGATTCAAATGCCCTCCATGGCGGCATATGATGGGATGTCCGACCCCAGAGTACACTTATCCAAGTACTCCAACTACATGGCCTCAATCGGGGCAACGGACGCCACACAGTGCAGAAACTTCTCCCTAACCTTGGGAGACCGGGCTCATCGTTGGTACACAACTTTGAGTCCCGGATCTATCACCTCATTCCTTGAGCTGGGACAATACTTTCTGACCTACTACGGGTCCATTGCTACTCGCCCAGCCTCAAAGCAACGTTTGGCAAACGTTCGCCAGTCCATCAATGAATCGGGCAAGGACTTCATCGAGCGCTTCGACAGGCTGGTGATAGATGGAGAGGCCGTAAACGATGAGACATAGCTGATCTCGGCTGTTTCCGGTCTGAGGATAGGTTCCAAGCTCTGGGAATCTATCCATCTTACTTTCCCAGTTTCTTATGCGGACTTCCGCACAAGGGCTGGGAACTTCATCTAAATGGAGGAAATCATGGACGCCGCCAAGGCTAACGAGCAGCCTGAGGCGTCCAAGAGGGTCTGGCCCAAGAAAAATGCAAACACTGGGGAGTCGTCCCAGCCCAAGAAGGCGACCACTCAAGCTGGCAGTGCTCGCCCAGCAAACTTCAGGCCTTTCGAGGAGTCTCCTGAGATCATCCAGTTCAGAGAATCTCTCTCTCTTGATCCTAGGGGCATTTTCAATGCTGTCAGGGGAAAGAATCTGCTCCCCCATGCCAAGCCAATGCATACAAGCGACGACAACCTAGATGGTAGCAAGTTCTGCGACTACCACAACTCCATCGGCCACCACACCAATGGGTGCCGAGACTTGGTGAGAAACTTTTTCAAGCTGTACAATGAGGGCAAGCTCGCCCAGTTCATCAAGCCTCTTGGAAATGGCGACAACAGGGGGAAGAAACGTCGCGACGACAGCGACGACCTGCGCCAACAACTGAATCGTCCCAAACTGACTCCTCCCATGCCACAAAATCCTGGCGGCGACATCGATAACGTGGGCGGAGCCTGTAATATGATAGAAGGCCCCTTGGGGGGGGACTCAGTCCGGGAAAGCTCTATCTGTTCGCCGAGCTTAGAGTGAGCAGCGAGCACTGAACAATGTCCATCAGGTGTGCGTCGCTCCGACTGCCGAGAAGCCTCTATCTCACCAAATCCTTTTCTCGGACGACGACCTGAACGGCGTGGTGTACCCAAACAATGATGCTTTGGTCATCACGGGGAAGATTATGGGAACCAATGTCCATCGCCTGATGGTCGACACCGGGGCATACACCAACATCCTTTTCAAGCATACTTTGGATGCTCTCGGTGGATATCCGGAATACATCGAGCCTTGCGATGATATAATCGTAGGTTTTGGGGATACGCGCAGCCATCCCACTGGGAAAATCAGACTATCCCTGGAGCTGGCATCATCAAAAGAGCCAACAATGCATCACACTCGGCAGCTCGACTTTATGATTGTAGACATGCCATCATCCTACAATGCTTTCCTCGGCCGTCCTTTCTTCAACGAGTTCAAGGCGGCCGCTTCTACTTATTATTACTGTGTAAAGTTTCCAACCCCGACGGGAGTTATAACCGTCAAGGGCGATCAGACGCGGGCGAGGGAGTGTCTCGTCCGTTTTGCAAAGCGTCATTCTAAGGAAAGTACTATGATTGGCTAGTATATTGAGTGTCAAACACAAAATCAACAAATGAACTACTTGGAGGGTCTTCCTAGCAAATACCGAAAGATCGAAATTGGGGAGTGCAGTCGTAGTTCCAACGACCACCAAGTGGAGGCGAACGAGCACGCCTCCATGGAAGTGGACGACCACACCCCAATGGATATCGACGAGCAGATAGATTCGGGCAACCAGCTCCCCGACGACCAGTTTCCAGAAAACATTCCAGATCTGGAGCCTAGGTTAGGCTTTGAGCTAGAGTTCGGAATCGAGGATCCTCGTTGGAAGGAGCCTAAAGAGCGGGCGACCTCAGCGGAGGACCTCGAAACCATTCACTTAAACGAAGCTCGTCCAGAACTCGAGGTATTCATTGGTTCGAATTTACCAGAACATTTGCGGTCAGACATGGTCGCATTTTTGAAAGAAAACATCGGTGCATTCGCCTGGTCGCACGAGGATATGGTAGGCATTCCCACGAATCATGTCTACCACAGATTGAATATTGATCCAGCAAGGAGACCTATCACCCAAAAACGAAGGAAATTTGGGCCTGATAAATATGCGGCTTTGGCGGTCGAAGTCAAGAAATTGATCGACAATAAATTAATCAAGAAAACTGGAACTGATCCCGAGTGGTTGGCCAATCCAGTGCTCGTAAAAAAGACGACCGGTTCGTGGAGATTGTGTATAGACTTCACAGATCTAAACGACGCCTGTCCAAAAGATCACTTTCCGATGCCCCACATTGATCACCTAATAGACAATACAGCGGGGCACGAGATGTTAACTTTCATGGATGCCTTCGCAGGGTACCATCAGATTGCAATGCATCCCGACGACCAGCGACATACGACCTTCATGACGGCCACCGAAATGTACAGCTGGAAAAGAATGCCTTTCGGTTTGAAAAACGCAGGGGCAACATACCAAAGACTGGTAAATAAGATTTTTGAGAAACACATCGGCGAGATGGTGGAGGTCTATATCGACGACATCGTTGTCAAAATCTTACGGAAAGAGGATCACCTACACCACCTTGCCATGACATTCGATATTTTGAAAGAATACAACATGAAGTTAAATCCGAAAAAATGCAGTTTTGGAGTTAGCTCAGGAAAATTTCTGGGGCACCTAGTTATCCAGCGGGGCATCGAGGCGAATCCGAGTAAAATTCAAGCAGTCATTAATATGCAAAGCCCAAGGAACGTGAAAGAGGTACAAAGGTTGACAGGATGCCTTGCATCGCTGAATAGATTCATTGCACGAACGGGCGATCGTTGCAAACCTTTTTTCGACGCTTTGAAAAAAGGAAAGTTCGAGTGGACCGATGAGTGTGAGAAAGCTTTCGAGAAATTGAAGGAATACCTATCGGATCCGAAGGTCCTATCTAAGCCAGTCCCCGGCGAAATTTTGTATCTATACTTGGCGGCCACTAACTGTGCGATCAGTTCAGTGCTCGTCCGAGCTGAGGGGAGCACACATCTGCCTATCTACTACGTAAGTCAAACACTGAGAGATGCGGAGTTGAGATACACTCCAATGGAAAAATTGGCGTACGCACTGGTCATGAGCGTCAGAAAATTAAGGCAGTACCTGTTCGACCACGAGGTGGTCGTCCTCACAACTTTTCCTCTCCGACGAGCACTGCATCGTCCGGATACCACTAGAAGACTTTTGAAATGGTCGGTGGAAATCGGGCAATTTGGGCTCACCTATGCACCTAGAACAGCAATCAAGGGACAAGTGCTGGCAGAATTCATTGTAGAGCTCACTTTCCCGGAAAAATTGGACGAGGGAATCGAACTTCCTTGGACACTGTTCGTCGATGGTTCGTCGACGAGCACTAAAGCAGGGGCAGGAGTCGTCCTCACCAGCCCAACCGGACAGACGTTTGCTTCGGCGATCGAGTTCGAGTATCGGGCGACCAACAACGAAGTAGAGTACGAGGCTCTGGTTGCAGGAATCAAGATGGCTATGGCCGTGGGCGCCAGAAAACTGAAAATTTTTTCTGACTCTCAGCTGGTTGTATGTCAAATTACGGGCGACTACGAGGCTCGCGGCGATCAAATGATAAAATATCAAGAGCTAGTGAAAGGATTACTCGAGCAATTTGATCAATTCCACATCGAGCAAATCCCTAGGGAGGACAATACGCAAGCAGATGCGTTAGCTCGGCTGGCCACTTCAGAGGGGGAGGCAATATTTTCAGAAGCAACCATCACTAAAATTTCTTCCCCATCGGTGAACAGAGGTCAAATTTTGCAAGTTGAAGCGACCAGCGACGAGGACTGGAGGTCGCCGATCACCAAGTACATCAAGACCGGCGAGCTCCCGGCAGACAGAGTGAAGGCAACCAGATTGCAACTCAGGTCCGCAAGGTACACAATTATTGGCGACCAGCTGTACAAACGGGGTTTTTCAATGCCTTTATTGAAATGCCTCGGAGAAGACGAAGCGAAGATCGTCATGCACGAAATCCACGATGGATCATGTAGAAATCATACAGGGGGGCAAGCGCTCGCTTTAAAGATCATGAGGCAAGGCTACTTTTGGCCAACACTGAAGAAGGATGCAATTCATTACGCCCAGGCGTGCAAGAGATGTCAAGCTTTTGCACCCGCCATTTACTCACCTCCAGACGAGCTCATCTCCGTCTACAGTTCTTGGCCCTTCGCGAAGTGGGGCATCGACATCATCGGACCTTTCCCGCCTGGCGTCGGGGGGTAACTTTCGTAGTCGTAGCAGTCGATTACTTCACCAAGTGGACATAAGCGAAGGCACTGAAGACCATCACAACGGCCCAGATGACAAGCTTCATTTGGAAAAACATAATTTGCAAGTTCGGCCTACCACGAGCAATAGTGACCGACAACGGACGTCAATTCACAAGTCAAGACATGCTGGATTTCTGCTCAGAGTGGAACATCAAGAAACTTTTTTCAACACCCTATCATTCACAATCAAATGGTCAAGTAGAGGCGATCAATAAAATCATCAAGCACACCTTGAAAGCTAAGCTAGATGGATTGAAGGGCAAATGGGCGGACGAGCTGCACATGGTTCTGTGGGCATATCGGACAACCACGAGGAATTCTACTGGTGAAACTCCGTTCGCGCTCGCGTTCGGAACCGAAGCTGTCATACCAGCAGAGGGGCAGGTCCCCACTTTTCGAGTGGCAAATTATGACGAGCAGTTGAATAACGATGCACAACTCTCCGACTTGGACTTCCTAGAAGAGCGAAGGCTAACAGCGGACGAGAAGAACGTGGTCTACAAGCAAAGGTCAGAGCGCTACTACAACACCAAAGTACGTGCTCGCCAATTCACCATCGGCCAGCTCGTACTTCGGAGGGCGACGGAGCAGTCCATTGGCATACTTGGCCCGACTTGGGAGGGTTCGTACCGAATAACGCGCACACTCCTGAACGGATCGTACGAGCTAGAAGATCTCGAGGGCAAGCCGAGCAAGTACCCATGGAACGCGGTCAAGCTGAAGAAGTATTATCAGTAAGTTTTTAATTTCTTTATATATGTATAGTTTGTATCTAGTCATCATTTCAATACAAGTCAAGATTTTTAAATTTCCATCAAGTGTTAGATAAGTTTGAATTTTTAGACAAGGCTCTGCGTAGCCATCTAGGAAACAAAAGACGAGCACTCTTTCTTAACGATGCTCGCAAGGTAGTGGCGACGACGATCACTACCTATCAAACAAAAAAAGAGTTCAACCGACGAATGGTTAACTCTAAAAGACGAGCACTCTTTCTTAAAGATGCTCGCAAAAGAAATACGAGCACTCTTTCTTAAAGATGCTCGCAAGGTAGTGGCGACGACAATCACTACCTATCAAATAAAAAAGAGTTCAACCGACGAATGGTTAACTCTAAAAGACGAGCACTCTTTCTTAAAAATGCTCGCAAGGCAAAAGACGAGCACTCTTTCTTAAAGATGCTCGCAAGGCAAAGACGAGCACTCTTCCGCCAAGATGCTCGCAATAATTAATCATAACATAAATCGAAAAGTAGTAACGAGGACGATCACTCAATATTAAACAAAGTAAACGAACACATCATAAGCAAAAAGTTCCATTCATTGAAAGGCCTTAAAAGGCTGAAATTACAAAAGAGGCCTTAATGGCCGAGCAGTCCTAAAAAACAAAAAAAAAAATAAAAAAAACTAAGTCTCTGCAGCATTCCCCTCGGCAGTAGCATCCTGCTCGCCGGCAACTTCCTCCTCGTTCACAACCTCCACCTCGGCAGGAGCACTCTGCTCGCCCTGTTGAGTTGGGGAGCCTTGTGGAGGATTCGAGAAAAGTACCGGAACACCCAAAAGTCGAGGGAACTGGAGTCCCAATTCCATCAAAGGAAGCAGAGGGAGTTCTATTTCCGGCTGAGGATTCTCCTTCATAAGGAGGCCGTCCAAAAACCCGCCGAGCGGAATCACGTCCACTTCCGGATGAACTTCCAATAGTCTATGAATGAGCCCGTGGGCAGTAAGCGCCACCGATAACATGGCCACGCCCCCAGCGATCTCATTGGTCTCATCTCGCTCATCCGTAATGTCGACCAGCTCTTGCCGGAGAGTAGCCAACTCTTCCTCATCAGTTGCAGATTTATTTTGAAGAGTGTTTACCTCGACGGATTTCATTTTCAGCTCGTCCTCGGCAGTCTTGAGGCGAGCACGGAGACGTTCGATCTCTTGGATATCTTCTTGATCTTTCTTCCGAACCATCTCAAGTTGGGCCTCAGAATCGGCCAACTTTGTCTCGAGGTCGACCACCTTCTCCTCAGAAGCGACCAGCTGCCTCTCGACGACAGCTTTAGCCTTGGCCATTTGGGCGAGCTTCACACTCCTGTCCTCGCTGGTTTTACGGCTCTCGGCGATCTGGGTGGCGAGCTTCTCCATCGTGTAAGACGCCCGACTCAGATCTATGGCGACCAATCGCGCATTCTCCAATGAGTTGTGGTTGTTCACCTCGTCGACCAGCGTGGTCGTCAGCGATCGAGGCAAATTCTTCACAGCCCTAAGTGCGATCGGATTCAGGGGCTCTTTGTCGACCGGATCCCGCGACCGGTAGAAGCCGAGGAGGTTCTGGTTGAAAGGTTCAACGACCCGGCAGTCGGCAACACTATTAGAGAAGGAGAAAATTAGAAAAAGGTACTTGAAAATATTCTAAAGTCTCATTGATAATAAACTTACTTGGCAACCCTTGCGGCATCCCAGTCGAGAAGGGTGTTGTCTCCCTGAGCCCTCTCCCCGGCCGACGAGCTCGCTGCAGTCTCTCGCGACCGAGTGCTTCGGGGAGGAGGGGATACGACCTGTGTGGGGGGAGGCGAATTACCCCTCGGCGGAGGAGATCTCCTCGGCGAGATCCTCTGTTCGCCAACTGGCTCGGCCCTCTGCTCGGTAGCAGGTGGGCGAGAAGAACCCCCTCGGGTTGGTTTAGCAATCTTCTTGGGTGGAGCCCCCGAGGTCTCCGCTCCCTTCCTTTTCTTGCCAGAGCCATCAACTACCTTGCGCTCGCGGAGCATTCTCGCTTGTTGCATCATCCTGCTCGATAGTATGCGATCAACTTCGACAGTTGGAGGAAGGTAAGTAACAACCCTTTCAGGAACCACTACTAAGAAAGAAAAGCGAAGAGTTAATACTTACGAAGAGCAATTTCACAAAACTTGAGCAATTTCACAACTTAGAAATATGTTGATACCTGGAGGGAACTCTCGAGTGAAGTGATGAGGAGGTACTCTGAGACCGGCTTGCTCGCGCATACACTCTCTGTTCAGAAAACGACAGGACCTCTCCAGGTAGCGACGATTGAGAACGCAGCAGACGTGGTATTGGAAGAGAGGCGTGAGACGGTGCTCGGCAGTCTTCTTGCGAGCAGTTTCACCTACAAGAGCGAGGAGTTATTCAGTATAGACAAGAACGAGCAGAATAAAAAAAACTTACCACGAATTCTTTGATATTCAGTATCGAGGGGAATGCGAGCAGAGGAGCCATCCAGCCTCACTGGACTTTTCCAGTCCCCGGCAACCCACCACCAGTTGGTTTTCCAATCTCTAATTTTGTTGGGAACCCCTTCAATCAACTTGAAGTTATCACGGCCCCTTACGTAATAATATCCATGGCCCACCTTATCTCCGGCCTCGGCCGCCTGAAGGAGATAGTTAATCTCTTTCGGGCTAAGCCATGTGTTCCGACATCCATTCTCGACCGCCACCAGGCCGAACAGTGTAAGAATTCCGATCAGGTTCGACCAATCGTTCGGCAAAATTTGAGAAGGGGCCACCTTTAAGAAGTGTAAGAAATTTGAGATACTGGGGTGCAGGGGGAACCTCAGCCCTGCCTCCATCATGCCGATGTTGACGGCGACCATCCCTTCTGGCGGCTGGTCGGCCCTCTCATCCTGGCGAGGAACAAAAAAGCAGACGTCGGCCGGCAATTGATACTTCTTTCGGGAATTCTCTAGTTGGGTCGAGGAGACTTTGCTCGCATACTTGCTCGCCTCGTACATTGTTTGGAAAGCTTCTCGATGCGGGCGAGGAACCTCTCGAGGAAGGTATTCGCATAAATATTTATAGTAGGCCTCCCTCGAGACCTCGTCGCCGTCCAAATTTTCTCTACCACTCAAGATGTCCTTTATGCTCTCTGCATATTGAACAACCTCCTCGAAGTCCTCGCGGAGACTCCTCGTCAAGGTCTCATCGACTTGGGCAGTTTCTATCTGTTCGCCCACCCCTCGATCCAAACCCTGGTCGCGCAGATCAGAATCAGTCTCGCTGCCACCCTCCTCGGCATCACCCTCCTCGGCATCATTGCCGGCATCGTCCCTATCGGATTCGTCGAGCTTGTCGACGACCACTGCCTTTCCAAGATTGCGGACTCCAACATTTATGGGTTCGGGGGAGTGGATCCTAGAGTCCGAAGAGGATGCCCTCTCCATCAAGGCCAAAGCCAAACGGTCTCCGCCGCCGGAGTTTTCAGAACCACCAACCAACGGCGGCGGACCACCATCGGAGCCACCACCGGAGCCACCAACCTCCATTTTTTCTTAGAAATGGGGGAGGAAGAAGTTTTAAAAGAAGAAAATGTGAGTTTTTTACCTTGTTGACGATCGAAAACCACCACAACACACGTCGGAAAACTTGAGAGAGAAACTTGGAAGAAAACTTGAGGAAAATCGAAAATTGCAGAGATGAAAAGTGTCTTTGTGAAGAAGAAAGCCCTATTTATAGGCAAGTATTATGCAGGGACATATGTGCAAAAAACGGGGTCAAAATCATAATTTTCCCAAAAATTTGGGGTCATTTCCAAATTCGACTTGGAAAGTGGCCCCCACGCGCGACCTTTGAGGTCGGCACGCGCCCCACGCGCGCATTTCAAATTTCGGGCGCCGATCACGCGCCTGACACATGTCACATCAATCATCATTAAAGTCGCTTCGAAAAGCGTGCTCGGCGTAGGAAACGAGGCGACCGCCTCCAACTTACGTCATCAAGATTTCAAAATGGATTTGTTTGTCGAAGACAAATCCACCTTCCAAGAAGACGATCAGACTGCTCGCCTTACCATTCTACGAATACGAAGAAAGGCGACCAGGGGGAAAATGTTATACCTAGTCAAAGAAGTCAATCTTTGACAAGTCAATCCTAGTCACCAGCTTACGTGGCGAGGACTAGTCAACAAAGTCGTGCGACGACTAGTCAACAAGACCAAGAAAATGTAATAGAATAAATGTATTTAATGTATTTAAGTGCTCGCTCAAAGATGTTGGCGAGCACATGTTTAGTTAGCTGCTCGCCCAAATGTGTGGCGAGCACGCGCCTATTTTAGCTAGAGAAGTTAAGTGTTGAAGCCTTGGGAGACAGCATGAAGCGTGGCGACCACACACCTCGAAGGTCTGGACGACCACCCTCCTAGATGATCAGGTCCTCCGGCGACCGTCATGTCCCAGCTCCTCGGCATCTCGGCGAGGACGAGCACCAGAGGCGGTTTAGCATTAAATGCGCCATCAAATCACCTTTTCGGGCAGAAGACAGGTCCAATGAGGGCGTGCCACGTGTAAAGGGCGGGCAGCCCCCAGAAACCACTATATAATGCCTAAAAGGGGCTCAGTTGTACACAAGTTACAAAATTCCACCAAATCACCCCAACCCAAGCAATAAACACTCCCAAAGCTCTCAAGCTTTTAGTTTCTCCAAGAAGCTATATCATTGTTCTTGATCTTTCTTGCTTTGTTCTTCTTTAAGATCATCGTAATAACCTCCTTAAACACGTAATAAACCCCCGATCATTATACATGTTTGTCTCGTGCTAACAAATAGTCCACATCCGATTCAACCATCAAAAGCACGTACAACAGTAGGGAAATGCTATTTTGCCTACAAATTATTTTGTAGGTAAATCAATATTTTCTAAGTTCCTGGCTAATTTTGTAGATAATACAATTAGATAATTTATACATATAAATAGCTAGAAAAAATTTCGTTTTGTAGGTAAATCATTATTTTTTAAGTTCCTAGCTAATTTTGTAGGTAATATAATTAGATAATTTATACATATAAATAGCTAGGAAAATTTTCGCAGGCAAATAAATAAACAAATCACCTACAATCATTTTGGTAGGGAAATGATATTTTGCCTACGGATTATTTTGTAGGTAAATCATTATTTTTTAAGTTCCTAGCAATTAGATAATTTATACATATAAATAGCTAGGAAAATTTTCGCAGGCAAATAAATGAACAAATCACCTACAATCATTTTGGTAGGGAAATGATATTTTGCCTACGGATTATTTTGTAGGTAAATCATTATTTTTTAAGTTCCTAGCAATTAGATAATTTATACATATAAATAGCTAGGAAAATTTTCGTAGGCAAATAAATAAACAAATCACCTACAATCATTTTTGTAGGGAAATGCTATTTCGCCTACAGATTATTTTGTAGGTAAATCAATATTTTTTAAGTTCCTAGCTAATTTTGTAGGTAATACAATTAAATAATTTATACATATAAATAGCTAGGAAAGTTTTCGTTGGTAAATAAAAAAAATCACCTACAACCGTTTCGGTAGGAAAATGCGATTTTACCTACGGATTATTTTGTAGGTAAATCACCATCAGATTTTTCCTTGGTAATTTCGTGGGTGAAAATGTGTAAAATAATTTATAAAGATCCGTAGGCAATCTGTAGGCAATTCTCAATATTTAAAGACGAAATTATTTTCGTTGGAAAATTCTGTAGGCAATTCAACAATTTCTTGTAGTGTTTCCTCTTCCTCGCGATTGGTTGGGGCAACGATGCCGGGTTGATTCGATGTGGTTTTGAAAATCTAGAGCTTAGAATTATTTTATCTTATTATGGATTGATATGTATGAATGATCTTGTAAACCTTTTCAAAAAAAAAAAAAAGTACAAGTGATTTGATTGATAGAAAGAGAAAGATAGAGAGAAAAATTAAAATATAAAGTAAAATGTAAAAATAAAAAATTAAAAGTATTTACCAAAAAATGTATAAGAAGGTTATAAAAAGACATAACAAAATGGTAAAATGAGAAATTTATAGACGAAAGTAGTAGTAATATTTCCATTCTTGAGTCAAGAGTCTACCCTGATCCCGCCCAAAATTTTATGAGGACCGGCTTTAATGTTTAATACTAATTACACTTAGATTTAAACACTAACTAAAATAAACCGATCCCGCTCAAAAAGAAAATGATAAATCACAACCGCCAAAAAAGAGAACCGTCACGGCTGTTCAAAACAAAAGGAAACACGAGACTTCAAATACCTGCTCAAAACAACTGTAAACAGAGAGAGAAATTCATTGTGCAAAAATGTCGGGTAGTTCTTCAGTAGTGGTGCAGAGAAAAATGGCGGAACTGGAGGCGGAACTCGCCGACGTCTACAGCCGTCCACTGCACACAACCGCCTCAGATCCTCGCCGCCAAATGCCGTTCGACGACGTAAAGCAGCGGTTCAGTTTCCTCAAAATACTCCTCGCGGCGGAGATTGAATCTCAGCCCGAAGCCTCCGACGAACTCGAAAAAATCAATCAGAAACTCACGCAACTCGAGGCCGAATTTGACGATTGGAACAAGTCAAAAAGTTGCATATTCGATAAACCGGTGGATACATTGGAAGTATGCCAGGATTGCACTCAGGCGATTCTGCAGCACGACGACGAGGACGTTGGATCGGAGAAGGAATCATCCGGTCAGATTTCGCCGGAGGTGGTATTGAAGAAGGATGATGAGAGAGAAAGAGGAGAGAGGAGAAGGGGGAAAGGGTTTGATTTGGTGAAGATGAAGAAGAATAATAAGAGAGAGAGGGGAGAGAGAAAGAGGCGGAAAGAGGGGAAACATTGGAAAGAGTTTGGTTTAGGAATGATAATTGGTGCCCTAATTATTTTGTTGTTGATTAATTTTTCTTCTTCAATGGAGGCTGGAGCTTTTCTTCTCCCTCCTACCTAATTACATACATTAGTGCACCATTGTGTGTTTTTTCCTTTTTTTTTTTTTTTTTTTCTTTTCTATTTATTTATTATAGTAATACTGTAATAAATTTCTTCTGTAGCAAAAATTGTGGGTAAAATATTATTTCACCGAGTATTTTAATTTTTCCCCTGCATAAGATACTTAAATTGTACAGCATTCATTTCAATTTTATCAATTTTTTGTGCCCTTTGAAATAAGATGGTCAATTATTCTCCCTATTATTCATTAACAAGTGGAAGACCAACACATTACCCGAGTGGAAATTGTTTTAAATTTTTAGTGTGTTTATAAATGGATTTTCATTTTAAGAAGGTACTTTATATGTAAAGTAAAGATAATATTTAATATTCGAGTTCTATCATTTTAAATGAAATAGAGGCTAGAGCTTCTGCCTCATAATGAGATCTATGAAATGATTTTATATAAGAATTTGAGATAGGTTCTTATCTCAATAGTTTGTGATTGGTAGGATATGGGGGGATTTGTTTCTGACTAGTGAATGTAAAATTTACATTTGACAATTTCATAGATTTTCAATATCCTTCTATTTTAAGATGGGTCCGCCGCCCACCAAGCCCAACGCAACCCACTCTCCCTCGCACTCCCACTCCTATTCCCCTCTTCTCAGGTCTGAAGGTATGTAAAGTGAAGAAGGTTTTCGCTTCCAGCGTGCTCGTCGCTGCCGCCGTATCAAGGAGTGTACCACCGCTACCGTCCATCTTTTCTACACTATCTACGTTCGAAATGGATACAGATTTGTCTAGATCTAACTAGAAATCACCGTAACGCCGCCGCCGCCTCCATTGTCTTCCACCACCGCCTCCGCCGCCTTCCTTTAGGTTTTTTCTCTCTCTTCAGTCCATGACTTAGCTAAGTTTATGTAGTCTTCTTCTAGTGAATAGTAGGGTTCAACAAATAGATTAGTCCTAACGGAGCCACAGTGGCCGTTTGGATAGTTTATCAGTTGTTCTCATTTCTTTTATGGTTTTAGATAGATTTATTTTTCTATATTGGTAGTGTTATGTTCCTAGTCTTTTTTTTTTTCTGTTGCCGTCGGTTTTATCCGACTCCTCTACGCAATATGCGGCCTGCTGCCCTTCTATGGGACCCAGTTTTCCCTCTTTTGGGACCTGTTGGTGATTGAGACTCGAATGTCTCTAGAGAATTTCGGTGCTTAGTGATCCTTTGGATGTATGTTTTATCTCTATTGTTTTGATATGTTGAGACCTTAGTGTGGGGTGTCTCGTATTGAAGAATGAAGATCTGTGCTTTCTTGGGGGACAAAGGTTTCACTCGTTTTCCTCTTCCTCGCGATTGGTTGGGGCAACGATGCCGAGTTGATTTAATGTGATTTTGAAGATCTAGAGCTTAGAATTGTGTTATCTATCAATGTATTGATGATCTTGTAAACCTTTAAAAAAAAAAATGGGTCCGTTTAACTTGACCTGTAATTTTTTTTTAAATTTTTTTTTATTTGTACTAATATTATAATTGTGTATTACAGTATATAGATAAAACAATTTTGACTAAATACACTTAGATCCAATTAAAAGTTGTGCTCTATACATCATGAAAAATAGCAAATCTTATATCCATAAAAAACTTTTTGGAGAATAAAGTCTTTCACAACTGACAAGCTCCATCAAGAACACCAAAAGCCACCTATGGTGGACAGAAACCCAAAATCGGGGAGAAAACTCATACCAAAACAACACGGGAGCAACATAAAATAATTAGATCTAAAAACAAAAACACGCAGAAACTACATGCAAAAAGTAAAAACGAAAAAATAAAACGGGATCAACGGGTTGACTCACCGATCAGCCACTATGGCTCCATTCGAAAGATCTATCCGTTGATCCTACTTAATCTTCTGAAGAAACCTATACACCCACTGAAAAATCTAAAGACTCGATGATCAACGGTGCTATCAGATCCGGGGGCTGCATTGACGACGACCGATCGACATATCTTCGGATCGAAGAAAAAGGGTAAGAAGAGTGGGTAGGAAAAGGGGCAGAGGGTGTTGGCCGAGGAGGAGGAGGAGTTGAGCGGCTTGTTTTTGGGGAGGAGGGTTTCTAGTGAGGAAGAGAGTTTAGAGAGAGAAGTTTTTATAACAACACCTAATTATTGATGATACAAAACTCTAGTTAATATCCTAGATCTAAAACTAGATTTACAAGACAACCAAATTTTGGTGAATCTTAAGTGTGTATATTTGTCTCATTAGTGTGTATATTTGTCTCATTAAGAATCCGAAAAAGTCAACACATGTGGACTTGAGAAGCAACTCAATCATTTGAATCATAAGTATTGAAATATAAAAAGAAACACATTATATATATATAAAGTGGGATGTTTATTTCACATTAAAAAAGAAATAAAACAATCTACATATACAACAATGTGAGAGAGAAATGATCACGATGATTGTGTGGACTCCGGATTCTTATTCCATGATAGGTACGCAGGATCCCCTAAAGGCCTGCACATCATTAAACATTCTGTAACCTCCCCACTTTATTTAAAAACTCAACAAACTATTTTCAATTAAGGCAGTTTCTAAAACGGGTCGCAAACACATATTGGGGTCGATTAAAAATCGCGAGTCACAAGCAACTGTTCCAAATATGTGTTAATACAAATTAAAATATGTTACTGTGTAAAGATAAATATGTGTTACTATAATAAAAATACTCTTATTTAATTACTTATAAAATTTGCTATTTCCTTAAATATTCTTCAAATCTTATTTTTTTTTTCATTCGTTTTTCATCATGTTAAATGGAGTACTTTATTTACATTCATAAATGACATTTATTCATACAACACACATTTTTCCTTATAGTGACAAGTAACACTACATCTATGTTACTGTACTTACATTAACACACATTTGTCCGTGTAATAATATATTTTGTTCTTAATAATACAAGACATAAGAGCAAATTTTTTAAAATTTATCTTAATTAGCTATATTTCATATATGAAATATCGTGTATTAGTTTTTGTGTATAAATTAAGTACCATAATATTTTACCCACAACTAAGTCAAACTACGTGAATATATCATGTTGTATTAGTTTATGAGTATAATGATATGAGTTTTATACGGAATTGCAAAAGAAATAGGTTTGAAAGATTACCTTGGTTTGATGAGATAAGTAACGATGTAAGCTAGAGCAATTAAGAGACAAACTCCACCAACAATTATGTATAACTTTCCCAGATAATCATTCTTCCCACCAATCCATGTTGTCGTAGAAATCACCAACTTCTTTTTTCCCTCGAAACTATAAGTATTGTAATTGTTCTGAATTTGTACTATTATAGCCTCGTTCGCTTCAAGATCAGTTTCTATTCTGCCATATAATTTTCGAAATATGGCCAATGCTGCAGGCCTCATCCAAACAAGAAGGTCCTCTTGTTGATTCAGCTGTCCAATTGTCACTACAAATGTCAATTAATCGCATCGGTTCTGATCAGGAGCCCGACTATGAGTTTCTCACGTAGCCCTACATCAGCATAAATTGAGATACTCATTGTCGGGATCCATATCATTACTCTTTATTATGTATAAAAGTATAATTTGTTTATGCTGATGTTAAGCTTTATAAGAAACTCATCGTTGTGTTTCATATTATTACTAATCCATCCAATTCAAAGTCGATGTCATTTTGAAACAATGCACACATATATTAAGAAAATCATTTACTTCCTCAATCCTTTTAATATTTTGAATTTTACATAGGGGTTTAGACTTTTTAATGACTTTGGAAAGTGCAAAATGACATCTAAATTACAAATGAAGTGAAAAGATAAAATGACATCTAAATTGAATTGGAGGGAGTATTAATTATACTCCCTCCTGTCCCGTAATTACTTGCACCCTTTTTTTATTGGGACGTCCTAAGATTACTTGCGCACTCTTAATATGAAAATACTCCACAAAATTAATACCTTCCTAACATCATTTATTTTCAAAATTGACACCCTTTTTTACCTACATTTTACTCTACACCTCACTAAATCACCTAAAATACTCATTTATCTTACATCATCAACCACTAAATCTCATTTTTTTTAAATTTGTGCCGATCAAACCGTGCAAGTCATCCCGGAACAGGGGAGTATATAAAGATACACGTAGCTAGTTTATACTAATGTTGGGCTCCATAAGAAACTAAATGTCGGACTACATATCATGAGTGTAACGGTGAATTTCTTATGGAGCTCATCATTAGCATAAACTACTTGTACACTGTAGTATGATACAAGTAGTTTATGCTGATGTTGAACTCAATAAGAAACATGTTGTCGAGCTTCATATCATTACTCGTTTTGAAATAAAAGAATGGACTTACGGGAATGGCCTCATCAAGCTTTCCACCCCCAATCAGGGCTCCATTTTGGAAGTTTTTTGGGAAGACATCGGAGCCAAATTTTCGAGTTTTGTCACTCCCCCAAGCTATATCATTCTTATTAATAGGCAGAGCAGCCCCATTTCTTGAAAGACTATATGTATCATTGAACAAACTCCAAGCAATAAGGCCACATGGTACTATAGGCTTACTATCATTGGTTAATCCTTCTGGTTCACAGTAATCTGTTTCCATATAGTTTTCAGCTTTCCTATACTGTCGATCGTTACGACTCTTCACATACCTACATCGAACAAACACAAACTCAGCTCAAATTTCCAAGTCCTTGAACCAGATAACGAGACTTTTTTTTAAAAAAAGCTATAAAGTAACCACCACGTTCTGAAACAATTTTTTCACAAACCGGCGATGGTTTTGGTAGAATTCGTCGAGTTGATAGTAGATGTAAATGGGATTCTTCATCTTCTTGGGAACCTGAAGTAATGTTCACCCAATAAATTATATTGAAAAACATCGTAACATTGTCGTAAAGCACGAAAGTAGACTAACAGTTAGAGTCCTGGTGCAGGATTTGTCTGTTGCAGTATCTTGAATGTACCCAATCCTCTTAATATATGCTGCTGTGGTATTGGAGGTATCTGTAGGAATGCAAATCTCATCGTATCGATCTATGATTTCGACCACCTACGTAACATTCAAATCAACACTATTCACTTTAACATTTAATTTTTTATCTCTAAGGCGACAAGTTAAAGTGGGACGAAGGAAGTAACGCTTACGTGCTCTTACATTCTTTACAGGGGTGTGAATTATGCTCAAATTGAATGGCCTGTTGATGATCACCTATGCTCCATCATATCAACAGGCCATTCGATTCGAGCATGATTCACACCCCTACTGAGATTTCATCCTAAAACCAATTAATGATATGAGAAGTAAACTTTAAACTAGTGTCACTTTTTTCAATATTTGAATGTGATCAAACACAACAAGAACTGATTTAGTGTAAAATTGGCAAAGAAAAATCAGCTAGTTTGCTGGTAAGCTAACTTAATCAGACAACTCATGTTATGTTCTTGAATATTATATACATACAAAAATAGAAAGTTGTATGGGATTACACTGTCCGAAGCAGATAAATGAGAAAGGCCAATTGGTATGAAGGTTATGCCTAGAAAAACGAAAGTTGTCATCACCTGAAAGAAATTAAAGATAACCAAAAACTATTTAATCAAGCATTTATAAAAAAAATTAAAATAATACTCTAGTAATAATAATTAAAAAAAAAAAAGAAACATACATACATACCAAGGCAGGAGTTAAGATCGGTTTACATGCAGGAAGTTCTTGTTGAGAGAATCTAGAATCTGCAGAATTAATTAATGTATCAAAAAATCAAATGCCACAAATTTCATCTTTTATAAAATGGAAATGAACAAATAATTGAGAAAAAACTATATACAAAATGATGATATTTGAAATTACAGAAATGTACATGTGGGCTTCTTGGTAGGTGATCCAGGACCTCCATCTCCAGAGCTCATTCTGTAAATTATTTTATAAAATTTGGACAATTTAACAACGAAATTTCGTAGAATACAGAAAATTAATGCAGATCGTAAAAGGGGATAAGAAAAAATTGATTTTGGGGGAATTTTAGTGCAGTTAACGTGGATTACGCCTCAAAATTTTCCTTATTCATTTTCTTCCATTTTTTAAGGGTAGTAGAAACAAGTTTCAAGTTTGAGAGTCAAATATCGGGAATTGTCATTTAGGTCCCATAAAAATGATTAACACTCTTTGCTTTGGTCACAAAATATATTAATTTTATCAAATTTGTCCCAAAAAAATGATTTTTTTATCCCATATATTTAATGGTGTTACAAAATAACTCAGAATATCAGATTATTTGATCTATTCATCTGTTTCGAATTCTGCTATCTCTAATCAAAATTATTTTCCTCCAACTTTCATCTTGATTGCCAGATCGAATTACATATTCTGATGGTCACAAATGCTTGCAATAAACCGTTAAAACTCACGATTTCAGCCTTGTTGATTCAGATAGACAATGAATCTGATGTTATGTGGCATCGCAGAGATCAATTGGTGATTCCATGCTAGTCGTTGTGATCATGCATTTCAAGCATGCAAGATGTTTGATGATTTGTATCACTTACAATTAGTGTTGTTAAATGAATTGAGCTGCTCGTGAGCTCGACTTGATTTACTAACGAGCCGGCTCGAACTCGGCTCCTTATCTAATTTTTTTTCTTTTAATTTCATTAGGCTCGACATTTTTTGTCTAGTCCATGCATGTTATTGAACTTCTCAAGTACTCAGTCCGGCTAAAATAACAGCTCTGCTTACAATCAATAGCGCAGGTGTTGAATCTGTGATTCGGGATCATGTCATTGAAGAAATGAGACCTCTGTGTTGATGCTGCAAATGCGGTTATTGGTAGATGGATTACAAGCATCAAACGAGGCTTTATCTGATGATGATGATGATCTTGTGATGTATACTTTTGGCAGAAATAGCTCTGAATTTAATGTAGTAGTTGTTACTCTCTCTCAAAACTCAAAACTAGAGGTAAACTTACATAATTAATCAAAAGACAACTCTCTTCCACATCTCAACTTAATTCCTTCATTTGATCAAATGGAAAATCAATCTCATCAAAGTGTCAACAAACTCTCCCAATTCTTGAATACTCCTGCACAAAATCTCTAACACATTCTTAAATATCTAAAGGGTTCACTAACACATTCTGATTTCTTGATGTTGATTATGCTTCCAGCCGACGGAGTACTTCAGGGTTCCGTTTAAAGCTGGGTTCTAATATTATCTTGTGGTGGTGGTGCTCATGCAAACAAAATGTTGTTGACTGAGGCCGAATATTGACTTGTTGAACTAAATCCATTTTCTTAATTGGAGAAAAGTTTTAATCCAATTAAGAAACTTAATTGATGTGCAATACATTCCATTCCTTACTGGTACATCAACCCCTTCTATCGTAATGGGCAGACCACTTTCTTTCGGAGTGTGTAAGTCAAAACACTTGTAAATGCATAGCTACTAGATATGCATGCATGCGTGTGGTTCAAAACTAAGTTCAGATACAAGTTAGGGCTTGCTAGCTAGTTGCTACTGTATATAGTCTTATTAGTACAACTGGTTCCATTTCACTATTTGAATTACTAATTTTTTAGATCAATAATATCACAACACAATCTACAAAATATGAAACCTAAAAAGTGCACCAAAATATGGTTTACTAGTTACAACATGCATGATCTTTGGGTTGATTGAATTGAAGAGTAGGAACACACATCGCAGACCACCCTGTCGTTGATTTCACCGGTCCACACCGTTACTTTATTCATTACAATTCAACTTCAAAATCATATACTAAAAAGTATTTGCGTGATCTGCTCCGCCGACGAAGGTATAGAGAGAAAATAGAGCGAGGGAGAGAAACGAGCGGTAGCTTTCAATCCATTTTTTTCCAACACTTGCTATATTGGATATGTTATGGAATTGTATCCACAAAGCAATTCCTCACAAATGATAAAATAAGACAACTAGAAACGCAATGAATTAAAACGAATAAAGAAAATAAAGAAAGAACACGGGATTTACGTGGTTCGATCAAATGATCTACGTCCACGGAGGATAGAAAACTATCAAGGGTTAGTACATACACCTCCTGGTTAACCTCCATATTGGTAGATACACACCACTTGTTAGTTGGTTATTAATTAGTCTTGTTAGTTGGTTATTAGTTAGTTTTAGCAGTTTTAATTAAGATTAGTTTATAAGAGCCTATAAGCTCTTTCACTTTGTAATTCTCAATTCTGATGTTCTGCAGAAACAAGAAATCCTTTTCTTTGTATCCTTTGGGATTTTTCCCTCTTTTCAATTCAAGAATAATTCTGGTTTTGCAATTCTACATGGTATCAATTTTGTGAAGATACTGCCAAGTTTCGATCAATTAGCTTCCGCCCTAATTCCCCTTTGATTTCTATTCAGTTTCGCCTCCATGGCTAGGGGTGTGCACCGGTCCAGAACCGGACCGGGACCGGAATCTTAAAATTTTACGGACCGAGGACCGGACCGTCATGTAACCGGTCCGGACCGGACCGGTAAATTCCGGTTCGGTCAGGGTTTGGACCGTTTCAGACCGGTTTTTTTTTTTTTTAATTTATTATAATACCTTAGTGTATGATCAGCCGATTGATCAGTAACACCGGTATTCTTTTTTTGATTGAGATTGTGACTGAGTACTATCCATCTCAAATTTTGAAACAAGAAATTAAAAATAATTATTACGATTATAAGCTGTAAAATAGGTTAAACCTTCACAATAACTCAAGAAAACTTACATTGCAAGAAGATTGGGTGGAGTATTCCGTTGCGCCGGCTCTATTACCTTCTCAAAATGGGTGAGTCACAACTAACACAAACAATTGCAAGGAGTGGAGATTGGAGAAGGGTTGTCGCCCTTGTCGGTTGGGTGAGGCTGGTGAGCGCCGTTTCAGATAAAGGTTGAAGAATTTTGAGAATGGTAAAAAATGGAATTAGGTTTAAGAAAGTCCAAGAGCCAGAGGAAGTTGAAGAGCCAGAGGAATGAGATTTGTAATTTCTAAAATTCAAATAATAAAAAAAAAAAAATTGTAAATCCGGGTTTCCGGTTCTAGACCGGAACGGAACCCGAAATCTTAAAAAAATTCGGACCGAGGACCGGACCGGTCCAGTTCCGGTCTTTTTTCCGGTCCGATTTTATTTTGCACACTCCTATCCATGGCACCCACTGTTACCGATCCGGATTCTCTTAACCCAGCCTTGAATCCGTTCTCTCCGTTGGCTCTGCATCAGAATGACAACTCGGCCGTGTCGATTGTACTTGAACCTCTTGATGGCACGAACTTCGTTTCTTGGAGCCACGCAGTCAAAAGAGGTCTCAACGTCAAGAATAAGGCTCGTTTGATCGATGGATCCCTGGATATTCCGGTTGAGGATGATGATCCAGCCATCTATGCTGCCTGGGTAAGAGCTAATGATCTTATTTTAATGTGGATTTTGAATTCCATTATTCCTGAAATCAAACGAACCCTAGAGTATTTTTCTTTGGCCAAAGATGTTTGGGACGAACTCAAAATTCGATATGCCCAATCTGATGGCACTAGGGTTTACCACTTAGAAAAGTCTTTAAGTGCTATCCATCAAGGTTCTCAATCCCTAGTTTGTTATTACAACCAATTTAATCTCTTTGGGATGAATACCTTAGTTTAGGCCTGTTCTCAAGTGTTCTTGTGGTGCCATGGATACTTGTACTTGTGATTTGCCTAAATTGATGACTAAAACTCAAGAGCAGGATGCTGTTATGAAATTTTTGGTTGGCCTTCATGATTCTTACAGTACCATTCGTAGCTAGTTCTTGTTGTAATCTCCTTTTCCTCTTTTATCCAAAATCTATGGCCTGTTACTCCAAGAAGAGTCTCAAAGAACTTTAACCTTTACCCCTGATCTTGTTCCATCTGATTCCATTTCTATGGCTGCCAAGAATACCAAGTTTTTTTAAGGATATGAAGAAACCCCTTAAGTGTAGCCATTGTGATGGCCTTGGCCACACTATTGACAGATGCTTTCAGATTATTGGATTCCCACCTGGCTGGAGAGGTCCTAGAGGTCTCCCTAATAAAGACTCCTCTAAGTCTGCTAACACTTCCATCAAGGACACACCCATGGAATCTAATCCCCTTATTTGACAAATTTGTGAGCTTTTCTAAGATGCAGCAATCAGGTGAAGGCAAAGACATGTCCCATTCTGTGGCAGGGGCATCTGCTGTTCATATTGAGGATCCCAAAACCACACCAGATCCAGGTATGTCCTGTTCTTTTGGTTTAAACACTGTTAAACAATCTACTTGGATTATGGATACTGGGGCCACTGATCATATGACTTTTGACATATCTTTGTTCTCTACTCCTCCTTCCATTGCAAATGTTCAAATTTCATTACCTAATAATGCCATTTCAAGCTGGATACTGGCTTGAATGGAAAGCCGCAGCCAGCCTGAGACAGAGACCGACTCCGACTACCGGAGGCTCAGGAGAGAATCTATGTGCAGCATGGCACCCCCCGGGTCCGGGATTGTGGAAAGTAAACACAGATGCTACCTTTTTCGAAGGAGAACAACAGACGGGGTTAGGAATGGTACTCACAAACGATCAAGGGATCTTCTGCTTTGCGAGAACACGGGTCGTACTGGGTCTTCTTCCAGTAGATGTAGGAGAGATCATGGGATTTTATGAAGCCCTTTCATGGATAAAAAATCAGGGCCTAGACAATTGCATAATAGAGGGGGACGCAAAACGAGTTGTAGACGCTATAAATGGGGTAGAAACAAACATGTCGATTTTCGGAGACTACACCCAGGCGTGCAAAAGCCTTTTGGAAGGCTTCTCCAATGTTACAATTATATATATTAAAAGGGCAGCAAATGAGTGGGCTCACACTTTTGCTAGAAAGTCCCGTTTATTTACGAATCCTTGTACTTGGTTAGACCGGCCGGACTTTGTGGCTGCGCTACCTAATTCTATTTGCCTCTGCAATAATGGAAGCTAATTCTTCTTTGCTTCAAAAAAAAAAAAAACTGCTACTCACATGGGGAACATTGTTATAAACAAACACTTGACACTGTACAATGTGCTATATGTACCTGATTTCACTTTCAACCTATTGTCCATAAGCCATTTAACTAGATACTCCAACTGTACTGTGAGCTTTTTATCCTCACATTGTGTTTTACAGGACAATACCACCAAGATGGTGATTGGTACTGCTGATCAAGATAGAGGCCTTTACCTCTTACACATTGCTCACTTCTCTAACTCCTCTCATTTAGGACACTCTGCTTCCTCTAGTAATAGCAATAGAAATGATTGTACTTTTGACTTGTGGCATAAAAGGTTGGGACATATTTCTAGAAAATGCATGTTGCAAATTCCTGAATTGAATGTAAAAGCTTCTACTATGCACAATGATTGTTTCATTTGTCCTTTAGCTAAACAGAAAAGAAAGTCATTTCCATTAAGCACCTCTGTATCTCCTCATGCCTTTCATTTAATACATTGTGATGTTTGGGGCCCCTTCTCTACTCTTTCTGTTACTGGTGACAAATTTTTTCACACCATTGTTGATGATTTTAGTAGATGCACTTGGATATATCTATTGAAAGCTAAAAGTGATGTCAAGGTTTCTTTACAAAACTTTTATAATCTCATTCTCACTCAGTTTGGTACAAAATTTCAAATACTAAGGAGTGACAATGGGACTGAGTTCCTCCTATCTGACTTTTATCATAATCTTGGCATCATACATCAAACTTCTTGTGTTGAAACTCCCCAACAAAATGGCATAGTAGAGAGAAAACATCAACATCTCCTTCAAGTAGCTAGAGCACTTATGTTTCAATCTTGTTTACCTTTAAAATTTTGGGGTGAATGCATTAAAACTGCTGTTTTTATAATAAACAGAATTCCTTCTGCAATGCTTAACCAGAGATCTCCTTTTGAACTCTTGTATAACAAAAAACCTGATTACTCCTTTTTTAAGACCTTTGGGTGCCTATGCTTTGCAAACACTTTGGTGTCTAATAGACATAAATTTGATCCCCGAGCCACCAAATGTATTTTCATTGGCTACCCCCTTGGAACAAAAGGTTATAGGCTTTTTGATATTAAAACTGGTAAGTTTTTTGTATCTAGGAATGTCAATTTCTTTGAGCATATTTTCCCTTATTCTGACAAGCCTAATATTGATAAACTTGTCCATCCATTATCAGTTCCTGTTGTTGATGACATTTACACTGATTCTGATGATGATGCTGATTTTATTGGCCACAATGATTGTGACAATAATTCCTCTGCATCTACTGATATTGTTTCTGATCCTCCTAATCCCAATGTTGATGTTTCTGATAATCTTGTTACTAATGGGAATGGTGTAGATACTGGTCCTGATATTTCTCATCTTATAATGGGAACCACTTCTAGACCCTCTAGAAACAAATCTCAACCAGCATATTTACAAGTTTATGAAACCACCTTACCACCCTCTGTTGATCATGCATCTCACTCTTGTTCTAGCATTAAATATCCTATACATGCCTTTTTATCTTCTCATAAACTGTCTCCTCACTATAAGAAATTTACAGCCTCCATTTCTCAAATACAGGAGCCTAAGACTTATAAACAGGCTGCCCAAAATGATAATTGGGTCCTTGCTATGAAAAATGAATTAGAGGCACTACACAAAAATAACACTTGGTCTCTTGTTCATTTACCTGCAAACAAGCACTGTATAGGCTGTAGATGGGTTTATAAAGTGAAATATAATTCTAATGGCACCATTGAAAGATACAAGGCTAGATTAGTTGCTAAAGGCTTTACACAACAAGAAGGGATAGACTACTTTGATACCTTTTCCCCTGTTGCTAAGATCACTACAGTCGGAATTTTGTTAGCTGTTGTTGCCTCTAAAAATTGGCATCTGCATCAATTAGATGTTAATAATGCTTTTCTACATGGTGACCTAGATGAAGAAATTTATATGATCCCTCCTCCTGGTTATTGTGCTAGTAATGATAAGAGGGTTTGTAAATTGAATAAAAGTCTCTATGGTTTAAAACAGGCTTCCAAACAGTGGTTTTCTAAATTGACTTCTTCCTTAGTCTCCATAGGCTTCATTCAATCAAAGGCTGACACCTCTTTATTTACAAGGCATAATGGATCTGACTTCACTGTTGTGCTTTGCTATGTAGATGATCTAATTGTTGCAGGTACATCTCTTGATATCATTCAGACTATCAAAACCTTTTTGCATCACAAGTTTACCATTAAGGACCTTGGTCCTTTGAGGTACATTCTGGGCATTGAAGTAGCCAGAAACAAAACAGGTATGGCTCTTTCTCAAAGGAAATATGCTTTGGATTTGCTAAATGATTCTGGTTATTTGGGTAGCAAGCCATGTTCTACTCCAATGGATTCTAAAATAGTCTTTGATGATCAATCTCCTCCATTTACAAATCCAACACTTTATAGAAAATTGGTGGGCAAACTTCTCTATCTTACTATTACTAGACCTGATATATCTTATGCTGTCCAAACTGTAAGTCAGTACATGCAATGCCCTACTAACTCACATTTGATTGCTGTTCATATGATATTGAGGTATATTAAGAGTAATCCTGGTACTGGTGTTTTCTATCCCATTAAAAACTCTTTCAAATTGCATGCCTTTTCTGATTCTGATTGGGGTAGATGTACTCTAACAAGGAGAAGTATAACTGGTTATAGCATTTATTTTGGTACTTCCCTAATTTCTTGGAAATCCAAGAAACAGTCTACTGTTAGTAGGTCTTCTGCAGAAGCTGAATACAGGGCCCTAGCATCCACAACATGTGAGCTTCAGTGGATACATTACATACTTGCTGACTTGAGGATTCAACATTCATCTCCTTCAACTATGTACACTGACAGCAAGAGTGCTTACTCTATTGCCCACAATCCTTGCATGCACCAAAGAACTAAACACATTGCCTTGGACTGCCACTTCACAAGGGAGAAAATCAAAGAAGGCTTGCTCACCCTCATTCACATTCCAACTGAGGACAACTTAGCTAACATTCTTACAAAGCCTCTACCACCTGCTGTTTTCAACAATCACAAGGCCAAAATGGGATTGTTGGATATCCACTCTCATTTTGAGGGGGGGTATCAAGGGTTAGTACATACACCTCTTGGTTAACCTCCATATTGGTAGATACACACCACTTGTTAGTTGGTTATTAATTAGTCTTGTTAGTTGGTTATTAGTTAGTTTTAGCAGTTTTAATTAAGATTAGTTTATAAGAGCCTATAAGCTCTTTCACTTTGTAATTCTCAATTTTGATGTTCTGCAGAAACAAGAAATCCTTTTCTTTGTATCCTTTGGGATTTTTCCCTCTTTTCAATTCAAGAATAATTCTGGTTTTGCAATTCTACAAAAACTCTCTTCACTAAACACGAATGAAAGTTACAGATTACAAGTATACACAAAGCTTGATCTCTCTCTCGTAGAATATTCACAAAGTCCTACGAAACTCAATACTCTCATTTTTTTTTCACAATCTATGCACTAGATGGTGTATTTATAGATATATAATGCTCTTGATAACTGCCACTAACTAACCAACTAAAAGAATAACCGAAATAAACTAATTCTGAAACTGAAAATCAGCAGACTTGAACTCAGCTGAACTGCTTATCAGCTGAGTTGGCTTCAGCAGACTGTGACCCAACTCTTCTGATCAGACCAGACGACTTGCTATCAGCAGAGTTGTCCTAACTCCTCTTAGATTAGTTTACACCTATAACAGACCACTAAACCTTATCAGTTGAGTAAACCTTACTCAACTTGTACTGAACTCCAAGATCAGACGACTAGCTACTCTTCTGATAGATAGATAGATAAGATGACATATCTATATTACATTAATCTCAACAATTCTCCACCTTAATGCAAGATTGCCTTCTTCCCAGCCCTCCCCAAGGCTGTTTGTTCACTCTCTTCTTAGTGAACATCCCAGGTTCTAAGGTTTACCAATTCCATGCAATGTTTGAACTTATTGCTTGGTAATACCTTAGTCAACATATCAGTTGCATTCTCTTCTGAAGCAACCTTCTGAACTTCAACAATGCACTTCTTCAAGATGTCTCTTACAAAATGCAACTTCACATCAATGTGTTTTGACCTCTCATGAAACATTTGATGTTTTGCTAGATGGATAGTACTCTAATTATCACATAGCACAGGAACACTCTTCTGATGTATGCCAAAATCCTTCAAAATGCCTTTTAACCACATTGCTTCATTCACAACTTATGTTAAGGCTATGTATTCAGCTTCAGTTGTGGATAAAGTCACCATAGATTGTAGAGCTGCTCTCCAGGTGATAGCAGTGCCATTCAATGTAAAAACATAACCATATAATGACTTCCTTGTATCTATGTTTCCAGCAAAATCAGAATCCACAAATCCAATCAGAGGACTCTTGGTATCAACTGACTTCTTGAACACTAATCCTAAGTCTTCTAATCTATTCAGATATTTTAGAATCCACTTCAAAACTTCCCAATGTAGCTTCCCCGGGTTCCCCATGAATCTACTCACCATACTAACAACATAAACAAGATCAGGCCTGCTGCAAACCATGACATACATGAGACTGCCCACCCCATAAGGAACAGTAAGCATTTGCTTCTTCTCTTCACCTGTTTGAGGAGATTGCTTGACTGATAACTTGTATTGCTGCCCAAATGAAGTACTAACTGGTCTGGACTGGTGCATAAGAAACCTCTTCAAGACCTACTGAATATAACCCTTCTCGGACATGAACAACTTCCCTACTTTCCTATTTCTGAGAATATCCATCCTTATTATTCTATTGGCTTCACCTAAGTCCTTCATCTCGAACTTGCTACTCAGCTGCTGCTTCAGCTGGGTAATCTTCCTCATACTCTTGTTAGCTATAAGCATATCATCTACATAGATCAGTAGATAGGTGCTCTCTAGATAATCTTGTTTACCAATATATACACAACTATCATATTTGCTTCTTAAGAAACCAATGGAAAGCATGAAGGTATCAAACTTCCTATACCATTGTCTAGGACTCTGCTTGAGCCCATACAATGATTTTTTAAGTAATCATACCTTACTTTCAATTTCAGGCATGATAAACCCCTCTAGTTTGTGCATATATATTGTTTCGGCTAGTTCTCCATGTAAAAATGTAGTTTTAACATCTAGCTGATGTAACTCAAGATCATCTTAAGCAACCTTAGACAAAAATAATCTTATGGAACAGTGTTTAACAACAAGAGAGAATACCTCATTGAAGTTTATGCCTTCTCTTTGGGTGAATCCTCTTGCCACCAACCTAACCTTGAATTTGATGTGCTCCTTTGCACCACCAGATCCAACTTCAAGCTTCTTTTTTAAGAGCCACCTGCAGCTGACCATCTTTTGGTTGTTTGGTTTCTGAACAAGGATCCAGGTCTCATTCTTCTTCAAGAACCTGCAACTCTTCTGACATGGCTGCTATCCACTGCTCTCTTTCAGGACTGGTGATAGCTTCCCTATAGTTTCTTGGCTCATAATGCTCTACCTCTTCTGCTGTGATCAGAGCATATGACACAAGATCAGTCTGGCCAAACCTAGATGGGGGATGAATATGCCTTCTGAGCCTATCTCTTGCAAGACTATAATTGCTCAAATCAGCAAGATGTTGTCCTCCATGGTATCATCTTATGATCATCTCCTTGTAGCTGTTCTGGGACAACCTCATCTGGGGTGTTGTCTTTTGTATCAGCTGGGTTGACTACCTCCTATGGTATCAACTCATCTGATCCAAGAAGCTCCACCTCAGCTGTGGAACTCTCTTCTGACTCATTTACAATTCTTCCATCTAGGTCATGAGAATTTCCATTGTGAGGATATTTCATTACCGTTTCATTAAAATCAACATCTCTACTGATAATAAGTTTCTTATGACCTGGTTCAAGGCACCACAGTCTATAGCCCTTGACACCTTTAGGATAGCCAATGAATATACATTTCAAAGCCCTAGGCTCAAGCTTATCCTGTCTAATATGGGCATAAGCTTGACATCCAAACACTTTAAGTTTTGAATAATCACTCATCTTGCCATACCAGATCTCATCTGGTGTTTTACCTTCTAAAGTAAATGAGTGGGTTTTGTTTATTAAGTAACATGCAGTGCACACTGCTTCTCCCCAAAAGCTTTTAGGTAATTTAGCATCAACTAACATGCATCTGACCCGTTCTAGAATAGTCATGTTCATTCTCTCTACTAATCCATTCTGCTGTGGATTAAGAGGGACAGTTCTATGTCTAGAAATGCCCTTCTCTTTACAAAATTCATTGAATTCAGCAGATAGATACTCAAGGCCATTGCCTGTCCTTAAATGCTTTAAGGACTTGCCTTTCATGTTCTCTATCTCAACTAACCATTCCTTGAATTTTGTAAAGGCCTCACTCTTCTGTTTTAGAATGAACACCCAAACTTTTCTAGAATAGTCATCTATAATGGATATGATACCTCCACCAATAGTTTCGGATCTTGATGGTCCCCACACATCAGAGTGAACATAATCCAGCATCTCCTTGGTGGTGTGCTCTCCCTTCTGGAATGACTTCTTCTTGGCCTTGCCAAGAATACACAGCTCACAGAACTCCAGGTTCTTGAATGTCTTCTGGTGGAAAACTCCCTTCTCGGATAACTCCATTAGACCTTTCTTACCCACATGTGCTAGCCTCTTATGCCAAAGCATAACATCATCAAAACTCATGGTAACATCAGCAACTCATGTGATTGTCTCACCAATCAAGGAATATAACCCATTTGACTTCTTCCCTTGCATCACTATTCTATCAGCTCTGGTGACCGGCAGACATCCATTTTCTGTCTTGAATTCATAACCCAAAGCATTTAGTGTATTAAGAGATACTCCATCCGTTCCATACTTGAAGGCACATTTTACCATTTTGGGCGTCCCATACTTGAAGACACATTACCTAAAATAGCAAAAACACTTTTAAACACTCCCCTTAAAACATCACAATATTACAACAAATGTCACTACTTTATTACACTAAAAAGTAACTTTATTACTATTTATAAAGTTGAAAAGTCTTTACTACCCCCACTTTATCTTACACAATATTAATAAACAATTCATTCATTAAAACCCGTGTCCAATTGGTTTGAGCCTTCAAGTATGGGATGGAGGGAGTATAAGGTTTCTCTTTAACTTTGGAACAAATTTGACATTGGTAAGGATCACATGTTTATCATTAAACATCTTCACCCTCTCAGTGCCAATCCCTCTCATAGTACATCTTTCATCATTTCCCAAAAGAACTGAGCCACCATCCATCATCTCAAGGTTTTGGAACCAAGATTTGGTGGGACACATGTGAAATGAACATCCAGAATCCAACACCCATTCATTAACAAGTTTGCTATCTGTTATGCTCATCACTTCTGCACTATCATATCCTTTTGCCTCTGCTACATCAGCTTTAACAACATCAGTAGACTTATTGTGCTCAGGACAATCTCTTATGTAATGTCCTTCTTTATGGCATTTGTAGCAAGTTTTGTTCTTGACTACATACCCATTCTTCTTCTGAGTTGGTTTGACATGATTCTTCTTGCTTTACTATCCCTTCTTGTCATTCTTAAGCTTGATGTTAAGACCCTCAGTGTGGTTCTTGGTCTTCTTGTTTGAGTTTGCCACATGTAAACTCTTGGTTTTCAAAATAGACAGGACATCTTTGAATTTTGCATTACCCTACTTGGTAATCAGCAGAGCATCCTTGAAGCTGTCATATGAAGTTGGTAATGCCTCTAAAAGTAGAAAAGACTTCTTGTAATCTTCCAGGGTAATTCCAATATTCTCAAGATCATCAACTGTCTGCATGAACTTTATTAACTGCACATCAAGGGTTTTATCATCTATCATCTTGAAATTGTTGAGTTTCCTTTCCATAAACATCTTTTTGACAAAGATTGTGCCAAATACAGATCATCTAGCGCCTCAAATACTCCGGCTACATCCTTCTCCTTCATAACTTCTCTAAAAAAACATTGTCTCCCAAGCTTAGAACAACAATATTGTAAGCTTTTTCCATAAGCTCCTCTTTCTCGGCCTTGTCTGCATCAAAAGCAGCAGGGTCAAGTGGACTAAGAGCATCCTTTAGCCCATGGTGTAACAGCAGAGCCTTCATATTGACTTTCCATAAGCCAAAATCTGTCATACCATTGAATTTCTCTATCTCCAACTTCACAGAACCCATTTCTTGATTCTTGCCTTTATCTTTCGACTTCCCACAGACGGCGCCAATTGTTATGAAATTGTATCCACAAAGCAATTCCTCACAAATGTTAAAACAAGACAACTAGAAACACAATGAATTGAAACGAATAAAGAAAACAAAGAAAGACCACAAGATTTACGTGGTTCGATCAAATGATTTACGTCCATGGAGGATAGAAGACTATCTTCACTAAACACGAATGAAAGTTATAGATTACAAGTATACACAAAGCTTGATCTCTCTCTCGTAGAATATTCACAAAGTCCTACGAAACTCAATACTCTCATTTTTTTCCCACAATCTATGCACTAGATGATGTATTTATAGATGTATAATGCTCTTGATAATTGTCACTAACTAACTAACCAACTAACATAATAACCGAAATAAACTAACTCTGAAACTAGAAATCAGCAGACTTGAACTCAACTGATTTTCTTATCAGCTGAGTTGGCTTCAGCAAACTAGGACCCAACCCTTCTAATCGGACTAGACGACTTGTTATTAATAGAGTTGTCCTAACTCCTCTCAGATTAGTTGACACATATAACAGACCACTAAACCTTATCAACTGTGTAAGCCTTACTCAACTTGTACTGAACTTCAAGATTAGACGATTAGCTACTCTTCTAATAGATAAATTAGATGACATATCAATATTGCATTAATCTCAACAGGACGTCACACAAAAAATTGCCCACTAGAAAAAAGAAACATTTCCACAACCTCATGCCTCAAAATATACATATGTTTATTTATTTTTGTACACTCAATTTATTTTTTTTATTCATAAAATTTTACAAAATTATTCCTAAAAAATTTATTCATTACTCTCTATCTAAAAAAAAATAGTGCACTATTCATTTTTTATTTATCTCAAATTATAGTTCACTTTTCTTTTATTCCAATAATTTTTGTCTAAAATACCTTTATTTAATGATTATTGTGATTAGTTAATAATATTGTTCATTAACATTAAATAAAAGTATAATAAAAATGTTAGAATATGATTGATTTGTTCCCGTTTTTTTAATGAGAGAATAGTAGTAATTAATTCAAATTATTTTTGGAAAATCCCGATAAGAAAGGTGGGTTACTCATCTTTTTGAAAAGTTAATTAAAAGTAGAAAACACACATATCCGAGAGTCACGCAGAAAAGCACATGTCATCCATTTTCTAAAAACCAAAATCCCCAAAATTAATACTCGTATTCCACACTACTGTCGCCCTCATATCTGCTCTTTTTGACTTCAATTCAACCCTCTTCATTTCACCTGCAACATGGGCCGATTCAGGAGATTCGACATTGTTGAACACACTCCAACTTCCTGCTTCCACCAACAAACCTCCATTTTCAACCCACCATTCCTCTTCCCTTCCTTCTCCACTCTGGAACAAGAGCTCGACACTACTCTCGACCTCCTAAGCTTCCCTTCACCTCCTCCCCTTTTGTTCGATGATTTCACCACTGTCGCTGATCTCATCCAGATCGATCAATCCCCATTCCGCACCACAACTCGCCGCCTTATCCGCAGGGAGCCCAACTTGCAGACCTTCAGCGACCGCATTTCAGCTTTGGAGTTAGGGTTTCAGCGCCTTCTGAGGGAGGAGAAGGCTAAGAAGAAGAAAAAGTCTGAGGAGGAGAGGAAGTACACGTGGACCGCCGAGATTAAGAGCCTGGAGGATGACCGGAAGTACAAATGGACGGCGGAGAAGAAAGGATCGGACAAGAGTTATAAATTGACGGCTGAGATCAAGAGGAAGGGCACTGAGAGGCTCCCGATTGAGCAGACGTACACGATTGAGGTATCTAGTGGAGGTAGCGGAAACAAGTCAGTGGAGAAGAAGGAGAAGAAGAAGAGTGAGAAAGTGAAGGAGAAGGAGAAGGAGAAGGCTCGTGTTGTTGAGATTGAAGAGGCATCTGATCACGGTGGCCTTGTTCTTAGGCAGGTTGGTATAGTTACTCATTTTTATGTATTTATGAATTGGATTACTTGCATAAATAATATCAATGCGATGTTTCTTAGTAGATTGATTCATTTTCTGATGCAAAAATTAAGTGGTTCTCTCTAGCTATTTGGTAGATTGTGGGATTGGTTTCAGATCGATGATTGCTATTTTTTAAAATCTTATTTATGGACACTGAGTTTCTTAGTTCCAACCATTTTTGTGCTTACTGATCTGATTTACAATCATCTGATATTTTTCTCTGACATTTGTTATGGGATTTCTACAATGAGAATCTGAAGCTAAAGCTAAAGCTAATTCAGTGAATCCCTTTTCTTTATTAAAAAAAAAAAAGATTTTTTATTTTATAGTGGGGTTACTCAAGATTCAAGCATTGAATACTTCTTACACTTATGAGAAAGTTAGGTGGAAGAAGAGAATTTCTAGCTTCGACCACAAACAGAGTATAGGAGTTTATATTTTTGAATGATTTGGGGGGCAAACAGATAGCACATGGATCCGAGAAAATTGGTGAAGATCATTTGGAAAATTTTAAACATAAAAAAGAAAAATAAAATCATTATTAGGCTTACAGCTGGATTAGTTGTGTCTGCCACCAAATTGCCATATGAGCCCACTGAATGATCTCTTGCAGGGTCCGAAATCCACTTTGAAGGAAATTTTTTTTTTCTAATACTGAATTTGCTATATGTTTAAGTGATTCTTTACTGTAAGGAGTTAGAAAGGTTCTTTGATTATTCCTTTTATAAAAATGACACTCTTGATAACACATTTTTTTGTTTCTTTTAAAACTAATTGAAGTTATTTTGGGATTGTTGTGTCTGCTACCAATAGCCATATCAACCCACTTGGTGTTACCTTTAAACCTTTAAAAGAGTTACAAAGGTGTTCTTTAATTTTTATTAGAATTAAACTTTTTACCCATTGTTTGTTTCTTTTGAAACATTTCGAAGTGATTTTGTTTTTCCTTTGAAAACTGTTATATCTTGGTTCTTTTTTTCCGAATTCCTTTAGGACGGGTGGTCCTTTTTCAGTTTCCATTTCACAAATTGTTGAGAAATAAAAACCATCCACACGAGGTTGTCTGAGCATTCTTTTAGGGCCTTTTGCTATCTATTTTGTTATTGGGTTAATTGTATTAAAAATCACGACCTTTTAACGTTTTTTCAATTAAAACATATGTTTTTTAAATTTCAATTTTTTTTTGTAATTTCATACACTGTCTGTCGCTGTGTCACATTAGCAAGACTTGCCAGAAGATAGTCATGTGATATAATTGCAACAATTTAAGAGGTCGAATATTGAATTGCAAATTTTAAAAACATATATGTTGTAATTACAAAATGTAAAAAACTTTTGATTTATATTGCAAATTACCCATTCATTTTTTCATGATTTTGTCTTTTTACTTCATTCTCATGGTCATAGGTTTTTGCCAAGAGACATGATAAAAGAAGGGGTAAGCGAAAGGAGTTGTCTCCACAAGATGCAGCAACTCTAATTCAGAGGAGTTTCAGGGCACATCTTATTCGAAGGTCACAGGCCTTGCGTGCACTTAGGGAGCTGGCCATTGCCAAGACCAGGTTGAAGGAGATCAGGGCTTTGTTTAACAACTTCTCTTACCGAACTCGTATCAGCCGCGATGCAGAAGAACATCAAAGGTTTTCTGAGAAAATCATTGTATTGCTTCTCACTGTTGATGCTATTGAGGTACAACAAAGTCTTTGCTTATTATGCTATTCCAAATATTAATCTTTATTTTGAATGAACCTAATTTTTTTTAGTGGGTTATTCCTACAGGTCTGGCAATATGATCTTTTTTTATTAATCATTGATGATTGCAACATGTGAAAGGATTATAATTATTACTAACTATAAACATAAACAGCCTTTAAAAGAAAATGGTGGTGGATTAAATATATATTCTTAGTGGGTCAAATTTCATTGTACTAGGTGTTTCTGGACAATGCTAATCGACCCTTTTCCATTTTTTCCATTCAATTCTGTATATATACATTTATTTACATTTTATAAATTTTCTTTTTTCCATACTTGGGTCTGGAATTTTTTTTATGTTTTATCACTTTATGGCTTATTTCTGTTTGCTGCCTTCGTTATTTCAAGGTTGTTTGAGTTGAGATTTAAATAATTTCAAAATTTAGTGGATTTCAAAATTTTGTTAAATTGTAATGTTGCGTGTTTGTTTGAGATTTAAATTTGGTTGGATGATGACTTTATGTCAAATCACAGTGTAAGAGCGTGTAATATTGTATTATTATATTATTGTGGATTTTAATTGTAATGATTAAATGATTGTGCAATAATTAGTGTATTTTATTGGAAGTTGGTGAAAAGTGAGAAATAAAAAAAGATTGAGAATTAAAAAAAAAAAACATATTTGCGTTAATGAGTCATTGGAAGATTGTGCTGTTACTGCTGTAGAAAAATATGGTATTTATAGGATTTATTGGTATTTGTAGGGTTGGATATATTGAGTTTTTTCTAAAATCCCAAGTAGAACCGGATTTAGATTGTGAAATCCCAAATCAAGCATACTTACTGAAGACAGGTTGGAGATGCACTAATGGTTGTGTTTTATATGCTTATTGTTGGTGATAGGGTGCTGATGTGATGGTTCGATCTGCAAAGAAGTCGATGGTGGATGAGCTGGAAGCAATGCTTGATGTTGTGGACCCTCAACCCCCTGGCAAATCTTCATTGATGAGGAGGAGAACGTTCGACATGCCTGATGGCATCATGAACAAGGAGCTTGCTGCAGGTGTGGCTCAAGTTGTTCGAATGCTGGATCAAGATGCAACTTCTTCCGATGCTTTTGAAGTGTGCTTGTAAGTTGTAACTTCACTTTTGACGTGTTGAGACTACTTATGTGTTACGGCCTAACGTATGCTGCTATTAGGACAATGCGCTTACTTTCAGAAATTGAGACTAATTTAAATATTCTCAGTCTACTCTTGAGCTTATGTTTGTATTGTGTGGTTTCACTGTTAGTTGTGTTATTAACTATTAATAAGTCTATGTTTTTTTTGATCCTCACATTTATATGCCCTTGCACTTTCTAGAGTTCTTTTTTTTTCTTTGTATTCATTTGACTTTTGATTTTTTCTTGTTTGATTTTCCCCTTGGCAACTTCATTTTGTTTGTTTTTTCCCTTTGCGCAGTATGTTTTTATATCTATCATGTTTTGTCCCCTTTATCAACAATTGTTGATAAAGGGCAAAATCATATCAGGTAAAAAGCCAAAATAATGAAAATATAGACAGCCAAAGGTATAAAATAAAATAGAGCTAAAGAATTTAAATAAAGCGGCAATGCATATATTTATATAATGGTAAACAACTAATATTGAACTTTTCGAGATTATATGCATGTGTATAATTACATAAATTAAGAAAAGTGAATTTAGTGATATGTATGGTCAAATAAAAGAGGCAGATTTTTTGTGATTTGGTAAGGTATAAAGAAGATTTATTAAGGTGTATGGTAAAATGTGAACAAAAAAAAAGAGTGATAACTTTAAAAATAAAATGATGTTGTGAGGGTATTAATTTTGTGTATTATTTTTATATTGGGGATGTGTAAATAATTTTAGGACGAATCAAAAAAGAAAATGTGTAAATAATTATGAAACGAAAGAGATATTATTTGGTGAAAATAAGTAATATTGTTAAAAATACATATAATTGCACAAAAAAAATGGCCTCTTTTGAGTTTTTTTTTTTTTCCATCATAAGTGTGACAAATGTGATCTAATTGAGTGTACACATTTTTTCGGGTTTGACTATTTACACATCCATTTTGAGGGAGGGGGGGGGGGGGGAGAACAAGGGTTTTGAGGTGGAATAGTGTAGGGGGTGCATCTAATGGGGGGTACCAAGAATATTTATGACAATTTAAGGGAGGGAGGGTGCATCTACCCTAAACAAATTTGTGTGGGGTGCATCAATTGGGGGAGTGCATCTCTCCAAAATGGAGGTGTAAATAGTCAAATAGTCAAACTCTTAATCCATTTTTTCTGATAATAGTCCTCATCAAATTCTTGTCCATTTTGGCTTTATCCTGGATCTAGTTGTCTCAAGTTGTTTGATAGGGATATATATAAAAGAAAAATAAGAAAAAAACCACACTATCCCAAAAGCCACTGCGATTACAATTCGAAAATAAGAAAAAACCTCCACTATCCCAAAATTCAACGAGGCATGTCTACTCTATCCCAAAATTGAGGTGCAGCAGAGTTCAAAATCCATCTTGTCAAACGATGGGCTATAGTGTTAAGCATTCTTGGAACGTAAAAAATATCGCACACTACGACTTCCTCCATTCCTTTTTAAATCTTCTCTAGAACAATTCCTTCATGTCCCAAAAATTCTCTCCCAACAATAGCTGTAATCACTTCTTTAAACAGAACTTGTTGGATGGATTCTCTTGCATCCTACCCCCAAAAGTACACCAACATCCTTTTTTATCACATAACCCCCATATCTATAGTTGTTATCTTCCAATGCCCCTTCAATTTACACAATATGATAGCATCGTCGTCTTCTCGTGCCGTTAGACTAATCACATTGCTTTCATGCACATTTGTGTTGCCCGTCAATGTCGCCTCCTTGAAGTCGTGCCTATAATGATTTGTGAATAGCCTTGGGCTACTAGTCTAGCCTTATTCCTAACGACTACATCATTCTATCTTTCTTATTTTTGAAAATCCATCGAGTGCCAACTACATTGTGATGTTCCGGCCTATCGACAAGTTCCCAGACGTCGTTTCGAACAAACTGGTTCAACTCGTCTTGCATAGTGATGATCCAATTACTATAAGCCAATGCCTCTTTAACGGTCGTAGGCTCGATAGACGAGAGGAAACAACACCAGCAAAACATAGTTGGACTGGGCTGTTCTTGTGACTCAAAGAGTTGTCGTCTTGTCTTCACACCAATAGTAGAGTCACCAATGATATTTTCAGTATCATGCGCAGATTTCCATGTTTTTCTAGACTTAACAGGTATACTATCATCATCTACTTCAGGTATTGCATCATGCATTTCAACATCATTCGTATCAGCAGTTTTAACAGGGGTAGACGAGTCAACTAGAGCAGGCATGTCAACTGGTCTAGTAGACTTACCTTGAGCACTTACCTTCTCGTCGTCATCAGACTCGAGAGCTTTCATGAATGGATTGTAGGCTTGAACAGATTCGTACACTTCTGATTCTTTGCCAAATTCGATCGATAGATCAGTCACTTTCTCACTGATCTTGTCGGCAGACGAGTCCTGTCGAGATTCATCGAAAACCACATGTGGTGTTTCTTCCACACAAAGAGTTGAGTAGTTGAATACTCTAAATGCTTTGCTAGTCGAGGAGTATCCTAAGAATATCCCCTCGTCTGCTTTAGCATCGAATGCATTCAACTTGCTTTTCCCATTGTTATGGATGAAACATTTACAGCCAAATATATGGAAATATGAAATTCTGGGTTTTCTACCTTTCCAAACCTCGTAGGGTGTCTTACCTAATACCTTGTTGATCGCACTTCTGTTCTGGGAGTGGCATGCAGTATTGATCGCTTCAGCCCAAAACTTTTGAGGTGTGTTGTACTCGGTCAGCATGGTTCTACAGGCTTCCTTGAGAGTTCTATTCCTTCTCTCGGCTACACCGTTCTACAGTGGTGTCCTAGCTGCACTAGTAAGGTGCTGGATACCACGTTTATCACAAAATTCTTTGATATAGCAATTAATGAACTCAGTACCCTTGTCACTACGAATCTTGACAATAGACTGGTTCTTCTCAACTTGTAACTTCTTCAACAGATCAAGTAGAAGAGTCTGTGTATCACTCTTCTTGTGTAGGAAGACTACCCAAGTGAACTTAGAATAGTCGTCTACAACAACAAGTGTGTACCTTCTACCATTCAAGGTTGGAGGAGTTATCGGACCATGAAGATCCATATGTAGTAGTTCTAAGACTCTACTTGTTGAGAGAGTAGGAATTGATTTAAAGGAACCTTTTACCTGTTTACCTTTCTGACATGCATTGCATACATGTGATTTGTAATAAACTTCGTTGGGTAAACCTTCCACTAGGTAATCCCTTGCAATCTTATTAATTACCTTAAAGTTCATGTGGCAAAGGCGTCTATGCCAAAGCCAACCGAGGTCTTTAGGGTTCTTACTAAGAAGACAAGTATCCCTTGGACAGCTATTCCAATTCACAATGTATACACTGCCTTGTCGTATGCCGACGAGTAGTACAGTATGAGTCCTCTTGTCTATGATCTCGCATTTTCGGCTTTTAAACTGCACTTTATAACCACGGTCACAGAATTGAGAAATAGGTAGTAGATTATATTTCAAACCTTCTACGTAGGATACGTCATGTATCTCTACATCACCATTTCGAATGTAACCAAAGCCTTTCGTAACAGCAGTGGAGCTATCTCCGAATATCACTTTGGGTCCTTCTTGCTCGTGGTAACTCGATAGAAGAGCCTTAGTACCTGTCATGTGGTGCGAACAACCACTATCAATGTACCAAGTTTCTCCTACTGAGCCACCCTTCTTATACAAGTCGAGTCGACCCTACAATGAAGATATTCAATAATTTAGGTACCCTCTTTGTTTATTGGGGTCCTTGGGGGTTAGTCGAGTTCAAGGGAATCCAAGTGTACATCGGAGTCATGAACAAGTTTGATCTCTTAAGCTTTCTCCCATACTTGTTACAAAATAAGACCCTGTTGTCCTTATCTGGTCAATCATTCGATTTTGGGTCTACTCGTCTGAGGTAGCCTTTCGACTTAACCTCTACTTGAGTAGGCACTGGTCTATGATAGTCAGAATAGGGCTTGTATGCATTGGGGCCATACGGTTTATAGACACGTTTAGGTCTTTCCTAACTTATGATATCATATGACAAAGGTGGAGGATATAGGACAGGTTGAGTACGATATTTTGGAGCAACCTTCCTAGGCCTAGACGAGTAGAGTTGAGACTGCCTTATGAAAGGAGGTCTAGGCTCTTGTCGTCTAGTCTGTACTTGTCTAGAACTCATCTCCTCAGGATACCAATCCTCGTATCTGACCTGGTTGGGTCGTCCACGATTAGTGGTCCTTCGTAGACTAGTCTTAGACGGAACAGGCAGGTTGTTAACATTCTTTTTACCTCCCTTGGTAATTGGAGTGTTAACTCGAATCTGCTTGTGTACATTGCCTTTGGATGTAGTTCCAATATCGTATTCCATTGGTCATTACTCAAAGAACTTGAATTAACAGTAGTAGGGTTCTTAAGGACATGAGTAGATGAGCTAGGTGAATCAGCACCCAACCCTGTCTTGTCAGCTGGAACCCTATACCTATCTGACAATTGAAGGTTAATCTTCGAAGAGTTAACCAGGTCAGTAAGTTTAAGGTCTAGAGTGACAACCTCAGTATCTAAGAACTTATTACGTTCTTCAAGCTTTTTGCATTTGCTTTTTAAAACATTGAACTCATTTCTCTCAGTTGCATGTGTCTTAAGTATGTCTTGATATAACCTGTCTGTCAATGCACACTTGTCTTTGAGTTGTCTTAACTCTTCATTCAAGCGTTCATTTAGGACTGTTACATTAGGATCTACTTTAGACTGAGCTTCCTTAAGATCAATGATTTCCTGTTTTAAGGCGATGTTCTCGTCGCTGACTTCAATGAACGCCTTGTTAGCAAGTAGGAGGTCTTCTTCAGTCACACTAGTAGAGTGATGAAGACTACTCCCTACTCCACTATCAGCTGTATCACTTTCATCAGAATTCGATTCATCACATGATTGAAACGAAGTTGCAGATGATACCTCTTGATCAATTTTAGCCATGCAGCATAGGCCATCATCTACTATGAAAGCTTCATCATGATCACGATCAGACGGGTAGCTAGACGAAGACGATGGTAACTCGTCTGATTCCGTTTCAGAGTCATCATTAGCCATCATAGCCTTCTTACCCCGTTTGTATCTTCGTTCCCTTCTAGCTTTGCGTTCTTCTCGATCATCAGTGCTCAGGTCTGGACATTCGTAAATGTAGTGACCTGGTTTCTCTCCCAACAATAGCTGTAATCACGTCTTTAAACAGAACTTGTTGGATGGATTCTCTTGCATCCTACCCCCAAAAGTACACCAACATCCTTTTTTATCACATAACCCCCATATCTATAGTTGTTATCTTCAAATGCCCCTTCAATTTACACAATATGATAGCATCGTCGTCTTCTCGTGCCGTTAGACTAATCACATTGCTTTCATGCACATTTGTGTTGCCCGTCAATGTCGCCTCCTTGAAGTCGTGCCTATAATGTCTCACCCATGTGAGATTCGACGGATCAACCTTCGAGCGCCCTACTTCACTGTTCTTTTTCCCATGCTTTAAACGACACACTTCCCTCCAAACCCCCCATGCCAACATCGCAACATCCCTTGGTTCGCATCCCTGAATGCTAAAAAAAAAAAAAAATGCATTATAGGTAATCCCTCCCCCTTCTTAAACTTCAGCCACCACTAAAATTCCTTAAAAACATGTCGAACCCATATGCATGCAAAAATCACGTGAATGAAGGAGGCATTTCCCCCTCTTACATAAGAAACAATTGGGTGCAGTGACCAAAAGTGTGTTCGGATTATTCACCATAAAAAAAATCATTAACACTATAAAATTAAATGGTTGGCGACTATTTGTGACTTCATTTAAAAAATATTTACTTGAACACTATATAAAAAAAATCATTAACACCAATAAACAAACTCTATTTGTTAACAAGTTCATATGAATTATAATGAATGTTTGACTTTAATTATATTTTTCACGCTTATTAATTATTATAAATATGTAAATATGGAATTAAACTTATTTAATTAAATTGAAATTATAGAATTTACTTAGATATGTGATTATATATACATATATAATTAAGTGATAAATAATTTAATTTAAAATATATATTATTAAGTTCATTTAGGCTCGAATAAATTTTAAAATAAAAAGTAAGGTAGTAGAAGTCGGAAATTAGTTGTCGGACGAATTTTTCTATCGATAACATAAAAATACTCCCCCCGTCCCTCTGAAAGTTGTCCATTTATTTTTTGCACATTAATTAGAAATATATTACTATATATGTAGTGAGTTATTAATGTAGGGAGATATGAAAAAGATAAGGAGATTTTTAAAAAAAAATAGAGAGATTCGTCATTTTCTTTCATTTCTTTTTTATTTTCTCTTTAATAAACTTGTAAAAAAAATCATTAATTTAATATTTCAAAACAACGAAAACAGCTAACAATATGAAACGAAGAAAGTAAAAGTTGCAATATTTGAGGGGGCAATCCCACTTTAAGTAATGTATTAATATTTCATTCATTCAAAATTTAAGTAAGTAAATACATTAAATTAATGGAGAAACACTTATGTAAAATATTTTACATTAAATATTGTTGGATATGAATCCTTGAAACAATGTTCTAATTGATGAGATGAAGTTTTGATGACCAAAAAGCAACTTAAAGTTAATGATATATGTAGTTGGAAGTCATTTTAACTAAGTCATCTTGAGAAATCATATAATCTGAGTTACTGATCTTATATTGTTATATGTGAATATTATGAACTGTTAGGAACTAAGCTGATAAAGTATTGTATAGACAGCTTATAGAATAGGACTTAGATATACTCTTCTGTATGTAGTTCAGTTGATGTATAGATAGGTTTTATATTTGTAAGTTTGTAATATAATCAACAAAGTAAGTTCAGAACAGTAGATGAGAAAGATCATAAGACTACAAGTCAGAAGACTACAAGTCAGAAGACTAATGTTGAAGACTCAGAAGACTACTCTGAATAAGAAGTCTAATCTTAGAAGAATTGAAAGGAAGCACAAAAGTATTCTAATGAAGCTTAGAACTGAAGTTGAAGAACTGTGCAGATCAGACTAAGAACAGTAAAACTAAGAATAATAAGTTTACTGTGCTGATGTAGAATAAGTTTGGAAAACTTATTAGTTAAAATGTAACTGAATATATTTGAAGATATGCTGACTTGGAAAAATAAGTTAAGTCGGTTATAAATGATAAGTTACAAGAAACGGTTAAGAGTTAGATTTAGTTTCACAAACTACTAACTGTCATACTAAGTTCTATAAATACCGAGAGATCTTCTACTTGAAAAGACTACTGTTATTACTGCTACTCGAGATATTCTGAAGCATTCAAGTATTCAAAAACTCATAGAGTTGAAGGAGATCAAGACAAGAAGAGAAGTCACAGATTTGAAAAAGCATATTCAAAGTCTACTAAAGAGAAGTTTTACTTTACTTTTTAGTTTGTGATTTGTTGTAAACAAATGTGCTAGTTACTTGTGAAATTACTAGTAGATCGAAGATACACTTGGTAGTGTAATCGACAAGATCAAAGACTTAGTCTTGGGACTTTAAGCCACAAGAAACTCAAGGAGTTAATAAAACATCACGACTGGAGTTGTGAGAGTGGATGTAGACATTTGTCGAACCACTATAAATCTTGTGTCTCATTTACTTACTGTTGATATTTGTTTAAGTGTTTACTAAGCAAAAGTTCAAAATCATAAGTTGAGTATAAACTGTAAAGGCTCACATTAAAACTGAAAGTACTGATCTGAGCTGAGTAAGCACAGTACTGTTCAAGAACACTAAATTCCGCATAATAACTCTGGTATTTTGAGAAAATTTTTAAAAGTCTATTCACCCCTCCCCTCTAGACTTTTCAGGCTTATCTTAATCTTAGACTCAACTTGGGACCAACAAGTGGTATCAGAGCAGTAGTTCTTCTGGACTGCTGTTTCTTGATTACTCAGAAGACTTTAAGGGATGTCTTTCTGTCCTAAATCGAACTAATCCTTGAACTTTTTCTTTCTATTCTATTACTTGATAATCTTGATCTATTTGTTGTATTCATGTTCTGATCTGTAATACAACTATGGAAGAAACTAATGCAAACAAACTACCTAAGTTTAAGATTGCAGATTACGACTATTGGAAGCTTCGCATGGAAGCAATCTTCAGTTCTACACACGATCTCATGGTGTCAATAGTGAAGGATGGACCTATTGTCACAATGACAACCAACACTGCCACACTGGACAAATCCAAAGTCGTGGGTGCTCTTGTTCCAAAACCAAGGTCAGAATTAACTACTGAAGAAATGAAATAAAAAAATTTGGACAGCATAGCAAAGAATTATATTTTACATACACTCCTAAACGAGTATCTTGGGAAGGTATTGAAATGTAAAACTGCTAAGGAAATGTGGGACAGGCTTGCTGTTCTTTGTGAAGGCACTAGTTTGATCAAAGAAAGCAAATTGTCCACTGCGGTTCAAAAGTTTGAGTCATTCAAAATAAAACCTGGTGAAACTATTGACCAGCTTGATACTCGATTTACTCGCATCATGAATGATCTTGAAGTTTTAGGAAAGACTTATACACCTAGAGAGATTAATTTGAGAATTCTTAAGGCTTTAGATGAGAGGTGGAAAATGGTCAAAACAATCATCAAGACCACTCAGGATATTGACACTTGGACTGCTGAAACTATGTTCCAAACCCTTAAGGCACATGAATTCGAGTTAGATGAAGAAGATCCAGTAGTTGATAGTGATAAGGAGAAGGAAAACTCTAAGAACATAGCTCTTAAGGCCTCTTCCTCTAGAAAGTCTAGCTCATCTAAGTCTAAGTCTTCAAGCATAAAAGATGAACTAGATAGTACTGATCTTAGTCTTAAGTATCATATGAGTTTAATGATTAAGAGGTTCGACAAGCTGAATAAGAGATATGGTAGATATAAGAGGTTCTATAAGGAAACCAAGGGTTCCAGTAACAGGGACTCTTTTGGGAACAGAAGGGATCGCAACTCTTCTGAAAGGAGAGATGAGGTCTCTAATGAGAACAAGAGAGATAGGAACTCGTCTGATAAGAAGGGTAAGAACTCTTCTGATAGGAAGGACAGGAACCGAAATCGTTCTCCTATTAAAAAGTCTACTAATGATCCTTTGCGCTATAATTGTGAGAAACTAGGTCATTACATCCATGAGTGTCCTGATATGAGTTCATAAGACAGAGAAGAAAGGAAAGCTAGGCGAGATCGAAGATATGCTAAGGGTAAGAAGACTATGATGGCATACAATGAATTTGAGTCGGGTTCAGATGAGTTGCCTTCGTCTTCATCTGAATACCCTTCAAGCAATGAGAAAGAAGTCTTCATTGCAGATGATGGACTAGTTATGATGGCTAAGATTGAACAAGAGGTATCTTCTGTTACTTCTTTCCGTTCTTGTGATAGTTCTGATTTATGTGATACGACTGATAGTGGTGTAGGGAGTAGTCTTCATCATTCCAATGGAGTTACTGAAGAAGACCTCCTACAAGCTAATACAAGCTAACAAAGCATTCATGGAAATCAATGATGAGAATATTTCTTTAAAACAAGAAATCATCAGTCTACGTGAAGCATAGTTAAAAGTAGATCCTAATATAGTTGTCTTAAATGGACGTTGTAGGTCCCCAAAGTTGAGTTAATATCGAGTAAGCTAGTGAAAATGTCTAGAGGGGGGTGAATAGACTTTTCAAAATTCTTTCGATATATCAAAGTACAATATGCGGAATACAGAAATTAATCAATGAGCCCAATTAAAGTTTATACTCAACTTCTTAATTCGAGAACTCTGTTCTAGTAATACTCACCTTGTCTTGTTCAGTTATGTATGTAAAACAGTTAATCAATTAAACAAAACAATAAAGTAAACAACACAAACAATTTATAGTGGTTCGACAACTTGTCTACGTCCACTCTCACAACCCAGTTGTGATGTTTCCACTAACTCTTCCAATCGAGTACAAAGTGTGTGTTCTTGTTCTTTTAAGTCCCAAGAAAAAGACTTAGATCTTCAAAGACTATACCACCAGATACGTCTATGATCTTACTAGAAATTTTACAAGTATCTAGCACCTTGAAAAATAGTAAACTAAAAAGAAAAACTTATTCAGTAGCAGTCTTCTGGTTTCTTCACTTGTCTTCTGACTTGCTTTCTGAACTTCAATAAACTCTGAGAGTGTTTCACTTGAATGCTTCAATAATGCTTCAGTACGTAGATTTGCAGTAGTCTTCAAATGATAAACACCATGAAGTATTTATAGACTTCTGAATTCAAGAACTTAGTTAGTTGTAACCAACCTTTCTTGAAAACTAACTTGTAACTGTTGAGTTTTATCCATTCACGCGTTTAAGTAGTTAATCAGTTATTTCTAACTAACTCTTCAATCCTTATCTTCAAACTTCTTCAAAACGCGTTTACTTCAAGTTGACTTGTCTTATTGAGTCTTGTTGCGCACTTGTCTTCATAAGTAGACACCTTCTCTTCTTGCCTGGTCTTCACAATCTTCAGTAGTAGACTATTCTAATCCTAACAAGACTATTACATTACTTTAAACTCTTCTTATAAAGCTTATATACACTGTTTATTATCTCAATAACAACCTAAACATTAAAATGTAAACAGTACTTATAATTCGTACTTATCTTGTGTATACAACACTCATCTTTTATTGTGAACTTTACTGGTCTGTTCAAGATGACTTCTCTTAACTAGACTAGATCAGTCAACACTTAGAAAATATTCAAACTACTTTTGGCTTATCAAAACTTCATCTTATCTTTTAATCATCAATTAGGACTTGTTTCAGGATTCATATCCCAACAGACGCTTATCAGAAAAGTTGTCACAACTCAAGGATAAGTACTCAACCATTGACAAACTGTATCAAGATATGCTTAAAACTCAAGCCATAGAGACCAGTGAGTTCAATGATTTAAAGATTAAATGTGAAAAACTTGAAGAGCGCAATAGATTCCTAGAATCTAAAGCACTGAGCTTGGATCTGAAGCTAACTGATATGATTAAATCTTCTCAGATTAATAAAAAATTATCAGTCAGATATAGAGCTCCTAATGATAAAAGTGGAATAGGTGCTGATGTGCCTAGTTCATCTACTTCAGGGACTAAGAACACTAATGATGCTAGCTCGAGTTCTTTACCACTATATAAAGGAAAAGAACCTATGATTTATGATAATGACCCAAAACCTAGAGTACAGTCTAACTACATTCCTCCTATCATCAAGAATGGTAAAAAGAAAAATGTAGTAAGACCAATACAGTCTAGACCATATCAGCAGAGATATACCCACCTGACCAGAGCAGAACAGTCTTGGCATCAGAAGAGGTATACTCAACACAGTAGGTCTAGACAAGCACAGTTAAGTTGGAATCAGCCTAGACCTCCTTTCATAAGGCAGTCTCAGTTGTACTCAACTAAACCTAGGAAATTTGTTCCTCATTATCATAACCAACTTGTTCTTTATCCTCCACCTTTATCTTATGATATCATTAGTGAGGAAAGACCTAAACGCATCTATAAACCGTATGTTCCACAGACTTTCAGGCCCTATTCTAACTATTACATACATATTGATCTTACTGAAAAGGGGGTAGATCCAAGGAAAGACTATCTCAGAAAAATAGATCCTAAGTCTATTGATAGTTCTGATAAGGTCAACTGTAGGTCCCTAGTTGAGTTAGATAATATTGAGTAAGCTAGGAAAACGTCTAGAGGGGGGTGAATAGACTTTTCAAAATCTTTCAATATATCAGAATACACAATGCGGAATAATCAGATTAACAATGAGCCCAATCAAATTTATACTCAACTAATATTAACGAACTTCTGTATGAACACTCTACTTGTCTTGTTCTTATATGCAATTCAATCAATTAAGCAGTTAATCAATCAAACACAAATAAAACAGTAAAGTAAATCAAACACAAGATTTATAGTGGTTCGACAACTTGACTACATCCACTCTCACAACACCAGTCGTGAAATTCTTATTACTCTTCCAATCGAGTAGTGTGTTCTTGTTGCTTAGAGTCCCAAGAAATAAGACTTTGATCTTTTCGAAAACACTACCAAGTGCCTCTTCGATCTAACTAGCTATTTTACAAGTAACTAGCAACTTGAAACAATAAAGAAAAACTTCTCTTCGTTCAGTAGTAGTCTTCTTGATTTCTTCACTTGTCTTCTGACTTATCTTTCTGAACTTGAACTCTAAGAGTTTCTTGCTTCAATGAATACGTCGTAATTTGCTTCAATAGTGTGTAGAATATCAGTGTATCAGTAGTCTTTAATAGAACAATACCATAGGGTATTTATACACTTCCAACTTTAAGAACATTCTGTTGTAACCAACTTATCTTGATAACTGACTTCTAACTTCTTCTTCTTATCCTTCAACGCGTTTCTTCAGTTAATTAGTTATTTCCATAACTAACTCTTCAATCCTTATCTTTAATACGCGTTTCTTACTTAAACTTTTATCTTTGCTTGCGCACCTGTCTTGTCTCCATACTTAGACAAAATCTTAGTCTTCTTCTTCACTTGACCTGTCTTGTCTTGCGCAGGTCTTCAATAGTAAACTTCAGCATAGAACTAAACTAGTCATATCATCTAATCCTAACAAGACTATTACATTACATTAAGCTTTATACATCAGCTTAGTCACCTTATGATCTATACAATGAATATACGAATACATACGAAATAATGAGCTTCTATACATCTTTCTACTAGCTCAGTATAAATCCTAACAAATACACAAAGTACTTATAAATCGTACTTGTCTTTCAAATACTTAAACTTTTCTTCTGTACTTATCTTTTGAATTTTACTTGTGAACTCTACTGATCTGTTCAAGATGACTTCATAACTAGACTAGATCAGTCAACACTTAGAAATTATTCAAGTCTACTTTTGGCTTATCAAAACTCAACTCATCATCAAATATAACTTGTCTTCAGGATTCATATCCCAACATCAACAAAGTAATTTTCTGTGATAAGCATGGTAGAAAACTGAAGAGGTCTCAATTATTCAAATCTTCAATGTTTATTTGGGTACCTCTTACCACTAACAACCAAGGACCCCAATAAAGAAAGTGTACCTAAATTATTAAAATCATCAAATGCAGGGTTGACTGGATCTTTACAAGAAAGGTGGTTCAGTAGGAGAAACCTGGTACATTGACAGTGATTGTTCACACCACATGACTAGTACTAAGGCTCTTCTCTCTGACTATCATGAGAAATAAGGACCCAAAGTGATATTTGGTGACAGTTCCATGGCAATCACAAAAGGATTTGGTTATATAAGGAATGGAGATGTAGAGATTCAAGATGTCTCCTATGTTGAAGGTTTGAGATATAATTTGTTATCTGTCTCTCAATTTTGTGACAGGGGTTATAAAGTCCAGTTCAAAAGCAGCAAGTGTGAGATAATTGACAAGAGAACACACACTATCCTGCTTGTTGGAGTAAGACAAGGCAGCATATACATTGTGAATTGGAATAGCTGTCCGAGGGATACTTGCTTGCTTACTAAGAGTCCTAAAGAAATCAGTTGACTATGGCACAGACGCCTATGCCATATGAACTTTAAGATAATTAATAAAATAGCAAGAGACTACCTTGTAGAAGGTATTCCCAACGAAATCTATGTCAAGTCTCAATTGTGTGATGCCAGTTAGAAAGGTAAACAGGTAAAAGTGTCATTTAAGTCAATTCCTACTCTTTCAACAAGTAGAGTCTTAGAACTACTATATATGGATCTTCATGGTCCAATAAAACCTCCAACTTTGAACGGTAGAAGGTACACACTTGTTGTGGTAGATGATTATTCAAAATTCACTTGGGTAGTCTTCTTACACAAGAAGAGTGACACACAAACTCTTCTACCAGATCTGTTAAAGAGGTTACAAGTTGAAAAGAGTCAGCCCATTGTCAAGATTCGGAGTGACAAGGGGACTGAATTTATAAACTGTTATATCAAAGATTACTATTCTAAATATGGAATTCAGCACCTAACTAGTGCAGCTAGGATTCCCCAACAAAACGGTGTAGCTGAGAGAAGGAACAGAACTCTGAAAGAAGCTTACAAAGCCATGCTTGCAGAGTTTAACACACCTCAAAAGTTTTGGGCTGAGGCAATCAACACTGCATGCCACTCTCAGAACAGAAGTGTTTCATTCATAACGATGGGAAGAGCAAATTAAATGCTTTTGATGCCAAAGCAGATGTGGGGATATTCTTAGGATACTCATCAATAAGCAAGGCATTTAGAGTGTTTAATTACTCTATTCTTTGTGTGGAAGAAACACCCCATGTTGTCTTTGATGAATCTGTACAGAACTCTGTTGACCATCAACTCAGTAAGAAAGTTGAAAATTTGAAACTTCAAACCGATGATGATTCTGAGGTATATGAATCTGTACGAGCATACAACCCATTTCTAAACATTCTCAATCAAGATGATGATTTAAATAAGGTAAAAGACACAGGTAAGTCTTCTAGACCCATTGATATGCCTGAATTGGTTGACTGTTCTCCTATAAACAAGTCTGGTGATATTGATATGCATGATGCTATAGATGATTTAGATGATGAGAGTGTTCCTGTTAAGTCTAGAAAAACATGGAAATTTGCTCACTCTACAGATCTGATCATTGGAGAGTCTAGTAAAGGTGTTAAGACCAGAAGATAATTGTTTGGTTCTAAGGAAGAACCTAGTAAATCTCTATTTTGCTGGTGTTGTTTTCTTTCTTCTATTAAGCCCAAGACTGTAAAAGAGGCTTTGGCTGATAGTAATTGGATAATAGCCATGCAAGATGAGTTGAATCAGTTTACTAGAAATGATGTATGAGAACTTGTTGATAGACCTGTTGGACATAATGTGGTAGGCACTAAGTGAATTTTCAAGAACAAGAAAGATGAAAATGACCTTGTTGTTAGAAATAAAGCTAGATTAGTTGCTCATGGCTACTCTCAAGCTGGGGGTATTGATTATGATGAAGTTTTTGCTCCTGTAGCTAGACTAGAAGCTAGAAGATTGTTTCTTGCTTATGTTGCCCACATGAAATTTACTGTCTATCAAATGGATGTTAAAAGTACATTTTTTAATGGTATACTTGCTGAAGAAGTTTATGTAGAACAACCTCCTGGATTTGAGGTGAAAGGTGATCAAGTATACAAACTGAAGAAAGCACTCTATGGATTGAAACAAGCCCCAGGAGCCTGGTATGACACTCTTTCACTATTCTTACTAGAAAATGGTTTTACTAAGGGCAAAGTTGATCGAACTTTGTTCAGAAGACAAGAAGGGAAAGATATTCTCCTAGTTCAAATTTATGTGGATGATTTCATTTTTGGTTCACCCAACAAAAACATGAGTGAAAGTTTTTCAAAACTCATGCAAAGTAAATTCGAAATGTTCATGACGGGGGAGATGACTTACTTTCTTGGTCTTCAAGTAAAACAGTCATCTGATGGTATCTTTATCAATCAAGCAAAATATACAAGAAATCTGTTAGATAAATTTGGTATCAAAACCTGTAAAATTGTTGGTGTACCAATGCTACCAACCTACAGGATGGATCCAGATGATCGAGGTAAATGTGCTGATCAATCTTATTATCGTGCTCTAATTGAATCTTTACTTTATTTAACTGCTAGTTGGCCGGATATTGCATTTGCAGTAGGTGTATGTGCTAGATTTCAGGCCAACCCCAAGGAAAGTCATGTGAAAACTGCTAAAAGGATATTAAAATATCTAAAGGGGACCATTAATCGAGGATTATGGTATCCTGCAGATGATGATTTATCCTTAAGTGGTTATTCAGATTCGGACTTTGGTGGTTGCAGGATAGATAGAAAATCAACTTCTGCTTCATGCCAATTCTTAGGTACTTAGCTCATTTCATGGTTTTCAAAGAAACAAACGAGTGTAGCAACATCTACCACTGAAGCAGAATATATGGCTACAGGAAGTTGTTGTAGTCAGCTTCTTTGGCTAATGCAACAAGTTAGAGACAACAATATTGTGGAATCTAATGTACCTATATTCTGTGGCAGCAATACTGTCATTGTTATCACTCAAAATCCCGTTTTACATACAAGGTGCACGCATGTAGTTGTTAGGCATCATTTTATTAGGGATCATGTGGAAAAGAAGAACATTAGGATGGAAAAGATCCATACTGATATACAAAGAGCTGATATATTTACTAAACATTTGGCAGAAACTAGATTTAGAGAGTTATGCATAAGTTTAGGATTGATAGACATGGATCCTACATGTATATAGTATTGTACTAACATTTCAGGTACTGTGCTAATATCAAAGAGCATATCAGCAAACCAAGAACAGTACATCAGAAGGGTAATCCAAAAGAATAAAACTATGTCAAGACCATTACATTCATCACAATCACGTAAAAAGGTTACTAAGGTGCCTAATCCCGATGAGGAAGCTGGTAAAGTTGAGAGAATTGAGAATATACATTTAAGGGGGAATCTATAATTTCTTAAATATCATTTATGTTGACTCAGAACACTAGTCACCTTAGAACTAACCTTGTTTAAAATCTTGATTTAATTATTCTTTACTATTTTGTATTGTATTTCACCTAAATTTCACGAACTAACACTTCTACCAAGGTGAAACAGGCACAGAAGAAGAGTTCTCTACTGAAGGGGGAACTGATCTGAACACAGTACTGATCTTATGTTACTGTGCTGATACTGAAAAGTGATCTAAACATTGAAAAAGTAATACTCAGAAAAGTTAGAGAACTGATCTGATGTTACTATGATGATCCCAAGAAGTGATCTGGTCTTCAAGAAAGTGATACCAAGCTGATCACATTACTCAGCTGAATCTAGATAAGTAATTTTCATTTTGATAAATATAAGAAAATAAAGTATAGTGTTTTGGAAACAACTGTTCTGATATACATCAGAACAGTATTTTGCCTTAGAAAAATTTCTAAGTCAGAATTTGTTCAAATTGGATTACTAATAGAGAAGATTAATACACTCCTCTATTTTTAACCTAATTTGGTGGTGTATCTATCAATAACACTTTGGCTCCAAAATTGGAAAGGGTTTTGAATGTGAAACGTTTTATTGAAACCCACAACTCAAAATCTAATCCAAACCACACGTCGTGTGCAATCAAATTCAATCTAAGCCCTAGATTTACTTTGAATTTGATAAACACGATCACACAACTTCATCTTCTTCACTTTTACGAATTCTGAAGTTTACAAACTCTGAAACTTCCAAAACCCTCCATTTCTATCTTCTTCATTTCTTTACTTTCGATAATGGCGATTATTGAACTACTAAATGAGAATGACGAAGTTGTAGGTACCTTCAATCCTACAAGATGGGTCAAAGAGAAAGGTGTTTTTGTTGAAAATGTTGTTTACTTCATCGGAAAACAGAAGGCGGAGAATCAGGCTATTCTTACGATGTGCGAAGAATCTGGACTACGGAAGTACTTGGAATCCTTTCCCAAGAAGATTTTTGAACCTGAGGTAATGAAATTCTTCCTACAGTTTGATGGCGACAACGATACGTTGAAGAAGTTTCTTGCGGGAAACAGGGTAACGTTGGCGAGAGATCATTTGGCAAATGCATTTGACCTACCTAACGGTCCAGTTCGCATTTCGACTTATATGGAAGGGCAAGAGAAAAGGTGCATTGGAAAATGGACCGGTGAGGAGCCTGCAACGCTGACCAATCTGAAGAAGATGATTCTTCCAGAGCCACTTCGATTTTTTATGGATATTGCCGGAAAAATATTGTTAGGGCAACATCACAGTCAAGATGCCCTTACCAATTTGAAGATTCGGGTAATGACTGCAATAATTGATAGAGTTGATGGAGATTGTCAAGGATTGTTCCTTAAGAGGCTGTTGAGTGAAAAGGAGAAAATCATTTTTAATGATGTTTCAAAGGAATTTACTGTGAAAGCTATGATTGGATTTGGGAATAAGTTGAGCATTCTTTTTCCAACTATTGCAAGTAATAAGGTTGATTGGAGTAAGCCGAAGAGATTCCATCAAGGGAAATTTCTTTTCAAGAAAAAAGAAGCTTTGGACAATGATGAGGAGTCTGGTGCATCGATGTACAGATCTGATGATGAACCAGAGGTAAGATCAAAGGCTAGGCATGATCGACATCTTGAGAGATCTAAGAAGATCATTACTGGACAACTGACCCCAGAACAGTCAGAACAGTCCGTGGAAATTGTGAAGGAGCAATCAGAACCTGAGAAGGAGGTAAGTTCTCCTAGTGTTGTTGTTATACATAAAAGAACTAAGGGTAGAGGTTTGATTAAGCCCAAGATGAAACCCAAGAACACTTCTTCCACCCCATCCAATTCTGATCCCATTCCTGCCCAACCCCTTGATCAACAACCCTTACCATCCCATTCTGATGAGTCAGTAACACTACTCACCAATTCATCAGAATAGTCCTTTTTCATCACCCGAGAACACTACCCCACAATCAAGTCCAGAACCTAATCAGCCCACTCCCCATTTATCTCCTGAACCCATTCATGAAACCATTTCTGAACCTACTTTTCAACCATTCTCTGAACCTATTCAAACTCAACCATCACCTGAATCAGAACATATTGAACCCCAACCTGAATTCTTGATCCAGTATCCTATTTGTGTCAAAGAAGAAGGAATTCGGATGAATCTGAGGAATGTGATTTTAAGAGAATTCCATGGCATTGATGAAAACTCTACTGTATTTGAGCAAATTCTTAGGATAGGCACTTGGGTGTATCTAAGAAGAGTAGATGTGGATGATCCTTTGGAGGTCATGGAAGGTATGAGTGGTTTTGCAATTTTTAAAGACTGGGAAAGAGAACAGATGGATGTTGCTGGTGTTAATTCATTCACATAATTGTTAACTCCAGAGTCAGTTGTTCAGATGGTAGAGAGAGTATCAGGATTTTCATTCTTCGTTGCTGAAAATGTTGAGACAGAGGTCAACATTGAAGAAGAAGTTGTTATGGATGAAGATGCTGATCATACTAAAGTGTTTGACAACACTATGGTGATTGAGAACACTGAGGTGTTGGAAGATCAAGATATTGTTGCTGATGAGGTGCAGAACACTCATGTTTTTGCTGCTGAAAATCTTGCTGAAGAAAGCTCCAAAGAAAAGTTGGAAGAGCAACCTGCTACTGTTCCTGTTCATGTTCAAGAGGAAACCAGAACAGTAAATACTGAGCTACCTCATGACAGTTCGAGCTTTGAGAAGCTGAAGAAGCACAATGAGGAGTTGCAAACTAAGTTGGAATCAACTTTGAAACAGTTGCAAGAGGTAACTGACATACTTACTAAGCTTACTGCTGAAAATTCATATGAGCATATCATTGAGCATACAATGTCGAAAATTTATGATTTGCATAAAATGCATGCTCACAACCTAACCCAAGCTCTAGATGGTAAATTTGTGCAACACATGAAAGGCTTTACTGAGTTGCATGATGAAGCCAAAAAGGGGAAAGGTAAAGTAATGTCAGTATTGGAGAAGACTCAAGCTCAACAAGCTGAACTTGTTGTAAGTCAGGATGAGTTAAAGCAAGAGATTTCTGATCTGAATAAAAAGATCATGCTCAGGAAACAACAAGTTGTTGGGCAAGTTGTTATTGAGAAGTCTGCTGGTGCTGAGAAAATTTCTGAAAAGAATATTGCTGAAAGTTCTAGAAAAAGAAAAAGAAAAAGAAAAGTCATCTTAAGTGATCAGAAAGCTGAAGATGAAACTTAAGGGTCTGGTAGGATGACCAGATCTAGATCAAAACTGAAGCATGTTGTTACAAGTGCACAACCAAGTGAAGAAAAGATGGTTGAAGCTGCTCAAACTTGTAAAGAATTGTTAGCTCAGAAGAAAGCTGAGTTACTGGCAAAGAAGAAACCTGATGCAGAGCTAAAAAAGCAAAAGATGAAAGATGTTGAAACTGCAAGAAGGAAATTTTATAGAAGAGTTACAGCTTTTAAGAAGAAAAGGAAGACAAATGAAATTTGTGATGACAATTATGTTGATTTTATTGTTCATCCAGATAATCTTGCTTACTGGAATGATGTCAAGAAGAGTTGGCAAATAGCAAACTTCATAGTAAGGAAGTTTGGTGTTCATTCAAACAAGGAAGATGAATTTGATGATTTTCAAAGCTTTATGGTGAATGTTGCAAGAGAGTTCTGGGAAGACATCTTGTTAACATCTAGTGCTATTGGAATCAATATTGTGTGCCCTGAAGAACCTATTTGGGAACCTCCTAGATTGGAATCTGGAGAACCTGATCATGAGGAGATAGCCAGAATTATTGAGAAGATCATTCAGGATGAAGGCATCACTGATCGACAACATAAGAAGTACATCAAAGGAAGGCTGTATTTGGCATACAGAATCTAAAGATTGAAGATGAAGGACAAGCTTACAAGATAACATTTCTTACTCATCTTTATTTCTTTATTTCACATTATCATATTTTGTAATTATGTGAAATATCTGATCTGATTTGAATATGATATGACATTTTGACTTGATGAAATGTTATGATTGACTAATTACTTAACTACTGATTTATTAACATTTAAGTAGTTTTGGCTTCATCAAAAAGGGGAAAATTGTTGGGATATGAATTCTTGAAACAATGTTCTAATTGATGAGATGAAGGTTTGATGGCCAAAAAGCAAATTAAAGTTAATGATATATGTGGTTGGAAGTCATCTTAACTAAGTTATCTTGAGAAATCATATAATCTGAGTTACTAATCTTATATTGTTATATGTGAATATTATGAATAGGAACTAAGCTAATAAAGTATTGTATAAACAACTTATAGAATAGGACTTACATATACTCTTATGTATGTAGTTCAGTTGATGTATAGATATGTTTTATATTTGTAAGTTTGTAATATAATCAGCAGAGTAAGTTCAGAACAGTAGATGAGAAAGATCAGAAGACTACAAGTCAGAAGACTAATGTTGAAGACTCAGAAGACTACTCTGAATAAGAAGTCTAATCATAGAAGAATTGAAAGGAAGCACAAAAGTATTCTGATGAAGCTCATAACTGAAGTTGAAGAACTGTGCTGATCATACTAAGAACAGTAAAACTAAGAAGAGTAAGTTTACTGTGCTGAGGTAGAATAAGTTTTGAAAACTTATTAGTTAAAGTGTAACTGAATATATTTGAAGATATGCTGACTTGGAAAAAGAAGTTAAGTCGGTTATAAAGGATAAGTTGCAAGAAACAGTTAAGAGTTAGAGTTAGTTTCACAAACTACTAACTGTCATACTAAGTTCTATAAATATCGAGAGATCTTCTACTTGAAAAGACTACTGTTATTACTGCTACTCGAGATATTCTGAAGCATTCAAGTATTCAAGAACTCATCGAGTTGAAGGAGATCAAGACAAGAAGAGAAGTCACAGATTTGAAGAAGCATATTCAAAGGCTACTAAAGAGAAGTTTTACTTTACTTTTTAGTTTGTGATTTGTTGTAAACAAGTGTGCTAGTTACTTGTGAAATTACTAGTAGATCGAAGATACACTTGGTAGTGTAATCGACAAGATTACAGTCTTAGTCTTGGGACTTTAAGCCACAAGAAACTCAAGGAGTTAATAAAACGTCAAGACTGGAGTTGTGAGAGTGGATGTAGACATTTATCGAACCACTATAAATCTTGTGTCTCATTTACTTACTGTTGATATTTGTTTAAGTGTTTACTAAGTAAAAGTTCAAAATCATAAGTTGAGTATAAACTGTAAAGGCTCACATTAAAACTGAAAGTACTGATCTGAGCTGAGTAAGCACAGTACTGTTCAAGAACACTAAATTTCGCATAATAACTCTGGTATTTTGAGAAAAGTTTTAAAAGTCTATTTACCCCTCCCCTCTACACTTTCTAGGCTTATCTTAATCTTAGACTCAACTTGGGACCAACAAATATTAGTATATTTAAGGAAGGGCCCATATATTTAAAGAAGGACAAAAAATTCACGGATCTTTTGCGGGTCATACACTCATACTAGTGACTTGTATCGTTTTTTAACACTTTTTAAGTACGTCACAATACGATCCCCACAAACGTATGAGTTCGATTGTAGTACGCAAGTACGACCAAGTAGATTTTCGTTCCAAGGACCTAATTGAGTGAAAGTGAGTCCCTAAAGTTATAAGTTTGCATGTTATTGTAGTAACAACACTTGTTTGTTTGTGGATTTTCGGGATTAAAAACACAAGTATGAAACTAGATTAACTAAGATAATAAGAAATAGACAAAAGAAATAACAAGCTATCTAACTTTCTAGAGAAAGTGCAAGAGAATGGGTATTGCCTCAGGTGTTTCCGTTTTGTGGGTAATTCAATGAGTTAACGAACCAATTGCATGAATTAAACTATAGTTTTGGATTAAGCTAAAGGTTATCACTCCTATGCGTAGACCCCCTCGAAAGGAATAGGTGAACACGTGCATTGATTAACAATTATCGGATCTAATCAAATACCATAAGCTCCTAAGATAGTGTCTCATAAGCACTTTCAACACGGTTACTAATGTTTATGAGACGCCCTCTCACCAATCTCCTAGACGACCTCTATTCGATTGATGTCTAAAGTTTTCGGTCTAGCATTTAACCTTCTCTCGGTTAAGCTAATTACTACTTAAATTCTATTCAATTAACCAAAGCTCACACTTACACTCTCAATCATGCAACCCAACTCTCGTTGCAATTAATATAATCGAACATGCTCGCTAATAAGGTTGATTAACCAAATGAATCAATTACAACACAACTCTAGAAACATAGACACCCAAAACCTAAGCTAATCATGCAATAAATCCATAATTACACTAAACACCCATCAAAACATCCACACCCAAGGCAATGAGAATTTAGTGCATGGTTATAGAAGAGAATCACATGGCTACAACAAAAACAAGCATCAAACTCATAGCAAAATTGAAAGTAATTGGAGAATTTAAGAAATTGCCAAATTGAAATGCAAACAAAAGTAACATCACCTTGATCATGGAATTGTAGCTACAAAACGATGTAATAGACGATGCCCGATAATAATCGTAGCTTGATTCTAAGTAAAAACCACTAATTTATCTAGTTCTATGAAGAATTAAAACTAAAAATGAAGAACATTACTAACTATGTGTTTTTGTGTGAGAAATTTCTTGTAAAAGGAGTAAGACTCAAATTGGATCTATTTATAGTTGGAGTAGAAGTCTTGGGTGAATTTTGCAATTGGACCCTTCAAAAATGGAGAAAATGAGCCAAAACCCCCGAGAAATGGAAGTCTTGGGTGAATTTTGCAATTGGACCCTTCAAAAATGTGCACTCGACCGAGTGTTCAGCAAAATCAAAAGTTGCAGTTTTTCGGTCCAGACTCGGCCGAGTGTGCAGCAAAAATTCGAAATTTCAGGTTCAGGCCTTGACTCGGCCGAGTAGACCCTGACCCCGGCTTCTTGTTTTGTGCATAACTCTCAATCCGGTACTCCGATCGGATTGATTCTTATTTCATTACGACCCTCTCTTCGATACATTTCCATGATCCACTCTTCAGATTGATCCAACGGCCTGATTTTTCGTGATTTGCTTCTAAACACCATGGTTTACCTATAAACATCAACAACACACTACCTTTCTCACAATTAAATCAAATCATCCACAACTGACCAATATAATGTGAAAATACAAGAAATATAAGCTCTAAATATGCACTAAAGTCATGCAATTTACACCTGAATCAACTAGGTTAAACGAATCTTTAAAAAAAAATCGCTCAAAAGTCGCGCAAAAGGCTAACATAAAATTTTATTTCAGAGACACTAAAATTTGGGAAGATATCTAGGTGTGGTGGTGGGGAGGGGTGCTCTAAAAATACAATTTCCTAGGCTGTTTAGACTGGGTCGGGGAAAGAGAGTAATATTATCGAAATAGATGAATGGGTTGAGAGGGTATGCGTGTGGAAATGTGAGTGAAATAGAACTTTATTTGAGAGAGAACGTGACTCTTAAGAATCTGCTTTTCTCGATAAATAGGTATAAACTAAAGGAGAACTCTCGAGATAGATGGAAATGGAGAGTAAGCCCGAATGATTCATATAAAGTGAAGCACACATATCATATACTCAGATTTGAGGCGCCGAACATGGCGGTGATGAATGTTGTAACGATTTCTGTAGGGGTGTATCTAACAAACGTTAAAAAACATAATCATTTATATTTGAGTGGTTTATACGGATTATAAGATGATCAAAGATGTTCTTGATGAACTCTTGAAATTAGGGTTTGGTGTTCTTGAATAAAACTTGAAGACTTAGAGAGGAAGCTAAGTAAAAGTGTAATGCTTTTTTTAGGGAAGTTTGGAATGAATGTTATTCAGCCTTCAATGACTTTATATACTAGGTTTACATTTGCATGCAATTAATTGTTGGCAGCTCAGCATTAATCCACCTATTAATTTAAATACAATTGTCATTAATATGATCATTTCATGCATTTAATGCACCTACTTTGCATTAAATGCCTCTGAAACCAGCCATTATATGTCCCATCCTACACGGTGCTCGTCGTTGAACACCCTAATTACACCGTCTTTGACTTGTCAACGCTCCTAAGATGAATTTCATAGTTCGTTGTTCGCTTTTGCTCGATTATGTTGTCTTCTGGCCGTCCTCGCCCTAGCTTGGCCCTTGGGCGAGCAACTGATTTTTAGATCTTCTCATTATAACTGCACTCTTGGATCTTCAAGGCTTCTTCTTCATAATCATGGCGTTGCTCGTCATCTTCATCATTGCCGACCATCTTGACTTGGATAATGCAAATTACCTTATTAATACCTCTAATCCTTCTTAATTTAGGCGACCATCCATTACCTGTTCGCCCATATAATATCATGTTTTATTCTTGCTCCCACGTGGATTCTCTTGACTGTTGACCCTTTTATGAAGACTTTCTTACTTGCTTCTTATTGGATGTTCGTCCTCGCCATTGTTGACTAGGACTGAAGACTCTGACTATTCTCCGTTGAATTGTTGACTGGTCAATAAGTAGTTTGTTGACTCTTTGACTAAATATATACTCCGTAATATATATAACAATGAACACATAGAAGGAGAAATGTTTTGCAATGGTGTAGAAACTGTAGGTCCCTAGTTGAGTTAATAATAGTTGAGTTAATAATATTGAGTAAGCTAGTGAAAACGTCTAGAGGAGGGTGAATAGACTTTTCAAAAATCTTTCAATATATCAGAATACGAATGCGGAATATCAGAATTAAACAATGAGCCCAATCAAATTTATACTCAACTAAATTCGCGAACTCTGTATGAACACTCTACTTGTCTTGTTCTTAAGTATTTAAATCAATTAAACATTTAATCAATCAAATACAAATAAAACAGTAAAGTAAATCAAACACGAGATTTATAGTGGTTCGACAACTTGTCTACATCCACTCTCACAACACCAGTCGTGAAATTCTTATTAACTCGTCCAATGGAGTAATGTGTTCTTGTAGCTTTAAGTCCCAAGAAATAAGACTTAGATCTTCTCGATAACACTACCAAGTGCTTCTTCGATCTAACTAGCTATTTAACAAGTAACTAGCAACTTGAAACAAAAAATAAAACTTCTCTGTCTTCAGTAGTAGCCTTCTTTGAATCTTCACTTGTCTTCTGGCATCTTTCTGAATCTTCAACTCTGAGAGTTCTTCACTTTGAATACTTCGTTAATTTGCTTCAGTAAATTGAGTTTTAGTAGTCTTGAATCGTTGAATACAACATGGTATTTATAGACTTCTAATTTCAAGAACTTTATGTTATGTAACTAACTTTTCTTGAAAACTAACTCATAACTGCTTCTTCTTATTCATCCACGCGTTTCTTCAGTTAATTAGTTATTCCATAACTAACTCTTCAATCTTTATCTTCACACGCGTTTTTATAACTAACTTCTTCATTCTTCTTGTTGTCTTGTCATTGCGCACTTGTCTTGTCTCAACACTTAGACAAATTCTGAGTCTTCTTCTTACTCATCTTGTCTTGCGCAGGTCTTCTTATGTAGACTTCAATAGAACACTAATTTAGTCCTATCATCTAATCTTAACAAGACTATTACATTACATTAAGCTTTATAACATAGCTTAGTCACCTTAAGATCTATACAATGAATATACAAATACAAAACGAATCATGAGCTTCTATACATCTTAAATAGCTCAGTAAACAACCTAACAAATATACAAAGTACTTATAATACGTACTTGTCTTTCAAACAATTACACTTTTCTTTTGAACTTTACTTGTCTTGTGAACTCTACTGATCTGCTCAAGACGACTTCCATAACTAGACTAGATCAGTCAACACTTAGAAAATATTCAAGTCTACTTTTTGGCTTATCAAAACTCATCTTATCTTTTCATCATTTAGGACTTGTCTTAGGATTCATATCCCAACAGAAACGCATCGCTCCATTCAAAACAGAGATACAACGTGATGCTTCTCTGGGATAAATTACCGACGATAGTGAACTTGAAACTTAGAAAAATAATCAATTTCGAGGAGAATGCAAGATGTACAGTGTGTGGGGTTGATCAAGAAACGACCAACCATCTATTCTTAACTTGTGGTCACGCACAACAAATATGGGTGGAGGTTCTCAAATGGCTCAACATTTCCTAAATATCAAGGAACATTTCTACCAATTCTCCTCCTTGATATTCAAGAAAAAGAGCAAGAAAGTGACCATGGGTTTGTGGATTGGGGTAATATGTGTTATGTGGAAATTGAGAAATGAAACATTTTTTTGAAAGGAAAACTGGAATAAAGAAAAGATTGTTGATGAGGTCAAAAGAAGACTATGGAACTGGTGCAATGCGTCGAACTTTCATAAACTAAACGTCTCTTTTAGCGACTGGTTACAAAACCCAATAAGCACTCTTAATTCCTAGGAGTTTCCTACTACTCGTCCTGTTTTCTGGGTTGTGGGGTATGAGCCTTTCAGATTTCTTCTGTTGCTGAGGATATTGCTGTAGATGCTTTTGAACTTATAATTTCGATCTTGTAATCTCCTTTTTCATGTACTTCTTGTACTTGGTTACTCTCTTTTAATAAAGAATTTTTTTACTAATTAAAAAAAAAATGTAAGGTATTGAAAGTTGTGTTCGTATATAAACACAAGTATATACTTTATAGAGAAATATGGGTTACTATATTAATAAAATGTCATTCCTGAGCGCGAATGAAATATTCACATTCTCCCAAAAAAAAAAAACTAGACCATCATGTTGAATAGATTCCTAAAATTACAAATATATAACCATCAACAATTAATTAAAATAGATTCACATGTGGTATATTAATTTCTTCACCTTCCATTTGAAATTAGCAAATCGAATTTAATAAAAAAATTAACAGAATCGATCGATATTAATAATCTGATTTTTCTGAGAAATTTATGTCTTTCTTCTCGTTTCTACAATGCGCAATCTTAACATGAGGGAGAAAGTTAGTTTACAATATTGCAATTTAAATCATTTTTGACAAATGGAGCATCACTACTATTAAAATGGGCGAAAGTTAGGTCAAAAAATCTAATTCATATTTAACCGATTCCCAATAATCCATCACATGCAAAATTGTAAACACCCAAGAAACCGACTAACAATTATGGCTTTTTGACTTTGAACTTTTCCAACTAAGATGCCATCAAATTTCTTGTTGCCCAAGTCTATATTAAATTATTGGGTTGTCCTGCTATGGACTCGAGTGCATGTTGTGCACTCTAGTCCATGTTGCACTTTTCAGTTACTGACTTACACTTTTTGGTAAATGGTGTTGCACTTTTCAATTATTAAACTGTATAAGTAATAATTGAAAAGTGCAACACCATTACCAAAAAGTGTAAGTCAGTAAACTGAAAAATGCACATGGACTAGGGTGCACAGCATGCACTCGAGTGCATACTAGACTTTATCTAAATTATTTAGAAAATATTAGATCCATCTAAATTATGTCAAAATTATTTATATCTAGGTTTCAAATGGAACATTTGACCTTTCCAAATTATTTGATGTAGTATAATTTTCGAGGCAATTTCTTATTTAGACCATCTCAAAATTAAAATATTCAAAATTCATCAATATAATTAATTAGTAAAAAATAAATATAAAAAATTACTCCCCTCATATTTGAACGTTCCATATTAATTTACATACTCCTAAAAAAGAAGTATCTTTATAACTTTCACTCTCAAAATATATGTGTAATTATTTGTGGGATTCACACTCACTCAATCTACATTTTTTTTTACTTTATTCATAATAGTTTACAAAATTATTCCGCAAAATTCTACTCATTACACATTATTTAATTAATAAATTCTTTCATGCAATTGAGTGTATATATACATTTAAATTTTAATGTTCAATTTACTCAATTTATCTTTGACCCAAATATTTAACTCAATTAATTAAAGTTTAATTCTAATGATATAGATACAACTAAGTATCACTCTATTTAATTTTTTTTATTAAAATGTGTGTACACTTAGAGGTGCAAATTTCTTTATTTTTAATGGGAGATGACTGACGAGGATCTGTATTGTCCAAGATCTAAATCCAAGGGTATGTTTTTTTGTTTTTTGAGATTAAGGTGTTTGTGCGGGAAAAATAATAACTTTAAAATTACTGATAAATAGTAAAAGTATATGTTTGTTAATTTTTGAAATTTTACTTTATGTTAAAAGAACATTGTATTGAAAAAAAAAAATACTCTCTCCAACTTTGTTGGTAAACATTACTTTTAAAAATGAATCATGCATATAAAATTTGAACGGAGGGAATAATATATTTATTTTAGGTGTGGATTGATGAGGGTAGGATTTGAAATCTCTAACTTATATGAAACGAAAATCATAAAATTATAAGTCATTCACGTGAGTTCTAAAAGAAGAAATACTCTCTTATTCTCAGTGAAATCTATTCAATTTTTTTTTTTTTGTTCATTTTAATGAAAGTTACTCATTCTCTTTTTAACAAATTACTCTCTCATGTTTTGTTATATTCTTCTTAATCTCGATCACACTACCTCTAATATATTTACTTATTCTACCATATTTTTTAACTTTCGTGTTAAAAAACTAAAATTCATAAAGTTTTAGTCTCAATCAATCAATCCATCTATTCCTATTTGCTTAATTAAGTAGAGTAATAGTTTTCCCATGCATGAAAATTGCTTATAAAATGGTTTTATTAAAGTATTAGGAAATAAATGAAATATAGTGGGACAGCATATCTAGCGGTAGGCACAACACAAGTGGGGCGTTGAACCGACGTAAAAACCAGCTGTCGGTTGAAAATGACAATACACGGACAACTTGTGGGCCCCAAAATCAACGTGGCCACGTCAGCCCTGACTCATATCATACGTGTCATCTACGCACTTTAGCCACCACAAGTCGTAATTTCCACGTGTCACGCCTATATTCCCCGCTATTTGTTTTCCCAGGTTTTCATAAATCTCTTGCTAAAATCATTTCTACTTTTTATGTTAAAAAATACTCCACTCCACTATATAATTAACACGTTTATTTTTTGTATTTTTTAAAAAAAATATTATAATATTAAAATAATATTAAATTGATGAAAAATAAAAGGTAAAAAAAAAGTAAAATGTAAAAGGACAAATATAATGAAAAACTTATCAAATGCGTTATTACTTTGTGGGCAAAAACTTGTGTGAGACCGTCTCACAGATTTTTTTCTGTGAGACGGATTCTTTTAACCTATATTTTAAAATTTTGAATAGACAACCCATATTCTTTTCAGATTTTTGGTTTGAAAAAAAGTGATAATAATAAGCTTCAAGTTAGTTATACTCGCTGTGAGATAGTAGTATGTTTGCATACATTATTGTTGAAAATATATTTTTCAAAAAATGAAATACGTTGAATTGACAACTTTGCTAATAAAAGCGAACCAAAATTTTATATAGGTTCGATTTTGGTTAGAAATTTTCAAAATTGAAATTGACGATTAATTAACATATAGATCGTTCGATCTATTTTTTTAATAAGTTCAAAATCATCGACTTAAATCAAAATTTGAAAGAAAAAATTCAATTAGACGAACAGTTTGAAATCTGAATCAAAACTAGCAGAACCCCAATTCAGTTTCAATTTCATATTTTTAAAAATCGTAACTATCAACGATTTTAACCGTTTGAACACCTATTGTGCGAGGTTTGAACTTTTTATAAATCTTAAAAAAAAATAAAAAAAATTCATGTGATGAACTTATATGTATAGCATTTATGTTTCTTTTATACTACCATTTTTTTTTATCATACACAACACAGGTAAGAAATAATGTGTGTAAAGTACACCTCCATTTTATAATGATTGTTTTTTTTCTTTTAAATTTTTTTATATAGATACACTTAAATTTCAATGTTCAATTTACTAATTTCGTGTCGATTTTTTTTTTCAATTTACTAATTTAATATTTAATTCAATATTGACCTAATTCAATAGAGTTCAATTCTAATTATATTTATGCAATTAATGACACATAATATCACTCAAATGTACTACTTCCACTCCTTCCGTCTGATGAAAATTACTTATAAGCTTTGAACATAGATGTTAAAGAATATGATAGAATAAGTACATATATTAAAGGTTATGTGACTGAGAGAGAAAAAAATATACTTCATTCGTCTCCCTATAAGCTTTTCATTTTGCTATTTTGGCCCGTCAGTAGTCCGCCTATAATTTTCTCATATTTTTTTTTGACAAATAACTTTTAATTTTTTTTTCTTATACTTACTTTATATCTTATTTTTTATGTCTATCTCCTTCTCCATATCTCTTAATCATATCACTTGTACTATATGTATAATTTAATAACTTTTCTTAATCTATGTGCTCAAAAGTAATGAGAAATTTATAACCGAACCAAATGAGTAACGAAATGTGAAAGAAAAAAAAAAAAAGTACTATGTGTTAGGTATAAAACCTCAGACCAAACCACCCTACAAAATCTTTGCCCATTCTTAAGCTTCAAGTAACGAGAAATTTGAATAGGAACATTAAATATGAAGAAGATGGTTGGTAGTTTTTAGGTTAATGTAAGTTTATTATTTAAGTTGAAAGTGATGGGTCACTACTTTTATACTCCAATAGTAAAATCAACACAAACACGCTACGCTACTGTACATTGGTCAAATCCCGTGTAGGGTTCTCTCTTTCTCTCTCCTTTTCTTGAATTGAATATTCACGTCTATATAACCCCCCTTCTTTCATTAAATTTCTCTTCTTTTCCCCTCCTCTCAATACATATACATTTTCATCTGGGCTTAATCCGATCTTCCATGTTGGAAAAGGTGACGTCATCTCTCTCTTTAATCTCCTTCTTCAATGCCTTTGTCTCATTGCTGTTATGTTTTTTCAGCCTTTTTAATCCGCATTTCCACACAATCTTTTATCCCTTTTCATTTCTTGGCGTTTTTCCATCTGGGCTCTTCAACAAATTAGGTATGACCACTCTCTCCGATTCTTGATTATTTTTGGTTACTGTAGACTTATGATATGTGGAATAATGAATCCCTGTTCTTGTTCCTTTTGTCTCTTCCGGAATCAACCTTCTTTATTGTTATTCTCTGTGTAAAATTTCTCTTTAGGACCGAAATTTCATTTTTAATGATGACCCACAAGCTGTTGAGACCAAATTTAGCCACTATCAGTAATAATAGGTCGCTTTCTGCAATAGTTGTTGCCCACACTTGTTTATTTTTGTGCTTTACCCTCTCTGCTTTCGTGTATGAAACGGAGCTCCACTTTAGTTTTAAGACTTTACTTTGCTTTAAAACATAATTTGATATGGTTCTGTTCACTAATTCTATATAGAAGAACTTTCTAAAGTCTTTGTCAAATATGTTCAGTTTCAGTTATTTCTGTTCTTCCAATGTGTCGGCTTTGAGCTGTTGTATTTGTATAATTTAATGCCATATACCTACCCCTTTCCACTCCTGTTTTTATATTCACTCATTTTCAACTTATTACAATTCTTCCCCCTTAAATTTTAACTATGCATGATATTATAATACAGGTTGAGGGTCAAACAATGTCCCACATCGGAGAAGAGCATTAACAAAATCCTAGATCCTAAAAAATCAACTCATTCTATATGTATGTGTTAAGATTTTATTCTATAAGTGATGGATTTATGATCTCTGTCTTTGTAATGAAGGAAAAGAAACAAAGTCAAAGAATAATTTTCTAGACCTCAAATTGTATTATCTTATGGTCACTTGCATTTATGTGGTATTAATAACAATATGGAGATGCCTGAATTTTCAGTTGCTTTCATCAATGACATGGTTTTTGTTGTGTTCCTGTGTATTTTAATGCGACGGGCCCGCGTTGATTAATGCTTCTAAGGCTGCTTTGTAGGACCCTAGTGTGTGGTTGCAAATGGTATTTATTTTGTTTGATGATGGCTAGAATAAATATGATTAAAAAAATTTATGTGACTATTATTTTTGTTTGATGATGGTATGTTTGTATCTACTGTTTTAAATACCCTTTAGTTTTATAGAATGAACTAGATTTTCGAAGTCTGTCTGCTTTCTTCCTTTGCTGTTAAATGAATTGCGATTAATTACACGTTTTTTTACTTCGAAACAAACATTTGATGCAAGTATTTCTCGTTCTTAAAAACCTGCAGCTATTTCTATTGACTTATAAGAACAAACAACTTAAGAGGGAAGAGAGATGCATGGGTAAGAGCTGTCCAGCATTGCATAGACTTTTAATGATTTTTCTTCTTATTATTATTAATAACATCTTTTATTATTATTATTCCTCAGAATTCAGATGTCTTCCACTTGATGGACTGCTTTCTCGTCAGGATTGATAACTATAATCTGAATCTGTGGTTCTCTATTGACAAAAGAGTTGGTTAACTTAGTGAAACACTTTACAAACATTTGATCCCAAGATTTGGATAGAAATGGAACTCAAATCGAACAATACATCTCCGATCCTAACTGATACTTCTGCAATGAATAACACGATTCTTGGCATTCACTCTTCTCTGCTGCCATATTCTCCCAATAGCTCGTCTTTTGCTCCTACGCTCTTCCTCACTATCCCTAGAAAAAGGCCCGGAATTCTTGATGACGTGCGGTCAAGCTTAATCGATGCAATGAAATCGTCATCTCCGACTCATAATAATATTACGCTAGAGTCCAACACTGAGACGACACTAACCAATGGTGATCTTGCTTATTGTAACTGGATGGTATGCTGTTTGATATTCTTCTGAGTTTTAACTTTCATAAATCATAAGGGTATTTTTCGTAATTCGTGTTTCGTTTTGCAGATCAGGTATCCTTCTGCAATCACATCTTTTGAGCAGATAGCCAACTGTGCAAAGGGCAAGAGAATAGCGTTGTTCTTGGATTATGATGGAACTTTATCTCCAATAGTCGATAACCCTGATAATGCCTTTATGTCAAATGCTGTGAGAATCTATCTTTATAACCTTTTCGTGATCGTAAGACTAATATTACTAATAGGGATAGTTACAAAAATTACGTTTGAGGCTTAGCCTTGCTACGAAAAAAACTATAAAAGTTTGTAATATACTAAGGGGGTATTTGTAAGAAAATATACTTCAATGGGTTTTTTCTGTAGTTAGATCAAACCATACAGTTTGTTTAATAATGGCAAAATTTTTTTAGTACTGTGAGTTTTTCCATTGTTGCTTTCTCATTTTGAATTTTGTCTTGCTAACTTTCAAATTTCAACATATAATTCCTTTGACCGACTACAGCCAACTAGCAGCTGGTTTTTAGCTGATGTGGTGGCATTTTCAATTTTGTTTTTTGAATTTCGTCCTGTTAACTTTCAAAATTGGTTACTAAATCGCTGTAGCCGGTCAAAGGACTAAAGCGTTGAATTTTGAAAGTTAACAAGACATAATTCAATTAGGAAAAATGGAGTGTTCTGTAGCAAAAATGAGCAAATTTATGGGACAATTTTTTTCCCCTTGAATAATTATCTCTTACTAGATATATTGACCTTTTGACTTTTTTCCAGATGCGAGCTGCTGTTAGAAACGTGGCTAAGTATTTTCCCACGGCTATAATAAGTGGCAGAAGCCGCGATAAGGTGATTAAATGGAGATCGATTGTTACTTTGGCTAATCATGATAATTTGTGTTGTATATTTAATGGAAAGATTACATATTTTTAATTTTATTCTCCTATTGCATTTCTTCAGGTATTTGAGTTTATAGGTCTAACTGAACTTTATTATGCTGGAAGTCACGGGATGGACATAATGGGCCCCGTTCGACCCTCTTCAACTGACAACAAAAACTGTATTAGGTCTACTGATAAGGAGGTACCAATCATATTTCGATTTTATGGCCTTTTTATTAAACTTGCCATCTATCTATTATTCACAGAATTACTCGTGGTAATAGGGCAAGGAAGTCAACTTGTTCCAGCCTGCCAGTAAATTCTTACCCATGATTGATGAGGTATATAATCTCTTTATTCATCTAGTCACACGTGTCGTTTCTACGTAATATTGTCATTATTAAATACATTCACTTAATGCTCAAGCCAGGTTTTTAAATCTCTCGTGGAAATTACTAAAGATATAGTTGGTGCTAAAGTTGAGAACAATAAGTTCTGTGTTTCGGTACACTACCGTAACGTTGATGAGAAGGTAACATGACTCATTCCTTGGTCTTGATTGTCTCACGTAGAGGGCGTTTGACTCAGCTTATAAACTACTTAAAACAACTTATAAGATGTTAGGAGCTTATAAAGTGTCTAAAAGTGTTCGGTAAAAAATGATTTTTAGCAGCTTATAAGATCTTTAAATAAGCTCTTTACAACTTATAAGATCCCAAACACCTCATTAGTCCTCTTACGTGTCATTCTTCTTTCACTAATCTGGATTTGGACATGTACAGAGTTGGACTGTGGTTGGTCAATCTGTCGAGGAGATTCTGAAAGGGTATCCTGACTTGCGTTTGACACATGGTCGTAAGGTATTTCTCACAACCCATTTTACTTGTATATGTCTCTGTTTTAATTGAGTCGAAAGGTTTATTGGCCCCAAGACTGTTAACCTCTTATGTTTCTGTTTTACTGAATTTTTTTTTTTTTCGTTTTGATTCAGGTATTAGAAGTACGACCAGTTCTCGACTGGCACAAGGGTAAAGCTGTTGAATTTCTACTTGAATCACTTGGTGAGTCAATCTTTCTGTATTGAAAATACGCAGACTCCTCCTCTGATACTATCGACTGAAAAATTGATGCAAATAAATATTGCAGGGTTAATGGACTGTGATGATGTTCTTCCAATATACGTCGGAGATGATCGCACTGATGAAGATGCATTTAAGGTATGAAAAGCTCATGCATTATTTGACTAATTAAAAAGGTGATAAATCTATTACTAGGATAACGTATTACAGGTTTTGAGAGAGGGTAATCGAGGTTATGGCATTATAGTTTCTTCGACGCCCAAGGAAAGCAATGCATTTTACTCTCTCAGGAATCCTAACGAGGTATAGCAGTTTTCTTTGAATTCCGTACATCTATTTCAATCACAAAGATCTGTAGAAGCAGACCAAGTTCACGTGAACTCTCTTCTTCAAAGTAATAATGTTTAGCATATATTACTGAATTCGCTGTAAAAAACCAAGTTTCATAGAAGTTTTTAGTTTGATGGTATAACTACTAATGAGGAATTGTAACACGCGTAGGTGATGGAGTTTCTGAAGACGTTGGTGATACAGAAGAAGAAAAATATGCTATAATTATTTTGATACGCATTAGGAGTACACGTATGTTAGGCTTTTTTTTATTCATTTATATGTTACGAGACGTGGGGTTTTAGGAGCGGAGGTGGTTAATCGAAGCTTCTGGCATGTGAATTTATTTGTTCATTCAAGCAAGCACCAAGGATGCCCTCAGACAGACCACTTGTACCTGCTGCTGTCTTTTGTAGGCCTCCACAAGGGTGGGCTCTATAAGGCTTGTTACATTTGTTCATTTATCCATTTTCAACTTCACTTTTTTGTCTCTGTCTATTGAACACTGCAAGCATATATACTGTATATGCTCCTTGGGAATTTTTTTCTGTGTCTCTTTCTCTCTGAGAATTGTACTCCAATAAGATTAATATCCTTGCCAAATGGCGCATATAGTAACAATGGTGCTGTTTAATAGAAATAATTAATATTGTTCAAGAAATTAGAATACAAAATTAACTCTCAATATTTCAATCATTATACATTTATCTTAAACTTTTATAGTAAATTTATAGGTTTGTACAACACTGTCTTTCGTCACTTCGTTTGGGCCGTAATGTGTCCTTTTTTTTTTCTTCCTCAACCACCACAACCACAAAAATGCTTTCTCTGGCCATTCACCACCACGGTCGACAACACATTCTTCACTCCCACAGCCAACCGCTGACACATTCTCCACCCCAAGAGAGTGGAGAAATAAAATTTAATTGCAGAAGAACCCTAATTAACCCAAGGTCAAGGACAAGGGCATTTTTGTCATTAAACTCTCTCATTATGTGGCCATATAAACAGTTCCCTTTTCCACCCCACAAATAATTGGTAGTCCAGGTCACTCACTACCCACGTGATCCAATTAATTAAAAATGTGATTCAATTAATTGTAAAGAAAAAAAAGAAAGAGGAAAACCTTTCTTTTTCTAATGATATTATTGATAGATTACTAACATTTAAAGTGGAAAATGACCCATCACATGCATATTGTGACACAAGGAAACGAGATTAAAGTCAAATTGATCTTGTAATTTTTTTCCTTTTTTGATTTAGTTCCACAATTATTCGATTTTGGTCCCATATGACCGGAAATTATACCAAATTTGATGAAATGACTTTGCTTGCTCTTCCATTTTGGAGTTTTCCGGCGAAGCCCTTATGAATCCGATACAAAATTTTAGTGTCGTTATCAGGTCAATCCGATAACGACACGAACCCAATAAGGCCAAACACTAACCCGTAATTTCGTGTCGGATTCGTGTCGCTTCGAAAATTGTCACCCATAGTCACAAGTGTGTCATATAAAATAAAATTCCTTACTCCTAAGTTCAATTTGAATTGTTGTGCAAGTGACTGTTGAATCAATTTTAGTCTAATTTGACTCACGAAAAAAAAAATCAAGCTCAGTAAAATTTGTATTTAATATTCATATGGCGAAGGCATAGTTCTATTTTTTCTCTCAAATAAAAAAAATCCATTGACGCCAAGCGTGAGGGAATGCTAGACGTTTATTAATTTCTCCTCCAACCAGGTAAAAGATTCCATTGACGCGGCTAATCCCATGCATATTGTATAGACCTCTGATCGTACAAATTGCATACTATCATAAATAGCTACCCGGGTATAATTAATGGGTCCCTCTATTAAATCATATATATATATATATATATATATTCATTAAATATTTATAATTTCAATTTTAGAAAATAAATTAATGTTAATATATATTTAACTTTTGGTGTAATATTTGTTTTTTTAATTAATCTAGTTTGTACCATTAAAAAATGCAAAAAAAAAAAAAAATCTTCTCTTTTAGTAGACTAGACTATAAATTTATTAGTTTGATTTTATTTAGTAATTTAATAAAAGTGATTATAAAAAAAAAACATGCAAAATAAAAACATTTATAAAGTTGAGACCACATTTTATCAATTAAAAAAAATTGGGACCACATTTAATGCCTAGTTGCAGCCGCTGATGTGAACTACACTCTCCCAATTTTTTTTTTTTTTTCATTTGTTGCCTCCACTCTCCATTTTTCCCCAACTTTTACTTCTTCTGATTATACTATAGTTTCTTCTGTACCATTTTTCCTCTCTCCTCCATATATGCATTCCCACTATCTGAGATAAAAATCCACACCAACGTGGATGCTCTAAGTTGGCAAATGCTTGGCATAAACAGTACACCATGGCGTAAACAAAACATTACACACCATTTAAATAAAAAAATGCATAAATTAAATTAAAACAACATAGAGAAAATTAATGGCTGAATAAATTACTTAAAAGAACGGAGGAATGAAAAACTTCATCTTAAAAAATGGTGTCCAAGATCATGACAGAAATAAATAAACATGTGAAGATTAATATACAGAAGAAATGCTGCAAGAATAAATTTATGCATATTTTATTTATTTGTGCAATTAAATGGGTCCAAGATTATTCATTTTTACACTGACGGAGCCAGAAATTTTATGTTAGGGCCCAATTAACATTACTATAAAAACTAAAAACGTAGATAGAAGTGCCAGATTCACAAAAGCATTACTCAACATTATAATATTATATTTATTAAATAATTTCATTATAAAAATGTAAATAATCTCATTCTATTAATTTAAAAAATGACTTTCGTTTGTTTTCGGAGACACATTTGATTGTTACGGTTCAAAAGAGACGAAACAGTGTCAAAATTACTAAAATATTACTATCATAAAAAACTAAAATATAAATTAATAATCATTTTTTCTTTACAAGAACAACATTCAAGTTTTGATTAAAAAAGTGTTTCCAATCATCACTAATCATGTAGTAATATATATCTATGAAATAAAAATATGTATAAAAAATCTGATACAAATTTATTTAAAATTAATAAAATTGTTGAACCATGTTTGCATATACTCCCTCCGTCCCACGATTTTATGCACACTTTTCTTAACGGGCATCCCAACATTTTTTGCACACTCCAAAAAAGGAAACAATAATACCAATAATACCCCTCCTTTATTTTACCTTTAATCAAATCTCTTTCACTTTAATCAATGAATTACCAATAATACCCCTCATTTATTTATCTTACACATCACTTTATTCTATTTTCTTAATCTCCGTGCCGGTCAAAGTGTGCATAAAATCCTGGGACGAAGGGAGTAATATTTAACCGTTTGTAGAGTTCTCACAATTCTTTCAACATTTAAAACAAATTTAATATAAAAAAAAAGATTGGTCTTATATAGAATCAATTCCTTATAAGAAATTGAGTTAACTTAGTCAACCCTAAACCCTAAATATTCAAGAATATTGTGAATAAATTTTTTAACTTGATCAATTTTTTTTTTATTATTATTATTATTTTTTATTGGTAATTTTTTTCCGAAAATGTGTGTGTTGAAAAGTGTAAGTCAATATTACTAAAAAATGTAACACAATATTACTAAAAAGTGTAACACATTTTTTTATTAAAAAATGTAAGTCACTATAATTGAAAAGTGCAACACAACTTTTAATGAAAAGTGTAAGTCATTATAAATAGAAAGTGCAAGTTAGTATAACTAGAAAGTACAACCCAATATTATTAAAAAGTGCATGTCAATATACTTGAAAAGTGCAACACAATATTTTAATGAAAAATGTAAGTTATTATAACTGAAAAGTGCAACACATTTTTATTGAAAAGTGCATGTCTATATAACTAAAAGGTGCAATATAACATTACCAAAAAGTGTACGTCAATATAACTGAAAATATTATTTTTAAAAGTGTAAGTCACGATAATTGAAAAGTGTAACACTAAAAACAAATCTGATAAAAAAATCCAATTTTTTTTTTACTGAAAAAAAAAAAGTTGACCAAGTCAACAATCAATAGTTGACTGTTGATTTGGTCAACTCAATTTCATATATAGAATCAATTCCATAGGAGATCTACCCTAAAAAAAAAAGGGTTTGACAAAATTGAAACTTATGTAAATCTATCCGACCACTGGGCCAAACCATGCATAGTAATTATTATACAGGATATATAGTACTCCCTCCATCCCGTGATTACTTGCACACTTTCTTTATTGGGACGTTCCAAAATTACTTGCACACTCTTAATATGGAAATACCCCACAAAATTAATAATTTCACAACATCATTTTATTTTCAAATTTGCCACTCCTTTTTTCCATACATTTCACTTTACACATCATCAAATCCACTTTACACATCATCAAATTACCTAAAATACCCCTCCTTTATCTTACATCATCAATCACTAAATCCACTTTTCTTAAACAAAGTGCCGATCAAACCGTGCAAGTAATCTTGGGATGGAGGGAGTATATAACTTATATATTTCGTGGGGGCCCAAGTGACCCCCTATCCCCAATGTCCCACCGTCACTGCTCTTTTACTTAAGTATTAAATGTTTTATTGACAATATTACTTCTAATTAAATTTACTCTATAATTACTAATTAACATTGAATTAAGAGTAATTAAGATTCAACTACTTTAAAATATACACTACATTTATGGAAAGGGTAAAATAAGCATATTAGTTAAACTTGACTACATTTATTATTTTTTCTTAATCTGCGTGTAAAGTCAAATATGATCTTTGTTGGACGGAGGGAGTAATAAATTTAAGCAAAATGATAGGTTTAGGTAAAACGTATGTAACAGCTAAATGACCCAACTTATTTAAAATAAACTGACGATAATGCCATAACTCAAATGAGGACTTAGTAACTCTATAATGCAAAACAACAACTAAAGTCGAAGTTCCTTGTTCCGAGATGTACATGCCGTCCTTACACCGGCCACAGGCCAACATCTCCTTTGTCAGTCGAGTCTGAATCACTAAAGAATCATGAGAAAATAAGACATCGAAAGGTAAATCGAACGTTAATAGAAAGGAGACTTTTGGTAATATGAGGAACAACTAAAACATCCAAAAGGGGTAATTTATTATTAATAAAATGAGAACCCAAATGATGTTGGACTTGTGCTAAAATAAAAGGAGTTTTTAAGGAGCTTTTGTCTTCGTTGGAACTTGAAGATAAGGCCTGACGATGCCAGGTGGATACGGGAGGAGAATCAAGAAGATATGGTTACATGGAGAATTCAGTCTCCAAGTGGGAGATTGTTGGAGTGTGGAGCCTGAATTAATCCTAACGGGCTTGGAGTGTAGGACAAGTTTGATCCTAACGGACCTGGAGTGGGGAGCAAGTCTTTTCCTAATAGGCTTAGGGTTAATTATGGCAAGTTTGTTCCTAATGGCTTGGAGTAGGGAACAAGTCTTTTCCTAATAAGCTTAGGGTTAATTATGACAAGTTTTCTATTATAAATAGATGTTCTCTCTTTGTAATCATTGCGCATCCAATAAACATAGTGAAATACCTGGCTTGGCATCGCCCCCAGACGTAGTTGAAAGACGAACTGGGTAAACAAATGTTGTGTTATTTTCTTATCGTCATCGTGTGCGTGTGTTTATTTCCTAACAACTGGTATCAGAGCATCGAGTTCAGAGGGAGCAGACACGATGAGCGACGAGAAGATTTCAATCAAGCAGTTTGACGGATCGAATTTCGGGTTGTGGAAGATGCAGATCGAGGATTACCTTTACGGTAAAAATCTGTATGTGCCCCTAGAAGAGAAGGAGAAACCCGAAAAGATGGAACAGAAGGAGTGGAATCTGTTGAACAGAAAGGCGATGAGTGCGATACGTTTATCGTTGTCCATGAACGTAGCCTACCACACGACTAAAGCCAAGTCCGCAAGGGAGATGCTGCACATCTTGGAGGAGATGTATCAGAAGCCCACAACGGCGAACAAGGTTCACCTGATCAGACGGTTGTTCAACCTCAGGATGTGGGAGAGCACACCCGTGCAACAACACCTGAACGAGTTCAACATGATCATTGGGCAGTTGTGTTCTGTCGAGATCGAATTCAGTGACGAGGTACTTGCTTTAGTTTTGTTATATTCTTTGCCTGACAGTTGGGCTGCAACAGTAACTAGTCCAGTAGAATCGTGGGTGTTGGATTCTGGAGCATTATTCCACTCTTGCAGTGATGCTAAATGTGTTAAGTTTACGTTCATTGATTATGGTGGTGATGAGTTCGGTTATAAACTCTGGGATGAGAATAACCGAAAGATTATTCACAGAAGAGATGTAGTTTTCAATGAACAGATTATGTACAAGAACAGATTGGAGGCATCAGATTCTGACAAGATCAATCGTGGCAGATCAGAGTCCAGAGGAAAGAGTCAATCCAAGAAAGATAAAGACTCAATCCAGTGCTGGAATTGTGATGAGTTTGGTCATTACAGGAACCAGTGTTCATCACCCAAGAAAACAGGAAGAGACAGAACGAGAAGAAGACAACAGACGCAACCACAGTTGATGTTGGAGACGCGTTGGTGTTGGGAATAAAATGAGTTTTGATTATGATACCAAAACCCCCTTTAGACATGCCAACTAGTCAAGACAGAATGCATGAACATGTTTCAGGACTGTTGGAACATGTAGTATAAGACAAGTAGAGAAGTTGAAGTATTAGGCAGCTCTTAAAATTATAGATGCACTAGTTGAGGGGGAACACATACTTAGAAGTTTGTTTCTATTCTAAGACCCCTCAAGGCTCAGTTTTTGGATTGACCCCAAGTCTGCTGAAGGACAAGAATGCTGATCAAGTATAACCAAAATGGAACAACTTGTCTGAAGACCAACTAAGTGGATTAGATCTTGAAGATCAAGTCTACCACATGAATATCAAAGTTCAAAAGAGTTGTCCAACATTATTGTCTCAGCACTAATGAACAAGAACAAACTTTGGAATTCGAGGCCAACTATGCTGAAGAGGTCAAGTCCACTTGTCCAAACCATGAATGATCAAAGAACTATTCCAAGGAGTCATGGAAAGAGAATGAGCCAAGTCATCTGAAGAGAGCATGCCAACCTTGCTGATAAGCAAGTCTACTGATAATGATAAGCAGAGTTGTCCAAGAGATAATGAATGTTGTCCTTATCATGGGACTAATCATCAGAAGCCATGTCCATGCTTGATCAAGTGAATCTTGAAGTCAGACATTGAGAAAAGTGCTGCAGAATGAAGACAAAGTGTTTACAGCCGTTTATTTCCCAAATAAGGACATGTCACTATCAAGAATCTGTCTTCCAGCTTGAAGAGCTTAAGGAAGACATTTATGGACATTTGAGACTGCCTCTCCAACGGGCAAATCCTCAAGTTTGTCTATAAATACAGAAGTGTGAAGACCATTTGAAGCATCCACTATCCAACTACCAATCTATTCTGAAGCTTCAAAGTCCTCAAGAGACTATCTTAATCTTCATACACTTCATATAAGCTGAACTCAATTGTATATCCATACAAAGCTTAGAGAGATATCCTATCCTTATACACTGATCTTCATTGTAAAAGATATCTCATTAGTTGGAACCTTACTTCAACCCTTATACCTTTCAAGTGAGAAAGTGAGAAGGTTGTAGTAGTAGAAGTGGAAGGAGCTGACTGTTGAGAGAAGAACAGTTCAGTTCTGAGTTGAGAAAGGGTACTAGGACTCTTGACATCCTAGGGATCAATTCACCAATGAGTGGTGTTATTGATCAAGTGCACCTTGGCACTATAAAACATGTTAATTCCAAGAGTGAAGGAATTATCTTGTTAAATCAGGGAAAGTGGATGTAGGAGCTTGAGTCTCTGAACCACTATAAACTCTTATGTTGATTTACTTTCAAGTATTTTCATACACTCAACACTGCACACAAAAACTGATCTTTCAAAGGACATATACTCAAGACTGTGCAAACCTGAATTGGACAAGTTCCCTGAAAACTGTCTATTTGACTAAGTGATTTCAGAATTTAAAGGAGTTTAAACTAAAGGGCCAACCACTAATTCCGCACTTATAACTCACTTAGATAGTCATTCAACTAAGTACTCAATAGTACTTAGTAGCTTGGTTATCTTTAAGAAGTTATTCATCTCAGCAGAGTTGTCCAGGACAACCTTGCTAGAGTCCTACTTGGTTAAGTTTGAAAAATAATTGCATACAAGTATATTCCCCCCCCCCCATACACTTGTTATATACTCTTTTCAGGACCAATAAGTGGTATCAAAGCAGGGGTTCAAAGACCACTGCTTCTGAAAATCCATCTTGATTTTCAAAATCACATATTTGGTGTGGTCACTGAACTGATCTATCTGAAATCCTATATTTGTTGAAATAACTCTTTATCCTTGAGACATGGCCAACAACAATGCTGCTGTCCCACCTTCTGCTGTTCAAGGATTAGACAACATGGCCACAAATCCAGTCATCCACATCTCACATCATAAATTGCCCATGTTCTCAATTGACAATTATGATTTCTGGAAAATCAGAATGAGAGCTCATCTTGCATCTCTACACACTGACATGCTGAGAGTGATCACAAGAGGACCCTTTGTGTTCACTCAAGTCAACCCCAGAATCACTGAAGCTCAAAGAGCTGACACAAGGGAAATGATCCCTAAAGATGAAGATGACTTCACTTCTAATGAAAAGAGGAAAGATAATCTGAATTATCTAGCCATGAATACCCTCTATCAAACCATTCCAGATGCAATCATGGGAAGGGTCTACCACTGTACAACTGCCAAAGAAATTTGGGATACTCTTGCAGAAATGTGTGAGGGTACTGAAAAGATCAAGGAGAATAAGCTCTAAGTGGCTGTGCAGAAGTTTGAACAATTCACAATGGAGTCTGATGAGTCCATTGACAAGTTTGCTCGTAGATTCACTGATGTGATGAATGAAATCAACTCCTTGGGCAAGGTGTACACCAAGAGAGAAGTTGGTCTGAAGATCTTGAGAAGTCTCACTCAAAAGTGGGATGTTTATGCTGTGATGATGCAGAACACCAAGGATCTCTCCACCATGCCCATGCAACAAATCTTCTCTGAACTCAAATCCTATGAGTTTGATCTCAACAGAAGAAAGCCTGTTGAGGAACCTTCATTACCAACCAAAGGAGTGGCTTTCAAAGCCAAAGATGCTGAACCTGAAATGCAGTCCACTCCTAGATCATCAAAGACAGTCTCAAAGGCTGAAATGAAGGAAGAACTAGCCTTGATGGCTAGAAGGTTTGACAAACTCAACTCAAGGTTTGGTAGATACAAGAAGTTCTACCAAGACAACAAATTCAGGAGAAGGTACAACTCTCCTGAAGCTCAGGCTGAGGTCAAAAAGCCTGAAGAAAGGAGATCAGAGGACAAGTACTCTGATAGGAGAAAGTCTAGTAGAGTTGAACCTTCATCATCTAGAAGAAGAGATGAGCCCAAGAAAGATGATGATGAAGACCTGTGCTACAACTGCAAAAAGAAAGGGCATTTCCAGTATGACAGCCCTGAACTCAGCTCTAAGGAAAGAAAGGAGAGGCAAGCAAAAAGACACAAAAAATTCACCAATAGGAAAGCTATGATGGCTGGTGATGAGTCTGACTCTACTGAAAGCTTCAACTCCTCTGATGGACTCTTCTCAAACAGTGAAGATGATGATGATGTGTGCAACATGGCCATTGAGGATGATGAGATATCCTCCACTTCTAGCTCACCATCATTCATTTCACAAAACACTAGTGAGGTCAACTTGAAACTTTCCTTTGGAAAGTTGATGGAAGATTTCACTATGCTACAAGAATTTCATGATAATTGTGTGAGAGAAAATGAAAGGCTTTCAATTGAACTTTCAAAACCTGCTGAGACATTAGTTGATATCAAATCTACTGAGTTGTATCAACAAGTCTTGAGAGAGCTTGAGGAAGCAAATCTCAGGATAGTTGACCAACAAAAGGAGATTGATGATCAACTACTTTCTCAGAAGAGAAAAGACTTTGAGCTTAAAATTCTCCAAGCAAAATTTGAAAACCTCTCACATGAATATGATATTCTTAAATCAAGTGAAGAGAGCCTGAAATTAAAGATGTCTGCTTTGAAGAAATCCTCTAGGGCAATAGAGGAAATTCAAAGTTATCAAAGACCTATGGCTCAAAGAAGTGGATTAGGTTTTGATCCATTTGAATCTTCACCTTGTCTTAGTGTTGCTTCTACAAGTAACACTAAGAGAATCTTTGTTAAGTTAGTGGCTCAACAAGCTGAAAAAGAAATAATTCAGCCACTGAACAAAGGAAAGGGCAAGATGTATGAATTGCATACTCAAGTACTTCAGGAGACTAGGCCCAAACCTAAGGAAAAGGCCAAAATCCCTGAGTATAAGAGGAATGTTGGTCAGCAGAGTAGACCCATTGGAAGGGCAACTCTCCTGAACAATGTTCAGAGGAGTTATCCAAGGTATGATCAGCCTAGGCCAACTCTACTGAGGAAGCCTTAGCTGAACAGACCTAAGGACAACTATCCTCAAAGGCAAAATAAAATGAGACAACCAAAACCCCTCATGCCAAAGGGTAATGGTAATAAAAATGCCTTTCCTCAAAGATTCCCTCAAATAGCACAAAGAACTCATAAGTCCAGGAGATTTGACAACTCTCCTGAAACTTACAGAGTCAACACTTTCACACATACTTTCCCAAAGACATTTAAGGGAAAGACAGTGTATGTTGATGCTAGAGAAAAACAACTTAGCCACCTTGAATCAATCAGGGTAATTAGGCATGTTTGGGTTCCTAAAGGTACAACTAACCTATCTAATTGCAGGTACCTGTGGGCCACAAGAAGATGAGGAGTATGAGTAAAAAGTCAGCACGGTATCTTGACAGTGGATGCTCAAGGCACATGACTGGAAACAAAGACCTCCTCACTAATTTCATTGAAAAAGAAGGCCCAAATGTCACTTTTGGAGATAGTTCACAAGCTACAACAAAAGGTTATGGTACCTTGATAATTGGTAATATCAAGGTATCCAATGTGTCTTATGTGGCTGGTCTCAAATATAACCTCCTAAGTATAAGTCAGTTCTGTGATAAAGGTTTTAGTGTTGAGTTTTCAATTGGAAAATGCTTAATCAAAGATAAGACTCAACAAACTCTACTGACTGGTACTAGGAAAGGAAATGTGTATTTTGCAGATTGGGACAAGTCTACTGATGCTGCATGTTTCATTGCTAAGAGCTCTAGTGAACAAAGTTGGTTATGGCATAAAAGGTTAAACCACCTGAACTTTAAGTCAATGAACAAACTTGCCAGAAATGCATTAGTAAAAGGACTACCTAATGAGGTTTTCATTAAAGAACATGTGTGTAAACCATGTCAAGAAGGAAAACAGATTAAAGCCTCATTCAAAGGAAAACCAGTCATTTCTACTGAAAGGGTACTTGAACTTTTACATATGGACTTATTTGGACCAATTACCCCTGCAAGCATAAATGGTAGAAAATACACATTGGTGGTAGTAGATGAATTCTCTAGGTTCACATGGGTAGTATTTCTCCTTAATAAGAAGGAAACACAAGTCAAACTCCCTGAACTTCTAAAGAGATTGTCAAATGAGAAAAGCCTTAACATTATCAAGATAAGATCTGATAAAGGCACTGAGTTCATAAACTCATACATCAATGAGTATTGCACACTAAATGGTATAGCTCATGAAACCTCAGCAGCTAGAACTCCTCAGCAGAATGGAGTTGCAGAAAGAAGAAATGGAAATTTAAAAGAAGCTGCTAGAACCTTAATTGCTGATTCTAACTTACCTAAGAGGTTTTAGGATGAAGCTATAAACACTGCATGCCATACTCAAAATAGATGTTTGATAACTAAGGGGCAAGGCAAAACCCCCTATGAACTCTGGAAAGGAAGAATGCCTAAAGTGTCATATTTCCATATATTTGGCTGTAAGTGTTTCATTCACAACAATGGGAAAGAACAGCTGAAAGCCTTTGATAACAAAGCTGATGAGGGAGTATTTCTTGGATATTCTCAAATCAGTAGAGCTTTCAGAGTCTACAACTGTAAAACCCTTATTGTGGAGGAAACACCCCATGTTGTGTTTGATGAATCTACTCATGAGTTCAGGAACAAGAACTTGGAGACAGAAGAAATCACACAAAGGACAACCAGTCTAAGCCTAAAAGAGAAAGACACTGTATTCTTAGATGTTGTCCAAGCCAACCTCCCTGAAAATATCACAGCGGACAACAATCCTGAAGTCAATCTTCCTGAGGCAAATCCCACTGAAGGAAGTGGTGAACTGAATGACCCAATCCCAGTTCACACTCAGGTAACAACTACCAATGAAGAAGCAGTCCCTGCTGAGGTAGTTAATGGATTAAATAATCAAGGGGGAATCAATAATGTTGGAAATACCAATGTCCCTGACATTGAGGACAACACCCCTGATTATGATCTTGAACTAGATCCTGCATTAAACTTTCCTGAATTCTATGATCAAAATGACTCAACTTCAGTAGAGGACAACTCTACTGAAGAAATCAGAAAAAGAAGGACTTGGTTGTCTGACCATCCTACTAATCTGATACTTGGTGATCCAAGTATAGGAGTCAAAACTAGAAGGTTTCATGGTGAAAGTTCTCTATTTTGCTGTTTCTTGTCAGAACAAGAACCAAGTGACATTGAGGAAGCACTTCAAGATGCCATTTGGATCACAGCAATGCAGGAAGAGCTGAACCAATTCACCAGAAATGATGTATGGGAGCTGGTGGATAGACATTCACATCAAGATGTTATTGGAACAAAGTGGGTGTTCAAGAACAAGAAGAATGAAAATAATGTGATTGTCAGAAACAAAGCAAGACTAGTGGCAAAGGGCTATTGCAAATCTGAAGGCATTGACTATGATGAGACCTTTGCACCTGTGGCAAGGCTGGAAGCAATAAGGCTCTTTCTAGCCTATGCAGCCCACAAGAGGTTCAAAGTATACCAAATGGATGTCAAGAGTGCCTTCTTGAATGGAGTCTTGAAGGAAGAAGTCTATGTGGAGCAACCACCTGGTTTTGAGGTTGGAAATCAAGTCTACAGACTGATGAAAGCTCTATATGGACTCAAGCAAGCCCCTAGGGTTTGGTATGATACACTGTCACAATTCCTCTTGGATCATGGATTCATCAAGGGAACTGTGGACATAACTCTCTTCAGAATTTCTGAAGGAGAGGACATCTTGCTTGTCCAAATTTATGTTGATGACATAATTTTTGGATCCCCCAATGAAAAGCTGTGTGAGAAGTTCTCAAAGCTTATGCAAAGCAAGTTTGAAATGTCCATGATGGGGATGATGAATTTCTTCTTGGGACTTCAAGTCAAACAATCTAAAGAAGGAATCTTCATCAACCAAGCTAAGTACACAAGAGAAATGATCAAGAAATTTAGGTGTACTTCTAGCAAGCCAGTAAGGATCCCAATGAACACCAACTAGAAGATGGATCCTGATGAGAGTGGAGTTCCAACCAACTCTACTGAGTATAGAGGAATTATTGGTTCTCTCCTCTATCTCACTGCCGGCAGACCTAACATCACCTTTGGAGTAGGTGTTTGTGCAAGGTTTCAAGCCAATCCTAAGAAAAGCCATCTTGAGGCTGCTAAGAGGATCTTGAGGTATCTCAAAGGCACTGAAAATCTAGGCCTTTGGTACCCTGCTGATGACAACATTGAACTTACAGGCTACTCAGATGCTGATTATGGAGGATGTAGAATTGACAGAAAGTCCACTTCAGGGACTTGTCAATTCTTGGGAAACAAGCTCATATCTTGGTGTTAAACACAGTGGCTACTTCCACTACTGAAGCTGAATATGTTGCGGCTGGAAGTTGTTGTGCTCAAATCCTTTGGTTGAGACAACAATTAAGGGACTATAATGTCAACTCTGCTGAAGTGCCTATTTTCTGTGACAACAATAATGCCATTGCAATATCACATAATCCAGTCTTGCACACTAGATGCAAACATGTGGACATCAAGCATCACTTCATCAGAGATCATGTGGAGAAGAAGGACATCAAATTGGTTAAAATCCACACAGACTATCAAAAAGCTGATATATTGACAAAGCCACTTGCAGAGGCAAGGTTCTTGGAACTATCAACAGAATTGGGATTACTTGATCCAGGGAAGTTGGACAAGTAAATCTTTTGGACTTATTGAGTGTAGTGAGAACTAAAAGTGGTGTTCAGCAGACTTGGTCAAGTCTACTGAAACTCAGAAGAGATGACCTCAAATATTCAGGACACTTGTCCATTGAAATTCAGGACACTTGTCCACATCTCTTCAGGACACTTGACCATGTGGGGTCAGATAAGTTGTCCTGACTATCAAACCAAACCTTGGTTTGATAAGCACCTATTTTGGGCAATCATTGCCTATTTTGATATCTGTCCCATTCCTTTTTCAGATATCACCTTTATATGATCTATTTTGTCTCCCACTCAAAAGGTCACTTCCCATGAATTAAATGCCAAGATTTAACTCTTGTTTGCATTAAACATTTCAAGCCATGATCTATCTCGAAAAACTCCCCAACCATTAACCAATATTAAATACTTACCACGTTTGAATAAAAACAGTTTTTCACTGTTACATTGGTTATTGACCATTGGATCAAGATTGGCCAACTCCCCAGAAGTCAATCATGGCCGTCCAATCTTAATTTCCATTTTTGTTAACCGTTGAAATCTCTTAAGACTCACCTACTCATTGACATACATTCATTTTAGAATATTCACAAGTCTTAAGAACCCCACAAGCTCACTTCTCCCCCACGCATTCAAACTCTCTTGAAACCCTAGCTTTCATCTTCTTCAAACACTCTTAAACTCTCTCAAAATTTCTTACTGTTTCTTCAATGGCTCCTAAAGCAAGACCTAAGATGGTTGTTGATTTCACCAACAAGGATCTGGACCTTGATTTTGGCTATCTTAGCAACAAAAACAACCTCACATTTGAGCCAATAGTCTCTTTTGAGAGTGAAGACCCTGAAATCTCTTCAACACTTAGATGGCTGAGAAGAGCTGGTCTCAAGAAGTTTATGGAGGAAAGACTAAGCTCTTGTCTTGAAAGCTACATGGCTGAGTTCTTTGCATTCCTTAAGTGGAGAGGGAAGCCAGAAGATGGAGAAGTTTCAACAAGGCTATCCTTCATAGCAGAAGGAGAAGAAGAAGAAAAATTTCATAGAGTGAAATTTTCTGAGGAAGATGTGGATGCAGCCTTTGGATTGCCTTCTAAGGGAAGAAATCTAGAGTTCTATGGAATTGAACATGAAGAAGAAATAGCCCAAGAATGGCTATTGGTTCCAGGTCCCATCTCTTCAACTCAACACAAAAGAACTCTTAAGCCACAATTCCTCAATCTCTTTGAGGTGGTTACAAAGAGCTTGTTAAGCAACACTGGGAGTCTGGAGCAAGTCAGCTTTCCAAGGATCAGAATTATGGCTGCAGTGATTGATGCCAGTGACAAGGGCATCAAATTTAATTGGAGGACCTTCATCTTGTCTGAGATGATGAAGGAAAAGGCCAAGTTTAAGGTGAAAGATCACAACAAGGTTGTGTTAGAAGGGAAATTGAAGTATTGCACCAGGGCAAGCTTACTGATTGAGAGATTCTCCCATTACTCTCAAATGCAAACATTTGCAAAGCCCCTCCCAGCTCAGAAAATAATGTTCAGGAAATTAAGCAAGAAGACTGAGCAAAAGAGGATGCTTTTGGCCAAACCTGCTGAAGTAAAGGTTGAGGAGAAACCTAAATTGAAGAAGAGGACTAAGGCAAGGGTGGCCACTCTAGATGCAAGAATTTGTGGAGTTGAAACTGGACTGCAAACAGTTTCAACAGAAGTAACAAAGGCAAAGGATGAGATGGTGAAGTTCACCAAATCTGTGAAGAAAGAGCAGCTGGGCCTCAAGAGTCTCTACAAGGACAATGTGAGAGCTCTAAGGAGGACAATCAAGGATGCATTAAGACAAAGGACAGCAGCTCAGAGGAAAAAGGCTGAGGAATTGAAAGCTGCAATGGTCAAAGAAGCTTCAGAGAAGTTCACTATTGAACTTATGGCCAAAGTGTCTGATCAAGTTGTGGCCAACCTCACTGATCAACTTCAGGCCAAACTTGATCAATCACTGAAAGCCACATTGGATGCCATTGTTACTAAGAAGATGAAGCCTGTTCACACATTCTTAAGCATGGCAGATGACAAGATGCAAAACATTCATGATGAGAATGTTTATTTGCTGAAAAGCCCAACCACCAAAAGCACAACAAAAAATGAAGAGGATGAAGAAGATTCTGAGTGAATCTTCCCCAGAAAGCCAGTCAAGAGGTGGAGGAGCCACTTTTGAGGAGATTGAGAAGGCTGCTGATGAAGGAGTCAACCCCCCTGAAGAGGGTGAAGAATTCAGAGAGGTTGTCCCCTTACAGCCTGAGACTGTAACAGAGTATAGGGACCTTGATAAGCCAACAAGGTCTGAAAGAAGGAGAAGAATTATCAAAACTTCTGAGAAGCAGAAGTTGATGGAAGAGGAGAAGAAGAAGAAAGAGTTCTTCAAGGAGATTAGACAAGCAAGTAGGTCTAACTCCAAGTCCAACAGCCCTGAAGCCAACTCTCCTGATATTCAATCAGAAAGAATATCTCCATCAAGGCATGAAGAAGAGGAGTGCAAGACTCCTGAAGATGCCCCAATCATTGCAAAGAAAGTCTACTCCCCTGAAGGTGCACCTGACAGATCAGGTATTGATGTGCTGGCAGATCTAGTCAATCTTGAGGATAGACCTTTTTCCCCACTTGATCCAAGACTTCTTTCATACACCAAACTTCTTGAAACTGTTCTTCAAGAAGGTGATCAAGTTGTTCTCCCACCCATTCCAGCCATTCCAATTACCTCTTCAGGCACATTGCTCTCAAAAGCACCTGAATCCCAACTTATCTTAAGCTCTTCTGAACCCAATCCTTCTGAACCCAATCTACCTGAATTACAGCCAAGCCTACCTGAATCCCAATCCAACCCTCATGAATCCCAAACCAACTCTTCTGAAGATGAAAGTGGTGAAGAGTACACTTATGAGGGGATGCTGAGGCAGATTGCCAAGGCTAATGTGGATGAATTGTATCCAGGATTGAAGGACTATCCCAGGCTACAACAACAGTTCTATGATCTCAGAGCTCTTGTTGAGATCAAGGATAGAACTATGGTGGAAATAGCTCAGGCTATTCAGGATAAAGGAGCAAGCTGGTGGCAGGTTGAAGAGAACAGGGTTTTACATTTTGCAAATGTGAAGAAATCCAGTGTGTTGACCACTGAGGCCTTGTTTTGTACCATTGTTCATGAGAAGGTGCTTGCTGAGAGAGAAAGAATTGCACAAGGAATCAAGCATCCTGATAGCCAATCTGATGATGATAATGATGATGATAACACCAATCCCAACCCTCCTGGCCTCAACTCTGCTCAGGTACATTGCTTGACCTATCATTCTGCTAAGGACTCTGATCATTCAGAGGAGTTGACCAAAGATGGTGACTCAGTCCAAGATGCATTGGCCAAGGATGGTTCTTCTGAACCTGAGGCACAACTTGACAATGTTGAGACTTCCATGGGAGAAGCTAGTTTGGCTAAAGCCTCATCAATGTCAGGACAGTTGGACATTGACCAGCCTTTAGTCATTCAGGATGACTCAGTGGACTTGGGATGCCCAAGCACTATGATCTCCCAACAACTGCCCTCTGTGGATCCTGTTGAGGATATAGAGGTGTCAGGTTTAGGAATGGAAGGAGTTGAAAAGGCTGATAGTGTTGAAAATTCAGAGGGAGATGATGGTGAGGATTGTGTGATTACTGGTTCCCTGAGTGCACCACAAATAGAGGGAGATGAAGTAGAAATATTGGGTGCAGCCCAATATGAGAGTCAGGCAATTCTTCAAGTCAAATCTGAACTTGATGAATCCCTTGGTGAAAGGAGGCCTGATTCTCCAGTGAATGTGAGTTTATCAGTTGATATTGAAGAAAAGAAACTAGTTGAAAATGAGAGAGAAGGTGCTGATGTATCAGGCCTTATGGGAGAAAGAAAAAATGAGGGTGTTGAGGGACATTTTACTAACACTCTTAGTTTTGCAGATTATGTTGCTGTTACCATTGAGCAAATTTTTGCAGATGCTTCTCTTACAGACATACCTGTTGATACTGACATTGACCTTGAAGCAGTTTCAGCAAATGTATCCACATTGAATAAGATGTACTTTGAGCAAGCCAACACCACTGAGGCTGGTTTTCAGATTGCTACTCAGACTGCATCCATCATTGAAGAGCAATCAGAGAAGTTGGATACATTGGTAAGGGAAGTTGGGAAGGCACATGCAGCAACTATTGACACTCTAGATGGCCAAGGCAAGACTTTAGCCTCTGTAGAGATGAGGCTAACTGGCTCAGAAGAGGTGATCCTGCCCACTCTAGATGCAAGAATTTGTGGAGTTGAAACAACAGTTTCAACAGAAGTAACAAAGGCAAAGGATGAGATGGTGAAGTTCACCAAATCTGTGAAGAAAGAGCAGCTGGGCCTCAAGAGTCTCTACAAGGACAATGTGAGAGCTCTAAGGAGGACAATCAAGGATGCATTAAGACAAAGGACAGCAGCTCAGAGGAAAAAGGCTGAGGAATTGAAAGCTGCAATGGTCAAAGAAGCTGCAGAGAAGTTCACTATTGAACTTATGGCCAAAGTGTCTGATCAAGTTGTGGCCAACCTCACTGATCAACTTCAGGCCAAACTTGATCAATCACTGAAAGCCACATTGGATGCCATTGTTACTAAGAAGATGAAGCCTGTTCACACATTCTTAAGCATGGCAGATGACAAGATGCAAAACATTCATGATGAGAATGTTTATTTGCTGCAGGAGTTGAAGTCCCTCACTCAAGCCCACTCACATCTCTCAGTCTCTATGAGTGAACTGAAGCCCCAGTGTTTTGATAATGCCAAAAAGGGGGAAAGAGAGAGAGCAAGGGCAAAGGGAACCTTGGTGATTGGTGAATCAAAGGGAAAGGAGAAGGTCCCTGAGATTGAGGAGGAGGCAGTAGAAGACATTGGGAAAGGCAAAGGCCCAATGAATATTGAAAACTTGACTGAGGAAGAGCAGATTCAAATTGCTGTTAAAGAATCTATGATGTCTGCAATGGAAAGTCAGGCAAGGAAGCAACAAAGGCCTGGTGGTGAGTCAGCAGGACTTGAACCCAAAGAGAAAGTTGCTGAAGTAAGGGGGAAGGTGACAAGGTCATCTGAAAGAAAGAGGAAGGAATTGCAAGCCTTCAATGAATTCCCAACCAGCCTGACTTTGCCATCAGAATTCCAGTCTGAAGAAACAACTCCAGTAAGGCAATCAAAGAGATTGAAGAAAGCAGCCAAGCTGCCTGCTATTGAAGAAGAAGACATTGAAGAGGAGGTACAGAACAGAGAGCCTGAAGTTGGTGTGCCCAAGCTTGCTGATGATCCTTCTAAACTGTTTGAAGAAGGATTTGGAAAGGATCCAGAGACTCAGGAGAAGTTAGCTCTTCAGAGAGCTAAAGAGAGAATGGATCAGTTGGTTGAGGCCAACAAGGCAAGAGATGAGAGAAGGGCAAACTTCAAAGCTCCAAGAAGGAGGGCTTCTTACAGAAGGCTCAAACCACAGATGCTGCAAAGATGGGACACTCAGTACCCTCACCATGATAAGTGGGTTCCAATCTCACTGAATGATGCATGGGAGGAGGCCAAGAGAAGTTTTGTATATGACTTTTATGTCATTGGAAAGTGGCTTGAAGAGAGTGTGGATGAAGTCTTTGTGCAGTTTATGTTTGAGAACCATAGGGACCTCTATCAAAAGTTGTTTGCAGCAGCTGAGATGGCAAGAGTTGAGTTCAAGGCCCCTGGTCCTATCCTGTACATGCCTCCTAAGTTCAATGGGAACTTAATTGATGAGGGAAAGATTCTGGAAGAGTTCATCAACATCATGAAGATGGAGAAGATGAAGATTGGCCCTAGAGGATCCAACAAGGATGTTTGGGAATTGAAGAAAAGGGTCTGGGCTCAATATGGCATTGCTCCTCAAGATGATGGAACTCTCTGATGGATAAGTTCATCTCTTCCCTATCTGGTTTTTATGATTTTTAATGATTGTTGTTATTCTGTTTTTCTTGAATCAGCTTTGTTGTCCTTTTTGATTTTCTGATCTGTAATGCTCTATGATATATAAAAGGACCACTGATTTTCTATCAAGAGATAACAACTCATTATCTCAACTAACCTGACATGACATATATACTTGATTTATTGTGCTAACAGTTTCTTTCAGGAAAGTTGACCAGATCACTCATCCTGAAGGTAAAGTATAGTATAAGTCAAGGTTCCTTTGTAATAGGTTTTGGCATCATCAAAAAGGGGGAAATTGTTGGGAATAAAATGATTTTGATTTAGATACCAAAACCCCTGATTGATGATGTTCAGATTAGTTGAGATATGCTCAAGTCTAGTTCAGGCAAGTTGTCTCAGTACACTTGAGTAAGTAGAATGCTTAAGTTAAAAATCTCAGGAATGTTGTGAGATTTTAGAGTTCAGGGTAGTTGTCCAAAGCTGGAATGTTAGGCAGCTTGATAAGTGTTTAGTCTATAGGCCAAAGTTGCTGAACTTTCAGGGCAGACTGACCAAGTGGACAACTGAGCTGAAGAGATCAAGAGTATTAAGGCAATGCTCATAAATGCAAATGATCAGAATAGTTGAAGTACAAATGATCAAGAGCATTGAATACCAAAGCCCACAGAAGACACATTCAATGAAGCATTTATTGCCAATCATGCCTGAACCAAGCATTGAAGACTTAGAGCATTAAAGAGTGAAGCATTGAATGAATGTTGGAACATTCTAAATTGCAGCAGGAATGTTCAGGGAGCTTGTCCCATCTGACCATTGGTTGAGTGTAGAGATTGCCACAAATCAACCTTGGGAAATGTGCATATTTGGAATCTGACACAAGACTTCTCAGCCGCATTTTTCAGAAGTCAACACATTCATTCAAGCAACCATTGAAGAGCCCCTTTATACAGTGGATAAAAGGATGCCAAGCTTCATAGCCGTTTCAATGGTGCTGCAAATAGACAAGTTTGAATTGCTATCTCTCCAACGGTTAGTTGTTCAAATTTGCCTATAAATACAGAAGTGATCAAAGGGATTCATTATCCAACTACAAGCTATCAAACTATCATCAAGCTTTCAAAGGAAACCAAGCTGTTCTTCAGAATCCGAAGTTTCCTGAATCACTTCAATTAGCTAAGCCAATCTTTGTAAACATCCAAAGCTTAACATTGAGATATCCTAAGCCTTTACACTGTTCTTATTGTAAAGGATATCTCTACTAGTTGGAACCAAACCTCAAACCCTTATCTCATCTAGTGAAGAAAGTGTTTGTTGTAGAAGTGAGGAGTTAAGGACTGTTATAGTGAAACACAGTCTTAACTCAGAGAGATTGAGCACTAGGACTCAGATTATCCTAGGGATCAAAGCACTAAGAGAGTGTTGTTGATCAGTGCACCTTGGCACTATAAAACAAGCTAATTCCATTGTGAAGGAATTATCCTGTTCAATCAGGGAAAGTGGATGTAGGAGCTTGAGTCTCTGAACCACTATAAACTTGTGTGCCATTTACTTACTGCATTCTTTATTGCACTTACATTCAATCATATTTTAAAGAAGCAAAACTCAGTAAGTTAAGAAAAACTGTTTTGGACAAAGTCCCTGATAACTGTATCTTTTCAGAAATTAACTTGGAGTATTTCTTTGAGTCAAAGGCCAACCACATTCCGCACTTAGCAACTCTTTTAGATATTTAGCCAACTGATCACTTAATAGTAATCAGTAGGACAAGTATCTATCAAAGTTCACACTCAGGCCTGTTGTGAGACAACCTGCCTGATAAGACCAGTTTGTTAAAAAGAAAAGAATTTGCATACACAAGTGCATTCCCCCCCCCCATACACTTGTGTCATACTCCACCAAGGACCAACAAGTGGTATCAGAGCAGGGGTTCAAAGACCAATGCCTCTGAAAATCATTGATTTTCAAAATCACATTTTCTGTGGTCACTGAACTGATCCAAATTTCTGAATAACCTATCTGTGTTCATCTTATATTATTTCTGTTGAAATAGCTAACAATGCAGTTCCAGGGGATGCTGTTAACACCATCAACAACATGAGTCCAAACCAAGTCAATCATATTTCTCATCACAAACTGCCAATGTTCTCAATTGAGAACTATGACTTCTGGAAGATCAGGATGAGAGCACATCTTGCTTGCCAGCATGATGAGATTCTTAAAGTCATCACCAGAGGGCCTTTCACATTCACTAAAGCAAATTCAAAGCTCACTGATGCTCAAAAAGCTGATCCAAGGGAGTTGCTGCCAAAGGATGAAGATGACTTTACAGCTGAAGAAAGAAAAAGGCACAACCTGAACTACATTGCCATGAACACATTGTACCAGACTATTCCAGATGCAGTGATGGGAAGAGTATACCACTGTACATCAGCTAAAGAGATTTGGGACACCTTAGCACTTATGTGTGAAGGTACCCAAAAGATAAAGGAGAACAAGCTTCAAGTGGCTATCCAAAAATATGAACAATTCTCTATGGAAGCCAATGAAACTATTGATCATCTTGATGGCAGATTCACTGACATCATGAATGAGATAAACTCTCTTGGCAAGTTCTATGCCAAAAGAGAGGTTGCTTTGAAGATTCTGAGAAGTCTCACATCCAAGTGGGACATATACTCAGTCATGATGCAAAACACTAGCAATCTTGACAACATGCCTATGCAGCAAGTATTCTCTAAACTCAAAGCATATGAGTTTGATTTGAACAGAAAGAAAGTACATGATGAGCCATCCTCCTCAAGCAAAGGTGTTGCTTTCAAGGCTGCTGAAACAGAAAAGAAGAATACTCAAAGGCCTCTCAATCTGTTTCAAAATCTGAAATAAAGGAGGAGCTGACACTCATGGCTAGGAGATTTGAGAAGCTCAACTCCAGATTTGGTAGATACAAAAAGTTCTACCAAGACAACAGAACCAGAAGGAGATTCAGTTCTCCTGACAACAAATCAGAGGACAAAGCCTCTGATGAAAAGAAAGATGACAGATATGCTGATAGGAAGAAATACAGCAAAGGTGAACCATCATCATCAAGGAGGAAGGAGTCCTCAAGCAAGAAGAATGATGATGAAGATGTGTGTTACAACTGCCAGAAAAAGGGTAACTTTCAGTATGATTGTCCTGACCTTAGTGCCAAAGAAAGAAAAGAAAGGCAGAATAAAAGAGACAAGAGGATGAACAACAGGAAGGCCATGATAGCTGGGGATTCAGTAAGTGAAGAGAGTATCTACTCTTCTGATGATGGACTGTTCTCCAACAGTGACAGTGATGATGACTGTCAAATGGCATTTGAAAATGAAGAGGTATGTTCATCTTCTAATTCTTCTAATTCTTCAAATAACACACATGAGTCCAGTGAAATCCACTTGAAACTCAACTTTGTAAAGCTATTTGAGGATTTCACCAGGCTAAAAGAGGTATGCAATATGGCACTTAGAGAAAATGAGCTACTGAATTCTAAAGCTCAAACTCCCAACCTTCCTAAACCAGAGTTTGACTTTAAATCAACTGAGTTGTATCAGCAGATTGTGAGAGAACATGAGGAAATGTCTCTCAAAGTCTCTGAACAACAAAAGTTGATTGATGATCAAGAACTGGCCTTGAGGAAAAAGGATTTTGATCTTAGAATTCTTCAAGCAAAATTTGACAATCTCTCAAGGGAATTTGATACTCTGAAATTAAGTGAGGGGAGCTTAAAAATGAAAATGTCTGCCTTGAACAAATCTGCTAAGGCAATAGAGGAAATTCAAGGGTTTCAAAGACCATTTGCTCAAAAGGGTGGATTAGGCTATAATCCATTGGAACCCTCACCTGGTCTTAGTATTGCCTCATCAAGCAATTCTAAGATGACTTTTGTAAGATCAGTGGCACAACAAAATGAAATGGAAGTAAATCAACCACTGATCAAGGATAAGGGTAAAGGAATTTTTATACCAACTCAAGTAAACAATGTCCCTAAACCCATACCTAAGGAAAAGGTTAAAGACATTGCTTACAGGAGAAATGAGGGTCAGAAAGGTAGAACCAATGGAAGGCCAACCTATCTGAATCCTCATCAGAGGAGTTGTCCAAAATCTGTTCAGAAAAGGCCAACTCAAATGAGGCAACCTCAACTGAATGGATTAAGGCCAATCCCCTCTGACAGGTATAAAACATTCAGGAAGTCTGGACCTTACATGCCAAAAGGTAAAGGCCATCCAAAACCCTATCCTCAAAAGTCTTACCAAGCTGCACCTAAGTCTAGTAACTTCAGGAGAAATGTCCCAAAGAAATTCACCAACACTCCTGAACCTTACAAGGCTAACACTTATACACAGAAGCCACCCAAGGCATTTAAGGGTCAAACTGTGTATGTAGATGTAAATGGAAACCAAGTCAGTCACTTTGAATCAATCAGAGTAATCAGGCAGATTTGGGTTCCAAAAGGTACAACTAATCCTCTAGGACCCAACACTCAAAGGGTACCTAAACTTTGACTTTGCAGGGCTGCAAGGACCACAAGAAGAAGAGAAGCATCAACAAGAAAACAGCATGGTACTTGGACAGTGGATGTTCAAGACACATGACTGGGAACAAAGAGCTTCTCTCAGATTTCATAGAAAAGGATGGTCCTTCAGTAACCTTTGGAGACAGCTCTCAAGGGATCACAAGAGGTTATGGTACATTAAACATTGGTAGTGTTAAAATTACTGATGTCTCATATGTCCTAGGCCTAAAATATAACTTGCTGTCTATAAGTCAAATATGTGATAAAGGATATTGTGTTGAATTTGCACCAAATGAATGTATTATAAAAAATAACTCAACACAACAGGTGCTACTAATAGGGGTGAGAAAGGGAAATGTCTATTTTGCAGATTGGAGCAAAACCCCTGAAGCAGTTTGTCTTGTTGCCAAAAGCACAAGTGAGCAAAGCTGGCTGTGGCACAAAAGACTAAACCACCTGAACTTCAAAACCATCAACAAAATTGCAAGAAACTCTCTAGTTAAAGGGCTGCCAAATCAAGTGTTCACCAAAGAACATATATGCCAGCCTTGTCAGGAAGGAAAGCAGATCAAAGCTTCATTTAAAGGGAAGCCTGTCATCTCAACTGAGAGAGTTCTACAACTACTGCATATGGATCTATTTGGACCAATAATCCCAGTAAGTATAAATGGAAGAAAATATGCTTTAGTTGTTGTTGATGATTTTTCCAGGTACACTTGGGTAGTATTCTTGCTGAACAAAAAGGAGACACAAGTCAAGCTACCTGAATTGATGATGAGATTGAGCAATGAAAAGGGCCTAAGTATTGTCAAGATCAGATCTGACAAAGGCACTGAATTCATAAACTCATACATCAATGAGTACTGCAGCAAGAATGGCATCACTCATGAAACTTCAGCAGCAAGAACACCTCAACAAAATAGGGTTGCTGAAAGAAGGAACAGGACCTTGAAAGAAGCAGCAAGAACATTGATTGCTGAATCCAAACTGCCTAAAAGGTTCTGGGCTGAAGCCATTAGCACTGCATGTCACACTCAAAACAGGTCCTTAATCACCAAAGGACAAGGTAAAACCCCATATCAAATATGGAAAGGTAGATTGCCCACTGTTGCTTATTTTCACATATTTGGTTGTAAGTGTTTCATTCACAATAATGGGAAAGAGCAATTGAAAGCTTTTGACAGCAAAGCTGATGAAGGAATATTTGTTGGATATTCAAAAATCAGCAAGGCTTACAGAGTTTACAATTGCAAAACTCTTATTGTCGAAGAAACACCTCATGTTGTGTTTGATGAATCTATTGATGAGTTCAGGGATAGAAACCTGAATATTGATGAGATAACACAAAGAACAACCAGACTAAGGCTTCAAAGCAAGGAAACAGTGTTTGTAGATGTTGCCCAGCCTGAACTTCATGATAATAAAAAATTGGACAACCTACCTGATGGCAATCAACCAGAAACCAATCAACCTGAAGGAGAAATTGAACTGACTGACCCCATCCCAGTTCAAAACCAGGTAACTACTACCAATGAAGAAGTAGGCAATGCTGAGGTAGTAAATGGATCCAATATTCAAGGGGGAACCAATGAAAATGTCAACCTATATGACAATGAGGACAATACCCCTGAATATGATCCTGAACTTGATCCTTCAATTAACTTCCCTGAATTTAATGAGTCTAGTGATCGAACCTCGGATGAGGACAATCCTCCTGAAGGGATCAGGTCTAGAAGGACTTGGCTGCAAAACCACCCATCTAGCCTGATACTTGGTAATCCAAGTGAAGGGATCAAAACTAGAAGGTTTCATGGAGAAAGTGCTTTGTTTTGTTGTTTCCTTTCAGAACAGGAACCAAAAGACATTGAGGAAGCACTGCAAGATACCAACTGGATCATAGCCATGCAAGAGGAGCTGAACCAGTTTATCAGAAATGAAGTATGGGAGCTGGTAGATAGGCCAACACATCAAGATGTCATTGGAACCAAATGGGTGTTCAAAAATAAGAAAAATGAAAATGACATCATTGTGAGGAACAAAGCTAGACTGGTGGCCAAGGGATATTGTCAATCTGAAGGGATTGATTATTATGAGACCTTTGCTCCAGTGGCCAGACTTGAGGCAATCAGACTCTTCTTAGCATATGCAGCTCACATGAGGTTCAAGGTGTATCAAATGGATGTGAAGAGTGCATTTCTTAATGGGGTGCTCAAAGAAAAAGTATATGTTGAACAGCCCCCAGGCTTTGAAGAAGGAGACAAGGTGTACAGATTGAAGAAAGCTCTCTATGGCTTAAAGCAAGCTCCAAGAGCTTGGTATGACACCTTATCACAATTTCTTCTAGATCATGGTTTTGTCAAAGGCACTGTTGACAGAACCTTGTTCAGAATCTGTGAAGGAGATGATATCTTGTTAGTCCAAATCTATGTGGATGACATTATATTTGGATCTCCAAATGAGAAGCTGTGTGAGAAGTTCTCCAAACTCATGCAGAGCAAATTTGAGATGTCCATGATGGGATTGATGAATTTCTTCTTAGGACATCAAGTCACTCAATCAAAGAAGGGAATATTCATCAATCAGGCCAAGTATACAAGAGACATGATCAAGAAATTTGGATGTGCTACAAGCAAGCCAGTCAGAATTCCTATGAATACTAACTGGAAAATGGATCCTGATGAGAGTGGAGAGTCAACAAACTCCACTAACTACAGGGGAATCATAGGATCCTTGCTATATCTCACTACAAGCAGGCCTGATATCACATTTGCAGTTGGAGTGTGTGCAAGATTTCAAGCCAATCCAAAGAAGAGCCACCTTGATGCTGCCAAGAGAATCTTAAGATATCTCAAGGGATCTGAGAATCTTGGATTGTGGTATCCAGCTGATGACAACATTGAGCTCACTGGATATTCAAATGCAGACTATGGAGGATGTTGAATTGACATAAAATCCACCTCAGGAACATGTCAATTCTTGGGCAGCAAGCTTATCTCATGGTTCTCCAAGAAGCAAAATACAGTTGCAACTTCAACAACTGAAGCAGAATATGTAGCAGCTGGAAGTTGCTGTGCTCAGATACTTTGGCTCAGGCAGCAACTTAGAGACTACAAAGTCATCTCAAATGAAGTGCCAATATTCTGTGACAACAATAGTGCAATTGCCATCTCACAGAATCCAGTGCTCCACACCAGATGCAAGCATGTGGATATCAAGCATCACTTCATAAGGGATCATGTGGAGAAGAAAGATATCAAGCTTGTCAAAATCCACACTGATAAGAAAAAAGCTGATATCTTGACTAAGCCTCTAGCTGAAGCAAGGTTCTTGGAATTGTCAGCTGAATTGGGCTTACTTGATCCAGGGAAGAGGGAGAAATTGGGCTCATATGAAGGGGGAAGCTCATTAAGATGAACTTCAGCAAAGTTGACCAACCTCACTGAAGCAGTCAGCCAAAGAGGGAAACTCAGCAAAGTTGTCCCTATGGTGTTCAGCAATGTTGGTCAGGAGCTTTGTCCAAGTGGGACCCAGTCAGCAACTTTGGGACCCACTCAGGCATATTGATCAGGCAATTTGACCTTCACAGAAATCAAAACACATCTCAGGATGTTTGTCCGAGTTAATTGGATAATCATTGCTATTTTTAGCATTGATTAGACATTTAAAAGATTTCTTGGTCTAAGAGTAGGCCATTTTAGGATGGAGTATGCTATAAAGATTTTTTCCAATAAAAAGGCAAATCAACATTTAATGCAAAATCTTAATTAAGATTTCATGAACTCTTGAGCCATCATCAAGACCATTGATTTGCATTAAAACTCCATCAAACCGCCTAAAGCCCACTACCCCACTTTATCCAATTGGTTTCTATTATTACCCACTGTTATTATCTATTAACCAACGGTTAATAAACTCCCCACATATATAAACTCCTCAGTTTTTACTTCCATCCTTACGCACTCATAATTCCAAACTCACAAGTTTTTCAAAACCTCTCAAAACCTGCAAATCTTCTCCAAAAACCTACCCAATTCTCATATTATCCATGGCTCCCAAAATCAAAAGAGAAGAACTTGTAGATTTCAATGATTCCTCCCTGGACATTGATTTCTCCTATCTTAGCAACTCAAACTCTCTGTGGTTTGAAAAGTTGGTGGCTTTTGATAGCCCAGATACAGAAGTTCATCCTGTACTCCATTAGCTTAGGGAAGCAGGCCTAGAAAAATTTCTTGGCACCAAGCCTGATTCCTGCCTGAATTCCTTCATGGTAGAGTTCTTTGCCCATCTCAGATGGAAGGGCAAAAAGGGTGATGTGTGCACCAAGCTCACATATGCTGAGGAAGATGAGGATGAAGAAAGCAGACACACCATCATCTTCACTGCTGAGGATCTGGATGCTAGCTTTGGGCTACCATCAGAAGGCCAAAATCCTGAAATTTACAAAGAAGGTGATGATCAGGTGTTCTACTATCCATGGATGATAGTACCCAAGAAACTTGTAAGTGCTCAGAACAAGAACACCTTAAAGCCTGTTTATAGGCACTTGTTTGACTGTGTTGTGAAGAGTTTGTTGAGCCATTCTGGAAATGTTGAACAAATCAGTATGCCAAAACTGAGGGTGATGGCTGCTGTAATTGACTCTGCTGAAAAGAGAGTCAAGTTTGACTGGAAAAGTTTCATTCTTGACAAGATGATGAATGAAAAGTTCAAGTTTAAGGAGGTGAAGCACCACAAGGTGGTGGTTGATGGGAGACTCCAGTTTTACACAAGAGCTAGCCTACTCTTGGAAAGATTTGCTCACTATACCCACCTTCAAGCAAAGCCAAAGCCTTTTCCAGCTCAAAAGGTGATGTTCAGGAAGCTGTCTTCCAAGACAGAGAAGAGGAAGCAAGATGCAGCCTCCAAGAAAGCTGTTGCTGTTGTTCCAGCAACCAGAGCCTCCCCCAGAAAAAGAAAAGCCCAACCACCAAAAGCACAGCCAAAAATGAAGAGGATGAAGAAGATTCTGAGTGAATCTTCCCCAGAAAGCCAGTCAAGAGGTGGAGGAGCCACTTCTGAGGAGATTGAGAAGGCTGCTGATGAAGGAGTCAACCCCCCTGAAGAGGGTGAAGAATTCAGAGAGGTTGTCCCCTTACAGCCTGAGACTGTAACAGAGTATAGGGACCTTGATAAGCCAACAAGGTCTGAAAGAAGGAGAAGAATTATCAAAACTTCTGAGAAGCAGAAGTTGATGGAAGAGGAGAAGAAGAAGAAAGAGTTCTTCAAGGAGATTAGACAAGCAAGTAGGTCTAACTCCAAGTCCAACAACCCTGAAGCCAACTCTCCTGATATTCAATCAGAAAGAATATCTCCATCAAGGCATGAAGAAGAGGAGTGCAAGACTCCTGAAGATGCCCCAATCATTGCAAAGAAAGTCTACTCCCCTGAAGGTGCACCTGACAGATCAGGTATTGATGTGCTGGCAGATCTAGTCAATCTTGAGGATAGACCTTTTTCCCCACTTGATCCAAGACTTCTTTCATACACCAAACTTCTTGAAACTGTTCTTCAAGAAGGTGATCAAGTTGTTCTCCCACCCATTCCATCCATTCCAATTACCTCTTTAGGCACATTGCTCTCAAAAGCACCTGAATCCCAACTTATCTTAAGCTCTTCTGAACCCAATCCTTCTGAACCCAATCTACCTGAATTACAGCCAAGCCTACCTGAATCCCAATCCAACCCTCATGAATCCCAAAACAACTCTTCTGAAGATGAAAGTGGTGAAGAGTACACTTATGAGAGGATGCTGAGGCAGATTGCCAAGGCTAATGTGGATGAATTGTATCCAGGATTGAAGGACTATCCCAGGCTACAACAACAGTTCTATGATCTCAGAGCTCTTGTTGAGATCAAGGATAGAACTATGGTGGAAATAGCTCAGGCTATTCAGGATAAAGGAGCAAGCTGGTGGCAGGTTGAAGAGAACAGGGTTTTACATTTTGCAAATGTGAAGAAATCCAGTGTGTTGACCACTGAGGCCTTGTTTTGTACCATTGTTCATGAGAAGGTGCTTGCTGAGAGAGAAAGAATTGCACAAGGAATCAAGCATCCTGATAGCCAATCTGATGATGATAATGATGATGATAACACCAATCCCAACCCTCCTGGCCTCAACTCTGCTCAGGTACATTGCTTGACCTATCATTCTGCTAAAAAAATATTGCATGATACACTAAAAACTTTGCACGAAATTAGTGTTATATTTGAATAAAGCAACAAAATATTTGCATTACAATAAAACACCATTGCATAAATGGGTAAATTAAAAAACCCATAAAATTCACAAAAAAATCAAACAAACCCATAAAATTCAAAACAAAATTCGAAGAAACTTGTAATTGCATAAATAAAAAAGAAATTTGCACAACACTTAAATATGCTTGCACAAACGAACATATTTCAAATCAAAACCCAAAAAATTCATGGACTCAAGAACATACAACAAATACAATACCATTGCACAAATGAAATCAAATCAAACATAAGAAACTCAAAAGAATATGAAAAAATAGGAGAACCTTGCTATTCTGAAAAATATGAACAACAATACGTGAGTTTTTCCCGAAATCAAATCAAATACCACATGTCTCGAAAACCCAACACCCATCCCTCTTAAAACCACACTAGTTTATCTTGAAAGAAAATCAAATATAACACTATGTGATTTTTTTTAGAAAGCAAATATAATCAAAAGGCAAATACCATATTTCTCGAAAGCAGACAACAATGGCGTCGTTCTTCTTCGGTGGTTAAGCGGCGGCTAGGGCCCTGGTTTATCTTCGATTCGTCCAGTGGTGGCGACGCCTACGGTCACGTGGCGGCTATGACAGGCGGAGGCTAGGGCTTGAACAACCAACGAGGAGGCGGTGCTACCCAAGTCACGAACGACTACTGTTTCCACAGAGAAGAAGCGATCGTGCCAGATCAACTCGTCAGCGTCTTCAATTCGTCCAGATCGACGGTGCTTCATAGTCGCAAACTGATGTTGTATCCACAAGAAGTAGTCGTCGATCAGATCCTTCTGAAACACCTTGATCTACGAAGAGCGGCGATGGCAATCTCCACGAACAACTAGAATTAGAGAGATTCAATTCTCAATTTTGAGAAGCGTGAGAAATGAGAGAAAGGAGAAGTGTGCAACGTTTTTTCAGAATGTGGGGAGACTCCATTTTATAGAGGGTAGAATGAGTATTTTAACACCCATTTTGCACCTAACAGTAATGTTTAAAAATATTGAACCTAAATGCTTTAGACACTAGAAAAAAATACATAGGTGTAAATAAACTCGAAAATTAAAGACTATGTTTTCAATTTCCTTTTTCACATATATTCTTTCTATTACTTTGTTTAATGAAGTATGTTAGTTTGTTGATCGGCAAATAAAATTTTATTTTAATATTTAAACTAGATTGCTTTATTTAATTTTACAGTGTAACAGTCACATACTCCTTTTGTCACATAATAACTTTCACACTTTTCTTTCTGAGATGTCTCACAGTAACTTTCACATCCTTGAGTGGAAAACTCTTTATAAATTTTATCATCACAATATTCACAATTTTACACAAAATGTCATTACTTTTGGACACACACATACACACAAGTCAACTCATTTCTTTACTTTATACATAAAAGTTTACAAAATTACCCCTTATAACCATACACATTATTACACTTTTTTAGTATGTGTGTCCACCTACATATGAAAGTTATTATGAGACATGGGGAGTACTGTGTAACTAGTGTATACTGCCATTTTTGTCTAAACACCGTGTTTAGTATTTGACCACTTCGACGGAACGAGATGCTAAGTGTACAACCACTCAGGGGCGGACCTAGAATGAACAACTAGGGGGGATCGACGATAAAATTTTAAAGTAATCAAATTTAAATTACACAATAACAAGCTCATATATAATATAATAATTATCATTAAAATTTCAAAATATAACATTAAACTAAACCTTTTAAAATTTAGAATGTCTTACTTTCATATCGCGAAAAACATCTATAAGCGAATCTATGTTGGACCTCTTCACAATCGATTTTTCAATATATACTAATAAACTATTTGTAAGAAATTCATTTTTCATCATGTTATGAAGCATAGTCTTGACTATATTCATAACTGAAAAAATTGATTTGTAGTTGCAATAGAAGACTACATTAATTTTCAAATTCTGACCCCTAGTCAACAATTAGTTATATGATTCTTGTTTATCTTTGATCTACAAAACAAATTATAAAAATACATGAATTAATAATTGAAGAATTAATTATAAATTAAATGCATGATCAAAATAATAAATTAACAACTAACAAAATAAAATGAATAATATACTCAAAGAAAATGAATTAAATAAGCTCTAAGGAAAATGAAAGGAAACACGCCTCCTGCTTGCGCTGTTTGTAAATTCCAGCGCAGGAAATGTAGCCCACAATGCCCATTAGCCCGGTATTTCCCCGCGTCCCAATCCGGAGAATTCGAAAACGTTCACACGTTGTTCGAAGTTTCCAAAGTTGCGAAAAGTCTCTCGAGTTTGGACGATGAAATCAAGAGGGATTATACTATCACGTCTATCAAGTACGAAGCCAACGTGCATCGTGTTGACCCCGTGCATGGTTGCGTTGGAGTCATAGCCAGTTTGATGGAGCAAGTCAGACAAGTAGAGGAAGAATTGGAGCAACTTCGAAGGAAATCTCAAGCTGTGAAACAAGATATTTTGAATTTGGATGAACAATTAATGGTTCAAAGGTCGAGCCAACAAACGGCGGGTGAAGGGTCGAGCCATCAAAAGTCGAGCCATCAGACCCAACAAATGACGCGTGGACGTTTCAGTCCGATAACGATCAGGTCAAGCCATCCGAGAGAAGCCGTGTTAGGGTCGAACCATGCGAGCTCAAGCAATGCTGCGTACCCCTTTAATTCGGATGAAGCCATGCGAGCTCAAGAAATTGGGCCGTCTATGTTCGTGTCGAGCCAAGAAATGAGGTCGGCCATGTTTGGGTCGAACCAAGCGAGCTCGAGCAATGCTATAACTACTGCGTATATGAGGCCGAATAACATATATGATCATGAAGATGAAAGCTGCCGCCGGGATGCTGAATAATTTTAAAAATTAGATCGAGTAGTACTATTTTTGTTCTTCTATTTTATCTATTGCATTTGACTTGTTGAACAATTTTAGAAAATGAATTAAATAATTATAAGTTGATTTGTAAATGGGTTGGGCCTTAATTTATTAATAAAAACCTAGGGGAGGGGTGACAAACGAAAAAATAAAGAAAAAAGACCTACCATTAATATATACACGCACTTCATGGATAAAATTGGATGGGGGGCATAACCCTCTTCTCACAAAGTCTTTGTCCGTCCTTGCAACCATTTTTTCCGTTCGATCAGAGTAACCGAACACTAAATTTGATGTCCGGCCAAAAACGATTGTGCATCAGATACATACAAAGTGACTTTTACACCAGATACATACTATATTTAATTTGTAAAAAAGATCTCTCACCAGATAAAATTCATAACCCAATCATATCCAATTGGCTAAAAAATGATGGCTAATATTGTGGATGAAAGCAGAGTGCTTTTATTGTCGCACGTCTGATTTCAAACAATATACTTATTGGTTATGAGTGTATGCATTGGCTCAGGCAGAACAAAAGCAAAACCGGTTATGCATCGTTGAAATTGGTTATGAGCAAAGCTTTCGACATAATTGAATGGCCATTTCTACGGAGTGCCTTACTTCGTTTTAGCTTTGATGTCAAGTGGGTTGAATTTATTATAAAGTGTGTTTCCTCAGTGTACTACGAATTCAAAATCAATAGTGATATCATAGAAGAAATTCAACCTACTAGGGGGTTGCGCCAAGGGTGACCCGTTATCAACCTTTCTATTCGTACTCTATACTCAGGGCTTTTCATCAATTCTCAAAAAGTTATTAAACAATAACTTGATTTGTGGGGTTAAAATCGCACCAACTGCTCCTTTAGTAATGCATATTTTCTTCGCAGGCGATAACCTACTCTTCTTCAAAGCAAGGAAAAGAAGCAACAAAAAATTAGGATAAGGTCTCTCTGCTATGAGAAAGCTTCGAGCCAGCTTATCAACTTTGATAAGTCGGACATTACCTTCAGTCCATCCACAAAGTACAACACGAGACAAGAGATCAAGAGAATTTTAGGCATTCGTTTATGCCAAAGGCATGTTATCTACCTCCGGCTGCCCACCATCTCTCTACGCTCCAAAAGACTCCAATTTGAAAGCCTTAAGGATCGTATGATAGTCAAGTTGAATTCATGGGCTGTGAAGAATTTTAGCGATGGAGGCAAATAAGTTCTTTTAAAGGTAATCATACAATCAATCCCTACATTTGTCATGTCATGTTTTAGAATCCCACTCTCTATTTGTCGTGATATTGAGACTGTGTGCTAATTTCTGGTGGGGTAAACAAGATAATCACAACCGGTTACATTGAATGACATGGGACAAGCTATGCATCGCTAAGGAACAAGAGGGAATGAGGTTCAGAAAACTAGATCATTTCAACAAAGCACGTCTGGGAAAACAAATATGGAGAATGATCAAACACCCCCACATGATTGCAAGAATTATGAAAGGTAGATACTACCGAGATTCAGATATAATGGAGGCGGATATAGGCTCGAACCCATCCTTTGTGTGAAGGTCCTTATGTTGGTGCATGGATATACTAGAAGACGGGCTACATTGGAGAATTGGCAAAGTTGACAAAATCAATGTTCGTAAAGATACATTGGTTCGAGAACTTCACGGAGGTCGGATACAATCAAGAATTGCTAGTGGCTCCAAAGTATAATGATTTATCACAGACCAAGGATATTGGGATGAGGAACTTTGGAAATCAACTTTCCTCTCTCACGAGGTAACAACGATCCTCGAAACACTCACCGGATGCCCAGACCAAGAAGACAACAAATATTAGAGAAAAACAACCAAAGGAGATTACTTATTCAAATCTGGATACTGGTTAGTGGGAAACAAGAAAGAATCAAGTGGGGAAGATTGTTCAACTTCAATGGCAGAATGAAAGTGGATTTGGTCGCTAAATCTCCCACCAAGGATGAATTTTTTTACATATATGGAAATTGGCTCAATATATTCTTTCAACAAAAGGTAACCTCGACCGACACCACATCCCAATTAGTCCATACTACTTCTTGTGTGGAGCACTAGAAGCCTCAACGTACGAGCCATGCACTTTTCCTTTGCGCAAACTTCACCCCTCTTTTGGAAAACGCATGAAATTCGGAAAACTTATTAGAGAGGGAAAATACATTGATACCTTGGACTTCTTAAACTTGATGAGACAATCGTGTGAGACTGAAGTATTTGACAAATTTATTGTTATCACATGGGGTATTAAGAAGACTTGATGCAATATAAAACATGAAACATACAAGTCCAAAGCTTAGTAAATGAGATCTAAAATAATATCAGAAGTGGATTGAAATCATCATATCTCAAAGAATACCAGCGCTTGTAAATCCCTTCTCATTAATAACGATGTTAATGAGGAAGTTCATCATTCAGTTGTGCCTTAAGGCCCAACCTTCAAGATGCCCATCGTCATGGATTCCGCCTTTGATCAATTTCATAGCAAATTTGGAGTGGGAATGACCGTCTTTTATCATGAAAAAAGTGTTACTTCAATCGAGTTGTGCAAAGATACAATATCTAGGATCAGTTTTGAGAGCAACATTGAAAGCAATTGAATTCACAATGAAATGGTGTCTTACCCATAAACAAATCATAATGCAATCTACCTCGAAAGACGCGGTCGAAGTAGTAAGGGGTATTGTTACTATTCTTGGCCCAAAAGACATTATTCTTGAGAGTAATAAGAAGATGTGCACTCAAATGATTTGCTATAAAATCCACCACATCAGGAGAACGCTAAATGGGACTGCCCACGACTTAGCTCGTAGGGACGAAAACTCTTAATCCTCTACACTCCTTTTCTCTCAATTTATTAGGAGTAGTCACGATGTCATGTATAGAAATCTCAGTCCATGTTCTTTATTGTCTTTCCCTCTTTGGACAATATTTCTTGCCAATAAACACTCATTGTTGTTTTTGTTGGTATTTTTTAGCATCAAATAATGGCTTTACCAAATTGACGGAAATAAGTAACAAATATTTTAAACTCATTAAAATAAATTTACACAAAAATTAAAACCCTTTTGGTAGCTTTCCAAAATAAACTGGCCTCGAATCGGCAACATGACCCCATCTCACGATCAACATGAACAAAAGTAAAGTTGAGTCAAGGAAAAATCTTTTCTCGCAAAACGAATACGTTCCGACTAGTGCTCACAGTTTGACGTAACATTTTTAAAGATAAAATGACTTTCGTCTCTATATAAGCACCACCATAACGTATAGATCTCCAACGAACTAAATCGACACGAAAACTGGACTGCACTCTATATGCTCGATGCGGATATGTATGATGGTATGATTTTTCTAGAAAACTTCAAGTGTTGTGTGTCTATGTGTGTGTGTGTATTTTTTCAAAAATATGAATACATATTTATAGGTGTGTTTCCTCATGAGGGAGACTGCCACATTCAATCATGACATTCATGATATTTGTAACTCATTCTGGTTACAATTTCATATATGAAACATCCATGAACCTGGACACTCAAACGTCCAGGTTCGACACAATTCAAATATTAAATATGTAACGTCAATGTACCTAGACATCTTGATGGGGAGTGACAACGATTATGCGGGAGAACACATTTTATTTATTTGTTTATTTACATTTTGAAATTTTTATTATTTGGTTGTGGGATTTATTCTTATTTTCGGCTTGTTTCGAGAAGGACTATTTAAGCATGAGTTGAGCTATATTTTTTGTGGTTGAATATTAATTTAATTCTAGGGTTTTATTCTGTTTTGAGTGACGTCTAGGAACAACAGGGAATGGGGTTCTGAAAACTAGATAACTTATGGCAAAATAAATATGGAGATTGATCAAACACCCCTACATGGTTGCAAGAATTATGAAAGCTAGATACTACAGATATTTTGATATATTGGAGGCGGATATAGGCTCGAACCTATTCTTTGTGTGCAAGTCCTTATGTTGCTGCATGGATATGTTTGAAGATGGGCTACATTTGTGAATTGGTAAAGTTGACAAAATCAATATTGGTAAGGATACATTAGTTCGAGGACTTCACAGAGGTCGGATACAATCCAGAATTGTTAGTGGCTCCAAAGTACAACGATTTATCACAGACCAAGGATATTGGGATGAGGAACTTTTGAAATCAGCTTTCCTCTCTAACGAGGAAACAACGATCCTCGAAACACCCATCGAAGGCCCATACCAAGAAGATAAATAATATTGGAGAAAAACAACCAAAAGAGATTATTTAGTCAAATCTGGATACTGGTTAGTGGGAAACAAGAAAGAATCAAGTGGGCAAGATTGTTCAACTTCAATGGCAGAATGAAAGTGGATTTGGTTGCTAAATCTCCCACCAAGGATGATTTTTTTTACAAGGAAAATGGCTAAATATATTCTTGCAACAAAATATAACCTCGACCGATATCACATCCCAATTAGTCCATATTGCTTCTTGTGTGGAGCACTGAAAGCCTCAATGTACGAGCCACACACTTTTCCTTTGCGCAAACTTCACCCTTGTTTGGAAAACGCATGGAATTCAAGAAACTTATTATAGGGGGAAAATACATGGATACCTTGGACTTCCTAAACTTGATGAGATAAATGTGTGAGACGGAAGTATTTGACACATTTTTTGTTATCGCATGGGGAAAACTTGATGCAAGATAAAAATTTGAAAAGGGCGAGTCTAGAGCTCAATAGATGGGATATAAATAATATCACAAGTGGATTGGGCATCATCATATCTCAAAGAATACCAGCACACTTGTAAATTTCTTCTTAATATTAACGATGTTTGTGAGGAAGTTCATCATTCGGTTGTGTCTTAAGGCCCACCCTTCAAGATGCCCATCGTCATGGATGCTGCCTTTGATCAATTTCATAGCAGATTTGGAGTGGGAATGACCGTCTTTAATCATGAAAAGGTGTTACTTCAATCTAGTTGTGCAAAGATACAATATCCGGTATCAGTTTTGGGAGCAACATTGAAAGCAATTGAATTCACAATGCAATGGTGTCTTACCCATGATTTAAAACAAATAATAATGCAATCTGACTCGAAAGACATGGTTGAAACAGTAAGGGGTATAATTACTATTCTTGGCCCGAAAGACATTATTCTTGAGAGCATTAAGAATATGTGCACTCAGATGATTTGCTATGAAATCCACCACATCAGGAGAACGCTCAATGGGTCTGCCCACAACGTAGCTCGTAGGGACGTAAACTCTTAATCCTCTACACTCCAATTTTCTATCAATTTATTAGGAGTAGTCACAATGTCATGTATAGAAATCTCAGTCCATGTTCTTTATTGTCTTTCCCTATTTTGACGATATTTCTTGCCAAAAAACACTCATTGTTGTTTTTGTTGGTATTTTTTAACACCCAACAATAGTTTTATAAAAAAATTGACGAAAGTAAGTAACAAATATTGTAAATTCATTAAAATAAATATACATAAAAATTCAAAACCCTTTTGGCAACTTTCCTCTTTTAGCAGCTTTCCAAAATAATCAGGCTTCGAATCGGCAACATGACACCATCTCACGAACAACAAGAACAAAAGTAAAGTTGAGTTAAGAAGAAACCTTTTCCCGCAAAACGAATACGCTCCAACTAATGCTCACAACTAGACATAACATTTTCAAAGGTAAAATGACTTTCGTCTCGATACGAGCACCACCACAACATATAGATCTCCAATGAACTAAATCGACACGAAAACTGAACTACACTCAATATGCTCGATGCAGGTATGTATGATGCTATGATTTTTCTAGAAAACTTCAAATGTTGTGTGTCTATGTGTGTGTGTATTTTTTCCAAAATATGAACACCTATTTATAGGTGTGTTTCCTCACGAGGGAGACTGCCAAATTTAATCATGGCATTCATGATATTTGTAACTACTTGTGGTTAAAATTTTATATACGAAACGTCCATGAACCTGAACACTCAAACGTTCAGGTTCGACACAAATCAAATATTAAATTTGTAACGTCAATGTACCTAGACATCTTGATGGGGAGTAACAACGATTATGCATGAGATCACATTTTATTTATTTACATTCTGAACCTTTTATTATTTTGTTGTGGGATTTATTATTGGCCTATTTTGAGAAGGAGTATTTAAGTATGAGTTGAACTTTATTTTTTATGGTTGAATATTGATTTAATTCTAGAGTTCTATTACCTTTTGAGTGACGTCTAGGAACAAGAACGAATGGGGTTTAGAAAATTAGATAATTTCAACAAAGCACTTACGGCAAAACAAATATGGAGAATGATCAAACACCCCCACATGATTGCAAAAATTATGAAAGCTAGATATTACCAAGATTCAAATATAATGGACTCGGCTATATGCTCGAACCCGTTCTTTGTGTGCAAGTCCTTATGTTTGTGCATGGATATGCTTGAAGACGGGCTACATTGGAGAATTGGTAAAGTTGACAAAATCAATGTTGGTAAGGATACATTGGTTTGAGGACTTCACGGAGGTCGGTTACAATAAAAAAATGTTAGTGGCTCCAAAGTACAACGATTTATCACAGACCAAGGATATTGGGATGAGGCACTGTTGAAATCAACTTTCCTCTCTCATGAGGTAACAACGATTCTCGAAACACCCATCGGAGGCCCAGACCAAGAAGACAACATATATTGGAGAGAAACTACCAAAGGAGATTATTTTGTAAAATTCGGATACTGGTTAGTGGGAAACAAGAAAGAATCAAGTGGGGAAGGTGGTTTCAACTTAAATGGTAGAATGAAAGTGGTTTTGTTCGCTAAATCTTCCACCAGGGATGGATTTTTTTTTTTACATGAAAAATGGCTCAATATATTCTTGCAACAAAAGGTAACCTCGACCGACATCACATCCCGATTAGTCCATATTTCTTCTTGTGTGGAGCACTGGAAGCCTCAATGTACGAGCCACACACTTTTCCTTTACGCAAACTTCACCCTTGTTTGGAAAGCGCATGAAATTCGAAAAACTTATTATAGAGGGAAAATACATGGATACCTTGGACTTCCTAAACTTGATGAGACAAACGTGTGAGACGGAAGTATTTGAAAATTTTATTTTTATCGCATGGGATATTAAGAAGACTCGATGCAAGATAAAATATGAAACGAACGAGTCTAGAGCTCAATAGATGGGATCTAAAATAATATCAGAAGTGGATTGGGCATAATTATATCTCAAAGAATACCAATGCGCTTGTAAATTCCTTCTCATTAATAACGATGTTAATGAGAAAGTTCATCATTCGGTAGTGTCTTAAGGTCTAGCCTTCATGATGCCCAACGTTGTGGATACCGCCTTTGATCAATTTCATAGTAGATTTGGAGTGGGAATGACCATCTTTAATCATGAAAATGTGTTACTTCAATCGAGTTGTGTAAAGACAGGCTACATTTGAGAATTGGTAAAGTTGACAAATTCAATGTTCGTAAGGATACATTGGTTAGAGGACTTCATGGAGGTCGGATACAATCAAGAATTGCTAGTGGCTCTAAAGTACAACGATTTAGCACAGACTAAGGGTATTGGGATGAAGAACTTTTGAAATCAACTTTCCTCTCTCACGAGGTAACAACGATCCTCGGAACACCCATCGGAGGCCTAGACCAAAAAGACAACAAATATTGGAGAAAAACAACCAAATGAGATTATTTAGTCAATTGTGGATACTCGTTAGTGGAAAACAAGAAAGAATCAAGTGGGGAAGATTGTTCAACTTCAATGGCAGAATGAAAGTGGATTTGGTCGCTAAATCTCCTACCAAGGATGAATTTTTTTACATGGAAAATGGCTCAATATATTCTTGCAACAAAAGGTAACCTCGACCGACACTACATCCCAATTAGTCCATATTACTTCTTGTGTGTTACTTGAAGCCTCAACGTACGAGCCATGCACTTTTCCTTTGCTTAAACTTCACCCTTGTTTGGAAAGCGCATGAAATTCGGAAAACTTATTAGAGATGGAAAATACATTTATTCCTTAAACTTCTTAAACTTGATGAGACAAACATGTGATGGGATCTAAATAATAGAACATGAAACAGACGAGTCCAAAACTTAGTAGATGTGATCTAAAATAATATCAGAAGTGGATTGGCATCATCATATTTCAAAGAATACCAGTGCGCTTGTAAATTCCTCAATAACGATGTTAATGAGAAAGTTCATCTTTCGATTGTGTCTTAAGGCCCAACCTTCAAGATTCCCTTTGTCATGGATGCCACCTTTGATCAGTTTCATAGAAGATTTGAAGTGGGAAATACCATATTTAATCATGAAAAGGTGTTACTTTAATCGATTTGTGCAAAGATATGGTATCCGAGATCAGTTTTGAGAGCAACATTGAAAGCAATTGAATTCACAATGTAAATTTGTCTTACCCATGATTGTAAACAAATCATAATGCAGTAAGGGGTATTGAAAGCAGTAAGGGGTATTGTTACTATTCTTGGCCCGAAAGACATTATTCTTGAAAGCAATAAGAAGATGTGCACTCAAATGATTTGCTATAAAATCCACCACATCAGGAGAACGCTCAATGGGACTGCCCACGACTTAGCTCGTAGGGACGAAAACTCTTACTCCTCTACACTCCTTTTCTTTCAATTTATTAGGAGTAGTCACGATTTCATGCATAGAAATCTCAATTTATGTTCTTTAAGAGTGTAGAGGAAACACACCTATACATAGTATGAGTCTGGTGACTTTACCAGCATTATTAATTCCAAAGAAGGACAGTTCATAGCGTATGTGTGTTGATAATCGGGCAATTAATAAAATCGCCGTTCGGTACCGTTTTCCAATACTGAGACTAGATGATTTACTTGACCAGTTGAGTGGGTGACTTTGTTCAGTAAATTAGATCTACTGAGTGATTACCATTAAATTTGTCTTCGCCTTGGAGATAAATGGAAGACGGCCATCAAGACACGCAAGGGCCTGTTTGAATGGATAGTAATGCCCTTTGGTTTATCAAATGCACCTAGTACATTTTTTTTTGGTCAGGAAACAACAATATATTTATTAAGAAAAGAGTTGGTCATAAGGAATGACCACAAAAGTGCTTACAAGTGAATTACGAGCCTTACATCAGAATGGAAATAATAGAATTAATACCAGCAACACAAATTCAATTGTTTAGACCCCAAGTACTCTCCTCGGTGAATTATACCAGTCCACTATAGAGAAATCAGTGCCTACAACTCCCTTTCCAACCACCCAACTCCACAATCTCGCGATAATGTCATTTATCAGTTTGCTCTCCGTCGTCTCCTCGTTCTTGAATATCTTTGCATTTCTTCTCTTCCATATCGCCCATGATACACATTCCCAAATACTCACAGCTAACATAGTTCCTCTTTTCCCTTTTAACAATCTACTAAAATGGAGTAAATTGATTAGAGGGTCAAGAGACATTACCGATTGGACTCCGAGCCAATTCAAGAAACCTCCACACCCACTTCCCTAATTAGATCGAAATTCGGTGAGATAGGAGGTCTAGGCTTGGGGGGTAATGTGAGTGGGAGAGGCAGAACAGATCGATGGTGGTGGATCAGTGTTATCAAAGGGGAAGGTGGGGAGTTGGGGAGCTGGTTCGTGAGCAATATCCGAGAGTTCTTGGTAATGGGCTGAACACATATTTTTGGGAAGGGGAGTGAGGGGGGAATTCTCAAAGTTGAGTATGGGAGGCTGTATCAATTAAGCTTGGATAAGGACAACCTTGTTGGTAACATGGGTTCGTGGAAAGAGGGGCAGTGGGAGTGAGAGTAGGAGTGGAAGTAGAGGAGGGCTTTGAGAGATAAAGAAGTTACAATGCTTAATGATTTACTGTCTGTGATGAACATGTACACAAACAATTAATGAAGGGACAGAGGATATGTGGAGATGGAAATGAGACCCAAAAGGCAATTACGACACCAAGACGACATACGAGTGGCTCACCAAGGAGGAAGAAGAGTTTACACTAACCGAGGAGGAGAAAGAATGCTTCAACTTAATTTGGAATAAGATAACACTAGCAAAAGTCAACATTCATGTGTGGAGAAGTATATTGGGAGGCTGCCTACTAGGTCAAATCTGCGCCTCACGTCGGCCCTTATTTTGTTGCTTCCCAATTCTGATGAGCCGTTTGAATTGTCCTGCGATGCTTCAAAAGTGGGTATTGGGGTTGTCTTGAGCCAACATGGGTGGCCGATTGCCTTTTTCAGTGAGAAACTCACGAGACCTCAAATTCGATACAATGCATATGATATGGAGTTTTATGTAATTGTTTGAGATGTGCGCCATTGGAGACAGTATTTGTTTCATCGAAAATTTATTTTGTTCAGAGATCATGAAGCATTGTGTCATTTAGCAAACTAGGATAATATTTCTGCACGCCATGCCTCTTGTACATCCTATTTGCAGTAGTTTACCTTTGTTTTAAAACATCGTTCGGGTACTTCTAACAGAGTGGCAGATGTGCTGTGTCGTCGCACACTACTACTAACATATTTATGCATCGCGATCACTAGGTTCGACTGCCTTCTATAGGCTTATGTTACTGTTGCATATTTTCGTCCTATTTATTTGAGAGCACAAGATACAAAATTTGAGGATTATGTGGTTAATGAGGGGTACGTCTTCAAGGGATTACGTCTTTGCATTCCTGACACCAGTTTACGCCTCCTTTAAATTGCAAAGTTACATGGCACAAGACATGTAAGGCGTGACAGGTCTATCGAGTTAGTTTAGCGCTCTTATATTTGGCCCACCTTCCGCCATGATGTTTCCCGTTATGTGTCGCGATGCCGGTATGCTAACTGTCCAAGGGTGTTGCTACGAATGCAGGTTTGTACCGTCCGCACAGTGGTCCGCCATTAACATAGATTTTTTTTTGTGATTATCACGAATGCAGAGGGGCTTCGACTCGATTCATGTGGTGGTGGATAGATTCTCTAAAATGGTTCATCTCATCCCATGCGAAAAGATGACTAATGCGGTGAATGTGGCACAATTGTTTTTTCGAAAAATATATCGATTTCATGGCCTACTAACTTCCATTGTGTCAGATAGGGACACCAGATTTCTGAGTTTCTTTTGGAGGGGTTTGTGGCATATGGTTAATACCCACTTAGACTTTAGCAGTGCGTACCACCCTCAAACGGATGGTCAAACGGAAGTGGTGAGCAGGTCTTTGTGTAAGTTATTACGCTGCCTAGTCGGAGACCACCTTCGCTCCTGGGATTCAAAGTTGAGCCAAGCAGAATTTTCCTATAATGCGGTAATGAATAGGAGTACGGGGTTTTCCCCTTTTCAGATTGTATACGCGACCCTTCCCCCTGGCCTAACTGATTTGATATCATTATTGTCACCTATGCATGTAAACGGCAACACTGTCGAGATGATTCAGTCGTTGTGGCAGGTGCATGCGACAACTCAAACTCGTATCATTTATGCCAATGCACGCTACAAATCCGATGCAGACACACACCGTCGACAACTGGAGTTTAAGGATGGTGATTGGGTGTGGGCTATCCTAACGAAATACATATTTTTGGCCCACGAATATAACAAACTCAAGGCACGCAAGATAATCCCCGTGGAAGTGATTGTCAAGATTAATCCAAATGCCTATCGCCTAAAGCTTCCAGATCACGTACGAACGTCGGATGTCTTCAATGTGAAACACTTGATTCCTTTCACCGGTGATAATGCAAATGTTGAGGGAGTTTATCCAGATTCGATGTTGAATCTTCTTCAACCTGGGGAAAATGATGACGAGTAACACCGATTATGCAGGAGAACACATTTTATTTATTTGTTTATTTACGTTTTGAACCTTTAATTATTTGATTGTGGGCTTTATTCTTATTCTTGGCCTGTCGTGAGAAGAATGAGTATTTAAGCATGAGTTGAGCTTTATTTTTTGTGGTTGAATATTAATTTAATTCATGGGAGGTTCCCAACTTGGGAATGCCTTCTTCGTATGGGGTTTCAAGAGTCAATCGGAGAGCTTGGATCACTGGACCTGGGTGATTTCCTTTGCTGGATTTTGCAGGCCTTAAACGTCCAATAAGTCCTCAATTGCAAGATATATGGAAGCTAACTTTGGCCACGTTGGTATGGCAGATATGGCATTCTCAAAATGCTGTAATTTTTTATGGCATGGCAGTCAGACTTGAAGATGTTCGGATGTCGACATGGGTTATGTTGTATGAAGCTAGTGGGAGAACACTAGGGCATGGCAAAGCCTTTGGGGGAGGGTGATAGTGTCTAGATATGGTGAAAAATGGGGGAATGGTGTAGGGTTATTTTCAACTGGGAGAAGAGGGAAAGTGTCTCTCTGTGGTGGGCTGATATTCTTCGTGTAACTGAGAGGGGGGAAATGGGCTGGTTTAGGAATAATTTAGAAAAGATCCTACGTGATGGTAATAGTTTTCTCTTCTGGGAAGAGAATTGGACATGGGAGGGTGTGTTGAGGGAGAGCTTCCCTAGGCTCTTTTATCTAAGTCTAGGTAAAACTAAACTGTGAGAGATATGGGAAAGTGGGAGGGGGGGAGCTGGAAGTGGGAATGGCATTGGAGACGGCCTTTGTTAGATCGGGAAAAGGAACCATTTAATGCACTCTTTATTCTGGTTGACAGGTTTCAGCCCAAGAACGGTGTAGCGGACACGTGGAGATGGAAAATAACAGCAAATGACAGCTTTGTGACTACGGAAACGTACCAGTGGCTATTCAGTCTAGGACACGTAAGCCCAATTTCAGACGAAATGCAAGAGAGCTTCAAACGGGTATGGGAGAATTTTTCCCCCTTGAAAGTGAAAGTACTCGCGTGGAGACTTTTATGGGGAAGATTACCTACGAGATCCAACCTACAAAGGCGTGGAGTTCTAAACCAAGGAGACAACACCCGATGTGTTTTCTGTGGAAACTTTGAAGAAACGGAGGAGCATTTATTCTTCAGCTGCTCAATCATGTTTCCAATATGGACGAATTGCTTGAAATGGATCCGGACACCGGCAGCACTTCATGAAGGTACAACGAAAAACCTGTTAAATTTTTGCAGCCTACGTAGGGGAAAAAGAGGCAAACAAATCTCGACATGCATTTGGCTGGGAGCTGTGTGGTTATTGTGGAAATGGAGGAACGCTATTGTCTTCGGAAATGAGGTATTCTCAATAGCTAAATTCATGGTGGAACTGAAACTGAAATTATGGAGCTGGGCTAGCATCAAATACCCTCATACTGACTTTCCTGGTGTTAACAATTGGATGCAAGATCCTTTCAATGCTTCAAATATTAATGTGTAATTGTAATATTTTGTACTGCTCAAACATTTGTACCTTGTCTTGTGAGGGTATATCTTATACCCATGAATAATAATATTTCTATTTTACCGAAAAAAAAATAAAAAAATACACAATATGATCTTAAGGGGTTAAATAATTTTGTCATGTGATCTGCCCACGACGTGCTCCACAGGTGGTGCCGATAAAATGGTTGTGACCTCCGGCGGGAGTGATAAAAATAAATATGGACGGTGCAATAGCTGGGGACCCCGGGAACGATAACAGGTGGTACAATTTTCAGGGACCATTTGGGTAATTATGTTGGGGGTTTCTCGATGAAGCAGTGTAATATCCAGTATTTTCTTCCCCTTTTACTAGAATTAATTATTTAAAATAAATATAAGTAAATGAAATAAAAACTTTATTAACTATAATTTAATTAATTACACTTTAATAATATTAGTAACTCTCCCAACATGAGTAGGTTACCCACACTAATATTACATACATGTATATATAATGCGTATGTATTCAATAGTATCAATTGAATGTACTTTCACAACCTTTCATATTTGTTCATTTATTGTCACTCAATTCATCATCATGCATGCGTTTTTCATTATGGGCAGTAAAAGAATATTATGTAATAATTGTAATGCAAAATTTATTTCTCTCTTACCCCAAATGCTATATATATATATTCGCTTTGCCATTTTATATTCTTTAATTATTCTATCACATATGGTTTAGAGTGAGTATAGCTTAGAAGTAAATGAGATTCTATGTAACACGGAAAGACGACGATAATTACAAGAACTATTTCATACGAGGCTCTCACGTAACACGTATATATTCATCTATCGAGGTGGGTTTTAATTGCTTTAATCTCTACATTGGTTTATAGAGTTCATTTTATATTCTTTAATTATTCTATCACATATGGTTTAGAGTGAGTATAGCTTAGAAGTAAATGAGATTCTATGTAACACGGAAAGACGACGATAATTACAAGAACTATTTTATACGAGGCTCTCACGTAACACGTATATATTCATCTATCGAGGTGGGTTTTAATTGCTTTAATCTCTACATTGGTTTGTAGAGTTCTATTTCAATGTTATTCTCTATTTAATGTTTTAGATAAATGTTTGAGTTAATTGTTTACTATGTGAATTCATTTCTATTGTTATTCTATTGGCAAAGTATATTATTCTATTGGCAAAGTTTATGACAAAGTACATTATATTGGCAAAGTTATCTAATAGCCAGGGGCTCCAAATGGGGTCCGGGACCGACGGGTCTTCGGGCGTGACCCGCCGTGCTCACTACGTGTGGGAATACCTTAGTCATTAATTTGGCTTTGGGAAGGTCCACAAACATGCGATGTCTACGTGTGGAAATACCTTAGTCATTAATTTGGCTTTGGGAAGGTCCACAAACATGCGATGAAGTTACAATGGCAAAGTTACAATGGCAAAGTATCAATGGCAAAGTATATGTGGCAATGTATATGTGGCAATGCGAATGTTATTTACTAAGTTGCAATTACTTGATTATTTATTTTTAGCATTAATTATTGAATGACTTAAATCCCACTGAGTGTGCTTGCATGCTCACCCCAACAATTTACAATTTCAGGTTGAAGAGTTGGATGGCGAGGAGTGGTGATGGGAGACGATGATCTATTTAAGAATAAAAGACTATTTGCACACATGCCTATTAAAATTAAGTTATGGTTTTTATTATGGATGTTTTGTTAACAAGTTAGTCGTGAACTTCTTGATTTTATTATAATTGTTCCCGCTGCAATACTTAAAGTAATTTTTATAGCCATTGCGTCCCTTTATTTTAACGTTATAAATTTAAGATTCAATTTTTGGCACGTTAAAATTAGTTATTTTAACTACTTTTTGAAAGGTCAATATTTTCAGATTTGGGCCTGACAGAGTGGTATCAGAGCGGGTCTACGTTCTTGTAGACTTGCTAAATTTTATCTTTTGAGTCGATAAGCTAAAAATATATTTATGAATAAGTAAACTTTAGAAAAATGTAATATCGTCCATCACCGCCTCACCGCTCCAGCTCAAGCTTCCCAAGGTACATGTTATTATATTTTGTTATTTTGATTCACCATGCGAAAGTTACATGCTATTATTTTATATAGAATACTAATGTTTTCAATATGCTATGTGCCTATGTTATGTTATAAATTTCGAGGACGAAATTTTATTAAGTGGGGTAGAATGTAATATCCAGTATTTTCTTCCCCTTTTACTAGAATTAATTATTTAAAATAAATATAAGTAAATGAAATAAAAACTTTATTAACTATAATTTAATTAATTACACTTTAATAATATTAGTAACTCTCCCAACATGAGTAGGTTACCCACACTAATATTACATACATGTATATATAATGCGTATGTATTCAATAGTATCAATTGAATGTACTTTCACAACCTTTCATATTTGTTCATTTATTGTCACTCAATTCATCATCATGCATGCGTTTTTCATTATGGGCAGTAAAAGAATATTATGTAATAATTGTAACGCAAAATTTATTTCTCTCTTACCCCAAATGCTATATATATATATTCGCTTTTTCATTATGGGCAGTAAAAGAATATTATGTAATAATTGTAACGCAAAATTTATTTCTCTCTTACCCCAAATGCTATATATATATATTCGCTTTGCCATTTTATATTCTTTAATTATTCTATCACATATGGTTTAGAGTGAGTATAGCTTAGAAGTAAATGAGATTCTATGTAACACGGAAAGACGACGATAATTACAAGAACTATTTCATACGAGGCTCTCACGTAACACGTATATATTCATCTATCGAGGTGGGGTTTAATTGCTTTAATCTCTACATTGGTTTATAGAGTTCATTTTATATTCTTTAATTATTCTATCACATATGGTTTAGAGTGAGTATAGCTTAGAAGTAAATGAGATTCTATGTAACACGGAAAGACGACGATAATTACAAGAACTATTTTATACGAGGCTCTCACGTAACACGTATATATTCATCTATCGAGGTGGGTTTTAATTGCTTTAATCTCTACATTGGTTTGTAGAGTTCTATTTCAATGTTATTCTCTATTTAATGTTTTAGATAAATGTTTGAGTTAATTGTTTACTATGTGAATTCATTTCTATTGTTATTCTATTGGCAAAGTATATTATTCTATTGGCAAAGTTTATGACAAAGTACATTATATTGGCAAAGTTATCTAATAGCCAGGGGCTCCAAATGGGGTCCGGGACCGACGGGTCTTCGGGCGCGACCCGCCGTGCTCACTACGTGTGGGAATACCTTAGTCATTAATTTGGCTTTTGGAAGGTCCACAAACATGCGATGTCTACGTGTGGGAATACCTTAGTCATTAATTTTGCTTTGGGAAGGTCCACAAACATGCGATGAAGTTACAATGGCAAAGTTACAATGGCAAAGTATCAATGGCAAAGTATATGTGGCAATGTATATGTGGCAATGCGAATGTTATTTACTAAGTTGCAATTACTTGATTATTTATTTTTAGCATTAATTATTGAATGACTTAAATCCCACTGAGTGTGCTTGCATGCTCACCCCAACAATTTACAATTTCAGGTTGAAGAGTTGGATGGCGAGGAGTGGTGATGGGAGACGATGATCTATTTAAGAATAAAAGACTATTTGCACACATGCCTATTAAAATTAAGTTATGGTTTTTATTATGGATGTTTTGTTAACAAGTTAGTCGTGAACTTCTTGATTTTATTATAATTGTTCCCGCTGCAATACTTAAAGTAATTTTTATAGCCATTGCGTCCCTTTATTTTAACGTTATAAATTTAAGATTCAATTTTTGGCACGTTAAAATTAGTTATTTTAACTACTTTTTGAAAGGTCAATATTTTCAGATTTGGGGCGTGACAAGCAGGATCATGGATATGCATACGAAGCAGAGATGTTGACGACACTGCATGCTCAGGTGGCGCATCAGAAATGATGGAGAAATATTTGGCTCGAGAGTGACTCGACTTATGTAGTGCATATGCTATGTGATAAGCCTCTACTGGTTCCGTGGAGGTTTCTTCCATTATGGAAAAGGGTACGACAGTTGTGGGAGGAAATAACTATATTGGTTACCCATGTATTTCGAGAAGGAAATTCAACGACGAATAAATTAGTTGCGAATGCGACGATGGATTATGCTTGGTGAGATCGACCTCCAGATTTCATTAGGGGTTATCTTAATACGGATTTAAACTCTGAATTTTATAGATTTATTAATATGTACAGGAGTTCCCTCTTCCTTTACTAGGGGTTTTATCCATAGGGAGGGTTTTTCCCTGAAAATATTTTTAATGGGTCTCTGGCCTCTTGAACGGTGTGTGTTCATATGGTTTTAGGTTTTTATTTTATATAAGATTTCAATTATTGTTATTAATTCTAGGGTTTTATTCCCTTTTGACTGACGTCTAGTATACATAGTATTAACGAGATCATCTCCATACATCGTATATTTTCGTTCATCCATTGTGTTATTAGCTTCCACTACATTACATCCCCAACATTCAATCGTTATAATTCAAAACTCAACTTAAATTCACTTGGGTCAACCCAATTTAAAAAATTGGGCTTCAATTTTTTTTTTTTGGATCCTTGAATAGTTTTGGCTAAGCCCAAATTCTCAAATTCTAAAAATTATAGATAGGCTCAAAGCCCAAGCTCAAAGATCCACGGGGCATGGTCCAAGACTAAACTCGAACTCAACTCGATACAATTAAACAGACACATGAGTGGATTATTGAATTGCTTCTTAGCCATTATGATTTGAACTACATAAACAAACTTCTATTAATAAGGAGTGAGGAGTGTAGTGATTCACACATCGCAAAAACTTTTGTGCAAATAGCTTATGTGTAATTAGGTGCAAAATACCCATTTTGTGATTTAGGGTTATTTTTACCCGCTCCATCTTTTATTTAGATATCTCTCAATTCACCTGAATCAATTAACCTCCCTCACGATCTACCTCTTCTGCATCGATTTTCCTTGGACCGCTTTTCACCTTCTGCTCCATCACCGGCAGCCTCAGTGGCGGCGACTGTGTCGTCTGTTTATCCAAGTTCGAGCCGCACGATCATCTCCGCGAGATGGCGTCGACAACCTCTTTGAACAAATGGAGCGCATGGTCGCTCACAATCCTTCTTTCTGCGACATCACCTGGGGCGCCGGCGGATCCACCGCCGATCACTCTCGACATCGTTAACAGAATGCAGAACATCGTATGTGTTGAGAGCATGATGCATCTCAACTGTACCAACATGCTTGTTGATAAGATCGATCACGCCTTAACCACTATCAAATCGTACGGTGTTCAGAATGTTCTCGCTCTCCGCGGCGATCCTCCTCAATCCTCATGGCCAGGATAAGTTTGTTCAGGTTGAAGGAAGATTTTCCTACGCCCTAGATCTTGTAATCTCTCTCTCTCGCTCTCTCCAATGTTGTCAATTGAACACACAATTCCTCTTCTTCTTCTTCATTGAAAATGCTCTGTATCTTGTTTAATTTCAGGTTAAGCATATGCGTGCCAAATATGGGTATTACTTTGTGATTACCGTTGCTGGTTAACCAGGTTAATTTAGTTGCACAATTTTGCTCAAATACGTAGAATTACTGTATATAGATTGTTGTTCTTGTAATGCTAAATTGATGATCCTCTTGCTTAGAGATGGTACTAGTAGATGATTACATTATGGGCTTATTATATCGTAATTAAATCCTATTTGTGTTCTAACTTAAATGATAATTATTCACTACTACACATTTGAGCTTGGAGAGCTTCACTTGGAGAACTCTCTTTTTTAAAAGCTCTCCAAGATAGCACTTGTAGAGCTCTTTTTTCGAAAAGCTCTCCAAGTGAGCGATTTTATAAAAAAAATAAAATAATAACATATAGAAAGCGGTTTTGAACCGCTCTCCAAGTAAACACTTGGAAAGCGGTTCTTAACCGCTCTCCAAGAGAGTTTCTCTGGTCAAATAAATTCAATCCCCCATTTAATATATTCACCACGCGTACGCGAATTGAAATTTGGTGTTCTCCCCCAAATCCCACAAATTAACGCGTTTAACCTAGAATTCAACAAAAAAAAAAACGAGTATTGTGAAGCCAAATCCGCCGTCGCCGTCGCCGTTCGTCGCCTCCCTCCCTCTTCCTTTGCAACATTTACCTGATTTCATCCCTGTTGATCCTCCTCCCTTTGGTGGTTGAATCAAGCAACCCAACACCCACGCCATGGCCGCCTCAATTCCACTCAATTCTGTTCCTAAACAGCAGCAAAGGTATTCAGCAAGTGACGGATCTCTGGTACGATTGGCCCAACGGCCGAAACTTCAACATAATCCAATACCAATTGGGGAAGAAACTCTACGGTTTGGAGTGGAATAATGGCACCTCCTATTACTACACGCTCGATGCGAATAAGGAATGCAAGACAAAGCATTTTGATTTTGGAATTCGGGGACCTAATTGGCTTCAAGGGGCGAATTTCACGGGTGTAGTGGAAAAGGATGGGTTCTTGTGTAATGTGTGGGAGAAGGCTGATTTCATTACCTATTATGAAGATGTCAAAACCAAACGCCCTGTTTACTGGGCTTTCTTCTCAGGTCTTATTTTCTTCTATCTGCCTTCCATTAATCTATGTTATCATATGCCTTTAATTATATGTGGAATTAAAGCCCAACTCTAATATAAGATTGTAGTAGGCATTGGACCATAACAAATTACTGAATATATGACACATAAGTTTTGTTACCTTTGTCTATTTAGAAGAGCTCAAAGAAACTCTTAGCTGTTACGCCATTCTTCTAGAGGCTCGGTCTTGATCTCTCATTCTATTGGTAGTTCTTCATCTGATGCATATACAAAAGCCTGGCAAGATCTGTCTAGGGTTTATCTTTTACTGTTTGTGATTTTTAGGGGTAACAACCTTTGTAATTGAAAACAGAAGTGTAGGAGAATTCCAGATCAATAAAATGAAATAATTCTCATTTTTCTTGTGCCTTCTTCTGGTGTTTCTCAAGATCATTGGTTTAATTCTGTTAATTACAGTTGATTAAAAATTTGTTGTAATTAATTGACTTGTTGTGATTAATTTGAATTGGAAACAATGGGTTAGCAATGATTAATGTTATGCAGAATAAAAGGATGATACATACGTTTATGATGACTGTTAGATTGGAGTTTGGATTATGAATTTATTGTCCTTGTGATCAATTCAATCCAATATTAAGTTATTTGCTCATTGTTAGATCTGAGTCTTTGTTCTTTGTTAATTGTTATAATTGAAAACTCACTCTCAGCTTTTTTTGTTTGATTGCTGTTGTTTCATTCATATAGTAGTTCTGAGTTTACAAGTAAACTTTAACCACAGATACATAGATCTGCATACGAATTTAACCCCTGTTGCATCATTCATAGAGTTCTTCATTTTGTAGTCTTTGTGTATTTCTAAGGTTTTTATAAGGTCTGTCATCTATGTTGCATAACTATGTGGTCTAGATCCCCACTGATACTTTGATGGCTATTTGTTTAGTTTTTCTTTTGAGCTCTGTTCTCTTTATATTGAAGTTGAGAAGCAATTTCTAATTTGATTCTCACATTCTTATTTTAATGCTTTTCTGGTGTGAGATCAGAAAGAAGCAATATTAGTAAAATTTTAAAAACTGATTTTACCTAACAGTTTGCTAAAGAACAAATGTGGAACATGGGCTGGATTTATCCACCATAATTACTTAGACCATGTAGACTGCATCATTTTTTCTGCATCGAGTGTACAAGGAAGAAGCTAACCATCTTCCCTAAGGGCATGTTTGTTTTGGGACTCACCCGTCCGGACGTGGGACGCTTGTTCTACTTCGGGATTTCACATTCGAATTTCCCCATCCAACTACACGTATTCCTAAAAATACCTATACATCCTACTATTATATCCTATTATTACATCACATCCAACCACTCTTACACAATTTGATTTGACATAAAGTTACATCTCATCCTACTCAAAATCCAAAAACAAACACACACAATTACTATTCATCAGGATTTCCTCATCCAAGATTTCTCCATCCAGGATTTCCCCCATCCTACATAATCCCAAAACAAACATACCCTAAAGTTGTTTGAAGTTCAGTTCCTGTAAGATTTAACATTCAGATTTTAAGGCCTTTAAAATTTTTCATTTTTGCTACCCCAAAATTAGTATTATGATGAGATGATAGATTTATGTTTGATTTGTATGTTGTTCCAGGCTTCGCCTAAATGATCGAGTTATTTAATCCTCACTTCTCAAACGACGATTCTTAACACGATAAGTCAATTTATCGATTTATTTAAATTATTATTGATTGAATAAAAATTCATATACTATATATCTAACTATATTGATTGATCGTTGTTTGCAGTTTGTCTATGCCCATCCGCTCAACACTTACAAAAACAAAAGAATGGACAAATGGAAAAAAGATTGGATCGGGTACATGTACAATCAATTTTTGTATAGGTATAATTAAAGTAGCTAGTATAACTTTTGTTGCATGTAATATATTAACTTATACATTTGTGATGATATTTAATGTTTTTTGGATTATATTGAATGTATGTTAGTGTACGTTTATTTATTTAATTTTTTTGTATTTGACGTGTATAAAATGGATTTGTAGAAAATGGATTTTTTAAATATAAAATTTATTTATTGGTATATAAATAAATTTGGTTTTGTATAAAATTAATTTTTAAAATATAAAATAATTATTAAAAAAAAAAAAAAAAAAAAAAAACTTAGACAGCGGTTCATAACCGCTGTCCAAGTGAAATGAAAAAAAAAAAAACAAGCACAAGCGTTTAAAAAAAAATATTCACTTAGACAGCGGTTATGAACCGCTGTCCAAGTTAAAAAAAAATACACATAGACAGCGGTTATGAACCGCTGTCCAAGTGACTTTACTTGGACAGCGGTTCAAAACCGATGTCTAAGACCTCACTTGCACAGCCATTAAAAAGAGCTCTCCAAGTGCAATTTAGCTTGCACAGCTCCCACTTGGAGAGCTCTTTTAAAAGCTCTCCAAGACCTTTTTTTAAAGCTCTCCAAAGCCAAATATGTACTAGTGATTTATGACTATTTTCATTTAAATTCTCTCATGATGTTTATCTCAATTACATTGGGCCCCGTTCATTTGTTAACCATATTGAACAAGCCCCTTTTCTATAATACGGTGTGCCTTTAGATGTGATACTGTGAAAAAATATGAAGCAAATAGAGACAAAAACAAGGTCAAGAGGTGAGGATGATGAATTGGTAGACAATGTTGTTAGAGAAGAAGAGAATGATGCTGATGTAATTAAAAAAAAGGGTATAATTGCATGTAATACTATTACGTTTTAATTGTAATACTAATTATGTTTTGATTTAATGTCCTTCAAAACTTGAGGAGTTAATTAGTTCATTTTTTAAACATTCAATTTGGTAAAAATAGTTAGTTTTTTGTATGATACTGTATAGGTATTTTGTGTGTTACTGTCTAGGTATGTTGAGATGTAGAATAATTTTGTACTCCATCTAGTATTGTTTGCATTTATTTGTGCTAAGTTGATGAATTGTTTTGCAAACAACATGAGTCTGACTTCCCTAAATTGCTGAAGGAGTAGAATTCTTAAATGCTTATATATTTTTCTTTTATAATACCATGTTTCTTATTCTGTAATACTGTATGCCTTTCAGGTGTGATACTGTTAAGAGAATGTGCACAGGTGATGAAAAAAAAAGACAAGAAACGTGTGACAAGAATGCGGGTATGGTAAAACAATGGATAATGTGGTTAGAGAAGAAGAAAATAATGATCCAGTAATAAATATTTTTGTTTTTAATTTGTAATACTCTCAATTGCAATAATGTAATACTGTTAAATGTAACAGTGTAATACTATTTACATAAAATTTGTGATAATGCTACATTAATGTATAAAACAACAACACACATTAAAATTGTGTTATTATTTTTGTATTTTGTCTAATACTGACATGCATAAATGTGTGATACTCTCATAGTATTTTGTGTGTATTATCTTAATTTTTTTGTGTATTGTGTATTAATGTGTTAGTATTTTTTTTGTTACTTGTATGCAAAATAATGAGCAAGAGTAAAAAAAAAAAAAAAAATTAATTTAAAAAGGAAGAAAAGTGTTTGAGAAAAGTAAAAACTTAAAAAAATAAGGGGGAGGGTTAGTGCTACTGTTATTGCCTTAATATTGAAAAATACAGTAAAAGAAAAAAATGTTCTAAATGAGATTCGGGCCGGTAACCTCTTCATAAAGAGGGTAAGCTTTTACCACTAGGACATAACTATAGTTTGTTATTGATTTTGCCTTACATGTGTAATAATGTTGCCTTAATTTCGCGGGCTTTGAATTTTGTGCCCTTTTTTTTCCGGGTTACCCGCGAAATTTGAAGTTACCCAGATTTTGCTTATTTGTTTCCTTAATAGCCGGTTTTGCACCTAATTACACATAACCTATTTGCACATAAGTCATTCCCTTCACACATTATTAAATATGTGATAAATTACTCACACATCTGAATTATACTAACACCTTATCTCATAAAGTGTATCATATGACGTTTCAATTTTGAGAATTAATTTATTACTCACTGAAATTCAATTTTAAAATTTTAAATACGCTATGATTATCCACTCCAAGAGTAGAATGTTTCTATGCCATTTATTTTTTATGAAATTACATTTTATACCCCTCAATAAATTAGTTAAAAATGAGTGTTCTACACCCTCATTTAAAATCAATTAATTAATTAAAAGTAATCAATTTCTTACTAATTTCTCCAACAATTACACTTATAGTTATGCAGACTTGCAATCCAGTTTTAAAGAGACTCTATTGCATCTGAATAGGTAGCTTGTGGCTTTGAACCTTCCGTAGTCAAACATTATCGAGTACACTTGTGGCTTAATGGACACAATGCCTTGAACTATTCCTCCTTGGTGTGTACCGGGACAACAGTATTGTAGACACGATAAAACCTCAATGCCTTTTCGTTCTCACATTTTTTCCATTTTGGCCATGAACACCCTTTGATTTTATAAATGTACGTTAGTCGAAGCGACTCTCACTTCTCACTTATATATGTGATCTCCTTTAAATTATCTCATCATACTCAACCTCCTTGAAGCGGGGGAATATATCATTAAAAATCAAAGACTTAACTTTTACCCCAAGTTTCAACAATTTTATCATTTGAATTATTCAATAATTTAAATACCCTAAGTGTTTTCAACAATTTTATCATTTGAAAATCGAATGGAAAAATCTATTTTCTAGCTAGTTCCACGGAACCTATCACATTAAATTATTCAACCACATGGATGTCTCATTTCATTTTATTGCCTACGTGTTCTCTCTATCTACCTAACACAAAATATGATCACATAATATATATTAAAAAAATAATCATCTACCATTCAAAATTCCAAGTATCAAACCCACATATCTTATCCAATCATGTACTTGTGCCACTATGTATAAATAATTACAAACTCCCATCGATCATAAATTAATCACTCCGATCACCACCGCAAAATGGCCACCGCGCCACCGTACGACGTCGAACGCACCACCTCCTATCGCCCCATCCCTGCCACCCCCGAGGAGGAGCAGCCCAGAACCAAAAACCTCTTTGCCTACATTTTATTTTCATCTTTCTTCTTGATTTCATTAACTCTTTTGATCATCAAACAAGAACCAAACCCTCAAGCTAAATTAATACACAATGAGAGTACCACGATTAGTCCACTCTCACCGGCGCCGTCGAGAGGGGTTGCACAAGGGGTGTCGGAGAAGGTTTTCCGACGACTCAGCGGCGGTAACCTGAGTTTTGCGTGGACAAATGTGATGCTGACGTGGCAGAGGACGGCCTACCACTTCCAACCGGAGAAGAATTGGATAAATGGTAAATTATCAGAGTTTTTTGAACTAAGTGTTACTAATATTGTATACACATAGTAACACTTAAAACAAAATCACTTGATCTCAGAGTTTACAGGGGATCTACGTACAATATATCTTCTTATTATTGGATTAATTACAATCTTCCATTATTTTGAAGAGATGATCGATCACGGACAAAAATTGTGAAGGTTTTATTTTGACTTTTAATTTTCATAAATTTTGATATTACTCAGTTAAGTACTTTGATTTTAAAAATAGCCTTTCAAATTTAAAATTTAAATTTTTTATCTTTTTACTGGTTAAAATATACTAGTAATATTCATCTTTTTCATCTTTTTTTTAATTGACAAAAATGACTAAAAAATTAAATTTGGTAAAACTTAAGAAATAATTTCAAAATTAGGAAATTAAAGTCAAAATTGGTGCAATTGAAGTGACAAAAAGACATATTTGCCCAAAAAAATACTCGATTTTTATTGTAGATTAAAATATATTTATTTCAAATTTATCAATATTATCGTAATTATCTCACAAAAAAAAAAGTCTATGTTGAAAATTTATTTCTGGATTTTTAGTAACTTAAATTATCAATGATCTGATTCAGTTTTTTTTTTGGTTTGGGGTTGAAATGTTATATTGGCACATGCGGATTCAATACTAATGTCGATTCTGCAACAGATCCTAATGGTACGTCGTTCGTAATTTCTCTCTTTGTGTTTTCCCTAAAATATGGAATTACTTTAAATGGAGCATTGTATTTTTTTTTAAAGCATAATGAAAAATAGAACTGAAAAAATAACAGTATTGTATTGAAAAATAGTATTAGTATAATGTTGTTTCATTTTAATTTTTTTAATTATATCTTACTACTCTATATTTGGGTAAATTATACCATAATAATTAACACGAAAAAATATATATTTAAAAAAATATTACTAATTTGTTTAAAAAAATAACTTTTTTTCATTAATAAAATAAAATTTATTTTTTCTGTCAAAAGTACAGAAGAAGACCAACTCATTAATAGTCAAAATTAAATATTTTGAGATATATAAAAGTCATAGAAAACAGAAAATCACCTCCCCAAATAATAAAAGACTTTTAGGAATAATTAGTTATCCATATATATTTATATAAATAGCCTGAAAAAAATATTTTGCAATATAATTAGAAGATAAGGCAGGTGTCTCTATCCATTTGTCTTCTTTGTACAAAATAAAATCGTTAATTCTTTTTGAAAAAAAAAAAAAAACTTGCTTGAAGTTTTGTGCAATTTTTAAATAGAAATGAGATTTCTATTGTGACGGGGTTCGACCGTTCGAACTATCTTATAATAAGTGTTCAATGAAAAATTGATACGCCATCTAACTTTTGAATTTTGCCATTAGAAAAAAATACTGTATTTATTTTCATCATTTTATATTTATTAATTTAATTTATTAGTATAACAAATTAACAATGTAGTGCGATTGCATGTTGCATAGAGCAAACACATTAAAGTGTAATAAGAAAATTCATATATTGAATTAGTGAACCAATAGTATTTGAAGGATTGTTTATTATAAAACATAATGAAGCTTGAATTATCTAAAAAAATTCAAAAAATTTTTAGCAACAAACAGAGAATTAACCCCATTTTTTTTTTTTCTCCTAACAAAATTAACCCCATTTTAGTATGTCCAAAAAGTCAAAATTTTATTTGTTTCCAGCTATATTGGGGAAGCCTACGTGAAAGCATTTCCAAATGCTATTTGACTTTGACAGATGACCAGCGAAAAATTTCACCTTTATACATTGTTTATTACTATCATTTTTAAAATTTGTTTTGCTATATAGGAGTAGTTTGTTAAATATTAAAGACTCAATTCGGACGATAATACTCCCTCCGTCTTAAAAAGATAGTCCATTTTCTTTTTTCACATAAACCAATGCAAATATTTTTTTGCATATAAAAATTGTTCTTACATTCTTGTTTTACCCCTATTTAGTGTTATTGAAATTTGTTCCAACAATCATTAAATAAGGGTATTTTAGATAAAAATATTGAAATAAAAGAAAAGTGGACTATAATTTGAGACAAACCAAAAATGAATAGTGGACTTTCTTTTTGAGACAGAGGGAGTAGAATAAGAGTGTAGTTAAATAAATTTACAATTTCAGGGATTTATTCAAAATAATAAAAAATAATAATAAGTAGAGTATTTTTATGAACAAATTGGAAAATCTAAGAGCTTAATGCAACACAATAAATGTAGAATGACGCTAAAATAAAACTTGAAACCCTAGACTTATAAAATTATTTTTTGCCTTCGCAAAACATATAGTATTAATATGGATAAAATAAATTGTTTAATTTTTTTCGGTAACAAAATAAATTTCATAAGCCTAAGATGCTTAACTTTGTCCTAATTCACTTTACACTTGGAAATTTATTAGTATTTGTTTGGCAACTTATATTGTGAACGACAAAGTACGTTGAATAAAAAATGCTCACAAGTCACAACCACAAGATATAATTTTTAAAATATTACTACCTTCACCCCATAATATTTATTTCAATTTATTTATCACTTTACTCATTCCAATGCAATTTTACCCGTCCCTAATAAATACTCAAATCATAAATGTGGAGTATTAATAAATGATAAAATTAGTTTCTGTAAATGAATAATTAAATGAAACAAATATTATGACAAGGAGGTAGATTTAGATTTTTTTTTTTTTTGACGGGGACAAGGAGGTAGATAATAGTAGTACGTAATTAGCACATAAAATTCTTACATTGACTTTTTTGTGTTGTATCTGAATTCAATTTCGTGTAAAAATTGATATTGTCTTATTAGCTAGACAGGTGGAATTAATTATTATAAGTTACATTAGCGTCTTTGACCTGCTCGGTAATGTTTAATTTTCTCGTATTCCATACGTGTGAAATTTTCATACATGCAATTATATCATTGACATGTATAATTAAAATTGAGTTGGTATTGAGTGAAACCGTCCGTGAAACGGGTCTCCTTACCCAATGTAAAAAGTGATAATGTTTATGTAAATAATAACAAATTTGTTAAGAATATTATCATTTTTTACGATATTGTCACTTTTTTTTTTGTAAATATATATATATTTTAAAAAAGGTTGTCCAATTTGAACTATGGGTCAAAAGAGATTCGTCTCACGAAAAAGGATATGTAAGACGACCTCACACAAGTTTTTATCTTTAAAATCTTTCGACAACGAATTCTATATTGTGTTACTATAAGGTTAAAATATGTTACTGTAAAAATAAATATCCTAATTTTGTCACTTTCCTTAAATGTTCTTCAAGTCTTATTTTTTCATGTTTTATGTTTGTTTTTCATCTATTTCTACTTGGGATACTATTGTTTCTTTTAATTCTTCAAAATCGAAAGAGAGGAAAAAGTGTCTAAATTTCTTAAAATCGCTAAATGGGCAGTTAATCCAAAATTGATGTACTAATAATTAGTACAAACACTTTTTAGGAATATGGGTGAGTTTTGGGTAACAAGTCTAATATCTTAGAAAGAGCTCACCTTTATTTATATTTCGCTTTGCTTTAAAACATGATTTTAAAAGGTTTATAATAAACACATAGATCATACTCCCTCCGTCCCATACTTGAAACTACAAACCAAATTGGCACCGATTTTAATAAATGAGTTGTTTATTAGTATTGTGTAATATAAAGTGGGGTAGTAAAGACTTTTCAACTTTATAAATAGTAATAAAGTTACTTTTTAGTGTAATAAAGTAGTGACATTTGTTGTAATATTGTGATGTTTTAAGGAGAGTGTTTAAAAGTGTTTTTGCTATTTTCGGTAATGTAGCTTCAAGTATGGAACGCCCAAAATGGTAAAATGTAGCTTCAATGGGACGGAGGGAGTATAACATATATGTAATGAGAACTGCAATTTTTTGTCTTTTAATAACGGAAACAAATGGCAGGCCCACTGTTTTACAATGGATGGTACCACTTATTCTATCAATACAACCCGGATTCAGCTATCTGGGGCAACATCACATGGGCCCACGCTATCTCTAAAGACCTCATCCATTGGCTACATCTTCCCTTTGCAATGGTGCCCGACCAATGGTACGACATCAACGGAGTCTGGACCGGGTCGGCCACGATCCTACCCGATGGTCGGATCGTTATGTTATACACGGGTGACACATACGACGTCGTGCAAGTGCAATGCTTAGCATACCCGAAAAATCATTCGGATCCACTCTTACTTGACTGGGTCAAGGACCCGAACAACCCCGTTTTATTCCCTCCACCCGGCATTGGTCCTAAGGATTTTAGGGACCCCACAACCGCGTGGCTTAGCCCGAATGGAGACACGTGGCGCATTACGATTGGCTCTAAGGTCGGGAAGACCGGTATTTCATTAAATTATGAGACTAAGGATTTTATTAAGTATGAATTGATGGATGGGTACTTACATGAGGTCCCGGGTACGGGTATGTGGGAGTGCGTTGACTTTTACCCGGTTGCGTTGACCGGAGAAAACGGGTTGGACACGTCGGCTAATGGGCCGGGTATTAAACATGTTTTGAAGGCTAGTTTAGATGATGATAAGAATGATTATTATGCATTGGGGACGTATGACCCGGTGAAGAACAAATGGATACCCGATGACCCGGAATTTGATGTGGGAATAGGATTGAGATATGATTATGGGAAGTATTATGCATCAAAGACATTTTATGACCAAAATAAGAAGAGGAGAATTTTGTGGGGTTGGATTAGGGAAACAGATGCTGAAGAGCTTGATTTGTTGAAAGGATGGGCTGGAGTTCAGGTACATGCAATAAATTATTTAATTTTGCTCTCAAAAAATTACATGATGATTGATGAATAATAACGGGTAAATACATTTTTTTTTTGTCTCCGTCGTAATAAACTTAACTTTTTCCCTTTAAATTTTTTAATTTTGAAATTAGTCATATATGTTACGAAACTCAACGTTTTAGTACTTTTACCCAAAAACATATATTATTTTTTGACTGAATTAAAGACACTCATAACCCTCATTGTCGCAATTTGAGTCTTTAGCATTATTAAAATCATCACTGCATAATATATTATCATTCCCAAATCGGATGAATTATTTATATTTATTAGTAAAAAGACTAAAACACTAAATTCGAGGATAAAAAAAATCAAAACTGGTATTTTTTTTCCCATATATATGAGTTAGTTCCATAAAAATCACCATATTTTAGCATTTTTGTCCATTGCAATATTACTCCTATTGTTTCACCGAGGGGTGGTTCGGTACGGTATACCGACCATACCGTTATCATATTGAAAATTTCGGTATTGAAAAAATTCATACCGTTACCGTACCGAAATTTCGGTATACCGTAATCTCAGTATACCGAAATTTTCGGTATGTAAAAATTCATACCGATACCGTACTGTAATTTCGGTATACCGAACTTTCGGTATGGTATATCGGTATACCATACCATATCGGTATATTGATTCATATCGAAAATATTGAACCATCATTTCATATCGAAATACCGGTATACCAATTCATACCGAAAATATTGAAGCATTGTTTTATACCGAAATTAATTATTTAAGATTTATTTTATTTATGTTTTAATAATTAAAGTTATTTTAATTTAAAAATAATATAAAATTATTATTTATTAAGGTTTCGGTATTTCGGTATATCGATATACCGTTTTCATACCGAATACTGAAATTTTTTCGGTATACCGAAATACCGCGGTATGATCATTTTCCATACCGTTACCGTACCGAAAATTTCGGTACGATATCATACCGTACCAAAAATTTCGATAAATTCGATATTTTTTCGGTATGAAAAGCTCGGTATACCGAAATTTCGGTATATTTACCCACCCACCGTAAGAGTCATTTGAACTATTTTCATCTATTTTCTTCTTAATTATAAAATATTTTAAAAAAGAAGTTTGATTGATTGCTATGGTGCAGTCTATACCAAGGAGCATTGTGTTCGACCAGAAAACAGGTAGCAACATCCTTCAATGGCCAGTAGAGGAAGTGGAGAGCTTGAGGTCAACTAGTGTTGAGTTTAAACATGTCAAACTCGTACCGGGCTCAATTATACCACTTCAATTTCACTCTTCATCACAGGTTTGTGCTTTCAATTTCCAATTATTTCAAACTTTTAATTCTATACTTTTAACTTTTGACGTGTTTTCATAATCGAACTGACGACGAAATCCGTCTGAGCACTGGTTGCAGGTCCAACCATTAAAATAAACTCTTAAAATATCTATGTCTTTCAGTATTTCTTATGATACATTAAAAAAAAAAAAAATCTCCCCTCTCGTCATGAGTTTCTCACTTATCTATATTAACCGTCATAAGCTTTTCATTTTCTTAAATTCTTCTTCCTATATCTATCTACTTCAACTACCAACTGCACGTTCTATACTATATACCTTAATCTACGTGCAAAAAGCAAATGAAAAACTTATGACAAAGAGGAGGGAGTATGCACTTATAAGATTTTTATTAATATATGCCCATATTCAATTTTATGAATATATGTTCATATTTTTTAAAAATCAGAACCACTAATCACAAAAAATGTGGTCTCACAAGAACATTGTAAAATTGGTCATTTTAGTCCCATCACTTTCAGAAAAAAATACTTGTGAGATCGATTTTAGCAGTTAAGATACACAACAAAAGAGCCTTTTTGATCAATGATACCAAAAGTGCAATAAAAAAATTCTTTCGAGGCCAGTCTTACTATAAGGCCTCGCGTTTTTTATGCTGAAGCGAAGATTGGATCACAAGATAGTTGGTTTTGATTGTGATGCAGGCAGACATAGTTGTGTCATTTGAGATTGATAAAAAAGCAATTGAGGAAGCTGCAAATGGTGAAGAAGCTTATGATTGTCCAAATAGTGGTGGTGCTGTTAAGAGGGGAGCATTGGGACCATTTGGCATTGTAGTCCTTGCTGATCAAACATTATCAGAACTAACTCCAATATATTTCTACCTTGTCAAAGCCTCTAATGGCAACCTTCACACTCATTTTTGTGCAGATGAGTTAAGGTTAGCTCTTCAACATATATATATATATATATATATGCTCTTTCTTTTAATTTTTTATAACTTGTGCACAACCATGCATAACGTTTTAGTAAAATAACTAATATTTTATTGGGTGCGCTTGGATCAAATTCTTCAAAAAGAATGATAACGAATAACATTGAATAGTGAATTATGTTAATGTTTTACTCTAATCTCCAAGTAACTAAGTAAGTGAGCGAAGGATAAATGTTAATGTAAAAACTTATATAAAATATTTTATACATAAAATATATATAAATAATTAAGATAAATTTGGAGTAAAAATTCACTGGTCAAAGGCAAACGCAAACGTGGATCATCTTATCTGAAATAGATCAATTTGTTCGCTCTCAAGTATTGTCATACTACAAGATCAAAAGTATACGTACTACTACAAATTAAAAAATATTTTTCGAGTTCTTAATTTTTGGACGAATTCAATAGAATATTTGTGAACTTGTGTATATTTTTTGGCTTTGTAGCAGTAGAATATTTATAATACTAAAAAACCAAAATATGCCATTACAAATTCAAAAACATTCACACTTTGACCGACACGGAGATTAAGAAAATAGAATAAAGTGATGTGTAAGGTAAAATAAAGGAGGGGTATTATTGGTAATTCAATTACTAAAGTGGGAGAGATTTGATTAAAGAGAAATGAGATTTGACTAATGGTAAAATAAAGGAGGGGTATTGTTGTTCCCATTTTTGGAGTGTGCAAAAAATGTTGGGACGTCCCGTTAAGAAAAGTGTGCATAAAATCATGGAACGGAGTAATATTTTTGCTACAATATCAATGTTAGCCTGTTTCTTTCAAAATCATTATGACTAGTCACCCTCAATTTTATGTCCACCATATTTAATAAAGATATAATTGGTCCTTCCAAATTGTAAATGGTTTTTTGTAAAAAGTAATTATATAGTGTTCATTTATCAACTTTATACTTAAAAAAAAAATGTGGGCACAGAGATTCTTTAAACTCAAATGAACTTGGCTATGAGTCTTGATATAAAGGACTTGTTTAAACAAGATATATATGTTGTTTATATATAGGTCATCCAAAGCTTCTGATGTTGACAAGATAGTTTATGGGAGCACAGTCCCCGTGGTTGAAGGTGAAAACTACACAATTAGATCATTGGTACGTATTGCAATTTCTCTACTCAATTTGTGTTCCCATTTTCGCATTTGGATCCGATGTTGTACATCACCGTCCTGTGCTGGTTATATTGTTAATTTTTTTAACTACACAACACGATGTTGTACTGCACCAAATCTAAATCCACAATATAACCGCACAATTATATTTGATTGTATGGTACTGCTCATTTTTGGATTTGGATCTGATGTTGTACATCACTTTCTGACGTCTGTGCTGATTATATTGTGAATTTTTTAACTACACAACACAATGTTGTACCGTACAGTTATATTGCACAGGACGATACTGCACGTTTTATTTTGAACTATAACAAATTAAAATTTTAGGTGGATCACTCGATTGTGGAGAGCTTTGCTCAAGGAGGAAGAACCGTAATCACTTCAAGAATTTATCCAACAACGGCCATTAATGATGCAGCACGTATATTCTTGTTCAACAATGCAACAAAAGCCATTGTCAAAGCTTCAATTAAGATATGGAAAATGGACTCTGCCGATATTCACCCTTTCCCCTTAGATCAATTGTGAACAAAAAACATCATGGTGCTATACGAAATTTTTCATTATTAATGTGTTTTATGGATTTGAAGATAAGGAATGCAAATGTTCGAATGAAATAAGAGTTAGGTGTTTGATTGAATTATCATTTCATGAATATTGTAATTGATGTGGATGAAATAAATTCACCTCTCAACAATTAATATTAACCATAAAAATCATGAAAATTACCTATAAATTTCTCCAAATTTGTTCCTCCAAAGCTGGTAGTCACGTGCTCCACGCGTATCCTGGGCCTGCAATGAACCCGTCGGGGGAGCTCCCGTTGACGGGCCTCCGACGCTCAAGTTAGATGATGGACTCCAGGGGGTGAAGTAAGAAAACAAGAACTTATATAAAAGGTGTGTGAAGTGTGTGTTTTGATGAAGAAAAGTGAATGTAACCCCCTCACAATGAGAATTCATTAGTATTTATACCTTTAGTTCTCAGGGTATTTAGGTCATTCGAAGCTTTATACAGTAGCCATTGATATTATGCCACGTGGACGTACTATGCCTGACATCTTGATTCGTTCAGATTCTGTTAGTAAGGAAAATCCTTTATAGAAGTACAATTAGTTATCTCTATCTGTAGTGAGGTTGGGTCAATTCTTAAGACCACCTGGTTATAACTCTACCTCATGACGGAACCAGCTCTCCAATATCGTGTTATTCTGAGGTTCAGGTCTTACCAAGTCTTTGGAGCACGAGGTGGACATGAATCCATATATCTCAATCTTTCTCGAGAACTGACCCGGATAACATATATGGGCCAGAGCTGATAAATTAGTCAAATTAATTGGTGTACGCATATGCATATCAGCATGCTTCTAACAAATGGGCCCTTTTGATAGATAAATTGATATGATACCCTCTTTTTATTAAAATGGGCCATTTGGCCCAAATTAAGCATGACACTCTATTAATAGGACCAGCCAATAAATATAATACCTATCAGTAATGATATTAATAAAAACAAGGAAAACAATTTTGTTCATTGATTCATCTCCTTTGGTGTGAAAGCAATTTTTTACTTATTATACTTTTATAGTACTTTATTTTGTAGGTATTTTAATTGTAAAATTAATTTCAAATAATTATATTTTATACGTTTGCGACTATTATTAATAAAAAGATTATCACTTTTGTATTATTTTAATATTTTTGAAACACGTTTACAATTAATTCATGTAGTAGTATATATTAGGGAAATAATTTTTTTACGTCCCATAGCTTTTCAACTTTTTTAAAAACGTCCCAAAAAAGTTAAGTTTTCCAATTACGTCTCAAAGTCGCCGGAAACATCAAAACAACGTTGTATTACGTCATGGATACGACGTCGTTTTGATGTTTCCGACGACTTTGGAACGTAATTGAAAAAGTTAGCTAAAATTTGGGACGTAATTGAAAAACTTAACTTTTTTAAGATTTTTTTGAAAAAATTAAAAAAATATGGGACTAATAAATTTTTAACACTAATAAACATAACAATATTATATACTCCGTATAATATTTCATTGAATTATATTATATATATATATATATATATATATATATATAACATATTAAAATGTACACTAATATTTAAATTTTGAATTGCATAAGATAAATTAATATTAAATTTATAATAATTTACTTTAAAAATAATGAGTAATAATAAATAAATAGATAATAAAATTTCATATACTCCGTATTAATTAAAAATTATGAACCGATTTACTTTAAAATTATGAATCGATTTAACTTTAAAATTATGAATCGATTTAACTTTAAAAAATAAAAAATATATATACATATAAATTAATAATTAATAATTACCATAAGTAATTATGCTAATATTAATGACCATAAATATAATATCACAAAAACTTATACTCCCTTCGTCCCACAATAACTTTCACACTTTCCTTTTCGGGACGTCCCACAATAACTTTCACACCCTTAAAATGGAAAACTCTTTATAAACTCCACTCTCACAATATCCTCAATTTTACACAAATGTCATTACTTTTTCTCCACACATACACAAAAGTCAACTCATTCTTTACTTTATACATAAAGTTTTACAAAATTACCCCTCAAAACTTCACTCATTATTACACTTTCTTAATTTACGTGTCCATCTACATATGAAAGTTAATCCAGGACGGAGGGAGTATGCAATATTGCATACATGCATTTCAGTCATTCACACACATATTCTTTATAAATACACCCACAAGGTTAATTCACACACATTTTTTATAAATACACCCACAAGCTTAATTCACACACACATTTTTTATAAATACACCCATTGACAGCTCAATTCACACCCACATTTTTATAAAGGCACCCACTGACAGAAATTGAACATGGTCGTCTTCTTCGAGCAGTTTTCGAACAAAAAGGGCGCGGTCGAACGCTGCAATTTACGATGACCTTAATCCTTAAATGTTTTATATTTATTTAAATATTCTTTAATACTAATCATTATGGGTCAATGTTGTAGATGTTGTTAATCCTTAAATGCCTTAACATTATCAACAACATCTTAATTTGACCTTCCGAGATTTTTTCTAAGTCTTTTCTGAAATGCTACATTAAATGTTGATCTAAATGTTGTCGCATTTCTGGCAGGATCTAGAAGCTTCTACAAGGATCTGGAACCTGGAAGATTCCAGAACATTGAAGAACATGCTAGAACGGCCTGGAACCATTTAGAACGACCTGGAGCATTCAAGAAGGATCTAGAAAGATCATGGAAGTTGAGTTCCTAAAAAATAGGATCTCATTATGGAAGCCTCTAGAATCAGCACCCCACTTCTATAAATACCGATTGAAGGCTTCATAAATCAGTGTACTCTATTCGATCAACTTCCTAGACCGAGCGTTTATCCCTGTTAGGAATTGTGGCCAGTAGTTTTACCTTTTAGTTCATACGTTCGTATCCCACCCGTATGGCTGTGTGTTTTCTTATCTATTGAGAGTGTAATCATTAGATAGACTAGGCATTTCGACAGTGTATACCTTATACACTTAGTTCGTTTTTAGAACAAGGCACCTGCCTCGTTTGTAGTTTCTGTTGTGAATGTTAATGCTGTAACATTTCACACAACATTTGTACTTGAAGATAAGTATTGAATTTCGCCGTAAGGCTAGCATAGATTTTTATTTATAAAATCTATGTTAAAAATTATTTCCATTGTGTCACGTTTGTTTTTAGTGTTTCAAGTCTTCCGCTGTGAATCATAATTTCTGATATTCTGTTAGAGTCAGTGTTGTACCAATTGTCACAACATTTAGTACAACATTATTCTATTAAACTTAAACACTTCATATACAGCACCACACACTTTCAGTTGGTATCAGAGCTGATACCTGACGACACTATGTTAGATCTTTGGTCAAGTGTGTTTTTAGTGTAGGTTAGCAATGGAAACACATCACATATCCACGGCACTTAGGCCACCCGTTTTAGATGGATCGAATTATGCTTATTGGAAGCCTAAGATGCGTATGTACATCAAGTCAGTTGATGAACGTGCTTGGAGGACTGTACTTACAGGTTGGGAAGCTCCAAAAAGACCAGCAGACGCAGATGGTGAAATACAACTCAAGAGAGAAGTTGACTGGACGGCTGATGAAATAACAACAGCAAGCTACAATTCTAAAGCCTTAAATGCTATTTTTACTTCTGTTGATGTTTCAATGTTTAAAATTATATCTAACTGTTCTACTTCTAAAGATGCATGGGACAGGTTGCAAGAGCATTGTGAGGGTTCAGAAAGTGTTCGAAGGACTAAGCTTCGAATGTTGGGGACAAAATTTGAGAATCTCCGAATGAGGGAAGATGAAACAATTACAGCCTACAATGAAAGGTTAAGTGAGATTATCAATGAATCACATTCTCTTGGTGACCCTATTTCTAATGTTAGAGTAGTTCATAAGATATTAAGATCTGTTCCTTAAAGATTTGATGCTAAAATTTGTGCTATTAAAGAGGCAAAAGATACAGATAAGTTAAGTCAAAATGAGTTAGTGAGTATTTTTAGAACATATGAAATAAACACTAATCAAAATGATGAAGCTAATGCTGATAAGAAAGTTGTGGTTTTTAAAGGGGAAACATCAAACATTTCTGAAGCTCAACCCATCATTACTGAAGTTGACTCTGATGAAGAATTGCTTGATGTATGCCTCAAAAATCCGAACAACGTTGCCTTGCTCACTAAGCACTTTAATAAGTTTCTTAAGAAATCTGTGAACAAATCTAGAAACATTCAGCCTAAGATTCAAATCAATACATCAACACCTCAACCAGAAAGGAGGAAAGGTCAATTCACACCAAGACCATCAAAGAGTGAAGGTAAACAAAGGTATGATCCTGAATTTCGAAAATCAGTTCAATGCAATGCTTGTTCTGGTTATGGCCATTATGCAAATTAATGTGCCAATACTGATGATGAATCTGATGATGATGATCTTGATGAATTAAATCAGAATGAATATTCTAATTTTACCAGAATTGATTATAATGATTCCTCAGATGATGATTTGGATGAAACAGATTCTGATGCTGTACCTGATGCTTCAACATCTACAACAACATCAGAACAGAGTCACCCAGATTTGAACTGTTTTAATGGTTTGATTGATGAAGCAGGAAAAAGGACTGATGACAACGAACACCAAAAGCTGTTAGATGATTGGAACAATCAGAAACTCACTCTTAATTCCTTGAATAAAGAGAATGAGGATCTGAAAGATACAATCACCAAGCTAGAAGTTATACTTACCAAAAGAGATCTGGAAATCTGTAACTTAAAGGAGAAATTGATAAATTCCACCTTATGTTTCAAGAAATATTCCAAGAGTGCTTCTGAGGTAAATAATGTTATAGCTACTGGTAAGTCTAATAATCATGGTTTACGTTATGATGGTACTACTGCTTCTATTTCTGATAAATTTAGAAAACCTGTGAAATTTGTGAAGGCAAATGTTGTCACATCTGATGCAACATCTGCACAATCAGATCCTCACAAGGTTAAAAGAAAGTATATCTGTCATTACTGTTTCAAAGTTGGTCATATTCGTCCTTACTGTATAAAATTGTTTGAAGAACAGAAAACTTTGAAAATGCTGCATAAAAAACTGTCACATCCTGGTAAACAGTTTATGAAATCTGCATGGAAACCAAAAACTACCTGTAATGTTGCTCATACCTCCTTAAAAGCATGTCTACCTGATTCATGGTATTTTGATAGTGGTTGTTCTAGACATATGACAGGTCGTACTGATTTCTTATCTGATTATGTGACCTTGAATAGTGGTAGTGTTACAAATGGTGGAGGTTCTAAAGGAAAGATTCTTGATAAAGGAACTTTGAATGTTAAAGGTTTTCCTAAGCTTAAAAATGTCTTACATGTTGATGGCTTACTTGCAAATCTGATTAGCATTAGTCAACTTTGTGATGATAATTTGCATGTGAAATTTGATAAAGACTCATGTTATGTTCTTAATAAAGATGAAGTTTGTGTCATGACTGGTACTAGGTCAGCTGATAATTGCTATCTTATTGAAACAAATATGTGTAACTTGTCAAAGTATGATGAAATTTTTTTATGGCATCAAAGATTGGGTCATGCAAATTACAGAGCAATGAATAAACTAATCAAAGCAGATGCAGTAAAAGGAATTCCAAAACTAAGGCTTCACAACAACACTGTATGTGGACCATGCCAAAAAGGTAAACAGGTAAGAATGTCGCACAAAATGCTGTCACATTGTACTACACATCGATGTTTTGAATTACTGCACATGGACTTGATGGGTCCTATGGAAACTGAAAGCATTGGAGGAAAAATGTATTCCTTAGTTGTGGTAGATGATTTTTCTAGATATACCTGGGTAGAGTCTTTAAGAGACAAATCTGAATCATTTGCTGCATTTAAAATTCTTTATAAGAGGTTCAAAAATGTGTTTAACTTGAAGGTTGGCCGTATTAGAACTGATCATGGTAGGGAATTTGAAAACAGCATGTTTAATGATTTTTGTGATAAAAAGGGTATCTTGTAAGAATATTCATCTCCTAAAACTCCACAACAAAATGGAATTGTTGAAAGAAAGAATAGAACTTTACAAGAAATGGCTAGAGTTATGCTAACATCCAAATGTCTTGCTAAGAAATTTTGGGAAGAGGCATTGAATACTGCATGTCATATTATTAATAGGGTTTTTATTCGTTCTGGCACAAGTCAAACACCTTATGAGATATTGAACAACAGAAAACCAAGTGTGAAATATTTTCATGTATTTGGTTGTGTGTGTTATATTCTGAATGATAGGGATCAAATTCATAAGTTCGATTCTAAAAGTGATAAAGGTTTCTTTTTAGGCTATTCTAGAAATAGTAAAGCTTATAGAGTTTATAACCTTAGAACTAACACTGTTCAAGAATCTGTTAATGTTGTGTTTGATGATGATAAAGGTCTTACAGATGACAAAGATGAGGAAGATGTATCACAGGTTACTGATAGTTCTGAGAATACACTGAAGTCTGAAAATGTTGCACCAAATGTTAACACATCTGGGTCAACATCAACAGAACAGACAGTTGTAACTTCACAGAATGACCAGTACATTCCCAAAATGAATCCTTCTTCAAGAATAGGTAAAAGTCATCCTTCTGACCAGATCATAGGCGATGCTACAGTTGGAGTGCAAACAAGAGGAAGAGTAAGATCAAACAAGGTAGATATGGTAAGAACAATATGCATGTCTTCTATGTGTAATGTTGTAAATGCTGAATGCTATTTATCTGAAATTGAACCTAAGAGTTTTAAAGAAGCCTTAACTGATGAAAACTGGATTAATGCTATGCATGAAGAACTTGGTCAGTTTGAAAGAAATGAAGTGTGGACACTTGTTCCAAGACCTAGTCATACTAATGTCATTGGAACAAAGTGGATATTCAAGAATAAAACTGATGAATCTGGTAATATTGTTAGAAACAAGGCTAGGTTAGTAGCACAAGGTTACACCCAAGTTGAAGGAGTTGATTTTGATGAGACTTTTGCACCTGTTGCTAGGATAGAATCTATTAGATTACTGCTAGCTATTGCATGTTTTATTGATATTAAACTTCATCAAATGGATGTAAAGGCTGCATTTCTAAATGGCATATTGAATGAAGAAGCATATGTTGAACAGCCTATAGGATTTGAAGATCCACAATATCCTGATCATGTATATAAACTTAAGAAAGCATTGTATGGTCTTAAACAAGCTCTTAGAGCATGGTATGGTAGGCTTACTGACTTTCTTTTGGAATATGGATTTATTAGAGGAGAAGCTGATAGAACTTTGTTCATTAAGCACACTGAAGGAGATTTACTTATTGCACAAATATATGTTGATGACATTATGTTTGGTTCTACTTGTGATAAAATGTTGACTAACTTTGTTGAGGCAATGACTGCAACATTTGAAATGAGTATGGTTGGAGACTTGAACTATTTTTTAGGTCTTCAAATCAAACAGTGCAGTGATGGTATTTTCTTCTCCCAGAGTAAATATGCTAAGAACTTGGTTAAGAGATTTGGTCTTGAGAATTCAAAACCAATGAAAACTCCTATGGAATCTACTTTGAAACTTTACAAAGACAGGGCTGGAACAGATGTTGATCCAACACTTTACAGATCCATGATAGGTAGTTTACTGTATTTAACCTCTAGTAGACCAGATATTATGTATAGTGTGTGTGTTTGTGCTAGGTACCAAGCAAATCCAAAGGAATCACACCTGAATGCTGTGAAGAGAATCATCAAGTATGTTTCAGGAACAAGTGAACTTGGAATCTGGTATACTAACATACTAAGGACACCAACAACATATTGATTGGCTATAGTGATGCTGATTGGGCTGGAGACATAGATGATAGAAAGAGTACGAGTGGAGGATGTTTCTACATGGGAAACAATCTTGTATCATGGCACAACAAGAAACAGAATTGTGTTTCACAATCCATTGCAGAATCTGAGTATATTGCTGCTGGAAGCTGCTGCACACAACTCTTGTGGCTGAGCAAGATGTTCCATGACTATGGTATTGAGAATGGTATACTTACTATCTTTTGTGATAATACTAGTGCCATTAACATTTCTAAAAATCCTGTACAACACTCACTCACAAAGCACATTAGCATAAGACACCATTTTATGAGAGATTTAGTAGAGAAGAATATTGTTAAGTTGGAGTATGTACCTACTGAAAAACAGAATGCTGATATTTTCACTAAAGCCTTAGACCATGAGAGATTCTTATTTCTTACTTAGTTAAATAATTCATTTGTAAAATATCTACGAATCTAAGAACTTTGGAGTGCAAAAATAAATATGTCTTACACCTCTCAAATGCATAAAAATGAGAATGTTATTAGCATACTAAAAGATGTACCAAATCACTGAGTAACTATGGAGCACGGAGTTCACTACTACGATGCTTTCTTTTCAAAAGGTGATATTTGGTAAAAACATCAACATATTTGTAATCCATTAAGTAAGTATGGGGCACGGAGTTCACTACTACGATGTACTCTACAGGAACAATGGATCAATATAAATTAGATGCTATAACACAAAAAGAAAAAATATGGTGCAACACAAATGAAGCAAATTAATGTAAAAACCGTGTTGAGGTGTTTGTAACAGTTTTGAGCACAACATTGCCTGATTCGAATTTATTTTTATCTGTGTAATTATTTAATTATTTATTGAGATTCATTTTATTTATTTAATTAATTACTGACCCACATTTCTTTTTTTTTTTCAGATTATGCGAATTTAATTCTGGAAGCTTCTTTAATTTTAATTAATTTAATTAATTAATTTTTCCCACTAATTAACCATGATCTAGGTTGTGGCTAAAAATGTGGAGCACTATCGAAAATTCTAGATTAATTCTTCTGTTTTATTTTCTTATCTCCAACTACATTATTCTCTCTATAAATATCGAACATAAGATGCCATTTATTTTCTAATTGTGATTTCTGAATTTGTTGAGTACTAAGATTGCAAAATTATTATTTGGTTGTGTATATCTCAAAGAAGTGTGTGCAAATTCCCATCCTATACCTTGAAATTCCAACCGCCTAACTTAAATGGCTGGAACAAACTCGAATTCCTCACAATCTCTCTCTGATTCGAAAACCTCATCCCACTCTCGCACAAATCCTCTCGAAATCCTTGCTTCCATGGCTTCACAAAACTCTACCGCATCAAATGCTGACTCGAATGTCTCTGCAACACCATCAACAACTGTTCCCACTCCTCAAACCACTCCTCAAACAAACTTTCCTCAAGATGCAACTGTCGAACAGGTCACTAGGGCGATCGAAGAGGTGTCTGATACTCTTCGAACTATTTGGTTGAGCAAACTGCCCAAATGGCTTCTGCTTCAAAAAGCCCCAAATCACCCTCTGTTCACGAACCGCAAACTGAGAATGTTGAAGCTTCTGTTGAAGAAAAAGCTACTGCCACGTCTGACCCTGAAGACGTTGAAATGGAGGAAGCAAATATCTCTGAAGGTACAAACTCTTCACTCTCTGTTTCAGATGAGTCTGCCCCCATTCCTCTCAAGAAGAATGCTCAAAAAGGGAAAAGACAGAGAAGCCCTGTACAAAGAAGGAGGATATCAAACCGCGTTTTCACTCGTGTGGATTATTCTGAATCCATGAGGAAGAAGAAGAAAGTTGGAGCTGATGCTGGTGACCCATCCAGGTGTTCACTGATTCTGATGAAGAAACTAAAGTTGCCACTGTTGCTGCAAAGAAAACAAAGACTGTTGTTGCTGAGAAATCCAAAAAGAAGGCTGTTGCTGTAGAAAAAGGAAAAGGAAAATCTGTTGCTGAACCAAAAGGGAAAGAGAAGATGATCACTGAAGATGAACCAGCTGAGTCAGAATCCAATTCTGATTCTGAAAGATGCTTGAGAGACATTCTAAAGTCTCTAAAGAAAAATGTTGACCACTATGCTGCTGCAAAGGAAGCTGCACCAGAACCTGAAGATGGTGGCAGTGGGGATAGCTCTTCCAGTACAACAAGCAGCCCTGAACAGAGTTCTGCTAAAAGCTCTACACCAAGCTCAGATGACCTTGCTTCTGAAGAGGAAGGTATTTCTGATTCTCTTGAAACTCTAGAGAATAGATTGGCCATTTATTCTAAGAGAAAACTGCTGATAGAGAAGAGGATTAATATACCTGATTTTGATAGTAAAGGCATGGTTAGGTTCTTAGAAGAAAGGAATTTGATGCATGCTGTGAATTTTGGTGAATCTTTCTTGACAAATTGGGCATATGAATTTTATGCATGTATGAAAAAGAGCACTGGTAGGAGATCTTCTAAGTGGTATGGGACTGTTAATTTTAGGGGGAGGGATGTACCTTTTACTCCTGAATTGATAAATGAGTTTTTGGAAATTCCCAATGTTGAGGTTGATGAAGAACCTGACATGGATGTGGTCATTTCTGCTATAACTGGTGGTAGGGTAGTTAAGTGGACTAGACAGATGCTAGCCAAAGACCTTACTTCTCTACACTCTGTGTTATACAAACTCATTATCTACAATTGGATTCCCCCCACAAATACTACCAAGATCACAAAGGATCAAGCTGTTTTGATGTATAGGATTTCTGTGCTTAAGAGATTCAATTTGGGTCTTACAATTTTCCAACATATGATGAGATTTACTGGGAGAGTTTCTGAAAAAGGCAATTTACCCTATTTCTGATTTCTAACTACTTGAGGCATCATGGATTTGTTTCCAAGAACACTGATGTGTTGAGGGGGAGAGTTCCACTGTTGGCCATAGCTCCTGCCTTACTCACTGGGGATAGAGTTATTGATTTACCTTTGATTGCTCCTGATACTGAACATCAGCAAAGACCCTCTACTTCTGCTCAACCAGAACCTTCCAGACCCTCAACTACTGATCATCCTGAATCATCCAGATCAAGACAGAGAAATGCAACCCCAAATGTTGAGAACATCCGTATCAACATTTCTGGTAATGTATATCTTTCACAGGAATTCATCAAACTCCAACTCCAACACTTGCAGGAAACAATAGATGAAGCTCAGTTCCTGAAGGACAGGTGGACCAACCTACTTTCACCTACAACAGGGGGAGTACCACCACCATCCAACTCCAATGTGGTCATTGAAGAGATAAATGATGAAGGAGTTCCAGCTGCTGCTGATGCTGGTGATGGACCTGATGCTGCTGTTACTGATGTAGTTGCACACCTTGCATCTACTTACTTTGTTGATGAAGGAGATGATGATGATGCTGCTGAGATGGACACCTTGTATGGTGATCTTCCTGGAGGAAGCTGCTAGACAGGGGGAGACCTGAATTCCACAATGGCTATGGTGCAGGAAGATGATGCTGCAGCTGTTACCACAACAATATATGCCATTTATTCAGTTCAACCTTTGTATTAATGTTTAAGTTTGAATTCTGAAATTCTGATACACTTGTTATTTATTTTTTCTAGATGTTAGGTTGTTTTTTGCAACTTGTTTAATTATGGTTCCACTTGATATTTGTTTACTGCCTTGCTGAATCTGTTTGCAAATTATCATGTGTCTACTGCAGGTTGTATAGTGTTAGTTTCTGTTTTGTTTATGTTTTTTTTATTATTTTTTGCTCTGATGTTTGTTTTTGTTTTGTTGTGTCTTACTTAGATTCTAAGTTAATTCTTCCAGTTCAACTTATGATCTTAGTAAAGTTACTTATGTTGTGAATAAGTGTAGTGTTTATACTTGTTCTGTTTTGGATAAAATTATCTTGATCTTATGGCACGGATCATTGTAAGATTATCTTTGATCTTCATTCGATTTGATCCAACGGTTACAACAGGTATTGTCTTGACTAGTGCTTAGCAATGATGTCAACCTCAACTAAGTACATAATACTGAGTATGTATAGAAATATATGTGCATCAGGTGTGTTGTAGTCGAAAGGTCAAATTGGGGGAGATTGTAGATGTTGTTAATCCTTAAATGCCTTAACATTATCAACAACATCTTAATTTGACCTTCCGAGATTTTTTCTAAGTCTTTTCTGAAATGCTACATTAAATGTTGATCTAAATGTTGTCGCATTTCTGGCAGGATCTAGAAGCTTCTACAAGGATCTGGAACCTGGAAGATTCCAGAACATTGAAGAACATGCAAGAACGGCCTGGAACCATTTAGAACGACCTGGAGCATTCAAGAAGGATCTAGAAAGATCATGGAAGTTGAGTTCCTAAAAAATAGAATCTCATTATGGAAGCCTCTAGAATCAGCACCCCACTTCTATAAATACCGATTGAAGGCTTCATAAATCAGTGTACTCTATTCGATCAACTTCCTAGACCGAGCGTTTATCCCTGTTAGGAATTGTGGCCAGTAGTTTTACCTTTTAGTTCATACGTTCGTATCCCACCCGTATGGTTGTGTGTCTTCTTATCTATTGAGAGTGTAATCATTAGATAGACTAGGCATGTCGACAGTGTATACCTTATACACTTAGTTCGTTTTTAGAACAAGGCACCTGCCTCGTTTGTAGTTTCTGTTGTGAATGTTAATGCTGTAACATTTCACACAACATTTGTACTTGAAGATAAGTATTGAATTTCGCCGTAAGGCTAGCATAGATTTTTATTTATAAAATCTATGTTAAAAATTATTTCCATTGTGTCACGTTTGTTTTTAGTGTTTCAAGTCTTCCGCCGTGAATCATAATTTCTGATATTCTGTTAGAGTCAGTGTTGTACCAATTGTCACAACATTTAGTACAACATTATTCTATTAAACTTAAACACTTCATATACAGCACCACACACTTTCAAATGTTATTTTGTATTACGTGCAATAATATATCTTACTACATGCAATAATATATGTTACTATATATTATAATGTGAGTTACTTAATCAATAAAAAAATATAAAAATATAAAAGAATCAATATTACTATATAAAATTGTGTTATTACTATATGTAATAATTTTTTTTACTACATAAAGAATTATATGTTACTACAAACTACAGTTTGAATTACTACATTGAATAGACGTTTGTTACTATATGTAACTTTATCAAATGATCTAATATTTTCGCATCATCCTACAATAAAACATTTTGTATTACAACATGATTATTGTGTTTACTACATTCGATAATATATGTTACTACATATTATAATGTGAGTTACTACATCAATAAAAACATTAGAAAAAATGTGTTACTAAATAAAAGAATTTGTATTATTATATAAATAGTTTGTGTTATTACTACATAAAATAATGTGTATTACTACATATTACAATTTGAATTACTACATTTAATATCCCGCGTTCGACAATAAAATAAAAGATAAAAAAATCACAGAAACGAGTAAAATAAACGGATTAAAAATTTCGAATTAAGCTATCAGTGGGTGTATTTATAAAAAATATGTGTGTGAATTAAGTTTGTTGGTGTATTTATAAAAAATGTGTGTGTGAATTAAGCTTGTGGGTGTATTTATAAAGAACATGTGTGTGAATGACTGAAATGTATATATGCAATATTTCATACAAGACTAGCCCATATAATATTTAACAAAATATCATGTAATTCTATCCGGTATAATTTTATGATCTAAAATTGAACGAAATAAAGGCTAAATTTTTTGAATTGTATAAGATAAATTAATATTAAAATTATAATTATAATCATTTACTTTAAAAATAATGAGTAATAATAAATAAATAAACAAATAGATAATAAAATTTCACATACTTCGTATTAATTAAAAAATTAAAAACAATAAATATAAATATTAAAATTAATAATTAATTTTTTTTAAGGAATTATGTTTTATGTTCTAAAATTGAATGAAATAAATGCTAAAATTATTATAAAATAAATAAATGTGATAACGTACTACTCCCTCTGTCCCACAATTGTTTGCACTCTTTCCTTATTCGTACGTCCCACAATTGTTTGCACTACCCAAAAATGAAATATTTTCATAAACCCCACCCTCACAATATCCACATATTTACACAAAATGCCATTACTTTTACCCTCAATCCAATCATTCATTTTACTTTATTCATAAAAGTTACAAAATTACCTCTCAACACTCCACTCATTACACATTTTTCTTAGTTTGCGTGTCTATAAAATGGTGCAAACAATCCTGGGACGGGGGGAGTATTTAATATTATCCAAAAACTATATTTACTAATTTATTCATATAAATAATATATATATATATATATATATATATATCTCGATTATATACCTTTATGGCGACTAGGATATAACGATAATAAAATATATAAGTAAATTTATTTGTTTAGATTTACATTAAAAAGAAAATTAAAAAAAAAGTATAAATATCAAGTATATAATTTTTTAAAAAAGTATATAAACATATACAATCAATTAATCAAACAATTTCAATAAATATTTTTTTAGATCCCATAACTATTCTATTTTTTCGAAAACGTCCTAAAAAAGTTAAAATTTTCAATTACGTCCCAAATTTTAGCTAACTTTTTCCTTTACGTCCCAAAGTCGCTGGAAACATCAAAACGACGTCGTAACCATGACGTAATACGACGTCGTTTTGATGTTTCCGACGACTTTGTGACGTAATTGGAAAAGTTAGCTAAAATTTGGACGTAATTGAAAAACATAACTTTTTTGGGACGTTTTTAAAAAAATTGAAAAGTTCTAGGACGTAAAAAAATTATTTCCCGTATAATATTATATAAATAAAAATACTTAGTCCCTTCAAAAAAGGGATATTGGTGAAGAAAATATGATAGATAGTTTAATTATTTTTTAAAATTTTAAATCACATTAAACAAAATAAATAAGTAATGTCTTCATTGTTTAATAATTTGACTATTAATTTTTTCAATTATGAATACTATATATAAGTTCAGGTTTTATATAAATGAAGAAACAAAAAACCTAAAAGCCATAAGAACACAGTACGTTCCAGAGGTCGGGATCACGTTAAAAATCTTGCTAGAGAAAATCCTCCTTAGGGATAAAACTCTAGTCAAGGGGAAAAGGTAGACCCCTCTAATTACATGAATCTATAAAACTCCATGTTTATTTACTGTTTTAGCATTCATATTTACATAACACATGTTTAACAAAGAAAATGTTTTGTATCAGCTGATACACTGCATATCTATTTTGCTAAGTTCGAAAGTTCATATTCAGCAGACACCAAGCCAGCTGATATCATAAAATTTGTTTATGCATGATATAAAATTTTAAATTTCCATGAGTATGTAGACGAGTATAATACTTAAAATGGGCACACTACAATTCCGCACACGCCTCTTTATCAGTTGATACAATCAGCAGACTATCTAGTTCTAGACTCCTAGAGAATCAGCTGACTAAGTCGTCTGTTAGAGAGTAAGTTTTTGTTTTCTACACTTAAATTCTATCAACTGACATCAAATCATATGATCTTTCAGTAGACTCGTCTGATATTTTAGTCGAAAATGGGCACCCATCAATATATATATATATATATATGTGTGTGTGTGTTTTCCTATTTATATAAATTTATATGCATAATAATGTGTATATGTTTGTGAAATATTTTATATGTAGTTTTGTAGTATAAAATGAATATGAAATGCTATTTTAAACAATAATATATTTAATTTGAATTATGTTGTAAGAATAGGTATATAATCACTGTTAATGAGGTGATAAGAATGATCCACGTACTAATATACTCCCTCCGTCCCTGAAAAGCTTTCATTTGATGGAACGAAGTTTAAGAAAAAAGTATAATAATTAGAGCTTTGAAGGTAATTTTGTAAACTTTTATATATAAAGTAAATAACGTAGTTTTGATTGAGTGTATGATGGACCCCAAAAAATATTGTGAAAGTGTGTGGTGCTGTATATGAAGTGTTTAAGTTTAATAGAATAATGTTGTACTAAATGTTGTGACAATTGGTACAACACTGACTCTAACAGAATATCAGAAATTATGATTCACAGCGGAAGACTTGAAACACTAAAAACAAACGTGACACAATGGAAATAATTTTTAACATAGATTTTATAAATAAAAATCTATGCTAGCCTTACGGCGAAATTCAATACTTATCTTCAAGTACAAATGTTGTGTGAAATGTTACAGCATTAACATTCACAACAGAAACTACAAACGAGGCAGGTGCCTTATTCTAAAAACGAACTAAGTGTATAAGGTATACACTGTCGAAATGCCTAGTCTATCTAATGATTACACTCTCAATAGATAAGAAGACACACAGCCATACGGGTGCGATACGAACGTATGAACTAAAAGGTAAAACTACTGGCCACAATTCCTAACAGGGATAAACGCTCGGTCTAGGAAGTTGATCGAATAGAGTACACTGATTTATGAAGCCTTCAATCGGTATTTATAGTAGTGGGGTGCTGATTCTAGAGGCTTCCATAATGAGATCCTATTTTTTAGAAACTCAACTTCCATGATCTTTCTAGATCCTTCTTGAATGCTCCAGGTCGTTCTAAATGTTTCCAGGCCACTCTAGTATGTTCTCCAATGTTCTGGAATCTTCCAGGTTCCAGGTCCTTGTAGAAGCTTCTAGATCCTGCCAGAAATGCGACAACATTTAGATCAACATTTAATGTAGCATTTCAGAAAAGACTTAGAAAAAATCTCGGAAGGTCAAATTAAGATGTTGTTGATAATGTTAAGGCATTTAAGGATTAACAACATCTACAATCTCCCCCAATTTGACCTTTCGACTACAACACACCTGATGCACATATATTTCTATACATACTCAATATTATGTACTTAGTTGAGGTTGACATCATTGCTAAGCACTAGTCAAGACAATACCTGTTGTAACCGTTGGATCAAATCGAATGAAGATCAAAGATAATCTTACAACGATCCGTGCCATAAGATCAAGATAATTTTATCCAAAACAGAACAAGTATAAACACTACACTTATTCACAACATAAGTAACTTTACTAAGATCATAAGTTGAACTGAAAGAATTAACTTAGAATCTAAGTAAGACACAACAAAACAAAAACAAACATCAGAGCAAAAAATAATAAACAAAACGGAAACTAACACTATACAACCTGCAGTAGACACATGATAATTTGCAAACAAATTCAGCAAGGCAGTAAACAAATATCAAGTGGAACCATAATTAAACAAGTTGCAAAAAACAACCTAACATCTAGAAAAAATAAATAACAAGTGTATCAGAATTTCAAAATTCAAACTTAAACATTAATACAAAGGTTGAACTGAATAAATGGCATATATTGCTGTGGTAACAGCTGCAGCATCATCTTCATGCACCATAGCTATTGTGGAATTCAGATCTCCCCCTGTCTAGCAGCTTCCTCCAGGAAGATCACCATACAAGGTGTCCATCTCAGCAGCATCATCATCATCTCCTTCATCAACAAAGTAAGTAGATGCAAGGTGTGCAACTACATCAGTAACAGCAGCATCACCTCCAGCATCAGGTCCATCACCAGCATCAGCAGCAGCTGGAACTCCTTCATCATTTATCTCTTCAATGACCACATTGGAGTTGGAAGGTGGTGGTACGCCCCCTGTTGTAGGTGAAAGTAGGTTGGTCCACCTGTCCTTCAGGAACTGAAGTTCATCTATTGTTTCCTACAAGTGTTGGAGTTGGAGTTTGATGAATTCCTGTGAAAGATATACATTACCAGAAATGTTGATACGGATGTTCTCAACATTTGGGGTTGCATTTCTCTGTCTTGATCTGGATGATTCAGGATGATCAGTAGTTGAGGGTCTGGAAGGTTCTGGTTGAGCAGAAGTAGAGGGTCTTTGCTGATGTTCAGTATCAGGAGCAATCAAAGGTAAATCAATAACTCTATCCCCAGTGAGTAAGGCAGGAGCAATGGCCAACAGTGGAACTCTCCCCCTCAACACATCAGTGTTCTTGGCAACAAATCCATGATGCCTCAAGTAGTTAGAAATCAGAACAGGATAGGGTAAATTGCCTTTTTCAGAAACTCTCCCAGTAAATCTCATCATATGTTGGAAAATTGTAAGACCCAAATTGAATCTCTTAAGCACAGAAATCCTATACATCAAAACAGCTTGATCCTTTGTGATCTTGGTAGTATTTGTGGGGGGAATCCAATTGTAGATAATGAGTTTGTATAACACAGAGTGTAGAGAAGTAAGGTCTTTGGCTAGCATCTGTCTAGTCCACTTAACTACCCTACCACCAGTTATAGCAGAAATGACCACATCCATGTCAGGTTCTTCATCAACCTCAACATTGGGAATTTCCTAAAAACTCATTTATCAATTTAGGAGTAAAAGGTACATCCCTCCCCCTAAAATTAATAGTCCCATACCACTTAGAAGATCTCCTACCAGTGCTCTTTTTCATACATGCATAAAATTCATATGCCCAATTTGTCAAGAAAGATTCACCAAAATTCACAGCATGCATCAAATTCCTTTCTTCTAAGAACCTAACCATGCCTTTACTATCAAAATCAGGTATATTAATCCTCTTCTCTATCATCAGTTTTCTCTTAGAAAAATGGCCAATCTATTCTCTAGAGTTTCAAGAGAATCAGAAATACCTTCCTCTTCAGAAGCAAGGTCATCTGAGCTTGGTGTAGAGATTTTAGCAGAGCTCTGTTCAGGGCTGCTTGCTGTACTGGAAGAGCTATCCCCACTGCCACCATCTTCAGGTTCTGGTGCAGCTTCCTTTGCAGCAGCATAGTGCTCAACATTTTTCTTTAGAGACTTCAGAATGTCTCTCAAGCATCTTTCAGAATCAGAATTGGATTCTGACTCAGCTGGTTCATCTTCAGTGATCATCTTCTCTTTCCCTTTTGGTTCAGCAACAGATTTTCCTTTCCCTTTTTCTACAGCAACAACCTTCTTTTTTTATTTCTCAGCAACAACAGTCTTTGTTTTCTTTGCAGCAACAGTGGCAACTTCAGTTTCTTCATCAGAATCAGTGAACACCTGGATGGGTTCACTAGCATCAGCTCCAGCTTTCTTCTTCTTCCTCATGGATTCAGAATAATCCACACGAGTGAAAACGCGGTTTGATCTCCTCCTTCTTTGTACAGGGCTTCTCTGTCTTTTCCCTTTTTGAGCATTCTTCTTGAGAGGAATGGGGGCAGACTCATCTGAAACAGAGAGTGAAGAGTTTGTACCTTCAGAGATATTTGCTTCCTCCATTTCAACGTCTTCAGGGTCAAACGTGGCAGTAGCTTCTTCTTCAACAGAAGCTTCAACATTCTCAGTTTGCGGTTCGTGAACAGAGGGTGATTTGGGGCTTTTTGAAGCAGAAGCCATTTGGGCAGTTTGCTCAGCCAAATAGCTCGAGATATCCACCGTGATACCTCCAAAAGTCATCACGGGCAGATGGCCTGTAGTTCGAAGAGTATCAGACACCTCTTCGATCGCCCTAGTGACCTGTTCGACAGTTGCATCTTGAGGAAAGTTTGTTTGAGGAGCAGTTTGAGGAGTGGTTTGAGGAGTGGGAACAGTTGTTGATGGTGTTGCAGAGACATTCGAGTCAGCATTTGATGCGGTAGAGTTTTGTGAAGCCATGGAAGCAAGGATTTCGAGAGGATTTGTGCGAGAGTGGGATGAGGTTTTCGAATCAGAGAGAGATTGTGAGGAATTCGAGTTTGTTCCAGCCATTTAAGTTAGGCGGTTGGAATTTCAAGGTATAGGATGGGAATTTGCACACACTTCTTTGAGATATACACAACCAAATAATAATTCTGCAATCTTAGTACTCAACAAATTCAGAAATCACAATTAGAAAATAAATGGCATCTTATGTTCGATATTTATAGAGAGAATAATGTAGTTGGAAATAAGAAAATAAAACAGAAGAATTAATCTAGAATTTTCGATAGTGCTCCACATTTTTAGCCACAACCTAGATCATGGTTAATTAGTGGGAAAAATTAATTAATTAAATTAATTAAAATTAAAGAAGCTTCCAGAATTAAATTCGCATAATCTGAAAAAAAAAGAAATGTGGGTCAGTAATTAATTAAATAAATAAAATGAATCTCAATAAATAATTAAATAATTACATCAGATAAAAATAAATTCGAATCAGGCAATGTTGTGCTCAAAACTGTTACAAACACCTCAACACGGTTTTTACATGAATTTGCTTCATTTGTGTTGCACCATATTTTTTTCTTTTTGTGTTATAGCATCTAATTTATATTGATCCATTGTTCCTGTAGAGTACATCGTAGTAGCGAACTCCGTGCCCCATACTTACTTAATGGATTACAAATATGTTGATGTTTTTACCAAATATCACCTTTTGAAAAGAAGGCATCGTAGTAGTGAACTCCGTGCTCCATAGTTACTCAGTGATTTGGTACATCTTTTAGTATGCTAATAACATTCTCATTTTTATGCATTTGAGAGGTGTAAGACATATTTATTTTTGCACTCCAAAGTTCTTAGATTCGTAGATATTTTACAAAGGAATTATTTAACTAAGTAAGAAATAAGAATCTCTCATGGTCTAAGGCTTTAGTAAAAATATCAGCATTCTGTTTTTCAGTAGATACATACTCCAACTTAACAATATTCTTCTCTACTAAATCTCTCATAAAATGGTGTCTTATGCTAATGTGCTTTGTGAGTGAGTGTTGTACAGGATTTTTAGAAATGTTAATGGCACTAGTATTATCACAAAAGATAGTAAGTATACCATTCTCAATACCATAGTCATGGAACATCTTGCTCAGCCACAAGAGTTGTGTGCAGCAGCTTCCAGCAGCAATATACTCAGATTCTGCAGTGGATTGTGAAACACAATTCTGTTTCTTGTTGTGCCATGATACAAGATTGTTTCCCATGTAGAAACATCCTCCATTCGTACTCTTTCTATCATCTATGTCTCCAGCCCAATCAGCATCACTATAGCCAATCAATATATTGTTGGTGTCCTTAGTATACCAGATTCCAAGTTCACTTGTTCCTGAAACATACTTGATGATTCTCTTCACAGCATTCAGGTGTGATTCCTTTGGATTTGCTTGGTACCTAGCACAAACACACACACTATACATAATATCTGATCTACTAGAGGTTAAATACAGTAAACTACCTATCATGGATCTGTAAAGTGTTGGATCAACATCTGTTCCAGCACTGTCTTTGCAAAGTTTCAAAGTAGATCCCATAGGAGTTTTCATTGGTTTTGAATTCTCAAGACCAAATCTTTTAACCAAGTTCTTAGCATACTTACTCTGGGAGAAGAAAATACCATCACTGCACTGTTTGATTTGAAGACCTAAAAAATAGTTCAAGTCTCCAACCATACTCATTTCAAATGTTGCAGTCATTGCCTCAACAAAGTTAGTCAACATTTTATCACAAGTAGAACCAAACACAATGTCATCAACATATATTTGTGCAATAAGTAAATCTCCTTCAGTGTGCTTAATGAACAAAGTTCTATCAGCTTCTCCTCTAATAAATTCATATTCCAAAAGAAAGTCAGTAAGCCTACCATACCATGCTTTAGGAGCTTGTTTAAGACCATACAATGCTTTCTTAAGTTTATATACATGATCAGGATATTGTGGATCTTCAAATCCTATAGGCTGTTCAACATATGCTTCTTCATTCAATATGCCATTTAGAAATGCAGCCTTTACATCCATTTGATGAAGTTTAATATCAATAAAACATGCAATAGCTAGCAGTAATCTAATAGATTCTATCCTAGCAACAGGTGCAAAAGTCTCATCAAAATCAACTCCTTCAACTTGGGTGTAACCTTGTGCTACTAACCTAGCCTTGTTTCTAACAATATTACCAGATTCATCAGTTTTATTCTTGAATATCCACTTTGTTCCAATGACATTAGTATGACTAGGTCTTGGAACAAGTGTCCACACTTCATTTCTTTCAAACTGACCAAGTTCTTCATGCATAGCATTAATCCAGTTTTCATCAGTTAAGGCTTCTTTAGCACTCTTAGGTTCAATTTCAGATAAATAGCATTCAGCATTTACAACATTACACATAGAAGACATGCATATTGTTCTTACCACATCTACCTTGTTTGATCTTACTCTTCCTCTTGTTTGCACTCCAACTGTAGCATCGCCTATGATCTGGTCAGAAGGATGACTTTTACCTATTCTTGAAGAAGGATTCGTTTTGGGAATGTACTGGTCATTCTGTGAAGTTACAACTGTCTGTTCTGTTGATGTTGACCCAGATGTGTTAACATTTGGTGCAACATTTTCAGACTTCAGTGTATTCTCAGAACTATCAGTAACCTGTGATACATCTTCTTCATCTTTGTCATCTGTAAGACCTTTATCATCATCAAACACAACATCAACAGATTCTTGAACAGTGTTAGTTCTAAGGTTATAAACTCTATAAGCTTTACTATTTCTAGAATAGCCTAAAAAGAAACCTTTATCATTTTTAGAATCGAACTTATGAAGTTGATCCCTATCATTCAAAATATAACACACACAACCAAATACATGAAAATATTTCACACTTGGTTTTTTGTTGTTCAAAATCTCATAAGGTGTTTGACTTGTGCCAGAACGAATAAAAACCCTATTAATAATATGACATGCAGTATTCAATGCCTCTCCCCAAAATTTCTTAGCAAGACATTTGGATGTTAGCATAACTCTAGCCATTTCTTGTAAAGTTCTATTCTTTCTTTCAACAATTCCATTTTTTTGTGGAGTTTTAGGAGATGAATATTCTTGCAAGATACCCTTTTTATCACAAAAATCATTAAACAAGTTGTTTTCAAATTCCCTACCATGATCAGTTATAATACGGCCAACTTTCAAGTTAAACACTTTTTTGAACCTCTTATAAAGAATTTTAAATGCAGCAAATGATTCAGATTTGTCTCTTAAAGACTCTACCCAGGTATATCTAGAAAAATCATCTACCACAACTAAGGAATACCTTTTTCCTCCAATGCTTTCAGTTTCCATAGGACCCATCAAGTCCATGTGCAGTAATTCAAAATATTGATGTGTAGTACAATGTGACAGCATTTTGTGCGACATTCTTACCTGTTTACCTTTTTGGCATGGTCCACATACAGTGTTGTTGTGAAGCCTTAGTTTTGGAATTCCTTTTACTGCATCTGCTTTGATTAGTTTATTCATTGCTCTGTAATTTGCATGACCCAATCTTTGATGCCATAAAACATTTTCATCATACTTTGACAAGTTACACATATTTGTTCCAATAAGATAGCAATTATCAGCTGACCTAGTACCAGTCATGACACAAACTTCATCTTTATTAAGAACATAACATGAGTCTTTATCAAATTTCACATGCAAATTATCATCACAAAGTTAACTAATGCTAATCAGATTTGCAAGAGCCATCAACATGTAAGACATTTTTAAGCTTAGGAAAACCTTTAACATTCAAAGTTCCTTTACCAAGAATCTTTCCTTTAGAACCTCCACCATATGTAACACTACCACTATTCAAGGTCACATAATCAGATAAGAAATCAGTACGACCTGTCATATGTCTAGAACAACCACTATCAAGATACCATGAATCAGTTAGACATGCTTTTAAGGAGGTATGAGCAACATTACAGGTAGTTTTTGGTTTCCATGCAGATTTCATAAACTGTTTACCAGGATGTGACAGTTTTTTATGCAGCATTTTCAAAGTTTTCTGTTCTTCAAACAATTTTATACAGTAAGGACGAATATGACCAACTTTGAAACAGTAATGACAGATATACTTTCTTTTAACCTTGTGAAGATCTGATTGTGCAGATGTTGCATCAGATGTGACAACATTTGCCTTCACAAATTTCACAGGTTTTCTAAATTTATCAGAAATAGAAGCAGTAGTACCATCATAACCTAAACCATGATTATTAGACTTACCAGTAGCTATAGCATTATTTACCTCAGAAGCACTCTTGGAATATTTCTTGAAACATAAGGTGGAATTTATCAATTTCTCCTTTAAGTTACAAATTTCCAGATCTCTTTTGGTAAGTATAACTTCTAGCTTGGTGATTGTGTGTTTCAGATCCTCATTCTCTTTATTCAAGGAATTAAGAGTGAGTTTCTGATTGTTCCAACCATCTAACAGCTTTTGGTGTTCATTGTCATCAGTCCTTTTTCCTGCATCATCAACCAAACCATTAAAACAGTTCAAATTTGGGTGACTCTGTTCTGATGTTGCTGTAGATGTTGAAGCATCAGGTACAACATCAGAATCTGTTTCATCCAGATCATCATCTGAGGAATCATTATAATCAATTCTGGTAAAATTAGAATATTCATTCTGATTTAATTCATCAAGATCATCATCATCAGATTCATCACTCAAGGTAGCACTAAAATTCAGTTTTTGCTTAAGTCTAGTATTGGCACATTCATTTGCATAATGACCATAACCAGAACAAGCATTGCATTGAACTGATTTTCGAAATTCAGGATCATACCTTGGTTTACCTTCACTCTTTGATGGTCTTGGTATGAATTGACCTTTCCTCCTTTCTGGTTGAGGTGTTGATGTATTGATTTGAATCTTAGGCTGAATGTTTCTAGATTTGTTCACAGATTTCTTAAGAAACTTATTAAAGTGCTTAGTGAGCAAGGCAACGTTGTTAGGATTTTTGAGGCATTCATCAAGCAATTCTTCATCAGAGTCAACTTCAGTAATGATGGGTTGAGCTTCAGAAGTGTTTGATGTTTCCCCTTTAAAAACCACAACTTTCTTATCATCATTAGCTTCATCATTTTGATTAGTGTTTATTTCATATGTTCTAAGAATACTCACTAACTCATTTTGACTTAACTTATCTGTATCTTTTGCCTCTTCAATAGCACAAATTTTAGCATCAAATCTTTTAGGAACAAATCTTAATATCTTATGAACTACTCTAACATTAGAAATAGGGTCACCAAGAGAATGTGATTCATTGATAATCTCACTTAACCTTTTATTGTAGGCTGTAATTGTTTCATCTTCCCTCATTCGGAGATTCTCAAATTTTGTCCCCAACATTCGAAGCTTAGTCCTTCGAACACTTTCTGAACCCTCACAATCCTCTTGCAACCTGTCCCATGCATCTTTAGAAGTAGAACAGTTAGATATAATTTTAAACATTGAAACATCAACAGAAGTAAAAATAGCATTTAAAGCTTTAGAATTGTAGCTTGCTGTTGTTATTTCATCGGCCGTCCAGTCAACTTCTCTCTTGAGTTGTATTTCACCATCTGCGTCTGCTGGTCTTTTTGGAGCTTCCCAACCTGTAAGTACAGTCCTCCAAGCACGTTCATCAACTGACTTGATGTACATACGCATCTTAGGCTTCCAATAAGCATAATTCGATCCATCTAAAACGGGTGGCCTAAGTGCCGTGGATATGTGATGTGTTTCCATTGCTAACCTACACTAAAAACACACTTGACCAAAGATCTAACCTAGTGTCGTCAGGTATCGGCTCTGATACCAACTGAAAGTGTGTGGTGCTGTATATGAAGTGTTTAAGTTTAATAGAATAATGTTGTACTAAATGTTGTGACAATTGGTACAACACTGACTCTAACAGAATATCAGAAATTATGATTCACAGCGTAAGACTTGAAACACTAAAAACAAACGTGACACAATGGAAATAATTTTTAACATAGATTTTATAAATAAAAATCTATGCTAGCCTTACGGCGAAATTCAATACTTATCTTCAAGTACAAATGTTGTGTGAAATGTTACAGCATTAACATTCACAACAGAAACTACAAACGAGGCAGGTGCCTTGTTCTAAAAACGAACTAAGTGTATAAGGTATACACTGTCGAAATGCCTAGTCTATCTAATGATTACACTCTCAATAGATAAGAAGGCACACAGCCATACGGGTGGGATACGAACGTATGAACTAAAAGGTAAAACTACTGGCCACAATTCCTAACAGGGATAAACGCTCGGTCTAGGAAGTTGATCGAATAGAGTACACTGATTTATGAAGCCTTCAATCGGTATTTATAGTAGTGGGGTGCTGATTCTAGAGGCTTCCATAATGAGATCCTATTTTTTAGGAACTCAACTTCCATGATCTTTCTAGATCCTTCTTGAATGCTTCAGGTCGTTCTAAATGTTTCCAGGCCACTCTAGTATGTTCTCCAATGTTCTGGAATCTTCCAGGTTCCAGATCCTTGTAGATGCTTCTAGATCCTGCCAGAAATGCGACAACATTTAGATCAACATTTAATGTAGCATTTCAGAAAAGACTTAGAAAAAATCTCGGAAGGTCAAATTAAGATGTTGTTGATAATGTTAAGGCATTTAAGGATTAACAACATCTACATATTGTATAAAGGGTAAATACGTGTATATCGTGAAAGTAACTATGAAAACTTTTCAGGGACGGAGCTAGTACTATTTATAATTACTAGTGTTTTACCCGTGCAATGCACGGGTCTGTTGTAACCTTTTTATTTTTTTTGGTGAAAACTAATTTCTAAAACATAGAGAGTTGATAAAAATATGTTTTGCAATTCATTGCTTTGCGACTCTGATGTCAAACAATTATTGAAACAGAAAAAATGAAACAGTTGTAAAATAAAAGTTTAGATTGCGTTGCTATTTCACCATGAAAAGTTTAACGAAGAGACTAAACAGATGCTACTATCTTAAAACAAACAAACACAAATAAATAAATATAATAGAGAGTCTTGTATTAAAAATACTAAACTTATTAAGCATATAAAAAAAAAAAAAACAGCCAATGGTAAAATAAAATCATGAGGGTATATCTAATAGTAATGCAGTAACACATCAGTCTTGGCAAGTCATCAATAGAAAGAACGTTGCTAATGAAACATCAAAATAGATGGCTAAAAACATTATACTCCCTCCATCCATGAAAAGTAGGGACATGGGGATGGGGCACAAGTTTTAAGAAAATGGTAGATAAAGTAGATAAAGTAAGAGTATTATAGGGTATTGTGGGGTCCATTGTGAATAAAGTGATTGTTTAGGAATAAAGTTGATGGCAAATTGAGTAATTAAGTGATAGTTGAAGGGTGATAGTTTCCATAAAGTGCATGAGACTACATTTGGTGGACAAAGAATATGTGTCAAATGGGACTACTTTTCGTGGACGGAGGGAGTAATATTTTTTTAGCATGCTAAAGAAACATACTTTATATGAATACATTTGTACCCTTACCCTTAATTATATATTCCCTCCGTCCCATACTTGAAGCTACAAATCAAATTGGCACGGGTTTTAATAAATGAGTTGTTTATTAGTATTGTGTAAGATAAAGTGGGGGTAGTAAAGACTTTTCAACTTTATAAATAGTAATAAAGTTACTTTTTAGTGTAATAAAGTAGTGGCATTTGTTGTAATATTGTGATGTTTTAAGGAGAGTGTTTAAAAGTGTTTTTGCTATTTTAGGTAATGTAGCTTCAAGTATGGGACGCCCAAAATGGTAAAATGTAGCTTCAAGTATGGGACGGAGGGAGTACAAATTAACTCGTATTCTTTGAGTATATATGAATAAATGTGCATATATTAGAGCATCATATGTTCTCTTAACCAAATGACAAACATGTCATTCAACAAATACCCAACAACTAATAAACAAGTTCACTATTAGTCTCACATTTTTTTCAATGTACACATAAGTTGTGAGAGAAAAGTATGTATAATGGAATACAAGTTGAACAACACATTCACACGTTACTACCCTCATTCTCAATAGTGAAATATAACTCAGATTGTCAATACATTTTGCAATGGACATTTGGTATAGTCCATAATCAGTTATCTGACAACTCCACCGCCTCTTTGATCTACAATTCACATACAAATCAATATCATCAGTTATCATTCGTGTATCTATCTGATGCATTTCTAATTGTCACTAAAAATATTATATGACTATTGTTAATCTCTTTATCTACACTGCTACAGAAAATAAAGTCAATTAATTTTTTGCAACGTTGACATGTGATCTACGATGATGAGATACAAAATTCTCATTCAGAAATTGTCATCTCAAGATAGAATTTCATCATCTCAATTTTCTCTTATCTAGACAAAACCAATAACATTAAACTCAAACTTCATCTTAAGTACCAATAACATTATGTGAATGTGTAGTGTAGTTGTAGCTCTAATTAGATTTTGAATAAAATATAAGCAACCTAAAATGCTTATGTGTCGAAAGAAGGAGATACCTCATCTTCATTTTATATATATAGATTTATAAATGATATAATCAAGGTAAATACAACAACCATATCTTTGAGAATATATATAAAAATAAAGACTAAAATTAAAAGATATTATTCCTTTATTATTATTCTCTGTTACCCTCCCCCGTCAAGCGATGTTGTAGATGAAATCGAACACAGAGCTTGGAATGCAACAACTCAAAGTTGGGCAAGGAAGACTCTTGGTGAAGACATCGGTGAGTTGAAGATGAGATGGGACGAACTTAATGAGGAGGCGACTCGACGAGACCAATTCGCGAAAAAAATGGCAATCAATGTCAATGTATTTTGCTCGTTTATGAGCAACCCTATTTTGACTCCAAAACAGAGCACTTTTGTTGTCACAAAGAAGTGTTGGGGCAGGCGAGGGAAGCTGACCAAGTTTCCGAAGAAGTTGAGTGGCCCAAATTATTTCTAAGGTTGTGCTCGCGAGTGCCCGGTACTCGGACTCACAACTCGAGCGAGCAATAATGGGTTGTTTCTTTACACTACAAGAAACTAAATTTACACTCAAGAATATCGAATAGGCATAGGTGGAACGACAGGTCTCAGTGCAGCGAGCCCAATCCGCATCATAGTAACCAACCAGGGAGTAATCACTAGTGCAACCAAAAGAAAGCCATAATTAATAGTACATATAACATATCTCAGGATTCTCTTGACCGCGAGAAAGTGGTCAATGGTCGACGAGTGGAGAAACTGGCTAACATGATTCACGACATACGAGAGATCTAGGCCAGTAATAGTTAAGTACTATAGAACGAGCGATAAAGAGTGTGGTCGTTGAAGGTAGCACCCGTACTTAGGGGTGGGCATAAAACCGAAAACCGAACCGACGAATTTCGGTTTATTTGGTTCGGTTTATTCAGTTGTTCGGTTGAAATTTTTTAAAATTTTGGTTTTTTCGGTTCGGTTTATATTCTCTAAAAACCAAATAAACCGAACCGACCGAACTATAAATAAAAATAAATATAATTAATTAATATATATATATATATATATATATATATAAATAAAACCCTAGAATCTAGCAGTAAACAATTAAACATTCATTTTCATTTCTGTCGTTTCTTTTCCATTTTTGCCGATTCCCCCACTTTCACCACCGTCGTTATGCCCACCAGCGCCGTCTTCGATGTCTGCCTCTCTTCGTCGTCTTCGACTCTTCCACTTCACAGTATGTTCTGATTTGCTTGAATGCCAGATATTTAATTTCATTGAATATAAATTGGAGATCTACTGCAACATATTAATTATATTTCCAGATTTGTTGTAACATATTATTTAATTTATTTAAAGTAGATTATTTAGCATATTTAATAGCAGATTTTGTATATTTTATAAAGATTGCTTACATTTTGTATTATTGTTTTGATTTACAACAGATGTCTACTTCTAAAGAGCAAGCAAATGAAATTACTCAGCCAGAATAAGGATCTGGACAATCATAATGCAAGTAAGTTCAACATTCTATTTCGGTGGAAAATGAATTCTCATAGATTTACTGTTCTCTCAGAAATTGCTCGGATATTTTTGTTGTTCCCATCTCAAAGGTAGCTTCAGAATCTGCCTTTAACACGGGAGGACGAGTGCTTGATGCATTTTTAGGAGTTCATTAAGTCCTAAAATATAGTGCAATGTCTTTGTGCTCAAGATTGATTTCGCAAAAAAAAGTATTTTCCAGTTGAGGTTGAAGAAAGTATGGAGGATATTGAAGAAATTGAAAAAAAGTAATATATTTATATTTTATTGGTTTATAATTTCAATTCATATGTTATAATCTTTTAGATTTTGATCGTTATGTTTTCTTTTATAGGTTTTCGAGAAATGGCTTTTGAGAATTCAACCTATGTATGAAGATTTGTACTGTTTTTTAAAACTATTTATGTAATATACTAATATTTAAGGATTTGTAATGAGATTTTATTGTGTGGAATTTGTAGGTTCTATTATGTGGGATTTGTTTGATTATGAATTTGAATATATGTGGGATTTGTAATGAGATTATATTATGTGTGATTTGAATTTATTATGTAGAAATCTATGGAGTGTGGATGAACTTTTATTATGTAGAATTCTGTGGATGAACTTTTATTATGTAGAATTTATTATGTAGAATTTGTTATGTAGAATTCTTCTGATATTGCATATGGATGAACTTCTGTTATGTAGAATTGAATTTTTTAAAATGTTTATTTGTTTAAATATGTTTTTTTTAATTTTAGGCAGGAAAAATTCGGTTCGAACCGAACCAATCGAATTGTAATTCGGTTCGGTTCGGTTTTTATATAATTTCGGTTCGGTTCGGTTCGGTTCATTTTTTTAAAACTTCGGTTATTTCGGTTCGGTTGAAAAAAGGTCAAAATCGAACTGAACCGACCGAATGCCCACCCCTACCCGTACTAACTAGAGATTCCCCCCGGCATGGGGAGTCGAGACAAGCTTGGAATGGAGCAGGTTAACCCGAGTAAGAACATCATGAACACACTTAGCCTGACTGAGAAAGAGGCCAGTAGGGGAGTGGGTGACCTCGAGGCCGAGGAAGTAGCTAAGGCGACTAAGATCCTTGATCGCAAATTCCTTGTTAACCCGACGAATAAAATGCAGAATAGCATTTTGATCGCTCCCCATCACAATAATATTGTCGACATAGAGTAAAAGATATAGCGTGACATCATCGCGCCTGAAGTATAAGAGAGAAGGGTTTGCTCGACTATAAAGAAAATCCAAGGTGTTGACGATCAAACTAATTGTGAGCGAAAAGCCAAGGTCAGGAACCTGAGACAAGCCCTAGGTGACCATGCGGGATTTGTGGCGATCAATAGTACCATGCGCAAAATACTTGGTGCGAAAAACCCATTTCGAACCGACAATGTTTGTGGAGGGAGGGCGAGGAACCAACTCCCATGTTTTATTAGCATGCAACACATTGAGCTCAGATTTCATTGCAATTAACCAGTGTGGATGCTTAAGTGTCGATTTGAAGCTGTTGGTCTTGAAAGGAGTATATAACAAGTGTATGGGGGGGGGGGGGAATACACTTGTATGCAAATTCTTTTCTAACTTGATCAAACCAGAGCTCAGCAAGGTTGTCTTGGACAACTCTGCTGAAGATGATTAACTCTTCTAAGATAATCAATCTACTAAGTACTATTGAGTACTTAGTTGAATAACTATCTAGGGGAGTTATATGTGCGGAATAGTGGTTGGCCCTTTTAGTTTAGACTCCTTTAGATTCTGAAATCACTTAGTCAATTCAATACATTCCAGTTTCAGGGAACTTGTCCAAATCAGTTTTGCACAGTCTTTGAATGTTTATACTTTGAAAGATCAGTTTTGAGTGCAGTGTTGAATGTATGAAAGTACTTAAAATGTAAATCAACACAAGAGTTTATAGTGGTTCAGAGACTGAAGCTCCTACATCCACTTTCCCTGATTTAACAGGATAATTCCTTCACTCTTGGAATTAACTTGTTTTATAGTGCCAAGGTGCACTTGATCAAGAACACCACTCTTTGGTGAATTGATCCCTAGGATGTCTAGAGTCCTAGTACCCTCTTCTCAACTCAGAACCGAATTGTTCTTCTCTCAACAGTCAGCTCCTACCACTTCTACTACTACAACCTTCTCACTTTCACTCTTGAAAGATATGAGGATTGAAGTAAGGTTCCAACTAATGAGATATCCTTTACAATGAAGATCAGTGTATAAGGATAGGATATCTCTCTAAGCTTGTGTATGGATATACAACGTAGTTCAGCTTAGAAGAAGTGTTTGAAGACTAAGATAGTCTTTGAAAGCTTTGAAAGCACTCTAGCTTGTAAGTTCTTGTCAATGTTGGATTGTGTTGAGGTGCTTTCAAATGGTCTTCACACTTCTGTATTTATAGACAAATGAAGGATTTGCCCGTTGGAGAGGCAGCCCCAAATGTCCATAAATGTCTTATTTCAGTTCTTCAACTTAGAAGACAGAATCTTGATAGTGACATGTCCTCATTTGAGAAATAAACGGCTGTTAAGACTTTGTCTTCTTTCTGCAGCACTCTTCCCAATGTCTGACTTTCAGATTCTCTTGTTAAGACTTGGACATGGCTTCTGAAGGTTGTTCCATTGATAGGACAACATTCCTCATCATTTGGACAACTCTCCTTATCACTATCAGCAGTCTTGCTTATCAGCAAGGTTGGCTTGCTCTTCTTCAGATGAGTTGGCTCATACCCTTTGCTTTACTTCAAAGTGATCTTAGCATGTTGATTTGTAGTTCTTTAGGGTGTGGTTGTCTCTATTTCTTCAGCATAGTTGACCTCAAGCTTTCAGAGCACTTGATCTTGATTTCTTGTACTGAGACAACTCCTCTGGACAACTCTCCAGATCAGTATAGTTGGTCTTCAAAAGACTTAGTGTTGTATCCAGAGTTTGAGCCTTGAGGGGACTTGTTCTTTGATGAACTTCTAAGCATGTGTTCCCCCTCAAATTGTGCATCTAATCATCTAAGAGCTACCTAACATATTAGCTCCTCATCTAGCCTTTATACTATATGTTCTACCATTTCTAGAACATATTCAATCATGACTTAGGCATGTCTCAGGGGGTTTTGGTATTCAATCAAAACATAACTCATTTTATTCCCAACAATTTCCCCCTTTTTGATGATGCCAAAACCTATACAACTTATGCAAAAGTGACTTAGCTACACCTATTACATTATTCTTTAGAAGACATGACTAAGGTCAATTATCCTGAAAAACAATGTGTTAGTGTACTCACCATTCATGTTGCACATAGGTTTCATAGATAGGCATAGAGAGATGAGTGTATCTTGATTCAAAGTAAATTCAACTATCATTCATTAGAAAATCATTACAGGCATGTTGATAGTTGAAATTAACATATCAGAGCATGAATCATTAACACTAAATACATCAGAGCATTTAACTATACAAAATATTTCTAGAATTTTAGAATCAGATCAAATACTAACAACACTCAGCAGTATTTGGATCAGAGCAAAACATCAGATATCAGAGAATCATGCTTATATCAAGGCAATCCAAAGCATATCAGAACAAACAGATTTTCACAGCACACCACATCAGCACTCTTGACCATATTTTAGCATAGTTGATCAATCAAGATAGGTCAGAAGACTTAGCCATTTCAAAGGTCATCCTCAGGAGGTGGCAACATCCCATATTGTGCCCACACTCTTCTTTTCAAAGCCATGGATTCTTGGTTTGTTCCCTTAGGTCCAAGAACCATCTTGTTTAGCTTGAGGATCTCAGTGAATTCTCTCAGAATTTTTGCTTGATCAATCCATCCTTCAAGCTTTGGAGGCATGTATATGATTGGCTTGGGAGAAGTGAGTTCAAATCTTGCAATGTCAGCAGCTGCAAGCAATTGTTGATAAAGTTCTCTGTAGTACTCTATCATGAACTCAGCAAAAGTGGAGTTGGCATCCTTTCCATTCCATCTGTCAATGACATAGTAGTCATAGACAAACTCCCTTTTTGCTTCCTCCCATGAGTCATTCAGCTGTTTTGGTACCCATTTATCCAAGTGAGGATATTTGGTGTCCATTGGGATCAGTAGCTGTGGCTTCATCTTGTTATATGTTGCTCTCTTCCTTCTTGGCTTCTGGAAGTCTGCTCTTCTCTTATCTCTTGCCCTTTGTGCTTCATCCATCAAATCCATCTTTTCTTGGGCCCTCATCATGGCCAGCTTCTGTTGAGTTTCAGGGTCTTTGCCATACCATTCATGAAATAACTTTGATGGATCATTTAGCACCACCACTTTCTTCTTCTTGGGTCCTGGTCCAAAGCCTTCTTCATACAGCTCCTCCACATTTTCAGAAGCTTTGGCACCTTCAGAGGACTTAGTCTCAGTAGATTTGTCTTTTTCAGAAGACTTGTCTATTTCAGCTGTAGCACCCCGTTCCCGAAACGTTAGATTCTCTGTAACCCAGACGTGTCGAGGACGAGTTGCTAACTTTGCCATTTAAATTTTACTCATCATTTAAAAACAATTGTTAATGCAGCGTGAATTAAAAATAATCATATAAAGGTATTAGAAAATAGTATGATAGAATCTATCATTGATTTTAGTCCCATAAACTTAATTTGTAGCATAACGAGAATTTAAAACTTAAGTAACTTAATACATGCCATTATTTAAATAGAGTACCCTAAATATTTATTACTGGGAGTCTTGGTGTTACGGCAGCTCCCGAGCTTCCACTTCGAAATCTGAAATGTTAAATTGGATATGAGATAAAATCTCAGTGGATAACCTGCAGGCTGTTAGTCGTTTGGCAGTATACAAAATGTATTATTAAGAACCGGACCCGTCGGCCATTTCTCATTTGACTACATAAGTCTATTTGCCCGATAGATCCGTCGATCCTTAACCCGTAGGTCCAAGGGCCTGTTTGACTACATAAGTCTTGACCGGATAGACCCGTCGGTCCTTAACTCGTCAGTCCAACGGTCTTTAGATCCGAAGATCCGAAATAATCATAATTCATCAGTTGGTTTATATAATAAACACAATCGCATACACCAACTGACGACAAAACATTTACAACTGCACTGTAGATAATGTTACCCACCTTGTTATCTTGAAATTATGTTGGTTGACAGGGAATAATTGCTACAAGCCTCAGGGTGCCTTCAGTATCCACCAGCATATTTACAAAATTTATTTTCATTTGGCTCCAACATATCAATTACTTCTCATATCTTATTCTTGCTATCTAAAGATTCATTTTGTAATTTGTATCTTAACTTTGCGTAACTATATTTTATTCAGGAAATTTATTTATTAATTTTACTAAATTGCTTATTATATATGTTCGTAAAATTCTAATTGTTAGGCGCATGCTTATTCTTTTAAAGAAGTCATCCTACAAGTATTTTTTTTATGACATCTTTTCTCTATTCATGCATGTGTACATATTCATACCAAAGAGTAAATACTATAATTCCATATTTTCTTATTTCCAAAATGCCTATTCTAAATATATACACCTAAGTGCCTTACGTATATATATATATATATATATACAAAAATAAGCTCCATTACCTAGTTTCTTAACTTTTATAGAGATAGGATTTTATAAATATTTCACCAAATCAAATAGTTATAGGAATTAATACTTACGGGTTTTCGGCTTCTCTAAACAGAAATAATGAAAAAGGACGATCGTAACGGCTTCTTGAAAGACAAAAAGGATGATCGTAACGGCGCCGTGAGCTAGTATCGGAGAATGGGTGATGTTGATTTTGAGCGACGTAGAACTCCAGTAGTTGCTGCCTTCAAACTTAGTTTCGATTTTATTGTGAGAGGTGGGTGGATATGGTGGTGACGGAGCGAATTGTTTAGGGTGGAAGGGGTGGAGGTTTCATGTTTGCAAGGAGTCGAGAGGAGGTAATGAGGTGAAGATGCGTTTGAACGAAATACTTGGCCCCTATTTATACACTAATTTTTACCGATGAGATTGTGAATTTTCTATACGTGGCCTAAGGTTGATCATACTCTTAGTAGGAGGTGGAGTGTTCTAAAGGGGGTTAGTAAGCACTCCTAGTTTCATAGATTAGGCAGGTGTCTTTTTTTTAGCTTACTCTTACATACTCATCTATTTTAACTAATTAAATATTATATATATATATGTGTGCGTCCCTACTTTCCACACCTATCATTTATAATATTTTATCTCAAGTTCATTTCCATCCTTAATTATACGCACTTGTTTAAATTTTGAGATTACCTTTAATTTACTTATGAGTTTTTTTTTTAAATCTAATTCACATATATATGTTTTTAAATAATTTAAAAATTACTTTTATCTACACTTATACTTAATTGCTAGGGATACATCCGAGTCTGAGTAGCTTGTCCATTTTTCCCTGTAAAATAAAATTGTTTGGAAGTGCACAATAAACTTATTGAAATAAAAAATTTAAAATGATCAAACAATTAAATATAAACTTGCTCAGATATGAATTATGCTTTGGGGTTATACATCAGCAGTCTTGGATACCTCAGCATTCTTGGGCTTTTCAGCAGTTTTGGCCTTCTTTGAGGTAGGCTCATCATCAACAACTCTGAATTCATGTGGAAGATCAAGGCTGTTGGGAAAGTCAGTGAATGTTTCAACTTGTCTTTTCTTTCCTTTTGCCCTCTTAACCTTTCCTCTGGTTTGGACACCTTCAACATCTTTGTCCAAACCAGACACCTCACCACCTGGCCTTTGCTGTAACCTCACTCTTTCCTCTTGAGCTGAGGCCATTGAGTTCTTTAAGGCAAGTGCTAACTGCTCCTCTTCATCCAATTCATCCAAGTTTAGCACTGCTGGCTCCTTTCCCTTTCCTTCAGGTGCTTTGTCTTTACCATTTCCTCCTTTCACTGGGCTTCCAATCACTAATGTACCTTTTGCCCTAGCTCTTTCCCTTTCCCCCTTTTTGGCAGCATCAAAACATTCAGGCTTCAATTCACTCATAGTAGATGCCAATAAGGACTGGGCTTGGGTTAGAGACTTCATCTCCTCCAACAGATATACATTCTCATCATGTATATTTTGCATCCTATCACTGCTCAAGCTAAGGAAAGCTAGAACAGGCTTCATTGTCTGTTGAACAACCTCCTCCATGGTTGCCTTTAGAGATGCATCTAGTTGGGCCTTAAGAAGCTCAGTGAAGTTTGCCACTGCACCTTCAGCAATGTTGGCCAATACCTCTTGGGAAAAATTTTCTGAGTCTGCTTTCACCATAGCTAGCCTTTGCTCTTCAGCTCTTTGTCTCTGCAGGGCAGTTTTTCTTCCAAGAGCTTTCTTCACCACTGACCTCAATGTCTTCACATTCCTATTGTGGTTGATTCTTAGCAAAGATTGCTCTTTCTTTACATCCTTTGAAACTGATCTCATGGTGTTTTTAGCTTTTATGACTTCAGTGGAGATGGTTTGCAGACCAGTCTCAACTCCACTGATCCTTGCTTCCAAGGTAGGTAACACCACATCTTCTGAGCCAGTTAACCTCATTTCTACAGATGCCAAGGTTCTTCCATGCTCATCCAAAGCTCCAGAAGTTTTTGCATGAGCTGTTTGGACTTGATGAGCCAAAGAATCCAATTTCTCTGATTGCATCCCAAGCAAGGCTTGTGCTGATCCACTATCAACTTGGATGGGTGCATCTGTTAAGAGTTCATCTGCAAAAATTTGATCAAAGGTTATACCTGCAATATCAGACAAATCAAATGAGTCAGTAAAAACACATTTATCTCCCTCAATTTCTGTTTCATAAGACTCTGATACATCAACAGTTTTCTCCTCATTTTCAACTATTTCTTTTCTCCCTTCATTAATGATTTCCTCACTTAAAGGTACATGCCTCCTCTCATCAAGGGATTCCTGAAGTTCAGATTTGACTTCAAGAATAGCCTGCCCTTCCTCACTTATATCACCCTCATTTGGTGGTACACTCACTATCCTAGTGATCACCACCTCTCTATCATCCTCTACTCCCTCTGGTTTTTCAACTATCATCTCCTTTTCAACTCCTTCACCTAGACCTGCAGCATCTCCACCTTCAACAAGGTTCAAAGATGGCAGTTGTGGGGAGATCACAGTGCTTATATCAACAGCCACTGAGTCATCCTGAATGATTAAGGGCTGATCAGTGTCCAACTCATCTAACACTGAATAGGCCTTAACCAAACCAGCCTCTAAAACAGGAACCTCCACATCTTTAGGCTGTGCCTTGGGTTCAGAAGAACCTTCATTGGCAGATGTGTCTTTGGTTGTGTTACCACCCTTGGTCAACACCTCTGAAGATACAGAGCCTTTCCTATGATAGGTTCTAGGAGGGTTGGATAATCTTTCAGATACAGAAGGCTTAGGGATATTGGCTTGAGGGGTTTCAGGAGGGTTGAGTTTTGAGGGGTTTGAGGGATCATCAGGGGAATCATCATCATTAGAGCTACTTTCAGGGTGTTTGATGCCCTTAGCTTTTCTTTCCCTCTCCTCATTAATCTTATCAGCTACCAGCTATGCAAACACTTCCTCATCAATGAGAAATCTTGTCTTTGAAACTCCAGCAAAGTGTAGCAATCTGTTCTCCTCCACTTGCCACCAGTTTGCACCCTTATCTTGGATGACTTGTGATATCTCCATCATAGACTTGTCTTTTACATCAACAAACATCCTTAGATCATGAAATGTCCTCTGAATTCTTGGAAATTCAGCAAGCTGTGGGTACAGACTGTCCACAGTAGCCTTGGCTCCTCCTCTGAGCATACTTTCATAAGTATACTCCTCCTCATCTCCACTTGAATGGGGACTTTGGGTTATAGGGGAGTTGGCTCTGGGTTCTCCTAATGTGGCTTCAGGAAGGTTTAGTTCATGAATGTTGGTTTCAGAAAGGTTGGGTGCAATAGAAGGTGCTTCAGTTGCTTTTGAGAGCAATGGATCTGAAGGGGCTTTACTCAGGGGGGTTGGCTCAAAGAGTGCAGCTTCTAAAAGCTTTGAATAATTGAGCATAGATGAGTTAAGGGGAGAATGTAATCTAGTCTCATCTACTGCTATATCTGCTAGCACATCTATCCCACTTCTTTGCACACTCCCTTCAGGAGAGTATCTCTTTGTAAGATTGATGGGGGTGATAGGTTGATTGGTTGGGGTTATATGGGTTTCAGGGGAGTTGGGCTCAGGATTCTTAATTTCAGGGATATTGGCCTCCATTGGTTGACCTTCAGGGATCTTGGATTCTGGAGTACCAGAACCAGATGAGTTAGTCCTTGACTTGGATTTGGTCCTGCTTTCAGCTCTGCTCTCTCTAAGAGCAAGTTGTAGAGACCTTTCCTCTTGAAGCTCCAACACTTTTTCAGTAGGCTTGGCCCTTCTCTTGCTAGCCCTACTGCTCCCACTTCCTTCACCATCCTTCTCAGGGACAACCTCCCTGATCCTCTTATCACCCTTAGACTTTTGTCTAGTCTCATTGTATTTCTGTCTCAACTCTTCTGAATGATCAGAAGGTACACTCACTCCCTCTTCAGCAACTTCTTCAATTTCAGTTGAAGCATCTGATTTCTCCTCTGAGGGGATTTGAGACATTTTTCTTGTTTTCACCATTCTGGCCTTTGTCCTTTTCTTCAATTTAGGCTTCTACTCCACCTTTTCTTCAGCAGGTTTGGCCATTAGCATCCTTCTTTGCTCAGTTTTCTTGCTGAGCTTTCTGAACAGAATCTTTTGGGCTGGGAGGGGCTTTGCAAAGGTTTGCATCTGTGAATAATGGGAGAACTTCTCAATCAACAAGCTTGCCCTGGTCCAATACTTGAGTTTCCCATCTAGCACAACCTTGTTGTGGGCTCTCACTTTAAACTTAGCCTTTTCCTTCATCATTTCAGACATGATGAAGGTCCTCCAATCAAAATTGATGCCTTTGTCACTGGCATCAATAACTGCAGCCATGATTCTGATTCTTGGATGGCTGACTTGCTCCAAACTTCCAGTATTACTCAAGAGACTCTTAGCAACTACCTCAAAGAGGTTGAGAAATTCTGGTTTGAGAGTCTTCTTGTTTTGTGTTGAAGAGATGGGACCTGGAACTATGAGTCATTCTTGTGCTATCTCCTCTTCGTGATCAACACCATAAAATTCTGGATTCCTTCCCTCTGAAGGCAATCCAAAAGCTCCTTCAAGATCTTCTGAAGAGAATTTCACTCTATGAAATCTCTCTTCCTCCTCACCCTCTGCAATATATGACAGTCTGGTGGAAACTTCACCATCTTCTGGCTTACCTCTCCATTTAAGAAAGGCAAAGAACTCAGCCATGTAGCTTTCCAGACAAGATCTTGGCTTCTCTTCCATAAACTTTTGAAGACCAGCCCTTCTCAACCATCTCAGGGTTGGAGTGATTTCAGGATCTTCACTTGTAAATGATACTATTGGCTCAAAGTGAAGGCTGTTCTTATTGCTCAAGTATCCAAAATCAAGGTCTAGAGCCTTGTTGGAGAAATCTATGATCATCTCTGGTCTAACTTTGGGAGTCATTGAAAATTACAGAGATAAAATTGAGAGGGTTTTGAGAGAGTTTGAAGAAAATGAGCTAGGGTTTCGAATGCTTGGGGAAGAAGATTGTGTGGGGAGTTCTTAAGACTTGAGAATATTCTAAAAAGAATGTTTGTCAATGAGTTGGTGAGATTTGTGTATTTTCAATGGTTGTCAAAAATGGAAAACACACTTGGACGGCCAGGATGAATTTCAGGGGAGTTGGCCAGTTTTGATCCAATGGTTAAAAACCAATGTAACAGTGAGTTGTTGGTTTTATTCAAAACGTGGAAGGTATTTAATATTAGTTAATGGTTGGGGAGTTTTTCGAGATAGATCATGGCTTGAAAAGTGTAATGCAAACAAGAGTTAAATCTTGGCATTTAATGCATGGAAAGTGACCTTTTGGGTGGGGGACAAATTAAATGCCACAGAGATGATATCTGTAATTGGGACAGTTATCAAGGTAGACAATGATTACCCAAAATAGGTGCTTATCAAACCAAGAAAATAGTTTGATAGCCAAGACAACTTATCTGACCCTACAAGGACAAGTGTCCTGAAGAGATGTGGACAAGAGTCCTGAGTTTCAATGGACAAGTGTCCTGAGTAATTGTGATCATCTCTTCTGTACTTCAGTAGACTTGTCCAAGTCTACTGAATATCAATTCAGCTCTTTTACTCCCATTAACTTCAATGAGTTTTACTTGTCCAACTTCCCTGGATCAAGTAAACCCAACTCTGCTGATAGCTCCAGAAACCTTGCCTCTGCAAGTGGCTTAGTTAGAATATCAGCTTTTTGATGATCTGTATGGATCTTGACCAACTTTATGTCCTTCTTCTCCACATGATCTCTAATGAAGTGATGCTTGATGTCCACATGTTTGCATCTTGTATGCAAGACATGATTTTGTGATATAGCAATGGCACTATTGTTATCACAAAATATTGGCACTTCAGTAGAGTTGACTCTGTAGTCTCTTAGTTGTTGTCTCAACCATAGGATCTGAGCACAACAACTTCCAGCTGCAACATATTCAGCTTCAGTGGTGGAAGTTGCCACTGTGTTCTGCTTCTTGGAGAACCAAGATATGAGCTTGTTGCCTAAGAATTGACAGGTCCCTGAAGTGGACTTTCTATCAATTCTGCAACCTCCATAATCAGCATCTGAGTAGCCAGTTAACTCAATGTTGTCATCAACAGGGTACCAAAGGCCTAGGTTCTCAGTGCCTTTGAGATACCTCAAAATCCTCTTAGCAGCCTCAAGATGGCTTTTCTTAGGATTTGCTTGGAACCTTGCACAAACACCTACTGCAAAGGTGATGTCAGTTCTGCTGGCAGTGAGATAGAGAAGTGAACCAATTATTCCTCTATACTCAGTAGAGTTGGTTGACACACCACTCTCATCAGGATCCATCTTCCAATTTGTGTTCATTGGGATCCTTACTGGCTTGCTAGTAGCACACCCAAACTTCTTGATCATTTCTCTAGTGTACTTAGCTTGGTTGATGAAGATTCCTTCTTTTGATTGCTTGACTTGTAGGCCCAAAAAGAAGTTCATCAACCCCATCATGGACATCTCAAACTTGCTTTGCGTAAGCTTGGAGAACTTCTCACACAGCTTTTCATTTGGAGATCCAAAAATTATGTCATCCACATAAATTTGGACAAGCAAGATGTCCTCTCCTTCAGAGATTCTGAAGAGAGTTCTGTCCACAGTTCCCTTGGTGAATCCATGATCCAAGAGGAATTGTGACAGTGTATCATACCAAGCCCTAGGGGCTTGCTTGAGTCCATATAGAGCCTTCTTTAATCTGTAGACTTGATTTCCAATCTCAAATCCTGGTGGTTGCTCCACATAGACTTCTTCCTTCAAGACTCCATTCAGAAAGGCACTCTTGACATCCATTTGGTACACTTTGAACCTCTTGTGGGCTGCATAGGCTAGAAAGAGCCTTATTGCTTCTAGCCTTGCCACAGGTGCAAATGTCTCATCATAGTCAATGCCTTCATGTTGGCAATAGCCTTTTGCCACAAGTCTTGCTTTGTTTCTGACAATCACATCATTTTCATTCTTCTTGTTCTTGAACACCCACTTTGTTCCAATAACATCTTGATGTGAAGGTCTATCCACCAGCTCCCATACTTCATTTCTGGTGAATTGATTCAGTTCTTCCTGCATGGCTGTGATCCAATTGGCATCTTGAAGTGCTTCCTCAATGTCACTTGGTTCTTGCTCTGACAAGAAACAACAGAAAAGAGCACTTTCACCATGAAATCTCCTTGTTTTGACTCCTATACTTGGGTCACCAAGTATTAGATCAGTAGGATGGTCAGACAACCAAGTCCTTCTTTTTCTGATCTCTTCAGTAGAGTTGTCCTCTACTGAAGTTGAGTCATTTTGATCATAAAATTCAGGAAAGTTTAATGCAGGATCTAATTCAGGATCATAATCAGGGGTGTTGTCCTCAATGTCAGGGACATTGGCATTTTCAACATTTTGAGTTCCCCCTTGATTATTTAATCCATTAACTACCTCAGCAGGAACTGCTTCTTCATTGGTAGTTGTTACCTGGATGTGAACTGGGATTGGATCATTCAGTTCATCATTCCTTTCAGTGGGATTTGCCTCAGGAGAATTGCCTTCAGGGTTGTTGTCCAAAGTGAAATTTTCAGGTGGGTTGGTTTGGACAACTTCTATGAATTCAGTGTCTTTGTCTTTTAGGCTCAGTCTGGTTGTCCTCTGTGTGATTTCTTCTGATTCCAAGTTCTCATTCCTGAACTCATGAATAGATTCATCAAACACAACATGAGGTGTTTCTTCCACAATAAGGGTTTTCTTGTTATATACCCTGAAAGCTCTACTGATTTGAGAGTATCCAAGGAATACTCCTTCATCAGCTTTGCTATCAAAGGCTTTCAGCTGATCTTTCCCATTATTGTGAATGAAGCATTTGCAACCAAAAATGTGAAAGTATGACACTTTAGGCAATCTTCCTTTCTAGAGTTCATAGGGGGTTTTGCCTTGCCCCTTAGTGATCAAGCATCTATTCTGAGTATGGCATGCAGTGTTTATAGCTTCAGCCCAAAACCTCTTAGGCAAATTAGAATCAGCAATTAAGGTTCTAGCAGCTTCTTTTAAAGTTCTATTCCTTCTCTCTGCAACTCCATTTTGTTGAGGAGTTCTAGCTGCTGAGGTTTCATGAGCTATTCAATTAGATGTGCAATACTCATTGATGTATGAATTAATGAACTCTGTGCCTTTATCAGATCTTATCTTGATAATGCTAAGGCTCTTCTCATTTGATAATCTCTTTAACAGTTCAGGTAGTTTGACTTGAGTTTCCTTCTTATTAAGGAGAAATACTACCCATGTAAACCTAGAGAAGTCATCTACTACAACCAATGTGTATTTTCTACCATTTATGCTTGCAGGGGTAATTGGTCCAAAAAGGTCCATGTGTAGGAGTTCAAGCACCCTTTCAGTAGAGATGACTGGTTTTCCCTTAAATGAGGCTTTAATCTGTTTTCCTTCTTGGCATGGTTTGCAAACATGCTCCTTAATGAAAACCTCATTAGGCAGTCCTTTAACTAATGCATTTCTAGCAATTTTGTTCATTGTTTTGAAGTTCAAGTGGTTTAATCTTTTATGCCATAACCAACTTTGTTCACTAGAACTCTTAGCAATGAAGCATGCAGCATCAGTAGACTTGTCCCAGTCTACAAAGTACACATTTTCTTTCCTAGTTCCAGTCAATATAGTTTGTTGAGTCCTATCTTCAATTAAGCATTTTCCATTAGAAAACTCAACATTGAAATCTTTGTCACAGAATTGACTGATACTTAGGAGATTATATTTGAGACCAGCCACATAAGATACATTGGATACTTTGATGTTACCAATCATCAAAGTACCATAACCTTTTGTAGTTGCTTGTGAGTTGTCTCCAAATGTGACATTTGGGCCTTCTTTTTCAATAAAATCAGTGAGGAGTTCCTTGTTTCCAGTCATGTGCCTTGAACATCCACTGTCAAGGTACCATGCTGACTTTTTGCTCATGCTCCTCTTCTGGTGGCCCATAGGTACCTGCAATTAGATAGGTTTAGGTACCCTTTGAGTTTTGGGTCCTGAGAGGTTAGTTGTACCTTTAGGAACCCAAACTTGCCTAATAACCCTGATTGATTCAAGGTGGCTAAGTTGTCTTCCTCTAGCATCTACATACACTGTCTTTCCCTTAAATGCCTTTGGGAAAGTGTGTGTGAATGTGTTAACTCTGTAAGTTTCAGGAGAGTTGTCAAATCTCCTGAACTTTTGAGTTCTTTGTGCTACTTGAGGGAATCTTTGAGGAAAGGCTTTCTTATGACCATTACCCTTTGGTATGAAGGGTTTTGGTTGTCTCATTTTATTTTGTCTTTGATGATAGTTATCCTTAGGTCTATTCAGCTGAGGCTTTCTCAGAAGAGTTGGCCTAGGCTGATTATACCTTGGATAATTCCTCTGAACATTGTTCAGTAGAGTTACCCTTCCAATGGGTCTACTCTGCTGACCAACATTCCTCTTATGTTCAGGAGCTTTGGCCATTTCCTTAGGTTTAGGCCTATTCTCCTGAAGCATTTGAGTAGGCAGATCATCCATTTTGCCCTTTCCTTTGTTCAGTGGCTGAATCACTTCATTTTCAGTTTGTGCCACTGACTTAACAAAGATTCTCTTAGTGCTACTTACAGAAGCAACACTAAGACAAGGTGAAGATTCAAATGGATCAAAACCTAATCCACTTTTTTGAGCCATAGGTCTTTGATAACTCTGAATTTCCTCTATTGCTCTAGAGGATTTCTTCAGAGCAGACATCTTTAATTTCAGGCTCTCTTCACTTGATTTAAGAATGTCATATTCATGTGAGAGATTTTCAAACTTGGCATTTAGAATTTTAAGTTCAAAATCTTTTCTCTTCTGAGAGAGAAGTTGATCATCAATCTCCTTTTGTTGGTCAACTGTCCTGAGATTTGCTTCCTCAAGCTCTCTCAAGACTTGTTGATACAACTCAGTAGACTTGACATCAACAACTGCCTCAGAGTTTTTGGCAAGTTCAATGGCCAATCTTTCATTTTCTCTCACACAATTATCATGAAATTCTTGTAGCATAGTGAAATCTTCCATCAACTTTCCAAGGGAAAGCTTCAAGTTGACCTCACTATTGTTTTGTGAGATGAATGATGGTGAACTAGAAGTAGAGGATACCTCATCATCCTCAAGAGCCATGTTGCAGACATCATCATCATCATCACTGTTGGAGAACAATCCATCAGAAGAGTTGAAGCTTTCAGCACTATCAGATTCTTCACCAGCCATCATGGCCTTTCTATTGGTGAATTTTCTGTCTCTTTTAGCTTACCTCTCTCTTCTCTCCTAAGAGCTTAATTCAGGGCAATCATACTGGAAGTGCCCTTTCTTCTTGCAGTTATAGCACAGATCTTCATCATCTTCTTTCTGTGATTCTTCTCTTCTTTTTGATGATGAGGGTTCAGCTCTACTGGACCTTCTCCTATCAGAGTACTTGTCCTCTGATCTTTTCTCTTCAGGCTTTTTGGCTTCAGCCTGATCTTTAGGAGAGTTGTACCTTCTCCTGAATTTGTTGTCCTGGTAGAATTTCTTGTATCTACCAAACCTTGAATTTAGCTTTTCAAACCTTCTAGCCATCAAGGCTAGTTCTTCCTTCATTTCAGTCTTTGAGACTGACTTTGATGATCTTGGAGTGGACTGCATTTCTGGTTCAGCAGCTTTGGCTTTGAATGCCACTCCCTTAGTAGGATTTGAAGGTTCCTCAATAGGCTTTTTTCTATTGAGGTCGAACTCATAAGCTTTGAGTTCTGAGAAGATTTGTTGCATGGGCGTGGTGGAAAGATCTTTGGTATTTTGCATCATTACAGCATAGACATCCCACTTTTGAGTGAGACTCCTCAAGATCTTCAATCCAACTTCTCTCTTGGTGTAGACCTTGCCCAATGAGTTGATCTCATTCATCACATCAGTGAATCTACCAGCAAACTTATCAATGGACTCCTCAGACTCCATTGCAAACTGTTCAAATTTCTGCACTGCCACTTGGAGCTTATTCTCCTTGATCTTTTCAGTACCCTCACACATTTCTGCAAGAGTATCCCAAATCTCTTTGGCAGTTGTGAAGTGGTAGACCCTTCCCATGATTGCATCTGGAATTGTTTGGTAGAGGGTGTTCATGGCAAGATAATTCAAATTATCTTTCCTCTTTTCATCAGTAGTGAAGTCATCTTCATCTTTGGGAATCAATTCCCTTATATCTGCTCTTTGAGCCTCAGTGACTCTGGGATTGACAAAGGTGAACACAAAAGGACCTCTTGGGATCACTCTTAACATATCAGTATGCAGAGATGCAAGATGAGCCCTCATTCTGATTTTCCAGAAATCATAATTGTCTATTGAGAACATGGGCAATTTGTGATGTGAAATGTGGTTGACTGGATTTGTGGCCATGTTGTCCAATCCTTGAACATTTGGAGGTGGAACAGCAGCATTGTTGTTGGCCATATCTCAAGAACACACAGTTAGTCAACAATTGATAGGATTTCAGATAGATCAGTTCAGTGACCACACCAAATATGTGATTTTGAAAACCAAGATGGCTTTTCAGAAGCAGTGGTCTTTGAACCCCTGCTCTGATACCACTTGTTGGTCCTGAAAGGAGTATATAACAAGTGTATGGGGGGGGGGAATACACTTGTATGCAAATTCTTTTCTAACTTGATCAAACCAGAGCTCAGCAAGGTTGTCTTGGACAACTCTGCTGAAGATGATTAACTCTTCTAAGATAATCAATCTACTAAGTACTATTGAGTACTTAGTTGAATAACTATCTAGGGGAGTTATATGTGCGGAATAGTGGTTGGCCATTTTAGTTTAGACTCCTTTAGATTCTGAAATCACTTAGTCAATTCAATACAGTCCAGTTTCAGGGAACTTGTCCAAATCAGTTTTGCACAGTCTTTGAATGTTTATCCTTTGAAAGATCAGTTTTGAGTGCAGTGTTGAATGTATGAAAGTACTTATAATGCAAATCAACACAAGAGTTTATAGTGGTTCAGAGACTCAAGCTCCTACATCCACTTTCCCTGATTTAACAGGATAATTCCTTCAATCTTGGAATTAACTTGTTTTATAGTGCCAAGGTGCACTTGATCAAGAACACCACTCCTTGGTGAATTGATCCCTAGGATGTCTAGAGTCCTAGTACCCTCTTCTCAACTGAGAACTGAACTGTTCCTCTCAACAGTCAGCTCCTACCACTTCTACTACTACAATCTTCTCACTTTCACTCTTGAAAGATATGAGGATTGAAGTAAGGTTCCAACTAATGAGATATCCTTTACAATGAAGATCAGTGTATAAGGATAGGATATCTCTCTAAGCTTGTGTATGGATATACAATGTAGTTCAGCTTAGAAGAAGTGTTTGAAGACTAAGATAGTCTTTGAAAGCTTTGAAAGCACTCTAGCTTGTAAGTTCTTGTCAATGTTGGATTGTGTTGAGGTGCTTTCAAATGGTCTTCACACTTCTGTATTTATAGACAAATGAAGGATTTGCCCGTTGGAGAGGCAGCCCCAAATGTCCATAAATGTCTTCTTTCAGTTCTTCAACTTAGAAGACAGAATCTTGATAGTGACATGTCCTCATTTGGGAAATAAACGGCTGTTAAGACTTTGTCTTCTTTCTGCAGCACTCTTCCCAATGTCTGACTTTCAGATTCTCTTGTTAAGACTTGGACATGGCTTCTGAAGGTTGTTCCATTGATAGGACAACATTCCTCATCATTTGGACAACTCTCCTTATCACTATCAGCAGTCTTGCTTATCAGCAAGGTTGGCTTGCTCTTCTTCAGATGAGTTGGCTCATACCCTTTGCTTTACTTCAAAGTGATCTTAGCATGTTGATTTGTAGTTCTTTAGGGTGTGGTTGTCTCTATTTCTTCAGCATAGTTGACCTCAAGCTTTCAGAGCACTTGATCTTGATTTCTTGTACTGAGACAACTCCTCTGGACAACTCTCCAGATCAGTATAGTTGGTCTTCAAAAGACTTAGTGTTGTATCCAGAGTTTGAGCCTTGAGGGGACTTGTTCTTTGATGAACTTCTAAGCATGTGTTCCCCCTCAAATTGTGCATCTAATCATCTAAGAGCTACCTAACATATTAGCTCCTCATCTAGCCTTTATACTATATGTTCTACCATTTCTAGAACATATTCAATCATGACTTAGGCATGTCTCAGGGGGTTTTGGTATTCAATCAAAACATAACTCATTTTATTCCCAACAGAAGCCCTTAGGCTCGTCGGAGACTGAGAGAGGCAGACAAAAGTCCGGTGGTAGCAATGTCGGCAATGTGTTGAGGCTTAAAAATTCCAGACTTAGCTTGAGTTACCATCAAGTGAGTTGGAACAGGTACTGGGCGAGCAGCCGGTGACTGGTTAGTCGGGCAAGCAATAGGGGGCACCTTAGGGGCCGACCGAGCAGGAGGTAGAGCTGGAGGAAGGGGGTCAAGGAAAATACCACAAAGAGGCCAAAGAGGAGTAGATGATTGTTCCATGAATAAACTGAATTAAAGAGATTCAATAGGCGAGGGCGGAGCATGAGCAACCGAGAACAGAAACACAGTCTCATCAAACTGAGCATGCCGAGTAGTATAGAAGTGGGAAGCGATCGGATCGTAACACCAAAACCCCTTTTGGGAAGAGTTTTAACCCATAAATATACCCGGAGCACTACGAGGAGTAATCTTGTGAAGAGCATAATCACGAAGATACGGAAACACCCGGTAGCCAAACGTTCTAAAAATTTCAAAATTCGGAACAATGTCGAACAGGAGTTGAAAGGGCGACCTATCCCCGAGAACAGGTGTGGGCAGACGGTTTATAATGTAGACAACTGTGGAGAAAGCATCAACCCGGAAGTGAGCAAGCATGCTCGCTTGAAACAACAAGCGATATGACGATGCTTGCGTTCAACTCGACCATTCTGTTGAGGAGTGTATAGACAAGATATGCAATTAACAAAGAGGACAAGATATGACCATTAACAAATTCCGTTCCACCATCACTTTGGAAAGCCTTAATTGAAGTGGAGAACTGTTTGCTAACAAATCAGACTTGACGTGCAGGGAATAAAGCCAAGTAAATCTGGAGAAATCATCCACAAAAATAACATAGTGCTGAAAGCCATCATTTTGAAGCAACAGGGTCAAGTCCCCAAATATCACAATGAACTAAATCCCTAACATGCGATGCTCGCTTTTCATTCAAAGAATAATATAAATGTTTACTCTTAGCCAATCGACATGGAGTACATAAGCCTGGGGTGGGCAACAAAGAAGTAAGGGACAACAAGCCCAATTTGCGCAACAAATTAATGACAGAAATAAGAACATGGCCCAATCTATGATGCCAACATTCAGAAAAGGCCCTCAACGAGGAGCTTCGTAAGGCAGTGACCAAAACTAGAGTACCCCGCTCACAAAAATAGAGTCCTCGACTATGTCGACCCCTCGTAAAGGGTTGCTTGGTTGCCCGATTCTAAATGGCAAAGGAGTCATTAGTAAACAATATGTCAACATGAAAATCAGAGGTAAGCTTACTAATGGATAATAATTTCTTTGTAAGATGCAGCGCCACAAACATATCTAAGAAGAGAACATCCTTATTAACCGAATACGACCCAACATGAGTGATCAGAATAGTAGAACCATTAGCAACAATAACATTATCGTTACCAGAATAAGGATGAAGATTATCCAAATCAGCGGAGGCAGCACTATCGAGGAACTAGTTTGAGGCCGAAGGCTGGGAGACATGACACTCAGTATCAAGGGCATGAGCAAGATTGACTGCAGATGGGACTAGAGTTGTCAAAATGGGTTGGGCCCGTTGGGTCGACCCGCCCCCGCCTACTAATATAGTGGGTTGGATTGAGTATTTAGAAGCCCGTTTAGGAGCAGGCCTATACGGGCTGGACCGTGCGAGTCACGGGCGGGGCGGTTTGGCCCGCGGGCTTTTTAATTTTTTTTTAATTATTATTATTTTTGTCTACTAAATGAAAGAAAAATAGAAAGGGCTAATAGTCTAACACCCTAAAGCTTAAACAAATGTTTTCCTAGGTTAGTAGGATGTAAGAATTGGTATATAATGGATTTTGATTGAATTTTGGACGCTAATTCTCGAATTTGAAAGTTTTCTTGATTTTCTAGGGAATTTGTTTAAGAAGGACATTGTAGAATCTTGATTGTTAGTGAAAACAAAGAGACATTTTTTATTGAATTTTTTATATTTAATTTTTTAATTTTATTTAATTGCATATTATTATTAGTATGTGTAATAGAATTTAGAATTTACTTGTTGAATTGCTTTCGTTTATGTACATCTTATTTATTTTGACTATTTTGTATACATTATTGCTTAAATTTTAAGTTTATGTATGCTTTGTTTGTTTTTATTATGTTTGTAGGCATTGTTTATATACTATTTAAAATATATTATAAATATTGAATATTTTATGAAAAAGCCTTTGGGCTAGCTCGCCAAATCCACAAACCGCTTTGGGTTGGGTTGGGTTGAGTAGTTTTCAGCCTGTACTTGTCGCGAGCCGGACCGTCGAAGCCCGCAGAATGACGATTGAGATGGGTTGTGGACCGTTCTGACAGCTCTAGATGGGACATAGTATACCGCTCCGAGAAATGATTAGTATAATGGTCATACTGTTGGTAGATCTAGCATGTGGGAGGACGACGAGCATGAGTTGAACCACCTATCGAGGAACCAGTAGTCGCTTGCTTGGCCACCAGAATTCCAAGAATACGGATGACGGGATTTAGTGCCAGAACGAGGAGACTTACTCGAACAAGGAGAAGCAACGAACACCGGAACGAGCGAGGACGAGAAGTCCATCGAGCGAGTAAACTGCTCATAGTTTAAGGCTTGATGGATTAGATCCCGAAACATAGGCATGGGCGACATAGCCATGCGAATGTCAGAAAAACCAGCAAACTGGGGGGCCGTGGCATAATTGCAAGTTGATCCCTCAAAAATAGAGAAAATACAAGTTTGACACCGAAATTGGGGTGACTCGGCCGAGTTGGGGTCACTCGGCCGAGTGGAGTACTTAAAAAGCGTGCCACGACTTTGTCTAGCCGAGACTCGGCCGAGTTGGGGTCACTCGGCCGAGTGGTCTTCAAGTCCAGCACCTAAGGCTTTCAACTCAACTCGGCCGAGTTGGGTCACTCGGTCGAGTGCGCAGTGATGTCCAAACTCGCAGATTCGGCCGAGTTGGGTCACTCGGCCGAGTGCGCAGTAAACCCAAAAGTTTCAGATTCGGCCGAGTTGACTCACTCGGCCAAGTTGCCTCCTTCTCTTCTCGTTTCATGCATAACTTTCGCCTCGGGTGTCGGATTGACTCGATTCCTTTGGCTAATTCACTCCGTTTTTCAAGACGAATCCAACCGTGCACTCCTCTTCCTGATCCAGTGAGGTATGGTTGGTGTTTTGCTCCATATTTCATCGTATTTCCTACAAAATCGATAAAACACAACCTTTCTCTCATTTCGGCTCAAACAATCATAATCAATGCATAAATCAATGAAATCCACATCAAAACATGCTTCACATGTGCCTCTAAAACGTGTAAATTCCACCCGAATAAAACTCCCCCAAACTTAAAATGTTGTTTGTCCTCAAACAACTAAGCACTTAAAGCAATGAGGGTGGAATGATCACAATGAAATATTCAATGCAAATCACACATGCAAAGTAAGGTGTAATGATATCTCTTTCTCAAAGTGCATTTTTCAATGAAGGTTATAGGCTCATTATTGCAATTCACACTCATGGATCAAGGAATGCATAAACACACAACACATTGTGAATGGGAAACATAATCCAAATGCTCAAGTCCTCTACTCACATGACAAAGTGTTTCTCTCAAACACACAAACAAATTGAGGATATTAATGCACTCATCAACCAAGTTATGCTATGCAATCACCATATGCTTGCCCAACTTCTACTTTTCACAATACTCAAATGCTCAACAATGTGATCAATAGGACTTAATCAAGGATGTAACATTGGCTCTTTGGACAAGGTAGGATGAATTTGGGAATTGTGACTCTTCTAGTGGAGGAAAAAGCTTGTTGTTTTACAATGTGTGCTTTCACTTTCAAAGCTTACAAACTTAATTCTCACTTTTCTTTTTCCATTCTTTTTCAAGCATTCATCACCTCATTTTTTGAACCATTTTTCTTTTCAAGCTTTTGGGGCTCTTTGTCCCTCTTTTCTTTTCCTTGATTTTCTTTTCATCTTTCTCTTTTTCTTCTTTCAACTTTTCCAACTTTTCTTTTCACCAAAGATATTCATTCAAGCACATGTTTTCCACTTTGTCTTTTATCCCCCACTAGATATAGGTATCAAAGGCTCAAAAAGGCTAAGTGGTTAACATTGTAGTTTGCCAAGAAATTGAGGAATTAAGCTCAAGGGGCTAACTACGGAAAATTACTTCGGTTTTGGGAAATTTTGGTTAAGTGAGTCTTTTTAGAACAAGATGGCCTATATCACATCACATCATCTCACACAATCATGCTTTCAAACAAGAATTTAGGCAAGTTCTAGGATCACTAGCAATAACCTAGTCCACTCTCAAATGAACTAAACCGGATTACATGTTCGATTTATGGCTCAATTCTCACCGGTTTATTCAATAGAACTCTCACATTCATCAAATGTTCCCAAACAACAACACATCATGCATCCATGCTATCAAAGATCACAAATATGAACACAATCATGATACTATATTCCAACACCAATCATGCATACATTCAAAGCAAATAGACATCACCACAACCACTCAACAATGGATTCCAATGATTATTCATGCTCACATTTCACCAAATATCCACTACCCAACATATGATCAAAACCAACCTAAACAATATAAGCATGTAAAAGACAACTAGTAGAATGACGAACCGGTGCAAGGGTAACAACTAGTAGAAAAATAAAAGAAAAATAACTCCCCCAAACTTAGAATTTTACTATGTATAAATTCTAAGTTTGGGGTTACAAGTTGTTACCTCCCTCCTTGCACATCCAATGCTTCTTCAAAGATCATGTAGATGTTGTTAATCCTTAAATGCCTTAACATTATCAACAACCTCTTAATTTGACCTTCCGAGATTTTTTCTAAGTCTTTTCTGAAATGCTACATTAAATGTTGATCTAAATGTTGTCGCATTTCTGGCAGGATCTAGAAGCTTCTACAAGGATCTGGAACCTGGAAGATTCCAGAACATTGGAGAACATGCTAGAACGGCCTGGAACCATTTGGAACGACCTGGAGCATTCAAGAAGGATCTAGAAAGATCATGGAAATTGAGTTCCTAAAAAATAAGACCTCATTGTGGAAGCCTCTAGAATCAGCACCCCACTACTATAAATACCGATGGAAGGCTTCTCAAATCAGTGTACTCTATTCGATCAACTTCCTAGACCGAGCGTATATCCCTGTTAGGAATTGTGGCCAGTAGAACTACCTTTTAGATCATACGTTCGTATCCCACCCGTATGGCTGTGTGTCTTCTTATCTATTGAGAGTGTAATCATTAGATAGACTAGGCATTTCGACAGTGTATACATTATACACTTAGTTCGTTTTTAGAACAAGGCACCTGCCTCGTTTGTAGTTTCAGTTGTGAATGTTAATGCTGTAACATTTCACACAACATTTATACTTGAAGATAAGTATTGTTTTTCGCTGTAAGGCTAGCATAGATTTTTATTTATAAAATCTATGTGAAAATTATTTCCATTGTGTCACGTTTGTTTTTAGTGTTTCAAGTCTTCCGCTGTGTTAATCATAATTTCTGATATTCTGTTAGAGTCAGTGTTGTACCAATTGTCACAACATTTAGTACAACATTATTCTATTAAAACTTAAACACTTCATACACTTAACACCACAGCACACTTTCAGTTGGTATCAGAGCGGATACCTGACGACACTAGGTTAGATCTTTGGTCAAGTGTGTTTTTAGTGTAGGTTAGCAATGGAAACACATCACATATCCACGGCACTTAGGCCACCCATTTTAGATGGTTCGAATTATGCCTATTGGAAGCCTAAGATGCGTATGTACATCAAGTCAGTTGATGAACGTGCTTGGAGAACTGTACTTACAGGTTGGGAAGCTCCAAAAAGACCAGCAGACGCAGATGGTGAAATACAACTCAAGAGAGAAGTTGACTGGACGGCTGATGAAATAACAACAGCGAGCTACAATTCTAAAGCTTTAAATGCTATTTTTACTTCTGTTGATGTTTCAATGTTTAAAATTATATCTAACTGTTCTACTTCTAAAGATGCATGGGACAGGTTGCAAGAGCATTGTGAAGGCTCAGAAAGTGTTCGAAGAACTAAGCTTCGAATGTTGGGGACAAAATTTGAGAATCTCAGAATGAGGGAAGATGAAACAATTACAGCCTACAATGAAAGGTTAAGTGAGATTATCAATGAATCACATTCTCTTGGTGACCCTATTTCTAATGTTAGAGTAGTTCATAAGATATTAAGATCTGTTCCTAAAAGATTTGATGCTAAAATTTGTGCTATTGAAGAGGCAAAAGATACAGATAAGCTAAGTCAAAATGAGTTAGTGAGTATTCTTAGGACATATGAGATAAACACTAATCAAGATGATGAAGCTAATGCTGATAAGAAAGTTGTGGTTTTTAAAGGGGAAACATCAAACACTTCTGAAGTTCAACCCATCATTACTGAAGTTGACACTGATGAAGAACTGCTTGATGTATGTCTCAAAAATCCTAACAATGTTGCCTTGCTCACTAAGCATTTTAACAAGTTTCTTAAGAAATCTGTGAACAAATCTAGAAACATTCAACCTAAGATTCAAATCAATACATCAACACCTCAACCAGAAAGGAGGAAAGCTCAATTCACACCAAGACCATCAAAGAGTGAAGGTAAACCAAGGTATGATCCTGAATTTCGAAAATCAGTTCAATGCAATGCTTGTTCTGGTTATGGCCATTATGCAAATGAATGTGCTAATACTAGACTTAAGCAAAAGCTGAACTTTAGTGCTACCTTGAGTGATGAATCTGATGATGATGATCTTGATGAATTAAATCAGAATGAATATTCTAATTTTACCAGAATTGATTATAATGATTCCTCAGATGATGATCTGGATGAAACAGATTCTGATGCTGTACCTGATGCTTCAACATCTACAGCAACATCAGAACAGAGTCACCCAGATTTGAACTGTTTTAATGGTTTAGTTGATGATGCAGGAAAAAGGACTGATGACAATGAACACCAAAAGTTGTTAGATGATTGGAACAATCAGAAACTCACTCTTAATTCCTTGAATAAAGAGAATGAGGATCTGAAGGACACAATCACCAAGCTAGAGGTTATTCTTACCAAAAGAGATCTGGAAATTTGTAACTTAAAGGAGAAATTGATAAATTCCACCTTATGTTTCAAGAAATATTCCAAGAGTGCTTCTGAGGTAAATAATGCTATAGCTACTGGTAAGTCTAATACTCATGGTTTAGGTTATGATGGTATTACTGCTTCTATTTCTGATAAATTTAGAAAACCTGTGAAATTTGTGAATGCAAATGTTGTCACATCTGATGCAACATCTGCACAATCAGACCCTCACAAGGTTAAGAGGAAGTATATATGTCATTACTGTGCTAAAGTTGGTCATATTCGTCCTTACTACATAAAATTGTTTGAAGAACAGAGAACTTTGAAAATGCTGCATAAAAAACTGTCACATTCTGGTAAACAGTTTATGAAATCTGCATGGAAACCAAAAACTACCTGTAATGTTGCTCATACCCCCTTAAAAGCATGTATACCTGATTCTTGGTATTTTGATAGTGGTTGTTCTAGACATATGACAGGTCGTACTGATTTCTTATCTGATTATGTGACCTTGAATAGTGGTAATGTTACATATGGTGGAGGTTCTAAAGGAAAGATTCTTGGTAAAGGAACTTTGAATGTTAAAGGTTTTCCTAAGCTTAAAAATGTCTTACATGTCGATGGCTTACTTGCAAATCTGATTAGCATTAGTCAACTTTGTGATGATAATTTGCATGTGAAATTTGATAAAGATTCATGTTATGTTCTTAATAAAGATGAAGTTTGTGTCATGACTGGTACTAGGTCAGCTGATAATTGCTATCTTATTAGAACAAATATGTGTAACTTGTCAAAATATGATGAAAATGTCTTATGGCATCAAAGATTGAGTCATGCAAATTACAGAGCAATGAACAGACTAATCAAAGCAGATGCAGTAAAAGGAATTCCAAAACTAAGTCTTCACAACAAAACTGTATGTGGACCATGCCAAAAAGGTAAGCAGGTAAGAATGTCACACAAAATGCTGTCACATTGTACTACACAACGATGCTTTGAATTACTGCACATGGATTTGATGGGTCCTATGGAAACTGAAAGCATTGGAGGAAAGAGGTATTCCTTAGTTGTGGTAGATGATTTTTCTAGATATACCTGGGTAGAGTCTCTAAGAGACAAATCTGAAGCATTTGCTGCATTTAAAATTCTTTATAAGAGGTTCAAAAATGTGTTTAACTTGAAAGTTGGCCGTATTAGAACTGATCATGGTAGGGAATTTGAAAACAGCATGTTTAATGATTTTTGTGATAAAAAGGGTATCTTGCAAGAATATTCATCTCCTAAAACTCCACAACAAAATGGAATTGTTGAAAGAAAGAATAGAACTTTACAAGAAATGGCTAGAGTTATGCTAACATCCAAATGTCTTGCTAAGAAATTTTGGGGGGAAGCATTGAATACTGCATGTCATGTTATTAATAGGGTTTTTATTCGTTCTGGCACAAGTCAAACACCTTATGAGATTTTGAACAACAGAAAACCAAGTGTGAAATATTTTCATGTATTTGGTTGTGTGTGTTATATTCTGAATGATAGGGATCAACTTCATAAGTTTGATTCTAAAAGTGATAAAGGTTTCTTTTTAGGCTATTCTAGAAATAGTAAAGCTTATAGAGTATATAACCTTAGAACTAACACTGTTCAAGAATCTGTTAACGTTGTGTTTGATGATGATAAAGGTCTTACAGATGACAAAGATGAAGAAGATGTATCACAGGTTACTGACACCTCTGAGAATACACTGAAGTCTGAGAATGTTGCACCAAATGTTAACACATCTGGGTCAACATCGACAGAACAAACAGTTGTAACTTCACAGAATGACCAGTACATTCCCAAAACGAATCCTTCTTCAAGAATAGGTAAAAGTCATCCTTCTGACCAAATCATAGGTGATGCTACAGTTGGAGTGCAAACAAGAGGAAGAGTAAGATCAAACAAGGTAGATGTGGTAAGAACAATATGCATGTCTTCTATGTGTAACATTGTAAATGCTGTATGCTATTTATCTGAAATTGAACCTAAGAGAGCTAAAGAAGCCTTAACTGATGAAAACTGGATTAATGCTATGCATGAAGAACTTGGTCAGTTTGAAAGAAATGAAGTATGGACACTTGTTCCAAGACCTAGTCATACTAATGTCATTGGAACAAAGTGGATATTCAAGAATAAAACTGATGAATCTGGTAATATTGTTAGAAACAAGGCTAGGTTAGTAGCACAAGGTTACACCCAAGTTGAAGGAGTTGATTTTGATGAGACTTTTGCACCTGTTGCTAGGATAGAATCTATTAGATTACTGCTAGCTATTGCATGTTTTATTGATATTAAACTTCATCAAATGGATGTAAAGGCTGCATTTCTAAATGGCATATTGAATGAAGAAGCATATGTTGAACAACCTAAAGGATTTGAAGATCCACAATATCCTGATCATGTATATAAACTTAAGAAAGCATTGTATGGTCTTAAACAAGCTCCTAGAGCATGGTATGGTAGGCTTACTGACTTTCTTTTGGAATATGGATTTATTAGAGGAGAAGCTGATAGAACTTTGTTCATTAAGCACACTGAAGGAGATTTACTTATTGCACAAATATATGTTGATGACATTGTGTTTGGTTCTACTTGTGATAAAATGTTGAGTAATTTTGTTGAGGCAATGACTGCAACATTTGAAATGAGTATGGTTGGAGACTTGAATTATTTTCTAGGTCTTCAAATCAAACAGTGCAGTGATGGTATTTTCTTCTCCCAGAGTAAGTATGCTAAGAACTTGGTTAAAAGATTTGGTCTTGAGAATTCAAAACCAATGAAAACTCCTATGGGATCTACTTTGAAACTTTGCAAAGACAGTGCTGGAACAGATGTTGATCCAACACTTTACAGATCCATGATAGGTAGTTTATTGTATTTAACCTCTAGTAGACCAGATATTATGTACAGTGTGTGTGTTTGTGCTAGGTACCAAGCAAATCCAAAGGAATCACACCTGAATGCTGTGAAGAGAATCATCAAGTATGTTTCAGGAACAAGTGACCTTGGAATCTGGTATACTAAGGACACCAACAACATTTTGATTGGCTATAGTGATGCTGATTGGGCTGGAGACATAGATGATAGAAAGAGTACGAGTGGAGGATGTTTCTACATGGGAAACAATCTTGTATCATGGCACAGCAAGAAACAGAATTGTGTTTCACAATCCACTGCAGAATCTGAGTATATTGCTGCTGGAAGCTGCTGCACACAACTCTTGTGGTTGAGCAAGATGTTCCATGACTATGGTATTGAGAATGGTATACTTACTATCTTTTGTGATAATACTAGTGCCATTAACATTTCTAAAAATCCTGTACAACACTCACTCACAAAGCACATTAGCATAAGACACCATTTTATGAGAGATTTAGTAGAGAAGAATATTGTTAAGTTGGAGTATGTACCTACTGAAAAACAGAATGCTGATATCTTTACTAAAGCCTTAGACCATGAGAGATTCTCTATCTTGAGGAAATCTCTTGGCATGAGCACTATCTGAAAAGAATTCGGATGGATGTTGTCACAAATGCGTCAGCATTTGGGACAACATCATGGGTTGTATGAATTTTATAAGTTGAATTTATTTCTTACTTAGTTAAATAATTCCTTTGTAAAATATCTACGAATCTAAGAACATTGAAGTGCAAAAATAAACATGTCTTACACCTCTCAAATGCATAAAAATGAGAATGTTATTAGCATACTAAAAGATGTACCAAATCACTGAGTAACTATGGAGCACGGAGTTCGCTACTACGATGCCTTCTTTTCAAAAGGTGATATTTGGTAAAAACATCAACATATTTGTAATCCATTAAGTAAGTATGGGGCACGGAGTTCGCTACTACGATGTACTCTACAGGAACAATGGATCAATACAAATTAGATGCTATAACACAAAAAGAAAAAATATGGTGCAACACAAATGAAGCAAATTCATGTAAAAACCGTGTTGAGGTGTTTGTAACAGTTTTGAGCACAACATTGCCTGATTCGAATTTATTTTTATCTGTGTAATTATTTAATTATTTATTGAGATTCATTTTATTTATTTAATTAATTACTGACCCTTATCTTCTTTTTTTTCAGATTATGCGAAATTAATTAATTCTGGAAGCTTCTTAATTTTCTTAATTAATTTAATTAATTTAATTAATTGATTTTTCCCACTAATTAACCATGATCTAGGTTGTGGCTAAAAATGTGGAGCACTTTCGAAAATTCTAGATTAATTCTTCTGTTTTATTTTTCTTATCTCCAACTACATTATTCTCTCTATAAATATCAAACATAAGATGTCATTTATTTGCTAATTGTGATTTTTGATTTTGTTGAGTACTAAGTTTGAAGAAATTGTTTTGGCCGTGTATCTCTCAAAGTTTGTGTATACACTCCTCAAACCTACCTTGAAAAACCAACCATCCCTTAAATGGCTGGAAACCAACCTCAATCCCACTCACAATCTCACTCTGATTCGAAAAATTCATCCCACTCTCGCACAAATCCTCTCGAAATCCTTGCTTCCATGGCTTCACAAAACTCTACTGCTTCAAATGCTGACTCGAATGTCTCTGCAACACCATCAACAACAGTTCCCACTCCTCAAACCACTCCTCAAACTGCTCCTCAAACAAACTTCCCTCAAGATGCAACCGTTGAACAGGTCACTAGGGCTATCGAAGAGGTGTCTGATACTCTTCGAACTACAGGACACTTGCCCGTGATGACTTTTGGAGATATCACTGTGGATATCTCGAGCTATTTGGCTGAGCAAACTGCCCAAATGGCTTCTGCTTCAAAAAGCCCCAAATCACCCTCTGTTCACGAACCGCAAGCTGAGAATGTTGAAGCTTCTGTTGAAGAAGAAGCCACTGCCACGTCTGACCCTGAAGACGTTGAAATGGAGGATGCAAACATTTCTGAAGGTACAAACTCTTCACTCTCTGTCTCTGATGAGTCTGCTCCCATTCCTCTCAAGAAGAATGCACAAAAAGGGAAAAGACAGAGAAGCCCTGTACAAAGAAGGAGGAGATCAAACCGCGTTTTTACTCGTGTGGATTATTCTGAATCCATGAGGAAGAAGAAGAAGGCTGGAGCTGATGCTGGTGAACCTATCCAAGTGTTCACAGATTTTGAAGATGAAGCTCCTATTGTTGCTGAGAAACCAAAGAAGGCTAAGACTGTTGTTGCTGCAAAACCCAAAAAGAAGGTTGTTACTGTAGAAAAAGGGAAAGGAAAGTTTGTTGCTGAACCAAAAGGCAAAGAGAAGATGATCACTGAAGATGAACCAGCTGAGTCAGAATCCAATTCTGATTCTGAAAGATGCTTGAGAGACATTCTGGAGTCTCTAAAGAAAAATGCTGAGCACAATGCTGCTGCAAAGGGAGCTGCACCAGAACCTGAAGATGGTGGCAGTGGGGATAGCTCTTCCAGTGCAGCAAGTAGCCCTGAACAGAGATCTGCTAAAAGCTCTACACCAAGCTCAAATGACCTTGCTTCTGAAGAGGAAGGTATTTCTGATTCTCTTGATACTCTAGAGAATAGATTGGCCATTTATTCTAAGAGAAAACTGCTGATAGAGAAAAGGATTAATATACCTGACTTTGATAGTAAAGGCATGGTTAGTTTCTTAGAAGAAAGGAATTTGATGCATGCTATGAATTTTGGTGAATCTTTCTTTACAAATTGGGCATATGAATTCTATGCATGTTTGAAAAAGAGCACTGGTAGGAGATCTTCTAAGTGGTATGGGACTGTTAATTTTAGCGGGAGGGATGTACCTTTTACTCCTGAATTGATACATGAGTTTTTAGAAATTCCCAATGTTGTGGTTGATGAAGAACCTGACATGGATGTGGTCATTTCTGCTATAACTGCTGGTAGGGTAGTTAAATGGACTAGACACATGCTAGTCAAAGACCTCACTTCCCTACACTCTGTGTTATACAAACTCATCATCTACAATTGGATTCCCACCACAAATACCACCAAGATCACTAAGGACCAAGCTATTTTGATATATAGGATTTCTGTGCTTAAGAAGTTTAATTTGGGTCTCACAATATTCCAACATATGATGAGATTTACTGGGAGAGTTTCTGAAAAAGGCAATTTACCCTATCCTGTTCTGATTTCCAATTATTTGAGACATCATGGATTTGTTGCCAAGAACACTGATGTGTTGAGGGGGAGAGTTCCATTATTGGCCATAGCTCCTGCCTTACTCACTGGGGATAGAGTAATTGATCTGCCTTTGCTTGCTCCTGGTACTGAACATCAGCAAAGACCCTCTACTTCTGCTCAACCAGAACCAACCAGACCCTCTACTGATCATCCTGAATCATCCAGATCAAGACAGAGAAATGCAACCCCAAATGTTGAGAACATCCGTATCAACATTTCTGGTAATGTGTATCTTTCACAGGAATTCATCAAACTCCAACTCCAACACTTGCAGGAAACAATAGATGAACTTCAGTTCCTGAAGGACAGGTGGACCAACCTACTTTCACCTACAACAGGGGGAGTACCACCACCATCCAACTCCAGTGTAGTCATTGAGGAGATAAATGAAGATGGAGTTCCAGCTGCTGCTGCTGATGCTGGTGATGGACCTGATGCTGCTGTTACTGATGTAGTTGCACACCTTGCATCTACTTACTTTGTTGATGAAGGAGATGATGATGATGCTGCTGAAATGGACACCTTGTATGGTGATCTACCTGGAGAAAGCTGTTAGACAGGGGGAGACCTGAATTCCAACAATGGCTATGGTGCAGGAAGATGATGCTGCAGCTGTTACCACAGCAATATAAGCCATTTATTCAGTTCTACCTTTGTAATTAATGTTTAAGTTTGAATTCTGAAATTATGGTACACTTGTTATTTATTTTCTTTAGATGGTAGGATGTTTTACTGCAACTTGCTTAATGGTTCCACTTGATATTTGTTTACTGCCTTAATTTGTTTGCAGATTATCATGTGTCTATTGCAGGTTGTGTATAGTGTAGTTTCTATTTTTTGTTTATATTCTTTATGTTTGCTCTGATGTTTGTTTTTGTTTTGTTGCTCTGATTTTTTTGTCTTACTTAGCTTCTAAGTTAAATTTCTTCCAGTTTAACTTATGATCTTAAGTAAAGTTACTTATGTTGTGAATAAGTGCAGTGTTTATACTTGTTCTATTTTGGATAAAATTTATCTTGATCTTATGGCACGGATCATTGTAAAATTATCTTTGATCTTCATTCGATTTGATCGAACGGTTACAACAGGTATTGTCTTGACTAGTGCTTAGCAATGATGTTAACCTCAACTAAGTACATAATACTGAGTATGTATAGAAATATATGTGCATCAGGTGTGTTGTAGTCGAAAGGTCAAATTGGGGGAGATTGTAGATGTTGTTAATCCTTAAATGCCTTAACATTATCAACAACATCTTAATTTGACCTTCCGAGATTTTTTCTAAGTCTTTTCTGAAATGCTACATTAAATGTTGATCTAAATGTTGTCGCATTTCTGGCAGGATCTAGAAGCTTCTACAAGGATCTGGAACCTGGAAGATTCCAGAACATTGGAGAACATGCTAGAACGGCCTGGAACCATTTGGAACGACCTGGAGCATTCAAGAAGGATCTAGAAAGATCATGGAAGTTGAGTTCCTAAAAAATAGGACCTCATTGTGGAAGCCTCTAGAATCAGCACCCCACTACTATAAATACCGATGGAAGGCTTCTCAAATCAGTGTACTCTATTCGATCAACTTCCTAGACCGAGCGTATATCCCTGTTAGGAATTGTGGCCAGTAGAACTACCTTTTAGATCATACGTTCGTATCCCACCCGTATGGCTGTGTGTCTTCTTATCTATTGAGAGTGTAATCATTAGATAGACTAGGCATTTCGACAGTGTATACATTATACACTTAGTTCGTTTTTAGAACAAGGCACCTGCCTCGTTTGTAGTTTCAGTTGTGAATGTTAATGCTGTAACATTTCACACAACATTTATACTTGAAGATAAGTATTGTTTTTCGCCGTAAGGCTAGCATAGATTTTTATTTATAAAATCTATGTGAAAATTATTTCCATTGTGTCACGTTTTTTTTTAGTGTTTCAAGTCTTCCGCTGTGTTAATCATAATTTCTGATATTCTGTTAGAGTCAGTGTTGTACCAATTGTCACAACATTTAGTACAACATTATTCTATTAAAACTTAAACACTTCATACACTTAACACCACAGCACACTTTCAGATCACCATTGCAACACTTGCTTCCTCCTCTCCAAAGTTGGTTTTGCTTTCTTCTCCATTCTTCAAGATGTGATATCCATAGTACTCTTCATCCATACCTACAAAATAAACCAAGCTATCAAAACTACTAAAGCAATAAAAACATGAAAGCAATAAAACCTTGGGTTGCCTCCCAAGAAGCGCTATTTTTAACGTCATATGCCGGACGGTTCTTCCTTGAGGGGAATATCAAGTCACCCCACCATCCTCCTTGTTCTTCACCTTCTTAGCCCATGCAACCTTTTTAAACCCATTGAAGCATCCACTAGCTACTCCATCCGGCTCTTCAATCATGTTATAGGAGGTTGATGCCTCATTCATCCCCAAGTTCGTGTAAGTAGCTTTTCTTGATTTGGGGGAGTTTTCTTCAACTCCCCCAAATCAAGAAAACTCATTGTCCATCTTCAAGAAAACTCATTGATTTGAAGAAAACTCCCCCAAACTTGGCCTTCTTGCCCATCTTCAACTCATTGTCTTCCACCTTGGGGTTCTCCTCCACAATATTTATCTTGGGCTCTTCTTCCACCTTCTCTTCCATGGGCTTTGAATAAGGATATCTCTTGGAATACACATACTCTTCCTCCTCATCCTCATCATCACGGAATCTAACGGCCTTGTAGATGTTGAATGAGACTTTCTCCTCACCAACATGTAGTTCAAGCTCTCTGTTTCGTACATTGATGATGGCTCCACCCGTTGCTAGGAACGGTCTTCCCAAGATCAAGGGGATTGCCCTATCTTCCTCCATATCAAGTACCACAAAATCAACCGGGAATATGAATTTCCCAACTTTGACAAGCACATCATCAACCGTTCCCAAGGGATAAACTATGGAGCGATCCGCCAATTGAAGATTCATGGTAGTGGGCGTCAATTATCCCAAGCCAAGTGATTTGAAAAGTGATAATGGCATGAGGTTTATGCTTGCTCCAAGATCACACAAAGCACGATAAGTTCCCTCCTTGCCAATCACACAAGGCAATGTAAATGAACCGGGATCCCTAAGCTTTGGAGGTAGCTTAGCTTGGATGATGGCACTACACTCTTCGGTGAGGTTCACGGTTTCAAATTCTACCATCCTTCTCTTGTTGGACATAATCTCTTTAAAAAACTTGGCATAATGAGGCATTTGCTCAAGGGCCTCCGCAAATGGGATGTTGATGTGTATCTTTTTTAACATCTCCAAGAATTTGATGAACTTTGCATCCAAACTCGTCTTCTTGAGTCGTTGAGGGTATGGGATTGGAGGTTTGTGTGGAGATGGAGGCTTATATGCATCATTCTCTTTCTCACTTGTTTTCTCCTTCTCAACATCTTTCTCTTCAACTTTCCTTCCTTGTTGTTCCTCTTCACCATCTTCCTTTGGCATCATAGGGCCTTCATAGTTTGTGTCACTCCTCAACTTAATTGACTTGCATTGCTCCTTGGGGTTCAATTCCGTGGTTGAGGGGAATCGACCCGGCTTGTGTTGATTTCCAACCATATTAGCAATTTGGCCCACTTGAATCTCAATGGCTTTCACATCATTCTTGATTCCCATCACTTCATTTGCCAATTGACCAATTTTCTCATCTTGACTCTCAAACTTTTGCCAAGTCTTTGTCATAAAACTCTTCGTCTCTCCCATGAACTTCTTAGTTTCTCCCATGAATGTTATAAACATTTCTTCCATAGTGAGCTTTGACGAAGACTATTCTCTCACACCATCTCGTACATTGAAGTTCGACGGTGGTTGAATGGCATTGTGTGGGTTAGCATATGAGAAATTTTCATGGTTTCTCAAGCCGGGATGGTATTGGTTCGGATTAGAGGGGTGATAGTTCCCATGGGTTTGTCTTTCTCCCCAACCTCTCTCTCGATAATTTCGGTCCCGTTGGTTGTTCATGAAATGAGCCTCTTCATATTGATCATTATTGGGCTCCACTAGTGCTTTGGCCGTCATCAAAGATATTAGCTTATCCACTTTGTTGGATAAGTTTACACTTTCTTCCGAATTTTGAGTGGAAGCTACCCTTCGATTTTGCCTTCATTCGGATGGCCATTGATTGCCATTCTTGGCCATCTCCTCTAAAAGCACATAAACCTCATCCGTCGTCTTTCCTAGCAACGAACCTCCACCGGCCGAGGCATCTACCATCCCTCTCGTACGGTGGTCCATCCCGTTGTAGAAATAACAAATCAATTGGTCTCTTGAAAACCCGTGTTGAGGACAACTTCTTATGAGATCCTTGAAGCGCTCCCAAGCCTCGGCTAACGACTCATCATCATCTTGCATGAATGAAGAGATCTCCCCTCGTATCTTGATGGTCTTTCTTGGAGGGAAGTACTTCATTAGGAATGCATCCACAAGGTCGGCCCAATTTTCGATCGTCCTTAGATCAAGAGACATGTACCATTGTTTTGCACGATCACGGAGTGAGAAGGGGAAGAGTTGCAAGCGGATGTAGTCTTGGGGAACACGGTTGATCTTAACTGTTCCACGTATCTCTAGGAATTGAGATAAATGGAGGTTAGGATCCCTACCCGCTCCTCCATAGGGCCTTGGAATAGGACGGAAGTGGTCTCTCAAGACTCTTTGTGGCTCATCATCCTCCCTTCGTCTACCATCTCTTTCCATACCAATGTTCTCTTCAACTCTCCGACGAAAGTTGTCCCTTAGCACTCCTTGAGGTCGGTTACCTCCATTCCCGTTTGGTTCCTCAACTCCTTCCACTCCTTGATTCTCAAATTCCTTTTCAACTTCTTCTACAATCGGATTTTCCCGTCGATTCATTATTTCCAACTCTATTCTTCTCCTTTCGGCATTCCTTCTTCGACAATTGGACTCCTTGTTGGTTCCTCCTAGATCGTGTGATCATAAACCATGTCTATCAAAAGAGCAAACGAGAGTGAGATTTGCAAGAAAGATCAAGATAACAAACACAAATATTTTTGGATTTTTGAGAAATAAGGAAAGCAAGTAAAATGTCTAAGCTAAAACTCTATTAACCTACACTCTAGAGCTATAAAAACCTCCCCGGCAGCGGTGCCATAAACTTGATTCACGTGTTATGCAACACTAAAATAAACAACCGCAAGTGTACGGCGTCTATCGTAGCGTGATAAGCACGAGGTCGATCCCACAGGGAGGTTAAGCGTAAAAGGGTAGTTTGTTAATCGAGTTCTAAGTAGACGTGATCGAATAGATTGAATGTTGAATTACCCCTAAGATTGCCTAACAATGTGTCACAAATAGACAACGAAAGAGTAAATAAGAAATCGATCAAATACCATACAAATCAATAAAACGAAAGTAAAGTGGGTGAAGACGCAAATAAAGAAGGTGGGTTCCAAGGCAATTGTAACACCTAGATGTCCGTTTATGAATGTTAACTCGTTTAAATGGCCATTAAGGTTGTCGTCATATAGGGTGATCACACAAGAAGAACTAATCGATCTCTCGATACAACTAATCCAAAGGCGCAATGTAACATAGGCTCGTATCTCTACCTCACAAACGTTACACCGCCTAAAATGGCTCCTAAGATCATTCAAGTCCCTCTCTGATAATTAATCCTCTCTCGAGATCATAATAATACCGGGTTGCATGCTTGCATACGATTAAGTGGAATAAATCTCTCGATCTTACCCTAATTAACAATGAATTAAGCAAATCATCATGGCCAATAACAACATGCTTTGCAATAAAGAATTAAGCACACAAATAAGAGACAAACACCAATTAAAGCAAGAAATTAATCATAAACTTCAATCCAAGTATCTACAATGCCTTAGAACCACAAATGTGTTTAGCTAACTACTAACATAATGAAATTACAAAATCCAAGTGAAATAACTGAATAAAAAGGGAAAGAAAGAGAAAGCTTAGTCTAGAATGTGGTAGGGAATGGAATTTGGGAGCTATTGCATCCTTTCTTCCTTGATTTGGTGAAGAATTGAGAGAGAAATTGTCAAAACACCTCCAAGTATGTGTAACTATGTGTGGATTTGGGGGAGAATGTCTTGGATTTCAAGAAAGGGGGCTTATATAGTGTTGGGGTAGGGTTTAGATGGCATAATTGCAAGTTGATCCCTCAAAAATAGAGAAAATACAAGTTTGGCACCGAAATTGGGGTGACTCGGCCGAGTTGGGGTCACTCGGCCGAGTGGAGCACTTAAAAAGCGTGCCACGACTTTGTTTAGCCGAGACTCGGCCGAGTTGGGGTCACTCGGCCGAGTGGTCTTCAAGTCCAGTACCTACGGCTTTCAACTCAACTCGGCCGAGTGCACAGTGATGTCCAAACTCGCAGATTCGGCCGAGTTGGGTCACTCGGCCGAGTGCGCAGTAAACCCAAAAGTTTCAGATTCGGTCGAGTTGACTCACTCGGCCGAGTTGCCTCCTTCCCTTCTCGTTTCATGCATAACTTTCGCCTCGGGTGTCGGATTGACTCGATTCCTTTGGCTAATCCACTCCGTTTTTCGAGACGAATCCAACTGTGCACTCCTCTTCCTGATCCAGTGAGGTATGGTTGGTGTTTTGCTCCATATTTCATCGTATTTCCTACAAAATCGACAAAACACAACCTTTCTCTCATTTCGGCTCAAACAATCATAATCAATGCATAAATCAATGAAATCCACATCAAAACATGTTTCACATGTGCCTCTAAAACGTGTAAATTCCACCCGAATCAGGCCGAGACTAGTAAGAAACTAGTGACGATTGTCACCATCATCAACAGGTTTACCAATAGAAGCAAGTTGATCGTAGAGAGCACAAAATTTTCTTGATATAATTTTCCACGGAGGTAGAATCACGACGAAGAGAGAGCAAGTAGTTACACAATTAATTTATGCGAGAGATTGAGGCATGACTGAAAGCAGGCTCGAGGGCAGTCCAAACAGAACGGGAGGTTTCACAACCGATGACCTCGGCCATAACCTCTTCAGAAAGAGAGGAAAGAAGGAGACCGGGGATCTTCTAATCCTTTTCAAACCAGGATATGTACTCAGGGTTTGGGGCCGATTCACCAAATGTGGTGATCGTCTGAGCCAGAGTAGCTATCGTACCACAAACGTGAGAGAGAAGATCATGGCTTGATAGAATCAGAACAACCTAATTTCACTAAAGCAGATAGTTGGAGGATGTTGATGGTCAAAAGGTGGACTAAAGTGTTGAGGGTAGACTCGGGCAAACCGTAACCGGAAAACCGTCGAACCGTCAAACCGACCAATTTTTAACTATCGGTTACGGTTCAAAAATCGAATCGTAACCTTAAAATGATGGTTCGGTTTTGGTTCCTCATTTTCTGAACCACCGGTTTCGATTAAACCGCCAATTCGGCCGGTTAACCGGTAAAACCACTAGTTTTTTACCTTTTTTTTTTTAATATAGCCTGCCCAAGCGTACTAGCCTAGTTGTTGTTGCTTATTTATCTAATGTCTAGTTGTTGTTGCCTAGTTTCCTTTTTCTTTTTCCACTAATGCCTAAGGCCTAGCCTTCTACGGCTACAATACCAAATACCAATGGTTATTATATTGACTTTTCCATTCATAATTTCATATGCATTACTAATTGAAATTGAAAAGTGAAACGTGTACGTTTGGAAAGTGATGAAATTTGTAAGTTTACCTTTACTTTCAATTTACATTTGTTTTGAGATGTGAAATGTGTAGTGTACCTTCAATCTATTTCTTCTTCCCCTTCGGCTTCGGTCTTCACTTCTCTCTGAAATGGCAATGGCAGCATAACTTCTCTCACCACTCCTTACATCTTCAAAAGCATTATATTTACACTCATTTGTCTCATCTCAATTTGTAAACAAAACATTTGTCTCATCTCAATTTTTTTGCTATTACTCCTCTTTACTTTTCCTTCCTTCGTTATTCTCTCTCATGAAGAAAGAGCAGGTTTCAAGGTTTCTAACCACCAAATAACAGGTTTTTTCTTTCTTAAATGGAAAAATGAAAAAAAAATCGACTCGGTTCCAGTTACTTTTTTGGGCAAACCGTAACCGTCGTTTCTAACCGAAACCGACGGTTTTAACCGTTTGCCCATGTCTAGTTGAGAGGAATGGCCAAGGGAGTAGTCGCCGCCACCATGGGGAGGGAAAGGGAAATTTAACGTGAGGTTATAGAGACGAATTATGATTTCGGTGAGTTAGACTGATACCATGTGAGAATAGGTATATGTAGGGTTGTAAACGAATCGAAGCGAATACCACATTATTCGATTCGTATTCGTGAAAGTATTCAAATACTTGTATTCGTATTCGTTTATTTTTTTGAATAATAAATTCGATTCGGTATTCGATTTGAATGGTTATTCGGTATTATTCGAGTATTCGATTCGAAATTGATTCGTATTCGATACTATTCGGTTCGAAATTTTGTGTAGAAAATATATATAATAACCAACATGTTTACCTAATAAAACACTAAACAAAACTAAATTAATGATTTTATTGTTTCAACTCTCATTAGAAGCCACAAATTTAAAAGTTTGCATTAATAGTAACATAAACAATAAAATAAAAGTTTTCATAACAATCTTCAAATGAGCACCAATGACAAGCATTCAATCTTCCACCAAACTTACAAATCAACATGTATGACATCAATAGGTTCTTCTTGCTCCTAAATAAATTAAAACTCAATTTATTCATCAAAACATACATATATCCAGGGGTGGCTTTGAGGCACGGCGGTAGGGGCGACCGCCCTGGGCCCCAAAATTCCAGGGGCCTACTTTTGTTTATATATATATATATAAATGGGTGTGATGAATGATGTGTGACAAAATGCTTTTTTTTTTTTTTTTCTTGTAGTGAATAAAATACAAATGTCAAGTGCACATTTTCTAAACGATCTGTACGTGCACATTTCATGCAAATTTTGTGCATAATATGTATATGCATGTTTCATGCACGGTCCATATATACACATTTCATACTTGTTTTAAGAGTTTTTTTTTTTTTTACCCTTAGGTTTTTTTTACACATCACTTTTACATTTCATACTAGTGCTAACTTTTTTCATACTAGTGCTAAATTTTTTCAGAGTTACAATTAGGTAGACATGCTCAAGGGTTTGAAACATCGGGAACCTTTTTCTTCATAACCTCCGCCCGTTCGGATCTACAACTGCCAAAAAGGAGTCGAGGTTATCGTCATTGAGGGGTGATAACATCTCCAGTCCCGTCAACTTATCGTTGTCGAGCTCCGACATTAGAAACCCCAGCACGTTCGGATCAGCAGCCGCCATGAGGGAGTCGAGGTCGAGGCCATCTTCGTTGAGAGCTAGTCCCGACAACTCATTCAGAGGCCATGGATTCTCTACTTCTGGGGGAGCAGTAGGCTGAATTGTAGATGTTGATGGAGAGGAGGTAAACTTCTTACGCATACTGGAGTACCAGAAGCTTTTTACTTCATTGTCCGATCTTTCCGGAAGACACATATCTATTTCAGCCCACCTGCACCGATATTAGCTGGTATGTTATTTTTCATTCCATGAAATCTTAGTGAGTACGTTAGCATTAATAATTAAATAGAAAAATATAAAAGAGTACTGGCGTATTTCCTAGGGTGCTCTGAAACTCAAAGATGAGAGCAGTTTCTGAAGGACTGAAATCGCCCCTCTTGAGATCAGGCCTTAGGTAAATCGGGGGCCTAATTTTATATATATAAATGGGTGTGATGAAAGATATGTGAATTTTTTTTCTTGTAGTGAATAAAATGCAAATGTCATGTGCACATTTTGTGCACGATCCGTACGTGCACATTTTGTGCATGATATGTATATGCATGTTTCATGCACGGTCCATAAGGTACACATTTCATACTTATTTTAAGAGTTTTTTATACCTTTAGGTGCTTTTTACACATCCCTTTTACATTTTAGTGCTAACTTTTTTCAGTGTTACTATTAGGTAGACATGCGCAACGGTTAGAAACCGCCGGTTACGGTTTTCGAAAATCGGTAACCGTAACCGAACCGCCGGTTTGCCGGTTACGGTTACGGTTTTTAACCGCCGGTTACGGTTAAAAACCGCTGGTTTGCCGGTTTGCTTTTTTTTTTTTTTTTTTTTTTAAATATTATCTCCGTTTTCGCTCGTTTTCACTCCGTTTTTGTTCATTTTTTATTCATTTTAACTCATTTTTTAGAAAATACATTACTAGAATTGAATAAAAATTATATAAATTAAATTTATACATTAAAAATAGAAGAATTGTGTATTAAAAAAAAAAAAAATTTTTTTTTAAAAAACCGGTAAACCGGCGGTTTGCGGTTTGTCAAAATGTCAAACCGTAACCGAACCGCCATTTTACGGTTACGGTTCGGTTTTTAAACCGTAACCGGCGGTTTTCCAAACCGGCGATTTTGCCGGTTGGCCGGTTTCCCGGTTACGGTTTGAACATGTCTACTATTAGGTAGACATGCTCAACGATATTCGGACCGGTTACTATTAGGTAAACACTGGGAACCTTTTCCTTCAACACCCCAACCTATTCGGATCGACATCTACAAAAAATGAGTCGATGTCATCATCATTGAGGGGTGATAACATATCCAGTCCCGGTAACTCAACGTTACCGAGCTCCGGTATAAAAAAACCCCAGCACATTTGGATTAGCAGCCGCTATGAAGGAGTCGAGGCCATCTACGTTGAGAGCCAGTCCCGGCAACTCATTCGGAGGCCATGGATTTTCTACTTCTAGGAGAGCAGTACGCTAAATTGTAGTTGTTGATGGGGAGGAGGTGAACTACTTACGCATACAGGAGTACCGTAAGTTTTCACTTCATTGTTCGATCTGCCCGGAAGATGCTTGTCTATTTCAGCCCACCTGCACCGATATTGGCTATTTTGTTGTTTTGCATGCCATAAAATCTTAGTGAGTACATCAACATTTATAATTAAATCGAATATAAAAGAGTACTGACCTGTTTCCTAGGGTGCTCTAAAGCTCAAAGATGAGAACAGTTTCCGAAGGACTGAAATCGCCCCTCTTGAGATTAGGCCTCAGGTTAATCGGCGACCTACTTATATATATATATATATATAATTGGGTGTGACTAAAGATGTATGATAAAATATTTTTTTACTTATGTTGAATAAATTACAAATGTCATGTGCACATTTTGTGCACAATCCGTACGTGTAAATTTTGTACATGATGTGTATATGCTTGTTTCATGCACGGTCCATATGTACACATTTCATACTTATTTTAAGAGATTTTTACCCTTAGGTGCTTTTTAAACACCCTTTTTACATTCTACAGCCTTTCTCATTTCTTAAGGGTAGGGGAATGACTCCACATGTGATTCCTTCCTCCCATTGCGGATGCCAGTAGGGGAATTTATACCTTTAAAAAATTGGGCCTAATTTTCAATCCATGAAGAATAACCGATATCAATCCAAGCGTGAGAAGTAGATGAGTAAAATCAAATTTCCCAAGATATGTGTTTATCTTGGAGTATGATTAATGTCTATCTCATGATCAACATGCATCATCATGAATACATCATAACCCTTCTAGTGTGCTACTTTTAGGTCCGTATAAATTTAAATTTTGTCTCACTGCCCCCAACTTGATTTTTTTTTGTTTGATCGGTTATTTCAATTTTATCGAATACTAATCCAACAAGCTACCCTGAGTTAGAAATATTTCATGTTCAATGGAACTTCTGTACCTTCCATCTCTTCTTTTCCCTATGAAGTTCAAAGATCATCAGAATGGTTCTTCGTAAGATCTTATTTCTAAGGACTGACACTTCAGATGTCAATGTCGTTATGAGAAACATGGGTGTGGAAGAAACGAGTATTGTGGTCACCCTCTCTATGACAATGTTATTTTTGCCCGTTGTTTCCAAAGGACACTTTCATGTTCCTCTAAGAAGAAGAGTTTGGCTTGAAGATCATCAATCATTTGCTTTATGGATACCAAGATATGGCTCGAGCAGAGGTGCTTCAATTCTGATTTTAGCTCCTTGTTTATTATTTTTCGTGATACTCTTGGCCCTAGAGTCACCCCAGTGTATAAGACCAAATGCACAACTTTCAAGTTTGTATTGAAGGGAGTTGAGGGGCTTTGACCAGTTATCTCGTATAATTTTCGCATAATATTTAGATTTAATCCAAATGGCTTCAAACATGGAGGGTTTGCGGTCGCCAATGTTGTAAGTGTACGGAAGAGACTCACCAAACTTTAGGTGGAGGAGGGTATTATTTAAGCGGAAAGTGTGGTTGTGAAGGATATTAGACCACAGGAAGGCGACCAAGAAGGTTGTGTTGCAAGTGAGTCTGTCAAGGCGGGCTCTCTGGGTTCTCGAAAAAATGAGGAGTTTGCTCCATGTGAAAAAATCAAGGCCTACAAAGCCCATATCAATCAAATCACAAAATTGTAGGACCTACTTAAAGACATCAATCTTCCACGAAACTCTTTGGAATTCCAAGGTAAGTAGAACCTCATTGAAATCTTCAAAGCACAATTAAGGGTTCGACGAGTCAGAGTACAGGTGTCGGAAATCATCCCAGCCTTGGAGACGAAGAGAGACATTGGGTTCACCATAATAACCAATGATGCAAACAAGAGTGTTTGAGAATGTGGCATCAACGTTAATAAATTTAGTAGAGAATTGTAAAAGAAAATAAACTTCTTCCAGAGAATGGTGTGGCTGCCGCTATGGCCCCTAGATGGTACTGAAAAGCCAAATATATTCCCTTTATTCTTCAATTGATCGATGAAACTAGAGTCACACTTAGTTTCAGAGAGGAAAACCAAGTCATGCGTCTTTAATGTATGAATAAAATCGCACAATTCATGAATTGTACAGGGGTTCCCAAGCCCCCTACAGTTCCACCTAATGATAGTCATTGGGATCGGCATCATTCATGCTTATGTGCTCTAGAACTTGCCAATTGTCTTGTTTGAAACTACTATTTGTGTGAAATTCTTGAAAATGATATGAGGCCATCTTTGTTTTGAATAGTCACTTAACCAAATTGTTCATACCAAATGATATTTTTTCGTAGTTAACCACTTTGAGCCTATTGACTTGTATTCTTTGGCAACCTACAAAATTTAGCATATTTGTCCATTTTTTGTGAGCCTAATTTCCCTATGAACTAGTGGAGCTTGAATGTTGACAAATGAGGTTGAATTGAGATTAAATGTGAATTTGGTGTATGAGTTTGGTTTGAAAGTGAAAAGATTGAAAAAAATGAGAAAAAAAGATGAATTGTGAGTTGTGCATAAAAAAGATCAAGTTAATGAGAAAAGAAAAAAAAAAGAAACTCTCTTGTGCACAATAATTTGGTAGATCTTTTTGTTCAAAAGAGTTCAATAGTTTTGGTGGTGAAGAATGTGCTTTGAAAGAGTGAACAAATGAATTATGGGAGTTTGAGAATTTGGGTTGCAACTTGATCAATTGCAACTTCCCTCTTGAGAGTTTAGAGATGTTCGACGGGGCATTTTTACTTCTTGCTCCACTAGTTTGTGAGTCACTTTATTCAAATCTTCCTCACCCTAACCAAAGAGCCTACATTAGAACCAAATGATAAGTCCTTTTTTATTCATGAATTGAGCACATGACATGTGGTGGAGAATTGAGACTTTTGGCAAGCATATGGTAGTGCACTTGTGTGATTTGATTTTGAGAGCATACATTCCATGATATACACTTTAAGTGAAGAGTGATACACTTACTTGAGAGGAATTGTGAATTGAGCACTTAATCTTGCATTGATTTGATCATAGTTTGTGAATTTGTGTGTTGATGTCTCTATGATCAAATCAATGCAAGATCAATATGATCAAATCTTGATATGTGGGGGTTATTTTATATTGAGGATATGAGAAGTATATGAGGAAATTTTATTCGTGGTGGTAGAGGTGTAGTATGGATATGGTTAACGAGAGGAAAGATGTATCAATAGTCAGATTTTAAGAGGAGTTCGATGGGAGATTATAGGTTGGGAGAGAAGAGCCAGCGGATTGTTTGGTTGATGAGGCAGTTGGGGTTGTGGATGGAGATGGAAGAAGGCAAAGGAGAGGCGGAGATACATTGGGGTGAGAGTGATGTGGGCTATGGGAGGGTGATCTTGCTGAGGTATCTATATGGGGTGGGTTTATAGCGGATGAATGCATATTACGGGAGGATAAATAAATGTTACGCGGGAGGGATCTAGTAGTAGTGTTTGGAGGTATTGGGGGTTGTGACATAGAGCCATTGTTAGAATATTCAAACGAACTAATATCCCTTATGTTTGTTTTGATAAGTCAAACCACTTGTAATAGGATAAGTTGTATTGTATAGACAACTTCATTATATACCTTGTAATAGATAGCTTCAGGTAGCATCAGCCGAGGGGGAACCCAGTTGATGTAGTGGAGAGATGCGCCTATGCTCAATAAGAGAAGAGAAGATGAAGACCAAAAGAGAAGGAATCAGTCAAGTGGGAACTTGACTGATCAGTTGAGGTCTAATAAGTTGGGTATCAAACAACTGAGGACCAAACACAATTGAGAACCAAAATTGGTTACTACACATCCAAGGTTTATATAGAGGGGATACCATGGGCTGCAAATCCTCAGGCTTCAAGTCCCTGTCCTTCAGCTCAGCTATGGTCTTCCACATCCCATTCAGCCACCACAGCCTAGCCACATGCTCCATTGAATCTCCTGGGAAGTTGGGAGGTGGCTTTACACTGCTTAGAGGGGTCTTCCTGTCATAAACCCCATTGAAGTTGCTGGCCTGGTGCTGGCTAACGGCGCAATCTAAGCCATGATCTATGACGTGCGAGAGATAGGGACCTAGAGCGCCCAGAAAGTTGGTACTCTTTTGGTACGACTTGAGTCACTCCTTGTGGAGCAACCCCAAGAAGTCCTGCCCAGCTGATGAGAAGAAGAGAGAGCTTACCCCATTTTTTATCCCGTCCGCACGGTCCACCTTCACCGCCTCTGCCATGCGAACTTCTCTGACCTCCAGCTCGTTGGTAAGCATCCTTGCCTTCTCCAGCTCCTTAGCTACCCGGTTCTCGAGATGAGACATTTTAGTAGGGGATAGCTTCAGGAGTGCCTCGAGATCCTTCTTCTTGGAGTATAAGGGGTCCAAAGAGTTGTAGAGGATGTCGGCGTACAAGAGACTGGGTTGAAATGGGATAAACAAAACATATATGTGCTTTGTGAAGCACTAGAAATGAAGAGAATTGAAATGCGAAAATGAGTGAGTTTACCTGGGAAAGAGAGTTGGATGCGTGGTCCAGCTTTTCTTCCAAGGGCATGCCCAGAAGAGACCTTTTAACGTCGGGAGTGAGATACTTGTTGGCAAGAGTGGAAAGAGAATTGGGGATGGACTCCACCTCTGGATCTAACTCGATGGGGTCGGTAGAGGTTGCAACCTTCTTGCCCCTGACCTTCTTTCGAGGAGTTGCGGATTCGAGATAACCTAGATCTAGGAGACTTGGTGCCTTTCCGGTAGTGCACCTGGTTCTTTTTTAGATGGAGTCGGGTGCTAGAGGGCATCGATTGAGCTGGAACAGAGTTAAGTGGAGAAACGTCCCTTATTGGGGCTGACTGTGGCTGTGCGGATTAAGCCGGAGTTGCAGAGGCATGGGTGATCCTGGAAACCTACTCCATTTCTGCAAAACACAATGAAATATAAGGTTAGAGCCTTGTATGGAAAATACAAAGATGAAAGCGAAGTAAAGAGATTAAATTACCATCGCCGGCTTCCAGAGGAGCATAGGCGAGGTTGAGACCGAAGTGAAAGAGAACTCGGGGATTTCTACATAAGTTGGATACTTCAAAAAGGTTGTGAAGGCTGACATGACTATTGAGGCTTCGCATGATCGCAGAATTAAGAGAACATGTTTGGGGGCTCGGTCCCCGAACACGGGGATTTACATACACCCACTCTTGGTGAGGAAAATTCCAAGAAGTTGGGGAGTGATGAAAAAATACTAGGACCTCCAATCAGGACCACAATCAGGGGGCTTCCCAATAAACGCACACACATATTTTATACGAGCACTTGTGTTAAAGAAACCATCTAGAAGTTTGCAATTAAACTGAGAAATAGAGAGTTCGGTCGACGGTTCACCACCGTTGCCCCTAATTAGAACGAAGAACCCACCATCATGCGAAGGGTGTTGGAAGTAAACTGGTTTACAGGGACCCTAAGATACGAGGAAATCCTACAAAGATAGTCGGGGATCGGAAAATGGAGACCTGCTTGAATTTGGGCCTCCCAAAAGGCTAAAGTTGGAAGCTGAGTAAAGTTTTCCCTTTCTGAATCTAAGGTAAACAAGTTTGGAAAGTGGAAGGGATGTATTCGTAAGCCCTAAACCTATCTAACGATTCTTGGGAAAAAGAAGAAGGACCTGCAACCCGGTCCTTGAGGGCCTCATCGGTTAGGGGGAAAGGAAAAATAATGTCTTGGGAGGGGGAGGTTTCTGAAGAGGAACCTTGAGAATCTACAGACATGGAGAAAAGAAAAACAGATTTAGAGGGTATCTGGATAAGGGTTCTCAGAATGGTGGTCGGAAGTGGATGATTTCTGATCGCCGGATGTGACGGCTTGAGGCTGTGGCTTTTTGAAGAAGACAAGAGTCTGGTTTTTTTTTTAAAGTGTTTGAGAATGAAGGAAAGGAATCTATTTAAGGGGGAGCCCTTAATGAAGAGAAGAAGTGTGAAATGTCTTGAACTGGCTGATACTTTGAATTCGAAAATGAGAAGAGAGACTTCTCAAATTCTAAAGAGAACCTGTAGTAATCATTAAGGGAGAGAGAAGATTATAACCGATATGTTGGTTGTGACGGCTACCTGTCCAAAAGGTGCCTTGGAAACAGAATAAAAGACGTGTGGCGAGTTTAATGAGAAAGTTTCGAGACTTTCAAGATTAGTGAGAATCGATGGAGATTTTATGACGGATTTGATGAATCCTTGTGCAGAATTGAAGGGAATTTAATGTAGAAACACGTGAGGTCTTATTCAGGATATGAATATGACTTGTATGAGGATTAAATGAGATTTAATCTAGAACATGAATGAAGGCATAATTGAGGATTAAAAGAGATTTAATCCGAGATTCTACTGAGAGACGCTCAAGGATTAAAAGAGATTTAATCTGAGAGTTTGCTAAGAGATCGAGGATTAAATGAGATTTAATCTGGACACATTTTGAGCTTCGGGGTGGATCTTGAGGTTCTCCCCAGGTTATTTGAGAATCAAGAGAGACTTTATTCAATATTAAAATTGAGTTATTTTTTAGGACCTCGAGGTCCGTGAGATTGTTGAGCTCTTATTTGCAAGATTTGCAGAGCTGATAGAATTGAGAAAAGAGAGATGATGCATCTCTTACTACTCTCAAGAGACCTGAGCTTCATGAGAGTAGGGGGAGTGGTTGATGCGGCCAAAATGTGTCGTCTTATGAGATAATGACACGTGGAATATACGGGTGATATCATTATATGTTATTCGTACATTCATTCCTTTAATTATGTGTAAATTGTGTGTTTAAGGCCCATACTATGATAAGTAGGGCCCACGATGATTGATTCCTCGATTGTGGGCCATATTCTAAGGGCTGTGACCTCCCTTGAGCCTCGAGGCCCAGGACCTAACCAGGCCCAGACCCATATCTTATACAGGTTTATAGAGAACCAGGCCTGAGCCCAGCTATACAGAGCCGATCAGATCAGGGCCCAAGAGGACTCCTTGACTTGCCCCTGAATTATCGAAGTTGAATTCCAGTAGAGAAAATTGTGGGATTGTTGCCCACTAATAAATAATGTGTGACTGGGCCAAGTGGGCCAGAATCAAGGCCTTGCTAGCCAGATCAAGGAAGACTTCGTCAAGCTCCCTAGATATTCGGGATTAGTGGTTGAATAGAAAAATAGGGGGAGACGGTTATCCCTCCCCCCAAGGTACCTTTATAAATACTATGTGCATCCATTTCTTATCTTTTTTACGTGACATTCACACTTGAGCACACTTCACACGCGTGCATACATACTTGAGCATATTGTTGCATTGTCGAGGATGGTTTTAACTCCGGTTGACTGTCTTTCGAACACCTTTTCTTTGATGGTCACCGGTTTTCTGACTTGAGCGTCGGAGACCCCTCTGGCGTGTTTTACAAGTCATACGGAGCTACATGATAGCCCTTCACAATGACTAGTGGAGACAGTTGTACTTTGGAAGTGCACCGAGCTCAAGGTCTTCTCGTGGGACTATAAAGTAACAAGACATGTTATTCTTGACATGTAAAATACAAGCCCTTTGGAAGGGATTAAATATCACGGCTTGGCTATGAGAGTGGACTAAGACTAGGATCTGAACCACTATAAATCATTGTGTTATTTACTGCTTTTGCATGCATGTTTACATATTGCATAACATTATTTTAAAAGAATGTTTTGTATCCGTTGATACGCCTTTATTTACTTATTAGTCATGGTGAAGCAATGATTCTTGACGGACTCGTCGTTTTGAGTCCAAATATATATATATATATATATATTGTGGAGAAAGATCTGACACCGGAGTTAAGAGTTAACTGATCGTGCAGGAAATGATTTACAAAAGTTTTTCATAAATAAACGAGTATAATTATGGGCACATCAAATTCCGCACTTAACTCTGATAGATAATAAATCAGTCGATAAGCTAGTCCTAGGCCCCTAGTGAATCAACAGACTAGTTGTCTTGAAAAGTTATTTATTTTCCTACACTTAGAGCACAATAAGTACTCTAAATCACTCGTCTGATACCCCAGTCCAGGGACCATCAGCCATGTGTCGTACGCCATGGGATTAGGGTTGAGGTTAGGATTGGGGTTGTGGAAGCGCAAATCAAAATCGCAATCAGTGTGGCTGATGCGACAACATAAATAACATAATATCGATAATCTTTCACATTTGAGTGTGTAGTCATGGCCAACAACTTTGACAATACGCGAGAGTATTTTTGGAGATCGACAGAGGCTTAGAGTCGAAGGAATTTCCCGATCATGGTACCAGAGTTTCTAGATCCAATTTCCATAAATTAACCAACATGATTACCAATACATTCAGCAGTGTTTGATGTCATTACGCCCAATGGGAGGCCATACACTTGGACCTAAGACGGAGTCTGAGAGAGGATCAATTTGGATGTAACAATGACAGTGGTGGTTTGCGCATGGTGAGAAGATGTCGATCAAAAGCCCACGACTCACCCTTTTGAACCCCTGGCAGATCGTTTTTTTATTCAAATGAGAAGAGCATGATATTATTGTAAAGCTAACGATAGTGGAGTGAATGTTTAGGTTGTTAGAGGCTGCGAAACATGGATTTGATCTCTCTACTAATAATAGATCTCAGCGAGAGAATCCTGTCGATGAGTGAATGAGGCGCAAATTGTTGGAGTGACGGATCTGGTGGAATCTCGATTGATGTGATCTCATCAAAGTTGAGAGAACAAATCATATTATTACCAGTATTAGGATTTTAAAATCAAATAGATTTTCTCAAATCAAATACAGTATATCCTTAAAATCAGTTTATTTTATTGGATTAGGTTGAAAATATTGTTTTATCGAATGTATTCCCATGTTTGGTTTACAAGAATTTAGCCCGAGATTATTTTCCATGTTAATGACATATACGCGTGTTTATTTATAAACACGTCCGAAAGAGAAGGTGGGTTAATTAATCAGGGAGAATAAAAATTATGTAGATATACTTTATTACCCTCCAATTTTAGTTGATTTTCAATGTTTTAAATTTTTTAATTGATTTTTTTCATTCAAATATTTTTTAAATATTTATTTGATTTTTCTATGTTTTATTTTTAATTAGTATTTTCGTATTATTATTGAATATATTTTTAATAATTTAGTTGATTTTTATAAGTAATATTTGTTGGTCCTGAAAAGAGTATGACACAAGTGTATGGGGAGGGGGGAATGCACTTGTATGCAAATTATTTTCTTTTTAAACAATTAGGCTATCAGGAGAGTTGTCTAGTCAACTTCTCTGATTATGTATAACTTTGATTAGATAATCAAACTACTGAGAACTATGAAGTAATCAGTTGAATTACTATCTAAGTAAGTTATATGTGTGTAATTATGGTTGGCCCTTTATATTTAAACTCCTTTTAAATTCTGAAAATTTTTCTTAACACTTAATAGTTTTCAGGGGACTTGTCCCAAATCTGTTTTGCACAGTTTGTAGAATATGTCTTTTGAAGATCAATTTGTGTGCAGTGTATGTATGTGTTACTTGAATGAAATGGCAGTAAATAAATAGCACAATGGTTTATAGTGGTTCAGAGACTCAAGCTCTTACATCCACTTCCCTGATTTAACAGGATAATTCCATCACTTGGAATTAACTTGTTTTATAGTGTCAAGGTGCAATGATTAACCACACTACTCCTTAGTGCCTTGATCCCTAGGAATTCTGAGTTGTAGTACTCACTCGACTCGAACTAAACTGTTCTTCTCTTGACAGTTCTAGTTCTCACACTTCTACAACAACACTTCTAACTTTCCTTGAAAGGTTTAAGGGTTGAGGTTGGTTCCAACTAGGGTGAGATATCCTTTACAATGAAGTACTTTGTAAGGATAGGATATCTCTCTAAGCTTTGATTGGTATACAATGAAGTTCAGCTTAGATGGGAACTGGAAGTGGTAGGAAACTTAAGAATGAAATATTCTTCGAAGGCTTGAAGGTTTGTGTGCTTAGAATGCTTGTAGTTTCCACACTTTGAATGGTTTCCTAACTCCAGTATTTATAGAGCAAAGTGAGGATGTGTCCGTTGGAAAGACAGCCTCAAATTGTCTATTTCCATCTTCCTTGGACTGTGTATCTTGAGGACATAATCTGTGAAAGTGACATGTCTTCATTTTAGGAAGTAAACGGCTAAAGGCTCTCTGTCTTGATTTGTTTGCACTCTTCCCAATGTCTGAGTTGAATCTTCAGCAGTCAACTTAGAAGACATTCATCCTGAAGTTTGAATCATGATTAAGGACAACATTCCTTATCATCAGGACAGATCTGTGCACTCTCTTATCTCTTCAGCTGACTTGGCTTATCAGCAGTGTTGGCTAGCTTCTTCAGTTGAGTTGGCTTCTCATCTTCACTAAATCAAACTTGAGTTGTCCTTTGATTCATAGCTTTCATATTAGTAAAGTTGACTCTATCAGCATAGTTGTCTCTTGCCTTAGACTGTCTTTGTACTCTTTTGATTTAGTATGCTGATTTACTCTGCTGTTCTTCTCTTCTGATCTGGATAGAGTTCATGTCAGTAGACTTGGCTTAATGGTTGTGATCTTCTTTAAGTTTGAACTATTAGAAGGTTTGACTCTTCTGATCTACTTGTTTATCAGTAGTGTTGAACTCATCTTATCTTGTCTTATTAGCAGAGTTGAAGTTTTCTGATTCTGAGCCTTAGAGAACTTGATTTAAGTGATCTTATAAACTTGTGTTCCCCCTCAACTTATGTATATATTTGTAAATCTCTTTTTAATTCAATAGTTTTAGATAATTTCAATTCTCAATTATTTTTAAATTTTTAATTGATTTTTTTTCATTTTAAACATATTTAAGATATTTTTTTTTTTGTTTTTAATTATTAGATATTTTTTACATTTTTTTTGGTATTTCAAATTAATTGATAAAAACATGTGCTAAATTCGTAAAAACATAAAAAAAATATGTGCTACATTTGATTAAAAATGAAAAGTATGGGTATGAAAGAAAAAGTTTGTGCTAAATTTGATAACAAAAAGAAAAGTATGGGTATAATTTGTTTAAAAAGGAAAGTATATGCTAAATTTAGTAAAAAGTGATAAGTATGAGCTAAAATTGATTATTTGACCTAAATTAATTGATAAAAATATGTGTTAAAATTGGTAAAATATCAAAAATATGTGCTACGTTTGATTAAAAATGAAAAGTATGGGTATGAAAGAAAAAGTTTGTGCTAAATTTGATAACAAATGAAAAGTATGGGTATAATTTAGTTAAAAAGAAAAGTATGTGCTTAGATTTAGTAAAAAATGGAAAATGTGGGCTAATATTAATTATTTGGCCTAAAATTAAACATTTTAATCAATTTTGTATATGTTGTAGTGTTTATCAAACAAATCACTTTTTTTTATAAATTTATAAAAAAAAACACCCTTATTACATTTGGATAAATAATGGGTAAAAATAAAATATTATTTAAATTGTGAGGGCAAAATTGTAAAATTGATTATTGCAATTATGAGAAACGGATAAAAACTATTAAAAATAGTTGGAGGGATGTTTCACCAAAATCACTTTTAACAAATTAACTTAATCACTTGATTGTGTTTACAAACACTCCAAACGTGATTCTATTTGAAAAAAAAAAGTTTTTTTAAGCACATACTAGTGTTTGTAAACACTCACTAAATATCTCAAACTTCTTTAAAATATAATCAATTAATTCAAACATATGAATAATTTCAAAAAGTCAAAAATCTCACTAAATTATATCCTAATATATCTATATATCAAACCAAACTACAGTAAATTAATATCTTTGGGACTGGAATTTTATTAATTTAGAGAAGTATTAATTTATCGATAAATTAATATTTTATTACTTAAAAGAGAGACTTTTTAAATTCAGCAAATTTAGTACATATGTATTAAAAATAAATGAGTTTATATATGTTTCATTGATTATATTCGTGTATCAACCAATTCTTTGTAACTAATTCATGTATAATATCAATTCATTGTATACAATTAATTATTATATTCATAGGCATATGCATCAATTCATTGGAATTACTTAAATATACATGTTTACATTAATTCGTTGCACTTAAATTACTATTATAATCAATTAAATATATTCATGCATGATGAATGAAACATATATTATATAAATCTCAATATGGAAATAAAATAATTTGTAACACTCAGTCATGTCTTCTCATCTAAAAGACATCGCAAAATCATTCATGAATAATCAAATGCGTAAAGCATTATGTGAGTATAAGAGATCGAGACCATCCCACATGCACTCAAAAAAAATTACAAGAGTGTGGGTTGATGAAAAAGATTTATAAAAGAGACCATATCATAATATTTATAATTGTACTAATATTTATGAATTATTAATTTAGAGTTTTAATGGGACATAATATTTATTAAGGGATTTTTCAAAAAATTATTATCTTATTATCTTATCGAATTTGATGAATTTTTACAAAGGCTCTAGTTGAGATCGAAAAAATTTATTATTTTAAAGAGTTGGGTTGATGAAAAAGATTTATAAGAGAGACCATGCCATAATATTTATAATTGTACTAATATTTATGAATTATTAATTTAGAGTTTTAATGGAACATAATATTTATTAAGGGATTTTTCAAAAAATTATTATCTTATCGAATTTGATGATTTTTTTACAAAGACCCAAATTAAGATCGAAAATTTTTATTATTTTAAAGAGTTTATTAATTTATAAAGTATTAATTTATAAAGATTTTACGGTTCTTTAGAGTTTTTTTTTTTTTACATGTATAACCTAACTATATATAATATCTTTAAAAAATATATATACAATGTAAATTAAACTTGATCGATTTTGAGTTGGAAATTGACCTTGCCCTTTTTCATCGAGTCAACTTTGACACTGTTCACTAATTTTAGAATTATACAGTGTATAAATGTCCTAAAAATTCAACTCCAATATTGTGTTTCTAATTATTTGGTGAAATTCTGTCAAAAAAATTATTTGGTGAAATATAATTACAGATCCAGCATTAATATGGTATTATTATTCATCATGTTTATTGTTGACTATAGACTTACCTACCCGATCTCTTAATTTTGCTAGCTTATGAAAAGGCAAAGTCAAATTATATATAAGGAAAAAATATATATTGAATTGTTATTGAAGCAAACTTTAACAACTCATATTTTTAAATATATTTATTAGTTACACTAATTATTGAATCGATGTGGGAATGTCGGCTATAATCGCGTTTAGATTGTAGTAATAATCTTACAAATGGACCACCCAACCTGTTTTAGTAAAACCCATGTGATATTGTGATGTTATCTTTCGCTCAATATGATAATTCATTTGATTCCTGATTATTATGCACACTTTTTTATTTGGACATTTAAAAATTATTTGCACATTTTTAATATGAAAATACCCCATAAAATTAATAATCTCACAACATTATTTTATTTTAAAAATTACACTTTTTTTGTCCATACATTTCACTTTACACTCCATTAAATCATTTAAAATATTCGTTCTTTATTTTACATCATCAACCACTAGATCTCATTTTTTTTTTAAAAACTGTGTCAATTAAACTATGCAAATTATCTTGGAAGGCGAGAGTATTTTTATTTTTTTTGTCAATTGCAACTAACTAACAGTTTTTTTAATCATTATATTTTGGGCAGCTCCAATGAATTCGTGAATTTTCTTTTCTTTTTTAGCATTATTATTACACTACATGTGCGGATTATTGTTGTGTATACCTCGTTTACATAATAGTGACATTTTCTATATACAATTACGAGATGTTAAGAAAAGGTTTACGTGAACATAGATTTATAGAAAATTTTGTCATATATTTTTAATTTGAATAGTATCTTAAGGTACTTAATACTTTAATTATTCTTGTAATTTGATCACGTAATTATTTTTAAACAATTTAATATTAACATGACAATTGTAGCTTTTAGATAAAATTACAAATAAATTTTGGTAAAAACTTATATACAATATCACAAGGATTGGGGTATATACCCCTCCACCTTTGTTAGATACACGTCCCTCCCACTTTTATTAATTAAATATTCATGTAAAATACCATATTTACCCTTTTTAGTAAAATATTAAAGATACATACACTCCCTTTTTAAAACTCTAATTTAATTGAATTAACCCTAATTTTAGGGCAAGCAGCCACCGCCGCCATTTCGGCCGCCGGCCGTCGTCAACACCACCATCACCACCAAATTTAGAAATTAAAAAAAAAACTTAGAAATTAAAAAAAAAAAACTTATTTTCGATAAATCAGTGTCGACCAAAAGCCCTCTCGTCAACACTGGTTTGTCGATCAAACACCTCTCCGTCGACACTGATTTTTCGACCAAACACATCCCCGTCGACACTGGTTCGTCGAAATAATTTAAAAAAAAAAATCGACAATAAAGAGTCGACCATAAACACTCTCATCGACCATCGAGGGTCGATGAAAGTGTTTATGGTCGACCTGCTGAAATTAAAAAAATAAAAAATAAATAAACCTAGACGGAAGCGGAAGCGGCGGCCGGCGACGGAAGTGGGAGGGAGACGGGGGGAGCGTAGCTGGTTGGGGGGAAGAGTCGGCGGCGTCGCTCGACAAAGGAAGCGGCGTCGCCACCTGTTGCAAAGACGAAAAAAAAAAAGGGAGTGTGACGGGGAGGAAGAGCAGGCGGCGCGAGGGGGAGGGAGAGGAAGTGCGACGACGAGAGGGGGAAGGAGGGGGAGTGCAAAAAATGAAAAAAAAAAAGGAGGGGGAGTGCGACGGCGATGGAGAGGGAGGGAGAGTGAGACGACGACGGCGAGGAAGGGGTAGTGAGATGGCGGCGGCGGTTGGGCATGGCGGAGCTTGCCGTTGGGGGAGTGCCAGCGTGAAGAAGAAGGGTTTGGGGGAAAAATGAGGAAAATTAGGTTTTTATGGGGGAGGTGCATTTATCACACTGAATTTTAAGATAAATGGTATAATAGATAATTTGGGGGGAGTGCATCTATCGTAGATGTGTTTTGAGGGGAGTAGTTGTATCGGGGGAGTGCATCTAACAAAGCTGGAGGGGTATATACCCCATCCCTATCACAAAAACTTGTATGGTCACGTTTACTAAATGGGCTCAACATTGAATTAGGCTGTTAAATTGGGTCAACATATTTTATTAAATTTTATCTGCTCTATTAATTTTATCTGTCCTGCCCCAATTTTTAGATTTCGATCTTATTTATTAATTTCACTTCATTGATTTTCAAATTTAGTGACAAACTTTTTGATATGTAGTATTATACACTTTTCATGTAGTAATATTTTTTATTTAATGATGTAATTTTTTTTTTACATGTAGTAATATGTTTCTGTTAATGTATTTTTTTAAAATCGATTGTCATATTATCATTTTTTTTGTTCATGTAGTAGTAGTTAATAATGTTATACATGTAGTACTTTAATTCTGCTATTTTAGTAAAACATTTTTGTAAATGTAGTAACAAGTTTTTTAATATGTAGTACTCCCTCCGTCCCATACTTGAAGCTACAAACCAAATTGGCACGGGTTTTAATAAATGAGTTGTTTATTAGTATTGTGTAAGATAAAGTGGGGGTAGTAAAGACTTTTCAACTTTATAAATAGTAATAAAGTTACTTTTGAGTGTAATAAAGTAGTGGCATTTGTTGTAATATTGTGATGTTTTAAGGAGAGTGTTTAAAAGTGTTTTTGCTATTTTAGGTAATGTAGCTTCAAGTATGGGACGCCCAAAATGGTAAAATGTAGCTTCAAGTAAGGGACGGAGGGAGTATCATACATTTTTCATGTAGTAATATTTTTTATTTAATGAAGTAACATTTTTTGTACATGTAGTAATATATTTCTGTTCATGTATTTTTTTAAGGGTCACACTTGCGTACCCCCTAGTGCACCGTACCCCCTAGTTTTAATTTTAATTTTTTATTTATATTTTATGTGCACCCATTAATTTAATGAGTTCACCCCTAAATATTATCTACACCCACTCATTTTATGAGTTCACCCCCAAATCATTTCTTTTTTACAACAATTATCTACACCTGCTCATTTTATGAGTTCACCCCCAAATATTTTTTTACTACAGTTATATGCACCTGCTCATTTTATGAGTTCACCCCTAAATCATATTTATACTACAGTTATCTGCACCCGCTCATTTTATGAGTTCACCCCAAATCATTTCTTTTTTACAACGGTTCTCTACACCAGCTAATTTTATAAGTTCACCCCTAGTTTTTTTTACCACAATTCTCTGCACCCATTCATTTTATGAGTTCACCCCCAATTTTTTTTTTAAAATAATTACATTTAAAATACTATATTATCTTTTTATTAATTTACAGAAAATATAATAATAAAATCAACCATAATTTATACATTTACAATATGTAGTCGAGTCATTGTCGAGTTACCGTCGATTCACCACTAAATCACCCATATTTTAGAAAAAGAAAATCGTAAAAACATAATTTAAAAAATCTATCAAAATAAGGCACAAATCTCATTTTTTTTTTCTTTTTAATTTTTCTTCCCATTTTCAGTTTTTATTCAAAAAAATTTATTTCTTCATTTTTTTCATTAGTATTTTTTAAAATTTTAATACAAAATAATATTATATGTATGATTTTATTATACTCAATAATACAATAAGTAATAATCAGTAATACACTAATACCATTAAAAATAATTAGTACTCCAATATCTTATACAATAACAAATAATTACACATATCTAATTATATTAAATAATACTAAAATCAATTATTAGTAATACCACGAACAGTAATCGGTAATACCATTAATATTAATCAATAAAATTTTATACAATAACAAATAATTCCACACATCCAATTATATTCAATAATACCAAAAACAATTATCAGTAATACAATGAACAGTAATTAGTAATATCATGAACATTGATCAGTAATATCTTATACAATAATAAATAATTCCACAAATCTCATTATATTAAGTAATACCATAATCAATAATATGTAATACCATAAAAAATAATAATAATATTCAGTAATGTCTTAAACAATAATAAATAATTTCACACAATCAGTAATACCACAAACAATAACCAGTAATACCACAATTAATAATTAATAATACCGTAATCAGTAATCATTAATTTTAATTCATTTGTATATTAATAGTAATACTACAATCAATAAATAGTAATACCAGTACCAATAACTAATAGTACCATAAAAAAAATGTGGAGGGAGTGCAAATCGGGGTGTACTGAAGAAAATAGGGGGTGCACATTACCAAACCCAATTGAAGGGAACCCTAGCCCAATGGGAGGGCACCCTAGGTCAGCAGTCGTCGTTTGAGATTTCATCAGCAAGGTCACCGGCTTTGAGTGTCGGCCGGTTAGAGATCCATCGGCAACATACTCACATTCCTCCGTCGGGCTGCCGTCAGCCGGAGGAAGAGGATGCACAATAGCATGATGAAGAAGACGGACAAAGCAATATAGCTTCGATTTAGGCAGAGATGAACGACGAGAGAGAGGCGGCGTCGATCCGAGTGTTGCAGGCGAGAGCCATTGATGCCGAAGAAGCTCCTGGATCGCGAACACAAGGGAGATTGATCGAAGCAGTCGCGTCGGTGGTCGAAATGAGAAGAGAATTTCGGCCGCCATGGATCGTTGCCGAGATGGAAGATGATGTCGATTGTCATGGAAGTGAAGAATCGCGATTGCGATTCGAATATGGGTCTTGGGCTTCAGCGGTCGGGACGGAAGCGCCGCCGTCGCCGTCAAGGGGGTGGTCGGGCATGGTGGTGGTTGGGTCACCCGCCGATCGGCATGAATTTTCGGCAGGTCCTTTACTCATCAAATTAAAATTGAAATTCAAGTGCACTGCCGATCGACTATAATAAAATCATGCCTATAATATTATATTGTATTAAAATTTAAAAAATACACATGCAAAAAATGTAGGAAAAATTAAAATAAAAAAGGAAAAGGAAAAAAAAATGAAGAAATAAAAAATTTGGAAAAAAAAAATTAAAAATGGAAAAAGAGTAGGGGAAAGGAAAAGTAAAAAGTAAAAAATCGAGATTTATGGCTAATTTCAATTTTTTTTTATTAATTATATTTTTACGGTTTTTTTTAAAAATATGGGTGACTTGGTGGTGAATCGATTTTTTAGAGTTTATTTTATTATATTTTGTGTACATTAATAAAAGGATAATATATTCTTTTAAATGTGATTATTTTTCTAAAAATATTTTGGGGTGAACTCATAAAATGTGCGAGTGCAGATAATCGTGGTAAAACAATAATATGTGGGTGAACTCATAAAATGAGCGGGTATAGATAATTGTGGTAAAAAATAATTTGGGGGTGAACTCATAAAATGAGCGGGTGTATATAACTGTTGTAAAAATATGATTAGGAGGTGAACTCATTAAATTAGTGGGTGCAGATAAAATATAAATAAAAAATCGAAATTGAAATTAGGGGGGTGCAAATCATTATTGGGTGAACTAAAAAAATTTGTGGGTGCGAGTTTATTGAGGGTGAACTGAGTAAACAGATGGGTGTGTGACTGGAATCTGAGGCCCAGTCCCAAAGAAGGCCCAATAGCTGAAAAGTCATATATAGGAGGCATGATGCATCCAAGTGTATACAAGTATTTGTCATCCATAAAATAATGCAGACGGTTTAGGAATGGAGGGAGTAAAAACTAAAACGAGATGGATGGAATATTAGCTTTCGCCAACTTTGCAAAATAGTGGGGAAATAGCAAAAAGAATGTGAGGGGGACAAACCAGTCTTTGCAATATTTAATTGTTAAATGAGTGGGGGGTCACATTTCGTGGGCCCTACGATATGCATGCGAAATTCTTGTACGAAAATCTCAAAGTCTGCATTGGGAAGTCACTTGCTATAGCCGGTTGCCTTTCAATACCATCTCTCTTGAAACTTTTATTTTAAGCAAATAAATAAAAAATAAAAATCCCCCAAAAGGAGGACTTTGAATTGGAAAGTAGGGGAATATCTTATTTTTTTTTTTGAAGTGAAAACTTCTTTATTAAACGCAGCTGCAAACAGTACTCGGAACGCCGTCCACATGAGTCGGAGGGTCGAACCAAACGTTAGGGCTAGTAACAGACCTAGCAGCTCTAGCAAGTCGGTGAGCCTTAACATTGGCATCCCGATAGACGAAAACAATCGAACAAGAAATAAATTCGCTAATTAAGCCTTTAGAAACTCTAACAAAATCCCCGAACACCGTCCGATCTTCTTCGCTGGAATTATTCAAATGATCCACCACCAGATTTTTACATTTTTCTGCACATGAGCAAATTCACAGTTGATTTGAATTGCACACGAGCTAAGAATTTGACCGGTTTATTTACCTACAATGATAGTAATTGGACTGAATTCAAAATTTCGCCCAACTTATGGGACTAAAATCAAAATGTGTATTCCATTGGGACCAAATTCAAAATTAGTCCAACTTAATGGACTAAAAAAACTTTAATCCCAATAAATATTAATACTCCATAAGTTTGTGGAATCTTATAATAAAATGCATTTAACACTTCCTTGACCAAATCAATTTACTATTGGTGAAACGCATCGCAAACTAAGAATTTTGATGAATGAATTATGAATATAATTTCTTAGTTAATTAATATACACCCTATGTTTCATAACAAGTGTCAATTTAAAAAAATTGTATCAAATTATGAAATCTTGACACATATCCTCAATCAATTTTTCTTTCCAATTTTGAAATTTATTGATATTCTTTTTATTTGAGGTAAGTGAATTTTTTTTTTTTTTTTTAAAAATAAAACATATACATACGGTAAATTAGCTAGGAAGAATAGTTAAAACGAAACCTAATTTGAAACAAAATTTAACCTTAAAATGACGATTATTATGAAACAAATAGAATATTCATTTTTCAAAAAAAAAAATATCATTCCTCTGCATTGAATTATAAATCTTCTTTCTTCTACGGTGATCTCTTATACACTACAAACTTAATTAACATGGGTACCAAATTAAAAAAAAAAAAATGAACATTAAATTGAGTAGATCTCCTATACATTTGAGTACATGTAATGCACTCAGTGCAGAAATTGAATATGTACTACTAAAGAAGACAATGTTACAGAAATTGGACCGTGGTCCAGTGGTAATAATATCATACTTATTTCTGTTCAATGTTCAGTGTTTGAGTTCCCAATGTTGTAGGTAAGTTTATAGTAAGTAATTAACAAATATTTTAAAATGTGTAATATTAATAACCAACATTTATTTATATTTTGACAAATATTTTAATATTTTTTTCTTTTATAAAAGTGCAACTATTATATTTTTACAAATATTTTAATATTTTTTTCTATTTATATTTTGTGTTACACTTTTCACTAATATTGTATTGCATTTTTCAGTTATACTCACTTGCACTTTTTAATAAAGAGATATCTTGCACTTTTCAGTTATAGATACTTACATTTTATTTATAGTGACTTACACTTTTTAATAATATGGTATGTAAATATTTTGACAATTTTTTTAATATTTTAAAATGTGTAACATTAATAATCAACATTTATTTATATTTTAAAAAATATTTTAATATTTAAGTACTAATTAATAAATATTTTAAAATGTGTAACATTAATAACCAACATTTATTTATATTTTCACAAATATTTTAATATTTTTTTTTGTTATAAAAGTGCAACTACTATATTTTGGCAAATATTGTAATATTTTTTTCTGTTTATATTTTGTGATGCACTTTTCAATAATATTGTGTTTCAGTTATACTCACTTGCACTTTTTAATAAAAAAATATTTTGCACTTTTCAGTTATATACACTTACACTTTTTAGTTATAGTTAGAGTTGTTATTCGAGTCGAGTCGAGCCGAGCTCGGCTCGATAACATTGTCGATTTAAAAATTGAGCTCGGCTCCGACTCGTTAACGAGCCTATCGAGTCGAGTCGAGCCTAACGAGCTTAATGAATTTTTTTATAAAAAAATTAGTTATCGAGCCTAAAAAGTCGAGCTCGAGCCGGCTCGTTAGTAAATCGAGTATTTAACGAGCTCAAGCTCGGCTCATTAAGCTAAACGAGTCGAGCCTTAACGAGTCGAGCCGAGCCGAGTCTCGTTAAGACTCGGTTCGAATAACAGCACTAGTTATAGTGACTTTACATTTTTTAGTAATATTGTGTTACACTTTTCAGTTATATTGACTTACACTTTTTAGTAATATTGTGTTACACCTTTCAATTATATTGACTTACATTTTTTAGTAATATTGTGTTGCATTTTTAAGTTATACTGACTTCCACTTTTTTATAATATTGTGTTGCACTTTTCAGTAATATTGACTTACACTTTTTAGTAATATTGTGTTTCACTTTTCAATTATACTGACTTACACTTTTTTATAATATTGTGTTGCACTTTTCAATTATATTGACCTACACTTTTTTTTTATAAACGGTGTTGCACTTTTTTATTGTAGTGTCATACACTTTACAATAATATTTTTATATATATTTTTAGTAATATTGTGTTACACTTTTCAGTTGTGTGACTTACCCTTTTTGGTAAATGGTGTTGCACTTTTCTACTGTAGTATCCTACACTTTACAATAATATTTTTATTTATAGTGACTTATAGTTTTTAATAAATATTGTGTTGCACTTTTCAGTTATATGGACTTACACTCTTTAATAATATTGTGTTGCATTTTTCAGTTATACTGACTTGCACTTTTTAGTAAATATTGTGTTGCACTTTTTAATAATATTGACTTACCCATATTAGTAATATTGTGTTGCACTTTTCAATTGCATTAACTCACATTTTTTAGTAATATTGTGTTACACTTTTTAATTATATTTACTTACACTTTTTAATATCCATTTTTCTAATTAATAAAAAAAACTAGAAAACAAACAATAGAAAAAAACTCTAAAAAAAAAAGATAAAATTATAAAACATGAAAAAAAAAAAAAGGAAACTAAAACAAAAAAAAATTACATGCCAAAAAAAAGGAGAAAGAGTACAAAAAACACTAAACAATATGCCGAAAAAAGAGAAAAACTACAAAAAAAAGAAAAACCAAAAAAGGAACTAGAGTGTACACTTAATGTATATAAGACTTGACCCATTCAATTAAATTTATAAACAAATATTTAATTATATTTTAAAATAATAAAATTCAAAATAATTATCTTTATTTCAGCATAAGGGCATCTCCAATGCAATGCAAGTGAGAAATTTTTGGGTAGAAATTTGCCACATATGTGACACCTCATTAATTTCCTACTCCTACCACAAATAATTCATTTTCCTCCCAATGCTTTCTACCTCAAAATTATTCATAGGTCCCACAATTAAATTTCTATTTTATTTTATTAACTATTTTTATTTATAATTTAACTTCTACAATTAAAAATCACAATAAATATTAATTATAAAATTTAAGTTATAAAAATAAATAATATTAATATATTTCCTGACAAAATATTATTAAAATAACACCAAAAGTACAAGATAAAAAATACTCTATCAATTGTAATTTGTAAATACAAAATAATTAAATTCTTAATAAATTAAAATAAAATAAATGTAAAAACCTGAAAAGAAAACAAAACAAAATAAAACATAAATTAATAAGAAGTAAATAAATAAAAAATTAAAATGAAAAAAATAAGAAATAGAAGTTGAACTTCTACCCCATTTCTCCTTTCTCCTCCACATCATCTCTCCCCCGACCCCTTCTACCCTCAATTTGAGTTAGGTGTAGAAATTCACATGGGACTTCTACCCCATTGGAGATGCCCTAATAAGCGGGTTTTGTACTAATTTTAACTTTATATTTTCCTTGAAGAAACAGGTGAGCGTAATATTCTATATCATGCATGACTTTTTATAAACTCAAAATCTCAATATTAAAAGAGAGTCTCGATCATATCATAATTCATTTGGGTCATTTTTTTGTGTCTACTAACTAAATTTTAAATACTGATTATTTTTATATTTTACAATTACATGTATCAATAATACTAACTAAATTTTAAATACTGATTATTTTTATATTTTACAATTACATGTATCAATAATTTAGATTGTAAAATATAAGATGAAATATGGATATTATTCCAGGTGATTTCATTCCAAAAATAAATAAAACCCTCATTTTGCAAACTTACTTTTATTTGCCGAACATTATGGGTAAAAGGGATTTGAATGATTCACCTTTCTCCCCAATAGCAGCAACTAAGAAATAATTAAAGAAAAAAGCTTTCAGGCCGAAAGTTGCAGCTTTCTTAAGTCAACCGCCAAGATCAACCTGCCTAACAAGTAACCGGTAAAAATGGAAAACGCACATCACGCCGCAAATTTATAGCGAGAAATTGAAAAAGCCGCTTCGTCATCCTCCCTGCATTCCTTTTCTGCTTCCATCAATCAGGCCTGATTTCAATGGTAATTGGAAGTTGAAACACACACACAAACACACTTTATTAGTGTGCGCATTTGCAAAATACTGTTACTATGTGAATAAGAAGCGTGACTCGTTTCAATCATTTTTCGTATTCGGCAATGGCGGCATTTCGTTTCCTCTATTCGATTTGCGTTTGTTTGACAGTGGCGGTGTGTTGGGCGGCCGACCCCTACAACTACTTCGATATGGAGCTCTCCTACATTACTGCTTCTCCTCTTGGCGTTCCGCAACAGGTGCCAATCGTTTTTCATTTTGAATATTGTTTTTCTATTCTGTTTCGCGAATCAGATCTGAACGAGTAAAATAGTCGACAATTTTGCTGTTTAATGTATTTTTCTGTTTTCTGGTTTGATTTTGTTGAGCAGCTTTGTTTTGTTGTATGTTGAAAGTGGATTACACGTAAAATAAATTTTATTTATGAGCCACATTCGGTTGAAATGGAAGGTCTACAATGAAAAGTTCATGAAAAGAAGCTTTAATTTACTATTGATCACTTGAAAAGAATTATGCCCTTGCTTTAAAAAAAAAGAACTCTGTTCTTCGTAATTCATAGCACAATTTACTCTACGTTTCGTCAGAGACAGTTTTGGTTGAATTTTATTCATGAAAAATGTGTGACGCGAAATGCAGGTTTGGGAATTTCAATTTTATATTCTGCTGTTTTCGTGTTTTGAACACTACGGCCATAGACGAGCATGATTTCATCCCAAAGGGGACGAACCTTTTCATTTTATGATGTCATGCAATGTTATATAAAAGTATGGGGCGAAATAACAAAATTTTATAGCAAAAAAATATAAAAGATTAATCCCAAGCCCCCCTGATCCATCCCTGACAATAGCTCTACTATTGCCTCCTTTTCCTATTCACATAATGTGAAGACAATGGTAAATTAAGATTTTGCAGATGATGGTAAATTATGTGCTATTGATTGTCCTTTACATGTCATAGCAGATAATGGGAAATTCCCAGGTCCTGTTATTAATGTCACAAATAATTTCATTTTTTTGTTCTTTTTCATTTCAACTTGTATTCTATATTCTACTGTGTTTCCTGTTTTTAACACTGTTGTCTCATTTTTTTGTTCTTTTTCATTTCAACTTGTATTCTATAAATTTAGTTATTGCAGAAGAGGATAATGTGCTATTCATTGCCTTTTACAGGTTATAGCAGTTAATGGGAAGTTCCCGGGTCCTGTAATTAATGTCACAACTAATTACAACGTTTTAGTAAATGTGAAGAACAAATTAGATGAAAATCTTCTAATGACATGGTATGCTTTAGTAGAATAACAAAGATTTATCCCCCTAGTAAAGGATAACCTCTCTCAGATTAATGATTGGTGTTGCCTTTTGTTGTAGGTCTGGAATCCAGATGCGTCGATCTTCATGGCAAGATGGGGTTTTGGGCACAAATTGCCCTATACCCTCGAAATGGAACTGGACCTATCAATTTCAGGTGAAGGATCAGATTGGTAACTTTTTTTACTTCCCATCACTGAACATGCAGAGAGCATCAGGTGGATTTGGTCCTTTTGTTATAACAAAACGTAATATTATTACTCTGCCTTTTGATGCTCCTGATGGGGACATAACCATTATGGTTGGTGATTGGTATACTCGCAATCACACGGTATGTGCCTTCTTGCTGCTCTGTCTTATATTGAGATTGTGTGTAGATTACACTATGATTTACTCCTTTTGTGCACAATCCATTAGGCCTTAAGGACAACTCTTGATAATGGTAAAGAGTTGGGCATGCCTGATGGAGTTCTTATCAATGGGAAGGGACCTTATAGATACAACATCACACTTGTTCCCGATGGCATTGCATACGAGACTATTAACGTTGATCCTGGTACGTTCATTCATAAGTCTCTGAATTTGCATATTTTAGGGGACACGTAGTTGAAATTCTTCCATGAAATGATAATGAGAATCATCAATAGTGTATTATAAGAGAATTATAGTTACATTGTTAGTGTATTGTTCTAACTTTGCAATAAACTGGGAGAAAATTAAAAGATTGTTGTTTGTGAAATAATGGAATGATTGAGGAGAAATAATTATAGGGGATAAGTTAGTTAATCAAAATAAATGACTTTTTGAGTCTCATGAAGTATATTACTTTTATTTTATTCCATCCAACCATTTCTAATGTTAGGTTAATCTATTTTCGGGGATTGCAGGAAAAACTTACAGAATACAGGTGCATAATGTTGGAGTCTCCACTAGCTTGAATTTTCGAATTCAGAATCACAATTTGCTTCTAGCAGAAACTGAGGGTTACTACACATCACAACAGAATTATACTAGCTTGGATATCCATGTTGGACAATCTTACTCTTTTCTTGTAACCATGGATCAGAATGCAAGCAGCGATTATTACATTGTGGCGAGTGCTCGGTTTGTGAATGAATCACTATGGCAAAGAGTAACCGGTGTGGCTGTATTGCATTATTCCAACTCAAAAGGGAAGGCTTCAGGTCCCCTCCCAGATCCTCCAAATGATTTTTATGATAAATCATACTCATTAAACCAGGCCATATCCATCAGGTGTGTATACTTCTCTCAGTTACTTGAGTAAAACCTTTGCTGCCATAATTTTGAGTACAATTATGATAGGGTTAATATAATTCTGCCACTTGTGCTATACACTTTTTATCGTGTAATCTTAAGTCTACACATTTCATTGATCAGGCAAAATGTGTCTGCAAGCGGGGCTCGTCCAAATCCACAGGGTTCCTTTCATTACGGTTCAATCAATGTCACTCATGTATATGTGTTCAAGATTGTGCCACCTGTGAAGATTGATGGAAAACTAAGAGCAACATTCAATGGTATTTCGTTTAAGAATCCTGATACACCAATAACGCTGGCCAATTCATACAAACTTAAAGCCACTTACAAGCTTGATTTTCCAAGTAAGCCACATGCAAAGGCGCCCCGTGTTGCTAGTTCCGTCATCAATGGTACATACAAAGGATTCATAGAAATTATATTGCTGAACAATGACACAACTTTGCAGACCTTTCACCTTGATGGTTACTCCTTCTTTGTAGTTGGGTATGCTCTCAAACTGAAATCTTGTCCTACTTTGGTGTATAAATGCTTATGGTGTTAATGATGTGTAGGATGGGTTATGGCGAATGGACTGAGAACAATAGAGGTTCATACAACAGGTGGGATGCAATATCTCGTTCTACTGTTCAGGTATGGAATTTTTGGGTGTTCTTGGTTGTTGGTTTCATATTGCACCACTTTGTCATCTCATATGGCCTTTGAAATTTATCATCTCATATGGCCTTTGAAATTTATCATATCAAACCTTTTCGTCCAGCAACTGACTACTGCTGGTATCCCATCTGGTTGTCGTTTCAATTTTTTAAAATTGATCATATAAATTTACCATTTCCGTTTTCCGTATTCTTACAAGAAAAAAAATTCAAAAATTGTAAATAGCATGGACCAAAATAAAAAGTGGGTAAAGTTACTTGAGCAAATACAATCAGTTTTAGTCCTACAATGTCAAATTTTAGCCCTAGGGATGTAAGCTATTTTTGGTCAATTTTCTTTTTTACGGAAAAGTTTAAAATTGACCCAAAATTGCTTAATTCCATACCTAAATTTGACACATAAGACTTAAATTGAAAGGGTAGAAGGACACTGGAATTTTGGACACCCTTGACTAAAGTTGTTAACACAAAAACAAAGATGATTTATATGGGACACATGAGGACGTAAATTGATTTTAACTCCGTACAAAGATTTAGTCGTGTTATTTTGTGTACAGATTTTTTCTGGGGGATGGACTGCAGTGTTGGTGTCTCTAGACAATGTTGGTGTGTGGAATCTTAGGAGCGGGAATCTGGACCGTTGGTATCTTGGTCAAGAAACTTACATGAGAATCATCAATCCCGAAGACAAAACTAATAAAACAGAATTGCCTGTACCTGAAAATGCCTTATACTGTGGTGCCCTGAGCCACATGCAAAAGTATTCTACTTAACAAACACCTACATTCACAGAATGTTCATCTCTCTGTTACTGATATTTCCATTGTCATTTGCAGGCCTCAGAAGACCTCCTCATCGTCTACTCTGCGTCTATCGTGGAAGCTCTATCTCATTTTGCTTATGTTGTTTCTCTATAATTATTGATTGTATATGATTTCAGATTAGTAACAAGCATGTATTAAATTGTTTAAATCTTATTATAGGAGCATGCTTTTGTGTAGATAGATTGTTTGTGTCATGGTTGGGGAACTGTCATATTCTTTTTTAACCAAACACTACTACATTTTTCGATATTATTTCCCCTAATGTTACTTGGAGTTTACATATTTTGCTATCCTATCTTTATTTTAGTATTTGAGTCTTTTTAAATATGTAACACTATACGTACATCTTTATATTTGCATCAACTCAATTCAGATTGAGCCCTATATATATTATTGAGACTTGATTTAGTTTTAGTGAATTCGATCGTTTTCTATTAATTATTGTTAGTTAAATTTACATTCAAGTTATAATTTTCAAATTCAAAAACCCTATTAATGTATAAGTATTCAAAGTCAAAAATCTGTTTGTTTGTGTTTGGATAAAAGAATTTAAATTTGTCCGTATATAAATTAATTTGGATGAAAAATAAAACCAACGTGTTTATGATATTTTTTGAGAAGTTTAAAAAAAATTATTAAATGCATGAATTTCAGAATCCAAATTTGTACGTGTTATTGAATGGATTTACAATTCCATCTTAAAATATGTGAAATCTTTCTCTCCCATGTATATAACACAAGGGTCAGAACTAGGGACCGTTGGGAATTATCCCAATACCTTTCCAAATTTTGTGATCCTCCAACTCTTGTGGGGAATTGTTATAGAACCATCTTCCACAAAAGGGAATTATTATGGAACGACCGTTGTCCTAGGGAATTTGGGACGTAATTTAAATATGAGTTATTATAAATCTAATTTCATAATTTAAATAAATTAAATCAACTAATTCATGTAATGAATGTACGGTAAATAATTAAATTCCTAAATATAGGGAAATAAGGATTACGTGTTTATCTTTGAATCAGAGAGATATCGTTGAGAAGAATAACAACTTAAACCCAATTGCCTTCTCAAATATTCCCTAAGTCCTAGCACGTTGATCCAGTGGGAGATCTAACGAACTATTAACTCTTAAGGAAGAATTTTCTACAGATCTCTCTTTTCTATAGTGTAGAGAGGGCCAATCTTTTCAACTCTTAAATTAAGAGTGGTGTTTTTCCTATATTTGAGCTAATTTATTTATTAGAAAATATTGGAGATCTAGAAATATTTTATTCTCCAAGAGATATTATATTATTTCCATATCTTTCTCCATAATATTCTTTCTCCAAAATAAGCTCTAGCAACAAGATTAATTCTTATCTTTTTAATTACTTTAGGTAATGGATTTTTATTGGGCTACTTGAGGGGCCAGAATTAGAATTGTACCTCCCAATGGGCCCATAATTCAATATTGAGCCACAATATTTTTTCAGCCCATTAATATTAATTTATTCCACTATAAAATTAATATTGCAATATCCATCCTAACCCATATTACAAAATATGACTCCCAGTTATTATTTCCCGTGTTTAAGATTCAATGTTGTTGGGATATGAATCCTTGAAACAATGTTCTAGTTGATGAGATTAAGTTTTGATGGCCAAAAAGCAACTTAAAGTTAATAATATATGTGGATACAAGTCATCCTAACTAAATCATCTTGATAAGTCATATAATCTGAGTTACTGATCTTATATGTGATTATATGTTAAATATATTCTAACTGTTAGGAACTAAGTTGATGTTCATATTGTATAGACAGCTTATAGAATAAGATTTAGATATACTCTTCTGTGTGTAGTTCAGTTGAAGTATAGATAGGTGTTGGGATATGAATCCTAATACAAGTCCTAATTGATGTTGAAGTAGTTTTGATAAGTCAAAAGTAGACTTGAATATATTTCTAAGTATTGACTGATCTAGTTATGGAAGTCGTCTTATGAACAAGATCAGTAGAGTATATGAGTATTGTTGGGAAATAAAATGATTTTGATTTAGATACCAAAACCCCTAATTGATGATGATCAGATTAGTTGAGATGTACTCAAGTCTAGATCTGTCTAGTTGTCTCAGGATAGTTGAGATAGTAAGAATGCTTAAGTCTAAATCTAAAAAATGTTGTGAGATTTGTAGTTCAGGACAGTTGTCCAAAGCTGGAATGTTAGGCAGCTTACTAAGTGTTAGTACTTTAGGACAAGTTTGCTGAGTATTCAAGACAAGCTGACTGAAGTGGACAACATGGCTGAATGATCAAGAATGATAAGGCAAAGCTTCATGCATTGATAAGAACTGTATCAGATCAATTGAAGTCCTAATGATCAAGAGCATTGAATGCTATACTCATAGAAGACATATTTATTGAAGCATTTATTGCCATTCAAGCCTGAACAAGCATTGAAGACTTAGAAGCATTAAAGACTGAAGAATTGAATGAATGTTGGAACATTCTAGTTTGCAGCAGGAATGTTCAGGGCAGTTGTCCCATCTGACCGTTGGTTGAGTGTAAAGTCTGCCACAAATCAACCTTGGGAAATGTGCAAATTTGGAAACTGACACAAGTCATCTCAGCCGCATTTTTCAGAAGTCAACGCATTCATTCAAGCAACCATTGAAGAGTCTATTACACAGTGGATAATAGAATGTCAAGCTTCATAACCGTTTCAATGGTGCTGCAAATAGACAAGTTTGAATTGCTATCTCTCCAACGGATAGTTGTTCAAATTTGCCTATAAATTTAGAAGTGATAAAAGGATTAAATTAACCAACTACTTGCTATCAAACTATCATCAAGCAATCAAAGGAAACCAAAGCTGTTCTTAAGAATCCCAAGTTTCCTGATCACTTCATTCAGCTAAGCCAACTCTTGTAATATCCCAAGCTTAGCATTGAGATATCCTAAGCCTTTACACTGTTCTTATTGTAAAGGATATCTCTATTAGTTGGAACCAAACCTCAAACCCTTACCTCATTAAGTGAAGTAGTGTTTGTTGTAGAAGTGAGGAGTTAAGGACTGTTATTGAGAAACACAGTCTTAACTCAGAGAGATTGAGCACTAGGACTCAGATTATCCTAGGGATCAAAGCACTAAGAGAGTGTTGATTGATCAGTGCACCTTGACACTATAAAACAAGCTAATTCCATTGTTAAGGAATTATACTGTTCAATCAGGGAAAGTGGATGTAGGAGCTTGAGTCTCTGAACCACTATAAATTGTGTGTCATTTACTTACTGCATTCATTCTATTACTTGCAAATCAATCATTCTTAAAGAGATTATCTCAGTAAGTGAAGAAAAACTGTTTTGGACAAAGTCCCTGATCAACTGTGTTTTCAGAAATTAACTTGGAATATTATTTCAAGAAAAAGGCCAACCACATTCCGCACTTAGCAACTCTCTTAGATATTTATCCAACTGACCACTTAATAGTTTTCAGTAGGGCAAGTATCTATTGAAGTTCATTCTCAGGCTAGTTGTAAGACAACCTCCCTGATTAGACCAAACTGTTTTAAAAAAAAAAAAGAATTTGCATACACAAGTGCATTCCCCCCCCCCCCATACACTTGTGTCATACTCCACCAAGGACCAACAAGTGGTATCAGAGCAGGGGTTCAAAGACCACTGCTTCTAAAAATCCAACTGATTTTCAAATCACATTATTTCTGTGGTCACTGAACTGATCCAAACTTTCGAAAAACTTTGTGATTATCTAACCTATTTCTATAGAAATGGCTAGCAATGCAGTTCCAGGAGATGCTGTCAATACCATCAACAACATGGGTCCAAATCAAGTGAATCATATTTCACATCATAAACTGCCAATGTTCTCAATTGAGAACTATGATTTCTGGAAGATCAGGATGAGAGCACATCTTGCCTGCCAGCATGATGAAATGCTCAAAGTCATCACCAGAGGACCTTTCACATTCACTAAAGCAAATCCCAAACTCACTGATGCACAAAAAGCAGATCCAAGGGAATTGCTACCAAAAGATGAGGATGAGTTTACAGCTGAAGAAAGAAAAAGGCATAACCTGAACTACATTGCCATGAATACTTTGTACTAGACCATTCCAGATGCAGTGATGGGAAGAGTGTACCACTGCACAACATCAAAAGAAATTTGGGACACCTTAGCACTTATGTGTGAAGGTACCCAAAAGATAAAAGAAAACAAGCTTCAAGTGGCTATCCAAAAATATGAACAATTTTCTATGGAGCCAAATGAAACTATTGATCATCTTGATGGCAGATTCACTGACATCATGAATGAGATAAACTCTCTTGGCAAGTTCTATGCCAAAAGAGAAGTTGCTTTGAAAATTCTGAGAAGTCTCACATCCAAGTGGGACATATACTCTGTCATGATGCAAAACACCAGCAATCTTGACAACATGTCCATGTAGCAAGTGTTCTCTGAACTCAAAGCATATGAGTTTGATTTGAACAGAAAGAAAGTGCATGATGAGCCATCCTCCTCAAGCAAAGGTGTTGCTTTCAAAGCTGCTGAAACAGAAAAGAAGAGTACACAAAGATCTTCTCAAACTGTTTCAAAGTCTGAAATGAAGGAGGAGCTGTCACTTATGGCAAGGAGATTTGAAAAGCTCAACTCCAGATTTGGTAGATACAAAAAGTTCTACCAAGACAACAGAACCAGAAGGAGATTCAGCTCTCCTGACAACAAATCAGAGGACAAAGTCTCTGATGAAAAGAAAGAAGATAGATATGCTGATAGAAAGAAGTACAACAAAGCTGAACCATCATCATCAAGGAGGAAGGAGTCCTCAAGCAAGAAGAATGATGATGAAGATGTGTGTTACAACTGCCAGAAAAAGGGTCACTTTCAGTATGATTGTCCTGACCTAAGTTCAAAGAAAAGAAAAGAAAGGCAGAACAAAAGAGACAAGAGGTTGAACAACAGGAAGGCCATGGTAGCTGGGGAATCAGCAAGTGAAGAGAGTGTGTACTCTTCTGATGATGGGCTATTCTCCAACAGTGACAGTGATGATGACTGTCAAATGGCTTTTGAAAATGAAGAGGTATGTTCATCTTCCAACTCTTCAAATAACACACATGAGTCCAGTGAAATCCACTTGAAACTCAACTTTGGGAAGTTACTTGAGGATTTCACCAGACTACAAGAAGTATGCAATATGACATTGAGAGAAAATGAGCTGTTGAATTCTAAAGTTCAAACTCCCAACCTTCCTGAACCAGAGTTTGACTTTAAATCAACTGAGTTGTATCAACAGACTGTGAGAGAACATGATGAAATGTCTCTCAAAGTCACTGAACAACAAAAGCTGATTGATGAACAAGAACTGGCCTTGAGGAAAAAGGATTTTGATCTTAGAACCCTTCAAGCTAAATTTGAAAATCTCTCAAATGAATTTGATTCTCTTAAATTGAGTGAGGAGAGCTTAAAAATGAAGATGTATGCCTTGAACAAATCCGCTAAAGCAATAGAGGAAATTCAAGGGTTTCAAAGACCATTTGCTCAAAAAGGTGGACTAGGCTATAATCCATTTGAACCCTCACTTGGTCTTAGTATTGCCTCAACAAGCAATTCTAAGATGACTTTTGTAAGATCAGTGGCTCAACAAAATGAAATGGAAGTAAATCAACCACTGATCAAGGAAAAGGGTAAAGGAACCTTTATACCTACTCAAGTAAACAATGCTTCTAAACCCAAACCAAAGGAAAAGGTTAAGAACATTGTATACAAGAGAAATGAGGTTCAGAAGGGAAGAACCAATGGAAGGTCAAACCATCTGAACACTCATCAGTGGAGTTGTCCAAAATCTGCTCAGAAAAGGCCAACTCATCTGAGGCAACCTCATCTGAACAGATTAAGGCCCAGCCCCACTGAAAGGTATAACAGCTTCAGGAAGCCTGGACCTTTCATGCCAAAGGGAAAAGGCCATCCAAGCCCCTATCCTCAAAGGTCTCACCAAGCTGCACCTAAGTCTAGTAACTTCAGGAGATATATCCCAAAGAAATTCACCAACTCTCCTGAACTTTACAAGACTAACACTTATGCACAGAAACCACCCAAGGCATTTAAGGGTAAAACTGTGTATGTAGATGTAAATGGAAACCAAGTCAGTCACTTTGAGTCAATCAGAGTAATCAAGCAGATTTGGGTTCCAAAAGGTACAGCTAACCCACTAGGACCCAACATTCAAAGGGTACCTAAAGTTTGACTTTGCAGGAATGCAAGGACCACAAGAAGAAGAGAAGCATAAACAAGAAAACAGCATGGTACTTGGACAGTGGATGTTCAAGACACATGACTGGAAACAAGGAGCTTCTCTCAGAATTCATTGGAAATGATGGTCCTTCAGTAACCTTTGGAGACAACTCTCAAGGGATTACAAGAGGTTATGGTACATTAAACATTGGTAGTGTTAAAATTACTGATGTTTCATATGTTCTAGGCCTAAAATATAATTTGTTGTCTATTAGTCAAATCTGTGATAGAGGATATAGTGTTGAATTTGCACCAAATGAATGCATTATCAAAGATAATTCAACACAACAGGTGCTACTAACAGGGGTGAGAAAGGGAAATGTCTATTTTGCAGATTGGAGCAAAACCCCTGAAGCAGTCTGTCTTGTTGCCAAAAGCACAAGTGAGCAAAGCTGGCTATGGCACAAAATATTGAATCACCTGAATTTCAAAACCATCAACAAACTGGCAAGAAACTCTCTAGTAAAAGGGCTGCCAAATCAAGTGTTCACCAAGGAACATGTATGTCAGCCATGTCAGGAAGGAAAGCAAATCAAAGCTTCCTTCAAAGGAAAACATGTCATCTCCACTGAGAGAGTTCTTCAACTACTGCATATGGATTTATTTGGTCCAATTATCCCAGTAAGTATAAATGGAAGAAAATATGCTTTAGTAGTGGTTGATGATTTTTCCAGGTACACTTGGGTGGTATTTCTCCTGAACAAAAAGGAGACCCAAGTCAAGCTACCTGAATTGATGATGAGATTAAGCAATGAAAAAGGCCTAAGTATTGTCAAGATCAGATCAGACAAGGGCACATAATTCATAAACTCATACATCAATGAGTACTGCAGCAAGAATAGCATCACTCATGAGACTTCAGCAGCAAGAACACCTCAACAAAATGGGGTTGCTGAAAGAAGGAACAGAACCTTGAAAGAAGCAGCAAGAACCTTGATTGCTGAATCCAAATTGCCAAAAAGGTTCTGGGCTGAAGCCATTAGCACTGCATGTCACACTCAAAACAGATCCTTAATCACCAAAGGTCAAGGTAAAACTCCATATCAATTATGGAAAGGTAGATTGCCCACTATTGCCTATTTTCATATATTTGGTTGCAAGTGTTTCATTCACAACAATGGGAAGGAGCAATTGAAAGCTTTTGACAGCAAAGCTGATGAAGGAATATTTGTTGGATATTCACAAATCAGTAAAGCTTATAGAGTCTACAATTGCAAAACCCTTGTTGTTGAAGAAACAACTCATGTTGTGTTTGATGAATCTATTAATGAGTTCAGGGATAGAAACCTGAATATTGATGAAATTAGACAAAGAACAACCAGACTAAGGCTTCAAAGCAAGGAAACAGTGTTTGTAGATGTTGCCCAGCCTGAACTTGATGACAATCAAAAGCTGGACAACTTACCTGATGGCAATCAACCAGAGGATAACCAACCTGAAGGAGAAATTGAACTGACTCATCCCATCCCAGTTCAAAATCAGGTAATAACTACCAATGAAGAAGCAGGCAATGATGAGGTAGTAAATGGATCCAATATTCAAGGGGGAACCAATGAAAATGTCAACTTATCTGACAATGAGGACAACACCCCTGAATATGATCCTGAACTTGATCCTTCTATTAACTTTCCTGAATTTAATGAGTCTAGTGATCCAACTTCTGAAGAGGACAATCCTCCTGAAGGGATCAGGTCTAGAAGGACTTGGTTGCATGACCACCCAACTAGCCTAATACTTGGTAATCCAAGTGAAGGGATCAAAACTAGAAGGTTTCATGGAGAAAGTGCCTTGTTTTGTTGTTTCCTTTCAGAACAGGAACCAAAAGATATTGAGGAAGCACTTCAAGACACCAACTGGATCATAGCCATGCAAGAAGAGCTGAACCAGTTCACCAGGAATGAAGTATGGGAGCTAGTGGATAGGCCAACTCATCAAGATGTCATTGGAACCAAATGGGTCTTTAAAAATAAGAAAAATGAAAATGACATCATTGTGAGGAACAAAGCAAGACTGGTGGCCAAGGGATATTGTCAATCTAAGGGGATTGATTATGATGAAACATTTGCTCCAGTGGCCAAACTTGAGGCAATCAGACTCTTCCTAGCATATGCAGCTCACATGAGATTCAAGGTGTACCAAATGGATGTGAAGAGTGCATTTCTTAATGGAGTACTCAAAGAAGAAGTGTATGTTGAGCAACCCCCTGGATTTGAAGAAGGAGACAAGGTGTACAGATTAAAGAAAGCCCTCTATGGCTTAAAGCAAGCTCCAAGAGCTTGGTATGACACCTTATCACAGTTCCTTCTAGATCATGGTTTTGTCAAAGACACTGTTGACAGAACCTTGTTCAGAATTTGTGAAGGAGATGATATTTTGTTAGTCCAAATCTATGTGGATGACATTATATTTGGATCTCCAAATGAAAAGTTGTGTGAGAAATTCTCCAAACTCATGCAGAGCAAATTTGAGATGTCCATGATGGGATTGATGAATTTCTTTCTAGGACTCCAAGTCACTCAATCAAAGAAAGGAATATTCATCAATCAGGCCAAGTATACAAGGGACATGATCAAGAAATTTGGATGTGCTACAAGCAAGCCAGTCAGAATTCCTATGAATACAAACTGGAAAATGGATCCTGATGAAAGTGGAGAGTTAACAAACTCCACTAATTACAGAGGAATCATAGGATCCTTGCTATATCTCACTGCAAGTAGGCCTGATATCACAATTGCAGTTGGAGTCTGTGCAAGATTTCAAGCAAATCCAAAGAAGAGTCACCTTGATGCTGCCAAGAGAATTCTAAGATACCTCAAGGGAACTGAGAATCTTGGATTATGGTATCCAGCTGATGACAACATTGAGCTCACTGGATATTCAGATGCAGATTATGGAGGATGTAGAATTGACAGAAAATCCACCTCTGGAACATGTCAATTCTTGGGTAGCAAGCTAATCTCATGGTTCTCCAAGAAGAAAAATACAGTTGCCACATCAACAACTGAAGTAGAATATGTAGCAGCTGGAAGTTGCTGTGCTCAGATACTTTGGCTCAGACAACAACTCAGAGATTACAAAGTCATCACCAATGAAGTCTCAATATTCTGTGACAACAATAGTGCAATTGCTATTTCACAGAATCCAGTACTCCACACAAGATGCAAACATGTTGATATTAAACATCACTTCATAAGGGATCATGTGGAGAAGAAAGATATCAAGCTTGTCAAAATCCACACTGATAAGCAAAAAGCTGATATCTTAACTAAGCCATTAGCTGAAGCAAGGTTTCTGGAACTCTCAGCTGAATTGGGCTTACTTGATCCAGGAAAGATGGAGAAATGAAGAAGGAAGCTCAAATAGAGGGGGAAGTTCATTAAGTTGAACTTCAGCAAGGTTGACCAACCTCACTGAAGCTGTCTGCCAAAAAGGGAAACTCAGTAGAGTTGTCCATATAGCCTTCAGCAATGTTGGTCAGGAAAATTGACCTTGTGGGACCCATTCAGCAACATTGGGACCCACTCAGGCATATTGGTCAGTTATTTTGACCAAAACAGAAGTCAAAACACATCTCAGGATGTTTGTCCAAGTTAATAGGGTGATAATTGCTATTTTTAGCATTGATTGGACATTTAAAAGATTTCTTGGGCTAAGAGTAGGCTATTTTAGGATGACGTGTGATGTTAAGGTTTTTGCCCCTAAAATGGCACATCTGCATTTAATGCACAAATCTCTTTTAAGATTGCATTAATTACTGTGCTATCATCAAAGCCATTGATTAACATTAAACTTTCATCAAACCGTTCCCAAGCCCACTACCCCATCATATCCAATTGGTTTTAAGTTTTATCCACCCTAAAAAAATATTAACCAACGGTTAATAAATCCTCCACATATAAAAACACTCAGTTTTTACCCTCATTCCTTACGCACTCATATTTCAAACCCTTAAGCATTTTTTAAAAACTCTCCAAACTTTCAAACCCTCCATTCATCTCTTTCAAAAAAAAAAAAAAAAAAATTTATCCATGGCACCCAAAATCATAAGAGAGGAACTTGTAGACTTCAATGATCCATCCTTGGATATTGATTTCTCATATCTTAGTAATACAAACTCCCTTTGGTTCGAAAAACTTGTGGCTTTTGACAGCCCTGATGAGGAAGTGCATCCAGTCCTTCAATGGCTGAGGGATGCAGGGCTCGAAAAGTTTTTAGGCACAAAGCCTGATTCTTGTCTCAACCCATTTATGGCTGAATTCTTTGCTCATCTAAGATGGAAGGGCAAGAAAGGTGATGTATGCACCAAATTGACATATGCAGAGGAGGATGAAGAAGAGGAGACTCAACACACCATCATCTTCACCTCTGAAGATCTTGATGCCAGCTTTGGGCTACCATCTGAAGGCCTGAATCCAGAACTCTACAGAGAAGGAGAGGAACAAGAGTTTTCTAATCCATGGATGAAGATTCCAAAGAAGCTGGTAGGTGCACAGAACAAGAAAACACTGAAACCAATCTATGAGCACTTGTTTGATTGTGTTGTAAAGAGTTTGTTAAGCCATTCTGGAAGTGTTGAACAAATCAGTTTGCCAAAATTGAGAGTAATGGTTGCTGTGATTGACTCTGCTGAAAAGAGAGTCAAGTTTGATTGGAAAAGGTTCATTCTAGGTAAAATGATGAATGAGAAGTTTAAGTTCAAAGAGGTAAAGCACCACAAGGTGGTGGTGGATGGGAAGCTCCTATTTTGCACAAGAGCAAGTCTGCTCTTGGAAAGATTTGCTCACTACACACATCTTCAAGCCAATCCAAAGCCATTTCCAGCCCAGAAGGTGATGTTTAGGAAGATGTCCTCAAAGAATGAGAAGAGGAAGCAAGGGGCAGCATCCAAGCAAGCCCTAACAGTTGCAAATGTTCCCAGATCCTCTCCAAGGAAGAGGAAAGCTCAACCTGTGAAAACGCAGCCCAAAATGAAGAAGATGAAACAGATTCTTAGTGAATCTTCTCCTGATAGCCAATCTAGAAGTGGAGGTGCCACTTCTGAGGAGATTGATAGAGTGGAGGAAGAAGGAGTCAACCCTCCTGAAGAGAGAGAAGAGTTCAGAGAGATTGTCCCTCTCCAACCTGAGTCTGTTACTGAGTTCAGGGACCTTGAGAAGCCAACAAGGTCAGAAAGAAGAAGGAGGATAATCAAAACCTCTGAGAAACAGAAGCTGATGGAGGAGGAGAAGTAGAGGAAAGAATTCTTCAAGGAAATTAGACAAGCCAGTAGGTCTAATTCCAAGTCAAAGTCCAAAAGCCCTGAAGCCAACTCCCCTGATATTCAATCCCAAAGAATATCCCCATCACATGATGAATCCAGGCATGAGGAAGTGGAGTGCAAGACTCCTGAAGATGCCCCCATTGTGGCAAAAAAGACTTACTCTCCTGAAGGTGCTCCTGACAGGACAGGTATTGATGTGCTGGCTGATTTGGCTGATATTGAAGATAGGCCATTCTCCCCCCTTGATCCCAGACTTCTTTCATATACCAAACTTCTTGAATCTGCTCTTCAAGAAGGTGATCAAGTTATTCACCCACCCATTCCAGCCATTCCAATAACCTCCTCAGGAACATTGCTCTCTACAGCACCTGAGACCCAAATTATTCTAAGTACTTCTGAGCCCAACCTATCTGAACCCAACCCATCTGAACCCAACCCATCTGAATCTCAGCACAACCTTCCTGAATCCCAATCCAACCCTCCTGAATCTCAAGCCAACTCTTCTGATGGAGATGATAGTGAAGAAGAGTACATTTATGAGGGGATGCTAAGGCAGATTGCCAAAGCCAATGTGGACCAGCTGTACCCAGGATTGAAAGATTATCCAAGGCTGCAACAACAGTTCTATGATCTCAGAGCACTTGTTGAGATCAAAGATAGAACTATGGTGGAGATAGCTCAGGCTATCAAGGATAAGGGTGCAAGTTGGTGGCAGGTTGAAGAGAACAGGCTATTACATTTTGCAAATGTAAAGAAGTCCAGTGTGCTGACCACTGAGGCCTTGTTCTGCACAATTGTTCATGAGAAGGTGTTTGCTGAGAGAGAGAGGATTGCACAAGGAATCAAGCATCCTGACAGCACCTCAGATGATGCAGATGATGATGATGATGATAACACAAACCCCAACCCTCCTGGACTCAATTCTGCTCAGGTACATTACTTGACTTTTCATTCAATTAAGGACTCTGATAAATCAGAGGAGTTGACCAAGAGTGGTGACTCAGTCCAAGATACATTGGCTAAGGATGGTTCTTCTGAGCCTGAGGCAAAGCTTGACAATGTTGAGACTTCTATAGGAGATGCTGGTTTGACTAAAGCCTCATCAATGTCAGGACAGTTGGACATTGACCAGTCTTTAGTCATTCAGGATGACTCAGTGGACTTGGGAAGCCCAAGCACTGTGATCTCCGAACAACTGCCCTATGTGGATCCTGTTGAGGATATGGAGGTGTCAGGTTTAGGACCAGAAGGAGTTGAAAATGATGATAGTAGTGAAGAATCAGAGGGTGATGAGGGAGATTGTGTGATCACTGGTAGTCTGAGTGCACCACAAATAGAGGGAGAGGAAGTTGAAATGTTGGGTGCAGCCCAACATGAGAGTCAGGCTATTCTTCAAGTCAAATCTGAACTTGATGAATCCCTTGGTGAAAGGAGGCCTGATTCTCCAGTGAATGTGAGTCCATTATTTGTAAATGAAGAAAAAAATATAGTTGAAAATGAGACAGAAGGTGCTGATGTATCAGACCTTGTGGGAGATAAAAAGAAAGAGGGTGTTGAGGGAGATTTAACTAACCCTTTGAGTTTTGCAGATTCAGTGGCTGTTACTATAGAACAAATTTTTGCAGATGCTTCCCTCACTGATATTCCAGTTGATGCTGACATTGATATTGAGGCAATCTCAGCAAATGTGTCCACTCTGAATAAGTTATACTTTGAACAAGCAAATGCAACCGAGGCTGGATTGCAAATTGCTACACAGACTGCAACCTCCATTGAGGAGCAATCAGAAAAGTTGGATATATTAGTCAGAGAGGTTGGGAAAGCACATGCTGAAACTGTTGACACCCTTGATGTCCAAGGAAAAACTCTAGCCTCTGTGGAAATGAGGCTCACAGGGTCAGAAGAAGTTGTCTTGCCAACCTTGGATACAAGAATTAGTGGTGTTGAAACTGGTCTGCAAACAGTTTCAACAGAAGTTACCAAGGCCAAGGATGCAATGGCAAAATTCACAAGGACTGTGAAAAAGGAGCAGCAGGGTTTAAAAGATCTCTACAAGCACAATGTGCTGGCCTTAAAAAGGACAATAAAGGATGCCTTGAGGCAGAGGACAGCAGCTCAAAGGAGGAAAGCTGAGGAGCTAAAAGCTGCAATGGTGAAGGAGGCTGCTGAGAAGTTCACAGTGGAACTGATGGCCAAGGTCTCTGATCAAGTTGTGACCAACCTCACTGATCAACTGCAGGCCAAACTTGATCAATCCTTGAAAGTCACCCTTGATGCAATTGTTGCTCAGAAGATGAAGCCAGTCCATGCCTTTCTGAGTATGACTGATGATAGGATGCAGAACATCCATGATGAGAATGTTTATTTGCTGCAAGAATTGAAGTCTCTCACTCATGCTCATTCCCATCTCTCTGTCACAATGAGTGAACTGAAGCCCCAGTGTTTTGATAATGCCAGAAAGGGGGAAAGAGAGAGAGTTAGGGCAAAGGGAACCTTGAAGATAGGAGAGTCTAAGGGAAAGGACAAGGTCCCTGAGGTTGAAGAAGAGGAAGAGATAGACATTGGGAAAGACAAAGGCCCAATGAACATTGAAGATCTCACTGAAGAAGAGCAAATTCAGATTGCAGTAAAGGAGTCCATGGCTTCTGTGATGGAAAATCAGGCCAGATGGCAACAGAGACATGGTGGTGAATCTACAGGCCTTGACCCCAAATAGAAGATTGTTGAAGTAAGGGGGAAGGTTACCAGAGCCTCTGAAAGAAAGAGAAAGGAACAAGCCTTTACTGAATTTCCAACCAGCCTGACCCTACCATCTGAGTTCCAAGCTAAAGAGACAACTCAACTGAGGAAGTCAAAGAGGCTGAAAAAAACAGTCATGATGCCTGAAATCCAAGAAGAAGAAGCTGAAGAAGAGGTTAAAGAACCTGAAGTCAGAATGCCCAAACTTGCTGATGATCCTTCAAAGTTGTTTGAACAAGGATTTGGAAAGGATCCTGAAACTCAGGAGAAGCTGGCTCTTCAGAGAGCTAAGGAGAGGATGGATCAGTTGGTTGAAGCCAACAAAGCAAGGGATGAAAGGAGGGAAAACTTCAGAGCTCCAAGAAGAAGGGCATCTTACAGAAGACTGAAGCCTCAGATGCTGTAAAGATGGGACACTCAATACCCTCACCATGACAAGTGGGTGCCAATCCCACTGAATGATGCATGGGAGGAGGCCAAAAGGAGTTTTGTGTATGACTTCTATGTCATAGGAAAGTGGCTAGGAGAGAGTGTTGATGAGGTATTTGTGCAATTTATGTTTGAGAATCACAGGGAACTATACCAGAAGCTGTTTGCAGCAGCTGACATGGCAAAAATTGAGTTCAAAGCCCCTGGTCCCATTCTGTACATGCCTCCCAAGTTCAATGGGAACTTGATTGATGAAGGGAAGATTCTGGAGGAGTTCATCTCCATTATGAGGATGGAGAAGATGAAGCCTGGCCCCAAAGGAAACAATCAGGACATTTGGGAGCTGAAGAAGAGGGTCTGGGCTCAGTATGGAATTGCTCCTCAGGATGATGGAACTCTTTGAAGCATAAGTTCACTCTTTCCCTTATATCTATGATTTTCTTGTTTGCTGTTATCTTATTTTGTCTGTATCAGTTTAGTGAGTCCTTCTGATTTTCTGTTTTGTAATGCCTCATGAAATATATGAAAGGATCACTATTTTTCTATCAAGAGATAACAACTCATTATCTCAACTAACCTGACATGACCTTATACTTGATTTATTATTGTGCTAACAGTTTGTTTCAGGAAAATTGACCAGGTCATTCATCCTGAAGACTAAGCTTAGTATAAGTCAAGTTCCCTTTGTAATAGGTTTTGGCATCATCAAAAAGGGGGAAATTGTTGGGAAATAAAATGATTTTGATTTAGATACCAAAACCCTAATTGATGATGATCAGATTAGTTGAGATGTACTCAGGTCTAGATCTGTCTAGTTGTCTCAGGATAATTGAGATAGTAAGAATGCTTAAGTCTAAATCTCAAAAATGTTGTGAGATTTGTAGTTCAGGACAGTTGTCCAAAGCTGGAATGTTAGGCAGCTTACTAAGTGTTAGTACTTTAGGACAAGTTTGCTGAGTATTCAAGACAAGCTGACTGAAGTGGACAACATGGATGAATGATCAAGAATGATAAGGCAAAGCTTCATGCATTGATAAGAACTGTATCAGATCAATTGAAGTCCTAATGATCAAGAGCATTGAATGCTATACTCATAGAAGACATATTTATTGAAGCATTTATTGCCATTCAAGCCTGAACAAGCATTGAAGACTTAGAAGCATTAAAGACTGAAGAATTAAATGAATGTTGGAACATTCTACTTTGCAGCAGGAATGTTCAGGACAATTGTCCCATCTGACCGTTGGTTGAGTGTAAAGTCTGCCACAATTCAACCTTGGGAAATGTGCAAATTTGGAAACTGACACAAGTCATCTCAGCCGCATTTTACAGAAGTCAACGCATTCATTCAAGCAACCATTGAAGAGTCTATTACACAGTGGATAATAGAATGTCAAGCTTCATAACCGTTTCAATGGTGCTGCAAATAGACAAGTTTGAATTGCTATCTCTCCAACGGATAGTTGTTCAAATTTGCCTATAAATTCAGAAGTGATAAAAGGATTCAATTATCCAACTACTTGCTATCAAACTATCATCAAGCAATCAAAGGAAACCAAAACTGTTCTTAAGAATCCCAAGTTTCCTGATCACTTCATTCAGCTAAGCCAACTCTTGTAATATCCCAAGCTTAACATTGAGATATCCTAAGCCTTTACACTGTTCTTATTGTAAAGGATATCTCTATTAGTTGGAACCAAACCTCAAACCCTTACCTCATTAAGTGAAGTAGTGTTTGTTGTAGAAGTGAGGAGTTAAGGGCTGTTATTGAGAAACACAGTCTTAACTCAGAGAGATTGAGCACTAGGACTCAGATTATCCTAGGGATCAAAGCACTAAGAGAGTGTTGATTGATCAGTGCACCTTGGCACTATAAAACAAGCTAATTCCATTGTTAAGGAATTATCCTGTTCAATCAGGGAAAGTGGATGTAGGAGCTTGAGTCTCTGAACCACTATAAATTGTGTGTCATTTACTTACTGCATTCATTCTATTACTTGCAAATCAATCATTCTTAAAGAGATTATCTCAGTAAGTGAAGAAAAACTATTTTGGACAAAGTCCCTGATCAACTGTGTTTTCAGAAATTAACTTGGAGTATTATTTCAAGAAAAAGGCCAACCACATTCCGCACTTAGCAACTCTTTTAGATATTTACCCAACTGATCACTTAATAGTTTTTAGTAGGGCAAGTATCTATTGAAGTTCATTCTCAGGCTAGTTGTGAGACAACCTCCCTGATTAGACCAAACTGTTTAAAAAAAAAAAAGAATTTGGATACACAAGTGCATTCCCCCCCCATACACTTGTGTCATACTCCACCAAGGACCAACAAGTATGTATATGAAAGAAAGAAAGACAAGTACGTTTTATAAGTACTGTATTAAGTTTTATATAGGTTTTATGATAAGCTTATAAATCATTGTATAAAAGCTTATAGTTTATGTATATATTGATGTAAAGTTTTAAGGTGACTAAGCTGGATTTATAAAGCTTAAAGTAATGTAATGTAATGTAATAGTCTTGTTAGGATTAGATTGATAGGACTAGATTAGTTCTACATGAAGAAGTCTACTGCTGGAAGAAGACTGCTGCAAGACAAGACAGGTGAAGTGAAGACTGAAGAATTGTCTAAGTGTTGAAGACTAGACAAGTCGAAGTATACTTAAGTAAAAAACGCGTGGAGATAACAGAATGAAGATAAGATCGTATATTGAAGAGTTAGTTATAGAATAACTAATTAACTGAAGAAACGCGTGAAAGGATAAGAAGAAACAGTTTCGAAGTTAGTTATCAGGAAAAGGTTGTTGGATAACAAACTTATCTTGATTTCTGAAGTCTATAAATACTTGAAGATTTTGAAGCGTTGAAGACTACTGAAATACTGAGAATTACTGAGCGATTAAGAGAAGTATTCAAAGCAAGAGAAACGCATGGAGTTGAAGTTCAGAAGTTCAAGCCAGAAGACAAGTTCGAGATATTCAAGAGGCTACTACTGAATCAGAGAAGTTTTCGTTTTAAAGTTTTGTTGTTTGTTCAAATTGTTAGTTACTTGCAAAATAGCTAATTGTGAGATCGAAGATATATTTGGAGATATAATCGAAAAGATCGAAGTCTTATTTCTTGGGACTTAAAGCCACAAGAACACACTACTCGAAGAGAAGAGTTAATAAATTTCGCAGCTGGAGTTGTGAGAGTGGATGTAGACAAGTTGTCGAACCACTATAAATCTCGTGTTGATTTACTTTACTGTTTTATTTGTTGTTTGATTGATTACTTGTTTAATTGATTAATCTGCATATAGAATAGACAAGATCAGTGTTCATATTCGATATTAGTTGAGTATAAATTTTAAAGGGCTCATTGTTAAATCTGATAATTCCGCATTGTGTACTTTGATATTTTGAAAGATTTTTAAAAGTCTATTCACCCCTCCCCTCTAGACTTTTACTAGCTTACTCAATCTTATCAACTCAACTAGGGACCTACAATAGGTTTTATATTTGTAAGTTTATTTTGTAATCAGCAGAGTAAGTTCAAAACAGAAGACTAGAGTAAGGATCAGAAGACTCAGAAGACTACTCAAAAGAAGAAGACTTCAAATGAGAAGAGTATATTGAAGCTCAAAAGTATTAATGAAGTATTCTGATAAAGTTCGGAACAGAAGAAAAAGAAGTGTGCTTATTAGAGTAAGAACAGTAAAAACTGAGAAGGAAGTTTTACTGTGCTAAAAACAAATAAACACACATGCAAGTATGATTTTTATGAAAACAAAATGCATGAGAAAACAGTTTTTCAAAAACAGATCTATTCAGGCGACCATTGAAAACAGTAAAACGTGTTTTTGTTGGCCCAAACTATGGAATTTGGCCAAAAAGCATCACACGTCACAGCGTAGTAATGAGTTCGACTTAAAACATCGATTCCACTTACAGAAGTGTACTCACACGCCAAAATCTAAAATCAGCAACCAAAACTAATGCATTTTTTTTTATTCAAAGCAATGGTCTTTTGAAAACACTACTCTGATACCACTTGTTGGTCCCTTAATATGGGGTATGCATCAAACGAGTTTCTGAAAATCAGATGATTTGTTGACATCTGATATATAAGTTCAGGTGTAGAAAATAAAACTAACTCTTCTATACAGATGACTTGATCAACTGACTAATTAGGAGTCTAGAACTAATCGGTCTGCTAATTAGATCAGCTGATAGAGAAGTGTGTGCGGATTTTGTAGTGTGCCCATTTGAAAGATTATACTCGTCTATACCATCTATATATAAATTTAAAACTTTTATTTCATGCATAAACACATTTTATGATATCAGAAGACTTGATGTCTTCTGATTATGAACTTTCGAATACCAAAACAAATGAGTATATCAGCTGACTTGGTGTCAGCTGATATGAGACATTTTCCTTTAAACATATGCTAAGTAAATATGCATGCTAAAACAGTAAAGAACACAAGTATTTATAGTGGTTCAGATCTCAATATCCTACGTCCACTCTCTCTAATCAGATAGAGAAATTCAATAGCTTGCTGCTTTATAGTCCCAAGAGAAGACTTTCGATCTAGATCATCAACTACTTTCTGAGGAACAAATCTGTTTGTTTGTAAGGTAACAAACAACATTTACAATGGTTAATACCAATAAATGAAAATGTGTGTATACCTCGGCCTATCTTCTGAATGGGTGTATAGAAGGGAGGACTCGAGAGGGATGAGAAATTCCCTTACAATCTGGTTTAGGCTCATGCTAGGATTGAAAATTTATCTTCTAAGCTTTGGATATATATATGACAATGCTGGCTTATATGAGTTTACTCACTAGGGGTAAAGGTATGGATGCTTGCTAGATTTCTTCTTTGAGGTGTTCTTGAGCTCTTCTTATTTGATGAACACCTATGCATTTTGCTCAGCCTTTGCATCCCCCTTCCACTCTTGCCCACACATGAGTTATGATTTGAACTCATATTTATAGTGTGATTTGCTTGAATGTTACCGTTGGAAAGTAACAAGCAAATCCCACTATTTCAGGAAGACAATCTTTTGCTTGATATTCTAAATATTACATTTCCATGTAATATTTAGAGTATCTTTGACTTTACATATTCTGCAGCCTTATGTCAGATCCGTACTACTTGCTGTTGCACTGCCATTAGTTCAAATCAGCTCTTATGGATGCTGTCTAACGGATAATCAGCTGATATACCATCAGCTGATTTTCCACAGCTGATTTATGTTGTCTTTCCACTGCTGTTGAACCCTGCTGACTTTCCACAGCGGATATAACACAGCTGATACAACAGCTGATATTCCACAGCTGTTTTAACTCTGCTGTCTTTACTCAGCTTCTCTTCTGGACTTCTTCTCTACTGAATCTGACACTTAGACTCTTCTGAATGCTTCCTCAGCTGATCATAGAGAAAATTTATAAAAAAAGCCATTTAGGCACCTAGCTTCTTAAATAAAGACAACTTTTATAATCTTTTTAAAAAAGGACAAACCCATTATACCCTTATATTTAAATATGGAAATTAATTTATTAATTTAATAATTAAATAACAAGTCTTCATCTTCCTTATTTTTCGTCATAAATTTTTGGTTAATTTATTAATTTAATAATTAAAGAACGGGTTTCTTGGCCGGAAAACTCAAATCTTCAAGCTCTTTGGTTAATCCATGATGAATCAAACATAATCCCGCTGCATCTACAAACGATTGGCCATAGATTTCAGATTGGTGAAGCAACAATCCTCGATTTCCTCTTGAAATCGAGGGATCTTTTTCTTCTTTTAGTTTCTGTTTCAGTTTTGGGTGACCCCTCACGCCCAAAAACTGATTTCCGATGATTCTCAAAGTTTCTGCTGCTTAGAGGCTTGTTCCTCTCTTTCAACGACGGCCATGGCTATAAGGTCTCGTCTCATTTGCTCTTCCATAATTGTTTCCTCGATTTGTTCTTTCGACTGCACATGATCAAGAGACTTTCCACGCGATCGTTTCTTTATATTCATAGGGGATTCAAACTTCACCGATTTCTTCATTATGGATGACGGACGCGAAGCCGCCGGAGATACAGTAGAAACTTTTAATTCCAAGGGTCAGATAAAGAGTTTTGCCAAGGGTATGATTATTAATTCCACACGTACACACATAATTTGCAAAAAATTTAAGATTTTTTGAGATGATTTTAATTTAGGTTCAATTTTGCTCTGTTTTCGTGAAATTGTGATGATTTACGTGCGTGTTGCTGAAATGTAGTTCATGATTATTTGTTATTGGTTTGGTCAAGGGATAATGCAGATCTTATTTTGCATATGTATACGTATTTCTGCATAATCACATTCTAATATGAAGACACCGTACTATTTTTTCTGCATTATTCATTTTATTATGCAGTTTTAGATTTCATTGTTCTGCATTATTCATTTTATTATGCAGTTTTAGATTTCATTGTTCTGCATTATTCATTTTATTATGCAGATTTAGATTTTATATTAATTTTCCAACCATGGTCTAGGGAGCAAAATGTTCTTCTCACTTCTCACTTCGTCTTCTTCCGTACTTCACGGTTTCCTTTCTTCACAAATTGAAAAACCCCAAAATTCTGCACAAAATTAACAAAGTTTGACCGGAGTTGTTGATAGAGTTTAATTTTAGGAAGTTTTAATTAATTGCGTAATTCGGGGGGCTTTAATGAGATGATAGAACTTTAGTACCAAACCTGTTTTTCTTCTCATTTAATTTTAGGAAGGTTTTTCTTAATTGCGTAATTTTCGGAATTAATGAGCTGATAGAGTCAGCTTTAAATTTCAAACATTTAAATAATTTCTCCATATTAATTCCGAATTTATGTATTAAGGGCATGATGGTACATTTATGTGCCATTTTATCCTTATTCTGAAACTATTTTGAATCATGTCTTTATTTAAAAAAACACTAGGTGAAATGACCTTTTATGTGAAATCCCCCTGATCATACTCAGCTGCTGTCTTTACTCAGCTGTATTTTACTCAGTTGTCTTCTCAGTTGTCTTCTGATTTGTCTTCTCAATTGTCTTCTAAGCTAATCTATTACAAGATGAATAATGAAGTTGTCTATGCAATACAACTTATCCTATTACAAGTATATTTGGTTTATCAATACAAAACATAAGGATATAGAACATCCCAACAAGTGTTGCCCAAATGTTTTTGGCAACTTAACATAGGTTTGAGGACTAATAATATTTACCATTTTTCACAGTATTAAGGATTACCACTTTTCATTAATAATAGTTATCACTTTTCAATATTAAAGATTACCACATTTCACTAATACTAATAATAGTTACCACTTTTCAGTATTAAAAATTATCACTTTTCACTAATAATAGTTACCACTTTTCAATAACAAGACTTACATTTTTCACTAATAATAGTTACCACTTTTCAGTATTAGATTACCACTTTAAACTAGTAATAGTTGACAATTTTAACATTACAAATTTAACACTTCTCACTAACAAACTAACAAGAGTTACCACTTTTCAATATTAAAGATTATCAACTTTCACTAATAATAGTTACCACTTTTTCAGTAATCAAATTATCATTTTTCAGTATTAAATATTACCACTTTTCAGTATTAAAGTATACAAATAATTAGCACTTTTCAATAAGAAAGAACTACATCTTTCAATAACAAAATCTACTACTTTTCAATAATAAGAATTACATTTTTCAATTAAAATATCTATCACTTTTCAATAATAAAAATTACACTTTTTACTACTTTTCAATAATAAGAATTACACTTTCCAGTAATAAAATCTACCACTTTCAATAATAAGAATAACACTTTACTGTTAAAATATCTATCACTTTTCAATAATAAAAATTACATATCTACCACTTTTCAATTAAGAATTAAACTCTTTCCGTAATAAAATCTACCATTTTTTCAATAATTCAAAATGTAATAACGATGAAGAATTATTGAATGCTTACCGATTCAATAATTTAAGATTTAAATAAATAGTTGAATGCTTGCTGATTCAATCCAGCAAGCGAAGAGAGAGAGAAGCACTGCTACGGTTGCAAAACCCAGATGCAATGTCAACAAATGCAATAAAGTTGATGGTAGATCATGAAAATACGAAATTGGCTATTGACATGTCAAAAAAAAATTGGCTATTGATGCGGTTTAGATATTGTTGTTCTCAAAATTAAAAATTAAATAGATGAAAATCGTTTTGAATGAAAGAAGCTGGTCTTATATGCAGGTCAAATGGATAAGATCAAAATAGAGTGCACCGAATATGTTTGTTGTGTAGGAGACTTTCCCATTTAAAATATAAAATTCAGTTTATAAAAACCTATATATGATCAATTCTTTATTTTTTGTTAGATATTAAAGTTCGACTGATGCCCATCGGGACATGTTTGTAATAGCTTGGTTCAAAAACATTTGAAGTGTATCCTGGATTTTGAACCTGTGCTTTGCCTATATCCAAAAAAATATATATATGTAATAAAATTATAATTCTCTATCTATTACTGTATTGTTTTTTATATGTATTACCACAACATTTTATCTTTTAATAGAATAACAAATTGATACATATTTTAAAATTATTTTTTAATTAATAAACTAAAATTAATATATATTTAAACCCGCATAAGTATAAGACGCGGGTCTTACCCTAATGAAGTATATTTTTAGATTAATACGCAATATATTTGATGCGTCGAAAAAGAACGCCTTCGGATATCGATCGTTCCTTTGCGAACACTATTAATCACGAGTTTGAATCGTCCGTTTATCCTTGGCAATCTTCTAGTAAATCTCCCCGAGAATCCAAGAATAACCTGCAAAAGTACGCCGGAGGGGGGCTCCGGCGTAGAAGCTCCGACGCTCAAGTCAGAATCGATCGTAGGCGAAATCAAAGAGGAATTCCCCTGTATATCTAGGGAAATTCCGGCAAATATAGTGGTGTTTCTTCTCAATTCAGTGTATAGTTCTTGTGAAAGTGTGTATGTTATGTAAAACGTAAGTAAGAATATGGAAATAAACTCTTTAAATACCTGGCCCCCCTCTCCGGAGAGGGGAAGGCTAGTTCTTCCTATATTCTCGGCTTATTCCTAGGAATTCGGCTCCCAAGCCCCTGAGGAATCGGGCTCTCCCCTGAGGACTTGGTTCTTCAGCATATCATCCCCTATTTTCGTGGATTTGACCCATTCATTTGACTTGGTTAAGAAAGGTTGATTTATGCGTTCCCCCTTTGGGCCAGGTCCCTTCAGGCCCAAAGGCTATTAATCTTCCCAAATGTGGGTCAAAGGCCCAATCACCCTAATTTCTCTAATTTCCCTGCCTAGGCCCAGGGGTGTATTAATCCTACTTTCTCCTATATCGACCCAATCATAATTATCATAGTTTTATCCCGTTTCCACGTGTCGACTTCTCCAAGAGCGACATATTTATCTACATCAACCACTCCCCCCTACTCTCATTAAAAGAATAATTTTTAAGAGAGTAGGAAAACAATAACACTAAGATAAATATTAAAGAAATATTCCATTCCTTAAAATACTCCTCGAAATATTACTGATTTGATTTCCTTCTTAATAATTACCTCTGGAAGGCCTCAGGTCTTTTGCACTTCCATACGCAACCTTGCCCTCGAAACCCGTGGCCACGCGTTCATTCATGAACCAACATCAGGCCGCCCTTCTTCATTCACGCGCGTTTTAATTGGGGTGACATTAATTCTCCTCGGTCTTCTCCCTTCTCTCTCCTCCGCCTAATTATTTCAAAACCCCCTTTTCCACCAAAAACCCTTCTTTCTTTCATTTCAAACTTATCTATTTTCCATCTTCATTTTCACTTCTGCAAATTTAACTCCTCTACGCACGTCCTCCGGCCACTCCGTCATCTTCCCAAAAACCGACTTTGCTTCAGGTATCTACTCCTTCTTTTCTCTTTTCTTTTACAATATCTTCATGTCATCTTCAACTCATACTTCGTCAGACTCCATATCTATGGAGAGTTCCACTTCCAACCCACTCCCCATATTTCCCATAACTAACCTCACTTTGAAGGACAAATTTTTCGGTCCCTCCATACTTTCTTCTGAGCGCGTCGCCGCCTTCCTCCGTTCGGGAATCTTTCCTCCCGAGTACATAGTTAGGGCGGCCCATAGGAAAGAACGCCCAAACTTTCCAGGTCCGAACACCTTGGCTTTCTGGGAAGCCCAACTAAAAGCGGGTCTCCGTTTTCCCATTCATCCTTATTTCTCCGAAATTTCCACTTACCTGCGTATACCTCTGAACCAGTTTACTCCAAACGCTATAAGAGCGATGTTAGGCTTCTACATTTTGATGAAGGGAAACGGTGGTGAACCTTCAGCCCAACTCTTTTTAACTCAATATATGTGCAAGTTTGCCGATGGGTTCTTTTATGCTTGTGGTCGTACTTCCAGGACCGGAAAGTTCATGGAAAAACTCCATGAGGGGGTCCAGGACTGGAAGGACTACTACTTTTTTGTCACGAATCCTTCTCCTTGGGAATTTCCTCACGAAGAATGGATTTATGAGAACCCTGGAGTGCCCCGTCCTCCTCTTTCTGTTTGTTCCTCTCTAAACTTGGATGTGATGAACCATCTAAATGACAATGTCTCTGCCCATGGCTTTTTTGATGTGATGAGTATTTGTAAAAATCCTAGAGCCCTCTCTCATTTCGGTTTTGGCCGCCCCGATTATCCCCTAGGTCCCGACGATGGTAATACAATTTCTTTTTCTTGATATTGTCCTCAGAATTTGAACTGCCGTGTTTATTAATGTCGCTTCATATTTCTTTGTACAGCTATGAGTTGGTTAACTCAGATTTCCCGCGATGCCACTCCTCTCTCGATGGTTGCTTAGTCTCCGGCCCCTGAAAGCTCCTCAAAGGCTCCAATTCTTCCTTCCCCAGTGAAACCTGCCACCGGGTCAGTTGCTAAGCGTACCCGTTCCTCTACTGAGAAAGCCTTAGTTTCTACTCTGCCTCCTGCTTCTGATGCCTCCAAAAAGAAGAAGTCTAAAACCAAATCCTCTCTGCCTAATGTCTCTTCCGACGCTCCTGATGATATTAATGTCGATCATCTCCTGTCTTTCATAGAGCGTCACACTCCGACCCCTGCCACCGAGGCTCTTAATGCTCTGTCTCCCGAAGAGCGAGTTGTGCATGCCGCCCATAGCTTTACACAAGTAAATTCTCTCTACAGATGTACTTCTAGATAATTTTAATATTGTCAAAAGTATACCTGTCTTACTTTTTTAGATTGTTCATTGTGTAGTTTGGTCTCCTGTTTTCCAACATATCTGAACGAGCTCTCCAGTCCCTTCAGCTAGTGGATGACCTCCAAAGCCAAGTAGAGCTGGAGAAGGTGAAGAAGGAGATACTCGATGCAGAACTACAGGACGCTAATCAGAGGTGTAAAGTACTCCAAACAACACTTTCGGGGGAGATCTCTTCGCTGAAGAAAGAGTTTGGTAAGCGGGTTGAACAGTTGGAGGTTACTCTTCCTCGGGCTGGTATGAAATTATGCATAGAATCCTTGTTTACCTCTGCCATAGGTCAAAAATTTCTAGGTACCTTACATCGGGAGTGGCTGGAGGCCTTCCTTCAAAGTAGCATCTTTTTAGGGGCAATGGGTGCATATATCCCCCATTTTATTGACCATGGGTTTTCTAACGCCATAGCTGAACATTCTGCTCCGGGATTTAATGGTCAGTATACTCGTGCCCTCCGGTTGGACGAACTGGACACTCCCCCTAAATTCCCTGGAGATGCCAAGGAAGACATCAATACCCCTTGGTGGTTACCTGGGATGTGGAAAGCAGTTTTGGAACTGAAAGATGCTGCCTTGAACTTGGATGATCTTGCACCGGCAAAGGATATAGCTTTCCCCATTCATGTGGAGAACCCAACTCCAGTGGCTACCGTGGCGGCAGGTGCTCCGATGGAGAAGGCAGAGGGAGGCGATTCCAGTGGGCGAGCTGAGGAGACAGGAGAAGGTTCCGAGGGGAAGAATGATGTTCCCCTCTCTTCATAACTTTATTTCCCGGATAACACTTTGGTACTTTTAAAACACTTTTTATTTTGTTAAGGCCTCTAAGGCCCTTTTTGGTATTTTCCGGAGACTCCACACTCCGGGGTTTTTCTGTGGAGGGCTTAGGCATGGTGCCTTAAGTCTTGAATATTCCTGCTTTATTTATGCTCAGCATCGTACCTGCATATTATTCCATGGCATGCATATATATATATATATATGTCTATATTTCTGCTGTTTAGACATATGATGTGATTCCTGCCCTGCTCTTTCTTCACTTATGAATTTAACATGTATTTTCTTGACACGTAAAGGCTCTAAAGCTCCTAGAAGAACCTTAATAAGAAGATAGGGTTTATATCCCTGTACTTACTTGGTGATTTAATAATGCTTCTAGTCTGTCTCTTAATACTAGAGTTCTTAGGGATCATATTCTCCTCTAAGTTAGAATGTTTAGGGATTATACTCTCCCAAAAGTTGTTTATACTCGTAAGAGTTTGTTTATACTCGTAAGAGTTAGTTTATACTCGTAAGAGTTGGTTTATACTCGTAAGAGTTGGTTTATACTCATAAGAGTTCTTAGGGATTATACTCTCCCTGAAGTTAGAATGTTTAGGGATTATACTCTCCCAAAAGTTAGAATGTTTAGGGATTATACTTTCCCCTAAGTTGTTTATACTCGTAAGAGTTTGTTTATACTTGTAAGAGTTTGTTTATACTCGTAAGAGTTTGTTTATACTCGTAAGAGTTTGTTTATACTCGTAAGAGTTTCAAGAGTTGCTAGGGATAGGGTTTATTGGCGAGTTAATTATATCTTCTGCTACTGTACCCCTACTCCCCCTAGCTTTAGAGGCTGTCGTGGATAGAAACTTTAGGGATTCTTCCTAGGTATTTTCTATTCGAATCCTTATGAGTTGATGTAAATCTCTCTATCTTATAATATCTCTATCGTATTATGTTTTAGCTTTCAAAACATATTCGTTATTTCAGCACTCATTATTCAGGCCCTTAACAGTTGTCTTAACACGGTATTAACATATGAGAAACATTTCACCATAAAATCGGCATACAAGAGTCATTTCATCACAGTATTAACATGCATTTATGGAAATTGCTGAAATTTTATCAAAACTGATGCTCCATTGATCAAAAGTGTTCATCAACATAGGCAAATAAGGGGAACCTATGCCGGCCTCATTAAAAACCTCTCCGTGGTAAAACCCCAAAGGGAAACCCACGTAGAGGGAAAAAGAGTGCCAGTGAAGCAATTATTCGAATAAGAAGTAAACATTCAAAATCGTTCATAAAGAGAAAGGAAGTAGGGGAATAACACCTTCCTCAAACATAAAACCTCTTCAAGTGGCACACGTTCCATGGCCTTAGTATCTCTTTCCCTGTCATGTCTTGGAGCTTGTATGCTCCGCCTTTTAGTACCTGTATTACCCTTTACGGACCTTCCCAATTGGGTTCCATCTTCCCAGTGTTCTTCAAGGCATCTGCTCTTCGAAGGACTAAATCCCCAACTTTAAAGGAGCGAGGGACTACCCTGCGATCATATGCTGCCTTGATCCGACTCTTGTACCTTTCTGCTTTTAATCTCGCCATCTCCCTCTCTTCATCCACCAGGTCCAGCGCCTCCCTCATCAATTCTTCATTTCTTTTTTCTTCAAAATAGGTGGTCTGGTGCGATTTGAGTCTGGCCTCAGGAGGTATCACTGCCGCTGCCCCATATACCAAGTAGAAGGGAGATTCGCCGGTAGCTGTTTTAGGGCTAGTCCTGTAGGACCAGAGGACGTTGTCTAACTCCTTCACCCATTTTCCTCCTACCTCTTCCAATCGTGTTCGAATACCATCCACTAGGATTCTGTTTGTAACCTCCACCTGTCCATTAGCTTGTGGATGAGCTACTGAAGTAAACCTCTGTGTAATGTTCCATCTCTCGCACCATCTCCTTACTTTCTCTCCGTTGAATTGCGTTCCGTTGTCGGAAACCAAGATCCTGGGTACTCCAAACCTGCAACAAATATGTCTAGCAAGAAAAAGAATTACATTATCTTCTTCGATTTTGGCCAAGGGCACAGCCTCTACCCATTTACTGAAATAATCCACGGCCACGATAAGAAATTTTCTCCCTCCTGGTGCCAAGGGGAAGGGTCCCACCAGATCTATTCCCCATTTGGCGAAGGGACAGGGCGAGTACATAGCCCCCATTTCTTCTGCAGGTACTCGTATCAAAGGCCCATTCTTCTGACACTTCTCACATTTCTTCACATATTCTTTAGCATCTCTGATTATGTTAGGCCAGTAGAAACCTGCCCTAAATACCTTCTTCACCATTGTCTGGTAACCTTCATGGCTGGATGCGCAACCTTCATGGATGTCCTTGATCACTAGCTCTGCTTCCCTTCTTGAAAGACATTTCAAATAAGGTTGAGTGAAGGACCTTTTGTACAATTGGCCTCCTAGGATGCAATACTTCCTTCTCCAAGCTTTGGCTTCTCGGGACATTGGGGTTACTGGACCCCTGTTCAATTCTTCCCATATTTCTTTCCTCCAATCATCCCCTGCTGTTATCTCTCCGATCAGGGTATCCGTAGCTACTTGATCCGCCACCAACAGGGTCACCTTTCCGTCTCCTTCGAATTCAGTGGAACTAGCCAGTTTAGACAGTCCATCTGCTTTCACATTCTCTTCTCTTGGTACCTGTACCACTTCAAAAGTATGGAATTTATTTTTTAATTTCTTTACCTCTTCCAGATAAGCGATCATTCTCTCATCTTTGGCGAGGTACTCCCCCATGACCTGTTGCACTACCAGCTGCGAATCGGAGTACAGGGTGACTTTCTGTGCCCCTAACTCTGCTGCCATGCTAGCTCCTCTAATCAGGGCCTCATACTCTGCGCCATTGTTTGAGGTTGAAAACCGGAATTTGACAACAACATGTACTTCTTGGCCATCAGGGTCAACCAACACTATCCCTGCTCCGCATCCCAAGGCGGATGCTGAGCCATCCACGTATACGTTCCATCCCTGTTCTTCTTCCACTCTGGTAGACTCTTGAATAAAATCTGCTAGAGCTTGAGCCTTGATGGCTCTCCTTGGTTCATAGTCAATATCATACTCCTGCAATTCCACTGCCCACCTGACCATTCTTCCTGATAAATTTGCTCTCCCTAGCGTCTGCTTCAACGGGAAGTTAGTCCTCACCATCACTTTATAAGATAGGAAGTAGGGGCGTAGTCGCCTAGCCGTTACCACCACTGCCAGGGCTGCTTTCTCTACCTCCGAATACCTCGTTTCTGCTCCTTGGATGACCTTGATCACATAATATATGGGCTGTTGTGTGGAACCTTCCTCTTTCATCAGGGCTGTACTCAGAGAATGTTCCCCTACTGAGAGGTATAGGAGTAGAACATCTCCCTGAGTGGGCTTGGTTAACTTCGGGAGTTGTTCTAGATGGAGCTTCAGTTCTTCAAAGGCCTTTTGACACTGTTCATCCCATTCGAATCTTGACCCTTTCCTTAGTGTTCTGAAGAAATGATGGCTCTTCTCCGCTGACTTTGCTATAAACCTGCTAAGGGCTGCGATTCTGCCGTTCAAGGTCTGCAATTCCTTCAGGTTTCGAGGAGGTTGCATGTTTAGGACCGCTTTCACCTTGGCAGGGTTAACCTCTATTCCTCTTTGCGTCACCATATATCCAAGGAATTTCCCTGACCCTACTCCAAAGGAACATTTAGTTGGGTTAAGTTTGATACCGTTCTCTCTAATTACCTGAAATATCTCCTTCAGGTCATCGATGTGTTCCTCTGCTTTGATGCTTAGCATGTCGTCTACATAAACCTCCATATTTCTCCCTATATGTCCTCGGAAAACCGAGTCTACCATCCTTTGATAGGTGGCTCCTGCATTTATTAGTCCGAACGGCATACGTACATAACCAAAAGTACCACACGTTGCAATAAAGCATACCTTTGGTATATCGAGGGGGTTCAACTGGATTTGATGGTACCCCTGATATGCATCCATCATGCTGAGTAATTCAAACCCGGACGTGGCATCCACCAGTTGATCAATCCTGAGTAGGGGATAATGATCTTTAGGGCAGGCTTTGTTCAAGTCCCTAAAGTCAATGCACATCCTCCATTTACCGGCTCCCTTGGACACCAGCACTGCGTTCGAGAGCCACTCAGGGAACTGCACTCTCTTCACGTGCCCTGCACTCAACAATTTATCGATTTCCTCTTTTACAATGAGGTTCTTCTCTTTATCGAAGTTCCTCAACTTCTGTTTCACGGGCCTAGCTTTGGGATCCACATTCAGATGGTGCACTGCTATTTCTGGAGGGATACCCGTCATATCCGTCGCCGTGAATGCGAAAATGTCTGCATTCTCCTGGAGGGTGAGTATCATCTTTCCCTGGAGCTCAGGGTTCATATTCGTGCCTATCTTGGTTGTAAATCCCTCCTTTCCTGGGTAGAGCTCGATGCTCATTAACTCTTCGTCTGCTTTGGCTTTGGGTTGCTCTTGCACTAGCTCACCCACTTTCTGTCTCTTCAACTCAGGGTCTTCACCCTTAAATCTCTCCATTCCTCGGAACACGGCCCTGTCTGCTATCTTGACCGATTCCACGTAACACTTCCTTGCCTGGTATTGGTCGCCACATATCTCTCCCACACCCCCCGAGGCAGGGAATTTCATCTTCATGTGGAAGGTGGAGATCACTGCCTGAAAGATATTCAAGCTTGGCCTTCCCATCACTACATTATACGAAGATGGGACATCTACAATCAGGAATTCTATTACTTGCACACGGCGGTTAGGGGCGACTCCTAACCCTACTTGCAGTAACGCTGAACCAAGGGGTTGAATGGCTCCCCCTGAGAATCCATAAAGAGCGGTTTCCACCGGTCTGAGGTTTATATTCAGGTCCATCTTCTTGAAGCACTCCAAAAACATGATGTCGGCAGAGCTTCCAGTATCTACAAAAATTCTTGCTACATCGTATCCTGCTATATCCGTGGTAATGACTAATGCGTCATTATGAATTTCTCTAGGTTCCCCTGTGTCTTCTGGCCCAAAATGAATGTCCGGACCTTCTGTCATCTTCCCTACTTCATGGTGCTCTATATTCCTCTCGTTCTTCAGCGACCGAACGCTCTGCTTTCTCTGCCTGAAGGAATCCCCATCAGCGGGGCCTCCCATAATCATGTGAATAGTTCCCCTCTTCTGGGGAGGGGGTGGTGGCTCCTCATTGCCCTTCCTCTGATCTCTTCTATCATCTTCTTGCTTCCCCTCAAGGTCCTTTCTCTTCTGGCCCCTGGGGCCTTGTCGATCTCTGAAAGTAAACTCCTTCAGGTGGCCTGCTTGAATCATCCTTTCTATCTCGTCCTTCAAATGCCAACATTGGTTGGTATCGTGGCCATAGTCGTTATGGAATCTGCAAAATTTATTTGACTTAGAATTTTGGGGACCTCTGCTTCTTGAGTGGTGGAATTTCATATCCGGATGATCTCCTGCCACCTCTAGGACTTCGGCTGGTTCTATCCTCAAAGGGGTATATCTCTTCGCCCTTCCCCTGGAGCTCCAGGGTGCAACGTCCTCTCTTCTTACATTTTCCAGCCTCCTGGAGCTTCTGTGTCTCTCCGGGCTTGGTCTCCTAAGCGGAATTTCTTTCCTCCTTTCTCCATTACCCACTATTGTCCTGGTCTCCGATCGCTTAGCTTTCCTTACCTCTTCCAGGGTGAGGTATTTTTCTGCCCTCCTCAATAATTCATCAAAAGTCCGAACTGGCTTCTTGGCTAGAGATGTAAACAGATCTCCATCTCTTAACCCGTTGGTGAGGGCGTTGATTTTGACCTCTGAGGAGGCTGTAGGTACTTCTAGAGCCGCTTGGTTGAATCTTTTTAAGAAAGCCCGTAGACTCTCGTTCTCTCCTTGTCGCATGTTGAATAAAGTAAGGGTGGCTCTAGGCTGTCTTCTAGCGCTGGCGAATTGATGCAGGAACAATTCGCTGAATTCGGACCATGAGTGGACAGTATCTGGTCCCAGTTGTGTGAACCATTGTTGTGCAGTCTTAGATAGGGTAGTCAGAAATACTCTGCACTTAACGCCCTCCCCATACCGATGTAATAGAGCAGCATTCTCAAACCTCATCAGATGCTCATACGGGTCCGTGGTGCCATCATATTCAAAAAAGTTTAAAGATTTGAAATTAGAGGGCAGTTCATCTTGCAAAATACTAGATGAGAATTGATATCCAGTGGTGTAAGAGGGTTTACTTACATTGTCAGTAATATGTCTCTGCATATCCCTCATCTCCTTCCGCAAGGCCTGTATTTGATCACTGACGGCTCCTTGATACGTGTCGTCCGTGCTTTCTCCCATCCCTGTATCCAGCGTGGTATCCCCAAGGACCCTCTCCACATCCCTCCGAGTGGGTCTTTCCAGGATGCTTCTTTCAGCCTGGGAAGGTACTTTTTCTTCTGGGTTTCGAGGGGGATCCTCGTTTCTGGAGGGAACTGGAACCGAATCGATGACATGCTCTGGTGGATTTGGTCGTGTGCCCCTATGGGCAGGTGGAGTAGGTTCGGGAGGGCGAAGTCCTCGAGTAGCAATTATTCTTTCCACTGATTGCGCGATCATCTCGTCTAATTGATCTCGAGAGACCGTCAGGAGTTCCGGTTGAGCGTTAGGATTATCCCTATTGATCCCACTCCCTGAAGCTCCTGAGGTACCTGGTACATCTCCCTCTTGAGTGGGAGGGATATCCTCTGGTGTGTGATCTACAGGTTGTTTCCCTAGATTTCGATTTAAGGGAAACCCTGGAGGGGGAATATCTTCTGGTGTATGATCCACGGGTCGTTTCCCTAAATTTCGATTTAAGGGGAACCCTGGAGGAGGCGGAGGAAGAGGAGGAGGAGTAGAATCTCCTTTCTCCTTAGTCTGCTTCGTTGGATCTTGTCCTCCACCCATTTAAGTACGGAACTTTTCTCACGCCTTAGCTTGAAATTTTCCCACAGACGGCGCCAGTTGATGCGTCGAAAAAGAACGCCTTCGGATATCGATTGTTCCTTTGCGAACACTATTAATCACGAGTTTGAATTGTCCGTTTATCCTTGGCAATCTTCTAGTAAATCTCCCCGAGTATCCAAGAATAACCTACAAAAGTACGCTGGAGGGGGGCTCCGGCGTAGAAGCTCCGACGCTCAAGTCAGAATCGATCGTAGGCGAAATCAAAGAGGAATTCCCCTGTATATCTAGGGAAATTCCGGCAAATATAGTGGTGTTTCTTCTCAATTCAGTGTATAGTTCTTGTGAAAGTGTGTATGTTATGTAAAACGTAAGTAAGAATATGGAAATAAACTCTTTAAATACCTGGCCCCCCTCTCCGGAGAGGGGAAGGCTCGTTCTTCCTATATTCTCGGCTTATTCCTAGGAATTCGGCTCCCAAGCCCATGAGGAACCGGGCTCTCCCCTGAGGACTTGGTTCTTCAGCATATCATCCCCTATTTTCGTGGATTTGACCCATTCATTTGACTTGGTTAAGAAAGGTTGATTTATGCGTTCCCCCTTTGGGCCAGGTCCCTTCAGGCCCAAAGGCTATTAATTAATCTTCCCAAATGTGGGCCAAAGGCCCAATCACCCTGATTTCTCTAATTTCCCTGCCTAGGCCCAGGGGTGTATTAATCCTACTTTCTCCTATATCGACCCAATCATAATTATCATAGTTTTATCCCGTTTCCACGTGTCGACTTCTCCAAGAGCGACATATTTATCTACATCAATATTAAAAAATATTTGATTTTTTATGTTACCCCGTTCAATTATATTTGTGTAGATACAGATATATGGTGTAGATACCGATATGGAGTATATTTTTAGATTAATATGCATATATAATATATTAAAAAATATTTGATTTTTTATAAGATAAATTTTAAAAAAATGTAATTAATTTACATTGAAAAGTGAAAAATGACATATACAACTTATATTATAAATAACACAGTAGTAAATAAGTGGATATTTTATGTAAACAAATTAATTAAATGGCGCAAACTCGAACTCAATTCTGTATTTTAATTTTTCTTGGATTTGAGTTTAATTTATTCTCTTTCTCCCAGCAACACACATTAAAATTGTATTTTTATTTTGGTATTGTGAGGTTGTTAAAATTGTGTTTTTATTTTGGTATTGTGAGGTTTGAGCCTTCAATCTTTTTGTAAATTGGGTAAGCTTTTACCACTAGGATATAACTATAATGTATTATTTATTTTGCCTTATATGCATAATAATATTGCCTTAATTTCGCGGGCTTTGGATTTTGGGCTCAGATTACCCGCAAATTTAATTTACGGAGATTTTGTATATTTGTTTTCCTGCAAAAACTTTTGTACCAATAATTTATTTGTAATTATGTGTAAATTGCATATTTGTTTTCCTTATTTGATTAATTTACACATAATTACCCGTAACCTATTTTCACATAATTCATTCCCTTAATTTTTAAATATACGGTATCTCTTATAACAAACCACCAAACCAATTGAATTTTTAAATATACGGTATCTCTTATAACAAACCACCAAACCAATTGAATTTTTAATTACAAATAATTTGGATTTTATACTGAATTTTATACATGAATTAATTATAGTTTATGATTATGCACCCTATTCTAGACATTTTTGTTCCCATATTTTTAGCTTATATATATTTTGATATCTCAAAACAAATATCAAAATATTGATTATACTAATGTACTGAAATACATCCCTATCGTGTTTTTTTTTTTAAATGACAAAATTTTAATTAAAATCTAAAATTTTGCTATGAAGTTTTAAGAATTATTATATTATAATATACTTATACTTATATTCAGTTCAAAATTACAATAAAATTATATATCTAAAAGCAAAATATAAATAATAAGTGTGTATTTTAAAAAAAATTATATTTTAATTATAAAATTATATGTAGGGTAACGAGTAAAAATTATTATTATTATAGATACTAAATTTTGTTAATAAAAAAAAAATACTCAAACAATAACTATTTAAATAGAATAAAAACGTATTCTTTGTAGACCAAAAAACGAACTAAGTACACTTCTGAACAGAAAAAATAAATTATAGAATTTGTCTATGGTGTTTAGTATCTTTGAAATAGCCACTACGGGCCATAGTAGCTTTTGCATCCAAATCTGAAAATTGAAATCTCTCTCTTTCTCTCCCCGACCTTTCAACTGGTGGCGAGGACGGAGCGCAGCTGCGAGAGACAGATGTTTCGTTGTCGCCTCCACTGCCGGAGACTGTGATCGTTGTTGCCGAGGTGTTGGAGCTGGCTGAAACGAGAGTGTTACGCGCTACCGGAGACTCTCAAATTACCCGCTCTCAACCACATCGGCGTTTTCGATGCCACCGAAGAAGCTCAATTACTCTTATGCCTCTTTGAAATTACATTTCTGCCATCGTTGATGAACTCAGGGGTGAGTTTTGTGTTTGTTGACTTCAACTATTGCCGATTTTTAGGAAAGCTACTAGGATATATGAATTTTATGGTGTTTTTGTTTTTACTCCAGATGATCCAATTGTTGTGGCGATATTGGATGAAAAAACAATTCGTATGTTTTTTTTATGATTTCGCAATACTTGTTGAGAATCTCTTCACTGATTTAGATGTAGAAGACAGAGGAAAAATTAGTAAGGATGAAATATAGCATACTCTTATAGAGATTCCTCCAATGTCAATATATTCCCTCCCTCTCTTCTACATAATGTTTATATGCATGATTGATGTTTAAATTCAAGGATTTTGCAGTATCATTTTCATGCCCGTTTATTTAACTCTGGGCTAATTGATGCTTAGTCTAAACTGAATAAAAAATATAAATAGTTGAAGTTTATGGCTATGAATTAGGCATTATAGATAAATTTAAGGATTTTGCAGTTTCTTTCATGCCCAATTATTTGTTTGTTTAACTCTGGACTAATTAATGCTTAGTCTAAACTGAAAACTGAATAAAATTTATAAATAGTTGAAGTTGATGGCTATAAATTAGGCATTATAGATAAATTTAAGGATTTTGCAGTTTCTTTCATGCCCGTTTGTTTAACTTTGGGCTAATTGATGCTTAGTCTAAACTGAATAAAAGGTATAAATAGTTGAAGTTGATGGCTATGAACTAGGCATTATATATAAATTCAAGGATTTTGCAGTTTCTTTCATGCTCAATTTTTTGTTTGTTTAACTCTGGGCTTATTGATACTTAGTCTAAACTGAATAAAAGGTATAAATAGTTGAAGTTGATGGCTATGAATTAGGCATTATAGATAAATTCAAGGATTTTGCAGTTTCTTTCATGTTCAATTATTTATTTTGTTTAACTCTGGGCTCATTGATGCTTAGTCTAAACTGAATAAAAGGTATACTAGATTGTTTAAAACACAGTTCATATTCGAATTCAAAGGCCACGTGCTTCAACTTCTATAAAGCAACTTTTCAATTAAAACCAAATGAAAGTAACATACTAACATGTGAGTACAAATAATTGTGGATAGCAAAATTAATTCATGATTTTTTTTAAATGTGAAGATGTCATAGGAATGTTTAAAAACTGAAACATAGAGAAACTAATGATTGATGAAACATAGGATTATAAATGAGTTAGGTTTGGGGTAACCATTTTTCAAGACATTCCCCACCCATGAAGATCTTGAACCAATTAAGGGTAGCCGCTCTCAAGTGCCTCAACTAGAAGGGGAACTCGTTCATGTTGTGCATATGAGCGTTTATTTCTGTCTCGTTCCCACCAATCACTGTAGATGTATTGATTTGCACATTCTGTTGCTCAGGATCATCATATCCTGGTATAGCAGGAGGACGAGTAGCAACATATGGTATTCCCGCTATGTTTGAAGTGTATTGCACCTGATTGAGAGAAGAAAACCAACTTGATGAAATGAAAACAAATGATACATAAGATTTAGAATGTGAAGATGATTTAACTTACCTTTGCTATCAAGGTCTTAATATTAGCTTTTAGAATTTGATTTTCAAACTCTGCTTTGTTGTACTTCTGGCTTGCTTCGGTTAGGCGCATGTCCAGTGAAGAGTCTTCAGCTTTTAATTTGGAGACCTAGGACATAATTGGACGAGATGACGAGATCATGGAAGATAATTTAAATGAATATGAAGAAAATTGAGCTTATATACCTGAGTCTCGAGATCAGTTATAAAAGCCCGCTTTCTACTTGTGTGCCTGGCAGCTTCTCTCTTCGATAACATTCTGATAAATAATAGAAAAAGTTGTTATGCAACAACTGATAAATCATGCTAGATATTAACAACTCATCGAACTTATCAAGAAACTTTTCAAAATCAAATACCTTCTCTTGTGTTTTGCGTCTTCAATTCCTCCCCCATCTTTATCATAAAAAGATTGCTCGCCGGAAGGGCCGCCTGTATTTGAAGTCACAGGGCACGGTCCACCGGATTGCTCGCCAGAAGGGCCGCCTGTTATTAAAGAGGAAAAATACAACAACATAAATTATGTTTGGTATATACATATGGAATTCAGACTAATCTCATTAAAAAAATGTAAATTCATTGTTCACTAGGAAAATCAAGAACGACAACTCAAATGTCACAAGTTGATGAATAACTCAGCTAAATTACTCTCAAAATTTCACATTCATTCATTCTTTATGCAGATTTCACATCACAATGTGAGCACCCAAAAAAAAAGGGCAATTAAAACAACTATTCTGAAAATCAAAACCCAGATTTCATGAATGGAAGAAACGCTGACGGAAAATGAAAAAAAAAATACAGAATTCAAATCGTGAAATCACTCTTTACCTTCCTTTGTTTTTTCCGACAAAGAAAAAAGGTCAAACAAATGAAAAAAGGGCTGCAAACTTTATTAAAATGACAAAATTGTAATGAATAAACACAAATCTCTAAACCCAACTTTAATGATTCAAGAATCCACCAAAGTTTTGGTGGAAATACAATTACAGTGAAATAGAAAGCATGAGTTTCAAGTTAAGGAATCAACAGGGTACATTTTTTCGACCCCACACGCCTTGCACATTTTATTTTGTATTATAAAGTTTTTTTTTTTTTTTTGAACACCGATTCAGCAACAAAAATGAAGGTATGGACATCATACAAGAGACATTTTCAAAACCGTAGCCATTTGAAGAAAAATAAAACTTCTTGAGCTTGGTTAGACTTGAAGACGAGATCCTTGTATTGACAATTTTATTATATTTTTTTATGAATATAATTAATAATATGTATATAAAAAGCATATTCACACCAATGACAATATCTCAGACAAAGTGGGATAGCTCAAGTGTTAGAGCACCACTATCTAGGCCTTAGATCCTGGGTTCGAGTCATGGGGAGGGGAAAAGTGATGAGTATTTAATGTAATTCAAAAAAAAAAAAAAATAACAATGACAATATCTTAGAGAATCAAATTACCTTTGTTCAACAATGAAATGGCTACCGGTGCTGCAACAGGCACCATCTTTGGCTGCTGACTCTCTATAATTTCAACGTCTGAATTCATTGGATGTGGTTCCCCCGCTGAAATAGGGGATTCCAATTCCGACGAGTTGTGGACCATAGACGGCAAGGAGGTTATAGGCTGATCCTCGTGGTGGAAGTGAGGAGACCATAATTCGTCAGATATGTCTTCCGCCGAAAACATGTTATGATTGTTATCCATCACCATTTTTTTTTTGCTTGCTCAGTAAATTAAACACATGCAAAAAGATGAATAGATCCAACCTTTAATAGCTTGAGAAATCAAGTTAATTATAGAATAGGCATTGAAATTGGAAAGAAATAAAATACTCGTATCTAATAAGATTATAGGTTAATTATAGAATAGGTTTAAATGTTTAATAAATATTTTAATTATTTTAAACAATTTTACAAAAATTATAAAATATATGTGTATATAAATTTAAATAGTACGGAGTAATTAATAATTCAGATTAATGCAATAAGAAGATACATTTTTTTTTTTGTTTATGAAAAAAACTGCCAAGAATTTGAATTACTTTCTGAATTTTTTTGTCGAATTTTGAAAAAAAAAAAGGTATAATATGATTTTAATAGCTAGTATATTCTTGGATGCAGTAGATAAGTTGCTATTAGTAATATTGGAAACATGGTGGGATATTAATTTTTGATATATTGGACTCTTTATACATAGAAAAGTACGATTTTTTTTAAGTGCCTTTTATCTTTTGAATCGTGTTCTAATTTAACATTTTAACAAAGGGAATGAGTTAAGTATTGTATGAGGTGTCGGGAGAGAGTTCTTTGGAAAAAAAAATGTAAATCTTTCCTATATATTAATTGATACTATAATTTTTATTGTTTATGTGTCTATTTTTAGTGTTGATGTGTAATGATGATGTGTATTGTGTAATGTGTTTTCATAATATCTTGAGTAAGTTTTTTTTTTTTTTTATGTGAAAGATATTTTTGTGATGATAGTTTTAGGTAATGATTAGTTGACTTAATACGGAAAATGATAGCAAAAAATTTGTGTCATTTAGAAGATCAATTAATTGGTCAAATTGAAACATTCTTTATCTAGAATATAGTAATTATTACTCATTATTGAAAATTGAATATCGTAATTTTAATAAGATGTGTTATTTATAATTTTTGTAATAAAAATTGAATATCGTAATTTTAATAAGATGTGTTATTTATAATTTTTGTAATAAATAATACTTTTTCTATCCACTAATATGTGGGGGTAACGAGTAATATTGTTGTTAATAAAATAGAAAATATATTTAAAATTTAACTATTTAAATAGAATAAGCATATTCTTTATGTGGATCCAAAAATATTGTTGGTAAATATATACTCAATCTTCTTAAATCTTAATAAAGTAGAAAAGATATTCAAAAACTATTTAAATAGAGTAAGTATTTTTTTTGTGGACCTAAAAATATTGTTAGTAGATACAAGTCTTCTCATAATAAGAAAGAAAGGATATTCAAAATTTAACTATTTAAACAAACAATCAAAAATAGAATATTCTTGATAAATATAGCCAAAATTCAGAATATGTTTTGATTTGAAATTTTGATAATTTTTAAAGTTGGCCGAATTTAAAGTTATGAAATTTTCAAAATTCTTTAAAAAGGAAAAATTATAATGACTTGTGAATAGTATGATTTAAATAAGGAAAATTTTATTTTTAGTCCTATAAGTTTGAGACATTTCAAAATAAATTTTTAAGTTTCAACTTTACAAAATACATTCTTTGCCTTTCAATTTTAATCTTTTTTTACATCAATTTTAATCTTTTATATTTTAATCCATTATAAAATGTCATATATCATGCCACATCACTCTCTCCTCTATATATATTAAAAAATAAAGTAAAACTAATAACACCCCAAAATATTTTATAGACACCTCATAATTTTAAATATAAAAATAGATGTATATAAAATAACTAAGTAACCCTTAAATTGTGTTTGGATAGGTGGATTTGATTTGAGGAGGTATTTCAAATGAAAGGTTTTAAAAGTGGATGAATTTCAAATGACATGATTTTAGTGAGGATTTGAAAAGTGGACAAAAATTAAGGATTTGAAATTCATTCATAATCCAAACAAATGGAGTGAATTTGAATGGTGGATTTAAAATCCATAGATCAAATCCCTCCATCCAAACGGAGCCCAATATAAATAGAGATTAAAATAATTTTAAAAAATAACTTAAAAAAATCTGAAAAAAAGTAATTAAAATTTAAAGTCAAATTCTCCCGTATCCCCTGGCCCCTAGTGTACGGTGCACCCTAGTTTCAATTTTAATTTTTTATTTATATTTTACCTGCATCCATTAATTTAATGAGTTCACCCATTAATCATATGTTTACAACAGTTATCTGCACCCGCTAATTTAATGAATTCACCCACTGATCATATTTTTACTACAGTTATCTGCACCCGCTAAATTAATGAATTCACCCACTAATCATATTTTTACTACAGTTATATACTGCACCCGCTCATTTAATGAGTTCACCCCAAAATCATTTTTTTACAACGGTTATCTACACCCTCTCATTATATGAGTTGACCCCCAAATTATTTTTTACCACAATTATTTGCACCCGCTCATTTTATGAGTTCACCCCCCAATTATTGTTTTACCACGGTTATCTGCACTCACACATTTTATGAGTGCACCCAAAAATATTTTTTAAAAAATAATCACATTTAAAAGACTATATTATCCTTTTATTAATTTACGCAAAATATAATAAAATAAACTCTAAAAAATCGATTCACCACCAAATCTCCCATATTTTAAAAAAAATCGTAAAAATATAATTAATAAAAAACTATCGAAATTTGCCACAAATCTCATTTTTTTTTCTTTTTAATTTTTCTTCCCATTTTCATTTTTTTTTTTCAAATTTTTTTTTTCTTCATATTTTTTTTCTTTTCCTTTTTAAATTTTCCAGCCTTTCTTTTTCATTTTTTGCATGTGTTTTTTTTAAATTTTAATACAAAATAATATTATAGGTATGATTTTATTATAGTCGATCGGCGATGCACCTAAATTTTAATTTTAATTTTAATTTGGTGAGTAAAGGACCTGCCGGAAATTCATGTCTGTCGGCGGGTGACCCAGCCACCACCATGCCCGACCACCCCCTCGACGGCGGCGCTTCCGTCTCGGCCGCTGAAGCCCGAGACCCCTCCTCGAATCGCAATCGCGATTCTTCACTTCCATGACAATCGACATAATCTTCCATCTCGGCCACGATCCATGGCGGTCGAAATCCTCTCCTCATTTCGACCACCAACGCGACTGCTTCGATCAATCTCCCTTGCGTTCGCGATCCAGGAGCTTCTCCGGCATCAATAGCGCTCACCTGCAACACTCGGATCGACGTTGCTTCTCTCTCGTCGTTCTTCTCTGCCCAAATCGAAGCTACATTGCTTCGTCCGTCTTCTTCACCCTGCTCCTGCACAGTCTCTTCCTCCGACTGACGGCGGCCCGACGGAGGATTGTGAGTATGTTGCTGATGGATCTCTGACCGGCCGGCACTCGAAGCCGGTGACCTTGCTGATGAAATCTCAGGCGACGACTGCTGACATAGGGTGCCCTCCCATTGGGCTAGGATTCCCTTCAATTGGGCTTGGTAATCTACACCCCTATTTTCTTGATCAGTACATCCCGATCTGCACTCTCTCCACTCTTTTTTATGGTATTATTTTTAGTGGTATTATTGGTACTGGTATTACTAGTTATTGATTGCGGTATTACTATGAATACACCATTGAATTAATATTAATGATTATTGATTACAGTATTATTGATTATTAATTGTGGTATTACTGGTTATTGTTTGTGGTATTACTGATTATGTGGAATTATTTATTACTCCCTCCGTCCCAATTAGATAGGCTTGTTGGACTTTTCACAAAAATTAAGAAATTTTATTGGGAATACACATTACACAAGTAAAATTTCCATTATAACCCTATTTAATGAATGTTATAACTTTTAATGTAATTAATGCATATGATTATATTAGTAAATGAATTAGAAAATATTACTTTATATGGAAACAAGCCTATCTAAATGGAACATTCATAAAAGGAAAACAAGCCTATCTAATTGGGACGGAGATAATATTGTTTAAGACATTACTGATTATTATTATTGTTTATGGTATTACTGATAATTATTTTTTTGTATTACTTAATGTAATTAGATTTGTGAAATTATTTGTTATTATATAATATATTACTGATCAATGTTCATGGTATTACTAATTACTGTTCGTGGTATTACTAATAATTGTTTTTGGTATTACTGAATATAATTAGATGTGTGAAATTATTTGTTATTGTATAAAATATTACTAATTATTATTAATGGTATTACTGATTACAGTTTATGGTATTACTGGTTACTAGTATTTCTCCCGTGCGATGCACGGTTTATAAATTAATAAAATTTTATATAAACAGTGTGATGTTAATAAATGATTTTTATATACATACAATAGTATAAGATTTTTGAGTTTATTTCTTCTTAGGTGCTATATTCACCTCCCCCACTCTACTTGGGTTCCAACTTTTTAAAAAGTTGACATTAGGTGCCAAATCACACCTAAAAAACCCAAATTGCCCTTTCTTCATTCCCCATTTTTCTCTCCATTTTTATTAAAAACTTCACCCATCCCCATTATCTTAGACACGCCTCATCTTCTCTTTCCTCTCTCCTCTCTTATTCTCTCTCCTCTCTTATTCAAAATCTCAGCCCCCATTGTCACACCTGAAAAGCTTTCCTCCCCCACCTCTTTGAAGCTCCACAGTGTAACACCCCGTCCCAAAATTAATATAAAATAAAGGAATAAATTATTTAAGATTTTTCAACTATATTAACGTCGTTATTTGTTTCCAAAAGATTTGATTTTCAGGAAAACGGACGAGCATTCTGGTCGGGCAACACTCCTAGCACTTAATAAAGAAATAAAAGAAGTATAAGGTTTGATGAATATTTAATAAGTGTCGAAATGAAATAAATCTAATTAATACCCTTACAAATCATTTTATCAAAAGCTTATGTGATAAACAACTTAACGAGGTGTAATATGCATTTTAATAAATAGTAATTGCCTCGCCATTTCAATCTTAATATAAAATATAGAGGTCTGATCCATTTACTTGCTTGATCATTGATATAATATTTGATACATTGAAAATTTATAATTATGAAAATTACATTTACTTGGTTGCCATGCTTTTCGTGTCTTTGTGATATAATGTTTGTCTTATTTGATTTTATTTTATATTATGACTCTTTCTGATAAATTCTCTATTAAGTTAATATTGGAATTTAAAACTAAAATAATATAAGTAGTCGTAAGCCGAATTTATAATTAAATAATTTTTATCTCAAAGTGCGACGATTTTATCGCCATAAATCCTAAATAAATATTTATAGGTCTTGCGTAATTTTCTGCGACAAACTAACACGAATATAAGTAACGACTTTGTAGTAAATACCGAGTACTAATAAATACCACGATAAATAAAATATCTACTACTTTAATTAAAAAAAAAAAAGGGGGGGTGGGGGGGTTCATGTGGCCAATTTTGGTCCACCCATTCTTACAAAGTTAAAAATCAACCACATCACTCTTTCACCATATTAGTCGGCCAAATATTCACTCCCTCTCCTTCTATATATACACTCCATCACTCCAGCTTCTCTCTTCATCTCTCTCTCCAAAATACAAGCCTAAACTCTGCAGAAATTGTATAGAGTTAATACGTCTGCCGAAACCATGCCCAAGGTAAGAACACCCCTCTTCATATATACTATGTCTTTCCTTGATTGATCCCTCTTAAATCATAAGAGGAGGTTGATCATTCCTACCGTTCCGGTAAAGCTTAGCAGCCTTCGAAAGCCGTTAACGCATCCGAGATGATTCTGGTTCGTTTCGTTGAAGGAATGTCCATACGATCCAAGGAAAATGAAGAACACCGCCTCGTTTCTCTTAATTTGCTGCTGCCCTTTATTTCCAGGTTCCATTTTGATAACTTGTTCTTCAATTTTCTTGCTCAATCCTTGAAGAACCGAGCCCCTGTTGTTCTTCTATCATTCCTCAGGCCTAAGCACGAAAATGATCAAGCTCTATCCTAACCGAAAATCAAAAGGTTGTTCCGTAAACCCGTAAACTAAAAACTGCATTGTGTTGTTTTTATATCTGCTTTTATCTTGTTTAAATTTGATGATATTTGTTAGTTTAAAACTCTTATGTGTTTCTTGATTGTTGTACTTTACATCTATGATTTTAGTTTTCGATTATAGTAATGTTATGCCGCCCATTTCTATGCACGAACATGGTAAGTCACAAAACCAAAAATCTGGAATTTAAGAACATAGCTACTGCCCTGTAGTTCGACTTTTATTACAGGGAGCTTTTGCTAAAACTAAAAATATGGAAATGAACTATGTCGAGTTACGAACTTACTGTATAAATCTTGTACGAATTGAGCCAACGGTTTAAGAGATATGAATTTTTAAAGATAATGTTTCGAAACTACTAAACCACTGATTTTGGATGCTTATATCTTTTTATAGAAAAATGATTTTGACATAAAACCAAAGAGGGAATAATCTTCGTACAGTGGAGAGTCTAAATACAAAAAATGACACGAATTGATAAGGTATAATGAGAGATATTCGATTTTGAAAATTGGGCAGTATGCTGGAAAAATCTGGAAAAAACAGAGCATCATTTCAAGTTCAAAACTTCGGAGTCATTTTAACTCGACTTCGAGATGCGTTTTTCACAAACCCTTTTCTTGTCAATAAACTTGATATAGTATAGTTTATTTACCCCAAGATTTCATGTTAATTGAATTAGTCGTTTGACGAGAAATGATTGACGAACATATGCAAAAATTCACAGTTTTAAAGGATGTCCAATTTTGCAAAATTACAAAATATTATCTTCGGAGCTACAATTAAATTCTGAAAAATATCTACGTTGATAGAAATATATTTAAAGGCTATGGAAACAAATTTTGTTGGAATTAAACAGCTGTAGCTATTTTATTTTAAATTTCCGAGTAAAAAGGATCAAAACTGAAACAGGCATAATCGTACCCAAATCCATAAAAAATATTCGGCATATGTTAAATCTTTTTAAAATAGATTATTAAAATGTTTCTTAAAGATCTAAATGTCTACTTTATAGTTAAGCAAATTTTCCGCAAACAATGATACTAGATCGTAGAGACAATACAAAATGCAAAACTAGAACTCTATCTATCTTAACTGACGTTTCTATTTGTTGTTATAAGTGACTTTAATTAATTGTGTATTTCATAATATATGTGCCGAATGGATGCTTTTTGATTTGTTGATTATTTGTGTGTCAAGTGTAAATACAATGTTAATATATTAATTTATTATCACTATCATTATTTGTGCTAATGAAATAAGAATAATGATTTAAATAAAATTAAATTATAACCTACTTTAATTGCATTGTTTTATAAGTTTCTCGTATGTGATTGTTAAGTGAGGAACATGTTTAAATTAAACGTGTGTTAGTATTATTTTTATTACGACTATTATAATACATTATCTATTATTTGAGTTTTAGTGCCATTTTTGAGTATATGCAAATTAACAAATATTAAGGTTTTCAAAATGTTGTTGATTTTACAAAAGTCATTTAATTCAAATATCTATATAAACTCGAGTTAGTTATCTTATTTTATATTTTGCTTCTTTTAAATTATTAAATGAAGCATGTGTTTAAATTATATATGTGTTGCTCCATAATTTGCTATTATTTGTTGAAGCATGCCAATTGATAAATGTTAAAATGTATTTGTTTGAATTTGTTATTTTGATATTACTTGTCATGTGATTATAGGATTTACTCAGGAAGGAAAATTGTTAAGTAAATTAAGAAACAAGAGTTCCGATAAACAATTAAATATTCAAGAAAACGTGTTAGGCGAAGTGTGGCCCAATCGGAGCTCGGACGGCCTCTTCTGTGTTACGCTTGCTAAAATCATTCAAGAAGTTTGTAGCTTTTCTTAAAAGTTAACCAGGTGGGTGTCACTACTGTATTGCCGATGTAAATGTTATATGGACTGTTGGTGTATTCTGAACTGAACTAAACAAAACAAACATCAACATATAACTAAGAACACAAGAATGCAATAATAATTATAATACAATATTATGATATATGATATATGAATTACGATTTCACGGAGGTGGCGGGAAAGTGTTTATGGGGGTAGCATGTGGTAGAGTCGCTACCAGTGTCCCAATATGTGTTCCACGAAGGAGGCGGGAAAGTGTTTATGGGGGTAGCATGTGATAGAGTCGCTATCAGTGTCCCAATATGTGTTTCACGGAGGAGGCGGGAAAGTGTTTATGGGGGTAGCATGTGATAGAGTCGCTATCAGTGTCCTAGAAGGAGGTGGAAGCGTTTAGGGGGTAGCATGTGGTAGAGTCGCTACCAGTGTCCCATATGATATATGATAATGATGTTACATGATATATGATATGATGATAATGATGATTTATGATAAGTATGATATATGATGATTTATGGCAAGTATGATCTATGGTTATGAATAAGAATATATTATGAATCCTCAGTGAACGATAAATTCACTACACAAAATAATAAGGAATAATTTACGATAAAATGTTAAGATAAACTATTTTTGGCGTACTGCCAATCTGTATAGCAGCGTATAGGATATCCACTGAGATTTTTATCTCACACCCCAAAACTAATATTTTCAGGTTATGATCGAGAGGGGCCAGCGTTGCAGCAGGGATGACACAGAGTTTCCCCACATTAAGATATATGTTATAATATTACATATATTTAAGCCATGTTATAATAAATGAAATGTCTTATGATGGACGATGTTATTCTTATGCCAAGTGATAACTTTCCTAAAGTTACTCGATAATCATATGTATGCTAATTTAAAACGGCTGCTACTTATCATGTTCTAAATTTTAATAAATGGGCCCACACTGATTTTATTGCAACTTATATTTGTCTTTAATTATTTCCGCTGCAAAACTCTTATCATATTCCTTGTGTTATTCTATTTTTAAAAGAAATTTTTAGGTTCGGATTTTCGGTAACTAAGTGGCGACTCGAATTTAGAGTGTTTGAGCCTCAAGGGCTGCATTCCGGATTCGGGGCGTTACACACAGCCCCACCTCCGTGAAGCTCAACGACGACACCCCACCTAGAATACCACCACGACGACACCCCGCATTCGTTAAGCTCAACGGCCGTGATCTTCGCCGAAGATCGTAGGCGGTGTTGCGGCTGAGATCTCCCACCGCCGTTCGTCTGTAACTCACTCGGGAGAGATGAAGATAGCGACGGATCTGATAGGCAAAGAAGACGGCCGCCCATCTTTCTGAGTTCCGATGAGACGGTAGAGCGAAGAAGACAACCACCTCCCGACTTCTGAGTTCCGGGGAGGACGGCGGCAGCAGCCAACGTGGGGGTGAGGGCTAGGGTTTTGGCACTTGGGCCTGCTAGTGGGCTAGGGTTTCCATCTTAATGTGCACCCACTTTTTCAATCAAAACACCCCTCATTTTTTGTCATATGTTGTTGTCTATTTTTTACATTTTCGATTTCTGGTTGTATTTTTGTATTTTTATGGAACTCAAAATGTATGATTTCTAGCGCTTTTGAAGAAATGTTTTTCTCTTTTTTCAGAATGTGGAAAGTGCAAGGTTAATTTTTAAAAAAAAATTGTTGAAGAAGATGAAGATCTTCCTGCAGATCTTTTTTTTAACTAAAAGGAACTGTTGTATAAATTAATGAAATGAAATTGATTGTGTTGGTGCAAGTAGATTGTTAGTTGGTGCAAGTAGATTGTTCGTTGATGCAAACAGTTGTTTGTTAATGCAAATAGTTTGTTCGTTGATGCAAATTTATTTTTCGTTGATGTAAATAATCTCTTCTTTGATGCAAATAATTTCTTCTTTAATGCAAATTATTTTTTGTCATTGATGCAAAATTTATTTTTTCCTTTTGGGGATTTTTTTTGTATTGTTTGTGAATTTAATTTCGTAATTTTTTTTAAAAAATTTGAGTTTAATGCCCATAACTAGAGAAGTTAATTACTCTAATTTCAGATTAAAGGGACCTCGACTAAACGAGTCATGGTGGGGCGGCCTTCGCCGGAGAGTTGGAGGCGGCGACCATGGTTTTACCTCTTTTCTTCCTTCTTCTTTTCTCTAAAACGGAGACAGACTGAGTTTATTGTCCTTTGAAAATGGAGGGGAGAAGGTAATGGTTTTTTTTTTTTGGAAATGATGTTGTGTGGAGAGAGAGGAAGTGGGAAGAAGAGAGATACAGGTGAGAGAAGAAGAGAAAGGAGATGTGGTTTAGAGTGTTTTAGGAGAGAGATGTGGAAAAAGTTGACAAGACTATAAAAAAATATGAGATGACATCTTTCTTACTTTTCCTTCTCTATAAGGGTAAGGATGTAATCTTACCATCCAAAATGGCACCTAAATGAGAGGTTTTAAAAGGTAGGATTGAATGGAAATGGCCAAGTCCAAATAGCACTAAAATAGAATGGCCCCAAGATTTTTTTTAGGACCATTAATTTTAATATTTTTATTTTAAAAAATAAACTTCACAATAATTTTGAATAAAATTAAGATTTTTCAAAAATAATTAATTGAACCTAATTAATAAATATTCATTTTATATAATCTATAAAGTATATGCAATGACAAATATTAATACTTAAACATATAAAGTAAACAAAATTTAGGTTTTTTAACTGTATTGTTTTTTTGTTTATGTAGCTTAAAATTTTAAATAATTTATAATTGTTCATTAAGCTCAAGAAATTTTTATATAATAAAAAATATATCATATATTTAATCTAATTGAATTTAGTTCAATCATTGATTTGGAGACAAACAAAGAAAATAGAGTACAAAAATGAGTTCAATCTAATTAAATTAAGGATTGCAAATTATTTGCGGAATCTTATTTAATTGGACTAAAAAAAATGAGTAGAAAGCTAGCGACTAAAAACTGATGTTCAATAGTACAAAATCAAAAAAATAAAATAAAATAATAAATACACCATCAATTTGCAAATTAACCCAGGCAGCAACAATTGTGTGAAGTTAATCGTTCCAAACTCAGTGGCCAAAGGCATTGGACAGAGAGGAAGCAAACCAAAAATTAAAAACTCAGAATAATTTATTAGAAGAACCCGACTAAAAAAATGAGTAGACAAAACGTTTAATGGAGAAAGCACAACATTGAGAGCATTTATTTTAAAATCTACAATTTTGGGGATAATTTGTTAGATGTACTGTTCGTAAAACATACTATGGAGAAAAAAGTAACAGAAAAATTACGAAGAAAAATGGTATTGAGAGAAGAATGGAGAATGAGAGATAATAATTTTTTTAAAAAAGGTTGACCGTACTTTGTTAGGGAAAAAGATTACAGGAGAGATAATGAAGAAATAGAAAAATGAACAGAAGAGTTATCAGGAGAGAGGAGAGAGAAAAATAATTTTAAAAGATATATTTTAATGGCGGGGCTCACAAAAATAATATTTTAATACTTCAACATTTTGGCGGGAACTTGCTTGGGAAGCTACTATTCTGTTATTATATATATATAGATTACTTATTGTATTACCGACTACTCCCTCCGTCCTAGTGAAAGCTACCCAATTTTTCTTATTCGCTTGTCCCAATGAAAGTTACCCATTCTTTTTTTTAGTAAACTATTCCCTCTCACATTTCATTATATTTTTATCTCTCTTAATCACATCACCTCTCATACATCCACTTATTATATCATATTTTTTAACCTCCGTACTCGAAGCTCATAGGGAGCTTTCATTGGGACGGATGGATTAATTATACATATAATATTATTTTGTATTAAAATTAAAAAAAATACTAATGAAAAAAAAGTAGGAAACAAAAAAAAGAAGAAATAAAAAGTTTGGAATAAAAATTGAAAATGGGAAGAAAAATTAAAAAGAAAAAAAATCGGAATTTGTGTCTAATTTCGATAGTTTTTTTTAATTATGTTTTTACGATTTTTTTCTAAAAATATGGGTGATTTGGTGGTGAATCGACGGTAACTCGGCAATGAGTCGATTGTAGATTGTAAATGTATAAATTAGGGTTGATTTTATTATATTTTGTGTAAATTAATAAAAAAAATAATATAGTCTTTTAAATGTAATTATTTTTAAAAAATATTTGATGGTGAACTCATAAAATGAGCGGCTAAATATAACTATGGTAAAAAATAATTTGGGGGTGAACTCATAAAATGAGAGGGTGTAGATAATCGTTGTAAAAAAAAAAAAATTTAGGGGTGAACTCATAAAATGAGTGGGTGCACATAACTATGGTAAAACATAATTTGGGGTGAACTCATAAAATTAGCGGGTGTAGATAACTGTTGTAAAAATAAAATAATTTGGACGTGAACTCATAAAATGAGTGTGTGCAGATAACTCATAAAATGAAATAATTTGAGGGTGAACTCATTAAATTAACGGGTGAAGATAAAATATAAATAAATAATTAAAATTAAAATCAGGGTAGGGGTACGGTACATGCGAGTGTACCCAAGTATCATCCAAATTTAAAAGTATTTTAAAAAATTAACTAAAATTTTAAAAATAAATAATTTACATAAATTAATTAACTTTTTTAAAAGAATCTTATAAAATTAAATAGAATCTGAAACTAAAAAATAAATCATCAAAACAAAATTAAATTAAAAATATTGAAAAAAAAAATTCAATACGTTAAAAAAGTAAATTAATAAAAAAAGTAAGATTTCATTTTTTATTTAATTTTTTAAATATTTATTTTTGATTGGATTGATTTTTCTTGCATTTTTTATTTTATTTAGTTTTTAAAAAAAAATTGAATCGTTAATTGGTATTTTTAATTTAATTATTTTATAAATTTTATTTGATTTATTTAATATTTTTAGATTTGGATTTGGATTTAATTTATTTTTCCATTCAAATATTTTTTAATATTTAGTTGATTTTTTTAAATTTATTTAAATTTTATTTAGTATATCGTATTATTGAATTTTCTTAATTAATTTTTAAATTTTATATATAGTTTTAATGATTTGGTTGAATTTTAAATTTTAAATTATACTTTTAGTTTTTATTATGAGTATTTATAAAATGATGATATTATCATTAAATTTAGTTATACGTTTCAATGAATAGAGGAAAATAAGATTACACCCTTTGATTTCATTTGTGAAATTTATTTTGTTTCATATTTTTTAAGTTATTTTACTCTTTATTTTTATGTAAGGATTGCTTAGTTATTTTATATGCATCTATTTTTGTATGTAAAATTATGGGGATGTGTATAGAGTATTTTGGGGTGTTATTAACTTTTTTTTTTTTTTTAATATATATAGAGAAGAGAGTGATGTGGCATGATATGTAGCATTTTGTAAAGGATTAAAACATAAATGATTAAAATTGATGTAAAAAATGATTAAAATTGAACAATTGAAACTTAAAGAATTTATTTTGGAATGTTTCAAATTTATAGAACTAAAAATAAAATTTCCTCGATTTAAGTATGCTAAAATTTAACACTATGCTATAGAATTTGTAGATATTTCGAGGATTAAATTTTGTACTCCCTCCATTTTTTAATACTAGTAAATGATGTTTTTGTGAAGTTTATTGAAATTAAAAAATTGTATATATTGATAATTATACCCTTATATAATAAATGAAGTTTTTAATCACATTAATTTTTTAATACAATTATAAATTAAGAGATTTTTAAAAGTTAACCGGATCTCCTAGGTGAAAGCCAGATATCCTAACCACGGACGACAATGGATTTTATTGTTAACATTTGACACTATTTAGTTTATAAATCATTCTATTTTCCTTGCAAAATTAGAGATTATCTATGTCACGCCCCAATTTTTTTATAAAAGTAGATTTTACATAAATACTTGAGAATTTTAAAATAAAGGGACATGAACTGAAATTTTAACCTAAAGAAACGAGACTTACAAATTTATTTAACAATAAATTACTTGAATAACAGCGAAAGACTCAAAAGAACTTAAAGCATCAATGTCTCACAATCTCATGAAAAGTTTAATACTTAAAATCAAATAACTCAATTAGTTTACTAAATTAATATTTATAGAATTGTCATCCACCGCTCCTCCGCCATCAGCTCCTTAACCTAAAATGTTAAAAATGAAGGGGTGAGTGTGCTTGTGGGGCCCAGCTATTCCAAATTAAATACTAAAAATAAACAGTCAAGTTATCAACGTTGAACAAATAGCATTTGTATATATATCTTGCCAACCTTAAATTAAACAATATACTTCGTCATTGAACACATATACTTTATCAACATTAAAGTAAACATGTATACTTTGTCCACATATACTTTGCCAACATTAAAGTAAACACGTATACTTTGCCCATATATACTTTGCCAACATTAAAGTAAACACATATACTTTGCCCACATTAAAGTAAACACATATACTTTGCTCATATATACTTTGCCAACATTAAAGTAAACACATATACTTTGCCCATATATACTTTGCCATTGAGCACAGCGGGTTGAACCCGAGGACCCGTCGATCCGGACCTTCGTCAGGATCCCTGGCTATTAGAAACTTTGCCAATCGAATTGCATGCGCACATTAACTTTGCCAATCGAATCGCATGCACACATTAACTTTGATAATTGAATAGCATGTACACATTTAATTCATGTAACAATCACTCAAAAGTCTATTTAAAACATTTAATAAAGAATAACAAATGCATTAAGAACTCTACCAACCATTGTAGAGTATAAAGCAATAAAAACCCCACCTAAAATTAATGTCGTGGATGCAAATGGATGTGAAGAAAATAACTTTAACCCTCGTCACCTAAAATAATAAAATATTGAGTGTATTTAGAAAATAATCTCACGTAGCTTAATTAATTATTTCCTATCTTAAATATACTCCCATATGACTAATACTTCACGTAATTCATAACATCAAAGTTAAGAACTATTGCTAATAGTAATTGCTTTTATCAGTATTAACTAAATAAACAAGATTCCTGCCTAAAAGTTACAAATTTAAATACGCCGTACATGTACAATAATACTAATTCGGCTCTTAATATTCAGAATAAAATATTGGTTTGAGGGAGACCATTTAAACGAGTGAATTAAATCATTTAATTAAAACTCACAGACTAATCGTCACTTTAGTACATGAACATCTAATTCCAAGTTTAATATACCCTTAACTAATACAACTTAAATCAATAGCAATAAAATACTCATTAAAGGAAAATTAATCTTAGGTGACGTCTACTGCTTAAGAGTTTTTATCTACCAATATCCTATTAAATTAGAAGCAGTGCCTCATTCTAATGTGGATATGAAACTCAAGTGATACATATATTCTAATGTGGATATGAAACTCAAGTGATACATATATAATTACGCCTCTTTTCAAATCAACAATTACGGTAAGGGAGTAATTACCTCTACAACAAAAATTGGTCAGGAAGATGAAAGAACTAGAAATAGCAGACGAATTAATTACCACGAGACTGTATTTAGGGAGAGATCAATTTTTGAGTAAATTTGTTTTAGAAAATCTGATGAGAGAATGATTCTGGATAAAACGTAGACGGTAGATTTCTTTTATTTTCTAAGGTGTTTGTAGAGATGAGGAAGATAATTCAGTTGCGATATTTGGGTTAGAATGAGTCTCCCATGTTTTCAAAGTCATATCCACTCCAATAAATCCGCTAGAGTTATTGCAACATATATACGCAAGCATGTAATTATATATATATATTATTATTATTATTAAACTCCTCATTCAAATATAAATATATAATATCTCAAATCGTATCTATATATATATATATATTTGTTACAAATGGATAATTAAATATATGCTCATATATATTTATATATAAAAATTACGGGTATTACAATCTACAATTAGAGTCACTTTCTAAGACCATACAACAATTAGAAACAAAAATTGTAAATATTACAATTAAGGTCCAATTATAGTGTAAAAAACCATATAAACCCTCATATTGAATATGCGTGAATAAGACAGATTTTAATATTTTTATTCAAATTTCCAGAATTTCCTCAACTATCCATTCACACCCGTTCACCTTCCTTTCCCAATTTCAGCCTAATAATTTGTGTTTGACTCATTCAATATTTTTTTTCGAATCTGCAATATCACTATCCAGATTCCCCATTATTTCAATTCATCATACCACATTCTCAATTTCCATTTCTTGGTTCGTATTCTTCAATTCATTTCTGCAGATTCGATCCAGATTTCCCGATTGCATACTTCGATCCATCTTTACAATTAGGGTTGTAGCTTTTGCATACAACAATGGAGTATAATATAATTCTGAAGCTCGAATGCGATGGGACGACGAAATTGGTGCGAGTAAATGAGAGATCAACGTACCAGGACATCGTTTCTGAAATAAAGTCTACTTGGCCGAGAATTTTATCTTTAGGTAATATACGCATTTTTTACTCGGTTGGTGGCATACAGAAATGTTGCTTAGCATCTGATAACGATTTGCTTGGTTTGGTTGAGTTTTGCAATGTAACATCCGAAAAGATTGTTAACGTATCCTTTGAGTTTGATCGGGTTCAGTATGCCTGTGATGATAATGCCAGACAATATGTTAATGTTCATGTTAGTAGTCCTTCTGATGATTTGAACAATAATTCTAGTTTAGCAATTTTACATAAAGGTACTGTTTTGAATGAGATTACCAAACAAATCACAAAACTCTGTTTCAAATGAATTTGTTGGTGGGGGCAGAATACCAAATTTTGATATTTGTCCCGTTGAGAAACAAAAAACTTACTTATCCGATCATTGGAGACATATAATGGGGTCAGAGTTGTGTTTGCTGTTTTCGGCCATTGGGACTGCCAGCGGGCTTGGGCCCTCCAAACTTGGCACACACACACCTGCTTACTTATTGCACCCACCACCGAATATGCACTCACCTGATTGCTCAATTGCATATATTTGTATGTATAATGCATTTAAATAAAATTATTATTTTAAAACATCTTATAATATATTATTCAATTGCATATTATGAAATATTTTAAGTTATATGCAATATATTTTTGAATGTCACTGAGAATATGCAACTAATTTTATTTCAAAAATTGGACAGAAATTTCAAACATCAGAATAAGCATTTGAATTTTATAATGCATATGCGAAAGGAGGAGGCTTTAGCATACGTATCGGGAACAGCAAGAAGGATAGGGATATAGGTAATATTTGTTGGAAAATGTTTATGTGCTCAAAGGAAGGAAAGACAAATGAAAGTCATAGAAAGAAAAATGATGTGGCACCGACAGGGGAAAGGAACCAGGGACTTACTCGATGTGAGTGTCAAGCAAAAATGACAGTTAAGAGATCTAAGGAGGATAATACATGGCTTATTAGTTACTTTATTGATCAACATAACCATGCTTTGACGACTCCTAGTAGAGTTCATCTTTTAAAATCTCATCGAAAAATATCTACGGTTCAAAAAGATCTTACTAAACAACTTTCAGAAGCTAATATACCCGTATGTCAGCAAGTACGGTTGTTAGAGATAGATGCTGGAGGTCCGTCACAAATTGGTTGTTTGGAAAGGGATATTAGGAATCATAAAAGAAGGGTTGAAAGTGAGTTTTTTGGGCATGATGCTGAAACATTAGTTCAACATTGTGAGATGGAAAAAGAGAAAAATGCCAACTTTTATTTTGCTTATGAAACAATTGATGCAGGGGTTTTTCTCAGATGTTTTTGGGCTGATGATGATTCAAGAAGATCGTATGCATATTTTGGTGATACAATAGTCTTTGATACAACTTATAATACAAATAAGTATAGCATGGTGTTTGCCCCCTTCGTTGGAGTCAACCATCATCGTCAAACTACTATGTTTGGTTGTGGATTGTTAAGTGATGAGAAGATAGATTCTTTTACATGGTTATTTTCTAAGTTCTTAGAGTGCATGCCAACCCAGACACCTCTACGTGTGATTATTACTGATCAGGATGCAGCAATATCATGAGCCATTTCAGTTGTGTTTCCTAACACGATGCATCGATTTTGTTTATGGCATATACTTAACAAGTTTTCTGAGAAATTGAACGCTCGTGTATTCAAGGATTACTATCACAAACTATTAAATATTATTAAGGAGTCGGAATCAGCTGATGAGTTTGAAAATCGGTGGTTGGAGTTGATGAATTCTACTGAGTTGGAAAGGAATGAGTGGTTGAGTAATATGTATGAAATTCGACGTCGATGGGTGCCTGCATATTATAGACATGTCTTTGCTGCTGGTATGTCTAGTAGCCAGAGAGTTGAAAGTAACCATTATTTTTTTAAGCGCTATGTTAACCATAAAAATTCTTTGGTAGATTTTATTACTCGTTTCAATAGAGCAATTGTTCACCAGAGGCACGAAGAGTTAATTGCAAATCATACTGATTGCAATGAAGTACCACGCATGGCTACAAGATTGTTTATGGAGCAACAAATGTCTTCAATCTATACAAAAACAATATTTTTATTGTTTCAAAAGGAGTTGCTGGACAGTATGATGTATATTTGCAAACCGATTTTGAACACAAATGAAACTCTTACATACACAGTGCAACGTTTTGATCCCAACCAAATTTTTAACCGACAACGTAAGTTAACACATCATTTGTCATCTGATTTAGTTTCATGTAGTTGTCAGTTATTTAATTTTGAAGGATATCCATGTCGTCATATGCTTTGTTGGATGCGGGTTACTCAAGTAATGATGTTGTCAGATAAGTATATTGTGCATAGATGGACTAAGAAGGCAAAAAAATTTATAGTTGATGGGTTAACATCAGCCTCTGTAAAAGATCAATCTTTCATATCAAGACGTAGGTCATTGGCCCAAGTTGATCAATCTTTCATTTCAAGACGTAGGTCATTGGCCCAAGTTGCAATGCATTTAGTTGATGAATGTTCTTTAACAGAGACTCGCACCGATTTTTTAATTGAAGAACTACAAAATCTGAAGAAAAAGATAGCAAAAATTGATGAGGATGGTAAAAATAATAGAGAAATAAATGTGAGCCGTGAGTTTTCACATGGTGTTCAAGACCCACTTTCTGTTCGTACTAAAGGATGTGGCAAACGACTTAAATCATCAAAGGAGATATCAATGGCACAAAGCAGTAGGACATGCAGTGTTTGCAGTCGAAGCGGCCATGATAAACGAACCTGTCCCAGACCCTAAGAAGTACGCTTTTTTTTTTTTTTAAAAAACTTTTTTTTAACTTTTTTTTTAAGCACTGACTATTTCATGATTGGTAATATGTCACAAGTAGAAGAACAATGTACGCAAGGGAACTAATGAACAAGTATCAACTTTTACGGGAGCATCTTACACATATACCATCAATTTTTTATGTTTCCTGAGTTTTTTTATTATTTGTGTTTCTTTTGCATGTTGCTGAATTTTTATATTTATTTCATTGGTTGACATTTAGTTAATTTTTGTTATTTCAATGAGATTGTTTTTTATTTTCTTTAATTTTTTTTGTGGAGAAAAATTAATGGCGATGGAAAGATTTGAGAAAAGATGGATGGCGTTAGTTAGCGTAATTTGATAGATATAATATTAAATTAAATATAAAAAAATATTTTTTAAAATATTGATATGGATAAAAAAATAAAATATTGATATTAGATTAAGTTTAAATTAAATATAAATAAGAATTTATTGACGTGGTAATGCTACACATAGGCGGTGGGCACAATTGGTGGGCTCTATATCATTTGCGATATAATATAATCAAATATCATAAGATATTATTTTATATATATTTTAATAAATAGAGGATTAAATCCTTATCCCAAAATTTCAACCGGTTGTTTTATTTGATTTTCAAAAAGGAGATTTGACAGCCCATAATCACATATATTTCGCAACTGAATCTTTCCTCAGCATAATCTCACCCACGACTTAGTGCTTATCTCATTTTTTTATAAGCACAACTTATCAATTGAGCCCTAGATTTTCATAAATAAATTCTCACAATCCTCTCACGCTTTACATTGGACGAATTATTCTTTATTCTGCGACGAGTTGATTTTCTCAAGTAGCATCATCGCATCGTGAATTTGTTGATGCGCTTCGGGCATCTCTATTGCTTACAGTAACTTCTTCTATCTTTCTTATTAGTTTTTCAATCATTTGCATAATCCTTACAGAAGGCATGCCCAAATCCTTTATTGTTATTTTTATTTGATCATCACCGATCCCGTACTTCCAAGTTTGAATGCAATATGTAGCCAAATAAAATTATTATTAAAGTTACTGTATATTTGATTAATTATTTAATCTGGTTTCAATAATCCAAATTATATATTTTAGTGCACTATTCCATTTTAAATTTAGTTTCGAGAATCTCTTGTAGCCAAGATTATTTACTTACACACATAAGTTATATTATAAGTATTAGACATTAATAATTATAAGCGTCTGATTATTTACCAACTTTCATATAATAACTTTAATTTAAAACTTGCACATGAATATTTTAGGTGCCAGAGAACCTGCTCCGTAGATAACTTTATTTTTTTACCGGTGCAACCAAGGCCAGGGGCTTAAGAGAGGCCCGGGACTGAAGAGAGGTCCTCGGTGAACCCAAGATTGAAGAGAGATCTTTGGGGGAACCGCCGTGCACAAGAAAGTAACTCAAGACTGAAGAGAGGTCTTGGGGGTGGACCCAGTGGGATTGAAGAGAGATCCTTTGGAAAACCTTTTAAAAGATAACAATTATGAAGTGATTAGTAGAAGGATAAAAAGTCCATACGTGATATTATGTGAATTACATGATTATATGAAGTTGCTCATTTTATTTATATGTTGTACTTAATATTGTCAAATTGGCTTCACTGAGCTAGTGGTTTGCTCATACCATACAATTTAACATTTCAGATTCAGGTTGAGGAGCTGGTGGCGAGAAGGAGCGGTGGATGATGAATCAATATTTTTACCATTTAGTAAAACTAATTTAGCTAGTTCGTTCTTCTAAATTTTATGACATATTGAGACTTGATTAGTTGATATTTTAGATTCCTTCTTAAGTACTATTTATTCTCTAAACGTCCACTGATTTTATTAAAATTTATTGCTACATAAATTCGCAAACTCATTTCTTTAGTTAAAATATCAATTCACGTCCTTTTAATTTTATATTTTTACTCATTTTTCGCAAAATCAACTATTATTAAAATTGGGGCGTGACAAATGGTAGAGTGAACAGCAAGCTGTGCCAAGTCATGCACTCGTCTTGTAAAACACCGTGGAGTAAATTTGAATTTGCACACTACAAATTCTTGTGAAAGTTTGATGATCTTTTCCACAATGTCAAAATCCGGTCCTAGACCTCTTTTGTTGTCATTGCACATTCCAATCACTTGAATGGAATCGGATCTCACCTCAATAACTGTTCGATTTAGATTTTTAGCTTCTTGTAGGCCAATCTCAATAGCTTTCAACTCCGCTCCCAAAGGGCCTTGTTGTGGTGGAATTCTTCTAGAAAATCTCAATACTTCATTTCCATCCTTTCGACACAAAATTCCTCCCTACCCCAAACTTCAAATCATCTGCATTAAAAGCCCCATCAACTTCCAAAGAATCGCTCTCGAGGTAGAAGGTCATGCAATTTTCCTTTTCATTGTCAACACTCCTTGCCTCATTATCTTTTTAAAGAATCTGAAAAGTGATTGCTTTTGACAATTGTTTAGATGTTTAATGGGCATTTGTTATTTTCAAATCTCGGTTGTGATTTCAAGATTATGATTCTTAAAAAAAAAATGGATTTTGATGATAATTATGGGTTGGATGCTTATGTGTTTGTTAATTTCAAAGAATCTGAAAAGTGATTACATTTGATAATTGTTTACATATACAATGGGCATTTGTTATATGGTAAAGTATAGTATCTACAGGAAATCACACATTTTGTGACGAATTTTTTTGCGACGACACAAAAATCGTCATAATTAATTACTTAAACGTGACGATTTTTATTTTTCGTCATTAAAGTGCTAGAAATTGTGACGAAATTTAAATTCGTCACCAATTACAATTTTTTTCGTTACGGATTTATATATTTCGTGACGATGGTAATAAGTATGTCACGATAATACTATGTGGCGATTTTAATAATAAATGGTGACGAAATTCGACGTCAAGGAAAATAGTTTTTCTTGACAATGATAAACTATTGCCACAATAATAATTGATGACGATTTAAATTGTAATAGATGACGATATTTCAACGTCATAAAAAGTATATTTTCACGACGATACTATTTTTCGTCATTAATTATTCGAAATATTTGGAGACAAAATATTTTCATCACAATAATGATTGGTGACGATTTTAATATTGTAATAGATGACAATATTCGACGTTATGAAAAATATATTTTCATGACGATATTATTTTTCATCATTAATTATTCGAAATATTTAGTGACAAAATGTTTTCGTCACAAAAATAATTGGTGACGATTTTAATAATAATTGATGACGATATTCGACGTCATGAAGAACATATTTTATGACAATGTTATTTTTCGTCATTAATTATTTGAGATGTTTAGTGACAAAATATTTTCGTCACACTAATAATTGGTGACGATTTTCATAATAATTGATGACGACATTCGATGTCATGAAAAATATATTTTCATGACAATATTATTTTTCATCATTAATTATTCAACATATTTAGTGATAAAATTATTATGTCACAAAAATTGGTAACGATTCTAATAATAATTGATGCCGATATTCAACGTAAAAAAAATATATATTCACGATGATAGTATTTTACGTCATAATTATTTGAAATAATTAATGACAAACTTTTTTCGTCCCGAAAATAAATAGTTACGATTTTAATAATAATTGATGACGATATTCAATGTCATAAAATATATATTTTCATGATGATAATATTTTTAGGCATTAATTATTTAAAATATTTAGTGACAATTTTTTTTCATCGCTATAATAATTGGTGACGATTTTAACAATTATTGGTGACAATAGTTGGCATCTATTCGACGTCATAAAAGATATATTTTCATGAAAATATAATGTTATTTGACGTAAAAAAATACGTAATGGTCTTTAATTTCAAATACAAGTTCTTAAATATGGATGAACTGTCCCAGGACCCGCCCTGCTAGAAAATTCTCATACCCGGACCCGCCCCGCTTGAAAACCCGCCGGATTTTACCTGTCCTATCCCACATATTTTTAAAAATTAATTTTAATGTATACAATATATTTATTTTGATATTACATAATTCAAATTAAATACTCCCTCCGTCCTCTGATTATTTGCACACTTTCCTTATTGGGACGTCCCAAAATTATTTGCACACTCTTAATATGGAAATACCCCACAAAATTAATAACCTCACAATATCATTTTATTTTTAAAATTGTCACTCATTTTTTCCATACATTTCAATTTACACCTTATCAAATCTACTTTACACATCATCAAATAACTCAAAATACCCCTCATTTATCTTACATCATCAACCACTAAATCTCATTTTCTTAAAAAATGTGCCGGTGAAACTATGCAAAAAAATCCTGGGACGACGGGAGTATATAATTGTCTAAAATAACATTTCCTATTCATTTAATACTAAAAAACTAAATAAAAAATATTTTTACAAACATATATACATTAATGTACATATAAGTTTTATAACTATAGTAATATATATATATATATATATATATATATATTATATTTATATATAACGAGTACGAGTAGGTGAGACAGGTTTGTCAAAACCATGACCCGTCCCATACTCGCTTAACTGGGTCCATACCCGGCCCATACGGGTCAAGTTCAATGCGGGTCCGGGTTTGAACCCGCCCCATTGTCATCCCTATTTAAAAAAAATGATTGCTAGTATGCAAAAAGCCACGACTATGCAAAATATAAATTATGAACTCCTCTGTATTTAGAAACCCAGAAAAAACTAAATTCATTAGCCAACTTTAAAGTTTTTTCACATAATATTGTGAACACTCTAATGTAGTTCAATAGTTTCAATATATATACTCAGTTTATTACAATATCATCAAGACAAGTAGGGACAACACACGTACAAGTAATATATTTAATATACGATGAAATATAACAGTATATATGTATATCTAGCCAACGGGGCAAGAGTATTTTCAATAATAACACACTATTATCACTTATTATTTCACTAGTTTTTGGTCAAACAATAAATTTGGATGAATGAAAAATATACATGGCCAAGAATAATCAAAGGACCGCTCCTAAAAAAGTTAGAAAAAAACATATTAAACAATTGAAAAAGGGTAATACTATAATTTACCAAGAACATAATAGAGAATATCAATAATCAATGAGAATTTAGATGTATTGTTGGGTAATCACCAGGGCAAATACCAGATATGTATAAACTCCCACACAAGTATATAGAGTGGGGAGGAAAAATCCTATAAATTCATCCCCTTAGATAAAACCCCTATAATAAAGCTATTCAATTAACTCTCACTAATCATCCCCTTAGATAAAACACAAGGCCGCAAGTACATAATTGCAGTAAGATTACAGAATTGCCAACAAGCATGTGTTTAGAGAAGCCTCCAAACATAAAAGGCAACAAGGAGCAGAAAAAGAAAACTCCCCTCAACAGCGAAAAAAACAAAAAATCTAAACAACTAATTGGCCTCAACCAGCCCAAAATATGCAGGGTAATGATTCTTTTGTTATGTTAAGAGTGAGAGCAATGGAATCATCCATGGAAGTATTAAAAAAATACATATAATGACTCTTCTTTTTTCTGAAATTATTTCTTAATTTAGTTTACTGAATGATGCAGATAAGTATAAACAACTAATTCTCAATCTTAGATGAAAAATATTATTATCCAACTGCTTTCTTTGTACTCCATGTTCATCAGTGAGAAACTTTTATTTACCGAAATTTCTAATTATTCTTGCTTTTACTCCATAACTCTGTTTTTTTAGTTCTCACTTTGCAATATCTGTGAAAGTCATGATCGAGCCTATATAAATTAGTCAAGTTGCAGGTAAATATAGTTATAAGAGTTATAAATTATGGATTAAATCTTTGAACTTGTTTATGCTTGAAGGGTTGATTTCGGTGATTAACAGGTACACTACCAGTTCGGATGCAGGAGACACATGGAGATGGAGATATGCTAAGGAAGGAAAATACACAACAAGAGAAGCGTACGAGAAATTACGACAACAAAAAAGAGAGACGAATGAGAAAGAAAGCAAGGGTTTTAGACTAATTTGGAAAGGCCCTACTCCATTGAAAGTTAGATTGCACGCCTGGAGAGTCCTGTGGGAAAGAATTCCTACAATGTTGAATCTGCATAGAAGAAAAGTCTTTCCAGAAGAGCAAACTCAAAACGTTTGTTTTGCAGCGAAAACACTGAAACAGTGCAACCTTGCATATAAGGTGTGCATGGGCTGCTTTAACTGGCTGGGATTATCAACAGTATTGTGTTCTAATCCTATCTCAAATCTACTTCACTGCAGTAAGATATTGAAAGGAAAAAAAGAAAGACAGATTGCAGTTGCTTTTGGGAGTGCATTATTTGGTTATTGTAGAAAGCGAGAAACTCGATAATCTTCCGGAGCGAACAAGTGACGTCAGAAAGTATAATAATGGAGACAAACTAGGTTATGGAGTTGGCTGGGGATCAAAGGAATGAGAGATTATAGATACAAATTTTCAGAGTGGATCAGAAATCATGTTACTGCCTTAAGCCACTAGTTTAAATAGAAGGGGGTATTGATGCTGTGATATGCGGAATTAGTGGACTTCTTTGTATATTTTGGGGTAATACTCATGCGCAAGTTATTTAATATAAGAAACTTAAGTCTGGGCTCAGTGCCTAACCTCAAGCTTTCTGGAAAATATTCTTCCACAAAATCTGCAGGATAATGACTCTTTTGTTATGTTTAGAGTGAGAGTAATGGAATCATCCATGGAAGTATTCAATAAATTTATATAATGACTCTTCTTTTACTGAGACTATTTCTTAATTTAGTTAACTGAATGATGTAGATAAGTACAAACAACTAACTCTCAATTTTAGATGGAAAATATTGCTTTTTCCAGCTGCTTTTTTGTACTCCAAGTTCATTAGATGAAAAAAATGGGACTGGAACATTAGCCACTTATGATCTATTTGTTTTTTCAAATGGGAATGGAACTTCAGCTACTAATGCTCATTTTTTTGGGCTCGAATTGAAGAGGGTTTGAGAGTCTTATACATACAAAGTCCACTAATCATATTTTATGCAAACAAGCCACGCATAAATGCTTTTGAACACATAGAAAGATGATGATTTTGTATATTTGGGTTAAGATAGGAGCTACAATTTTCAGAGCAATAACTGACAGTCTCATAATCTCCAGTCACACTCCTACACACACAGTCATTGCTGAGTGTCGCCGAAGAAAGAAAGAAACATGAGTTGGGGGTGAAAGAACTATTATTTGAACGTAATGATGTTTCATTCACAGTATCCTCAGGAATAATGCAAGGTAATGGGGTATGACACTAAGACTTGTCAACTATCATCTATCACTCAATTCACGGAAGATAAGCTATCACCAATATCCTTAAGAACTAGTTTAAGTATTCTTAACATAGTTGAATGGTGCAGAATCATGACAAATGTGAAAAAAAAAAGTGTAAAATAGAAATACGCAGATTGAAAGAAAGAAAATATCGCACTCAAGTTTCTGTTTTCACAAAGCATATTCAGATTCTAAGCATATTGCAGTTACATATATTTAAATATTAAAGGCATTGAAATACCTTCACTTGAGCGTCACTTGGAGTTCCTACTTATACCCACTCCATCAGGGCATTAATTGAATCAAACTACAGTTTTAATCTTAATTCAACAGAAGATCAACATGTGTAATTATTGTAGGAACTTGATTCTCAAGAAGATGAAAACTTAGAATTACTGCAATTTACGGGTATAAGCTAAAGAGATGCTTAGAAATAAAGTTGCAACTAGGGAACAAGTGAAAAACAATTAAAAACCTAAAAGCACGAAACAAGACCATTTTCAATTAAACAGATAACAACGAGTTCAAATTCAATCAATCCAACATAACTCTTTTCTTATTAATTTAAAAAATAAATAACATGTTTAAATTCAATCAATCCTGCCAGCACCTGGTACGTTAACATAGAGAATAAATACGCTAGGTAATCGAAATTCAGAAGAAATAAAAGAATAAAAAGTGCCTGGAAAGCAGCCCGCAGAAACGTCAAGCATCAGGATCGACTGGTTGAGGTGGTCAGAAGTATACGCTGGAGCGACAACTCTAACCGAATTACCACTCCTAAGTAGTCGTCATCCAGATTTGTGCTTCTACCTTACTTCCCCCACTGATTTAGAATCGAATTGGAGCGCCAATTTTTCTCTTAAACCCCAATTTTTAACCTATAGGTATGCTCTCGAATAATTCTTATGAGCGCCAATTTTTTCCTTAAAGCGCCAATTTTTTCCCGGCCAATTTTTTAATAGTTAAAATTATATTTATCTTTAATTCTTTTCCCTTATACCACATTCAAATTATTTATATCTATTAAAAATACTGAAATACATAATTATATATATAATTTTGTTTTAAAATATTTTTTGTTTTTTTAGATCATTTCTTATGATAAAATGAGATTTATATGTATAGACACGGTTTTTTTAAAGAAACTTAATATAGTGTAATAAATTTATTTTTATTTTTCAATTTAATGATAATATATAAATTAAAATTTCCTCTAATAATGTAATATATTAATTAGAGTACTAATTTACGATATGGAACATTAGAGAAGTGGCTATCTAGCACATTAATCACTTGGTGATAAACATCCGAACAAAAGTTTAATATAAATTAAGAATAGTAAAACGTTGAAATTATTACACATGTGTCTCCAAGTTCAAGGGCAGTTGGGGCGATGCATTTGATCCTCCATAGTCCTTCACTCGATTTCAGATTTCTTGTCTTGATCAGTTTTTTCGGAATTTTTAATCGCTTTTATTGCTAGGTCATATTTAGGGGTGTACCATTTTTCGATGGCACCCGAACCTCTGGTTCGACTTGTAAACTTATGATTTTTATTTTTTTTCTTATAATCCAAAACCCTTTTTATTGTCACATAATTTATGATAACACGAAAAAGGCCACACTAGTATTTATTTTCGTGCAAAAAAAGTGGGTTATAAGTTGTTCACTTTATATAAAGATGTCTGGTGTCCAATATATGATTTTGTATGTTTGGAAGTAAGATACCACTTTATTTAATGTAGTTTTAATTTTTTAAAGAAATCTAGTCATTATATTGATGACCGGTACATACTCTAATAAACTTGCATTACGTTTTGTTAATTGTACATTGAAATGGCTAATTGAAATTTGGGTCGTATAAGCTCTTTATTGTGATATGAACTTTCATGATCTAATTTATCAAGTTAAAAGTATGAGTGCCATGATAAATTTACATTGTGTCATGACATAAACATATTAACGTCAAAACCTAAAATTCTCAAATAAAATTGGATCAAATTCTGAAAACTTATAAGGTCCAAAAATAGGCCTAAAAATAGAATTTGGGACCCGAATCTCATACATAGACCTCGTCTGACATGGGATGATAATTGTAGAAGATAAACGTTTTTCGTACAAGAGTGAAAATTTATTTTCTTGAATAATAGTATATAATATCAAAGTATGCTACTCAAAAGTGTAGATAATCTATTTAAAGGGCTAGGGCCAAAAGCTGAAGTAAATAAATCAAACAACCTTATATGATCGACTCGTGTTTGACTCGATTAATACTCATTCTGTGCTAAATTGTCATATACTTTATTCAAAATAATCACTTAATTTATAAGTGAACTCTATGATACCTTATCATACCCCCAACTTATCTATTTTATACATAAACTAATTAATATTTATTGAAAACTCATGCTCAAATAAATGAACAAAATGAATTTAGATGGAAGGAGTATATTTTTAACGAAATAATCAATAATTGTTAAACATATATACACACACAAAATGCAATTAGTTTACATAAATTTTTGCCTCTGGGATATACACGCAAAATTCTAAATTTGTGTTAGATAATAAATATGTACTGTACTATATTGCTCTCACTAATTTTTTTTCCCTTGTGTTTTGATTACGGAAATATGATAAAATAATATATATAGTATAAATGATGTGATTGTAAGAAAGAAAATAATTGATGTATATAATAAAATAATAAATATAGTACAAGTGATTAAAAGAAAGAGAATAATATATGTATGAGATAAAGTATGATAATAGATGTGATAGAATTAAGTGGTGTTATTGAAAAATATAACATAATATCTAAAAAATAGAATGAAAATTTTATCATGAAACGTTCAAAAAAAAAAAAAAAGATAAAAAATTATAGTGAAATTGATGAAGTATAATTTATAAGTACCTTTTATAATTTTATAATAATGCATACAATTAATATATTATTCATAATTGATTGATTGTAATCTTAGAGAGAGAATGATAATTTATCTATTTTAAATATACTCATTATTTTTTTTTATTATTAATAATTTCACAACTAAATTATTTCAAGGTATTCATTTTTTTCTTCTTATTATTCAAATTTTGTGTAACATACATTGCTACCCTATAGAAAAAAGTTGTATTAATAGTAACCGTATTTTATTCATGTCAATTGATATATATTTTTTTAACAAAGTCAATTGATCGAAAAATATTATTCTACTAAAAAATAGTCATTTTAACAGATTTTGGAGCCAAAAAATTTTGCAGTATTTTTTTAAAATTTTGTTTTAGGAAAAATCTCAAATCTAAATTAGTGGCGGTATTTCAAATTTTCAATTTAAGTGGGAAAATCCTCAAAAGGAAAATTAAACATTATTTAAGGAAAATCTTTTCTCATTTTTTTATGCAGCCCTCATACTCATTTTTTACCCTAGAATCCTAATTCAGGAACTCTACGAATCTGAGCAATGGCAGCAATCAGCCTCCGCAAAGAAAACACTCGACTCTCACCGGAGGGATCTGGCCTCTGTACGTGCACAATTTCTCATTCAATACCATGAACAAAGACATCAATTCAGAAACACGGTACCAATTAATGGTAGATTCGCTGTCACGAACATGAAGGACGAAGGAGTCAGTTTGTTCAATATGCGTGGGCACTTCTCTTCAGGTTATGTATTGAATCATCTAAGAAGAGTTGATTTTTTTTTAGTTGTAAGTGCACGTTTTTTGTCAATTGAGGTGGATACTTCAACTGCAGACTGCAGTTTTAGATATCAAAGAAGTAGCATTCAGTTTTCAGAATCCCTTTTCCCCCATTTCTCTCTTTTCTTAGCGTTATTTTCGCCTAATTCATCCATCTATTGCAAATTTTGTATCATTCGCATTTGGAATGAATAAGGCACGAACACCTGTCGGGGTTCAATGTGAAGAACAAGTATATGATTGTCCTGTATTGTCAACAGGGGAAGATGGACAAAATTCTTAGTTAAGCATGATTGAGTTAGTGATTTTTTATTCTAAGCTCTTTCCCACGACAAATGTGTGCATTTTTTTATTCTGATGCTTGGTGTTTGATTTAAAACATCCAAGGTTGCTACTGAGATGACCACTTGTATTCATAGATTTATCAACATATAGAAAATTATTACAAGTAAATTGAATTTGAAAGGTATATTGGGGACATACAAACATTTTTTTTATAAGGAGGGACAATTTTGAATATTTTTTTCATCAGATAACTACATGTGTATGTAAGGTGAATAATTAGGAGGCATAAAATTGTGAGTATTACAAATTGTTTGCTGTCAATAGTTTAATATTTAAGTTTAACTTATGCTTTATGCAGACCTGATAGTATGTTTAATTACTGGTTAATGATTGAATTTTACTTAAATAACTAATTTGTAATAAATCCATCACTCTCTTTTTAAATTATTTTAGAAGTGATTTTAGCTGATTTAATTCTCAGTTAATAGACATTATTGGGTAAGACCATTTTGAAAATTGAGATCTATAGAAACTTTTAACTTGTTGGATTAATTTTGCATGCACGCAATTCATGTTTGTATAAATATTTAGAGGACTTTAAACTATATTTTGTTTCTTTAGCATCATGTGCTTACCTTGTGAGCAATTATGGGTTACTGATTTTATAATATACGAGTATATCTTTGAGCTAATTAAATATGTTGTTTTTTTGCAGTCTAAATATTACTCCAACGGAGAAGAGTGTGATAGAGGTGAATTGCATGTAAATACACATTCTTTACTAAAAGATGGTTGAAAATTCAATGAAGCTAAAGAAAATTGGGTAAGAATATGCTGAGCAGGGAATTGATATATGTTCAATTGAAATTGTTCACGAGGTCCTAGGCCATGGGACTGGCTATATAAAAGGGCTTGGTTATGGTCTAAAGCCTCCGAGTAGACGTAGTGTTTAAGATGATGCTTCTAACTAATTGGAAAGGGAGTTACTTGAACAAAAAAAAAAGTTGGAAGCATATGAAACTCGCTTAGGAGAACCTTCCTTATATTTATATTTGTTCTTATGTTTATTGCTTTTGACTTTTGAAACAATTAAGTTCATTGTATTTTTTATCTTATAATACAATTTAAATTTATTTACCATCTTTAATTTAGTGTTCCATACTTCCATGTTTATCTTATAATATTTATGTATTATAATTAATTAATTAAATTAGTTCATTACAATAATATTTTTAGTCTATTATAAATATATTTAATTAATATGGATATATACAATTCAATCAAAATCTCAATAAAAAAATTATTTTATGATAATTTATTAGTCACGGTAAAAATGCAATTAATGACAAAAATAAAAAAATAAAAAATTGTCACTATATAGTATATACTAATAAGTAATGACAATAGACGTTGTCACTATATATATATTTTTTATGACAGATTGCTATTTTGTCACTAAAATATTATTATTTAATGACAAATTGTGTTGTCATTATATATATGCACATATAATGGCAAAAAAAAAAAAAAAATTTGTAACAATAGCGTAGCTCTTTTGTGATGAAATATTTAAATGATGACGAAATATATGTTGTTATTATATCTAGAAATTTAGTGACAATTATCATATTCGTCACTAAATAATATTTTTTATGATAAAAATGTTTCGTCATCATTTCTACACTATTTAGTGATCAAAAATATTTTGTCACTGAATATTACCGTTTCATGACGCATTGTGTCGTCATTATACATACATATATATAACAACGATTAAAATTTTGTCACTAAAGTGTTATTCTTTGGTGACGAACTATATAAAAGGTGACGAAATTATTCATTTAATTGTGACGATAATGTTGTCACTAAAATTTGACAAATGCATGGGGTAGAATATGAAAAAAATCGTCACTTAAAATTAATATTTTAGTGACAATAAATCAAATTGTCATGTAAGATCGATTTATTTGGTGACAAACTATATAAATTACGACGAAATAATTAATCTATTTGTGACGGATATTTCGTCATTACAATTTTAAAAGGTTGGTATGAAATGGATAATCGTCGCTAAAAATTAATATTTTAGTGACAATAAATCAAAACGTCATTTAAAGTTGAACTATTAGTGACGAAATATCATATTTAGCGACAAAATTCAGTGTCAAATGTGACACTTTATTTGTCACCATAGATGAATAATATAGCGACGATGAACTTTAGCGTCGTCAAAAGATGACTTTTGATGACGAATTCAAATATAGTCACATTTACCTAATGTGACGCACCTACGACGACCTTCTTTGTGACAGAGAAAAATCGTCGCCAATCACATTTTGTGACGAAAAATGATGATTTTATAACGAATTGTTGTCGTCGCGATTTCTCAAATTTTCTGTAGTGCACTCGAGTGCATGTTATGCACTCAAGTCCATGTTGCATTTTTCAGTTTTACTGACTTACACTTTTTGGTAAATGGTGTTGCACTTTTCAATTATTACTAAAAATATTATTATACAGTTTAATAATTGAAAAGTGCAACACCATTTACCAAAAAGTGTAAGTCAGTAAAACTGAAAAGTGCAACATGGACTAGGGTGCATAACATGCACTCGAGTGCATAGCAGACCAACCCTTGTTATATTCATGTTAATCTCGGTTGTGATTTCAAGATTATGATTCTCCAAAAAAAATTGGAATTTGATAATGATTATGGGTTGGATGTTTTGTGTTTGCTGAGATATCTATGGTCAAATCGGACATCTTTAAATTGCGAATGTTGTGTCTCTTAATAATTTATAATTTGGTATGCATACAATCGAGTTTGTTTCGACGTGTTGGTTAATTTTTTTTATTGATTTTTCACGAATTCTCATGCAAAATTAACCAATAATCATAGCATAATAACAAAACAAAAATTAAACACAAATTAGGCGAACACATCCAATTATCATGTTTTAATTTTCTCGTTTTGAAGAAACGAGAATTCGCACTCCCACGGCCGCAATAAAAAAATCACGCTACGCCCACAATCGGCCCGTGTGGCTTGGTCGTCCGGGTGCCCCTCCGATTCTTTAATCCTTCTAACGGTTTTCGTCTTTGACCCGTTACAATTTATTTACAAAAAATAAATCTAACATCTAGAATAGTCTATTACAAATTAAATAATCTAATCTACCAGTGGATTTTCTCACGGAAAAAACAAATCTGACCGAATCAGATTAAAAACCACATTCAAATAACATAAATTAAAATATACATTAAAACCATGATAATTGAATAACTGCAAAAAAGATCGAACAATTCTACCATCCAAATATCAATTTAATGTAAAAAGATTTAAATTCTAATTTAAATTACAGAGCCCAAAACATTGGCAATTATACCATCTGATGGGAATTATCTCAGTGCCTAATAATAAGGGGACCTTCCTCAAATCTTGTAGTCCCCCAACAATGTGGTCCCCAACTCTTGTGGGGAATTATGATGGGACCATCTTCCCCAACTCTTTTGTGGGGAATTATTATGGGATCACCATGCTTAGTGGGAAATTATTATGGGACCTTCCGTTGTACCACTTAAGATTCCTAGGGGATCTTTTGAGACTCCCGATAATCTAGGATCTTTTGAGACTCCGGGAATACTTTGACACTCCTTTAAAATTTAAAATTAGGATCTATTGGGGATTGTAATTTAAATATGAATTATCATAAATCTAATTTCATAATTTAAATAAATTAAATCAACTAATTCATGTACGGTAAATAATTAAATCCCTAAACGTGCGGGGATTACGTGTTTACCTTTGAATCGGAGAGATACGTTGAGAAGAATAACAACTTCAACCCAATTGTCTTCTCAAGTATTCCATAAATCCTAGCACGTTGATCCGGTGGGAGATCTCACGAACTATTAACTTTTAAGGAAGTATTAATTTTCTCTTGTTGCACACACTGTAATTTTGAGAAATTACAAATCTCTCTTTTCTGTATTGTAGAGAGGACCGATCTTTTCAACTCTTAAATTAAGAGTGGCGATTTTCCTATATTTATAGGAGAGAATAACTAATTTATTTAGGGGATTTCACCATATGTCTTTTCACATAAAGTTTTTTTAAAATAAGAACAAGGTTCAAATTAATTTCAAATTAAGATGAAAATTTAACTTAAATGTATCATCTTACCCTTAATATTTAAAATTATGTTTTAATATAATATTAAGTCAACTAATTTTAAAATTTGAATGCAAATCTTTCTCTCTTTTTCAAACCCGTTGATTATTTTACATCCTCAATTTTAGGTCTTCCCCAAAATCTCTAATATTCAAGTATCTTTGATATTCAAGTCTTCCCCAAATCAAATCTCTATATTCTAGTCTTTCACAAATCTCTGAATTTCATTTTTAGACTTGAAAATCTGAAGAAATATCGTCAAATCAAATTAGATCTTTTCTTCAAAAAAATCCCTGACTTGATTATGCAGAAAGATCTGTAGAAAAATCTCTGACTATAATGCAGAAAAAAAAAAAAAAACTAAAATTGTATCAACATATTAATAATGCAAAAGTGTGCAGTAAATTATGTGCATATGCAAATATCATTATGCAAAAAAATGACTTTAATGCAAATTAGATCTACATTAATAAAATCAGTCTATTAATGTGGGTCACATATCAGTGACTTGATTCAAGACTTCTAGAAACGTTGAAGACTGATTAACATGAACCAACTTGGTTTTCCCATCGAATTCGATCTTGAGTATCACGAAATAATCCATTGATTGATAATCTGCTATTTATCAGAAAACCCTAGAATAATAACAAAATAACATGTACAAACGACTAACAATCAATTTGCATCTGTGTGTTTGGCCAAATATATAAACATAGAAATTGGAATCAATGATTTAACACAGTAGTTGAAATCGTAAAAACTGCACCGTGTCGGTGTTGTCACGTCGCCGCAAATGAGATTGGGTGGGAGGTTCGATTGTAGACGATGACGACAAGGAAGATCTGCCATCGACAATGCTTTTGTCTTCCATTCGGGGGGTTTGATCGTATTCGGCGCCTATGTTCGTTGGGAAGACAGATCGACGTGTGTGGGTGGAATTAAAGAAAGTCAAAAAATTCAATATAATGGCCACGATATCGATGTGTGATTTGAAAAAGGAATAAATATTGAATTAATGGAAGATGGTTGAAAAAAAGACTAGATATAAGGAATGATGGTTGAAGAAAAGACGAGATATAAGGAATTAATATGAACAATTCATTAATTAAATATTTAAAGGCGAGATATAAGGAATTAATATGAACAATGCATTAATTAAATAATTATATTTTAAATTAGTCTTAATATTTAAAGATAGGGGCATGATGGGTTATTTACATTCAACTTTGACCTTATTTAAAATTCTCATTTATTTATCTCTTTTCTGTATTGTAGAGAGGACCGATCTTTCAACTCTTAAATTAAGAGCGGCGGTTTTCCTATATTTATAGGAAAGAATAGCTAATTTATTTATTAGAAAATATTAGAGATCTAAAAATATTTTATTCTCCAAGAGATATTATATTATTTCCATGTATTTCTCCATAATATTCTCTCCCCAAAATAAGCCTACTTTCCTCTCTTTCTTGCAACAAGATTAATTCTTATCTTTTTAATTATCTTAGTTAATGGACTTTTATTGGGTTACTTGAGGTGCCTTTAGGAGAATTAAAATTGTACCTCCCAATGGGCCCAAAATTTAATATTGAGCCATAATATTTTTTCAGCCCATTAATATTAATTCATTCCACTATAAAATAATATTGCACTATCCATCCTAACCCATATTACGAAATATGGCTCCCGATTATTATTTCCCGTGTTTAAGATTCAATGTTCATTAATTAATTTAAGCTACTAAATGCTTTAATTAATTACTCCCTCCGTCCCATATATACTTGAAGACACATTTTACCATTTTGGGCGTCCCATACTTGAAGGCACATTACCTAAAATAGCAAAAACACTTTTAAACAATCTCCTTAAAACATCACAATATTACAACAAATGCCACTACTTTATTACACTAAAAAGTAACTTTATTACTATTTATAAAGTTGAAAAGTCTTTACTACCCCACTTTATCTTACACAATACTAATAAACAATTCATTCATTAAAACTCGTGCCCAATTCATTTGTGCCTTCAAGTATGGGACGGAGGGAGTAATATCTTTTATTTTTCGGAGTAAGGACAACTCAACATTATTATCATACCGGAATATGATAAACCTTCTGAGCCTACCAAGGGGACATAATCAACTTGACACTACAAGACACGATTCTCTGTATTAATTTTGACAATCTATCCTATCATTAATGGATCTACTCAGTGCCCAGGGGGAAAAGTGAGCCCCCTACTAATTTTGTAAATTTTCTAGGGTTATTTTGGTAATTTTACACATATTAAAATTAATAGTATGTTCTATAATTATTTGCACACTACTGATATAAAAATAATTCGAACATCATTTTATTTTAAAATCGTCACTCATTGAGTCTACATTTTACCCTACATTTCATTAAATCTATTTTACATTCTACTAAATCATCCTCACACCATATCAAATCTCTCAAAATACGCTTTCTTATTTGACTCTACACCACTAAATTCAATTTTTTTTAAGTGAAACGGTTAAAATGTGAAGGTTTTCACAGAACGGGGGGAGTATTAACTTCTACCAAAACATAGCAAAAGTCAACTTATTCGATCAATTTAATTTAATGAAATGTGACGTATTGACAATTTTATAATGTAAAATTTTGATGAAAATAATGAGTACGTATTATTTTATCTTTATAATAATGTTAATCGGGCCCCCCTACCGAAAATTTTTGGGTTCGTCACTGTGTCCTATAATTAATAATATTGCCCAAAATACAAAGTATTGAATCACATTGATTATTTACCCATAATAAATCAAAGCAATACTTCTCAACTACAGAAAATTCCATTTAAGTGACAGAGATTAAGAAATCAACAACCACTGAGGTCTAATTCTTCATTTCTTAAGTCAGTCTAGAAGAATTATCTATTTGTAGGTCCTATTCAGCACATCATAATGCACTAGTGTAATCTCTTGGTCAAGACAAACCAATCTGAGCCTTACACCTCAACTTCTACCAATGGATTGTTCAATTCCATCTAAGTTGTGAATCAATTGTACTTATATACAAGGAACTGACAATGCGATCTTCTGTGATCTTCTACATACCACATTGTCTACAATGTAAAGTAAATTTGAACGTTTATGCAATAAATAATTACCATTCATTATATTTAAAGCAACAAGTGACAAAAATTTATTTTCACTAATAAATGCAAAAATCAGTTTGTATACATAAGTAACACTAAAAGCATACTTGCTAGTATAACCCTAACAGAGACAAGGGGTACAAGGCCACGGTTATACACACACGAACATATGGAGGACATCCACTGGTCGAGTATACACACATTGAGTTGAGGACACCCACGTGGAAATCCCTAAATTACCCTTACCTCTCTTAAACTTCCATGCATGTTCATAATTTTGGTACATCCACCACTTCTCCAACACTCTCAAACTCCAACCACTCGCGCACGTTTGTTGAAGGAGTAGCAGCGATGTGAATCGCCAGAGAAGAACAAGGAGGAGGGGAGCGACGAGCGACACGTTTTTTTTAAAGAGCAGCGCGCAAGTTTAATTTTTTTTGCAAAAATGGGTAAAGGTTAATTTTTCTTTTACAATCTTTAGAATTAATGTTGTGATTATGTATTAACTTGCTTCTTGTTGATTGAAACATTGATTTTATTGTTTTAGGGTTTATATTGTTAGTTTTATTTTTTGAATTTGATGTTAATTCATGAATATTGTGTTGATTAAGGTTGTTTTTGTGTGTTATAATCATGTTTATGTGTACAATGTGTCAATAGTTGATGTGCTAGAATGAAAATAAGCTAATGGGCATGGTTTAGGACGAAAAATTGGCTATGGCACTGGTTTTTTGAACATATAGTAGATGTCCGACATTTTTTTTCGAACATTATGTTTATGAAATTTTTTTGTACATGGTGCGTTTGTTACAACATTTTTTTCGGACATGGTGTGTATGTTCATTAATTATTTTTGAACATCGCAGATTTGTTCATGAATTATTTTCGTACATCTTGTGTTTGTTCATCAATTACTTTCGGGCATATCTAATTGTTTCATATTTTTGACATATTGTTCATGTTTTCTCAAAGGGTGGTAGTACGGTTAAACCGACTGCTTCCAACAGGAAAAAAAAAAAACATGTTAGTGATGAGCCCGCTCTACAAGAGGCCAATCCACAAGAGCCTGCTCCACAAGAATTAGAAGTACATGATCAAGAGGAGGGGGGCAACGATGAGGGAGATGAAATAAGAGGTGAGGAGGTTGGCCGACAATTGGTACCCTCACCTCCCCTTCTCACCAGCTTCCAAGAGCATGTAGCCAAATACATATTGTTGGAGGATGAGCGAGATGTGTTGAATTGTCACTGGCATGTGACCAAACTATTGTATTGTGAGTTGGATGATGAGTATGATTGACGTCATTGGCGGAGGTTTTTGAGAGGATCTAGATTGCTCCAAATTAGACGTGGAACTTACAAGAACTCAAACAAGAACCTTATAACAACCTTCGTTGAGAGGTGGAACCAAGAGACCAACTCATTCCATTTGCCCTTCGGGGAAATGACAATCACTCTTGATGATGTCCATTCTATCACAGGTTTGAAAGTTAACGGTCTCCCGGTGCAGTCTACTTGCGAAGATAATCTAAAGGCTTCCGATTGTTTGATGACATATTTGGGTAGATCATTTGAAGAAGCTAAGAAAGCATTAAAAGGGCAACGAGAAGGTTTTGTGAAGCTAACGTGGTTAAGGGAGACTTTTATGCCCATGATTTCCTCAAACAACGAGGACGAGGTGTTGTATTCAACACGAGCTTTTGTGTTGTACACGTTTGGGACCACTTTATTTCTGGACAAAAGTGGTACTCGTGTTCCCGCATAGTGGTTGCAGTATACTGACGACATGAACAATTTTCAAACTATGCTTGGGGTACCGCAACACTTGCCTATTTGTATAGACAATTAGGGATAGCGTTATATATAGTTCAAATGTAGGCAGATTGGTGGTTACCTTACGTTATTTAAGGTATTAATATATTTTAAATAAGTTGGTATCATCATTCTCCATTTCATGTTTTTCATTTGATATTGACCTAATATTGTACTTTCAAGCTTGAATTTATGAACACTTCCCTACTTTGATTTTGCCGCCTCATAATCCAGACTTTGGCAATACAGATTCATTGTCGATGTGTTATGCACCCGAAGCTCATACATGCCCATAATCCAGACTTTAGAGAGCGATTAGATACCATCCTAGCAAGCAAAGTACGTACCGAACCAAATTAATATATTTGTTCGTTTTTTATTTGTTTTTAAGATAATGTTGAATTTTTTATTTAACTTGGTGTTGTAGGTTAACTGGAATCCATATCGTTCCTTACGAGAAAAACATCAATTCGAGGAGGTATCTTACTTTCATGGGTGCATTGTGTTAAGAGGACTGGTTCCACATGCCAAATCGAGTGCTTAGACAGTTCGGGTACGTGCAAACTGTTATTGAGAAATCGCTTGTTGCCCGTGTTAAGAGGACCGGTTCCACATCTAAGAAAACAAAGCTAGTGTGGGGTGCTATGACGGAGTACTTATGCACACATGCTTACAAAGAATAGACTTGGTGAGCGTTGTATACAAGATTCAGATTGAAGTGATGGTTATATTGATTGGTACCTCGACAACTATCTTCCTTTCATTTAAAATCCTTCTATGAGGAGACTTGCTCCTCGTGAGCCTTCACGTAGGGCCGAGTCATGGCACTTGCTAGATTTTGTAAAGGTTGAGTTGAACTTGTTGTTGCACAAGTGGAGGAACGACGAGCCATTGACAATGGATGACGTAATACAAAAGGTTGAGGAAGTTGTCAAACATCTTGGTGGACGAACTTCGGATAACATAAAAGAAGAGGTACCATCATCGTCGAGTGCACGACATGTACGGGGTAGAGGCCGGGGAAAGGCTAAGCGATCTTGAGTATATTTACTTGTTTTGTACTCCCTCCATTTTTTAATAAGTGTCACTTTGATTTTTTAACTAATTTTAAAATAAGTGTCATTCTGAATTTTTTTCTTTAGTTTTGACTATTTTATCCTTATTCATTTACCATATATAATGTTCATAAATAAATTTCATATATATTGTTTATACCAAAATTAATTTGCTTTATGAATACTAGCTACATTCTTGACCACATTTTTTATCAAACAAAATTTCTATATTAAAATTAGCTATAATTAATGAAGGGTAATATGGACCACACTTTATAATTTTAATTTAAAAAGGCCAAAGTGACACTTATTAAAAAATGGAGAAAGTATCATTTTGAACAAAAACTTGAAAATGTTGGTTTTCATTACGGTAGTTTATTAATTTAGAATGATATTTTTAGTATTTCAACGTGTATGGTAACTTGACTATGTTGGTTTTCTTTTAATTTATGAATGTTATTTTTAGGATTTTTTCAATGTTGGTTTATGAGTATTGTATGGTAACTTGACTATGTTGGTTATATTTTAATTTATGAATGCTATTTTTAGGGTTTTTACAATGTTGGTTTATGAGTATTGTATGCCTGTTATTTTAAAAAGCAAATAATTTGACAAACAAGTATTTTGATATCACTTTTTTCGAACGTACATAGAATAATGTTGAAGTATAATGTTGCAGATAATGTTGCAGCATGGAATGCAACAACACACACACATACCTTACTAATGTAGGTTCTAGAAGAAGAGTAGTTCTCACTAACTAATAGTTGTTAGTTAGTTAGATGGAAGACTCTAGAATGTGAGTCTCCCTCTATATATATTGTACATACTACACATTGCAAATTGAGTTGAATATACACAAATTTAACATGGTATCATGAGGCCTACTCCATGATTTTGTTTTCGATTTTGCAAATTCTACTCTTCTTCTCACACTTTCTGTTCTTTGCTTCATCTTCATCGCATTCTCATACATTCTTCACATCTTCGTACTCGTAACCGTCTTGTTCATAGCGTAACTGCTGTGTTCTTCACTCATCCTCATATCTTCTTCACATCTTCATCGAGTTCCTCATATCCTCATATCTTCTTCACATCTTCATACCAGTAACCGTTTTGTTCATAGTGTAACTGCTGTGTTCTTTAATCTCCTCAATCACATCAGATTCGATCCTTCTCTTCCGCTACTCTCTGATCTATCCAGCCTATTTCTCATGGCAAATCAATCTGCTTCAGCTCCTTCTCTTCCTCGTTTCATCACTCTATCCATTCGATTGGACAATGACAATTATCCATTCTGGAGGAATCAGGTGTTAGCTTCTGTTCGTGCTCACTTCTTTGAGGATGTTCTCCTTTGCACGACAGCACCTGCTTCTCCAACTGAATCGACCTCTGAATCCATCTCTTGGCAGAGGAAAGATCAGTTCCTTCTGAGCTGGTTGTTGAGCTCAGTTTCTGATACAATGCTCGGACATGTAAGTAGATGTGAGCATTCTTTTCAGCTGTGGCTGGTGTTTGAGTCCTTATTTCAATCACAATCTGGTGCAAAAGCAATGATACTTAGGCTACAACTTCAAACTTTGACAAAGGGTGATCTGAGCATAGATGCATATATTTTGAAGATGAGGTCTATTGCAGATGGATTGCATCATGCTGGTCACATGATCACTGATACAGAACTTGTGCTGTATATCCTTGGGGGATTGGGTGCTGATTTTGATGCTGTGGTGGTTAATCTCACAACTAGAGGCACTATACCTTCATTGCCAGAGGTGCAATCTATATTGCAAGCTTATGAAGTAAGGCTCCTGTCTCACAGCTCTCACTCGATTTAGATTGTTGGAGGTAATATATCCACTCCTTCTGCTCATATTGTTTCTAGAGATCATGGTGCAAATGCTAAAAACACAAACAGAGGCAAGGTGTATCCTAAACCTAGAGTTGTCTGTCAATTGTGTGGAAGGAAATATCATGTAGCAGCTAAATGCTATAAACGATTTGATCAGTCCTTTACTGGCCTTGAAAACACTCAGCCTAGATCACAACTCTCCAACAATCGACCACCTCCTCAGTATCAAGCTCATCTCACTCCCACTACTCCCTATCCACTCTACCCTCAATTTTCCCCTGCACCTACTACATATCAGCCTGCTCCTGCACCTATTGCTCTCACAAACCACATGGACCTTGGTACCTCTTCCACTTCTTATCAGCCTTAGAACTCCTCCTGGTGTGTTGACAGTGGTGCAACTCACCATGTAACATCTCAGCTTGCTAATCTGCAAGTTAACACTCCTTACCAAGGTATGCATGCTCTTATTGTTGGTAATGGTGCTTCCACTTCTATTGAGCATACTGGCACTATTTCCATACCTGTAAATGGTGCTTCATCTTTGATGTTGAACAATGTCTTGCATGTGCCTGCTATTACTAGAAATCTTATGAGCATATCACAATTTCTTAAGGACAATGATGCTGCTATTGTTTTTTATGCTGACTGTTGCCTTGTAAAGGATCTCAAGTCCAACAAGACTCTATTGAGAGGGGTGCTTAAGGATGGATTATACACACTGGATTTTGGATGCTTGAAGCCTCATTCAAATTCAAGCTCACACTGGAATAAAGATAGTGTATATGTTGCTAATGTTGCAGATAATGTTGCAGCATGGAATGCAGCAACCCACACTACTGCTAATAAGTGTAGGACTGATGATGTTGTTAGTCAGAATAAGTCCACATGGAGATTGTGGCATTGTAGATTGGGACATCCTGGTAATACAGCTCTCACCACTGTTTTGAGAAGCTTGAATATTACTTGTAAGGAGTCTTGTATTAGTTTCTGTGATGAATGTAAACTTGGCAAGTTACATATGAAGCATTTTTCTTCTGTGCAACATCACACGTCTCATGCATTTGAACTAATACATATGGATGTTTGGGGGCCTGCTTCTAGCATATCTGTTGAAGGTTATAGATATTATCTATCTTTGGTTGATGATTACACAAGATTTGTTTGGGTGTTTCCTCTTAAAGTAAAATCTGAGGTGGTTCATGTGTTCACACAGTTTATGAAAACAGTGGAAAGGATGTTTGGGGTGTTGATCAAAGCCATTCAACATGACATGGGAACTGAATTTCTACCTATAGCTACATTGGTTAAACCCTTGGGTGTTCAGGTCCGTTTGTCTTGTGCTTACACATATCCTCAGAATGGATTGGTGGAGAGAAAACATCAGCATATCACTGAGCTTGGCTTAGCAATTCTTGCTAGGTCCAGACTTTCCATGGCATTTTGGTGGCATGCCTTTTCTACTGCAGCTCATATAATCAACATGCTCCCTTCTCCAGTTATTCAAAACAAGGCACCTTTTACATTACTCCGTGGGAGATCACCTGATTATCATTCACTAAGGGTGTTTGGTTGTGTATGTTTTCCATTTCTCAGACCATACAACTCATCCAAGCTTCAATTCAGGAGTTCAAAGTGCATTTTTCTGGGGTATAGTTCTTCTCACAAGGGATACAAGTGCTTACATGAGTCTGGCAAAATTTTCATTTCAGCATCTGTTCAGTTTAATGAAGAAGAATTCCCATGCTTCTCCTATTCCAGCAACTCACAATCAAAACACACATCTCCTACATTTTTCTCAGCCCAATTACCTGTTGTTTCTCCACATACTCCACTCTCAGGTTCTGCTACATCTCCCTCTATACCTTCTCCTCCCACACACTTCCATAGCTCATCATCTCACATCTCCACTCCCTCTATATCAAACTCTCCCCACATCACTCAATCTCAATCCAACACACTTCCTGCAAGTCCTTTATCACCTCACATACAATCAAGTTCCTCTTCCAGTTCATCCAGATATATGCTACCCCCTCCTCCCACTTCAGCTGTCAATGCTCCTTCCTCTACTTCAGCTATTCACCCTCCTACTCACCATATGCAAACAAGATCCAAATTTGGGATCTACAAACCCAAGGCCTTTACTGCTACACTCCCCATCTCTGAACCAACCACTGTTACTGAGGTTATTCAAGATCCTAAATGGAAATCAGCAATGCAGTTGGAATATGATGCCTTGATTCAGAATGGAACCTGGACATTGGTGCCTCCATCATCAGACATTCATCCAATCACCACTAAATGGCTATTTAGGGTCAAATATCATAAAGATGGAACAATTGAGAGGTTTAAAGCTAGATTGGTAGCTAGAGGTTTCCAGCAACAGGCTGGTGTGGACTACTTCAGTACCTTCAGCTTTGTGATCAAGCCTGTCACTCTAAGGGTGGTATTCACTCTTGCTGTTTCCAGAGGTTGGGCCATTCAACAAGTTGACATCAACAATGCATTCCTCAAGGGTGAACTCCATGAAACCGTATACATTGCTCAACCTGAAGGCTTTACTGACTCAAAGCACCCTCACTTTGTATGCAAGCTTCACAAAGCTTTATATGGCCTTAAGCAAGCACCAAAGGCATGGTATGACACTCTCAAAGCCTTCTTACAGCTGCAGGGTTTTACACACTCTTCATCTGATCACTACTTGTTCCATAGATTTATGCATGGCAAGATCACTCTCCTTCTTGTTTATGTGGATGACATACTCATCACTAGTGATGATGCAACTCTTGTGCAATCACTCATTGATGGTCTTCACTCTAAGTTCTCACTCAAACATTTGGGGGAAATCAACTACTTCTTGGGCATTGAGGCTCACTCTACATCTTCTCATATCAAGCTAACTCAATCTAAATATGCACATGACATCATCTCAAAGGCACACCTTTCTGATTCCAAGCCTTGTCCATCTCCCATCTGCCCATCTTCCAAACTATCCATCACAGATAGCCCTCCTTTTGAGAATCCAACCCTTTACAGAAGTATTGTTGGAGCACTTCAGTATCTAACTCTCACCAGGCCTGATATATCCTTCAGTGTGAACAAGTTGTCTCAGTTTTTGCAAAATCCCACACAAAATCAATGGAAAGCCTGTAAGAGAGTTCTTAGATATCTTAAAGGCTCCCTTACTCATGGTATCTCTTTTTTTCCAGTTTTAGATTACATGTTGCAGGGGTTCGTGGATGCGAATTATGCTTCTAGCATTGATGATCGACGGAGTACTTCAGGATTTTGCATCACACTTGGCAAGAACTTGATCTCTTGGAGTTCTAGAAAACAATCTGTGGTTGCACGCAGCAGCACTGAGGCTGAATATCGAGCTCTAGCTCTTGCTACTACGGACATTATGTGGATTGCTAGCCTATGCAAAGAGCTACACATTCCCATCTCCACTCCTGGCTTGCTGTGGTGTGACAACCAAGGGGCTATCACTCTTGCATTCAGCCCAGCATTTCACTCTCGTACAAAGCATATCGAAGTTGATGTTCACTTTCTAAGGGAAAAGGTGCAGGCTGGTTTTCTTGACATTCGCTTCATTTCTTCTGATGATCAACCAGCTGATCTCCTAACAAAACCACTTGCCCCAGCTCGATTCTCTCATCTCTGCAGCTGGTTTGCCCTTTCTTAACAAGGGTGGTCCAAATTCTTCCGGGGCATGTTGAAGTATAATGTTGCAGATAATGTTGCAGCATGGAATGCAACAACACACACACATACCTTACTAATGTAGGTTCTAGATGAAGAGTAGTTCTCACTAACTAATAGTTATTAGTTAGTTAGATGGAAGACTCTAGAATGTGAGTCTCCCTCTATATATATTGTACATACTACACATTGCAAATTGATCCGGAAACACTTTTCAAAAAAATTACAGATGTCCGACAAAAGTAGGGATGGCAATGGGACGTGTAAAAACCCGGACCCGCATGAAACCGACCCACACGGGACGGATAAATACCCGATCAAACGGGTCCCGAGTCGGGTAAATACCCGGTCAAACAATACCCGCCGGGTATGAAATGGGTAATGGTTTTATATATACCCGACCCCGACCCGTATAGACATATATATTTAATATATATATATATATTATATGTATATGTATATTAAAAAATATATAAGTATATCAGTATATATATGTATGTTAATAATTGTATATGTATATTAAAAATGTATATGTATATCAGTATACATTGACTTAAAAAAAAGAGTATAAACAACATATTATATATATATATGTATATTAAAAAATATATATGTATTATATATATATATATTGTAGTTTAAAGTAGTTTTTATGTTTTATTTTATTAAAATAACAAATAAAAAAATAGGTTTGTGATGGCGGGGCGGGTTTACCCGTCGGGTTCGTGGGACGGGACGGGGCGGGTTTAGGCGGGGCGGGTAACGGGTCTAAAAAATTTGGCGGTGTGGGTCCTGGGATAGGCCATACCCGTCCCATACCCAACCTTAGACAAAAGTTTCGAACATGTACATTTTGCCCGGCATAAATTTTTGAACTTCTTGTTAATGTCCGAAAAAATGTTCCCAACATAGCTATTGAGTATTTTTGAATTTCGACCAAGTAAATCTACTGGCATAAATTTTCGAACAATTAACATATGTCCGAAAATAATATCCGAACACCACATAATTTTTTAACATTAATATGTTGTCCGGCATAAATTTTCGAACAAGTTGTTAATTAATGTCCGAAAAAATGTTCTCAACAGTAGCTATTGAGTGACAAAGTGGGATAGCTCAAGTGGTTAGAGCACCACTACCTAGGCCCCAGGTCCTGGGTTCGAGTCATGGGGAGGGAAAAAAGGGATGGGTATTTAACTTGTAACCATTAAAAAAAAAAAAAAAACAGTAGCTATTGAGTATTTCTGAATTTCAACCAAGTAAATCTACCGGCAAAAATTTTCGAACAATTAACATATGTCCGAAAATAATATCTGAACGCCACATAATTTTCGAACATAAATATGTTGTCCGACATAAATTTTCGAACATGTTGTTAATGTCCGAAAAAATGTTCTTAACAGTTGCTATTGAGTATTTTCGAATTTCGACCAAGTAAATCTATCGACAAAAGTTTTTGAACAATTAACATATGTCCGAAAATAATATCCGAACACCACATAATTTTCGAACATGAACATGTTGTCCGGCATAAATTTTCAAACATGACCATAATGTCTGAATATATTTTCCGAACCTTAGCTTTTATATATACCTTGTTGTTTATACTTTTAACACCATTTTAGTGCCGAATTTCCAATTGTTATACTTTATGAAAAATAGAGCAATTTTCAACACAATCATTTGTTGATGTTAGTATAAGTGTTTTGTAAAATGATCCAACACTTACAGTCAAGTCTTGAAACTAATGTTCCCAACACTTATGACAACATCAGAATTTGCCCTTTCTTTTTCACTAACTCCGATCTTACACTTGTTGTTTAATGATGTCCCTAATGCAGATAGAAGACGTGGACCATCCAGGTCAAACAGTTGCATAAGAGTGAGAAGTTAATTAAGCATGATATAACAAGTTCCTACATTCAAGGAGATGTGAAGAGAAGTTTTACCTGCTTGATCTAATGGCTGAAATGATCAAGGGAGTTGAAGGCAATTCGTCCAATGAAGTTTATAAATAGTGAAGACTGCTTCAACACAAGAAACACAAGAAGAAAAGCTAAACTCGACTACTAGTCTATTGAACGCTTTTACGCTTCTAGTTAGGAATACTTTTGTTTCTTCTTGTAGTTTAACATACCATTGTAAGCCCGAACAATTGTATGTTCATCGTGATCTTATTTACTACTCCCTCCATCTTTTAATAAATGTCATTTTGGCTTTTTTCAACAAATTAAGATTATAAATTGTGGTCGATATCACCCTTCATTAATTACAACTAATTTTTATATAGAAATTTTGTTTGATAAAGAATATAGTTAAGAATGTAGCTAGTATTCATAAATCAAATTAATTTTGGTATAAACAATTTTTGTGGAATTTATTAATGAAAAATATTTATGGTAAAGGAATAAGGATAAAATAGTCAAAATTAAAGAAAAAAAAACCCTAGAATGACACTTATTTTAAAATTAGTTAAAAAGTCAAAGTGACACTTATTAAAAATCGGAGGGAGTATAGTTTTATGTATAAATCTATGAGGGAGATGTTCATCGTGATCTTATTTACTAGAGTTTTATGTATAAATCTACGAGGGAGATAGTTTCTTAGGTTCTAGTAAAATTTTCAAACTCTATTGAGTTGTAGTTTTTCAAACCTCTAAGAGGTTGTAGTCAAGTTTCACATATTTAATATAGTGAACCGTGTAGATTATTTTACAATCTACGCAAATTTTGAATATTTCCATTTGCAAAGTGTTTTTTATTTTTCGCTGCCAAATTTTGTCTGGATAGTGCCAACACAACAGACAACACCTCTGATTTCGCACGCACACACACTTTCAGTTGGTATCAGAGCCAACTACTTGATACACTAAGTAGGGATTCTGCTTAGAGTGTGTGATTTAAAATGGAATATCCACTTTCACCCACACTTAAACCTCCTATTCTAGATGACACTAACTATGACTTCTGGAAACCAAAGATGAGAATGTACAATAAATCCATTAATGAACAAGCCTGGAGGAGTGTTCTTGCTCGTTGGACTCAACCACGAACTACGACAGATGATGACAATGAATCTCTAGTTAAGAGAGAACTCGACTGGGCAAATGATGAAATCACAGCTACAAGTTACAATTTAAAGGCGTTGGATGCTCTTTTACCTCAATTGATACATCAATGTTCAAGATCATCTCAAATTGTATAACCTCGAAGGAAGCTTGGGATCGACTGCAAGAACATTGTGAAGGATCAGACAGTGTACGAAGGACCAGACTTCGTATGCTTGGAACGAAATTAAAAAATTTGAGGATGAAAGAAGATGAAACTATCTCAAATTACAATGAAAGATTGACTAAAATTTCAAATGAATGTGTCACACCCCAATTTTCATTAAAATATATTTTACGAAATAATTGACACTTTAAAAGATTGACTGCAAGAACATTGTGAAGGGCATGAACCAAAATTTATACTTAAGAAATAAGGTTTACAATTTTGGTTTTCCAATAAAAATAATTAACAATAAGCGGAAGCTTTAAAAATTAAATAGCAACTCAAATAATTTTAAAATATATAGGGAACCACAACGTCTCAATATTTCATAAAAAAAAGTTTATTAAAGAATTGAACAAGCTCGATTGGTTTTATTAAATAATAATAACTTTGTCATTATTAAATAATAATAACTTTGTCATCCATCGCTCCTAAAATCTGAAATGTTAAAATGAAGAGTTTAGCAAACCACAGCTCAGTGGGAACAAGCTTGTCAAAAGTAAATACAATAAACAATTAAATTATTACAATCGTAAACATGCATTTAATGTATTGTCACTTCTCAACTTATCGTTTATAAAGGTTAGAAGACCTACTTCTCAACTTCTCGTTTATAAAGGTCAGACGACCTATGTACTTCTCAACTTCTCGTTTATAAAGGTCAGAATACCTACTTCTCAACTTCTCGTTTATAAAAGTCATAAGACCTGTATTTCTCATAAGTAATAATAAAACCACAAATCGCATCTAATAATAACAAACAAATTAAGTAGAAATCCCCACCTCGAAGTATACGTTAAGGACGCAATAGTCTTAAAGCTTACTTCTCGCGATTACCGTCACCTATCATGTAATTAATTATGTTTAATTAAAAAATAATTTAAATTCAAATCAGAATTAATCTTAGAATAAATTTAATAATTAAGTAATAATATCAATAACTCATTATTTGACTCAATAACTCACGAACTAATCCTGATTATCTTAGGTAAATAAAATCCTCAACTAATATGTCGCCTACTGCCCTTTAGATCTAATTCATTAGTCACTGCCACCAAGTTTCAAAATATGAACATAATCCTATTTAGGTTAAGAATTAAACTTGACTACCCACTAATGTTAATTAAATATTAATTCTAAGTGTGACCTAATCTACTTAACCCACCATGTGATCTTAGTCAATAATCTAGTATCAACACATAGCCTGCCACTCCAAAGTTATCATAGATCGACACATAAATACTTAAGGGAGATAGCATACATAATGATTGTCATAGTAAGATAATTTCGAGTGAATAATTTTGATTCATCCTTTCAAGAATCCATACAGAAAATAAAAGTTTGGAGCTTCAGAAATTTTAAGGTTTGGCCACAAGTTCAATTACAGTTAGAAGGCTTTAGGGAAAAAGATTCTTAATAATGAAATATCATGATTACTATTTCAATAAGAAAATATTTGGTTGATGTAAAACAGATGGACGAACAAATTCATAAAACAATTGATCGAGACTTACCGCTAAAACTTATAGATATATTTAAATTGGACTTGGGCTTGGTCTTGAGTTTAAAATATTAGACATAAGAATTAGTTTAAAATCTTAAATTCTGATCAGACTATGAATTATAATGTAACTTTAAAATAAAATAAAAATAAATAAATATTTATACATATAAATTTAGGGTTGGTCTGCTATGGACTCGAGTGCATGTTGTGCACCCTAGTCCATGTGCACTTTTCAGTTTACTAACTTACACTTTTTGGTAAATGGTGTTGCACTTTTCAATTATTACTACAAAGTGCACATTTACCAAAAAGTGTAAGTCAGTAAACTGAAAAGTGCACATGGACTAGGGTGCACAGCATGCACTCGAGTGCATACTAGATTTTACCATAAATTTATATTATAAATATTTTACGGGTGTTACAGAAGGTCACTCTCTTGGAATCTAAGATCCAATACAAGATTAGTACATAAAAGCCAAGGCCTTATATAGACTCGATTCCTTATAAGGAATCGAGTTGACCAAAAGTCAACTTTTTTTTTTTTAAATGTATATTGAAGAGTGTAAGTTATTATAACTAAAAAGTGCAACACAATATTACTGAAAAGTGTAAGTCACTATAATTAAAAAGTGCAACACAGTTTTTAATGAAAAGTGTAAGTCATTATAACTAAAAAGTACAACACAATATTACTGAAAAGTGTACATCTATATAACTAAATATAACATTACTAAAAAGTGTACGTCAATATAACTTAAAATATTATTTTAAAAAGTGTAAGTCACTACACTTAAAAAGTGTAACAAAAAACTCAATTTCTTATATAGATTCAATTCCACAGGAGACCTACCCTACATAAAATTTTTAGATCTGTTTCTAAACGTTCTGATCCTAAGATATGTGTTATAGAAGAAGCTAAAGATACTGATGTTTTGAGTCAAAATGAATTGGTTGGTATTTTAAAAAATTATGAAATGAATATTTCTGAAAAGACTGAAAATGATAAGAAAGTTCTTATTTTCAAAGGTGATGCCTCATCATCCAGTTCTGAAAAGTCTCCTTATGTTACTGAAATCGAATCTGATGAAGATGGAATTGAGGAATGTTTCAACAATCCTGACTACATGACTTTTATTACTAAACATTTTAGAACTAAAACAACAAGTTTAAGGATAATGTTCAACCTAAGGTTCAGATCAATAATACTCAACAATTGTCTGTTAGGAAGAATACCTTCAATCAATCTAGACAATTGGAGAGAGGTAACATGTTTAGATCTGATCAAGAATACAGGAAGAATGTTAAATGTGATGCATGTTCTGGATATGATCATTATGCTAATGAATGTGCCAACAGCTTACTTAAAAAAAAACTTAATTTTAGTGCTACTTTAAGTGATGAGTCTGATGTTGAGAATGATCCTGAAAAAAGATATTGAAAAAGCTTTCTCTACAAGAATTGAATATGATGATACTTTTGTTGATGATCTGGACAATTATTATGATGTGAGACCAAATGAGCCATCATTTTAAGTATCACTGACTAATAATGCTCCAGAATTTAATTATTTCACAAGTTTTCTCTCAGAAACAGGTACCTCAAGTAAAGCAGGACTATCCAGAAGTGATGCTGACATCAAAGACTTATCCAAAACTGTTTTTAAACTAGAAAGTATTTTGTTGGGAATAAAATGAGAAGTTTTGATTAAGATACCAAAACCCCCTTAAGACATGCCAAATAGTTAAGTCAAGTATTAAATGAACATGTTTTAGGAATGTTAGAACACGTAGCTTAAGGCTAGTTGAAAAGCTGGAATGTTAGGCAGCTCTTAGTATATTAGATGCACAAGTTGAGGGGGAACACATGCCTAGAAGATCACAAGAATCAAGTCCCCTCAAGGCTCAGAATCAATTTGACCTTAAGTCTGCTGAATATACTCAATGGACAGATGTGTTGATCAAGTCAGCTCAGTAATGTAGCAACCTATCTGAAGATCAAGTGAATTGAATGCATCATCAAGATTAAGTCTACTGATGTATATGTCAAAGCTCAGAAGGTTTGAACAGCAGAGCTGTCTCAGCACACTTGAACCAGAACAGTTTCAAGACAAACCCAACTGTGCTGATAAGGTCAAGGCTATAGATCTAAAGTCATGGATGCTCAAAGACCATCAAGATATATTCATGGAAAGAGGTAGAGCCAAGTCATCTGAAGAGCAAAACCAACATTGCTGATAAGCAAACACTGCTGATTCTGATAAGCAGAATTGTCCAAGTGATAAGGAATGTTGTCCTTATCATAGGACCAATCATCAGAAGTGATGTCCATGTTTGATCAAGTGAATCTTGAAGTCAGACATTGGGAAGAGTGATTCAAAGTCAAGACAAAATGCTCACAACCGTTTACTTCCCAAATTAAGGACATGTCACTATCAAGAATCTGTCTTCCAGTTGCAGAGTTCAACGAAGACAAATATAGACAATTGAGGTTGTCTTTCCAACGGGCAAATCCTCAAATTACTCTATAAATACAGAAGTGTGAAGACCATTTGAAGGCATCCAACAAGAATCCAACTGAACCAACAATCCTGAGATCTTAAGGAAACTCAAAGCCTTCAAGCTTTAATAGAACATCTAAGTTTCTAGAACACTTCTTCTAAGCTATTCTTCATTGTATATCCATACAAGCTTAGAGAGATATCCTATCCTTTTACACAGAGCTCATTGTAAAGGATATCTCAAACTAGTTGGAACCAACATCAACCCTTATACCTTTCCAAAAGAGAGATAGAAGGTTGTTGTAGTAGAAGTGGTAGGAATTGACTGTTGAGAGAAGAACAGTTCAATTCCGAGTTGAGAAGAGAGTACTAGGACTCTGATATCCTAAGGATCAAGGCACCAAGGAATGGTGTGGTTGATCAAGTGCACCTTGGCACTATAAAACAAGTAATTCCAAGAGATATGGAATTATCCTGTTAAATTAGGGAAAGTGGATGTAGGAGCTTGAGTCTCTGAACCACTATAACTCTTGTGTTGATTTACTTTCAAGTACTTTCATTCAAACAACACATACTTACACAACACACAATCTGACCTTTCAAAGACATATACTTAAGACTGTGCAAAACTGATTTGGACAAGTTCCCTGAAAACCAGTTTATGTGTTAAGAAGATTTCAGTATTTAAAAGGAGTTTAATCTAAAGGGCCAACCACTAATCCGCACATATAACTCAATTAGATAGTTATTCAACTAAGTACTCAATAGTACTTACGGAGTATTAGATTGATTATCTTTTAAGAGTTAATCATATCAGAAGAGTTGTCCAGAACAACCTTGCTGAACCAGTTTGGTTAAAGTTTGAAAAAGATTTGCATACAAGTGTATTCCCCCCCCCCCCCCCTCATACACTTGTTATATAGTCCTTTCAGGACCAACATATTTTAACTAAAGGGGATAAAGAAATTTCTAAACTCAAAGAAAGACTAGAAGTGTTTGCTCTTGATTTTAAGAAATATTCTTATGAAAACCCTTTAACAAAAGAAAAGGTTTTTAAAATATCTTCTGAAAGTGAGGATCTTAATCACATAATTAAGTCTTTGAATTTTGAAAATTCCGACATAAGAGAATTTATTACTAAGCTTGAAGCCATTCTAACAAGGAAGGATGTTGAAATCTCTAAACTTGAAGACAGGTTGAAAGAAGCCTCACTAATCTTTAAAAAGTTCTCTGATGGAAAGATGAAGTTGGAAGAGTCTCTAATGACCAACTGTTAGGATATTCTATATCCTTATATTTTGTATTGATAAACCAAATATATTTGTAATGGGATAAATTGTATTGTATAGACAACTTCATTATTCATCTTGTAATAGATTAGGATAGAAGACCAAAATCAGAAGACCAAATCAGAAGACCAGAAAGACAGTTGAGTAAAAACAGCAGAGTAAAATCAGCTTATTTAGGTCCGTTAGACAACAACTATACAGCTGACGTGGACCAACAGAAACGCGACAACAACTGTACGGATCTGACACAAAAGCTGCAGAATCTGTAAAGTGAAAGATACACTGAATATTACATGGAAATGTAATATTCAGATTATCAAATCAAAAGACCGTGTTTCCTAAAATAGTGGGATTTGATTATCATCATCCAACGGTAATATTTCAAATCCACATTATATATATGAGTTCAAATCATATCTCATGTGTGGGCAAAAGTGTGTGTGAGAAGGGATACAAAGGCAGAAAAAATGCTTAAGTCCAGAAAATCAGAAGAGTTCAAGAACACCTCCATAGAAGATATCCAGCAAAGCATCCTTACACACTTAATCTCCTCAGTGAGCGAACTAAAGATATCTAAGCCAGCATAGTTTTATACACATCCCAAGCTTAGAAGAACAATTCTCAATCCTAGCTTTAGGCTAACTCAGATTGTAAGGAAATTTCTCATACTTAATCCTTCTCGAGTCCTCCCTTCTATACACCCATTTAGAAGATAGGTTGATGTATTCACACTAGGTACATCAAGAAGAAGATCACTGTAAAGGGTACTTGTTCCCTCCTCAACAAGAAGATCCGTATCCTTAGAAAGTAGTTGAGGATCTTGATCAACCGTCCTCCTCTTGGGACGTTAAAGTAGTCAAGGAGGTTAATACCATGATTGAGATCGTTAGAGTGGATGTAGGATATTGAGATCCGAACCACTATAAATCTATGTGTTATTTACTGCTTTAACATGCATATTTACAAAACATATGTTTAAAGGAAAATGTCTTATATCAATTGACACCAAGTCAGCTGATATACCCATCTGTTTTGTTATTCGAAAATTCATAATCAGAAGACACCAAGTCTTCTAATATCATAAAATGTGTTTATGCATGAAATAAATTTTTTTTAATTTCCATGAGTATATAGACGAGTATAATCTTTCTAGAATGGGCACACTACAATTCCGCACACTTCTCTATCAGCTGATGTAATCAACAGACTAGTTAGTTCTAGACACCTAACGAATCAGCTGACCAAGTCATCTGTATAGAAGAGTTTTTTTTTTGTTTTCTACACGTAAACTCCATTAGTTGACATCAAGTCATCTGATCTTTCAATAAACTTGTCTGATGTTTTAGTCATAAAAAGGGACCATCACTAACAACTCAAGGAAAACATGTATTGGTTATCAAAGTAAAAATTCCAGGTTTTCTGAAAGTAAGAAACATACTGTGTTTGTTAAAGTTGAAGTTAATTATAATCCTAGTGTTTCCTCACTGCTTCAAAAGGAAAAAACAATATGAAATATTTTGTATTGCCTAAAATGACCCAACATTCAAAACATCATACACAAAAATCTGTTTGGGTATCTAATGAAAAAGTGTGTAATGTTGTTAATACAGTAAAACCTCTCTATAGTCATATCCTTGGGACCACAAAAAAATATTCCTAAATGTGGGTTATTCCTAAATAGAGTTATAAGGTTTTTTTTTTTAAATGCATGTATAGTACAAAAAGTTTCATGTGAAGAAGCTTTAAGCTTACTCGACAAGTTGGAAATGTTTTGGGTTCAACAAGAAGGTGGTCATGTGGACGAGCTAATGCGCACACGCAAGTTGAAGGATAAGGTTACAACACAAAAGATTAAATTATTGTCACAATCAACCTTGAATAAGTATTTTAAATCAACTTAAATCTTTTGTAAAATTATATATATTATTATGATTTATTCCTAAATGGAGGTGTATTTCTTTATGTTGGGACTTGAAAAAATATGAATTATGACAATATGGAGTTTATTCCAAATTATAATTGGTCCCAAGTTGGGACCATGAATTTTTATTCCTAAAGAGAGTTTATTCCTTAATAGAGTATTCTTTTTGAGAGGTTTTATTGTATGTCTTTAAAAGCATGTGTTCCTGGATTATGGTACTTTGACAGTGGTTGCTCTAAACACATGATAGGTCAAATTGATTATCTATCTGATTATAAAGCTTATGATGGTGGAAATGTTACCTATGGTGGTGGTTCAAAAGGAAAAATTATTGGCAAAGGAACTTTAAATATCAATGGTTTTCCTAAATTATCAAATGTTCTGCATGTTCATGGATTACTTGTCAATCTTATAAACATTAGTCAATTGTGTGATGTTGATTTACATGTTAAATTTGACAAGAATTCATGCTATGTGTTAGATAGAGATTTTGAATGTATCATGATGGGAAACAAATGTTAGGATATTCATCCAACTCCTAATCTAATTGTAATTTATATATTTAGTTTTGATGGCCAAAACCAGATCAGTAGAGTATACGTTAGAATAATAATTTGTAATTTAGAAGTAAGTTACCTAAGCTGTTCTGTAAAACTTAGAAGTATTGTAAGTGTCTAAGTCTGAGGAATCAACTATATGTATATCAGCTGATTACTCATCTGTTTCAACACGCGCTCGCTCAAGATTTAAAGAGAAGAAGACTAGAGACTTGAAGATACTAGAGCTCATTAGTGAAATCAGATCTAAAGGTTGTTGTATACCTTATAGAGTGAAAGTAACTATATGATAATCTGCAATGAAATCAGAAGACCATTCAGCAGATATGAGCTCACATGATCTTGTCTAGAAGAAGCCTTAAAGTTCATTAAAGTCAAGCTCATCTGAATCTCAGATGACAGTTAGCATTTATGATGAATACGCCTTGAAGAAGTGTTAGTTCATTTATGATGCTACACATTGGAAGAAGAGGCAACAATAACAGAAGACAAAGAGAATGTCGGACCAGTTCTGAATTACTCAAACAGAAGACAAGACAGTTCGTTCAACAACTCGGCTGATGTGGACCAATGATAAATCGACAACAAGTCTACAGAGTTGACTTGAACTAGGTCATTCAGAGATCTTTCAGGAGAAGTACGAAGCATTAAATGGTCGTTATCATTTCTAATAATGTCGTACCAGAATACCTACAAACATTCATTCTATGAAGATCTCGACCATTCAGTACTTAGAAGATTTGCTTGCAACGACTAGTTTCTCACCAACGGCTAGTTTGAAGCACCAAATCCTCTATAAATACAACACTTGTTCTTTGGAACAAGGTACCGGAAACTCCCAAGCAAGAACTCCCAGAATTCAGCTAATCTCAAGAACAAGCATTCTGAAAATATTCTAAGTATCGAGTTCTTTACAGCCTTCAAAGATTTCTTATCCTTAGCTCTACGTTTTCGATCCTAAGCTCGCATAAAGAATCCTATATTTAGTGCTTAGATTAGCAGTGTGTTTTTTAGCACATTGAGTTGGTTATTAACATCCTTTATTTTATTTGTTAAGAAACCTTGTAAAGGATACTTATTTCCTAACCAATAAGTAGATCTGTATACTCAGAAAGTAGTTCAGGATCTTGATCACAAAGTCTTCTTTTGGGACTCTAAAGTAGCAAGATATTGAATTTCAGTATCTGATTAGTGAGAGTGGACGTAGGATATTGAAATCCGAACCACTATAAATAATTGTGTTCTTTATTGCTTTATTTACATTCTGTATATCATTTTTATTGTCTATAGCATTCATATTGTTCATATTTGATAAAACATTCATTTTATAAAAGAGTCAAAATTCCACAAGTATAGTTTTTGTAAATCAACAGTTATCATTCATCTGTTTTAAAGTCATTCTTTAAAAATGTTTTCATAAAATACCCACGAGTCTAAACATTTAGGGCCTACACATTTCCGCACCTTAGCTTTTGAGATAGCTTTCTAACTGACCAGCTGATTTAAGATCAGTAAGTTAGTTATCTTAATTTGCTATATACACTCCCACTCTAAGATCAGAACATCTTATTTGCAATCAGACGATATAGTATATAACTTGTTGGGATATGAATCCTATAAACAATGTTCTAATTGATGATTATATGTTTTGATGGTCAAAAGCAACTATGAAAGTTAATGGTATATGTGATTATATGTTATTCTAACTGTGATATATGATGTAAGATTACTGATCTTAATGTGATATGAAGTTTGAGTTTACTGATCTTAGTATTTTACTAATCTGATATATGAATTGTTTAAGAACTAAGCTGATAATGAATTGTATAGACAGCTTATAGTATAGGATTTAGTTATACTCATCTGTATGTAGTTCAGTTGATGTATAGATAGGTTTTATATGTGTAAAGTTGTATTCTATTGTATTCAGCATTGTAATAGTTAAAACAGTAGATTAGATTGAAGTCAAAAGACTAAAAGATGACTAAGAGATATCAGAAGACTACTTCAGAATATGAAGAAATCAAGTGAAGTATTTTTTAAGGAAGCTGAACAGTTTTGGAGAACTGTGCTGATTGACCAAGAGCAGTAAAACTAAGAAGAGTAGTTTACTGTGCTGAGTTGGTTTATTTGAAGAATAAGTTTAGATGACTTATTTGAAGCGTAACTGAAGATATATTGTTGAAGACATGCTGACTTGGAAAGATAGGATAAGTTGGTTACAAAAAGAAGGAAGTTACAAAACAAGAAACGGTTATGAGTTAGTTGAGAGTTAGTTCACAAACTGCTAACTATCTTACTATTGCTTATAAATACCGTGTGATCTTCTACTTGAAAAGACTACTGAGACTACTACTACTCAAAGTATTCAAGAGCAATCAAGAAGCATTCAAGTATTCAAGCACTCACAGAGTAAAGAAGATTGAACTGAAGAGAAGCCACAGATCTGATTTGAAGAATCAAAGGCTACTGCAAAGAGAAGTTTTACTTTTCATTTTAAGTTTGTATTGTTGTAAACAAGTGTGCTAGTTACTTGTGAAATTACTAGTTGATCGAAGATATACCTGGTGGTATAATCGACAAGATCGAAGTCTTAATCTTGGGACTATAAACAACAAGTACTCAAGTGGAAAAGAGTAATAAAACATCGCAACTGGAGTTGTGAGAGTGGATGTAGACATTTGTCGAACCACTATAAAATCTTGTGTTCTTTACTGTTTGTTTTGATTAACTGTTGATATATTTGTTGAACCAAGAACAGTAAGTTTTCTAAAGAAAAGATTTAAAGAAAAGTTGAGTATAAAAGCTAACTGTTAAGTACTGAGCTGATTTTAAGAACAGTACTGTACAGAACACATTTCCGCACTAAAAAACTCTGATATTTTGATAGAATTTGAAAAGTCTATTCACCCCTCCCCTCTAGACTTTTTCTTAGCTTACTCAATCTAAAACTCAACTTTTGGGACCAACATAACTCATCTGATCGTCTCATCTGATCTAAACACGCAAAACTTTTAAAATACATAGAAAGTCTATTCACCCCCCCTCTAGACTTTCTCACCATACTCGTTTTGGGACTAATAATAGATCTGTTGATAATTTCTATCTTATTGAATCGAAGATAAACTGTAATAATGTGAAAAATGATGAGAGCATTTTATGGCATCATAAACTTGGACATGCTAATTACAGATAGATTGATAAATTGATCAGGTTGAAAGTTGTTACAGGCCTACCAAAACTGAGATTAACAGATAAAAGGTATGTGGACCCTGTCAAAAAGGCAAACAGGTAAAAGTGTCTCACAAAATGTTGGGACATTGCTCAAGTAAACACTGTTTTGAATTGCTTCACATGGATCTTATAGGCTCTATGGAAACATAAAGTATTGGAGGTAAAAGATATTATTTGGTAGTAGTTAATGACTACTCTAGATTCACTTGGATTTAATTTTTAAACGATAAATCTGAAACCTTCTCTATTTTTAAAATTTTTTACAAAATATTAAAAAATGTTTTCAATTCCAAAGTACGTAGAATTAGGTCTGATCATGGAAGAGAATTTGAAAACAGTGCTTTTACTGAGTTCTGTGAATCAAAAGGGATTGTCCTAAAACCCCAAAACAAAATGGCATAGCTGAAAGGAAAAATAGAAATCTTCAAGAAAGGGCTAAAGTAATGACGTGTTCTAAAAATCTATCAAAAATATTTTGGGCTGAAGCCTTAAACACTGCTTGTCATATTTCAAACAGAGTTTATATTAGGTCAGATTCTACTAGAACTCCCTATGAAATTCTAAATAATAGAAAGCCTAATCTTAAATACTTTCATGTGTTTGGCTGTATTTGTTACATTTTAAATGACAGGGATCAGTTACACAAGTTTGATTCAAAGAGTGGCAAGGAATTTTTCCTTGGATACTATAAGAATAGCAAAGCTTATAGAATCTACAACTTTAGAACTGATACTGTGCAAGAATCAGTAAATGTTGTATTTGATGATGATACAGGCATTACAGGGAGGAGCGTTGAAGAAGATGATATTTCAGACTTGATTGATGTTCCAATCACTACTGAAAAGACTGAACAACCTCAGAATGATGGTCAAAATGACGACACACCTGAAGAATCATTAGAGAATACAGATCCTGGAAAATCTGTATAATCTTCAGAAAACTCCATCCATTAGAATTCAAAAGAATCATCCAAAAGATCAAATTATAGGTGAAGAATCCACTGGTGTTCAAACCAGAAGGAGGATGGGTATGGATTCCAAGGATGTGGTAAGGTCTATTTGTATGTCATCTATGTGCAATAAGGTAAATCATGAATGTTATCATTCTATGGTTGAACCTAAAACTGTTAAAGAGATCTAAGAAACAAACGTGTATTGCCCGTTCCACAATGAAATCAAAATTTATCGCTTTAGACCTAGCCGGTGTAGAGGTTGAATGGCTGCGTAACTTTTTGAAAGATATTCCGTGTTGGAACAAACCAGTACTTTCTGTGATGGTACATTGTGATAGTCAAACTGTTATTGGTAGAGCTATGAATGTCATGTATAACGGAAAGTCGAGACACATACGTCGTCGACACAACTCCGTTAGAGAATTGATCCCAACTGGAGTAATGTCTATTGACTATGTGAAGTTAAAAGACAATATAGCGGATCCGCTCACGAAGAGAATAAACTGAGATCAAATGAAAAAGCTGGTAGAAGGAATGGGTCTAAAACCCACAAGAAAAACTAAAACAGTGGAAACCCAACTATGATGATTGGAGATCCCAAGAACTTGGTTCAATGGGAAAATTGTGGAAGTCAACGATACAACACTTGAAAAACATGACTATTTCTGACAGCATTATATCAAGTGTTAACAACCCGTAAGATGTGGTAAAGGGGTTGAGTCTTTGACTCTTAATGATTCCTAAGGAATGGGTATAACGTGATACTCAAAAGGAGATCACCTATATAAATGAGAGTTGTGGGCCGCTTCGACCAAACATTTATGAATACAAAGGACGTCCATAGCTAAAACGGACAAAACGTGAGAACGTTACGGAGTCGAGATTGAAGTGTGCTGACACTGTTGATTAGGTATACACGATGGAGAATTAGTTCAAGGCACTGCGTCTACTAAGCCACAAGTGTACCTGATAGTGTTCGGCTACGGAAAGTTCAAAGCCAAAAACTACTTTTCCGGATGCATTAAAGTCTCAATCGAACTGAACACTGAACCTGATGTACTACAGACACAATTTTCACTCATGTGGGGGATTGTTGGAATTAAGTGGATTAATTGGGTTTTGATACCCTTATCTAATTAAATTAATTAGATGGACTAAACGTTAATTATTAAATAATTAAACGTGACATAGTCAATCTGCTCGCGGAGTAGATGAACGTGGTATATTTAATATCTCAAAACCGAGTTTAGGTAAGTGAGAAATTAATTAAGGAAGTTGAAAGGTTCAACTTTTATTGTGAGTTTGAGAGTGGAAATGTGAAGGGTCACATGTCCCACATAGATATCCTACAAAACGTTTGAAGGGTTTATTAACATTAAAGTGTGTTGAGAGTTCAACTATGGACTAAGGGTACAGTCCCTGAAAGGCCATACACGCGCGCGCGTGCCCGCCCGTCCGGCTCGGCTTCGGCTTCGACAATTGGTCTTTGGTGGTCTTTGTGGCCCACCTATCTTTTTACAGCACTAAAAACTCTAAAAGCCCACCTACACTACAGCACTAAAAACTCTAAAAGCCCACCTACACTGGGCCGACCCATTCGGATTTGGTTATGGGCCAAGCCCAATTCGAACACTTCACGTAGAACCTTCCAGAAGACTCTGGAATCGAAATCACACTCAAACTTACTCTACACGATTCTCTCCACGTTTCCACGTTTTCAGGCCTCGTTTGTGAATTAGCCTTCCCACGAAATCCTCATGAGCTGAATTCTGCCTATAAATATCAGACTCCCCCCTTTAGAAAGACACATACGTTTTTCATCTTCTTGCTCTCGTTTTCTCTTCCAAAATATTTAGAACCCTCGTGTTTAGTTCGTTAGACTTACGTACGTTCGCTGACTCTTTTACAGTGGTGCTACTGTAAAAGAGTGAAGTTTTTTTACCTTTGGAAATAGAACGTCGGACCTGTGAGCACTATTCAGGGCGTCTTCTATTTTGCGGACAAAGGGTTTTACCTTTGACTCGACTTAATTTATCGATAATCTCGATATTGCAGTATCCCCTTACTGGCGTATATTTCCTATATATATCCATTATAATAATGTATCAAAAATGATCTAAATTGAACACTATATAACTAAAATTAATAAAGTAGAAAGATAAATGATTGTCATGTAATAGTCGTAAGTGGCATGAGTAACAATGAAATTATGTCTATATTTAAATCAAATGTATTATCAATTTCAATTTAAATATTAAATTTCATTTATATCATAATTTATTTTGTTCTCATTGAATTTGAGACATTTTAATAAAATATAGATAAAATAATGGTATCTTTGGGTTGTGAGTTTCATTAGGAATAAAATAATTATTTGTGAACAAAATTGAATAATTAATAATTTGAGTATATAATTAAGTGATAGATGGAGGGTAAGATAAAATGACGATTTCTAAAGAAATGTTTGAGAATAAATTTGATAACCGTACAAATAAGATAAGACAAACGACAACAAATTTGGTAAACGAATGAAATATTTAAATTTAACATAAGAAGACTAACTAATTGCATCAAGAAAAAAAATGTTAAGAGTTGAAAGAAGATACAATTTAATGTCCATTAATTCCTGAAAAATGTAAAAACCAATCCTTAAAAATAATGAAATATTAAAATAAAAATTCGATATTGAAAAATCTAAAAAGATTATTACTCAAATACACAACCTTACCGATCATGTATTAATTATGTACGCACTGGACTCTCACTCTAAAACAATCTTTGTTCCTATCACGCCCCAAATCTAAAAATACTGACATTTCAAAAAGTAATTAAAATAACTAATTTTAATGTGTCAAAAATTGAATTTTAAAATTATAACGATAATATAAAGGGACGTAACAACAAATATAACTAAAATCACATTAAGTATTTGCAGCAGAAACAGTTAAAATAAAATAAATAATTTCATAACTAACTCATCAACCAAAATATCCATAAGAATAATCTTAATTCAATTTAATAAACATGTGCGAAAATAGTCTTTTAATCTTAAATAAATCGTCGTCTCCCATCACCACTCCTCGCCATCCAACTCTTCAACCTGAAATTGTAAATATTGGGGGTGAGCATGCAAGCATAGTCAGTGGGATTAAGTCATTCAATAGTTAATGCTAAAAAATAAATAATCAAGTAATTGCAATTTCGCAATTGTTGGAATTTTTGAGCACCCAACAATGGCTTTACAAAATTGACAGAAATAAATAACAGAATTATAAATACAATTAAATTAATACTTACACAAAATCTTCGATTTTTCTCTTTTAGCAGCTTTTCTCCTTCAACAGCTTCCCAAAACAAGCAGGTTCTCGAAATCAACAGCAACGACCCCATCTCACGAACAATAGGAACAAAGTTAAAGTCGAGTCAAGGAAACCCTTTTCCCGCAAAACGAATACGTCCCGGCTAGTGCTCACGGTTGACGTAACGTTTTAAAAGGTAAAACGACTTTCGCCTCTATACGAGCAGCACCACAACGTATAGAGTTCCAATGAACTGAATCGACACGAAAACTGGACTACACTCTATATGCTTGATGCAAAATGTGTGATGCTATGATTTTTCTAGGAAATCTCAAGTGTTGTGTGTTAAGAGTTCTTTGCAACATAAAACATGCACCCTATTTATAGGCATGTTACAACATGTGAGGGGTCACCACATTTATTATGGCATTTATGCTATTTGTAACGTCTTGCGGTTACAAGATTTAATTATGACATTCATGGTTTTGTAACTCCTTTGCGGTTACAAATTCATTACTGAAACGTCTATGAACCTGGACACTCGAACGTCCAAGTTCATCACAATTTGTAACGTCAATGTACCTAGACATCCTCAACGTCCAAATTCGTCATAGTTCAAATTCAACTTTTAAATTTATTTAGGTTAACCCAATTTCGATGGATCTGAAAGCCCAAATTTAAAACTCACGAGTCACGAGCCCAAGACTAGGCCCAAGCTCAACCAAACGAGCACACACGTGCATCCGTATAGACTATTGGATTGCTCCTTAGTCATTATTATTTGAACCATTGTAACACCCTCCTATTTATAAGGAGTAATTAGCCCCATTAAACTTTCAAAGTTTCAATGTGGGACAATTATCAAGTTGTAACACTTTATCCCATAAAGTGTATTATTTGACGTTTCAACTTCGTGAATTAATTTCTCACTCACCGAAATTCGATTTTGAGATTTTAAATACACTACGATCATCTACTCCGAGAGTAGAACGATTTTATGCCATTTAATTTCCTTGAAATTACATTTATAACCCTCAATAAATTGGTCAAAGATGAGTGTTCTCCACTCTCATTTTAAAATCAATTAATTAATTAAAATTAATCAATTTCTAACCAATTTCTCCAGCAGCAAATAATATTCACATTGCCACATATACTTTGTCATTAATACTTTGCCAACTTTATCATTGTAACTTTGCCAATAGAGTTTTGTGAACCTTGTCAAAGCCAAATTAATGACTAAGGTATTTTCACACGTAGACATCGCATGTTTGTGAATCTTCCCAAAGAGAAATTAATGACTAAGGTATTCCCACACGTAGATTTCGCATGTTTGTGGACCTTCCCAAGCCAAATTAATGACTAAGGTATTCCCACACGTTGTGAGCATGGCGGGTCGCACCCGAAGACCCGTCGGTCCCGGACCCCATTTGGAGCCCGTGGCTATTAGATAACTTTGCCACAAACTTTGTCAATATATAATGTACTTTGCCATAAAATTTGTCAATATATAATGTACTTTGCCGATAAAATAACAATAGAAATGAAATCACATAGTAAACAATTAACTCAAATCATTTATCTAAAACATTAAATAAAGAATAACAATGCAATAGAGCTCTACCAACCACTGTGGAGATTAATGCAATTAAAAAACCCACCTCGATAGACGAACGTGGAAACGATACGTAAAAGCCTCGTACGAATTAGTTCTTGTAATTGTCGTCGCCTCGATTGCAACAATGGTGAGAACACAATGAAGATGAAAGAGAGATAGTTTGAAGATGATCGAAAAATGAAATTGGCTTGAGAGATTTTAGAAGAATTAGATTTTGTGTGAGGCAGAAATGAGAAAAGAAATGGTATTTTATTTGAGTATTGAAAATCATTCACTTCCTCATACTTAAGAGTGTGTAAATGTGGGTTAATGCACAATGGTTGTCGTTATAGTCTTCTCCTTTAATTCTAAAATTAATAACAAACATAAAAGATTGAGGGTCAATACTTAGAAATAAATAAAAAGTTTAAATAATATTTTAATTATTTTATTATTATAGTAATAAAATTCTTGAGTATTACAGTTACAATGAATAAACCCATTAATTGGAGCCTCACGACATAAGATGCGCATGTGTATAATGTAATGAAACATCAGGTGAAAACAAATGATCAAGTCCCTATAATGGAATAAATACATTTAGAGTCACTCTATAAGACCATTAAACAAATTAAGACACAAATTATATATAATACAATAAAAGTCACTTTATGAATTGAATATCCTATATTGCCCTCAATATATTAAAAAATAGAATTAATTAAATAGCTCCATAAATTCCTGAAATTAGTAATTCTAATTACGATTGTTTGACATTCCTTATTCCATCTGTTACCATACTTACACATAATCTCCATAAACGTCCCTATCACATTAAATTGTCGATTTAAACAAAGATATTTTTTAAAAATTTTGATACACCATATTGCTCAAATATTATGCGTGTAACAAACAATTGTAATTGATCTTATTAAATATCTTGTTAATGCACTATAATTTAATCATACATAACTTAATTATATATTTCTATCTTTTTCTACATACAAGCTCTTTACTTAGAACTTATGTGTATTATATTATTTATATTCAATATAATATGATGTGTTTAGAAAGTGAATTAATGTTCATTATCTATTCATTTAAATCATAATTTAACCAAATTACCGTGAGAAACTTACAAAAGATTTAAAATTCATCTATTACATTAATCATTTCAAATAAACAAAAAAAAAAAAACCTTATAGAAATTTCATAAACAATGATACGAATAATAATTAAAACATACATTAAGGAAAAACCATTGTGTATTTAAACAAGTTCAAAATGCAAGAATTAACAATTAAGAGCGTAAAGTTGCCACATGAGATACAAGACTTTCAACACACTTATATGTATGATCAATACAAATCACTGAATTCACTTATTCCATTATGCACTCTTCACTTGTTGTAAAAACGTATGAGTAGAACGAACCAGATGGATTATTCCTGAACATATAATCTTTTTTTGAGTATTGTTAAAGAAGTGTATAGGCACGAGTTTATAATTAATGGGTAGAATTCCCACTTACAAAATATTAAACTTCTTCCAAGTTAATCCTGTAATTGAATATGAGAGCACCTGCATTTTAAAATAATATTTTCTCGTACCACAATTATCAACATTGTTTCGATCCCCATATACGGCTAGGTTATTGTCATCTAACGCCTCGACAACTAACGACAATGCTTCACATTCATATGCAGGTAATTTTATCAACCCATAACTCTTATCACTATAGTCGAAAGTTGCAATTGCATAAACCCCATAACCTTAATAAATCTTCCAATGAAAAATCCCGCCAACGAAATGTGCATTACATGATGGCGGGTGTTTGTATGGAAATGTTTGTAGTGAAATCCAAGTGTTTGAATTTCTAGAGTACAAATTCACTACACTTTGAAAAGCAGCATACGACCAAAATCGTGTGAAATTTTATATTCGGAGTAGATATTATTGTTGTTTATTCTAGCAAACTTAGTCCCGAAGTAAATGGAGTCAGTAAGTATTTCCTTTAGATGCACATATTAACTTATCACAGTGATTGGAGTACATGGCCAAGCCTCACAATATTCATGGAGGAAGGATTACCGTTTATGTTCAGTATCTACCCGATTTGCTTTTTGAACTGCTTGAAGATGAATATCATGTTTAAGGAGAAGCCAAGTGGAAAATTTTACTCTTATGACATCCCAAAAAGAGAATTTCATGACTTGAATTGGTTGGATGAAGCCCCGGATGTCGACCTTACGTACAATATTGTACCTAGTTTAGTTTCCCCATTCCCAAAAATAGATAGTAATATGTAGTAGTATTATATTTTGTAACGTACTTTTTGGTACCTATACCATCAAATGGTTGTTATTATCTATAGTTTTGTAATCCACATGTAAATCAAATATATAAATCGATCCATGTTGTTATCTTACGTATAGACCTTAATGCAACTACTAATGCGTAATGCACTATTAACTGCATACCAATTGATCATATGCTTATCTTGTTGCATTATTTTAATTACACTTGTATCTAATGTTGTATAGTCCACTATATGTACTACATACGTCACATGTGCAGAAACGACTACATGGACATGCACAACGCAACATATGTAATATGCATCGCACACTACATGTATGCAATTATGTTGTCATATAAGTTTTCTCTCCTCTTTTTGGTTCCCATTCGCAAAAAAAAAAATAATAATAATAAAAAACAAACATGTATTGCAAATTAATGTTACAGATGAAACTCACATCCTTGTTCTAAAATTATACTGACATTAAAGGAAGATCAATATATGTCGCATCTTCATCGTTATCAAGTAGCTGCTTGAATATACAACCAATAAACAATATTATTGTCAATTTTAAACAATGAATACTTAAAATTTTAACTTTATATGGTGCAACATTCTTCATATTGCGATCTTTCAACGACCTAACTTTTTCCTCGAGTTTTATATTCTTCTTATGAAAACACTGCAACCTTTGTTCTAGTTCTACCATCTTTGCCCGCTCTTCGTTTACTTTCTTTAACGACCCAGGAATAATATTTCTTTCTCTTTCGCACAGAGGTTGATCAATCCATTGAAAAATCGACAATAGCCATCTCTCTGCAATCTTATCAAACTTAAAAAATATTTGTATATACGTAACACAAAATCTTATTGAACTATAAGAATAATTTTCGTCATACCGGGTAAGTGTCGCATCCGAAGAATATTCTTCCTATATTCAGTAGCTGCAGGCCTCTCATTATATCTTTACGATATGCAGTCAAATAAGGGTGATGCAATGTCCACCTTCACTCTACTATGCATACAAAAAATCATACATTCAGATTGTGCAGTTAACGTTTCATACAGGTTATGGAATGCAACAAGTTCATAACAATGCAATACATATGCACTTTGAATGCAACAGTTTTTTTGATATCGTATTCATCCAAAAGTGACCACACGGTTATACATACAAGTAATTGAGACTAGCATTTCAGATTCCATATATTGCACACTAAGCTTATTTGGTATCTAAAATTAAAATTAACCATATTTATGAAGAAATGTGAATTTTGTAACATAATAAAGGCAGGCAATACAATAATTATGCAGAAGAAGCAAAATTATACTTCTACTCATTTGTGGCTTACGAGAATCGACAATTACATGCACAATATGTAGGACAACCAGTCCTTGTTTGTCTTAGAAACTATCTAGAAAAACAACAATTAGCCTAAAATGAAAGGATTAAAAATGAAGAAAAGAAACCATTAATGTGCTTTTTGCATACTAACAAAAACTGACTTTATATTTACTTCAAGAATCAACAAATTCAAACAGAAGTAGGCAATCAAATTCGATCAGTAATCAATCTCCTATTTCTAACTACAAAATTCAAAAACTCTATCGCATAGCTACGTTGTTTTTCTCAATCGAAAGGCTATGAAAGAGAGAACAAATAACCGAGAGAAAAAACAACTTAAAAAAACAGAATCTGTCCTACTAATTAAAGGCTACGAGCATGTTCATTTGGCAGCAAATCATCCACATATTAGATACCCATTTTCATTCACCTGTCCTACGAATTACCAGCAACAGATATTAAAAAGGGGTTTTGCATCTTAACACAATCCAACATTGAAAGTAGTATTGACATTTGATATAATCTATAATCCCAAGAACTCGTTAGATAACAATAAATCTATGAAACAATGTCATCTGATATTAATCTCTCATCTTTCAGCATAAGCATCCTAGTGTACCATGAACTTAAGTGACCAAAACACCCCACCCACCCACCCACCAAACATGCATGCCAAATTAAGTAAATTTAGATAAATGCAAAGCATGAATTGAGAATTTTGAAAGTATAAAATTGATCACAGATACCAAAATAAAACCAGTTAATCCAAACACCCAAATCACAAACAAGGCCATACTGAAAGCCTATTAGATAAATAGTAAATAAAAAAGTTATATCCTTGATTCAGTAATTACATCAAACACGTTATGTGCGTTCTCAAATTGCAACAATCAGTTGCTTTTTATAGGAAAAAACCCCTAAAAAATGGTAAAGAAAAAAAAATTAACAACAAAAAATCAATAAAAGGAATATACTAAGCATCAGAAAACAAGATTATAGCTTGAAACAAAATAAAACCCCAAATTTTCTTCCATGCAGTTCGAAATACAAACAAATCAATAAACATAATAAAATACATCTAAACGTCCATACCATAAAATAGTTGATGAACTAATTAATTTCATAACAAAATTGTCTGTTAAGTTCATCGAGCAGGATAGACATTCGATGAGAAACCGATGAAGTTGTTCTAAACTTTAAGAGCTTTAACCCAAAAAAAAAAAAAATTCTACTGACCTCGAATACGACTATAGTCGCCGAATTTTTTTTGTTTGCAGCTAAAACTGATATGTTGATGGAAATTATCTTCACCGGCGAAAACTCTCACAGCAGAATGCAGCGTGGAATAAAGTTACTCCAAAATACTCTATTGAGGTTTTGATAAATTCAATAATGGAAATGTGTGAAAGATGGTATGTTGTTTAAATGAAGCATGATTCACAAGGATTGATATAAAATTTAAAATTTTCACAAGATTGAAGTTGACAATTTTATTATAGTCATTAATTAAGGTATGAAGTTAGAAAAATAATCTCGCATCTATAATTGAATTCTTTTGTAACTACAATAAATAATGTTTTTTTTTTTTGTTAAAACAGTAGGTGAAATGACATATAGTGTTATTGCCCCCCTTAGAATCGACATATAAATTAAGAAATAAAGTAAATAACAAATTAGAACAAATTCATGTATTGATATTTAAAACATAACACATTTAAATTTATCAAATACTACTTTAATCTCATTTATCCAAAATCATTTGATATGCAGCTTTGTAATTATAGTTGCATGATAGATTATTAAACTTATAATGTCACTAATTTACGTTAATATTCATCATAATATCATTAAATACATTATGTGAATTTGAACCATAATATAAAAAGAATCTAAATCTTTTTTATTTAAATTCATTAGATATTTCCTTAAGTTACAATATTTAGAAAACTAACATAAAAATAATTGTATTTAGAAAACTAACATAAAAATAATTGTATTTAGGAAACTAACATAAAAATACGCTGATAGGCTGCAATATTTAGGACCGGCTAATTTGGGGGATCAATGTCACTGTCCACTTGTAGGGGTCTCATTTAAAGCCAAAGCATTGAACTCTATATGTACTGACCTCATAAAAATTGTTTGCACCTTATGGTTTTCTCCCTAAAATACAAATAGAGCACGTTTAAATTAATTAACATTAATATGAATGGTATGATTGTATTAAGTCATTTGTTAACACATTAATTAGCATATACTGTAATTACAATGAAATAATTAATTCACTACAACCTATCACTACAAAAAATTGGCCAAAAGGCAACGGATTTTAGCAAGGGCAGTGTACTGTTGCCAATTGGCAACGGACAGAAAAAAGGCGATGTATGTGGACGCCCTTGCCTTTTGACAACGGAAAAGGCAACGGCGTGAGTTGCACTCGCCAAAAGGCGACGGATTATAACGCCCTTGCCTTTTGGCAACGGTAAAGGCAAGGGCGTGTTCTGCACTCGCCAAAAGGCGACGGGAGTGGGCCCGTTGCGAAATGGCAACGGGACCCCACTCACTAAAAGGCAACGGTAGTGGGCCCGTCGCCTAAACCGTCGCCCTAATTGAAATTAAATTCGTCCGTAACCCCTTTCTTCCAGAATAAAAGCGGCGCTCCTCCCTCCTCGTATTTTAAATTGTAATATATTTTAATTCTTGTATTTTTCATAATTATTGTACGAATTTTAAGGAAGTTTCACCACCTATGTATCAAAATCGGACTCTTCAAATTCTGAGTTTTTGTAATTCAAATATATTACTGTGATATGCAAATTTTATTGGAAAATTTTAATTTAAGAGTATAGTGCATTTTTTTTTAAATTTGAAATCCCTGTTTAATGATAGAATTTTTGGTTAAGAATGTAGTCAATATTCATAAATCAACTAAATTTCGGTAAAAATGTACGTAATATATTATTTATTTATTTTTTTAAAAATACGCAATTTTAAAAAAAATTGTATTAGATCCCTTGAAAATAGGTTAAAAGATATTTGAAAATATGTCAAATCATTATATATCTCTATCTCTATCCTATATACTACCTCCGTCCGAAAAGTTTGCATAGTTACTTTCACGATATACACGTTTTTACCCTTCATACAATTAATAAATAGTGTTACTTAATTGTTTTAAATTTAAAATTGATATGGATGGTGAAGTAATAAATTTAAAATTTTAAACTCTTCCTTAAATTTTGCTATATAGTTATTAATTTTTTAAGTATTTTGATTATTATAACAATTTATATTAATAATTAAATTTTGAATATGCACCATTACATATTATCTCGGAAATAATTAAGAACTTATCATATTTATTTTAAAAACAATATAATCAAATATATTAATTAAACATACCATATATCTAAATAAATAAACAGTGCATTATCACATAATTAATAATCACAATAATTATTGTGATAAATATATGTATACATATTTCCGAAAATTAAAAAATTAAGAATTAAAATTAAGATTCTTCAGAAATCTTGAGAAATTTAAAAAAAAATTGAAACTAACCACCGAGAGAAATAAGAGAAATAAAAAAGATGAATGAAATCCGCTTAGAGGAGGAGATTAGAATTATAATTACTGTTGTTTGTGATGTTATTTTAATTGAAAATGAGCTTGAGAATGATTTTATAATAGATGAAAATATTTTTAATTAAATGGATAAGTGAATTGATATTTTTAAATGGATAAGTGAAAATAATTATATTTATTGTTGTATGTCATTATATTGTTGTGAATTGAAAATTAGAATGAATTTAAATGATGTGATTAGAATAAATTTAAATGTATAAGTGAAAATAATTATACTCAATGTTGTATGTAATGATATTGTTGTGAATTGAAAATTAGAATGAATTTAAATGTTGTAAATTGAAGATTAAAATAAATTTAAATAGTGTGAATTGATATTTTTAATCACCCTAATTAAATTATTTAATTTGAAACACATAATTTAGTTAATTCTCATTTAGAAATAAATATGATATGCTTTGACAATTTAATAAACAACAATTAAAGTTAGAATGGATTGAATTAAAGAATTAAAACTAAAATTAAATTGTATATATATTAATTGCATTCACAACATGTCGACTAAAGCTCCTAGCCTAAACGACACACAGGGGGCGCCCAAAAGCCTTTGTGATCGAGAGGTCGCGTGTTCAAACCCCGCTGCTCGCGAAAATCGCGAATTTGTGGTGGCCCAGCGGTGGGGGGTGGGTGTTGGTGGCCTCGATACCTGGGTTCGAAACCCAGGTTCGCATTTTTTTAAAACCCATAAAATGGCGACGACATAAAAGGCAACGGATATGGGCCCGTTGCGAAAAGGCGACGGATGTGAGCCGTTGCGAATTGGCAACGACTGTTGCACTCGCTAAAAGGCAACGGCCTGCACGCGCTTGCCAAAAGGCAACTGCCACCTGCCATTGCAAAAAGGCAACGGATTCCCCAAATCCGTTACCTATAAAATGGTAACGAGCATATTGGCAACGGGGGAAATCCGTTGCCTTTGCCGTTACCTTTATGATTAGCAAGGGGGAATCCGTACGGATTCCCCAAATCTGTTACCTATAAAATGGTAACGAGCATATTGGCAACGGGGGAAATCCGTTGCCTTTGCCGTTACCTTTATGATTAGCAAGGGGGAATCCGTTGCCTTCTCCCTCGCCTTTAGGCATTTTTTTTTTTTTTTGTGGTGTAATAAATGATATTTTTCCATATCAAAAGTTAGTATATTAATTTAATTAAACCGTATTTAATATAATTAAGTTGATTGAGCACACATTTAAAACTTGAACTACTTAAGTAGACTTAATTCGAATTAAGCATATGGTAAGTATTCAAATAGTATGTTTTTTCCTTTCTTATTTTTTATAACCACCATGACATTTATTCACATATATAATTTAAAATTATAAAATATCATAATAAATGATCAATATCAATATATCATATCTTATCTTAATCCCCATACATCTAATTCATAATCTTATCTCTCCTACTTGGCTTCACATTTCTCTTCCATTAAACTCTTCTAATTTTCTAATAATTCTTATTTTTCTATTATTTATACTAGTTTGTCGCCCGTGCAATGCACGGGCCGGTTGTAGATTTAATTTTTTAGTAGTTTGTAAAAAAATAAGTGAATGTAATTTATATGTATATCACTTCCGAATACATAGTTTAGAGTCTATCTTGTCATCAGTTTCATAGTTTACTTGATTCTAATAGAGTATTCATATAAAATCTATTAAATATAATGAAGTAAGCAAAAGAAAACTGAATTCAATGCAATTTGTGCGTCCTCCCAAGTTAGGTTCCCTATTAGATTGTGCATATTAGTAATCAATAGAGTATGAAAAAGAATATACTCTATATTTACATACAATTTTTTTTAGTAAATTAATCTTATTAATTACACATTTTAGCTTTCTTCTATAAAAACCCTAATAACTACAGTATATAACTATATACTATAAATGGCGGATCACATGTTGCATAAAGCCTAGATACAGTTCATAAAAATAAGTAAAAGATACACAATGGTTGAGCTATCACATGAACTACATAATTTAGGAAGGAAGAGGCATGGACTTATATTAGTTCACCAAACAGAACAAAAACAAATTAATGTTATGCAGAACTAAACTTGTAAATGGTGAAATGCAGTCATTCACCCTAGATTCTAAATAATCGGTACATAAAATAAACCATTTCTTATTCAACATTATAAGTTAGCAACAAAATTAAACTTTCTTTATTTATTCGTTGCAATTAAATCAAAACTATCTTACTGCTACTAATAATGCATTTCCACCCATATGCATTGAAGCCATTTGTCATATACAAACAACAAGACAAAATGTAACATGAATCTTTCGGATAGGAAAAAATGAATAACACTAAACTCTTATAATTGACCTGACATTGAACAAACAAATTCCTAAAGCAAGTTAATAATAGCAATTACATGTTAAACTCAAGGACATTTAAAATCTAATATATATGAAGATGTGACTCATGAACATAAATCAATGTGGGTGTCCTGTTTGCTTTCAAAACTCTTAGTCTAACTTGATGTTATAATATCTTTAAAACAATGAAAATAACCATAAAAATTTGCATGCATGTATAAAAAGAAACCAAAATTCTTTGTAGCAGTAACCAAATCTAACTCATTAGAGGATGCAGCTTGATATCAAATCTTTTCAGGGACTCCTCCCCTTCGGGGACCCCATTATTGACATATTGCTAGGCACCTAAAGAATTCATGTAGAAGTAAATGATTTTTCAATGGCGATTACTCATCTGCGATATAAATTTTATTGGAGCTGACAAATCACATCATTTTTCCTTCACAGAAGACACTTACAAAATCACGTAAACTTATTTTTGTTTTTCGTACAATGAAATTTAATCTAATATAGTATTTGAGAATATTCTACTCAATCTTGCAATGATTAAAGCAGAAAAAAATGATACAATTTTAAATAATGGCTAAATTTTAGATGGCGTTGCTATTTCACCATGAAAAGTTTCATAAAGAGACATACCAGATCCCCTTAGTACTCTCTTAAAACAAACAAACAAATAAATACTGTATAATAGAGAAATCATTTGTGATAAATCTACTAAACTTAAGCATTATGTGTATAAAATAAATGAAATAAAATGAACTCCAATCAATTAATTGCAAAATAAAATCATGAGGGTAAAACGAAATATCTAATACTCCCTCCGTCCCAAGATTTTTTACACACTTTGACCGGCACGGAAATTAAGAAAATGGAATAAAGCGATGTGTAACGTAAAATAAAGGAGGGGTATTATTGATAATTCATTGATTAAAGTGGAGTGATTTGACTAAAGGGAAGGAAAAGTAAAATAAAAGAGGGGTATTATTGGTAATTCATTATGTAAGTTGTTTCCTTTTTTGGAGTGTGTAAAAATGTTGGGACGCCCATTAAGGAAAGTGTGTAAAAAATCTTGGGACGGAGGGAGTACTATAATAGCACATCAGTGTTGGCAAGTCATCAATAGCAAAAACGTAGCTAATCAAGACATAGTACACCTAGGACTACCTTATGATTCTTCACCAGTAAAATAATAAATTGTGCCTCAACTTAAACAGTAGTCCTTTGAGCAAATGTCAAAATGAGATTTTTAAAATGAGCACGATAATTGGGATAATAAGATTCTATACAATCTTACTATTAATATCATGAAAATGTTAACATTAGCTATTACATAAACTCGAGTTTCAGGAACAACTTGATTATTACTAATAATTAACATTTGAATCATTAGTAGATGACTTTTGTTGCAATTAATATGGTATAATGTTTCAGTTAGCATGACATATCATCAAAACAGAGCATATTTCCATACACCCAAAACTAAGTAGGCAACTGCAAGAGAGAAATAAAGTCATCCCTTAAACTATAGTTACTATATGAACTTGTATCTTTAAATGATACCTATTTCTGATAAGGCCCATAAGATTTGAAAAAATAACAGTGATTATCCCACACCACTATGAACAGAGGATCTGCAATCCACCTCAATTGAGTAACATCTCAGTTCCTATCTCTCCAAATATATTTTGATGAACTCAAATAATAGAAAACATCATAATTATAACATAAATATGGAGTAAAATAAAATTAGGGCTTCATCATCCAATTCAAGAAAGAAACTAATTAAAGTAAATAAACAACTTAAGAAAGTACACAATGAGTGCATACAATTATTTACCGCCCAATCTCAAAGCCACTATTGCATTTTTTATATACTAATATAAATGAAAATAAAAGCTTTTTTTATGTCTCAAGATTCATCAATAGCTGCAAACCATCCGAGCCTCTTATTGAAACTGTTATCACCAATAATACAAATTTTGAAATAATATATCTGTGAAATAGGCCTTCCTATGTATTTTGTAGCAACTCTAGAAATATTTTGAAGCTTCAATTAATCTATTTTTTATAATTAGTGAAATTAAATCACAATTAATCAAGATTGATCAAATGCCTCTTCTTTAAAATGGACATTTTATATTTGCAGGTTTTGCTCGTCGAAGCAAGAATTTTCAGGGAACGGAGAGCTTCCACAAGAGGGACATATCACATTCTTTAGGGCCTCTCTTTCATGCTGTGCCTAAACAATTCATAAATTCCGACAAACTGAAAAAAACTTTCATATTAATCCTTCTGTTATGAAACCAAAATTTAATTTGCCGTATGTAAATTCAACTCTCTGCCCAACTGATTTCTCGTCTTATCCAAAGGAAATTGTTTCTGTATATAAAAGCAATCATAATTATATTGAAAGTAAAAAATTTCATTATCAAAACTAATGCAAATAATAAGATATGTAATTTCAATATCAGGCTACTTACCATTTTTATGAGCAACCCCAAGCCTTTCCATGCATTCCATCCTGCAAACTCGTAAAATTACAAAACTCAATAATGAAAAAGCAACCATAAATCCAAGAATATACACTAAAACCGTCGGGTAGCTTCAGGAATCCGACAGTATAACATAACCCAAAAAAATGTACACATTTAATATGCAAAAGATCAACCTAAGATGCATAGTGCTCATAAACCTATATAAATCACAACATGAACTGAAATAACATAACATAATTCAAAAGAGATTAAACATTACTTTGTAGAGTTTGATTTTAGTAATCTAATAAGAAATCCCATTCCAATGAGATTTAGCCATGTGATAGCCAATACCCCAGTTGGGTAGAGAGTCACCACGAACATATTCTTCCTCATCTTTAGCTTTGATAAATCGGTGACGGACAGATAGTGAATGTGAAGAGACGGTGAAGAAAGTGAAAATATTAGATCTGCAAGAATGAAATGAAGAAAGACAGATTTTTCAATCACAAAGTTAACTCAAAACAAACATATCATCAACTGTGATGAACTCTAGTAAATACTTCAAAGAATGGAGAATTGGAAATTAGAATGAAAATGTGGTACAGAAGTTCATCCTTTGACCTCTTTGGAGAAATACGTAATCAAGAGACACATATTTTAACTTGGCAATCCCCAAAATTATAAAGAAATGACTTATAAAAAAACTATAGCACACTTACTTTAAGCAAAAGTTAATAATGTAGGGGAAACAAAAGGCTACTAACTACAGGGTCGGGTCGTTGGAAAATTCCAGGATAGAGAAATTCTCGAAAAGTATAATACGTCCACTTCATTATTCAACATGTTTCACATAATTAATTAGAGAAATAGATTGGCACATCATAATTATTTTATCCATTCTACAAAAATGTGCAACCGCCACACATATTCACACTTCTAACAGTTTAGTCCTCTTTCAAGCTATAGTAATCTAGAGAACGGGATTAATTATGACTTACGGTCGAGAATAAGGGTGGTTTTTCTGGAGTCGCGTGGCCATGACTGCACGTGGTTTTTGAGCGATCAAAGGTCTTGGGATGATACACCATGGCTCACTATTCATTATTGATACTCAACTCTGATAAACAAAACAAAATAAAAAATCAAGAAAACAGAAACGCACTTGTTTATATGAGCACAAAACTTATACACATGGCAATGGAAACGGATTTTTCCAGTCCTAAATCTTTTCCACCCTTACCAAATTACGTTTCCTATTTTCTTCCCACAAATCCCGTTCCATAATTCCTTCACTCTTCTGCAACTTTCACCATTCCCGGTCGTTTGATCCTCACGTTTGGGTCTATCGCCAATTATGTATATCAATTAGTCAACCTCAATATTTGATTAATATCAATCCTTAATTGATGGGATTAGATTAGGATATTGCAGATTATATGAAATATTTATTCTCTATTTAATTGTTCATATGATCAATCAACACAATTGAAACAATTGTTTAAATCTTTATACTCACCCTGGCGTTAATTGGGTCGGGATGCCTGGATCACTCTACTCGGCACAAACTACATAAACTGAGTTGAAAATCTTGACGATGCCTACCGTGATCTTGTCTCGTGAAAAACTTACCTGGCCGCTACGCTTGCCTCGCGTTCCAATCTCCCATCTCCACAGCCTGTTACGTACGGCTTTTTTTTTTGGTGGTCGTCGGCCTACTTAGGCAAATGCCAGTTTTGTGGTAACGTAGAATTGAGCATCTGATGCAATCCCATTTTAGTTTCAGTTAAAAGGAAAATATGAACAATTGTTTTTTTTGGAAAGACGAAGAATCGGCCACTTTATTTGGGGAAGACAAAGAAGCTGAGACATATCAGCAATTTAAATTTATGACATGGTAGACACGTGGTGAAAGGAGGGAGGGCCTCTAATGCACACGTAGCAATTTAAATTTATGACATGGTAGACACGTGGTGAAAGGAGGGAGGGCCTCTAATGCACACGTGGCGAAAGCAGGAGAGCCGCATCCTCCTTTTATATATATAAACTAGTGTAGAACCCGTGTATTACACGGAATTTTAAATATTTAATAATAATTTTTTATTTATTTAGTTAATTTAATTTTTTATTTTTTTTGTATGATAAATTATTATAATTATATTTAAAAAAATAATTTCACAGAATTATAATTATTTTGTTAAAAAAATTTAGTAATATTTTTTTCAATTATATTTATTATAACGTTGTATTATAATATGAAAGTTTAACTAACATAATATTTTGAATTATACAAAATAATTACACTTATGTTAGTTAATTTATAAAGCAAATTTCAAAAAAAAATTGTGAGAATCAGTTGACATTTAATAAATATGAAAACAACTTTAAAAAAAATTATAAAATTTCGAAAACAAACAATTTTAAAGTAATATTAAAATAACTCTTAATAAATTGTAAGTCAACATTCAATATCAACCACAACACCTTACATTTAATAAATATGAAAAAAAATTTAAAAAAAAAATTTAAAATTTCGAAAACAAATAATTTAAGTAATAAGAGTATTAAAATAACTCTTAATAAATTGTAAGTTAACCATCAATATCAACCACAACACCTTAAATAAATATTTTAGTTAATTGCAAATTAAATCATAACCTTTTCCTCATTTGCAATCTAATCTAAATTTTAAGGTAATTGTAAATAAATCACAAAATTTAAATATAGTTGCAATTTAGTCTTTTTGAAAATTTTAATTGTGTTCGAATCTAACATATTTTAGACTTCTTAATGACATAACAACACCTTAATAAAACAATATTGTTTTTCAATCAAACCAAATATCAAAATGTATGATTTAGGGACAAAGTAGACTTTTAAGAAGTATAACTTGCAATAATATTTAAAGTTTGTGATTTATTTGCAATTCTTTTAAGGTTTAGATTAGATTGCAAATGAGCGAAATGTAGTGATTTAATTTGCAATTAACTCTTTTTAAAATTAACAACTTCATTAAATTATGACACATAAGGCAAATGAACCACAAAATGACACAAAAGCCAAATTAACCACAAAATGACACATCATCAATTTAAACTCCCTATTAGTATATAAGGGGATTCTATATTATAGAAGTAGTGTATTATGTATATATAACAAATTTGTTAATCTTGTAAAATAATATAATTATTTATATAATAAATATTATGTATAAAATTATATAATAAGTTTTACATATATATTTTCGAGCTCTATTTTTTAAATACATTGAACTTATAATAAATTTAAAATAATTACAAAAAAAAATTACTTGAGATATAAGATAAAAGTAACTATAAAATAAAATTTAATAACTAATTAAATAAAGAATTGTACACACCAATAAAAATACATTTTAGATTGTATTTTACACAAAAGTACATTAAATAGTTCAAAAATAAATTAAACTAAAGAATAAAATGAATACTACAATAAAGTTAAGTAAATAAAATAAAAATTAATTTAATTAGTCAATATTAAAATAATAAGAAATTCAAAATTTTATATCAACCTCAACACCTTAAATAAATAAATAATTAATTAGGAAAAAAATCAATAGTTAATAAGATTCTAATATTTTAAAAGAGTTTATGAATCATATCTTACTCAACCAATAACTTAATTACAAATCATACTTTTTAAAATTAACAACTTCATTAAATTATGACACATAAGGCAAATGAACCACAAAATGACACATAAGCCAAATTAACCCCAAAATGACACATCATCAATTTAAACTCTCTATTAGTATATAAGGGGATTCTATATTATAGAAGTAGTGTATTATGTATATATAACAAATTTGTTAATCTAGTAAAATAATATAATTATTTATATAATAAATATTATGTATAAAATTATATAATAAGTTTTACATATATATTTTCGAGCTCTATTTTTAAATACATTAAACTTATAATAAATTTAAAATAATTACAAAAACAACTTGAGATATAAGATAAAAGTAACTATAAAATAAAATTTAATAACTAATTAAATAAAGAATTGTACACACCAATAAAAATACATTTTTGATTGTATTTTACTCAAAAGTACATTAAATAGTTCAAAAATAAATTAAACTAAAAAATAAAATGAATACTACAATAAAGTTAAGTAAATAAAATAAAAATTAATTTAATTATTTAATATTAAAATAATAATAAATTCAACATTTTATATCAACCACGACACCTTAAATAAATAAATAATTAATTAGGAAAAAATCAATAGTTAATAAGAATATAATATTTTAAAAGAGTTCATGAATCATATCTTACTCAACCAATAACTTAATTACAAATCATACTTTTTAAAATTAACAAATTCATTAAATTATGACACATAAGGCAAATAAACCACAAAATGACACATAAGCCAAATTAACCCAAAATGACACATCATCAATTTAAACTCCCTATTAGTATATAAGGGGATTTTCTCTCTCCCTATCTGTTTTTCTTATCTATTTCACATCAATTTAATGTCTCATTTTTTCTCATTTCTCTCCTCCTACATTAAACTTATAAAATACTATTTGAAATGAACAAAATATAATTAATTTATATATATTTTTTACAATCTCGCGTAATAGTTTTACACTAGTCTATTTGCAAACCTTCCCATTGCCACATGTCATCACCTCACTCTCTCTTCCCAAATTCTTTCATTTCAAAAATCTATCTCCCAAGTTCCATCTTCATTTCATTTATTTATTTTAATCTTCATCATTCATTTAAATGTCCAATCTTAATTCATTTTCCTATATAATAGGAGCTTATTTTTTTTTTTTTTTTTTATGTTTATGCCGTTTGGCTTTCTTTATGTTCTTTTCTCATTTGTTTTCTTTTCATTTGTATATGATTGGTAGTGGTATCTATCATCAACTCTTTTTTTCATTATTTTTTGCTTTTATGTTGTAGATTTGTAATGGAACAATCATGTCGCGTGAAAGTACGTAAATCAAAATGCAACTTCTCTTTATTTATATAAGTTGTACAAATGTGATGAACATTCAAATTTTTGGAGATGCATATATTTAATTAATCACCATATACACAAAATCATATTTTATCGTTTTGTTGATTTGATTATCTCACCTGAATTGATATTGCCCTAATTTTCAATGGTGGTGTGCTTAAAGATGAAGGGATGAGATTAAAAGTTAAATGGTAGAGTTAGATTAGAAGTTGAAACAAGATTTAAGAGGAATTTTTAATGGTGAGATTTGGAGAAGAAGAGGTTGAGAAATATATAGATTTGTAACATGTGGCATCACATATGTTTGTAAATATATGATAAATAATTAAGATAAGATATGAAGGTTAGAGTTGTCGAACGAGGCCGACCCGACTAAACGGCCTTGCTGGACCTTATTTTAAGTGGCCAATCGGTCTGATTTGCCTTGCCCAATTGGTCCATCGGGCTGGCTGGGCTCAGACCGGGCTTGACTCGATTTTTTGAACTGACCCATTTTTTTTAATAAATTAATTTAATTAGAAAAATAAAACCTAAACTAAAGTGTCCACCACTGGCCAAATTACAATTCGCAAAAAATTCAGAAAACCTACCCCCACCGCTCCTGATCCAGCCAGCCACGCCCACACGAGCGGCGTACACCTCCAGACGCCAAGCTGCGCACGACCACCGGATTCGACGTCGTCTCCGCTGCTACAACCGCTGTCAACTGGCTCACGGATATGCTGTAACAGGTTTTTTTTTTCTTAATTTTATTTTCAGAAACTTCAGATTGCGATTATTCCTCTCATCGTAAATCCTACTCCGTCGATCTCATTGGTCGTCCTCTGCTTTCAACCCCTTGAGTTTCAGTAAATGTTTATTTGATTTGATTTTGAGTTTTGAAATATTAATTTTCTGTCTTTCTCATAGTTGTGTGTTTGTGATTTGTATTCTTTGATCCAGCACAAAATTGTTTGGTTAGGTTTGAGAATTTGTGCAATTGATATATCCTCATTTCCAAGCTTCTGATTTTTTATTTTTTTTTGTTGTTAATGCACTGGTTGTTTGGACAATTGATAACCGATGCCTTATGAAAAAATGTGATTTAAAAAAAGTATACTCCCTCTGTCCCTTAGTTAAGGACCAAAACCTTTTTGTGCACAGGTTTTAATTTGAAAGATAAAAGTGAGAGATAGTAAAAAAAAATTCAAATTTATGGGTAGGAAAGATGATTTTTTTTTTTAGTGTGAATTAAGTGATGATTTGATATGTAATATTGAGATGTTTTGAGAGTATAGTTAAAATGCTCTTTTACTATTTTAAATATAGATCATACTAAAAATGACAAAATGAATCATTAAGTAGGGACAGAAGGAGTACAATATATTTCAGGCCGGGCTGGTCCGGTAATTGAACGGCCGCCAGCTGGGCCATGAAAATAGATTCTATCCATAACTGCACTCTGCATCTTCCTCTGAGAAATGATAGAAAGCCACCCTGCTGCTTGTTAGGTGAGAGTTATCATGAGAAAATTTTACATTTATGTTGATTGTTGAGTGATAAGTATATGGTTTAATTGCAAACACAACAAACAGCTTCCAGAATCACTTTTTATTCAAAAGTTGTGAGAGAGAGCTTTGAAAATAAGTAATTCTGGAAGTTGTTAGTTGCGGTTGCAAACACACCCGTAATATAGGTGATAGAGGTTTAGGTATCGATATATGTGTGTTTTAGAAAATTAGAAAATTCTATGCATATTAAAATTATCTTGAAATGACAATTTCAATTGAAAATACATGCAAGCCCAGTGAGCAATTGCTCTTATTTGCTCCCCATTTTGATTGTTTGCATTTTCTTTTTATTGGTGTAGATTATTGCTGCATATGAAGCTACGTTAATGGAGCGATCACATCATGTCGAGCCAGGGAGTCTTGAAGCTTCGCTGCTTCAAATGATCAATGATCACACACATGCTTCTATTTTGCAGCGGGAAAATACTGGCAAGTTGTGGTTATACCAAATTTATGCTTAATCTGATAATATGATTTGCATTGAAATTATGGCAAATATTCGTTGTTAATGACTTTTTCCTCGTTCGCTTCTTTTTACCTTCTCCTTTTTGATTCATTGATAAAATCAGAGAAAGCGAAGAAAGAAGCTATCCGAACTGCAATACGCGTGTCAGATTTGTTAGTAAATACAGTCAATGGGGGTGTCCAACAAATCTTTATAAATGAGAAACGAGTTGAAATGGAAATTCGAGCATTGACTGCAACAATTATGCGGTTCTCAAAGCAGACTGATCAGTGGCTTGCCGCTTCTCATGCTATCAATACTGCTGTCAAGGTTAGTAACTGAATTCTCTTTAAATTTGATTGTTGGATTGCTGTTTGTTGTATTATATATATTGCTAAATAACGCACATGTAATTGTTAAAGAGTGGCCTATGAATACCTATTGTAATCTGTAATTTTTACTTGTTTATTTATCATTTGGCTAAATAATTGCCTGTTGTTAGGAGCAAGAAATTTGAGCTTAAAATAAGCATTTTTTGGGCTTCGGTTATTTATTGTCGTGGCTTTAAAAACGTTACAACTCACCGTGATCATCGGTTAAGGCATTTCCCAGTTTTACATTCACTGTGGTTTGGTTTCCTTTTCTGAAGTAGTGACTATGTAAACGGGCATAACTATTCATACGATCACTAGTTTAGTTTGGAGGACCAGATAACGTCGTTCCTGTAGTTTGCAAGAATAAAATGCTATATCTCGAGTTTATTTTCTTTAATGTTTGCCCTGGTACAGGAAATTGGAGATTTTGAGAACTGGATGAAGACAATGGAGCTTGATTGTAAAAGCATTAGTGCTGCAATTTGTAACATCCACCAAACATGACCTAATAAGGCAAGATGTTAATTTCTTAATCTTCATATTTCACTCAAATTATGTGTATATTACTTGTGATCGAAATTATTTATATGGCATTCTTCTGAAAACAAATCTTCTCATCTTCAATAAACCTCTTCAGAAGAACTTCATTAGTATAAACTCAAGGATAAATTGAATTACTATTTGAACTCCTAGGTCTAAGGTTGTTTTGGGATATACAATCTGGATTTGAGATTTTGAAATCTAACTCTTGTTTTACAGAGTTTAGAATTAGAATTTTAAAATCCCACTCTACCAATACTTGTAAATTCTACAAAAATCAAATCTAAAATTGAGAATGTTGGTATTTCCCATGTCATAAAATACCTACAAATACTTATAAATTTTATGGAATCCAATAGATACATAAAATACTTGAATATTGTAGCATTATACAAGAAATTTATGTTCTACAAAAATCAACTCTGTTTTTTATGGAATCCAATAGATACCTAAAATACTTGAATATTGTAGCATTATACAAGAAATTTATGGAGGTGATAATCCGATTTGAGTTATGCGATGATGTTACATAAATTTTTGTAAAATGTAATCAAAGCAGAAGTGATATCCTTAAAGTGTGTTTAATTATTCTTTTCACTATTGATGACCTTAATTTCTCTCATTTATAGATGGTTTTTACTAATCTCTATTCATGAAAATAATATATATATATATATATATATATATATATATATATATATATATATAAAAGCATCATCCCTCATATTGAGGCCCATAAATCATCAAACTCAGCATTTGGAGATTGTGATCTTTAAGTGATGAAATGTCTAAAGTAATGTTCATTTTTTAAATAAAAAACCAACAAGTTAAAATTTCCACGATGATTTAGTATATATATATATTTTTTCATCTATTTTCGTGTTGTGATCGCATTTTCAATAGTTGTATGATCGAGTAGTTTTTTTTGCGTTAGATTGTTTTAATAGAGTTTTATGACATGATTGTTTTATGCTCTCTATGCCCCTCCTAAAGTTATTAATTTATTTTTTATTTTGAACTTTAAATTGAAAGTGTTTTTTTTTTTTTTTGCAACAAAGAACTTTGTTTTTCCTACCTCTCTACTTTTTTTTTTTTTTCATTTCTCTCTACAATCTACTACATATACAATATTATATTTTTAAATTAATATGCAAAACATAAATAAGCAACTTTAAAAAACAGGGGGAAGAAGTACAAAATTACACAAATTATTATTCACTTTTCTTTTCTCTATCCACATTTATACTTTCTGTGTGCGCCTCTCATTAATAACTTTATATAAAATAAAGTATATCAAAAATTATATCATTTTAGACTTATGTACACATATTAAAAAAATTAATGACTTCTTACTATATTCTTATTAATTGCTCTAAAATTTTACACTACATTAAAAGAATATTACTAATATATTATTAATAAGTTTAAAGGTAATTTAGGAAAAAGTGTAAATAATTTGCATTAAAAATTGCAAAGTGTTATATAATTTGTAAAAAAAAAGGAAATCTCAATACGTCATATACTTTAAATAGGAGGGAAATCCATGTCGTAGTTTAAAGTTGCACGGAAGGAGTAGTATTTAATAAATTTCAATATAATTTTTTTCTAAATGTACTCGTTAATGATAAACTGATTCCAAAAAAGAGAAAATAAATATTTAAAAAAATATTAGTATTAATATTAATAGTCATTGTGTAAATATATATAAATATCGACTAAAAAACTTCCTTTTTGAAATGGATAAATAATTGTGGAACATGTGGATAACACAAATGGGTAAACAATTGTGGGAGGGTATTGTTTTTTCATGTATGCAACAAACTACTAATTCTCTACAATATATTCTAAAAAAAATCATAAACCCTAGAAATTGTAAATATTATATATCCGATTACAACAATGTAATTTTTGTAGACAAACCATAGACTCAATAAGTTACTAATTTTTGTAGCCCATCATCCATCAGAAACTTCCAAATGAAGATCTCTAAACTTCAAAATACATTTTTTTTAACTCTATTTTAAAATCTTCTCCAACCATGAAACTCTATATCTTACTCTATTTATTATTTTAATCATTTTTAATATATTACAATCATTAAATAATATATTTATCTTCGTATTTAAATTAATTTATACAATTAAATATTCAATTAGTAAATTAAATTATAAATTAAATATTATTAATTTTATCAAAATCATAAAATGTAAATAAACTTGTAGTTTTCAAATATTACTTTTATTTAAAAATAAAATTACGAAACACATAATGACGTAAAACGATACATGTGAGTATAATCTAATACAACACGATTACACTTATTACGTTTAAAATAGAATAAATAACACTAACAATCTTGTGAATTAGAGTACTCCTCCCACAAATATATAATGTATGTTTTATTGTATTTTACGTTATTTTTTTGTAGATAATAATAATACACAAAAAAAAAAAAATTAATTAATTACACAATTAAAATTAAATTATAAATTAGTATAACAATAGAATTGTAATTATATTTAACAAATTATTAATATATAACTGTAATAAAGAATTATAAATATTAATAAAATAATAGATATAAAATATAGAGTTTTGAATAGTAAACTTCATATATAGAGTTTACTATTCAAAACTTCAAAATAGAGTACGGTTGGAGGGAGCAAAACTTCATAAATGAAGTAAAACTCCATATTAAGAGGCCCGTTGGAGATGGTCTAAAGCATCAAACTCCAAATTCTAAAGTTACCTTGACTTAACAATCATCACAAATCCTTGCTAAGAACTCCTATTTTTTTTTTTTTGAAGATCCATTATTGGAATGTTTTGAAACTAAAATGTAGAGAAGAACATACTTTTAAATTTCAAGTCTATACCATCAGACCAACCCAAGGGTTACGTATAAAAGGATATTAATGTAAACATCCAATGAAGTCGATCGAAATCCAGAGCATTAGTTACCTTTGGCCAGCAACATCGGCAAGGCTCTCCTTGCCGGTTACCAAGTACTAGTACTATAAACAGTAACACCATACATATAAAAAAGAATATTAACAAAATGAAAAAGAAAAAAAGAAGCCTCATTCGATTTTTCTAACTAGCTCTTCACAAAATGTAAAACTTGTGTAATACCATTTTCTATATTACTGCAACTTTTGCAATCAAATATTTGTGCCATAGTTGTTAAGAAGCTCTCTCTATGATTAAATTAAACGACTTTAAAAAAGAACAATGTTAGTATAAGCCTGAAAAGAAAAAGGCTCACCAATAATCACCACAAGAGCAGAGATTGTTAACAAAATGATGAAACCGATTGTTGTCTCTAACTATGATTTCTCTTCCAACAATTCCTGATATGAACTTTATCGCACTATGACAATCCACACATATTCTAAGATTCTTGGTTATTCGTATAGGGACTCCAAGCGGGAGCGCAATGAGGCCAAACGCGAGTGCAATCTTCTCACTATGGCACCAAACTTCCGATTCTTTCTCTTCATCCTCCAAATCGTAGAGAGCCAATCTGGTATCAAGTACATATCCAGCTCCCAACATCTCCTTCTTTAACCATTCTAACATTGTTTGAATCTCAGCATTTCTATTGTGTGATATATCTTTCGCTTGAAAAACATGGACTTTATTCTTAACCGATATCCAACTGTATCCAACCCCTTTCTTGATCCCCACATTCTTCATCTCCTTCCTCACAAGATTCGCCTCGTCCCATCTCCCCTCAGCAGCAAACATATTCGAAAGAAGAACATGATTCCCTGAATCTTTTGGATCAAGCTCGAATAGATTCTCTGCTGCAATCTTCCCTAATTCTGGCTTTTTGTGCATTTTACAAGCATTTAATAAAGCACCCCATATGGAAATTGTAGGGCGAGTTCCCATTTGCCGTATGATTTCATAAGCGCGTTCTACCTGCCCTGCTCGTCCTAACATGTCGACAATGCACGCATAATGCTCTGGTCCGGGATTAATTCCGTATTCTGCCCTCATTACCTCAAATATATTCATTCCCACATTTACCATACCACCCCTACTACAAGCTGATAGCACACAAACAAAAGTCACATAGTTAGGGATCAATCTTTCACTACCCCTACATTTAGTCATCTCCTTGAACAAATTCAGTGCTTTTTCTGCGTGTCCTTGATGAGCGTATCCACCAATCAATGCATTCCAACTTATCAAGTTTCTCCTAGGCATTGCGAAGAAAACTCTCTCGCAATCATCGATGCTTCCACATTTTCCATACATGTCAACAAGTGCACTCCCTACGAATATGTTCTCGTCTATACACGCCTTCACTGCTAGACCGTGAATCACTCTACCTGATTCGAGTGCAGCTAACCCTGCACAGGCACTGAGAACACTCGAAACCATGAAATCTGTAGGCTCGACTCCTGATCTTTTTATCTTCAAAAACAAGTTACAGGCCATCTCTCCCATATCATTCTGTTCATACACTGCCAACATTGAACACCATGAAACACTATTACGCTCGCTCATCTTCTCAAAGACTTGCTCCGATAAATGGAATTGGTGACACTTGCCATAGAAATCAATCAATCCGTTTGAGACTGAGATGTCAGCCTCATGCCCTCCTTTGATCAAATATCCATGTAACTGCTGCCCCTGCCTAAAAAATCTACCATCAGAACACGCATTCAAGAAAGCACAGAAGGAAATCGAATTCGGAGCAGCCTCACCACTACTTAAAAGGTGAACAAACTTAGAAATTGCTTCGCCAGGTTTCCTGTTCAGGACTGCGTTAGAAATACTCGCATTCCATGTAGCTATATTTCTGTACGACATTTCATCGAACACCTTGTTCGCATCACTCAAAAGCCCAGTTTTGGAATACATATCAAAGGCGCTGCAGGCAACAAACACGTCGTCGAACAACATCAGTTTAATGGAAAGGGCGTGAAACTGCTTTCCGAGTATCGGAGAGTGAAGCGCCGCCGCAGCTTTAAACAGGCAAGGGAATGTGAAATCATTCGGCTGAATGCAGTCTTGGCGCATGGTGGAGAACCAGGAGAGGGCAGAAGCAAAATGACCATTCTGGACATCGCCGGCGATCAAAGAAGTCCAGGTGACGACGGAGCGGAAATGGGGCAGAGTGAGGGAGAGAACCGCTCGGGCCGAGTCAGGCCGGTCGAGCTTGGAGTACATGTTGATGAGATGGTTCGAGAGGAAGGCCTCAAGGGCCAGACCTAGAGTCTTGATGATCTGGCCATGAGTGGCCCGGCCCAGAAGGGCAGAGCGAGCCGACACGGCAGATTCCACCAGAGACGCCAGCGATTTCGGGCTCATGAAACCCATGCTCATACAATTTCCTTTGAAGCCTGCACATAAATGAAATGTTATTACTTATCTTGACTCAAATTTATTAGTACTGTGAGAGAGATAAAAATGAATCTTCTTTTTTTTTTTTTTTTTTTTTGTGATTAATATAATAACATTTATGTAATATTGTGATATTTTAATAGAATAATTAAAATATTTTTTCACTTTATAAGGATAATATGCATTTTGGAATAAAAAAGGAATATTAAATGTTTTTTTTTTACTAGGCTACCCAATAGGTTCTACAGTTCGACCTATTAAAGCTCGATTCATTTAATATATAATATATGTGATAATTATACTCACTCCGTTCCACATGAATTTGCACACTTTCTATAAATGGATGTCCCATACCAATTTGCACACTTTATAAAATAAAAGGAAATATCTTCATAACCTCCACCCTCAAAATATACTCTTATTTACCTATATCATATGTCATTATTTTTTCACACTCAATCTACTTTTTACTTTACTTTATTAATAAAACTTTACAAAACTATCCCTCAAATCATCACTCTTTACACATTTTCTTACACATTTCTTAAATTGTGCCAAGTGTGCAAGTTTTTATGGGAGGGGGGAGTATAAAGTATGGAAGTTTAGTAATACTCCCTCCGTCCACTATAAGTTTCTCACTTTCCTTTTATGGATGTACCAGAGGGAGGAGTACTAATTATGTAATTATATATATATATTTTTTTGTAATTATTAAAAAAAATATATATTTGAGTGTTTTTTTAAACATTCGATAAATTTATTATTGTTTTTATTTATTTTCATTTTGAACAAATATGTTCCGACAGTTCCATATATGATAGATGAATAATAACTTTTGAATATCATATCAACTGTTGAATGCACTCCTGTTTGTGGAGTTCTCTTAACTCTGTTTGATCTTTTTGTCCATGTTCAAAGTATCAACTATCAAATTCATTTTAAGATTTAAATAGTCAATTTTATATTTTGACTATAATTAAATGTTGTATATTTTTTTTAATGCACTAATAGAATTAAAAATGTATCTAAAAGACTTTTGGATAAGACTTATTTATTAAAAAGTAGGCAAAACCTTAAGGGCTCGTTTGGTTTAATAGATAGGATAAATGTGTTTGGATTGATTTTAATGGGATTACACTGTTCACAATTCAATTTTTTTTAAATGAGGTGTATGTTTGAATTGGTTGACTAAATTTCACAACTTTCATGATAATTTATACTAAAGTAGTTTGGATTGCGGGATAAATCTATTTTTATTGTGTTTTTCCCATAATACCCTTTATAATAAGAAATTTTAATTTAAGCCTCCTTCTCCCCCAACTTTCCCCACTTTATACCAGATCGATGGGCAATTCCTTAATCATCATCACCAAACCTTCTTCAACCAATTTTGCAGGGTTGCTTATTATATTAAGTTTCTATTAAATATGCTTCTATGTATTTATATTATTTGTCTCATTTATAAAATGAATTGACAAAGTGGAATAGCTCAAGTGGTTAGAGCATCACTACCTAGGCCTTAGGTCCTGGGTTCGAGTCATGGGGAGGGAAAAAAATGATGGGTATTTAACTTTCATAAAAAAAAAAAAAAAAAAAAAAATTATAAAATGAATTAAACTGCACTATTTGACATACCCCATATCTCGACCGCATGGGAAGTTTCATGAATCGATCCTAGAAATTTAACCTCGACGAAGAATTTGACATACCCCATATCTCGACCGCATGGGAAGTTTCATGAATCGATCCTAGAAATTTAACCTCGACGAAGAATTATTATCGCAGACGAACGAAGAAATTTGATACTATATTGACATTTGAGTAATTACAATAATAGTAAGGGTGCAGTGGTCATTTTTTTAAAAAGTATGAGGGCAAAATTGGTAACATACATGCTTCATTGATAGCAGAAATAGATGGGATAATTAAACTTACCCCCTCTGCCTAGACTATTTTTCACGCCACAGCGTGATAATTCACAAAAAGTAACTCGGGCCTGACATGAACCCCGGGCTACAAACACACAAACCAAATGCCTGATTGGGCAGTATAATATAGTCTATCTATGCTAATCAACTGAACCAAACTAACCATAAAAGAATTTATGACACGTCATGGGCCAGACTTGGACATAATAATGATACATAACGGCCACGGTTATACACACATGCGATTGTTGAGGGCACCCACTTACTTAAAACACCCACCTTAAGATGTGTGCACCATCCACAAAAAAAAAAAAAAATACAAAAAAAAAAAAAACCAAAATTACCCTCCTCTTAAAAACCATTATACCTTATGATTAAAACCACATTCCCACATCCCAAAGGTACACCCACCCTCAAACTCTCTCCATCTTCCTCAACCCCCTTTCCTCGTCTTTTCAATAAGTCGGTCAATCGATGCCTAGAAGAAGAAGGCAGCTGGCGCCAACGCGGCCTTAAAGAAAAATACAATCTTTGTTGTCGCCGCCTTGAAGAAGAAGGCAGCCTTTTTTTTACGCTGAGGAAGAAGAAGGCCTTTGTCGGCGTTAAAGAAAAAGGCGGTCGACGTGTCCCCTGACCGCTCCTTTCCAAGCAATGTGTTTCTACCGCCACCGGCCCATTCGTCCATCTCCTCCGCTTCTAGCAGCCCCTCTGAGTTCGCCGCTGCCACAGTGAGTTTAAAGTTTAGGGTTTCTGGAAGAGAAAATTGTAGATTTGGTTCCATTAACCATGAGTTTATTGATTTTTTGTTCCATGGTATTTGAATTTAGTCTCATACGAATATGTTTTGCAAACTTGGTCACATACGAAACATGTCTTGCAAACTTAGTCCCATACAAAATTGAACTTGCAAACTTGGTCGCATACGAAATATGCCTTGCAAAATTAGTTCCATATGAAATAGATTTTGTAAACTTGATCTCATACGAAACATTGTGAGTTCAGAAAGATATTATGGAGAAAAATCTGAGGTCGGAGTCAAGAGTTCGGTCCATTTTAGTAAAATCCATATATATCAGTTGACATCAAGTCAGCTGATTGTGTATAAACTATTTTACAAGTGTTTTTCTAATATAGACGAGTATAATCCTTTTAAATGGGTACACTACAAATTCCACACGCTTCTCTATCAGCTGATACAATCAGCAGATTAGTTAGTTATAGACTTCTAACGAATCAGCTGACCAAGTCATTTGTTAGAGTTAGCCATTTTATTACACTCTCAAAGCACTCGTCTGATTTATACCCCTAGGTAGGGACCATCAGTATGGTTGAGGCCTCGGCCGGAGGAGTATCTATGTTGAGGAAAATTATTGAGGAAGGGTATATACACTCTTGAGTAGCCACCCGACACCTTTTTGGGACAAATTGTGGTAGATCAAAATCCCCCTGAGCACGCAACATTTTCTATGGCGGGCCTGTGTGAATGTTCTCTCATGCATGGAGAATTTGTCTAAGCGAGGGATGGAGGTTAGGCTCGACTGCGTACTCTGCGGGGATCCCAAAAGAATCCATAGTACACACTCTCCTCCTCTGTCCTAATGCCCTCCACACGTGGGGCTCCTCTCCTATCCATATTGATTTCCAAAACATTCTCAATTACAGTTTCAAGGTTGTTATGTGGGATATGATGGAACGCCTCCCACCCCAAGATTTAGCAATTTTTGCCATTACAGTGGGCAACATATGGGTGGCTAGAAACAAATTCATCTTTGAGGGTCGTCCGCCAAATCCGGTGCTTGCAGCGAACCGAGCAATCTCACTCGCCCATGACCTTAACCCTTCTTTGCCCGCTGATACTCCTGGTTGTGAGAATAGGAGAGGGGAGAAATGGAAATTGCCACCACCAGGGAGAAACAAAATGAACTCAGACGCTGCCATTTTTAAAGATGATCCCTTAGCCTAGGATTTATTAGCATAAATGATGGGGGTGAGAACTTGGTCTTAGGTAGCCGAAGATTTAAAGCCTCTGGAAGCAGCACTTTGATCGAAGCCTTGGCCATGCGACATGCGCTTACGAGGGCAGCAGAGTGTGGAGTCGGAAACACGAAGATCGAAACTGATTCGGAGACTCTGTCTAAAGATCTAAATGCTGAATTGGAGGTCGAGGTGTAGGTGATGCTGATTGTGGAGGATATCTGGGAATTGACACAAAGACTGAATGACTCCTCCTTCGTTTTTGCGCGTCGAAATGCTAATAGGGCTGCCCATTCTCTAGCACATGTTGGACCTCATTTAGACTGGGCGGAGGTTTGGATAGAAGAAGTCCTAAGTTGTTGTATTCCCTTTATTATCAATAATGTAAGGCGCGAGCCTACTCTTTATACGTAATGAAATTTTATTTCCCCGTAAAAAAAAAAAAAAAACATCGAAGAATACTCATACTCGTCACCTAAGATTTAGAAATCCTAGCCACATTGTCTACCAATTAAGATTAACAATTTGACATCCTTGATGTCGAAGCAATCAATAATGGCCTGTGAGAGATGTGTAATATGAAGATGCACACTATATGAACTATCAAAGAGATAAGAACATTGGGAGAAGAATTGGGGTGAAAGACAATTTCATGTAAACCCTCTACATCCAAATCAATACCACTCGGGGATAAAAAAAAAATGAGAATTTTGATAGAAACGATGAAGAGACATACGTAAAACATGAAACGTGAGTATATTGATATGAATTTAGTTGTACATCAAGCACCAATATATACTACTCACTATCAAGCCCTAACTTACACACGGTCATGGACCTTCTATTCTGATAACCCAATCTTAGCGTCATGACAGCATACACATTCCATTTGGATGTCAAACTCCTAAGAATCTTCAGAGCCACTTCTCTTTTGGAGTATACTTTTCCAAGTGAGTTGATCTCATTCATGATGTCTGTGAACCTTCCATCCAGTTGATCAATGTTTTCATCAGACTTCATTCTAAATTGCTCATACTTTTGAACAGCAACTTGAAGTTTGTTTTCCTTGATCTTGTCAGTTCCTTCACACATTAGAGCTAATGTGTCCCAAATCTCCTTTGCAGTTGTGCAGTGAAACACGATACCCATTATAGCATCTGGAATGGTCTGATATAGGGTGTTCATTGCCACATAGTTGAGATTCTGCTTCTTTCTTTCTTTAGGAGTGAGCTCATCATCATCTTTTGGAATTTCTTGTGCTCCAGGTTCTCTTTGGGCTTCTGTAACATTTGTGTTAGGTTTCATGAACACAAATGGGCCTTTAGTGATTACCCTTAGCATTTCATCATGGAGACAGGCCAAGTGAGCTCTCATCCTTATCTTCCAGAAGTCGTAATTCTCAATAGAGAACATAGGCAGTTTCTGGTAAGATATCTTGTTGATGGGGTTGGTTCCCATAGTAGTAGGTAGTGGAACAGCTACACCAGAATTCTCAGAAGAAGATGTGTTAGGCATAGTGAATGATAAAGATACTAAATATCACAGAAAGTGCACAAGTAGATCAGTTTAGGTAACCAAAGTTGATCCTCAAAGCAGTGGTCTTTAAACCCCTGCTCTGATACCACTTGTTGGTCCCAAAAAGAAGTGTGACACGTGTAGGGGGGGGGGGGAATACACGTGTATGTGTCTTTAAAAACTTTTGCAATTAAAACAACACAAATAGTCAGAGTCAAATAAGTTGTACAGTGTAATACCCGTAAAATTGTATTATTTAGATTTACATGTATAATTATTTATTTCAATTTTTTTTTAAATTTATTTTATAAATGTTAGTCAATTGAAATAAATATTTAAACCTCATTTAAATTCAGGCTTTAAAATTTTTAATTCTTATATCACTTAAGTCCAAGCCCAACCCTAATATACATTATAAATATAAAATTTACCATAATCCTTTCATTTCCAAAATACCCACCACAAATTAGGGTTTACTCGCCGTCGCGGAAGGAGAAAGGTACGGTATTATTATCTCGATCCGCATGTTTGAATGGCTATTGTTATCTATCAGATTAGTTTAAATGCAAAGTTACTTACTATTGTATCTCGACAAGTGTGTACATATATATGTGGTGTGTGTGCGGTACAAATTGTTGCTTTGTTACAAAAATTTAGATTACTGTATTTTCTTCAAACCAAATGGTGGCTAGTACGTAACTTAGGTGGTTTTTTTAAGTATAATTGTTTATTATATAATTCCATTAGCTTACTTAATTAAGATGGAATTAAAATAAAAGTCTTTTTATGAATGAATCTATAACGTTAGAATTTTGGGGGTTCACCATTGTTAAATTCCTTTTCTGTAAGTTGATATAATTTTTACTCGATTAATTAAAGTTTAGTCGTCATTATATTTTTAATATATATATATATATATATATATATATTTATATATATATACTTTGAGTTGAGTTAAAGAACAATTTTAATTGGAGTCTAGAATCTTTTTAATATCTAAGATGTGCCGATCTCATTTTTTAGGAAACGAGGATATTGAAGATTAAAGCTTTATTATTGCAACGAGTTTGTATACTCGACATCGAGGTGGGAATTTCTATCTTGATTTGTTTGTCATTATTAAATGCGATATGTGATTATTTTGATATTAATGTGAAATTACAATTTCTAACTTATATTTGTCACTAGCTATTAAATGAAATTGTGATTATATTGATATTCATGTGAAAGATGTATGAGATGATGATATGTCTTCTAACCTTTATAAACGAGATGATGATAGGTCTTCTGACCTTTATAAACGAGGTGACGATAGGTCTTCTGACCTTTATAAACGAGGTGACGATAGGTCTCTTGACCTTTATAAATGAGGTGATGATATTTAACTATTAAATATTGAATTATTACATATTGAGTTATACATGTTTAATGTGATTTATCGAATTGATTACTTGTTGTATTTAGTTTTGACAAACTGGTCCCCACTGAGCTGTGGTTTGCTCACCCTTATTTAACATTTTCAGATTAAGGAGCTGGGGGCGAGGAGGGCGGTGGAAGACAAAACAATTATCACTTTGTAAAAATCAATTTGAATATTTTATTTATTTATTAAACATTCGCATGAGATAGTAGAGATTGGTATTTAAAACTTAAAATTCTTTTGAGACTTCCGCTACTTATCAAGTAATTTTATTATTAAATAAATTCATAAATCTCATTGTTATAAGTCAAAATTTCAGTTCATGGCCCTCTATTTTGAAATTGTTACTTATTTTATGTAAAATCTACTTTTATGAAAATTGGGGCGTGACATACAGTATGTCAAGTCCTATGAAGATACTAAAAGAATATTCTAACAGAACTTAACAATAAACAACTTCTATGCGGAATAAATAATAGGCCCTATTATACTCCTTAAATAGTATGCACTTAAGTACTAAGTTATCAAATAACAATAAACAATTATAACAACACAAAAGCTTAAGCAAGAAGATAAATGCAGTAAATAAGAACACAAGACGTATAGTGGTTCGGAGACTAAACTGCTCCTACGTCCACTCTCCTAATTTAATAGGATAATTCCTTAATCTCTTTGGAATTAACTTGTTTTTACAGTGCCAAGGTGCACTCTACTTCTTCTTCTTCTCTTGATTTCTCACAACATTCTCTCGTTGCAATGCTCTCAACACTTCTACGAACTCAACAATACTCTCAATCTATCTCTCAAGGTGAAAGTAGGGTTTTGTTCTTGTACCAACTAAGTGTGATATCCTTTACAATTTAAGAACGAATGTAAATGCTAGGATATCACTGTCTAGGCTTTGGATAATAAAACAGTAAACTTGCCTAGTGGGGACTAAAGATAACACTCACAAACGAATATGCTTAATAGCTTTGATCTCTCGAGTGTTTTGAATGCTAGAATGTGTATGGCTTGTGTGTCTTGTTGTGTATCCCGTAATCTTGAAATGATTCAAGATATGACCTATTTATAGATGAAGCAAAAACTATCCGTTGGTGGAGATAGCAAGCTTATCCATAAATTTGAACTTTTAAATTGTTCAGGGGCCTGCATGCAAATAGTACATGCATTCAAGTCCATTCTGCATTTTGCATTTCATTCTCAGAATTTGTTATGCGCAGTGACAGGTGGCACTAATTTTTTGGCTGTTTTGAAATATTTCAGTCCTTTCTGCTAACGGCCTCGTACTGAGTAAAATGCCTAGTCATTCATCGTCTTTGACCATAAGTGTGCCAAGTCCAAAGTATATGAATATCCAAATCCATCATACTTGACTTTTGTTATTTAGCATACTTGTCTTCATGAGTCCTTGCCACTTTTTCATAACACTTCAGCTTCTTGTTCTTCAATGATACTTGTCTTCATGTGCTTTGTACTTTCAGGTCATTTGTCATAGATTCAAAAGAATAATCTATCTTAAGAAAAATTAAAGCTCCCTAACATATATGAACTTTTCTAACCTGAAAATCTAGACTTGGCAAATCATCATACTTGGGGTTTTACTTAGGGTTTTGGTATCTAATCAAAATCAAATTTTCTTTTATTAATATAAACCATATCCCAACAGGTTGTGTGTTTAAATCCCTAATTTCGCAATACACAGTTAAGAACAAATATATACAATCTGTGTTTTAATCCCTAATTTCCATTAGTTTCTTCTTGTTGCTCTACTTTTTATGAAATTATTCTATTGGTGTTAGGGAAATGTCATTGAAATATGCATAACAATGAAAATTGTGATAATTTCAATAGAAAAAAAATACTCACAGGGAAGAAAAATGTTATTTTTTCACAATTTGACAGTGTTTAATTGGAGTTATTTGAATTGTTATGTTTTTTATATTATTAGACATGTGGTATTACTGGATATAAGCTCTGGTATTACTGGATATTTTTTTTGTGGTATTACTGAATTCAGTTTCATTTATAGGTGTGAAGATATATGAAATTCAAGATATTTCTCTTCAACATGAAAAAGTATATGATCCTAATGAACAATGTAGTGAGATACAAGAACAAAACGTGGAGACATGCTATGAGCAGAATACGTCATAACATTGTATTGATGAGTGATGAAGAATGAAATGAAAGAGATTTGAAAGTTATTACTGCAGTAGATACAATGGAACATGAAGTGCCTCAACCAAAATCATTCAACACGGTTTTGGATCCAATGCGCTCAGTAACAAAAGGAAGAAGTAAAATGGTCAAAAGTAGTCTCCAAAAAAAAAAAAAGGCAAATACATCAAAATCTTCACAAATGAACGAGTTTAGTTCTAAAACACTGAATCCCCAGTTAATTTTGTTGATGATTGTTTTGCGTATTGCATATGGTATTATTGGACATTAGATTTTTGTAGCAAAAACATAAAACATCATATCAGATATCAGGTATTACTGATTATTACACATGGTATTACTGAATACACTTTGTGGTATTACTGGAAATCGATATTTGTATTACTTGTTTATTTATTCGCACAATAATTTTGATTTTACTGGATATTGATTCGGTAGCGGAAACATTAAATACCGTAATTTAAAGTTTTAAACATCATATTAGACACTTGGTATTACTGGTTATTACATGTGGTATTAGTGAATACACTGTGTGGTATTACTGAATGATGTTACTGGATATTGATTTTGGTAGCGAAAACATTAAACACTGTAATTTAAAGTTTTAAAATCATATTAAACACTTTTTTTTTTTGGGGATAACGAGTTGGTCTCATGTCCAAGAGGAGTAGTTTGATCATCCACTATCGCCCGCTCTTGTTACACCAACGACTGCTCCATCTCAATAACTTGATCTGGTAGAGTCCGCACCTTGTTGTGCAAGAATGTGCGCCTTACGAAGGCCAGCTTTCAGACAGTATTTGAATCTGCACACTACAAATTCACTAGTGGATGAGTGAATATCTCTCACCACACTATCCTCTGGTCCCGCCGATCTTCTAGACCTTTTGCACAAAGCCACCGCCTGTTGAGAATCAGATCTAATCTCTAGGTGTCGAATGTTCCACCTTCGAGCTTCCTGGATGCCCATCAGGATAGCCAAAATCTCCGCTCATAGCGGGCTTCTTTGTGGCCTAATTCTCCCGGCAAATTTGGCTATCTCAAGACCATTCTGGTCAATCAAAATTCCCCCCACCCCGTACCTCCTGCCTTCCTTTTTAAAAGCTCCGTCAACTTCGAGAATGCAGCAATGTACTTCCGGAGTTCCTCCCCGATCCTCCTCTTTTCTAGTATGTTTGTTGCTAGTGTTATGCTCTTTGATTTGGGCTTGAAAGGCTTCTAGATACAGTAGGATCCTATCTCCAGTCTTATCATCTATGGCTTTTTTGTCCTTCTTCTCGGAATGAATATATTTACATCTCTCCTTCCATATAGCACAGGCTACCATCATAATTCTTTCAAACTCCATAGTATCCGTTTCTGATCTAATATATTCCATGAAATCCACAATACTTATTTCTTTACCTTTATTGATCAACCCTTTCATTCCAGCCCTTTTCCACACATTTTTAACAAAGTAACAATGGAAGAGTGCATGGATTGTTGTCGAATTACTAGCCCCACATAAGCCACAATAAGGATGGATTGGAATGTGCCTTCTTGCCAAATTACTTTCTGTTTGAATGAAATCATGGTACACTTTCCAACAAAAAATTCTGACCTTTGGGGGTAAATTGAGATTCCAAATTATTTTCCACCATGTTTTACCTGCACTCGACGAGGTGCTTGCCCTCAAGTCGTCTCCCTTCTTATCCATTGCAAAACTTCTCTTGTAACCAGATTTTACTGAGTACTCACCCATATCATCATCCTCCCAAAATCTCCAGTCATCCTCGTCAATCTTTCCTACCTGCGTATTCAAGATCGCTTCGGTCTCATGAGGTAAGAATACCTGTCTAACTAAATCTTCCCTCCACTCTCTTTCCTTATTCAGGAAAAAATTAATGTTTTGGGTTGCTGCAATCCTAGATTTAATTCTTCCTTCGGTTAAGCCTTGGACCCAAGCATGCTTGTGCAATTTTATCAGATTCCCGTTTCCTACCACCATCTCATGCCCTCATCCAGAATGTATCTACTCTTACATAATGACCTCCAAGTGAAAGACGGGTTACAGCCAATATCTGCATCCATAATGTCAACATGCTTGTAATATCTTGCTTTTAAAACTCTGTTAAGTAGTGAGTTAGGCGAGCGTATGCACCTCCAAACTTGTTTTGCAAGTAAGGCATCGTTAAATAAATGCATTCTTCGAAATCCCATCCCTCCTTCTTCCTTTGGTTTGCTTAAATCCTCCCACTTTTGCCAATGCATTTTCTTGCCTCCTTCTTTCTATCCCCACCAGAAATCCGCCATTAGATTTTCCATCTGCTTACAAATCTGGATTGGGATCTTAAAGCATGTCATGGCATACGTAGGGATTGCCCGAAACACTGATTTAATGAGCACTTCCCTTCCCCCTTCTGAGAACTCCAAATTTTTCCAATTGTCTATTCGATTTTTCATCCTGTCAATCAAATATGAAAATTGGACTTTTTTTTCCCTGAGAGAAAAAGTAGGAAGCCCAAGGAACACCTGATGGCCCTGTGTGTTCGAATACCAAGAGTTTGTTGAATCTGATTTTTAGAGCTGTCTCTAGTATTGGGGCTAAACAAGATTGTGGATTTATCGAAGTTAATCATCTGGCCTGAAGCTTTCTCATAGTCCTTCAGAATTTCTTTCATTTCTGTCCCACTATTTTCCTGTACTTTAAAGAAGATCACACTATCGTCTGCAAACAGGAGATGGGAGATAGCGGGGGCCTCTCTTGCCACTCTAATCCCTTCAATTCTGCCTTGGTTCACCCTCTGCGATATGTATGAAGACAGCCATTGAGCACAAATGACAAATAAGAAGGGTGATAATGGATCACCTTCCCTAATTCCACTTGATGGAATCACTTTTCCCACCACTGTTTCATTTATTTTGAACGAATAAGTTACCGTAGTAACACACCTGAGGATCATCTCTATAAAAGGTCTCGGAAAGCCCATCCTCTCAAGTTGTTGCCGAATAAAAATTCATTCGATTCGGTCGTATGCCTTACTCATGTCCAATTTCATGGCCGCGTACCCAGTTCTACTCTTATTGTTTCTAAGCCAATGCATGCATTCGTAACCAATAAGGATGTTATCTGAAATTTGTCTATCCTTAACAAACGCACTCTGATGTTCGTCGATGACATCCGACATTATCACTCGGAGTCTATTTGCAATAACTTTTGCCACGATCCTGAAGTAAACGTTGCATAGACTAATCGGTCTAAATTCTTTGAGAGATTTAGGGTTCTTCGTTTTCGGAATTAGGATGATCCATGTTTCATTCCATTTCTTGACATCCCCATTGTTGGTCCTGAAAGGAGTATATAACAAGTGTATGGGGGGGGGGGGAATACACTTGTATGCAAATTCTTTTCTAACTTTATCAAACCAGGGCTCAGCAAGGTTGTCTTGGACAACTCTGCTGAAGATGATTAACTCTTCTAAGATAATCAAACTACTAAGTACTATTGAGTACTTAGTTGAGTAACTATCTAGGGGAGTTATATGTGCGGAATAGTGGTTGGCCCTTTTAGTTTAGACTCCTTTACTTTCTGAAATCACTCAAACAATTCAGTACAGTCCAGTTTCAGGGAACTTGTCCAAATAGGTTTTGCACAGTCTTTGAATATGTATCCTTTGAAAGATCAGTTTTGTGTGCAGTGTTGAATGTATGTAAGTACTTGTAAAGCAAATCAACACAAGATGACTTGGCTCTTACCCAGCAAGGTATCCTTATCACTATCAGCAGTCTTGCCTATCAGCAAGGTTGGCTAGCTCTTCTTCAGATGACTTGGCTCTTACCCATGCTTCACTTCATAGTGATCTTAGCATGATTCATTAAGGGTCTTTAGGGTGTAGTTGTCTCTTCAGCATGGTTGACCTCAAGCTTTCAGTACACTTCTTCTCAATTGATTGTGCTGAGACAACTCCTCTGGACAACTCATCTGATCAGCATATTTGTCCTTCAGTGGACTTGGTCATGGTTCCAGAATTTGAGCCTTGAGGGGACTTGTTTTTTATAGACTTTAAAACATGTGTTCCCCCTCAAATTGTGCATCTATACAACTAAGAGCTGCTTAACATACCAACTTCTCATCTAGCCTTTATTCTATATGTTCTAACATCTCTAGAACATACTCAACTTGACTTAGGCCTGTTTCAGGGGGTTTTGGTATTAAATCAAAACATATCTCATTTTATTCCCAACAATTTCCCCCTTTTTGATGATGCCAATTTCCCCATATTCTCAACTTGACTTAGGCCTGTTTCAGGGGGTTTTGGCTCTGAAACATATCTCATTTTAGCACAGTTGACCAATCAAAAAGGTCAGAAGACTTAGCCATTTCAGAGATTATCCTCAGGAGGTGGCACCATCCCATATTGTGCCCACACTCTCTTCTTCAGTGCCATGGCTTCTTGGTTTGTTCCCTTAGGTCCAAGAACCATCTTGTTCAGCTTGAGGATTTCAGTAAATTCCTTCAGAATTCTTGCCTGGTCAATCCACCCTTCAAGCTTTAGAGGCATGTATATGATTGGCTTGGGAGCTGTGAGTTCAAATCTTGTAATATCAGCTGCTGCAAGTAGTTGTTGATAAAGCTCTCTTTAATACTCTATCATGAACTCAGCAAAAGTGGAGTTGGCATCTCTTCCATTCCATCTGTCAATGACATATTGATCATAGACAAACTCCCTTTTGGCTTCCTCCCATGAGTCATTCAGCTGAATTGGCACCCATTTATCCAAGTGAGGATATTTGGTGTCCATTGGGATCAGTAGCTGTGGTTTCATCTTGTTGTAAGTTGCTCTCTTCCTTCTAGGCTTCTGGAAGTCTGCTCTTCTTTTATCTCTTGCTCTTTGTGCTTCATCCATTAAGTCCATCCTTTCTTGGGCCCTCATCATGGCCAGTTTTTGTTGTGTTTCAGGGTCTTTGCCATACCCTTCATGAAACAGTTTTGATGGATCATTTAGCACCACCACTTTCTTCTTCTTAGGTCTTGGTCCAAAGCCTTCTTCATACAGCTCCTCTACATCTTCAGAAGCTTTGGCACCTTCAGTGGACTTAGTTTCAGTAGACTTTTCTTTCTCAGAAGACTTGTCTTTTTCAGCAATCTTGGACACTTCAGCATTCTTGTCCTTTTCAGCAACTTTGGTCTTCTTGGAGATAGGTTCATCATCATCAATTCTGAATTCTGGTGGTAGATCAAGGCTGTTGGGAAAGTCAGTAAATGTTTCAGCTTGTCTTTTCTTTCCTTTTGCCCTCTTGATCTTTCCTCTAGTTTGGACACCTTCAACATCTTTGTCCAAACCAGACACTTCACCACCTGGTCTTTGCTGTAGCCTTACTCTTTCCTCTTGAGCTGAGGCCATTGAATTCTTCAAGGCAAGTGCTAACTGCTCTTCTTCATCCAATTCTTCCAAGTTCAGCACTGCTGGCTCTTTCCCTTTTTCTGCAGTAACTTTATCTTTTCCCTTGACTGGGCTTCCAATCACCAAGGCACCTTTTGCCCTTGCTCCTTCCCTTTCCCCCTTTTTGGCAGCATCAAAACATTCAGGCTTCAGTTCACTCATAGTTGATGCCATCAAGGACTGGGCTTGGGTTAGAGATTTCATCTCCTCCAACAAGTATACATTTTCATCATGTATGTTCTGCATTCTGTCACTGCTCAAGCTTAGAAATGCTAGAACAGGCTTCATTTTCAGAGATGCATCCAGTTGGGCCTTAAGGAGCTCAGTGAGGTTGGCCACTGCACCTTCAGCAATGTTGGCCAACACTTCTTGGGAAAACTTTTCTGAGGCTGCTTTTACCATAGCTAGCCTCTACTCTTCAGCTCTTTTCCTTTGCAGAGCTGTCTTTCTTCCAAGAGCTTGCTTAACCACTGATCTCAAGGTTTTCACATTCCTATTGTGGTTATTTCTTAGAAAGGTTTGCTCCTTCTTGACATCCTTTGATACTGACTTCATGGTATTCTTGGCTTTGATGACTTCAGTGGAGATGGTTTGCAAACCAGTCTCAACTCCACTGATCCTAGCTTCCAAGGTGGGTAGAACCACATCTTCTGAGCCAGTTAGCCTCATCTCAACAGATGCTAAAGTTCTTCCATGCTCATCTAAAGCTCCAGAAGTTTCTGCATAAGCTGTATGAACTTGTTGAGCCAAGAAGTCCAACTTCTCTGATTGCATCCCAAGCAAAGCTTGTGCTGATCCACTATCAACTTGGATGGGAGCATCTGTCAAGAGGTCATTTGCAAAAATTTGTTCAAAACTTATACCTGCAATGTCAGACAAATCAAATGAGTCAGTAAAAACACACTTATCTCCCTCAATTTCTTTTTCATAAGACTCTGATACATCAACAGTCTTCTTCTCATTTTCAACTATTTCTTTTCTCCCTTCAGTAAAAGTGTCCTCACACAAGGAATCAGGCCTCCTCTCATCAAGGGATTCTTGAAGTTCAGATTTGACTTCAAGAATAGCCTGTCCTTCCTCACTTATATCACCCTCATTTGGTGGTACACTCACTATTCTAGTAATCACCACCTCTCTATCATCTACTACTCCCTCTAGTTTTTCCACTAAATTCTCCTTTTCAACTCCATCACCTAAACCTGCATCATCTCCACCTTCAACAAGGTTCAAATATGGCAGTTGTGGGGAGATCACAGTGCTTATCTCAGCAGCCACTGAGTCATCCTGAATGATTAAGGGCTGATCAGTGTCCAACTCATCTGACACTGAATAGGCCTTAATCAAACCAGCCTCTAGTGTAGGAACCTCAACATCTTTAGGCTGTGCCTTGGGTTCAGAAGAACCTTCATTGGTAGATGTGTCTTTGGTTGTGTTACCACCCTTGGTCAACACCTCTGAAGATACAGAGCCTTTCCTATGATAGGTTCTAGGAGGGTTTGAAAGTCTGTCTGCTACAGAAGATTTGGGTTGAGTAGATTCAGGGAGGTTGGCTTGAGGGGTTTCAGGAGGGTTGGGGTTTGAAGGGTTTGAAGGATCATCAGGGGAATCATCATCATTTGAGCTGCTATCAGGGTGTTTGATGCCCTTAGCTTTTCTCTCTTTCTCCTCAATGATCTTGTCATCTACCAGCTTTGCAAAAACTTTCTCATCAGTAAGGAATCTTTTTTTCATCACACCAGCAAAGTGTAGTAATCTGCTCTCCTCCACTTGCCACCAGTTTGCACCCTTATCTTGGATGACTTGTGATATCTCCATAATAGTCTTGTCCTTCACATCAACAAGCATCCTCAAATCATGGAATGTCTTCTGAATTCTTGGAAATTCAGCAAGTTGTGGATACAAACTGTCCACAGTAGCCTTGGCTCCACCTCTGAGCATACTTTCATATGTATACTCCTCCTCATCTCCACTAGAATTAGGACTTTGGGTTATAGGGGAGTTGGCTATGGGTTTTCCTAAAATGGCTTCAGGAAGGTTGAGTTCAGGGATATTGGCTTCAGGAGGGTTGGTTGCAATTGAAGGTACTTCAGTTGCTTTTGAGAGCAATGGATCTGAAGGGGCTTTGCGTAAGGGGGTAGGTTCAAAGAGTGCATCTTCTAAAAGTTTTGAGTAGTTGAGCATAGATGAGTCAAGGGGAGAATGCAATCTTGTCTCATCTACTGCTATATCTGCTAGCACATCTATCCCACTTCTTTGTACACTCCCTTCTAGAGAATATCTCTTTGTAAGATTGATAGGGGTGATTGGTTGATTGGTTGGGGTTATGTGGGTTTCAGGGGAGTTGGGCTCAGGGTTCTGAATTTCAGGGATGTTGGCCTCTATTGGTTGACCTTCAGGGACCCTGGATTCTGGAGTTCCAGAACCAGATGAGTTGGTCCTTGATTTGGATTTGGTTCAGCTTTCAGCTCTGCTCTCTCTTAGAGCAAGTTGGAGAGACCTTTCTTCCTTAAGCTCCAACACCTTGTCAGTAGGTTTGGCCCTTCTCTTGCTTGTCCTACTGCTCCCACTTCCTTCACCATCTTTTTCAGGGACAACCTCCCTGATCCTCTTATCACCTCTAGACTTTTGTCTAGTCTCATTATATTTCTGTCTCAACTCTTCTGAATGATCAGAAGGCACACTCACTCCCTCTGCAGCAGCTTCTTCAATCTCAGTTGAAGCTCCTGAATTCTCCTCTGAGGGGATTTGAGACATTTTCCTTGTCTTCACCACTCTGGCCTTTGTCCTCTTTTTCAATTTTGGCTTCTCCGCCACCTTTTCTTCAGTAGGTTTGGCCATAAGCATCCTCCTTTGCTCAGTTTTCTTGCTGAGCTTTCTAAACAGAATCTTTTGGGCTGGGAGGGGCTTTGCAAAAGTTTGCATTTGAGAATAATGGGAAAGTCTTTCACTCAACAAGCTTGCCCTGGTGCAATACTTGAGTTTCCCTTCTAGCACAACCTTATTGTGAGTTTTCACCTTGAACTTGGCCTTTTCCTTCATCATCTCAGACATGATGAAGGTCCTCCAATCAAACTTGATGCCTTTGTCACTAGCATCAATTACTGCAGCCATAATTCTGATTCTTGGATGGCTGACTTGCTCCAAGCTTCCAGTATTGCTCATAAGACTCATAGTGATTACCTCAAATAGATTGAGGAATTTTGGCTTGAGAGCCTTCTTGTTTTGTGTTGAAGAGAGAGGGCCTGGTACTAATAGCCATTCTTGAGCTATTTCATCTTCAAGTCCAGTACCATAAACTTCTGGATTCCTTCCCTCAGAAGGCAGTCCAAAAGCTCCTTCAAGATCTTCTGAAGAGAATTTCACTCTATGAAATCTCTCTTCCTCCTCTCCTTCTGCCACATAGGAAAGTCTGGTGGAAACTTCACCATCTTCTGGCTTGCCTCTCCATTTGAGAAAGGCAAAGAACTCAGCCATGTAGTTTTCCAAGCAAGAACTTGGTCTTCCCTCCATAAACTTCTGCAATCCAGCTCTTCTCAACCATCTCAGGGTTGGTGTAATCTCAGGATCCTCACTTTCAAATGATACTATGGGTTCAAAGTGAAGACTGTTTTTTTTGCTTAAGTATCCAAAATCAAGGTCTAGAGCCTTGTTGGAGAAATCAATGATCATTTCTGGTCTAACTTTGGGAGCCATTGAAGGTTTTCAGAAATGACTTTGGGAGAGTTTTGAGAGATTCTGAAGAAAATGAGCTAGGGTTTCGAATACTTGGGGAAGAAGAGTTTGTGGGGGATCTTAAGACTTGAGAATATTCTAAAAAGAATGTTTGTCAATGAGTTGGTGAGTTTTGTGAGTTTTCAACTGATGTCAAAAATGGAAAACACACTTGGACGACCAGGATTGATTTCAGGGGAGTTGGCCAGTTTTGATCCAATGGTCAAAAACCAATGTAACAGTGAGTTATTGGTTTTATTCAAAACGTGGAAGTTATTTAATATTAGTTAATGGTTGGGGAGTTTTCGAGATAGATCATGGCTTGAAAAGTGTAATGCAAACAAGAGTTAAATCTTGGCATTTAATGCATGGAAAGCGACCTTTTGGGTGGGGGACAAATTATATCCCACAGTGATGATATCTGTAATTGGGATAGGTATCAAGGTAGACAGTGATTACCCAAAATAGGTGCTTATCAAACCAAGGAAATAGTTTGATAGCCAAGACAACTTATCTGACCCCACTAGGACAAGTGTCCTGAAGAGATGTGGACAAATGTCCTGAGATTCAATGGACAAGTGTCCTGAGTAATTGTGATCATCTCTTCTGAACTTCAGTAGACTTGTCCAAGTCTGCTGAAGACCAATTCAGTTACTTTTTCCCATTAACTTTAATGAGTTTTACTTGTCCAACTTCCCTGGATCAAGTAATCTCAACTCTGCTGATAGCTCCAGAAACCTTGCCTCTACAAGTGGCTTTGTTAGAATATCAGTTTTTTGATGATCTGTGTGAATCTTGACCAACTTTATATCCTTCTTCTCCACATGATCTCTAATGAAGTGATGCTTGATGTCCACATGTTTGCATCTTGTGTGCAAGACAGGATTTTGTGATATTGCAATTGCAATATTGTTATCACAAAATATTGGCACTTCAGTAGTGTTGACTTTGTAATCTTTGAGTTGTTGTCTCAACCAAAGGATTTGAGTACAACAACTTCCAGCTGAAACATACTCAGCTTCAGTGGTGGAAGTAGCCACTGTGTTCTGCTTCTTGGAGAACCAAGATATCAACTTGTTGCCTAAGAATTGACAAGTCCCTGAAGTGGACTTTCTATCAATTCTGCAACCTCCATAATCAGCATCTGAGTAGCCAGTTAGCTCAATGTTGTCATCAGCAGGGTACCAAAGGCCTAGATTCTCAGTGCCTTTGAGATACCTCAAAATCCTCTTTGCAGCCTCAAGATGGCTTTTCTTAGGATTTTCTTGGAACCTTGCACAAACACCTACTGCAAAGGTGATGTCAGGTCTGCTGGCAGTGAGATAGAGGAGTGATCCAATGATTCCTCTATACTCAGTAGAGTTGGTTGAAACACCACTCTCATCAGGATCCATCTTCCAATTTGTGTTCATTGAGATCCTTACTGGCTTGCTAGTAGCACACCCAAACTTCTTGATCATTTCTCTGGTGTACTTAGCTTGGTTGATGAAGATACCTTCCTTTGATTGTTTGACTTGAAGTCCCAAAAAGAAGTTCATCAACCCCATCATGGACATCTCAAACTTGCTTTGCATTAGCTTTGAGAACTTCTCACACAGCTTTTCATTGGGTGATCCAAATATTATGTCATCCACATAAATTTGGACAAGCAAGATGTCCTCTCCTTCAGAGATTCTGAAGAGAGTTCTGTCCACAGTTCCCTTGGTGAATCCATGATCCAAGAGGAATTGTGACAGTGTGTCATACCAAGCCCTAGGGGCTTGCTTAAGTCCATATAGAGCCTTCTTCAGTCTGTAAACTTGGTTTCCAACCTCAAAACCTGGTGGTTGCTCCACATAGACTTCTTCTTTCAAGACTCCATTCAGAAAGGCACTCTTGACATCCATCTGGTACACTTTGAACCTCTTGTGGGCTGCATAAGCTAGAAAGAGCCTTATTGCTTCTAGCCTTGCCACAGGTGCAAAAGTCTCATCATAGTCAATGCCTTCATGTTGGCAATAACCCTTTGCCACTAGTCTTGCTTTGTTTCTGACAATCACATCATTTTCATTCTTCTTGTTCTTGAACACCCACTTTGTTCCAATAACATCTTGATGTGAAGGTCTGTCCACCAGCTCCCATACTTCATTTTTGGTGAATTGATTCAGTTCTTCCTGCATGGCGGTGATCCAATTGGCATCTTGAAGGGCTTCTTCAATGTCACTTGGTTCTTGCTCTGACAAGAAACAACAGAAAAGAGCACTTTCACCATGAAATCTCCTTTTTTTGACTCCTATACTTGGATCACCAAGTATTAGATCAGTAGGATGGTCAGACAACCAAGTCCTTCTTTTTCTGATCTCTTCAGTAGAGTTGTCCTCTACTGAAGTTGAGTCATTTAGATCATAAAATTCAGGATAATTGAATGCAGGATCTAATTCAGGATCATAATCAGGGGTGTTGTCCTCAATGTCAGGGACATTGGCATTTTCAACATTTTGAGTTCCCCCTTGATTATTTGATCCATTAACTACCTCAGCAAGAACTGCTTCTTCATTGGTAGTTGTTACCTGGATGTGAACTAGGATTGGATCATTCAGTTCACCATTTCCTACAGTGGGATTTGCCTCAGGAAGGTTGCCTTCAGGATTGTTGTCCAAAGTGAAGTTTTCAGGCAGGTTGGCTTGGACAACATCTATGAATTTGGTGTCTTTGTCTTTTAGGCTCAGTCTGGTTATCCTCTGTGTGATTTCCTCTGATTCTAAGTTCTCATTCCTGAACTCATGAATAGATTCATCAAACGCAACATGAGGTGTTTCCTCCACAATAAGGTTTTTCTTGTTGTAGACCCTGAAAGCTCTACTAATTTGAGAATATCCAAGGAATACCCCCTCATCAGCTTTGCTATCAAAGGCTTTCAACTGTTCTTTCCCATTATTATGTATGAAACACTTGCAACCAAAGATGTGAAAGTATGATACTTTAGGCAATCTTCCTTTCCAGAGTTCATAGGGGGTTTTGCCTTGCCCCTTAGTGATCAAACATCTATTTTGAGTATGGCATGCAATGTTTATAGCTTCAGCCCAAAACCTCTTAGGTAAGTTTGAGTCACCAATTAAGGTCCTAGCAGCTTCTTTTAAGGTTCTATTTCTCCTCTCTGCAACTCCATTCTGTTGGGGAGTTCTAGCTGCTGAGGTTTCATGAGCTATTCCATTAGATGTGCAATACTCATTGATGTATGGATTTATGAACTCAGTGCCTTTATCAGATCTTATCTTGATAATGCTAAGGCTTTTCTCATTTGACAATCTCTTTAGAAGTTCAGGCAGTTTGACTTGAGTTTCCTTCTTATTAAGGAGAAACACTACCCATGTGAACCTAGAGAAGTCATCTACTACAACCAATGTGTATTTTCTACCATTTATGCTTGCAGGGGTAATTGGTCCAAATAAGTCCATATGTAATAATTCAAGCACCCTTTCAGTGGAGATGACTGGTTTTCCTTTGAATGAGGCTTTAATCTGTTTTCCTTCTTGGCATGGTTTGAAAACATGCTCCTTAATGAAAACCTCATTAGGTAGTCCTTTAACTAATGCATTTCTAGCAATCTTGTTCATTGTTTTGAAGTTCAAGTGGTTTAATCTCTTATGCCATAACCAGCTTTGTTCACTAGAACTCTTTGCAATGAAGCATGCAGCATCAGTAGACTTGTCCCAGTCTGTAAAATACACATTTCCTTTCCTAGTTCCAGTCAATAGAATTTGTTGAGTCTTATCTTTGATTAATCATTTTCCACTAGAAAACTCAACATTGAAATCTTTATCACAGAATTGACTGATACTTAGGAGATTATACTTGAGACCAGCCACATAAGACACATTGGATACTTTGATGTTACCAATCATCAAAGTACCATAACCTTTTGTTGTAGCTTGTGAGCTGTCTCCAAATGTGACATTTGGGCCTTCTTTTTCAATAAAATCAGTGAGGAGTTCCTTGTTTCCAGTCATGTGCCTTGAGCAACCACTGTCAAGGTACCATGCTGACTTTTTGCTCATGCTCCTCTTCTTGTGGCCCATTGGTACCTGCAATTAGATTGGTTTAGGTACCCTTTGATTTTTGGGTCCTGAGAGGTTAGCTGTACCTTTAGGAACCCAAACTTGCCTAATAACCCTGATTGATTCAAGGTGGCTAAGTTGTCTTCCTCTAGCATCTACATACACTGTCTTTCCCTTAAATGCCTTGGGGAAAGTATGTGTTAATGTGTTAACTCTGGAAGTTTCAGGAGAGTTGTCAAATCTCCTGAACTTATGAGTTCTTTGTGCTACTTGAGGGAATCTTTGAGGAAAGGCTTTCTTATGACCATTACCCTTTGGCATGAAGGGTTTTGGTTGTCTCATTTTATTTTGCCTTTGAGGATAGTTGTCCTTATTTCCCCCTTTTTGATGAAGCCAAAACTACTTAAACATTCACAGATCAGTAGTTATGATATATAGTCATTCATATCAGTTCATCAAATCAAAAATCAGATTCATATTCAAACTAAGATCAGATATATCACATATTACAAATAAGTCACATAATCACAAAAATACTAAATAAAGAAAATAAAGATAAGGTTTAGAAATGTTATCTTCTTCAGCATAGTCCTTCATCTTCAGCCTTTATTTGGAATTCTGAATGCCAAGTACATTCTGTTCTTGATATCCATCATGTGCTTAAGATCAGTTATGCCTTCATCTTGAATAATCTTTGAAATTATGTTTCCAATCTCTGAGTAATCTGGTTCTCCATTCTCTAGCCTTGGAGGATCCCAAACAGGTTCTTCAGGACACAAGATCTGAATACCTACACCAGCAGCTACTAACAAAATATGCTCCCAAAAATTCCTTGCTAAGTTCATCATGAACTCATCAAAGTCATAGTACATATCTTCCTTGCTAGAATGGTCACCAAATTTCTTCACTATGAAATTAACAATCTGCCATTTCTTTTTCAAATTATTCCAGTATTCCATATCTTCTGGATCAACCACAAATTCCATGAATTCTTCATCCAGAACAGTTCCAACAGACTTAGACTTCATTTTCCTTTTCAATGCAGCAACCTTATTATCAAACTTTTTTCTTGTAGCTTCTGCATCTTTCAACTTTTGTTTTCTAATCTGTTCATCTGTTCTTTTCTCAGCCAACTCAATTTTCTTCTGAGCAAGCATCTGATTATGCTTCTCAATTGCTTCAGCCATCTGCACATCACTTGGCCTACTATCAGTAACAACATGTTTCAACTTGATTTTAGACCTGGTAATCCTTCCAGTCTCTTCAGCCTCTTCTTCATCATCAACAATGAGTTTCCTTTTCCTTTTTCCAGAAGAAGATTCAGCAATGTGTTTCTGAGTAGCAATTTCTTGAGTTTCAGAATCAGGATTTTGTTGTCTTAACTTCAGACTAATGATTTCTTCTTTTAAATCATCAATGCTAGCTTTCAGCTCATCTTGACTTACAACCAATTGAGCTTGTTGAATTTGAGTCTGCTCCATCACTTTCATCACTTTTTCTTCCCCCTTTTTGGCTTCATCCTGCCAATCTTTCAAGGGTGTTAAAAGTAGCTCAACTTTCTTTTGCAGCTCAGTAGAAAGTTTCTTCTCTTGCAATCTATGCAGATCATAGATCTTTGACATCGTGAATTCCATTATCTTGTCATAAGAAGAAGAAGCAGTCAAACTTTCCAATTTCTCAGTGGCTTGTTGAAATTGTTTCAAAGTAGCCTCCAGCTTGCTTTGTAACTCTTCATTATGCTTTTTCAACATCTCAAAGCTAGAGTTATCTTGCCTTGTCTCAGCAGGAACATCTCTTACTGTCTCATCAAGCACAGTATTCTCATCAGCAATGACTGGTGTGCTTTCCAACTCATCAGCACCCAAGTCTTGTTCCACTAAGACTTCAGTTTCTTCAGCTACAACTGTTTTCTCAAACATCTCAGTTGCATTGGTATCAGCTTCATAGTCAGCTTCCATATCAGCTTCATAATCAGCTTGATTATCAGAATTTCTAACTTCAGCATCATCAGCTTCCATGTTGACATCAGTATCAACATTTACATCAGTAGGCTTAACCAAAGAATATTTGCAACCAGTTATTCTTTCAATCAACTGAATAACAGATTCAAGGGTGAACAATTCAGTGTATGAATTAACACATGCAGCTTCTCTTTGTTCTTGTTCCCAGTCATGGAACACAGATAAGCCACCCATACCTTCACCTACAATCATCAGCTGATCTAGACCTATCCTTCTAAGATATACCCAAGTACCTATCCTTAGAAGTTGCTCAAAAGATCTAGTGCTGTCATCTAAACCATGAAAACTTTTGAGAAGAGCATTTCTCAATTTGAATCTTATCCTCTCTTCCTTATCACAAACAGGATAATCCATCAAGAACACTGAATCAGGTTGGATAATCTCAGGTTCTGGGGAAGAGGTAATCTCGATTGGTTCAGAGGAAGGTATATGTTCATGCTCAGTAGAGTGATCATGAACTGGTTCAGGTTCAGGTTCAGGAGAGAAATGAGGAGTGGGATTTTGGTGAGGACTCGATTGGGGAGTGGAATGAAAAGAAGTGTTCTGAGGGGTTGAGTGAGGAGTGTTCTGATGAATAGGAGAGTAGTGAACTGACTCCTCAGAACAGGAAGGTTCAGCTTCAAGGGGTTGGGCTTGGATAGAATGAGAGGTTGAGGGAGTAGGGGTAGTGTTCTTGAGGACTCTTCTGGGTCTAAGAACACCAGACACTTTAGTTCTCTTATGTGAAAGAATGAGGATCGAAGAACTTACCTCTTGATCCACATAAGACTTTTTCACAATAGCAACCGACTCTTCTGACTTTTCAGAAACGGCCCTAGCTGATCTACCTCTTCTTAATCCAGCTCGGTGAGGATCATGCCTAGCCTTCGATCTCATTTCCGGCTCATCATTGTCAGAACGGAACATCGAACCACCAGATTCTTGAGGTTGAGGACGATTCCTCTGTTCTTGTTCAAATAGTGTGGACTCCTTCTTGAACAAAAACTTGCCCTGATGAAATCTTTTCGGAGGACTCCAATCCACCTTCTTCTCAACTAATTCAGGCAATAGGATGCTCAATTTACTTCCAAAACCCATCTACGATTTAATGGAAAATTTTCTAGAGACTTCATCAAACAACACTTTTTCCTTTTCAGCCAGCAATCTGCCCAACATAAATCCTTGCCAATCACCATCAACGCGATCAGTGATTGCGGCCATAATACGAATCTTGAGATTAATGAGGGCATCTTGACTGAAATGTTGCCCTAACAAGCATTTTCCGGCAATGTCCATCAACAATTGAAGACCTTCTGGAAGAATATCCTTCTTCAAATTGGTGAGTGTCACTGGGTCAACATTCAACCATCTGCCCACGCGAGCCTTTTCTTGCCCTGCCATATAGCTCAGAATGTCTATTGGCCCTCCGGGTAGATTGAAAGCAATTCCTAGGGTTTCTCTGGAAATAACAACCCTGTGACCCGAAACTATCGATCGAATGCTGTTCGAATCACCTTGCACCTGTAGGAAGAATTCCATCGCCTCAGGTTCTTAAACCTTCATGGGAAATGATTCTAGGTACTTCCTTAGCCCGCATTCTTCACACATGGTAAGAATGGCTTGATTCTCTGCTTTTTGACGTCTGGTGAAATACACAGAGTTTTCAACGAAGATTCCTTTCTCACGCATCCATCTGGTTGAATCAAAAGTACCTACGACTTCATTTTCTTCGTTAAGAATATCGATAATCGCCATAGAGTAAAAGAATGTAGAAGAGTGGATGAAAGAGTAAGGAGAATCGAGAAACTTGAGCTTAGAGAATTTGCAGAAAGATTTTAAGTAATGAAGAAGAAGAAGTTAATGTGATCGTGTTAATCTAAAATCAAAGCAAATCTAGGGCTTGGATTGATTTTGATTTCCACGTTGTGTGGATTGGATTGAGTTTTAGAAAAAGTGTAAATTGGAAAAACGTTCCAGATTCATAACATCTCAATTCCAATTTGGAGCCAACTTATGTTGATAAATACACCTTTTAAAATTAGGTTAAAAATAGAGGAGTGTATTAATCTTCTCTATAAATAATCTAACTTTAAACAGACCTTGACTTAGAAGTACTCTAAGGCAAAATACTGTTCTGATGTGTATCAGCACAGTTGTTTTCCATACACACTATACTTCAATTTCTTACTTACACTATTTTGAAATTTACTTATCTGGGTTCAGCTGAGTACTGTGATCAGCTGAGTTTGAAGATCAGCTCAGTAGTTGGATCAACTCAGTAATCCTCAGATTAGTTCCCCAACTCTTCTGATTTTCACCTTATTGAATGCACATCTGTTCTGAGTGTGACATGCAGTGTTGATTGCCTCAGCCCAGAACTTCTGTGGTGTGTTGTACTCTGCAAGCATTGTTCTGCATGCTTCCTTTAGTGTTCTGTTTCTTCTCTCAGCTACACCATTTTGTTGGGGTGTCCTAGCTGCACTTGTCAAATGCTGAATTCCAGACTTAGAACAAAATTCTTTAATATAGCAGTTTATAAATTCAGTCCCCTTGTCACTCCTGATCTTGACAATGGGCTAACCCTTTTCTACTTGCAACCTCTTTAACAGATCTGGTAGTTGGGTTTGTGTATCACTCTTTCTGTGTAAGAAGATTGTCCAAGTGAACTTTGAATAATCATCTACCACAACCAAAGTGTACCTTCTACCATTCAGTGTAGGGGGTTTTATTGGACCATGTAGATCCATGTGCAAGAGTTCTAGGACTCTACAAGTAGAAAGAGTGGGAATTGACTTAAAGGAAACCTTTACCTGTTTACCTTTTTGGCAAGCATCACACACTTGTGATTTGAAATAGATTTCATTAGGGATACCTTCAACAAGGTAGTTTCTTGCAATCTTGTTAATAATCTTAAAGTTCAGATGACATAAGCGTCTGTGCCATAGCCAACTGATTTCTTTAGGACTTTTAGAAAGAAGGCAAGCATCCCTAGGACAACTATTCCAATTTACAATGTAGACACTGCCCTGTCTAACTCCAACTAGTAGAATTGTATGAGTTCTTTTATCCCAAATTTCACATTTGGTGCTTTTGAAGTAAACTTTGTAACCCCTGTCACAAAATTGAGAGACAGATAACAAATTATATTTTAGACCTTCAACATATGAGACATCTTGAATCTCTACATCTCCATTCTTGATGTATCCAAATCCTTTAGTGATTGCCATGGAACTATCTCCAAAGATCACTTTTGGTCCTTCCTTTTCATGATAGTCAGAAAGAAGAGTCTTGGTACCAGTCATGTGGTGAGAACACCCACTGTCTATGTACCAAGTTTCTCCAACTGAACCACCTTTCTTGTAAAGATCCAGTCGACCCTGCAAGTAGTGATCTTAATAATTTAGGTACCCTTTCTTTACTGGGGTCCTTGGGGGTTAGCATTAAGAGGTATCCAAATAAACATTGAAGATTTGAATAACTGAGACCTCTTAAGTTTTCTACCATGCTTATCACATAACAGTACTTTATTGACCTTATCCAAATTATCAGCAAACTTAGGATCTATTTTTCTGAGATAGCCTTTCCTTGGTTCTATCCCTTTTTAGGAAGATCTGTATGTCTGTAATAGTTTGCATATGGCCTAAAAGCCCGTGGACCATACGGCTTATAGATGCGTTTTGGTCTTTCCTCTCCAATGATATCATAAGATAAAGGTGGAGGATAAAGAACAAGTTTGTTATGATAATGAGGCACAAATTTCCTAGGTTTAGTTGAGTACAGCTGAGACTGCCTTATAAAAGGAGGTCTAGGCTGTTTCCAACTAGCCTGAGTTTGTCTTGACCTACTGTTCTGAGTCTGCCTCTTCTGATTCCAGGACTTTTCAACTCTGGTCAGGGGAGTAGAACTCTTCTGGTATGGTCTTGACTGTACTGGTCTAGATCCATTCTTCTGATTACCATTCTTGGTAGTAGGAGGAATGTATTTAGACTGTACTTTGAATTTTGGATCATTATCATAAGTCATAGGTTCTTTTCCTTTATCTAATTGCAAAGAACTTGAACTAGCTCCAGTAGTGTTCTTAATGCCTGAAGTAGAGGGACTAGGCAGATCAGTACCTATTCCACTCTTGTCATAAGGAGCTCTGTATCTGTCTGATAGTGTTTGATTAATCTTAGAAGAGTTAATCATATCAGATAGCTTCAGATCCATGCTCAGTACTTTAGATTCTAAGAATCTATTGCGCTCTTCAAGTTTTTCACATTTAATCTTTAAGTCATTGAACTCATTTGTCTCTTTAGCTTGTGTATAAAGCATACCCTGATATAACTTATCCATAGATGCATACTTATCTTTGAGTTGAGACAACTCTTCTGATAGTCGTGCATTTAGAACAGTTATATTAGGATCCACTTGCATTTGAGTTTCTCTAAGACTCATGATTTCTTGCCTTAAAGATATGTTCTCATCACTGATTTCCATGAATGCTTTGTTAGCTGGTAGGAGGTCTTCTTCATTCATTCCATTGGAATGGTGAAAACTACTCCCTACACTACTATCAGCAGTGTCACATAAATCAGAATGAGAATCAGATTCATCACAAGATTGAAAAGATGTGACAGATGATACCTCATGATCTATTTTTGCCATCATGACTAGTCCATCATCTGCAATGAAGACTTCTTTCTCACAGCTTGAAGAGTAATCAGAAGAGGAAGATGGCAACTCATCTGAATCCGTATCAGATTCATTGTTAGCCACCATTGCCCTCTTACCCTTTGCATATTTGCGATCTCTCCTTGCTTTCCTTTCTCTTCTGTCTTCAGCACTCAGATCAGGACATTCATGGATGTAATGACCTGGCTTTTCACAGTTATAACACAGAGGTTCATTAGTAGAACGTTTAGTAGGAGAGTGATATCGGTTCCTGTCCTTTCTATCAGTAGAGTTTCTATCCTTCCTATCAGCAGAGTTCCTATCTCTTCTTTTCTCATTAGAGATCTCATCTCTCCTTTCAGAAGATTTGTGATCCCTTCTAGTCCTAGAAGAGTCCCTGTTATTAGAGCCCTGAGTGTCCTTATAGAATCTTTTGTATCTACCATAACGTTTGTTAAGTTTGTCAAACCTCTTAATCATTAAGTTCAACTGATCCTTAAGATCCAGATCAGTACTCTCTAGTTCATCTTTTATGCTTGAAGACTTAGACATAGATGATCTAGGCTTCTTAGAGGTAGATGCCTTAAGTGCAATGCTCTTGGAGATTTCCTTAACCTTATCACCACTTACTATTGGATCCTCTTCATCCAATTCGAACTCATGTGCCTGAAGGGTTTGGAAGGTAGTTTCAGCAGACTAGTTATCTATATCCTGAGTGTTTTTAATGATCAGTGTGACCATTTTCCACCTTTCATCTAAGGCTTTAAGGATACGTAAATTGATCTCCCTATTGGTATAAGTCTTACCTAAAACATCCAGATCATTCATAATCTTTGTAAAACGAGTATCGAGCTGGTCTATTGTTTCACCAGTCTTGATTTTAAATGATTCGAACCTCTGGACAACAGTGGATAGTTTGCTTTCCTTTATAAGAGAAGTTCCCTCACAAATGATAGCTAACTTGTCCCACATCTCTTTGGCAGATTTACATTTAACCACTTTACCAAGATACTCGTTGGGAAGGGTGTGCAAAATGTAATTCTTGGCCAAGCTGTCTAGATTGTTCTGCCTCATTTCCTCAGTAGTTAAATCTAACCTGGGTTTTGGCACGAGAACACCAATGGCTTTTGAAGGCTCCAGAGTTGCAGTGTTGGGTATCATGGTAGTAATAGGCCCTTCTTTGATCACAGACATCATTAGATCATGGGTTGAACTAAAGATGCCCTCCATCCTTAGCTTCCAATAATCGTAATCTGCAACCTTGAACTTTGGAAGTTTATTGATGTTAGTTTCTTCCATGATAGAGTAGACAGTTAAGATCAGTAGTATGACAAATAGGTCAAGATAAGCAAGTAAGATCAAGAAACAATTAACAGTAATGAGAAACAGTTAGACTTTCCCCAAAGTCTACAAGGTTATCAAGAAACAGCAGTCCAAAGAACTACTGCTCTGATACCACTTGTTGGTCCCAAAAGTTGAGTTAAGATTGAGTAAGCTAAGAAAAAGTCTAGAGGGGAGGGGTGAATAGACTTTTCAAATTCTATCAAAATATCAGAGTTTAAGTGCGGAAATACGTTCTGTACAGTACTGTTCTTAGAATCAGCTCAGTACTTAACAGTTAGCTTTTATACTCAACTTTTCTTTAAATCTTTTCTTTAGAAAACTTACTGTTCTTGTTTCAACAAATATATCAACAGATAATCAAAACAGATAATAAAGAACACAAGATTTTATAGTGGTTCGACAAATGTCTACATCCACTCTCACAACTCCAGTTGCGATGTTTTATTACTCTTATCTCTTGAGTACTTGTTGTTTAGAGTCCCAAGATTAAGACTTTGATCTTGTCGATTATACCACCAGGTATATCTTCGATCTACTAGTAATTTCACAAGTAACTAGCACACTTGTTTACAACAATACAAACTTAAAATGAAAAGTAAAACTTCTCTTTGCAGTATCCTTTGTTTCTTCAAATCAGATCTGTGGCTTCTCTTCAGTTCTTGATCTTCAACTCTGTGAGTGCTTGAATACTTGAATGCTTCTTGATTGCTCTTGAATACTTTGAGTAGTAGTAGTTTCAGTAGTCTTTTCAAGTAGAAGATCACACGGTATTTATAAGCAATAGTAAGACAGTTAGCAGTTTGTGAACTAACTCTCAACTAACTCATAACCGTTTCTTGTTGTGTTGGTCCCTGAACGAGTAGTGAATGGGTTTAAAGTCTAGAGGGGAGGGGTGAATAGACTTTAAAACTTTTTCAAACAGAGTTGGGAACCTCTTCTGATTGCTATGTCAACTGGACTGCAAGTCTGCTGGTCCAGATGACTATAGTGATCTGACTGAGGGGGTTATATGCGGAATTATGGTGGCCCTGGTTTAGACTCGTTCTTGTAACTTGTTTTACTTAATGAAAATACTCAGCTGATGCTGGTTTGAAAGTTATGGCCTTGTTTTGAAGAGTGTTGAAATCACAGTATGCACTATATAATAATGAATGTAAAGGCAGAAATGTAAAGTGCAGAAAGTAAATAACACCGGATTTATAGTGGTTCAGATATACGTTCCTACGTCCACTCTCACGTCCTAACGTGATGTTTAATCCCTTTAATTTCAACAAATTACAAGGGTCTTGACCTTTATAGTCCCAAGGTTAGGACTTTGAGATCTGAGCCGTCCTAACAGCTACGGTCTCCACAAGTGATTGTAAGCACTTGCACTTTAAGGGGTTTCAAAAACTTTAACCTTTCGGTGAGGGTTTGGGGTTTTTGAGGTGTATCCAACTAATGGTTCAAGCTTATAATTTGCTTAACCACTATGCCTAAAACAATTGATATACAATATGAACAGGTTTCAGGTTCTTAAGGGTTGGATAGAAATCACTTAAGAGCTATAGATAATCTAATGGTTTCTGGCTCTTTTGAGAATTCTTAGAACTGTATGGCTTTAGCTTTGATTGCTTGCTTGGCTTGTTGAATTCTCTCTTGTGACTTCTTTCTTGTGATTTCTCATCCTCTTGTATTTATAATGGAGATTGGTTGCAACTAGCCGTTGGAGTTGACTAGCCGTTTGAGCAATCTTTCCATAATAGCTTGATTCCTTGATTCCAGCCGCTTGATTGCTTCAATCCTGGGATCATGTCAATCTTTTAAATAAGGTAGGTCTTCGTTTGAATTGCAAGATGACTTGGGAATCAGCCGAGTCCTGGAAGAGCACATAGTCTTCTGATCTGTACTTCTAGTCTTCTGACTACTCTTCTGGCCTTAGGTCTTCTGTCTTCTGATATCAGACGAGTAACACTCTTCTGATCTGGAAATTCTTTGTAATGCTTTTAGGCCATCTTCAATCTGGGACTCCATCAGATAGGTAGGTATACAAGCACCTTAACTTATCTGGTCTTCAAGGATCTTCTAGTCTTCATGTCTTCTACTCTTCTCATCTTGAGGATAGGCATGTAAGCCAGGACTGTGCTGATCAGCTGATATCAATACAGTTGATCACACAAGACTAGTCTAAGATGTTCTATACAAGTCAGCTGATCCTATTACATTTATAAACTCTAAGTGTTTTGGCCATCAAAACTATTCTAACATCAAGTGGGGCTTAGGATGAATTTATATCCCAACAATTTCCCCCTTTTTGATGAAGCCAAAACTATACTTGATAAGTGCTCTTAATGAATTAAGATAAGAGTTTATATCATGCTAAGACTTGAAGTATCTGATGAAGACAATGAGAGTTTGTCTTGTAAGCAAAAAGAACTAGAACTTGAATATAGATAGAACTTTTACAGATTACAAGTAATAGTTTCTTTAAACTTCTAAGCTAGTCTTCATCAGGTCTTCTGATCTTCAAATGCGGTAGGCAAGGTACAGACGAGCTCGAACTTCTTCCATGTGCTGTACATCTGTAACATTCTCCTCTTCATAGATCTTGTACAAAATCTTCTTGATTTCTATCATGTTGACTCTTCCTGAATCCAGAAGGGGTGCATCCCATTTGGGTTCTTCAGGAGTTAAGATTCTGCAGTTTTCAAGTCCTTTGGCTGTCTTGACAATTTCTTCCCAGAACACTGGATCTTCAATGTTCATGAACTGATTGAACTGGAAGAATTCATCTTCATAAGTTGGGAGAGGGCCAAATTTCCTTACTATGTGGTGTTGAATTTGCCACTTCTTCTTTAGGGGATACCATCTTGGTAGCTCATCTTGAAGGGCTAAGTAATCCACATAATTGCTATCAAACACCAGGACACTGTATTCTTTTGCTCTGTCCTTCATCATTTTCCTGAGTTTGGCAATTCTTCTTTCAAATTTGGCTTTGACTGCCTTCGCATCATTCAGCTTCTTTTGCTTAAGCTCTTGAGCTTCAAGCAACTTCTTTTTCTTCAACTCTAGAGCCTCTTTCTGTTCTGCAGTAGGCTCTGCTGGAGTTGATTTCTTGCTGGTCTGAGCTGTCTGGGCTTGCTCATCTGCCTTTCTTTTCCTTGTCATTCTCTTTTCAGGGACTTGTTCTTCAGGAGCAGTGATCTGAAGAGTCTTGGCAGGAGCTTGAGTGGGTGCTTGAGAGTCTTCTTGAGCAATTTCTTTGCCTTTGCCTTTTTCTTGCTTGTTCTTGATTTTGCTCTTTAAACTACTCAATGTTTCATTCAGCTCATCTTGAGATACTACCATTACAGCATGTTGTGCAGTAGATTTCTCAAGAGCTCTTATCAACATATCTTCCCCCTTTTTGGCTTCAGCAAGTGCAACCGAAAAAGGCTTCATGGCATTCATGATTTCCACTTTCAGAGTTTGTTTCAATGCCATGGCATTGACCTTGTTGACAGCAGTAATGTGGGATATACTGTGTTCCATGACATGAGAAAGAGAATTGGTGGAGGAGGCAGCTTCGAGCTTTTCTGCAAGTGCTTCCAACTTGGCTGCTGTTTCCTTCAGTTGAGTCTGCAGTTTCTCATTCTCCTCTGCAGCTGTTTTAAGAAGAGCTTGTCCTTCAGTGGCTCTTGCTTCAGCATCCTCAATTCTTGTCTTGTAGGTGGTCTCCATGCGGTGCATCTCATCAGTGTAAAGATCAGCAAACCTTTTGGAAGTGTCGGCTGACAACTTCTGATAGGTACTCAAGTATTCTCCTATCTGCTGATGAAGTGCTTCACCAAACTTGTCTTCAATGTCAATAATTTGGTCATGAAGACGAGTCTTCTGATCCCTTGCAGCTTTCTCAACATATCTTCCTAGCTGCATGCCTAAACCTTTCTCAAAGTGCAAGTCTATTGCAGCTTTGACCTGGGAGCAGATGTCTGCTGTATGGTCAACAGATGGGGTAGAAGTAGAGGGTGTACCTTGAGGCTTTGGATGAACAATTACTGCTTTGCCTCTTTCTTCGGCTGATAGGTACTCCTCATTGAGGAAGCAGGTAGTGGCATTTGTCAGATGGGTCATCATTCGTCTGCCTGGATCCTCTTGATTGGCAATGAAGTGAGTCAGTTCGTCTGAAGGTCTGAAGTGAGCTGGTATTCTGACTACTTCTCTTTCAATCTCTTCTTTGTCAGCTGGTGCAGCTGAGTCTTCAGCAGGGGCAGCTGAGTCTTCCACCAAGGCTGGTGCAGCTGATTCCTTCATCTTTGCTTGTTCAGCTGTCTGCTGATCCGATGAACCTACTGGGATAGGGACATCAGCAGTGGAGACTCCTAGGATCCGGTTGCAGACTGCAGTTAGTGCCTCATCTGATAGCAGCTGAGCAAAGGATTGAACTTGAGCAACTTCCTTTTGCTCCATCTCCCAGTCGAGGAAGTTTTCCTTTCCTCCCATTCCTTCCATGACCTTAAGAAGGTCATCTACATCATCTCTTCTGAGCTCAATCCAAGTGCATACCCTAAGCACTTGTTCAAACTGGATTGAAGTCTCATCAACTCCAGGGATGGTGGTCTTGAGCAGGTTGGCTATCTTCATCCTCATTATCTTTTCTGTTTGGCACATGGGGTAGTGCACCATTCTGAACTGAGGTTGAGAAGGACCAGGTTGAACCAGGTCTTCTGGTGCCAAGTCTTCTAGAGCAGAAGGGACAATGATGGTAGGGGTTTGGGTAGTTGGGGCATTTTCCTCTGCTGTGTGAGTATCAGCAGGGATTTGGGAAGTGATTTCTTCTTGTTGGGTAGGAGGTTGGGATTGATCTTCAGTAATTTGTTCATCAGCAGGGTTATGGGTCTGCTGGTCTGGTTCAGTTTCTTCTTGAAGATCAGTAGGTGTTTGAGCTTGATGATCTTGGACATTTGCTGTTTGAATATCAGCAAGGATTGTGGATATAATCTGAGTTTGATCATCAGCAGGTTGTGTGGAGGTGGTCTGAGGTTGGTTGTCTGCTGTTTGAACATCAGCAGGGTTAGGCTGGGCTTGTTCCTCTGCTGTGTGAGTATCAACAGGGATTTGGGCATCAGTGTGTGAGGGTTCAGATGGGTTGGTATCATCAGAAGGGTTGAAGGATGAAATAGGGGCTATGCTCATTGGAGTAGGGAGCCTGGATTTCTTGGCTTTCTTTGTGAAAGAAGAAGTGTTCTTCTTTCTCTTCTGACCCTTTGATAGTTTAGAAGGTGTGAAAGTGAGAGAGGGGTTAGAAGTACCTGCCTTTTTCAAAGGAGAGGCAGTGGGAGTGACATCTGAATCAGATGGGGAGATGAGCCCTAATCTGATCAGATATCTTCTTTGTGCTAAGGTCTGATTGTCATCATCATCCTCTTCAGCAACCTTCTTTTGAGCCTCTTCTTTCGATGGCTCCTCTTCTTCTTCAGCAGCAGAGTTATGAGTGGACTCTTCTGCCTTTTCAATAACATCTTTGGAAGATGCTTCAGCTAACAGCTTCTTCCTCTCTACTTTCAACCTTGCTGCCTCAGCAAGAGCGTCCTTCCTTAAATAATATTTGGAGATGTGGAAGGTCTTGTGAGGTCCCATCTTGTACTTTCTTGGGAGTACTTCTGGAAGGATGATACTCAGCTTGTTGACAAAGCTGACAATTGAGGTTACCTTCCATTCTCTTGATTGAAGGTCCAAAGTCACCTTCTTGGCTTCAAGAGCAATTCTGTCCAAGAAAAGCCCTTGCCAGTCTCCATCAATCTGATCCCAGATTGCAGCCATAACTCTAACCTTCAAGGTGGTAACAGCATCATGGCTGAAAGTGTTACCTAGCAACATCTTGCCTGCTATATCCATCAGGGTTTGAAACTTAGGTTCTAATTGGGATTTCTTGAGTCCAGAGGCATCAGCAGCCTTGATTCTCCCATCAGTGAACATCTCCATGTATTCTTTCTCCTTACCCATAATATAGTTGGAGATATTGATCTTCCCCCTTGATAAACCGAAAAGTTCCTGAAGGATTTCCCTTGTTACCTTGACCCTGTGTCCACCCATGACACTTTCGACATAAGATCCCTTCATCACAGCGTTTGCATAGAAAGCCAGCACATCTTGTTCATAAACATTGGTGGGTGCTGCTTCCAGAAAATCTCGAAGGTTGAGGTTGATGCAACGGAGAAGGATTTCCTTGTTTGCAGCTGTGTGTTTGCCCTTGAAAAACAAAGCATTCTCTGTGAACATCTTCATTTCCTTGGACCACTTTGCAGTATCCAAGGTGCCAGTGCTCTTGGTCTTCTCGTCGTAAATTTCAATGATTGCCATAGTATATTTCGAGTGTTAGGGTTTTGAGAGCTTGAAAGAAATTTGCAGAACGAGAGAGTATTGAAAGCAATAGGGTATTGTGAGCGAAAGGGTTTGGAAGAGGTTTAAGGGTGTGTATATATACTCCAACAAATCTTGATCTAACGGTCAGATTTGGGTTTAATTGTGGAGTAGAGCCCAAGATTTTCCTTCTTTGATTTCGGGCCTTCCTTTAAATTTGCCGGCTGAATTTGCCATGTGGCAACAGTTGATTTGCTGGCAATTTGATAATTGAGTATTAATGACATCATTACCAAAAATAGCCGTTGTGACTAATTTTGTGGCAAGAATTGATCATCAAGGCCGTTTTTTTATAAGTGAATTGCATTCCTTATATAGGCCAATTTGTTTAATTACATTCAGGAATAATCTAGAATGAATTACATGATCAAAGATAGTCATTGAACTCTAAAATCAAATGATCTGGTCAGCAGAGTGAAGTCTTCTGATTTCTTCAAGAGGTCTGCTGATTTTTCTTGAAAGTCTTCTGGTCAGCTGAGTTGGTCTTCTGATCAGCTGAGTGGAGGATTGAGATTTGCAGAGTAAATCTTCTGGGTTTTGAAGGTCCAACCTGTCTTGGTGGATCCTTCGTTGTTACTGTGATTAGGGGTGTAAGTGAGTCGAGCCTACTCGCGGGCTACTCGTGCTCGACTCGAAAAAAGATCGAAATCGACTCGAAGTTAATCGAGTCGAGTCGAGTTTCGAGCTACTCGAGTAGCTACCGAGTTCGAGCTCATAAATACTTGGCTCGAAAGGCTCGCGAGCCTAATCGAGCTTGAACAATATTTACTATTTTGCCATTAATATATAATTTATATTTATATACGAGTAATCGAGTCGAGTCGAGTCGAGCTCGAGTTTATTTTAGAAAAAAATGTGTTTTAAAATTAATTTTGAAAATTATATAGGTAATCGAGTCGAGTCGAGTCGAGCCGAGCTCGAGTTTATCGAGTTTCTTATCGAGTCGAGCTCGATCTTTAAAATTTTAGGCTCGACCGAGTCGAGTCGAGTTTCGAGCTCCGAGTATAACAATCGAGTCGAGTTTCGAGCTCAGCACTGCTCGGCTCGACTCGGCTCGTTTACACCCCTAACTGTGATGATCCAACCTGGATGATGAATCTTCCAGCTTTATTGTGAGTGGTGATCCAACCTGGTTTGATGGATCTTCCAGCTCGATCTCTGAACCATGTAGGACCATCAAATCAATATGATGATCAGCCTGGATGATATCCCACTGGTTCAGGTTGCCCTTACCATCTGATGTTCCTCATCATCAGATGGGTTGTAGCATCAAATGTGTCCTTTTTGAATTTCTTCGCTACTCTTGAAAGAGAAGGAAGATTGGAAGAGGCTTCAATGGAGTCTGAAGAGAGGGCCATGGACTTAGCCTTCATGTTCTGTTTAGACACAGTAGCTTTTGATAACAAGCTCTCCATGTAGAACTTCCCCCTGGAGAAGAAGCTCTGCTTGCTTGCTACTTAGTCTTCCCCATCTCTCTTTCCTCTAGTTTTCAATAAGGACGTCTCTCTTTCCTCTAGTTTTCATAGGCATACTTGTGTTGAGTAAGCCAAGTGTGCTGATCTGCATCATCTTTATCTTCTGGACAAATCTTCATCTCCTTCACCCAAGACCTTGGTTGAAGGATGATCTCCATTCCATCTCTTCTTTCGATTGTCTCCATCCCTGAAACAGAAAATGATAGTTAGTGATTTGTGTTCTTAGGTGTTCTCATAACTTCCTCCTTTTATAGGGGTAGAAATGAGGTAGTGGAGTGAAAGATGACAAAACTATAGAGTTGATAGGTCTGAATTTCTGAAAAGTTACTTCTTAAGATCAACAATGAGATTCTTGATCTAAGGGTTCACATTTAAAGATATTCAGACTTTATCTTATGGAATGCAGAAATTATAAATTTTTGAGCAAGAGTTATTTGAAATCCGTACAGTGCATGCATACTGTTGAGTCGGTGAGGATGGTGTAATAATCCAACCAAGTATAACTCAATAGTATACTGTATGTATGTATATAAATAAAGTATTTTATGAAGAATAGTTTATTATTATACATAGTATACATTGCTTATAGTAGGGAAATCAAATAACTTTGTTCAAGTCTGCTGTATATATATATATATATGATATGCAATGCAGATTTTAGAGTATTTCATCAAGGATTCTTAAGGTATCATTGATTCCCCCTTGATTAGATGACTCTAAGTTTTCCCTCAGCTTTATTTGTCTTCATTGGGAAAGAACTTACCTGAAGATGAGGGTGTCTATTCACCTCATCTGATCCTCCTAGTCTGCTGCACTTGGGTCAGCTGAGGTTTTCAGCTGATCTTTCCTTCTTCATGTGCTTGGGTCCAGGAGTCCTAAGCTGTAACATAGGGTTTTGAACCTTTCTTCAGCTAGTGGCTTAGTCAAGATGTCTGCTCTTTGGATATCTGTGTGAATTTTCTCCATCTTGATGTCCTTCTTTTCAAGGTGGTCTCTTATGAAGTGGTGTCGAATGTCGACATGCTTGCACCTTGTGTGGAGGACTGGATTTTGAGTGATGGCAATGGCACTGCTGCTATCACAATAAATAGGGACTTCTCTTGCCTCTACATTGTAATCCTTGAGTTGTTGAACTAGCCAGAGCAGCTGACTACAACAACTACCAGCTGCCATGTATTCTGCTTCAGTGGTGGAGGTTGCAACTGAGGTTTGCTTCTTAGAGAACCATGATATCAGCTTGTTGCCTAGAAATTGACAGGTTCCAGATGTGGATTTCCTATCAATTCTACATCCTCCATAGTCTAAGTCAGAATAGCCACTCAATTCTAGATTGTCATCAGCAGGGTACCATAGTCCTAGGTTGACTGTTCCTTTTAGGTACTTGAGAATCTTCCTTGCTGCTTCTAGATGACTTTGCTTTGGGTTTGCTTGAAACCTAGCACATACTCCTACAACAAATGTTATGTCTGGTCTGTTAGCTGTAAGATATAGTAGAGATCCAATCAGTGCTCTATATTCAGCTTGATCAACTGCCTTTCCAGACTCATCTGGTTCCATTTTGAAAGATGTCATCATTGGAATCCTTGCAGTCTTGCTTTGTAGGGCTTTGAATCTTTCTAATAGGCTCTTGGTGTACTTGGACTGGTTGATGAAGATCCCTTCTGAACTCTGCTTGACTTGAAGTCCTAGAAAATAATTCATCTCACCCATCATGCTCATTTCAAACTTTCCTTGCATAAGTTCAGAGAACTTCTTGCACATCTCTTGATTGGGTGATCCAAATATAATATCATCTACATATATTTGCACCATTAGGATGTCTTCTCCTTCTTGTATTCTGAAAAGAGTTCTATCCACTTTGCCTTTTGTATATCCATTGTCAAGTAGGAATTGTGACAATGTGTCATACCAGGCTCTAGGGGCTTGTTTTAGACCATAGAGAGCCTTCTTCAGTCGATATACTTGATCACCTTTTTCAAAACCTGAAGGCTGCTCTACATATACTTCTTCTACCAGAATACCATTTAGAAAAGCACTCTTGACATCCATTTGATATACCTTGAAGCCCATATATGATGCATAAGCTAGAAACAGTCGTATGGCTTCTAATCTGGCTACTGGAGCAAAGGTTTCATCATAGTCAATCCCTTCAGATTGAGAGTATCCTTTTGCAACTAGCCTAGCCTTATTTCTAGTTATCACATCATTTTCGTCCTTCTTGTTCTTGAATACCCACTTTGTTCCCACTACATTGTGGTTTTCAGGACGATCTACCAATTCCCAGACTTCATTTCTTTCGAATTGGTTTAGTTCTTCTTGCATAGCAGTGATCCAATTGCTATCTGTCATTGCTTCTTCTATGTCAGCTGGTTCAATGTTGGATAGGAAAGCACACCAGCAGAACATAGATGATTGTGAGTTCTGATTCAGTTGTCTTCTTGTCTTGACACCTGAGTCAGCTCCTCCTAAGATGAGGTTTGATGGATGGTTGTTTCTCCATGTATGCCTCACAGGAGTATCTGCATTGGATGAGCTTGGATTCTCATCTGATCTAGTGCCATCAGGAGGGTTGACTTGATTAGGTCGATCATCATCTGTATCTTGAGTGTCAAAGAGATCATTCCCCCTGGCATTTGGGATTGGTGCATCTTGATTCTGGTCAGCTTGTCCTGCTTGAGTTTGAGATCTAGTGACAGGTCTATGAGGCTTATCCTCCTCTGGTTCTTCAGGGAAAGGTTCATTGACTTCAATGAACTCATCTGGTTTGGACTTGATCACTAGATGTCTCATCTGATCTGCAGCTGAGTTTGTTTCTACTGCATTCTTTTCACAAGATTCATCAAAAACAACATGAGGTGTTTCTTCCACAAGAAGGGTTCGTTTGTTGAGTACTCTAAATGCTTTGCTAGTTGAGGAGTATCCTAAAAATATCCCCTCATCTGCTTTGGCATCAAAAGCATTCAACTTACTCTTCCCATTGTTGTGAATGAAACACTTACAACCAAATATATGAAAGTAAGATACTCTAGGTTTTCTTCCTTTCCACAGTTCATATGGGGTTTTCTCATGTATTTTATGAATACCTGACCTGTTTTGAGTGTGACAAGCTGTGTTGATGGCTTCTGCCCATAGCTTCTTGGGAGTGGAGAATTCAGCAAGGAGTGTTCTGGCAGCTTCTTTGAGTGTTCTGACTCTTCTTTCAGCTACACCATTCTGTTGTGGTGTTCTTGCTGCACTTGTCTCATGCTGAATACCATTAGAAGTACAATAGGCAATAATATAAGAGTTAATGAATTCAGTGCCTTTGTCACTTCTAATTTTCACAATTGGTTCTCCTTTCTCTACTTGGATCCTCTTCAATAGTTCAGGGAGCTTCTGCTGTGTTTCACTCTTCTTGTATAAGAAGATAACCCAAGTAAACTTGGAATAATCATCTACAACAATAAGAGTGTACTTCCTCCCTGTTAGAGTGGTTGGAGTGATTGGTCCAAAGAGATCCATGTGAAACAGTTCAAGAACTCTGCTGGTTGATGCTGTCTTCTTGGTCTTGAAGGAGACCTTTGTTTGCTTTCCTTGTTGACATGCATCACACACCTGATCTTTACAGTAGAGTTCATTAGGCAGACCATCAACTAAGGATTCCCTTGCTAACTTGTTCATAGTCTTAAAGTTCAGATGACTAAGACGTTTGTGCCATAGCCAGCTGACATCTTTAGGGCTCTTCACAAGCAGACATGTATCCTTAGGACAGTTGTTCCAATTTGCAAGATACATACTTCCCTTTCTAGATCCTGTTAGAAGGTTTTGTTTTGTTCTCTTATCACTTATGAGACACTCATCTTTAGAGAATTTGACTGAGTAACCAGTGTCACAAAAGTGAGAAACAGATAATAAATTAAACTTAAGACCTTCTACATATGATACATCATGTACCTCAATGTCACCATTTTTAAGGGTGCCATATCCTTTTGTGTTACCATGCGCGTTATCACCAAAGAAGACTTTTGGACCTTTCTTTTCTATGTAGTTGGTCAGCAGGGCTTTGGTTCCTGTCATGTGAGTTGAGCATCCACTATCTATGTACCAAGTTTCTCCTGCTAGACCTCCTCTTCTGTATAGGTCCCTCCTTTCCTGCAAGAAAAGTTAAGTCTTAGGTACCCATTTTGTTTTGGGTCCTTGGGTGTTAGTACTACCCTTGGGAACCCACATATACATTGGTCGTTTGAACAACCTTGAGCACTTGAGTTGTTTCCCTCGGGCATCACAGAACCAAATCTTACCAGTCAGCACCTTGGACTGATCTGATTTGTCCTTAGTGTCAGCTAAGTAATAGTCAAATGGTTTCCCTTTATAGGAGTGTACATACATGATCTTTTGACTAGTTACATTCGGCCTGGGTGCATTAGCTGGTCGATGCACACGATTATATGGACCATACTCTTCTGTTCTCACAATATCATAAGAGATAGGGGGTGCAAAGAGAACATATTTGTTTGAAGAAGACTTCTTCTTCTTGGCTGGAGCAGCATACAGCTGAGACTGTCTCAGCCGAGATGGTCTAGGCTATTTGCTGTTCCTCTGTACAGGCTTGGGGTTAGCTTGTCCTTTACCATTTTTGGTTTTGGGATAGTTAGCCTTAGCTGGTACAGATGCCTTTTGGTTCATATTAGGTTCATTGTGTTTAGAACACTCACCCTTTTCATGTGTCTGAGTAGTGCACTTGTTAGGTGTACTACCCCCAGCTGGAGAGGATGTAGATGGGTTGAGTTCATAGCCAAAACCCATCTTATTGCCATTTGATCTATAATACTCAGAGATACTTTCAATAGTAGTAGAGGCTTTATTGAACTCTGATATCTTTTGATTTAGGCATTCCTTCTCCTTTTCTAAGAACTTGTGTGCTTGGAAGAGGTCATCGAATTTGGATTGTAGTGAACGAAGTTCCTTAGTTTCTAAAGCTTGAGTTTGTAACATCCCCTCATACAACTGAGTTATTGTGGTATTTTCTTCCTTAAGAAGCTCCACTTCTCTGGTCAATCTTTCATTCATTGTGGCCAACTCAGGGGTGTTATCAAACTTAACCTTTTTCAACTTAGCAATTTCTTTCCTTAGATCCTTATTCTCCTCTTCCACTTCTATAAAAGCTCTAGTGGCAATATCCAGATCACCTTTTACTTTTCTTAAAGATTGATAATAGGTGTCTTCTGATTCGCCTTCAGATGAGTTTATCTCATCTGATTGTGAAAAAATAGGTGAATGGAAAGTAGTAGTATAGGAGTTTACCTCATTTTCACCTATGGCCATCATAGCTAGATCATCTGAATCATCTGAGAAGATTTGGCAGTCTGGTGATGTAGGGAGTTCATCACTTTGATATTCAGATTCTTCAGTCACCATAGCTTTCTTGTCTGAAGTTCTTCTTGGCCTTCTTTCTTCTTTGTCATCCAAATCCAGCTCAGGACATTCATAGACATAGTGTCCTGGTTTGCGACAGTTGAAGCATGATCCAGGTTTCTGATTTGAGTTGCCTTTCCTTGGAGGAGTGGCATCTCTTCTTCTAGATCCTTGGCTGTCAGATGACTCCACATCCTTTCTAGGATGTCTTTCTGGTGTTCTTTCTCTGGAACCTCTGGAGGGTGAACTTGCTCTTCTATCTTTGTAGTTTCTATAGAATTTTCTATATTTGCTGTTGAGAGTGTTCATCCTTTCGAATCTCTTGATCATAAGAGCCATTTGTTCCTTCAGACTCATGTCTGATCCTTCACAGTCTTCTGTTTTCAGAGAGGCCTTGCCAGATGAGGTACTTGCAGCTTTTGTATTGGCTGCCTTGAAGGCTACAGTCTTGGAGGTAGATGGGGCTGCAGTTGACTCATCACTTCCTGAGTTTTCTTCTCTGTCAAGGTCATATTCATGAGCTTTTAGGTTCTGAAATAGAGTTTGAGTAGACCACTTCTTGATATCTTGAGTATCTTTGATGATGGTCTTCTTGAGTTTCCATCTCTTGGGTAAAGAGTCCAAGATCTTCAAGTTTTTCTCTCTATTTGTATACTTCTTGCCTAGAGATTCAATCTCATTTATGATCTTTGTACATCTATTGTCCAGCTGATCAATAGTTTCTCCTGGATGCATCTTGAGGTGCTCAAACTTCTTGACTGCTGTTGACAATTTGCTTTCCTTGATCAGCTCAGTTCCTTCACAGAGGAGTGCCAATGCCTCCCACATCTCTCTGGCTGACTCACAGTGGATGACCTTTGCAATGTACTCATTTGGAAGAGTTTGCATTATGTAATCTTGAGCAATGCTATCAAGGTTTGATTGCTTCATCTCTTCTAGTGTGAGATCCCTCATGGGCTTGGGAACCAGTTCTCCAACTGGGACTTCTGGATCACCATTTGCAGTGTTGACTGTCATGATGGTGATTGGGCCTTCAGTGATTACTGACCACATCTTGTAGTGGACTGATGTGAGATTCTTCCTCATCCTGATCTTCCAGTAATCATAATCCTCAACTGAAAACTTAGGCAACTTACGCATGTTAGCACTCATGCTGTATGAGTTTTCAAAAACAAGTTTTCCAAAAAGATCTGTTCAAGAGGACTACAGAAAGACTCCCTCAAGTCTTCTGATAATCTAGAGACAGTAGTCCGTTAGAACCACTGCTCTGATACCACTTGTTGGTCCCTGAACGAGTAGTGAATGGGTTTAAAGTCTAGAGGGAAGGGGTGAATAGACTTTAAAACTTTTTCAAACAGAGTTGGGAACCTCTTCTGATTGCTATGTCAACTGGACTGCAAGTCTGCTGGTCCAGATGACTATAGTGATCTGACTGAGGGGGTTATATGCGGAATTATGGTGGCCCTGGTTTAGACTCGTTCTTGTAACTTGTTTTACTTAATGAAAATACTCAGCTGATGCTGGTTTGAAAGTTATGGCCTTGTTTTGAAGAGTGTTGAAATCACAGTATGCACTATATAATAATGAATGTAAAGGCAGAAATGTAAAGTGCAGAAAGTAAATAACACCGGATTTATAGTGGTTCGGATATACGTTCCTACGTCCACTCTCACGTCCTAACGTGATGTTTAATCCCTTTAATTTCCACAAATTACAAGGGTCTTGACCTTTATAGTCCCAAGGTTAGGACTTTGAGATCTGAGCCGTCCTAACAGCTACGGTCTCCACAAGTGATTGTAAGCACTTGCACTTTAAGGGGTTTCAAAAACTTTAATCTTTCGGTGAGGGTTTGGGGTTTTTGAGGTGTATCCAACTAATGATTCAAGCTTATAATTTGCTTAACCACTATGCCTAAAACAATTGATATACAATATGAACAGGTTTCAGGTTCTTAAGGGTTGGATAGAAATCACTTAAGAGCTATAGATAATCTAATGGTTTCTGGCTCTTTTGAGAATTCTTAGAACTGTATGGCTTTAGCTTTGATTGCTTGCTTGGCTTGTTGAATTCTCTCTTGTGACTTCTTTCTTGTGATTTCTCATCCTCTTGTATTTATAATGGAGATTGGTTGCAACTAGCCGTTGGAGTTGACTAGCCGTTTGAGCAATCTTTCCATAATAGCTTGATTCCTTGATTCCAGCCGCTTGATTGCTTCAATCCTGGGATCATGTCAATCTTCTAAATAAGGTAGGTCTTCGTTTGAATTGCAAGATGACTTGGGAATCAGCCGAGTTCTGGAAGAGCACATAGTCTTCTGATCTGTACTTCTAGTCTTCTGACTACTCTTCTGGCCTTAGGTCTTCTGTCTTCTGATATCAGACGAGTAACACTCTTCTGATCTGGAAATTCTTTGTACTGCTTTTAGGCCATCTTCAATCTGGGACTCCATCAGATAGGTAGGTATACAAGCACCTTAACTTATCTGGTCTTCAAGGATCTTCTAGTCTTCATGTCTTCTACTCTTCTCATCTTGAGGATAGGCATGTAAGCCAGGACTGTGCTGATCAGCTGATATCAATACAGTTGATCACACAAGACTAGTCTAAGTTGTTCTATACAAGTCAGCTGATCCTATTACATTTATAAACTCTAAGTGTTTTGGCCATCAAAACTATTCTAACATCAAGTGGGGCTTAGGATGAATTTATATCCCAACATGTTGTAACTTCCTTCTTTTTAACCAACTTATCTTATCTTTCCAAGTCAGCATATCTTCATATATATTCAGTTACGCCTTAAATAAGTCATCCAAAGTTATTCTTCAAATAACCAACTCAGCACAGTAAACTACTCTTCTTAGTTTTTCTGCTCTTGGTCAGTCATCACAGTTCTTCCAAACTGTTCAACTTCCTTCAATAATACTTCTCTTGATTTCGTCATGCTCTGAAGTAGTACTCTGATATCTCTTAGTCTTCTTTCTTCAATCTAATCTACTGTTCTAACTATTACAATGCTGAATACAATAGAACACAACTTTACATATATAAAACTTATATATACATCAACTGAACTACATACAGATGAGTACATCTAAGTTCTATACTATAAGCTGTCTATACAATACTTCCATCAGCTTAGTTCTTAAACAGTTCATACATCAGATTAGTAAAATACTAAGATCAGTAAACTTAAACTTCATATCACATTAAGATCAGTAAACTTATTCCATATAACTCACATAGAACAACATATAATCACACATATCATTAACTCTAAAGTTGCTTTTGGCCATCAAAACATATAATCATCAATTAGAACATTGTTTATAGGATTCATATCCCAACATTAGGTCTAGTCAGCTGAGGCTTTCTCAGAAGAGTTGGCCTAGGCTGATTATACCTTGGATAACTCCTCTGAACATTGTTCAGGAGAGTTGCCCTTCCATTGGGTCTACTCTGCTGACCAACATTCCTCTTATGTTCAGGAGCTTTGGCCATTTCCTTAGGTTTTGGCCTATTCTCCTGAAGCACTTGAGTAGGCAGATCATCCATTTTGCCCTTTCCTTTGTTCAGTGGCTGAATTACTTCATTTTCAGTTTGTGCCACTGACTTAACAAAGATTCTCTTAGTGTTACTTACAGAAGCAACACTAAGACAAGGTGAAGATTCAAATGGATCAAAACCTAATCCACTTCTTTGAGCCATAGGTCTTTGATAACTCTTAATTTCCTCTATTGCTCTAGAGGATTTCTTCAGAGCAGACATCTTTAGTTTCAGGCTCTCTTCACTTGTTTTAAGAATGTCATACTCATGTGAGAGGTTTTCAAATTTAGCATTTAGGATTTTCAGTTCAAAATCTCTTCTCTTCTGAGAGAGAAGTTGATCATCAATCTCCTTTTGTTGGTCAACTATCCTGAGATTTGCTTCCTCAATCTCTCTCAACACTTGTTGATACAACTCAGTAGATTTGACATCAACAACTACCTCAGAGGTTTTGGCAAGTTCAATAGCCAATCTTTCATTTTCTCTCACACAGTTATCATGAAATTCTTGTAACATAGTGAAATCTTCCATTAACTTTCCAAGAGAAAGTTTCAGGTTGACCTCACTAGTGTTTCGTGAGATGAATGATGGTGAACTAGAAGTAGAGGATACCTCATCATCCTCAATAGCCATGTTGCAAACATCATCATCATCTTCACTGTTGGAGAACAGTCCATCAGAAGAGTTGAAGCTTTCAGCACTTTCAGATTCTTCACCAGCCATCATGGCCTTTCTATTGGTGAACTTTCTGTCTCTTTTAGCTTGCCTTTCTCTTCTCTCCTTAGAGCTCAATTCAGGGCAGTCATACTGGAAGTGCCCTTTCTTCTTGCAGTTATAGCATAGGTCTTCATCATCATCCTTCTTTGGTTCTTCTCTTCTTTTTGATGATGAGGGTTCAGCTCTACTGGACCTTCTCCTATCAGAGTACTTGTCCTCTGATCTTTTCTCTTCAGGCTTTTTGACCTCAGCCTGAGCTTCAGGAGAGTTGTACCTTCTCCTGAATTGGTTGTCTTGATAGAATTTCTTGTATCTACCAAACCTTGAGTTTAGCTTATCAAACCTTCTAGCCATCAAGGCTAGTTCCTCCTTCATTTTAGTCTTAGAGACTGGCTTTGATGATCTAGGAGTGGACTGCATTTCTGGTTCAGCAGTTTTGGCTTTGAATGCCACTCCCTTAGTAGGATTTGAAGGTTCCTCAACAGGCTTTCTTCTATTGAGGTCGAACTTATAAGCTTTGAGTTCAGAGAAGATTTGTTGCATGGGCATGGTGGAGAGATCTTTGGTATTTTGCATCATTACAGCATAGACATCCCACTTTTGAGTGAGACTTCTCAAGATCTTCAATCCAACTTCTCTCTTGGTGTAGACCTTGCCCAAAGAGTTGATTTCATTCATCACATCAGTGAATCTACCAGCAAATTTATCAATGGACTCCGCAGACTCCATTGTGAATTGTTCAAACTTCTGCACTGCCACTTGGAGCTTATTCTCCTTGATTTTCTCAGTACCCTCACACATTTCTACAAGAGTATCCCATATTTCTTTGGCAGTTGTGCAGTGATAGACTCTACCCATTATAGCATCTGGAATTATTTGGTAGAGAGTGTTCATGGCAAGATAATTCAGATTATCTTTCCTCTTTTCATCAACAGTGAAGTCATCTTCATCTTTGGGAATCAATTCCCTTATATCTGCTCTTTGAGCCTCTGTGACTCTGGGATTGACAAAGGTGAACACAAAAGGACCTCTTGTGATCACTCTCAACATATCAGTATGTAGAGATGTAAGATGAGCCCTCATTCTGATTTTCCAGAAATCATAGTTGTCTATTGAGAACATGGGCAATTTGTGATGAGATATGTGGTTGACTGGATTTGTGGCCATGTTGTCCAATCCTTGGACAACAGGAGGTGGAACAGCAACATTGTTGTTGGCCATATCTCAAGAATAAACAGTTAGTCAACAATTGATAGGATTTCAGATAGATCAGTTCAGTGACCACACCAAATATATGATTTTGAAAACCAAGATGGCTTTTCAGAAGCAGTGGTCTTTGAACCCCTGCTCTGATACCACTTGTTGGTCCTGAAAGGAGTATATAACAAGTGTATGGGGGGGGGGGGAATACACTTGTATGCAAATTCTTTTCTAACTTTATCAAACCAGAGCTCAGCAAGGTTGTCTTGGACAACTCTGCTGAAGATGATTAACTCTTCTAAGATAATCAAACTACTAAGTACTATTGAGTACTTAGTTAAGTAACTATCTAGGGGAGTTATATGTGCGGAATAGTGGTTGGCCCTTTTAGTTTAGACTCCTTTAGTTTCTGAAATCACTCAAACAATTCAGTACAGTCCAGTTTCAGGGAACTTGTCCAAATAGGTTTTGCACAGTCTTTGAATATGTATCCTTTGAAAGATCAGTTTTGTGTGCAGTGTTGAATGTATGTAAGTACTTGTAAAGCAAATCAACACAAGAGTTTATAGTGGTTCAGAGACTCAAGCTCCTACATCCACTTTCCCTGATTGAACAGGATAATTCCTTCACTCTTGGAATTAACTTGTTTTATAGTGCCAAGGTGCACTTGATAAATAACACCACTCCTTGGTGAATTGATCCCTAGGATGTCTAGAGTCCTAGTACCCTCTTCTCAACTCAGAACTGAACTGTTCTTCTCTCAACAGTCAGCTCCTACCACTTCTACTACTACAACCTTCTCACTTTCACTCTTGAAAGGGGTAAGGGTTGAAGTAAGGTTCCAACTAATGAGATATACTTTACAATGAAGATCAGTGTATAAGGATTAGGATATCTCTCTAAGCTTGTGTATGGATATACAATAGGTTCAGCTTAGAAGAAGTGTATGAAGACTAAGACAGTCTTTGAAAGCTTTGAAAGCACTCTTGCTTGTAGGATAGTTATCAAAGTTGAGTTCAGTTGGATTGTGTTGAGGTGCTTTCAAATGGTCTCCACACTTCTGTATTTATAGACAATTGAAGGATTTGCCCGTTGGAGAGGCATCCTCAAATGTCCATAAATGTCTTCTTTTAGTTCTTCAACTTAGAAGACAGAATCTTGATAGTGACATGTCCTCATTTGGGAAATAAACGGCTGTATGAGCTTTGTCTTCATTCTGCAGCTCTCTTCCCAATGTCTGACTTTCAGATTCTCTTGTTAGGACATGGACATGGCTTCTGAAGGTTATTCCAATGATAGGACAACATTCCTCATTAAATAGACAACTCTCCTTATCACTATCAGCAGTCTTGCCTATCAGCAAGGTTGGCTAGCTCTTCTTCAGATGACTTGGCTCTTACCCATGCTTCACTTCATAGTGATCTTAGCATGATTCATTAAGGGTCTTTAGGGTGTAGTTGTCTCTTCAGCATGGTTGACCTCAAGCTTTCAGTACACTTCTTCTCAATTGATTGTGCTGAGACAACTCCTCTGGACAACTCATCTGATCAGCATATTTGTCCTTTAGTGGACTTGGTCATGGTTCCAGAATTTGAGCCTTGAGGGGACTTGTTTTTGATAGACTTTAAAACATGTGTTCCCCCTCAAATTGTGCATCTATACAACTAAGAGCTGCCTAACATACCAGCTTCTCATCTAGCCTTTATTCTATATGTTCTAACATCTCTAGAACATACTCAACTTGACTTAGGCATGTCTCAGGGGGTTTTAGTATTAAATCAAAACATATCTCATTTTATTCCCAACACCCATTACCCCCCAAAATTTCTAAAACTCCTTTTGTAATATCCACCCCGACTATGTGCCAATGATCTTGATAAAATTTCGCATTAAAACCATCTGGACCCGGGGCTTTACCCGGATCAAGCTCGAAAACGGCCTCCTTAACTTCTTCTTTTGTGAATGCTCTAGATAAGAATGCAGCCATTTCTCGAGTAATACTTGAGTTTTCGTGATCTAGTACCTGATTCAATTGGTCTTGTTCCGGGTTATTAGAGGTGAATAACGTGGCATATAATTCTTCTATATGATCAGTAATTTCAGCCTTTGTTTTAATCAGAGTACCGTCCTCCTTTTGGAGACAATTAATTTCGTTTTTACTCCTCCTTTCCGTAGCTCTTCTATGGAAGTACATGGTATTTCTATCCCCGTTGATCATCCAATTAACTCTCGCTCTTTGTTTCCAATATTCCTCTTGCTGAGTAAGAAGTCGTTCCAATTCTTCCTCCTTTTCCCAAAGATTTTCCCTTTCCCATTCGTAGTCATCTGCATTATTGCTCGAATGGATGGAATTGGTCAGCTCTTTTATTCTCCTCTCTAGGTTCCCCACACTTTGTCTTGCCCACTGTTGTAAATGCTTCGAGCATCGATCCAATTTTTCTGGAACTGAAAGTCTCCTTTCGAAAGTGTTCCACCATTTCTCAATATTCTTCTCTAAATTCGGTTCCAACCTCCAAGCGTTTTCATATCTAAATATACCTGGTCCATTGTTACTCCATTTATTTGGATAAGTACACACTTTTAAACTGATGGCTCTATGGTCTGACCAAAACCACAGCGAGTGTTGCACTTGATACGAGTTCCATAATTTTATCCATTCAGAATTTGCAACATATCGATCGAGTCTCTCTAGAATTTGGTTTTCTCCCTTTCTTTTGTTATTCCATGTGAACTCTGGGCCTTTGAATCCAAGATCATGAAGATTATGAGTGTCAAGAGTTAATCTGAAGTTATTCATCATTTTTGCATTTCTGCCATTTGAATTCCCACCCTTTTTCTCATTGAATCTTAGAATCTCATTAAAATCCTCCCCCATTAACCAAGCTTGATTCGAAATATGAGAAGCTGCAATTCGATCAAAGAGCTCGGCTATTAAATTCCTATCCGACTGGTTCGGAGGGCCGTGGAAGCCTGTGAACCACCAGTGCATATTCTCCAACGATATCATTGCATCTATGTGACTAAAAGAGTAGGAGCAAATATTGACTTTGATTTCATTTCGTGCATACAACAAAAGGCCACCACTAGTTCCAATCGGATCGACCGCAAAACAAAAATAAAATTTGAGTACATGCATCCAAGATTTAGCAATTCTAGTGGGGATTTTTGACTCCATGATAAACAAAAGCGAGGGTTTATTTAGTTCTACTACTCGCCTCAGCTTCTGGAACGCGTTAGGACCCTTCAAACCTCTCGCGTTCCAGCAAGTCACGATCATGGACAGTGGCGGGGAGGGGATTCTCCCTCCACCGCTTTGTTTGAATCTCGACCCCTCTTCCTCGCTCTTGTGCCTCTTGCTACCTCCACTGTTCTTCTCCTCCACTTCAATGTCAGTCACTTCACGATCCATTATCATCCGGACTCCTCCCGCATAAGATCTGCCTCTTTTGTGATGATTTTTCATGAATGCTTTCTGTTTGTATCCCCCCATTTCCTGCTGTGTAGGTCCCTGCATTGATTCCTTCCCTTTCTGTAGGTCCCTAGTTGAGTTTAATAATGAGTAAGCTAGTGAAAATGTTTAGAGGGGGGTGAATAGACTTTTCAAAATTCTTTCAATATATCAGAATACAATATGCGGAATAACGGATTTAACCAATGAGCCCAATTAAGTTTATACTCAACTAAATTCGAGAACTCTGTTATGAACACTCTACTAGTCTTGTTCATATATGCAATTTAATCAATTAAACAAGTAATCAATCAAACAACAAATAAAACAGTAAAGTAAATCAAACACGAGATTTATAGTGGTTCGACAACTTGTCTACGTCCACTCTCACAAACCCAGTTGTGATATTCTTATTAAATTGTCCAATGGAGTAATGTGTGTTCTTGTAGTTTTAAGTCCCAAGAAATAAGACTTAGATCTTCTCGAATATACCACCAGATATATCTTCGATCTTACTAGAGATTTACAAGTATCTAGCAACTTGAAACAGTAAAAAATAAAACTTCTATTGTCTTCAGTAGTAGCCTTCTGGTTTCTTCAATAGTCTTCTGGCTTCTTTCTGAATCTTCAAAACAACACTCTGAGAGTTTCTTGCTTGTACACGCTTTAGTTCGCTTCAGTATATCAATATGTCAGTAGTCTTCAATCGTTGAATACGCCTCGGTATTTATAGACTTCCAACTTCAAGAACTTTCAGTTGTGTAACCAACTTTTCTTGAAAACTAACTTGTAACTGTTACTCTTTATCTATCCACGCGTTTCTGTTATTTAATTAGTTATTTCTAACTAACTCTTCAAACTTTATCTTCACACGCGTTTTGAATAACTAACTTCTTCAGTCTTCTTCTATTTCACTTTGACCTGTCTTGTTGAGTTGCGCACCTGTCTTGTGTAGACTTTATCTTCACATCTTGTCTTGCGCAGTCTTCTTCACTAGTAGACTATAATATAGAACTAATCTAGTCCTATCATCTAATCTAACAAGACTATTACATTACATTAAGCTTTCATAAAATAGCTTAGTCAACTTAAGAATCTATACAACATTATAACCAATTACATACGAAAATCATGAGCTTCTATACACTTCAAAACATAGCTCAGTAAACAACCTAAACAAATATACAAAGTACTTATAACATGTACTTGTCTTTTGAACACTTAAACTTTCCTCTTTTTTAAACTTTTACTTGTCTTGTGAACTTCCACTGATCTGCTCAAGATGACTTCATAACTAGACTAGATCAGTCAACACTTAGAAAATATTCAAGTCTACTTTTGGCTTATCAAAACTTATCTTATCTTTTCATTATTTAGGACTTGTCTTAGGATTCACATCCCAACACTTTCTAGTGCTTAGCTTTCCACAAACTTTTCCCAACCCCTAGTCCTTGGCCCCCACTTGAGCTGCCGTCATTCTCGTTATCCATGAGCACTGCATAGTAGTTCGCCTGTGCAAGATCTTCCCATTCAGATCTAAGAGAGTTTTCAATGTTTGTCAAATACCTGGTTTCATTAAGTTGCAAGTTGGTATGAGCATCCTCCATCAGTACTGATTCTGCGAATCTCTCCGCTTCTTGGGATTTCTCACGATTTTGTTCATGCTAGTCCTCATCTGCTAATACCAGGCCCCCCGCTCGGGCATTCGGGGGGATAACAATGGAGTTCACAGTCCTCCTAGTTTCTCTTTGTGGTGTGTTCTGCTGGTTCTGCCTTCCAACCCCCATGAGGCTCCTAAGCTGGTCATATTGTTCATGTTCCAAGCCCCTTTGTCCGTCTGCCCTTAGCCATATTGGGAACTCTTGAATGCCGCTTCTGTAGTGAACTTCCTCATTGTACCTTTCCATACATTCCTTCTCATTGTGGGTCAGTCGGCCACATCGATAGCAGAATTCTCCCAGCTTCTCGTACCTAAGTGCTACCAGAATTGCATCTCCCCTCACCGTAATGTTCGTGCTCCTGTTCAGAGGCTGTTGCAAATCCACCAGTACTCGAACCCTCAAGCATCTTCCCCATGCAGCTCCTTCTTCTGGGCAGTCAATGTCGATTATATCTCCAAGAGTTTCCCCAAGCTTCTGGGCCAGATTCTTGGTCATGCTAAAGATTGGCAGACCGTGAAACTGAACCCAAAGGGGGATTCTGTTAATGATAAGATCCCTAGGCAGCTCGTCCCCTTGAAGCTTAGAGAGGATGAGCATAGGTCCATTGACAATCCATGGTTGTCTATAGAATGCCTTATTGTAGTCTCCTTCTTTCTCAAAATCCAACATAAAGTATCCATCTGCAACAACAATGGCCCTCACAGCTCCCTCCACTTTCCAGATTCTCCTAAGTATGTTAAGAATCTCATGTAGCCCTTGAGGTCTACGGATTGTGAAATGACCCAGCAAAGTAAAACGGGGAATCGCCAGATCATTTTCATTCACATGCAAATTTGCGTCTTCTGCATCAGAAATACGCACATTTCTCAACGGCTCATGAAGGTTTTCAGCCATTGAAGTGAGAAATTGAGAAATGAAGCAAATTAGAATTATAGGACAAAGAGGAGAAATCTGAGATCTGTTTGTGCTTCGATTACTCGGCTCCCCTTCCTCATATATACTCCTCTCCACCGTTTCCATAGCCAATCCTGTGAGGAGGAGTAACCCTAACGGCCAAGCCATGATTACCTCCGCCTCGAGAGAATCTCCAGAAATCGGCGTAATAAATCCACCGGATCACGCTTCTATCTTTGCATTCAATTCTACTGGGTAAAGTTCCGACCAATTTAAAACCCATACTCAATCAACCCCCAAAATCCAATGATTACCATAACTGTGGCTACAATACCTATGTTAATTCTCCCACACGATGTCAGAAACCCTAATCGCCTCTTCCCAAGATCTCAATCGCACACACCAAAGGTGGAATCGCCCCTACCTTGCGCGTGAAGCGCGTTCATTACGGGTTCTGATCCGCCTTTTCTCCATATTAAACACTTGATATTACTGGTTATTACATGTGGTATTAGTGAATAAACTTTGTGGTATTAGTGGATATTGACATTTGTATTACTTGTTTCTTTATTAACACAAATATTAAATACTGTAATTAACACCATAATTTGACATTAAGAACTGCATTAGGCATATGACGTTACTTGATATTGATTTTGGTAGCATTAATTTCTAAACAAAAGCAATGTAACAAAAAAAAAACATCAATTCTTTACAACCAAATAACATAATCAAAGTTTCCTTTTTCTTCTTCTCAAATCACCACCCATCTTCTTCAAATTCTCAGCTACATCTTTCCTCTTCTTCTCTTGAGCTTTCAAATCATTTTGTTTCTTCTCTTCAGCAATTCTTTGAACTATGGCCGGCTTCCTCATATAAAAATTGTAAATCTCTTGGATGATATGACCCCTTAGTTTGTAGGCGTATCTTTTAAAAGATCAAAAGAGTCCAAATAAGATTTCTGTTTTATAGTAAAACATACTTACATAAGAAAAATATTAATAATCAATCATATGATACATATCAGAGCAAAAATGTTTGTAAAATTGGAAAAAGAAACATAAATTCACATTTTTATGCTTCCCGGTCACTTTAATTTCACTTCGATCAGATTTCCCTACATTAAAATCGACTGAAACTATTCCCCCTTTGTCCTTAAACGCAAGATGATGAGGAGGAGCCAAACTAACAACACACAACCTATCATCAATTCCTTACGAATAATTACACATATTGCAAATATCAACAAGGGGATTAAGGACAAAGTGGGATAGCTCAAGTGGTTAGAGCACCACTACCTAGGCCACAGGTCCTGGGTTCGAGTCATGGGGAGGGAAAAAAGGGATGGGGTATTTAACTTGTAATCAAAAAAAAAAAAAAAAAAACAAGGGGATTAAGTGCATAAAAGAATCATTAAAATACCCATTAACATGAAGATGAGCATACTGATCATGTCCAGGCTTCATTAATTCTGGAAATTCAAGAAAGGGAAAATAAAACCGATAAACACATTCTTCAAATTAATTTCTTCTATTCGGTAAGAAACAAGGCATTATAATTTTTGTACCTGAAGCAAAATAAGTTGTGAAATTGGTTTCTTACGGAAGAATGAGGAGTTTCTTCCATGTTAGAGATTGGCAAAAGTTCATTCAGGCAAAGTAAAGTAAAAGTTTGAAATTTGATTTAGTTCAGTGAATGAATAAACACACACATGGATTGCAAATCAAGTTTCGTAATGAGTTACAAATTATAAAATAAATTCTAAGGAATGGCACTACTTTGGCCTATTGCGTTTTTGTGACTTCTATTTAGCCTTAATAGGGTTTAAAATTGTAATATTTGTTTGTAGTATTATTCTTTCAGAAAATAGAGTTAAGAAACTAGTTGACTATATCTTTCTTTTCATAGAAACTAATCTTTCACCTAATAAGCTCTATTGTTTTGGTGGTGTTTTATAGAACTAAATTCTCTACACCATTCCTGAAAATTTCTTCAAACTATATTCCATGGAGATTGGTCAAAATTGACAAACTCAAGTCTTGTGAACATAAAGTATCATTCAAGAAAGAGTAATCTACTGCAATCAATTGTCTTCAAAACACACCACATATACTCTAGTACAGCCCCAGAAAAAGGGGCCATAAAATGTAGTTACGAGAAACATAGTTATATTTAGCAGTATGATCATTGCAATACCTAACAATAGAAATATCTGAAACATGGTGTAATTTGCATCCAGATGATGAATACAGTAAAGTCCGAATTAAAGAGGGTTACCAAAAATCCGAAGGTGATGCCGATAATGACGGTGGTGACGATGGAGATGACGGCGAGCTGGTGTTGGCCGAGGTGCCCAGCAAATGATTGAGTGATTATTGTCAGAGAAAACGTAGAGAGTCATTCCAAACTGTGTTACTTATCGCCATCGCCGTCGCCACCCTAGAAATCGCAGCCCTAGAAATCCGTAAATTGCAGCCGTAGAAGATGAAGTCGCCACCTCCTGCCCGCCTAGGAAGATGAAATCGCAGCCCTAAAATTCGAATTCTAAATCGAAAAAACGCCCAAATCTCAGCGCCGTCCGTCGTCGCCGTTGAAATCGCACGAGTGGGAGTAATTTTTTTGTGAGAGAAACCTTTCTTGCAAATGACACAAATGAAAACGGGTCAAATAATCGGGTTAGAATTAAAATTTAAAAATCACTTGAAAAAGAAGGGGGCACCGTGCCCGCGGGTGTATACAAGTATTTGGCTTTTTCTTTTAACTTTTTTCTTTTTTTTGCCTTTTTAGTACTTCCTCCGTTACACTATAAGTTTCTCACTTTCCTTTTTTGGATGTTCCACAATAAATTTTTCATTCCATTTTTGGCAAATTATTTTCTCTCTCCCAATCACATCACTTATACTTTATCTATTATTTTCTCTCTCACCATCACATCATTTGTACTACATCTATTATTTTATCATATTTCTTAATCTAAACACCAAAAAGAAGTGGGAAACTTATTTCGGGACAAAGGGAGTATATGAATGTTTTCTTTTTTTTCTAAAGTTTTTTTTTAATTAAAATTTGTATTTATTAGAGTATTATTTTTTTGGTAATTAAAAAATGGATAGAGAGATGATTGGAACTATGTACCTCAACATTATTTTTTTTACATTTAAAAAATATACACATTCTCCATTTATGTTTAAATTTTTAACGAAAAAAATTTATTCAGTAAAAAGTGTAACACAATATTACTAAAAAATGTAAGTCAATATAACAGAAAAGTGCAACACGATAATACTAAAAAATGTAAGTCAATATTAATGAAAAGTGCAACACAATATGTTGGGAAATAAAATGATTTTGATTAAAGATACCAAAACCCCTGAATGATGATGATCAGATTAGTTGAGATACACTTAAGTCTAGATCAGTCTAGTTGTCTCAGGATAGTTGAGACAGTGAGAATGCTTAAGTCTAAAAATCTCAGAAATGTTGTGAGATTTATAGTTCAGGATAGTTGTCCAAAGCTGGAATGTTAGGCAGTTTGCCAAGTGTTAGTGCTATAGGACAAGTTTGCAGAGAATGCTAGACAAGCTTGCAGAAGAGGACAATATGGCTGAATGATCAATAATGACAAGGCAAAGCTACATATATTGATAAGAGCTATATCAGATCAGTTAAAAGCCTTGATGATCAAGAGCATTGAATGCTATACTTACAGAAGACAAATTTATTGAAGTATTTATTGCCATCAAGCCTGAACAAGCATTGAAGACTTAGAAGCATTAAAGACTGAGGAATTGAATGAATGTTGGAACATTCTAGTTAGCAGCAGGAATGTTAAGGGCAGTTGTCCCACCTGACCTTTGGTTGAATGTAAAGTCTGCCACAATCAACCTTGGGAAATGTGCAAATTTGGAAGCTGACACAAGTCATCTCAGTCGCATTTTTCAGAAGTCAACACATTCATTCAAGCAACCATTGAAGAACCTTTTACACAGTGGATAATAGAAGGTTGAGCTTCATAGCCGTTTCAATGGAGCTGCAAATAGGCAAGTTTGAATTGCTATCTCTCCAACGGATAGTTGATCAAATTTGTCTATAAATTCAGAAGTGGTCAAAGGATTCAAGTATCCAACTACTTGCTATCAAACTATCATCAAGCAATCAAAGGAAACCAAAGCTGTTTTTAAGAATCTCAAGTTTCCTGATCACTTCAAATAGCTAAGCCAATTCTTGTAATATACCAAGCTTAGCATTGAGATATCCTAAGCCTTTACACTGTTCTTATTGTAAAGGATATCTCTATTAGTTGGAACCAAACCTCAAACCCTTACCTCATTAAGTGAAGTAGTGTTTGTTGTAAAAGTGAGGAGTTAAGGACTGTTATTGAGAATCACAGTCTTAACTCAGAGAGATTGAGCACTCTGACTCAGATTATCCTAGGGATCAAAGCACTAAGAGAGTGTTGTTGATCAGTGCACCTTGGCACTATAAAACAAACTAATTCCATTGTTAAGGAATTATCCTGTTCAATTAGGGAAAGTGGATGTAGGAGCTTGAGTCTCTGAACCACTATAAATTGTGTGTCATTTACTTACTGCATTCATTATATTACTTGCAATTAATCATTCTTAAAGAGTTTATTTCAGTAAGTGAAAGAAAAAGTTGTTTTGGACAAAGTCCCTGATCTACTGTGTTTCAGAAATTAACTTGGAGTATTCTTTCAAGAAAAATGCCAACCACATTCCGCACTTAGCAACTCTCTTAGATATTTATCCAACTGATCACTTAATAGTTTTCAGTAGGACAAGTATCTATTGAAGTTCACACTCAGGCTAGTTGTGAGACAACCTCCCTGATAAGACCAAACTGTTTGAAAAAGAAAAGAATTTGCATACACAAGTGCATTCCCCCCCCCCCTCCCATACACTTGTGTCATACTCCACCAAGGACCAATAGAATATAAAAAGTGCAAGTCAGTATAACTGAAAAGTGCAATACAATATTACTAAAAAGTGTAAGTACATATAACTGAAAAATGCAACACAATATTTATTAAAAAGTGTAGGATACTACAATAGAAAAGTGCAACATCGTTTATAAAAAAAGTGTAAGTTAGTGAAAAATGTAAGTCCATAACTGACGTAAAAAAAAGTAGATAGTACCACTAGATTATAAGTGAGTATATATAATAATACATCAATTATAATTTAATATTCTATTTTCTAAACTCAAGTGCACATGTACACTTGAGTCCACAAAAGTACTACCCCATTTATATTTGCTAGTTTCATCCATATTATTAGTATATATTCAAATATTATCATCTAGAAATACGACTTTGAGAGAAATATTAAGTTTTCCATTATTATTATTATTATTATTATATATATAGTAATATAGATAATTTTTTTAATTAAATACAAAATTTGTCTTCATGTCATATTCTAAGATAACAAGCATAACAAGTGCATTCGTCATTGATAAAAAATCAAAGGCTCCATTTGGATGAAGAGATTTAGACTATGAATTTTAAATTTACAATCAAAATCCATTCACTTATTTGGATTAAAATGTAAATTAATAAATTTTAAATACTTAAATTTTATTCCATTTTTTATAATTAAAATTGAAAGAATTTCAAATTCTCACTAAAAACATGTCAAATTCATGTAAATTTGACTTGTTTTATTTAAAATGTATTCTCAAATCAAATTCCTCCAAAACAACCACATAGCTAGTATTTGAAAAAGAGAGTATTAACACAATATCTTTTCATGATTGGGATGTATTAATATTTATAGATTTATTAGTGGAGAAATATTAATTAACTTATTCTATTTCTATCTATATCAAGAATTGGTGTAATATTTAATAGTGATAAATTAAATATATAAATTAATTTATTGTGTGATGATAAAGATAAATTAAACATATAAATTAATTTATTATTTGGTGAAAGAGCGCCATTTCCTTTCTCTCACCTAACTGTCTTTAATTTCTCTCCCCTCATCCTTCAACAGTCTGTATTGATTAAAGAAAGGGCGCCCTCTTCTTTATTTTGTTAAACATGAGTCAAATACATATATTGTATTAAATAATATTTTAAATATTAATATTTTATTAAAAAAAACCGTTTATAAGTCATGACCAATTTAGAACGAATTTTTTTTGGAGATGTGAGCAAGATATACAAGACATTTTTATAATTAATAAAATACACTCGCAATTACGTGAGTGCAAAAACATTCGTTGCCTTTTTACTCGGTAAATGAAACAGTCATCAAATCACTCATAAATTGGCGACTATACGTTCATCTCCACTCGCAAATATTTGTCGCCTTTTGACCAATTTTTTCACTACAAAAAAAGGGCGTTTTAGAGACGGATTTACTGACGGATTTTCCGTCGGCCGCCGAGGTTACCGACGGATTTGCCGACGGAAAGTCGGCCGTCCCCTTTTTCGGCGTCAGTATTTTTTACCGACGGATTTTTGAATTCCGACGGATTTGCTGACGGATTTTCCGTCGGAATTGCCGACGGATTTACCGAGGGATATTCCGTCAGTATTTCGGACAACCCGTTTAACAAACCGGGTCAACATTCCGTCGGTAATTCCGTCGGAAAGAATGAATTAAAATAATTATAAAATAAATTAGAATGAATTAAAATAATTATAAAAGAAATTAATTTTTGAATAAATATTGATTTCGAAATTCACATGCCGACGGAATATCCGTCGGCATTTGACCGACGGAATATCCGTCAGTAAAACAAAAAAATGAATAAAAAAAATATGATTTCGAAATTCACATACCGACGGAATATCCGTCAGTAAAACAAAATATTAATAAAAAAAATATGGGTGGCCGGGGAGGCCCCGACCAGAATTTCATTTTCCGACCAGAATAATTATTAACCAAATTGTTATCAAAAAATTCATCACAGCATTGTCAGCATAGAGTAATACAAAAAACATACTCCACTAACATAGAGTGCATAACCAAAGCATCAAAACTTGTATTAGATTATGCTAAACGATTACCACTTTTTTTTAGCAGAATACGAACAATTAAGCTTCCTTTCCGAAGATTGAAGAAGAAAACAAAAATGATATATGCAACACATACAATTAGGATCCAAAATTCATATAGACACATTTGATATCATTACCTCCACAAAGTTGGTAAATTTAGGATCCCGATTCACAACTAACCGATGAACCTGCAACATCAAAGTGAATAAAAACTTCAAAATTCAACTGAAACCTGAAATCGAGTTGTAAATCGAAATCACAATTAAAAATAAATAAATTACCTCGTACTCAACCTTGTGCTTCTCGGATTGGGGCCGAAGAGTGGAGGGAGGCGAGGTGGGGGGGGAATGGGGCCGAAGAGTGGAGGGAGGCGACGGTGGTGGCGGCTTCGCCGGTGGTGACGGTGCCGGCGGCGTGCCGGAGAGTGGCGAATGTTACGGTGCCGCCGTGGTGGAGGCTGTCGCAGCCGGAGGAGTGGCCGATGAGGTAGTTGTCGAAGAGTGGAGGGAGGCGAGGTGGTGGAGGGAGGCGAGGTGGAGGGAGGCGAGGTGGTGGAGGGAGGCGAGGTGGGAGGGAGGAAATTTCGGAAATTTTGGAAAGAAAACCCTAGGTTGAGGTTATATATAAGGGTAAATACCGACGGATTATCCGTCGGTATTTTTCAAAAAGTAAATACCGACGGAAAGTTAATTCCGTCAGCATTTTGGCAAAATTTTTTTTTTTTTTTTAAATAATTCAATTTTTTCTATATACTTACTAAATTACCAAAATATTTTTTTAAAAAATCACGAAATTCATTTCTTCCACATATATTAATAAATATATTGGTTGTGGCTTATATTTATAGTAAATTTAATTTTTATAATTTGTATCTAAATGATAAATAATTAATTAACTTTTATAAAATAAGAAATAAATACATTACATTAATTGAATTAATTTTCATCTTCATCGTCTTCATCCTCCTCTTCGTCCTCATCATCTTCCTCATCCTCATCTTCCTCATCCTCATCTTCTTCATTCTCCTCTTCATCATTCTCCTCTTCATCCTCATCTTCATTCTCCTCTTCATCCTCTTCTTCATCACCCTCCTCTTCACCTTCAATTTCGATTAATTGGGGATTTGCAGCCGTCAAGGGTACAGAAAGATTGAAATTTCCCGTAAAGACTTCAGTTGGAGTCTCTATTTGTTCTGTTTGAAATGGAGATTCATCTTCAGTATTTCTGTCCTTTTTAGGGACTTCTACCATTGACCTTGCCTTTACTTTGCAAACAGCGTGCCATTCATAACCACGTGGAGCTCCCGGATATGTGCAGTAGTACACTTGAGATACTTGATGGGCAAATACAAATGGATCATCCGCAACATACGTCCTTTTCGAACTAACATCAACGAGCTTGTACTCCGGGTGAATTCTTGTTCCTAGATGGCCTGAATCAAACCAATGACACTTGAACAACACTACAGTCTTTGTTGGATATCCTGGATATTCTACTTCGACGACTTCCCGTAACACCCCAAAGTAATCACTTGCATCTGCATTGTAATTCGCACTGCTAACGCAGACGCCACTGTTGGTAGTCCCCTTTGTCGATGCATACCTAGACGTATGAAATCTGTAGCCCTTCACAATATAACCGTTGTAAGTCTTTACACGACGTAGTGGTCCCTTGCTGAGATCTCGTAAGAATGGACTGTCTAGAGCGTTATCCCGTCCCTATACGGCTCAATTTAAAATTAATTAAAATAAATATTAATTTATTTACGTAAAACATAATTAATTAAATGGTACTCACATAACGTTCGAACCATCGGGAAAATTCACGTTGAATACGAGCATCTATATATGCATCTGAGATGTTTGGTTCTGCTCGTCGTAGTTCTTGAGCGTACATCCTAATTCACAACATTCAAAAACTTGGTTAATATTAAATGACATAAATGAAGTGGTATTTAAATAGACGATTTATATATGAAATACTTACTCGATGTATGGCTGAACTTCATCACAATTCAATAACACATACGTTTGTGCTATTTCCGCCTCCGAGTTCGTCTCCCAATATCGTTCAGTGGGTTTTCCTATTGGCCGTCCCTTAGACTTGAATATGGAGAGCATTCCATCGACCTCTTCACTGATATCGTCAGCGGATGTACCACCGAAGTTACGTGGAGCACTTCTTAACTTTGTGTTGACGTGGTCTTCAAAGTAATAAGAACAAAACATGCCAACCTCTTCATTCAAATAAGCATTCACAATCGATGCTTCAACGTTTGCCTTTTGTTTAGCATTACGTTTCAAGTTGTGGAGATACCTGATATACACACACTCATATATATATATATATATAAAACTTATAAGAATGCATGTGTAATTGTAATGAAATAAAAAAAAAGTAAGATTTTACCTTTCAAATGGGTACATCCACCTGTATTGCACCGGACCACAAATTCTCGCTTCATACGCTAAGTGAACGGGTAAGTGTTCCATCGAGTTAAAGAAGCTAGGTGGAAAAATTTGTTCCAACTTACACAAAATCACTGGAATGTCTTCATCTAAACGAATCATATCATCGATCGTGATCGTTGTAGCCGTTAAATCTCTAAAAAATAGACTTAATTCAGTGATAGCCCTCCACACATTGTTAGGAAGAAGTTCCTTGAACGCAATCGGTATCAAGCGTTGCATAAATACATGACAATCATGACTCTTCATCCTTGCAACCTTACCCGTTGTTGTGTCTACGCATCGACTCAAGTTCGACACGTAGCCGTCCGGAAAGTTCAACTCCTTTATCCACTTACACAATCTTTGTTTTTGTGGCTTATCCAGTGTGTAGCTAGCCTTTGGAAATTTACCTGTACGCTCATCCTTTTTCAACTCTGGACGGCGACAAAGAGTGTCCAAATCCTCCCGAGACTTTGGAGTGTCTTTCGTCTTGCCTTCGGTGTTCATGATTGTGTGGAACACATTGTCAAACACATTCTTTTCAATGTGCATCACATCCAAATTGTGTCGTATCAATAGTGAACTCCAGTATGGTAAGTCCCAAAAAATACTCCTTTTGTTCCAACCACCCTCAATTCCTCTGTTGTGTTCCGCTGCATTTTCCTCAGTACTTTTTTTCAACCCCGTCCACTGAATCTCATATAACAACCTACGTCCTGTACGGAGAGTAAATTATAAGTGACACTAAAAGCAATAGATAAATATACGTTAAATACTCATTAAATAAATGTATAAAATACCATCTCGAAGTGGAGGTCGATTGTTTGTGACTGCTCTGTTCTTTACGAAGTTCTTCTTATTTCTTCGAAACGGGTGACCTTGAGGTAAGAACCTACGGTGATTATCGAACCATGAAACTTTTCTACTCACCGGGAGACTGAAAGCTTCAGAATTCTCCATACAATACGGACATGCTTTCTTTCCGGCCGTACTCCACCCGGACAACATACCATATGCAGGAAAGTCGCTAATGGTCCATAAAAGAGCAGCACGCATCGTGAAGTTCTGCTTTCTAAAAACATCGTACGTTTGGACTCCATTCTCCCATAAGAAGATCAAGTCTTTTATAAGAGGTTGGAGATAAACATCCAGTTTGTCCTTTGGATTCGTTGGTCCAGGCACCAATACAGTCAGAAACATTGTTTGAGGTTTCATGCACATCCACGGAGGAAGATTATACGGAGTCAGTATCACCGGCCACAAAGAATACTGCTTCCCATGCATCCCAAACGGTGCAAAACCATCAGTACACAAACCTAATCTCACATTCCTCGATTCACAAGCAAAATCTGGAAACACGTTGTCAAGATGTTTCCAGGCCTCTGAGTCTGCTGGATGTCGCATCTCCCTCGACTCAGCCGAAGAGGAATCTGTAGCATGCCACGTCATGTGTTGTGCAGTGGCACTTGATTGATATAATCTCATCAAACGAGGAATGATAGGAAGGTAGTACATCTTCTTATATGGCACTTTCTTCTTTGTCTTCTTCGATTGACCACCAGGTCCCTTTCGACGTGCCTCTTTGTACCGGGGATGGCCACACAATCTACACATGTTCAGACTGCTATCTTCGTCACCCCAATATAACATGCAACCCTTCACACAACAATCAATCTTCTCAACCGGCAAACCAACATTCTTCAACATTTGTTTGCTTTGATGAAACGTCGTAGGCACCTTATTATTTTGAGGACAAATTTCACTGCATAACTGTGTCACTTGCTCATATGCGCTGTTAGAAAGCTTGTTCTCGGTCTTAATGTTCATGAGTCGTGCATTAAATGACAACTGTGAGTGAGATTCACAACCCGGATATAAATCTTCTTCGACTAATTTGAGCATCTCATAAAACCGAAATGCCTCATTCGTCGGCTCCTCTTCCATGTTTGAAAAACCAGCTTCCCTGATCATTGTTTGATACATATTCGGTTCTTCGTCCCCAAACTGTTGTTCTTCGTCCCCAAACTGTTGTTCTTCGTCCCCAAACTGTTGTTCTTCGTCCCCAAACCGTTGTTCTACCTCGTTACTAGTGCCAACATGATCGAAATTTGCTTCAAGTTGATAGATTCCAGCAGTGTAATAGTAAAACACTTCATCAAATCTATAAGGCCAACGTGTTTCGCCATGACTAGTCCAATTATAATAATTATCAACGAAACCATTCTTCACAATATGCACTAGGACCTCATCAATCTCTTTATATTGCTTATTCTGACATTTCTTAGCATTACACGGACACCTAATGCAATTTCCACTCATGTAATGTGGCTGGCTTTTTGCAAATTCAACAAATAACACGAGTTCATTATAAAATTCCACATTCACATTTCCTCTAATCATTCTAGGAGTACAATACATCCAACGACGGTCAGGCAAATCCATCTGCTAAACATTTAAGTGGAGCAACACATTACTAAACTAAACTTATAATAAATTCAAACAAAACTTATGATATATATAAAACATGTAATTACATTATATTGAATTTTATATATAGAGTAAATTAAAAATGGTAGAAATGTACCGTAATTTGATGTTTCTGAATACCCGAGCATGAGCATAAAAAAAATTAGGCAGTAGAAAGTTTTGGTGTAAATTTGCAATACGAAAGTGAAGTGGAAAAAAAGAAAGTCTTAGGGAAACATTTCCCGACGGAAATGCCGACGGACTTATCTTTCCGTCGGCATTTCACCGCCCAAAATTTCCGTCAGTCCCGATAAATGCCGACGGATTATCCGTCGGCATTTATCAAATGGTGAATTCCGACGGAAACTTAATTCCGTCGGCATTTCACCGCCCAAAATTTCCGTCAGTAAAGATAAATGCCGACGGATAATCCGTCGGCATTTATCAAATGGTGAATTCCGACGGAAACTTAATTCCGTCGGCATTTGGCGTGTTATTATTATTTTTTTTTTATTAATTAATTCAATGTTTTGTATATATAGCAACAACACAAAGCTCACACACACCATATTCGATTTTTTCTATTTTGCAAAGAAATATCATGTCTTCTTCATCTTCTATTCGATTTCAGCAAGGCCTTGTTTGTTATTGTGGAAAGGCATGTCGTACATATGCTTCTAAACAACCTAGAAGTAAAGGGAGGATATTTCATAATTGTCCTGACTCCCTAAGTGATGGTTGTGGTGGTGGATGTGGTTTCTTTGTATGGGCTGATACTCTAGAAAACTGTGGTGTTGACAAGAATCAAGGATCTAATCAAAGTGACCAAGAAACTGAAGACATGAAGAAAATGACTCAAGAGATGAAGAAATTGGTTACAGAAATCAAGAATTTGGCTGAAGAAATCAAGGATTTAATCAAAGTGAACAAAATCATTTTGATTGTGCTAGTTCTCATGGTTGCATCTACCACCTTCAAGTGGTTTGGTTAAATATATGTATAATGCACTCTATATGAGGCTATTTTAATTTGTACTAAAATGCACTCTTCAAGTGGTTTAAATCTATATCTAGAATGCACTCTAAATGAGATTATTTTGTACTCAATGAAACAAATGAATGCACCCTATTTTCATCTATACACCAATAAACTACACAAATAAACTGCAATATATAGTTCAACATATTTTTCAACATAAACATAAATATATACATAAAGATAAATAAGTTCAACAGAAAATTAAATAAGTTCAACAGAAAATTAAATAAGTTCAACAGAAAAATAAATTAGTTCAACACAAAATTAAATTGTTCAAATTGTTCAACCATTATAGTTGCCAGGATAGTTGTCAGGATAGTTGCCAGGATAGTTGCCAGTGCCCGGAAAGTTAAAAAATTGTTCCACCACATCCTCATTCAAGTTGACGTCGCCACCGTCGGCCTGACCTGCATCTTGACCTGCAGCTTGATCTGGAGCTGGACCTGGACCTGGAGCTGGAGCTGGAGCTGGTTGCCCCATCGTCTGTTGATAGACGGCCTCGATCTGCTCATCAGACATCCCCAACGTCCGACCCGCATTGGCACTCCAGGTACGGAAGTAGTTATGGAACTGTGCCATGAAGTTCGGATCCGGGACGGCAGTGGAGGATACGGACGGCTGCGATGCACTCCGGGCCGACCGACCACTTGGTGTCCTCACGGCGCTGCTCATCCCACCAAGGCCAAGGACCCTTCCCTTGGAGGTCGGGGCAACGTCAAGGTAACACCGGTCCACGTCAACAGCCGGAGGGGTACCGTTGCTTCCGGATTCAGCAGTAGTCGTGGCGGTGGCTTGCGTCTCGGCCTCTTCATTAATCCTCTGTCGGACGCTCAACTACATAATTAAAAAATTAAAATTAATTTAATTATCTATATATATATAATGTAATTAATACATAAATTTAATTAAACTTACGTGGAGGTCAGTAGTGCGCCCGTAGGTGGACGTCTGTGTATCGGTATTAAACGGATGAAGAAGACTCATCCGATCCAAGTGGGTGTGTGGACGTCCAGTCTCCCGCTCCTATTACGTATCAAATAAACATATACAAATTAATTTAGATAACTAATATAAAATAATTAACTATAATTATTTAATTTTTAAAAATTAATGAAAACTTACGATAGCAAGTGATTGCTCGAGGACGGACCGAGCTCCCCCCCGATGCACTGCCATCCCTCCTCCAACGTCGGTTCTGCGGTTGGCCCGAGCTTTGTCACACTTCTCTTGGTAAGCCTGTTCCAACCACTTCTCAACCAACGACTCCCACAGGTCAACACCATCCTCGTCTTTCCCCAGAACTTGATTTTCGTCTTTCGTACGCCAGGCCTTTCTCCAGTCGTACATCATGTTCGTGTACCGAGTAGAACAAAGACCGTACCACTTCTCGTAAATAGCGGCGTCCGAGTAGATCGCCGTATCCCAACGGGCCTTTTTCTATACAAATAAATATTCAACATATTTATCAAATAATATGAATAATTAGTTATTTAATAAACTTTAAATATTGTAATTATATACCTGGAACTCGTCGAAATATTCATCCTTTTTAGATTGTGGCACCTTCGACCAAGTGGTAGCACCCTTAGCAATCTTGCAATCCTTAAAGGATTTTGTGCACATCCTGGACACCTCATTACCGGGCACCAACCTGTAAAATTATTAACAAATTTATAAACTAACACATTATAAATAAATAAATAAAGTTAATCGTTATTGAATCTCATCAAACATTAGAATTATTGACTTACGCTCCTGAAACGATGTCAATGGGTTTCCTTTTGTCTCGAACAGGATGCTGACGAGAAGAGGATGACGAACCAACCGACATCGTAGTCGTCGGCGGTGGCGGCGGCGACACTGCCACAGGAGGAGGAGGAGGAGCCGTCACAGGAACTTCTTCATTCCGAGACCTCCTTGAACGTGACCAAAATGACGACCTACGACGTGAACCCGAACCCTCATTCGGTACTTGTTCACTCATCTGTTTCAATCAATAAAAAATACATAATTTTACTAATTATTAATTTAATGAACATATTGCTAATTTAAAAATTTTACTAATATAGCATATTCCTAATTTAATCAACATATTCCTAATTTAAATCAAAACAATATATATATATATAACCTAATTACAACGTGATACCACCGTCGAACCATCTAATTAACTAATAATTTAAACAATTGATTGAAACATGCATCACCTACATTAAAAATATTTCTAAATTAACATATTCCTAAATTAACAAATCTAAACATAATTAAAATAATACTTTTCTAATTGGAGTTTTCTAATTATCAATTTAATGAACATATTCCTAATTTAATTTTTTTACTAATACAGCATATTCCTAATTTAATTAATCAACATATTCCTAATTTAATCAACAATAACCAAATTTAATTATTATTTTTCTACCTAACTTAATCAATAATAAAAAATTGAACATATATATTCCTAAATTAACAAACCTAAAACTAATTAAAATAATAATTTTCTAATTGGGTCAATAATTATCAATTTAATGAACATATTCCTAATTTAAAATTTGTACTAATATAGCGTATTCCTAATTTAATCAACATATTCCTAATTACAACGTGATCCAACGGTCCAACCACTATATCTAAACTAATTTAAACAATTGATTCAAACATGCACTACCTACATTAAAAATATTATATATCAAAATTACACAATTAAATTAAACTAGTAATTAACTATATAACAATTAATTAATGTATACATATAACAATTAATTAATTAACCTTAAAAAACTACTCGATCTATCAAAATTATTCTTAATCAACAAATTAAATTAACTAACGTACATACTAACATGATCATAATATTTTAACAACTAACTAAATCAATATAACATGCAAATCAACATTAAATTATTCATATTTACATATATCCATGCATAAACATATATAAGTATTAAAACTAAGTAATAGAACTAATTAAGAAAACGTACCGTATCAATGTAATCGAAGAAATTTGCTTCAATGGCCAAGTTCTCGTCTTCGTCTTCTAAACCGAATCCTCACGCATGCCCCTTTTTTTTCTCTAAAACAGTATCCGATTGATTTGAGGTTTGAGGCCCTTATATATTAAAAAAAAAAAAAGAAATACCGACGGATATTCCGTCGGCATTTCCCTCGGTAACCGCCGACTTTAAAGCCAACGGTTACCTTATTGGAAAACGAGGCGGTGCGAAATCAACATGCCATTTGCTGACGGATTATCCGTCAGCATTTCCGTCAGTATACAAATTTAAAAAAATCCGTCAGCATTTTCCCTCGGTAAATGCTGACGGAACGGAAATCCGTCAGCATTTCCCTCGGCAAATGCTGACGGAACGGAAATCCGTCAGCATTGATGTTGACTTTTCAATCCGTCAGCATTCCGTCAGCATATCCGTCGGAAATGCTGACGGATTAAAATCCGTCAGTATTTGTCCGTCCCAAAAGCGCGCGTTTTTTGTAGTGTTTGTAGTGTACCTAGAACACGAAATATATACTTTGTAGAATTCTATAATGAAGAGACTCAATATTTGGGTTGTGTCTTCAATTTATTAATTTTGGTTAGGAGTAAATATAATTGGACAGAGTTATGGTCCGATCCCATGCATAATATATGAAAGGGAGTTGTATTTGTGTCACGTTCTCGATCCTATAAAATATAATTGGAATGATAAACAATATTCAATTAAATTTATTTGAAAGAGAGTATGATATCGAAATACTTAAGAAGAAGAGAATTATAAAATACAAGGATGCAAATGCAATTATTACATTATATTATAGGATGAAGAACACAAGATTAACATAGTTGTAATTCCATGAGGATCGATGGATCAACAATTTAGGCAATTTTGGTGACAAGAAGCAACACAAGCATTCTCGCAGTTAAGTCCACATAGCGTACACGAACTCATACATAGGCTGCCACACTGAATGCAACAAGGTGGTAAGGCTGCAACTACTTGAAACATCATCATCACCACAAAACCTAGGACTAGGAGGATCATACAACTCTTCAACTCCATATTTATAAACTTCTTTTGCTTTTTTGGGTATATATCATATATGCATAATTAGGAGCTCTTTATATAGGCCTAGAATATATATATATATATATAAAGGTTTATTTAATATTTGTTGACTAATAGTAGCTAATTAAATTGCTCCCATCAGTAAGTGACGTGCAAATAGTTGACTAAATTGCTTCCATCCCCATACTTGAATTATTAATGTTCCCATCACTAACGTGCAAGAAGTTGACTAATAGTTAGTATATCCCATATTTGGTAATTAAGCAATATACGTTGAAGATTAATTTACACATGATTGATGTACATGTACAAGATATTTTTTATAATTAATTGTTGATTAATAATCAATTGAATTTCTCCCATATGGGAAGGAAACAATGAGATTTCGTAAATTCAACTATTGAATTTACGACAATAAAAACCTTCGTAAATTAATACAGTTCCCACAACACCTCTTCTGTCACGAATCTTTATAACAATCCAAAGTTTGGATTTACGATAGCTTTTTCATCGCAAACCAAAAAGAAACGACACAGTTTTGAGTTAAGGTACGGTGACAAAATTAACGAAAAATTTGTAAAACCATAAAGGGCAATGGCAGACCGTTTTAAAACCACACATCTTCTCTCATCTATATCTCAACAGAAAACGGTCATTCAATTCAAAGTCGAAGAGGTGCTCAACGCGCATAGTTTTTTCAACTGTAAGTTTTATTGATTTCATGACCGTGTCATAATATAGTATTTATGTCACGTTTTCCTTTAAAATATAATTGGAATGATAAAAATTGGTATGAGATTCCAACCCAATATAACTTATTTGAAAGAGAGTATGTATATATGATCGAAATACTTAAGAAGAAGGAAATTATAAAATACAATTGAGCTGATGCATTCATACATGCAATTATTACATTATATAGGATGACTAGCTAGGCTCATGGATGGATCAACAAATTTGGCAATTTTGGTAGCAAGATGCAACACAAATAACCTGGCAATTTTGTGTCGTGCACAAATTCATACATGGGCTCTCGTAATAATGGGCACACTCACTGCAACAAGTAATAAGAGCTTCAGCTGCTACTTGAAACATGACCAAAAAAACCTATGAGGATTATACAACTCTTCGATCAACTCCATATATATATATATATATATATATATATATATATATATATATATTCAACTTATTTTGTTTTGGGTATGCATAAACCTTATTAACTGCAACTCTTTATATATATAGGAGAAAATTTATAAAAAAGGTCATTTAGGCACCTAACTTCTTAAATAAAGACAACTTTTATAATCTTTTTAAAAAAGGATAAAAACGCATGTTAATAACCCATTATACCCTTATATTTAAATATGGAAATTAATTTATTAATTTAATAATTAAATAACAAGTCTTCATCTTCCTTATTTGTCGCCATAGATTTTTGGTTAATTTATTAATTTAATAATTAAAGAACGGGTTTCTTGGCCGGAAAACTCAAATCTTCAAGCTTTTTGGTTAATCCATGATGAATCAAACATAATCCCGCTGCATCTACAAACGATTGGCCATAGATTTCAGATTGGTGAAGCAACAATCCTCGATTTCCTCTTGAAATCGAGGGATCTTTTTCTTCTTTTAGTTTCTTCTTCAGTTTTGGGTGACTCCTCACGCCCAAAGACTGATTTTCGATGATTCTCAAAGTTTCTGCTGCTTAGAGGCTTGTTCCTCTCTTTCAACGACGGCCATGGCTATAAGGTCTCGTCTCCTTTGCTCTTCCATAATTGTTTCCTCGATCTGTTCTTTCGACTGCACATGATCAAGAAACTTTCCACGCGATCGTTTCTTTATATTCCTAGGGGATTCAAACTTCACCGATTTCTTCATTATGGATGACGGACGCGAAGCCGCCGGAGATACAGTAGAAACTTTTAATTCCAAGGGTCAGATGAAGAGTTTTGCCAAGGGTATGATTATTAATTTCACACGAACACACATAATTTGCAAAGAATTTATGATTTTTTGAGATGATTTTAATTTAGGTTCAATTTTGCTCTGTTTTCGTGAAATTGTGATGATTTACGTGCGTGTTGCTGAAATGTAGTTCATGATTATTTGTTATATAGGCCTAGATTACATATATACTCCCTCCCTCCCGAAAGTGTTTGCACTCCAAAAGTGAGCACATTTATTAAGAAAAATGTGTAATGAGTGGAGTGTTGAGGGGTAATTTTGTAAAATTATATGAATAAAATAAAGAGAGTGGTTGTAATAAGTGTAAAAGTAATGACGTTTTATGTAAATATGTGAATTTTATGATAATGGAGTTTATGGAGGAATTTCCTTTTTAAGGTGTGCAAACAATGTGCGACAGACAAATAAGTCAAGCCTTCGGGAACAGAGAGAGTATATATGAAGGTATAATTAATAAATATTTGTTGACTAAAAGGTACTCCGTAGTAATTAAATTGGTCCCATGTGCAAGTAGTTAACTAAATTGCTTCCATCCCAATCCCCATCGCACGTGCAAGAAGTTGACTAAATCGTTAGTATTTCAAAATTGCAAGAAGTCAATTTTTATAATTAATTGTTGATTAATAATCAATTGAATTTCTCCCATCACTATTTTTTTTAATTATGTAAAATTAATGATAAATTAATTTAATAGTAAATTTATTGTAAAAGTCGTTGCAAAATAAAAAATTTATTGCACTTTTGATACTTAAATATTGAAGTGATTATTTTATATATATATATTAATTGTAAAACTAATCTCAAAAGAATTACTCATATTTTTACACCACATCAAACAAAATTTTAAAAAATCATTATTCGATAATTTGAGTGTTCATTTTGTCTCAATTAATATTAATACTATTCGATAATTTGAGTGTTCATTTTGTCTCAATTAATATCAATACTAGACGACACAATCTAACAAAAATATATTTTTTCTTGTAACTCTATGTCATCATTTTTAATATATATGTGTATTTGTATGTGTATATGTATACTCCCTCCGTTCGCCTATAAATTTCTCATTATTTTGGACACATAGATTAATAAAAGTGATTAAATTATATATATATATATATATATATATATTATATGATGTGATGTGATTGAGAAAGAGAAAATAATAGAGAGAAAAAGTAAGATATAAAGTAAAGTGTAAGAACAAAAAATTAAAATATACTCCCTCCCACTACAAGAAAAATGGCATTTTATGACATTTATAATTGTCATTTTTGACCACCTTTTAGTACATTTGATTTTTCATGACATTTCCTTAAAATGTCATCTATGCTAATGTAAGGATAGGTATCAATCTATTAAGACATTCTTAAATGTCATGAAAATGTAGTTTGGACTACACTTAATTAATTATATTATTTCTCAATATTAATTAATAATACAATATTAAGTGTCATGATATATTTATTATTAAAATTATTTTCGATTTACAATAATTTTCTATTTTAGTTAATAGTACATTATTAATTGTCATGATACATTCATTTTAAAATCATTTTTTTATTATTACTATTTCTTAATACTAATTAATTACACAATTTATAATAATATTTAAATAATAGCCATTATAACAGTAAATTAAAAAACATTTTTATGTGAAAGAAGACGTCTTCTTATTAACCACAGTAAATTAAACACACATCTTAATGAGATAAACAACACTTGATAACATTTCCTGAAAGTAGATTACATAAGTTCTATACAAATAATCATTCCGAGAACAAAAAGAAAAACTAAAATTTTGAATTGAGAGTATTAGGCTCTCTAATCCTTCCGTCTTCGGCAATAACAAATCAACCAGTCTCTATCTTTTTAAATCCATATATTCAGCTCCTCCCCTACAAAAACACATAAAATATTTTAAGACATAAAAATGATTATACAGAGCATGCTATTTAAAAAATAATTTTCTCATCTTCCTCAAGATCTTAAACTTAATTCAAAAAAGCTCTTCAATTCACAATTAGACAATGTATGCAGATAATGATTTAATCATCATAGGCCTCAAGAAAATATTATGACGATAACAATCAAGATTTGTAATAATTATGAATTTCCATGTGGACAACTAGAAGACTGGAGATACAAATTTCCATGAGAAATGAATTTGTAAGCAGATGGAACATTCTTACTTGCATAACTTTCTCATGTGAGAAATAAATCTTTGTTTTTTAATGTAGGAAGCAGATGGTTAACAAAATGTTAACTAATTCACAGCTTTGATGCTTCCCTTCTTTCTGCAGGTTCGTTTCGTCAATCATATAAAACTAAAGTAATATTATTCACATTTGTGCTCTTGGATCTACTTGACTCATATGTATAGTGTTGCACATACTAAGTTATATCCACCACTTGTAGTAGGTAACAAATAAATGGAGGAAATAGTTTTGAATAGGCAACTGATGATAAATTTTAATATAACTCGGTAACATTAAACTATATGAGATGCTTACATTTAATGTGGAAACCTGGTTTGGCAGACTAGCTATGGTAGGAGAACTCGTATCTCTTTCACTGGATTATAACTACAAGAACATCATTTCCCAAAGATGTACTAGATAATTTGGCATAAACCCCTGCATGTGAGGTCAATTTTAATGCATAGTTCTGCAAAGGCATAAAACTGCAGGTTAAAGCTCACTAACAATTCAGTTCTATTATCCAGAAAAAATGAAAAGGAAGCATCTGGTGCACGATCATACTTCAACAATTTACATGTCTAATTTAATCTACTAAACCAACAAATAAAAAAAATAAAATAAGATTTGTACATTGTCTTAGAAGCTGTGGTGGCAATTAAGAATATAGATATGCTAAGGACATGCATTTTTTCTTACACTCGACAAAGTAATGACTCATATTGCACTGTAACCTTTACTAGTACTATTGGCAAACACTTAATATGCTTTTTATAGGAGAAATATTAGAAAACATTTGATCTCTCTAAAATAGGGCATAAGGAGAAAGAAGAAAAATACTTCTTCAAAAACGACAAATTTAGATTTCTAAGCTTCAGCCATCATGCATGCTTTAGACAGAAAGGAAAGACATTATGAGAAATCTGGCACCACATTTTCAGTAATTAATGCGACAGAATTGCAAAGGAAAAATGACTACTGCCTAATTTAAAAGAAACATATAGAGAATCAATTCATACTCGTGTCCCAACAATTTAACATGTAAAAAACTGACCATGAACACTCCGAGGATGAACTCTCGTTGACAACATTCTAGGTGGTTGCAAAATTGGTTCATCTCGAACACTAAAGTTTGTTGGTATACTTTTTTTTACTTTTACTAACCATACCTGCAAAATGTAAGAAAAAATTGCATGCCTTTCGGAGGAATTAACAAAGTACAGACAATTAGAAATGATCAATCATGTTATAGTTAGGAGACTTTTCTTCCAAAAATATGCACTCATCTAGAAATATGCACTAGTTGGTGATGATTCAGTAAATTCAGTAGAAGGTTTTCAAGCCACTTCAACTTCATGTGAGGTAGATATTAATATTATTGTGAGAATTATAGTGATTGGAACACTCAATTCATAAACACAGAAAAGTCAAAAGCCCTATTTAATTGGTTACATCCAGATTTTCCATTTCTGGGACAAGATAAGCTACCCCTAGTTCAGATTCTAATTGTCTCAATGAACTCCTTAAACCAGAGCAAGCTTTACTAAAATCTTCTGTAAGACCTTTCAGATTTTTCAACTCCGTCTCTGTTTCATTACTGGAGCTCGATATTTTTCCCTGAGCCACCTTAATCACAGAATTACAGTGATTAGAAGCATGGGCAACCAAAGGAGATTTTGCAAATAACTAAAATAGATAAAGTATACAAGTTTAACCATATATCACATACAAAACAAATCATGAATGCAAATAAGAGCAGCATGTAAAACTCCTATGCAAATATAGCATGGAAAATCCAAACCTGTTGATTAAACCTCTGTTAAAGCTGAATTTCAGAAGTCAGAGACCCGGCTAGGGCACAAGAAGCTTCAAGAGCACGTTGCAATGAAAATTTCACTTGCGTCAAATCTTCAATATGCTGCAGATTAAATAATATTAACACCAAAAAAGTTTGTTCTTAGACAACACCAGTACCATTTATCACTGAACCTGTAAACCATGATAAAGTATACTAACAAAATAAAGGAGAATGTACTAGGTACAACACCACCACCAAAATAGCTAGAATATCCACCTGCAGATAGGATTTCCACAATAGAACAATTAAATTCTACATAAGTATTTCTGAATTTCTGTAGTAACTTTAGCCTATTTTTATCCATTCATGTTCACTTTTCTGATCTAATCAACTACATAAATGACATCGAAATTGAAGGCAAGAAAAATGAAATACCTCATCAACTATTTGTGGTTCTAGTAAATTCAAAACTTGCCCCTGAAATAAGAAAAAATCAATTAACTCAAAGAAATTGATTTTGCGTGGAAACCCTCAAAATTGAACTATTCAATCTACAATTTAAAATCTTTTTACTGTTAAACAGAGAATTGAATAAAATTGCAAAACCTAGAAAATAACAACATAAATTTGGAGTTTGTTTCTACACATAATCCATATCATCATCGCCTACTAACCCCAGAAACCACAAATGATATCAATATATACTAATCTATCAATTGCTCCAAAATTAATCAAATAAATAAAATAAAAACTAATACAAAATCTTTGAGTAGGTAAAGAACTGAAGAAGGGCAATCAACCGAGACTCCATAGCAGCCAGAGCGAGAAAGAATAATGCTTTAAAGTGAAACTAAGAAGTTTTGATTTGCAGATTAAAAAAAAGGGTTTTGATTTGCTAATTACCTTCAATTTGTAAACGTCAATAGTTCGTGGAAGAACCCAAAGCCCACGATCCATGATCTTGATCTTTTTCATTGTTGGCGGGTTTCCTCCCGGGATTTTTTTTAAAAATATTTTGGGCACAATTCAATAAAATAAAATAAGATTTGGGCAATTGTTTCTTGATTCCTCTAAGTGGTGCAATTGCTGGTAACTTCCGCTCATTCAGCACTGTGACTCGTGAGGCGGACTAAAGGGATTAGGGAATAGGGATAGGCCTCCTCCAACCTTTCTTGTTATAAAAAACATTAAAATTAATGATCAATTCAGCTTTTAAAAATATATACTATTAATTAATTCAGTTATTTAGCTTAATTACGAATTATATGTATTAACATAGATTATAATTGCGGCAGGGGCTCTTTTTTTTTTTTTTTTTTTTTATACTATAAGAATTTATGGGTATGAAAAAATATCAATGTTTCAGTATATTGAGCTTTTTTTATAAAAAAAATATCAAAATTATTGATTTTTTCTGTATATAATAATTTTTGATAGATAACGGTATGAAAAATGGAAACCTTAATAAAGTAATAATCTTGTATTGTATTATTTCTTAAATTAAAATAACTTAAAAACATAAATAATTAATTTTTGTATTTTGATATGAAACTTTGGTTCAATACTTTTTGTGTAAATCGGTATACCGGTATGAAACGATAGTTCAATATTTTCGATATGAATTGGTATACTGACATTTCAGTATGAAACGATAGTTCAATATTTTCGTTATGAATCGGTATATACCAAAATTTTGGTATGGTACGATATACTGAATTTTTTGAACACGCAGTATATGATATGCAATTTTCATATTGAAATTTTGGTATGCCGAAATTTTGGTACGATATCAATATCGATACTTCTAAATTAATGATATCGAATAGAAGGTTCAACTTGGGTGACCTTTTAATTTAAACTATAACGAGTGTCCAGGTTTATGGACATTTCAAGTCCGGTTGTAACTCACACATATTACAATTACTAATTTAAAGTCAAGTTTGATATGGACCGATCATGAATGACATGGTTTGGAAAAACACAACACTTTGAAATTCTGTAAAAAACACTTTGCGTAGAAAATATGTAATATTCTTGTATTGATCATATATAGTGCAGTTCAATTTCTTACGTGTGTTAAGTTCGTCGAAGCTATTGACATTGCAGAGCTGCTTGGAACGAGACAAAAATTATTTTACATTTAAAAACATTATGTTAAATCGTAAGCAATAGTTATGACGTATTCATTTTGCGGGTAAAGACTTAACCTTGACTCGACTTTACTTTTATTATTCGTGTTCATGTGTTCAAGTTGTTGCATCAATTTGTAGAACCTGTTGCTTGAAGATCTACTATTTTTGTTGGTGCTCGGATAAACCAACATTTAGTAGTGTGTCATCATATTTGAAAAGTATCATGAATCTAGTTTTTAGAAAAAAACTTTAGTTTAATTGTAGATGGAGTTGAGTTAAATGTATTTTTCATACAACTAAACATTAATATATTTGTTTGATTTATTGTTATACGGAGTATACGTACATTAATTATACGGTGCAACTATATGCAATTAATAATTTAATGTGAAAACAATTAATACTAACAAACTAATACCATTTAAAATATTATATTTTTTGATCAGTAAAGAGTTTTATTAAAAATAAGATCTTGGGTATGAGAAATACCCTTACAAAAGTTTAATGTTCCAGATTTCAGAAATAATATCTCACCCTCTTGTATGTCTACATAGTTAAAATGGTGTTTGCAACCAATCTGTGTAACTTTTTTTCTCGACTGTTGCTGCTTCCGCCCATTCCCATTGCCAATTGTGCATTTTCACCTCTTCCATTACATTCTCACTGGTTAACTCCTTGTTCATGAAGATTACTTTGTTTCTCGACTTCCATTTTGTGTATCTCCATTTCCATGTATCCTCCTGGCCCTGATTTGGACTCCACCTGTTCATCACAGATATTAACTCATTCAACATATAATTCCCTATCAAATAGAGTTCATCTCCAATTCCATTTCCAAACCCATTCCTCACCCTTCCCCTCCTCCACATCCCCCACTCTGCATTGCTTATTCATACATAGGTGAAACAATCTGGGAAATCTAGATTTAAAAGACCCTCCCCCAGTCCAATTTTCCTCCCAAATAAGGTGTTTGCCACATTACCCGGAACCAACCTTCAGAATTATACTCTATTGCCTTAATTATCTTTCCCCAGCACCCGTTCGGTTTTGCCCCTCTAACTGTATTATTATCCTCTGCCGTTATTTCCCCCGAGTCCCCCCACCTAGATTTAATAACTCTACTCCATAGTCTATTCTTTCCGTCCTTCTCATTTTCTCAAACTTTTCTTCACTTTCTGAACCACATAGGCCCAGTCCGATGCCTTTCTATGAGAGCAGCCTACTTTTACCCCTAAGTGATTGAAAGGGAAATTTCCGATGTCACAGCCCAGGAGATTTGCGAATTCGGGAAGAACATGAATTGAATCAAACACAACATCCAAAACACCCCAGGAGATTGAGTCTGTGACAATCATAAGCTGGAAAGAGCAAAATTCATTTATACATCCAAAAGAAAAAAAGAAAGAAAAGATGTTTCCTTTGGTAATCCAAAAGAAAAACTGTACTGATTCACATGATGTTGTTTCTATGGTCTCTGAAGTAGGCAGTGTTAGATGCAAGTTCAAACACACTAATTGAATATTCATATTAGCTTGACCCCTGCATTTATCAGTGAATCAATAATTGCTTTCACCCATGATATCTCTGATCTTTCTTGTAAAATACCTAAACAACCAATATACTTTTAAGGAGCGGCAATTCTCAAGTATTTTACCATTTTCACAGCAGCAACAACACCATGTCTTTAGATTTCTTCATGCTCAACCTCAGAGCTTTTTCATGCGTCTTAGCAGCAGAGGCAACTACACAATAAACATAGAAACATATTTTTTGTTTTTAAACTACAGCAAAAGCAAAGAACATGAAACCTACACATTGCATAGTATTTGAAAATATATGCATTATATCAGAGTAATCAAGATCATTAGAAACTAATACCATATCACAAGACTAACCCCAATATATACACTAGAGTAGAAGTACCGAATAATTTCGCTGAAAAGAACAGTTAAACCAAACAATAGATGCCCATACACAATTATGAGTAATGAGTTTACTAAGTAAACTAAATCAACTTTGAAATCATTATCGGGGTGTCAAAAACAACAAAATATTAGTTAAGCCTTAAGAATAGCATATGTGGCTAAAAATTTAGGGAGAACAAATATTAGCTGCGTGCCATGAGCTTAACAAGGAGCCTGGTGAGCTCATCCTCAAGGGCAGCAAGTTGGGGCAGCCCCACCGACACCTGGAGCACGTAATTGTGCGCCACCACCTATGAACACTGCTTGTAGAAGAAGAACTAGCACCCCAACTGCATAAGGCTATGGGAAATAGTCTAGCTCATAATCTAAAACGACTTGAGCAGACCTAATTTCATGATTTCTTAAAATTGGAGTACATTACTTTGCACAATCATGCAGATAAAAAAAACCTGCTATTCAATTATAACAAATGTTTGCAGATAAAAACAGAAGTTTGAGTAATAGCATGAGAAATTACTAGGGGAATGAACAAAATCAACAGTAGTATCACTAGTGTTTGAGGGCATATCATATGTAACATATAACAGAGAAGGATATAATATATATTTGTTATTACTATTGAAGAAGAAAGGTGCCAACAAGAACTTTGTCATCCTTATCACTAATTATGTCATGCATGTTGTAGCAATAATCAATACCAGTAATGTGTATTTTTTTCCCCTTTTCCTAGAAAGGCCCCTATTTTACTCTTCCATTTTTTTTATCAATCTGCCTACAAATAACTAGTAGCCATTTATGAAAGAAAACCTCTAGCTCCTTAACCGATTTCATAGACACACAAGACAAAACACAATTTTACAACAAAGGGTCCAACCGGGTTAATCCTCACACACAAGTATACTAATCAATCCGAACTATATTCCAGGTAATATACCAATTAATCCGAACAAAAAACTACTGCTAAAAATAGAAGAAGGGTGATCTCGAGCAAAATACAAGTTCAAAACAACAAATCATTAGAAAAAACCTGTTTCTAAGCCAATTATCAATCGGGAGACAAGATCGAGGTTGGAAGATTACAATTGATGTGGATATTATATTTTAGCATAATTCAGCTCTTGCGCTTCCCCTTAATTGTTTTATAATAGTGTACTCAAGAATCAAATTTGAAACAAACACACCATAAAAAGAATGAGAAAATAAATCATCAAGGAATGTTGTAATCCTAAACTGAAAAATAAACTCTTAACAATCTACTCTCAATCTTTGAGAAGGAGAAGCATAATATGCAAGAGATCATGACTATATATAAATTATCCACCAAAAAAATCAAGTATAAAATTCCCTCCTCGAGAAACAGATATATACCAGAAATTCTGAGCTTCTCCTCCCAATTTTCAAATTGCCCCCTTCGGCTCTTCCTTAAACCCATTTTAAATGATTGATTCAATTTCTTGCCTTCATAAATTCGACGCTACACCGATATTTTAGATGAACTTGAATAGATCCCCCAAGCATAATTTAGAACGGCAGCGTGGGAGAACTTATGGCGCCAAGGACAAAAGAGCAGCGCGGGAAAGGAACTGCTTGACGAAGGAGATTGATAACCTGAGTTTTTTTTTTTTTTTTTTACGAAACCTAATTAAATTGGACATAATATTTTAATAAAAAAAATTACTTATGAAATACTATTATATTAATGATGTTTGGCGGTACTTGTTTGGGTCACTCCCACATTGCCATTATATTTTTCCTCTTTTTTTTAAATATTAAATTTGTTTACCATTTATTTTTGGTTCAAAATTTAATTGTAATGACTAATATGACACTAGTCACAAATGTTATAATGGTATTTTATCGATATTTAGTTAATACTGTATTATTAGAGTGTATTGTATTATGGCATTAGTAAGTAGTGTATTAATAGGATATAAAGTTGGGTAGTTTTAGGTTATGAAAAGTTATTGTACTAATAGATTAGATTTCACTACATTTGTTTATTAGTGTATTAAAATTAGTGTACTAATAAACCATTTTTCTTGTAGTGTCCGTCCGCCTATAAGCTTCCCATACCTTTTTTGGTAAGTAATTTTTCTTACACTTCACTTTATATCTTACTTTTTCTCTCTATCTCTCTCTTCTCTCAATCACATCACTTGTACTATATCTATTATTTAATCACTTTTATTAATCTTTGTGCCAAAAAGTAACGTGAAGCTTATAGGCGGACGGAGGGAGTATTTGTTAAAAAGGGTATGAGAAGCTTGTAGACGGACGGACCATAATGGCGCAAAATGGAAAGATTGTAGACGGAAGGAGAGAGTATATATATTCATTTAATTAGTTTAATAGATTAAGATATATATTTTTATATATTGATGTATTCGAGAATATTGCTAATTAATACTCCCTCCGTTTTTTAATAATTGAAGTTTTCGTGAAATTTGTTGGAATTAAAAAAGTACATGTATTGATAAGTATACCCTTAATTAATAAAGGAGATCTCTAATTACATTAATTTCCTAAGTTAAAGGGATGACATATGGAACAAACAATGTAAAAAAATGTTAAAACGTCATTTAATTGTATACAAGAAAAAAAAAAACTAAAATTTCATTTATTAAAAAACGGAGGAAGTATTAACACAGTTCCACGATGCCTCGTCTGTCATGAATCTGTAATACAACTGTCTAATTTGTGATGGTATAAACCGTCGCAAATTTAAAGTTTGGATTTATGACAACTTTTTCGTCACAAACCAAAAAGAAACGACAAAATTTTGAGTTAAGGTGACAAAATTAAGGACAAATTTGCAAACCAAAATCTGTCGTTAATTCCATTACCATAAATGTCAATGGCCGGCCATTTTAGAAATCACACATCTTCTCTCATCCCCTCTACTCCATTGTCTATATCTCGACAAAAAACGGTAGTTCGGTATCGAAGAGGTGCTCAATGCGCATAGTTTTTTTCAACAGTAAGTTTTATTAATTTCCCATTCGTATTTTTGTCTTTAATTTTTTATTTTTTTTGCATTTTATTTACTTTCTCCCTGTTTTAATAAATGATGTTTTAACTTTTTTCTTCCATACATAATTAATTAAATGATGTTTTAGAATTTTTTACATGATTTATTCCAGTTATGTCCTTCCTTTAACTTTTGAAAATATCATAATTTCTAACTTATTTTTATTAAGAAAACTAGATGACTCCCTGCGTATTACGCGGTATATTGATAAAAGTTACGGAGTAATATTCAAAATAGTATAATTCATATTTTAAAAGATACACTTATACTCCCTCCGTCCAATTTCATTATTCCCACTTTCCTTTTTTGGTTATCCAATTTTATTATGCTCATTCCGTTTTTGGAAATAATACTATTCACACTACTTTATCTACACCCTCCAACCATCACTTATTTATAAACAATCACTTTACCTATAAATGGACCCCACAACATCCCATCATACCTCCAACTTATCTACCTTATACATAAAATAATCAATATTCATTAAAACCCGTGCCCGAAGAAATTGGCATAATAAAATTGGATGGAGGGAGTAAAATTTAATAGGTAAATTTACTTTTTATAATTTAAAATTTTATTATATAATTTTTTTAGGTATAATTAGTATGATGTAAATTTATTTTATCAATTAATTTATAATATATATTCATAAAATTATATACAAATGAATTTATCTTATTAATTAATTAAATTGATATATTCTATAAAATGTATAGATATGTTTTTAGACAAAAGAACATAAAAGAGAACTTAATTAAAATAAGATATTAATTTATTTTAATTTTAATTAAGGTAAGACTTTTCATTTTAATATCAATGACATGTATTAACCAATAGTTTAATTACACATTAAATTTTAAAAAAATCAATTTAATCTCCATGCGATACATCATCACATTTAACCATACGATGACATGTGGCAAAATTAAACTCCCTATTAGTATATAGGGGTGATATGAATGTGATTAGAAACCTCCTTTAATTAGTTATACATATTTTTTTAATTTGTAATTTAGGTAGCTAGGTAGATTGTAAGTTAAAGTTTTTATGTTTTTTTTTTTAATTAGTTATAATTTTTTGCTAAAACACTAGTTAATTATAGCATGTTAGAATATTTAATTGCATGTTCCTCGATGGAGTAAGGAGCTGTCATTTTTTTTTTTTCTTTTCTACTCCATGTACTCTATCCTCAAAAAAAAATTGCATGTTCTTTTTAATTATTTAAGATATTTTAAATTTGTTAGCTTGTTAAATTAGTTATGACTTTATTAATTAGTTAAATTGCATGTAATTTAGATTAGTTGGTTGATTAATTCCCCAAATTGATGAAATGGGCCTACGCCCATTAGCTATTAAAAATCCAGTTGCTTTCATTTGGCTGCTGTGTTGCCCAGCTTAGCTCTTGGCTGCTTCCCTCCAATTTAAAAAAATGGGCCTAACTCTGGCTAACTCAATGGCCACGGCTAAATGCCCCCCCAATTGTTATGTCTTCACCCCTGGGATGACTTCACCCCTCACACATGAGTTCACCCACCACTTATTTTCCAAAATTACCCTTCTTACTCATAAACCCTATTTTTCCTTTCACTTCATCCTTTTTTTGGATTTCTCTTCACCATGGTTCGATTTCGCACTCACTACTCACTACTCATTATTCAATATATGTGTAATGTATTTCATTTTCGAGGTTTTTTTATAAAAATCGCGTTTTGCAAAAACTCAGCACTGGTTCGCCGAGTTTGATGAGATTTTTCGAAAAAAAGTTCCACGTTATGAATCAAAACTCGGTCAACTTTTCCACGTTTTGATTCAAAACTCGGCGACCGAGTTTTGATTCATAACGTGGAAATATTGGCCGAGTTTTGAATCAAAACGTGGAAAAGTAAACCGAGTTTTGATTCATAACGTGGAACTTTTTTCCGAAAAATCTCACAAAACTCGGCGAACCAGTGCTGAGTTTTTGCAAAACGCGATTTTTGTAAAAAAAATCGAAAACAAAATACACTATACATATATTCGTTACAACTACACAATTATGCAACAATACGGTCAAATAAAATAATAATAACATGAAATATAATCAATTACAAAAGAATACTATATTTTGGGTGGAAGAGAAATGAAAAAAACTGTTTTTTTGTGGGTGGGGTGAACTCAACACATAGGGGTAATATAGTCCTTTTACCTATTTGTTCAAAATATAAATTGGAGGTGGGGGTGAACACATAATATGTGGGGGGTTATTTATTCGTGGCCTAACTCAATTGGCCCACGAATGATGGCTGCCCCAGACTTTAATGGATGGGGTGGGACTATTTACACCTCCATTTGCGTTGAGAACACTCCCCCTCCTTGATGCACCCCCCTAAAATCTGACTGAGATAGATGCACCCCCCTCAAATTGTCATAAATGCCCTTTCTATCATTTAATGTATTTCTTCCCTCTTCTTATCGATGCACCCCCCCCCCCCGTTTTTGAAACTCTCTACCTCCCTCTTCTTCCCTTTGCAAAAAACAATCTCCCCCTCCGACCGATTTCACCCATCCACAACCACCGACCGACGACACCCATTCGCACCGACCGATGACACCCATTCGCACCGATCGACGACACCCATTCGCACTCCCTCTTCTCTAGTCGACTCATGGACAAACAAAAAGAACCAGGTATGTAATTTAAAAATTAATGTTCTTGAGTTTTAATGGGTTTAGGGTGATGGTGCACTTCTTTAGTTTTTTATGGTGCATTTGTTTAGTTTTTATGGTGTATGTATGGTCATTTTTATGCATTATTATTTTAGGAATGTAATGGTTGATTTTGTAAGGGTTTATATGCGCTATTAAGGATTCGATTTAGGGTTTAGGGTTTAGGTCGATTTGATACGCAATTGGTTGTAAGGCTATGTATGTATGGTGATTTGGTACGCGGTTGGTTGTTGGTTGTCGTTTTTCTGGGTTAGTCTGTAATCGCTGAACCAGTGTCGACAGACATTCTCACCGTCGACTCTTGTTTGTCGGCGATGTGATTTGTCGTCGATATCGGGTGATCGACCACAAGTTTTTTGGTCGGCAGCGGGTGGTTGGCTACAAGTTTTTTGGTCGACAGCGGGGGGTCGACCACAACTGTTGTTTGTCGACCCACTGTTGTCGACGATGTGAATTACAATCGACACCTTCTAATCGACATTTGTTTGATTCTTCAAATTTTGTTTGTAGTGAACAAGAGAGTAAGGCCAACCGCTTCCAACAGAAAAAAAAAATGAGCAAATGGTTGAGCCTCCTCAAGGACAAAGTGCACCTCAACCTCAAGAAGAAATTGCATCTCCACCTCAAGAACAAAGTGCCTCCTCACCACCGCAAGAACAAAGTACCTCCTCACCACCGCAAGAACAACAAATTTCCCCCGCGCTAGAACAACAACAAGAAGTTTCACCCCAACCACTAGTTGCCCCATCTATAGGTGAAGAATCTGAAGACGCGGATGAGGATGAGGTAGAATCTGAAGATATATTTGACGATGATGACGATGAGTTCGATGATAGACATGAGGTAGCAAATGAAGAAGAGGAAGCAAATGATGATGTGGCCAATCCTCCACTGTTGACCAGTTTCCAAACTCACGTGGCTAACTACATTTGGAAGGGGGAAGAGCGCGCCGTGCTCAAGTGCCATAGCCACATTAGTAAACTTTTGGCATGGGAATTTGCTGAGAACGAAGACATCCCACAGCATCGACGATGGGTTAAGTATTTTAAAAAGTCCGGACTGCTTCAGATTAGGAATTTCTCCTACAGATCCACTAACAAGAACCTCATCACTGCTTTTGTTGAGCGATGGCACCCTGAGACCAACTCTTTTCACTTTCCATTCGGTGAAATTACCATTACACTGGATGATGTTTTCTGCATTACCGGGTTACCTGTTGAAGGACGGCCAGTACAGTCTACTCGTGTTGATCACATCTCTGCATATTCTGATGTTAGTAAGTTGTTGGGCGTAAAACCCGATGTTGCGAGGGGTTTAGTAAGTGGTTCACGGGGGTCTTCGGTCAAGTTAGAATGGTTGCGAGAGAACTTCATGGAGAAACAGTATTCTGATGACCGTGTTCAGGTGTTGCGTGCTTCACGGGCGTACGTGTGGTATACATTTGGCTGCTCTTTATTTGCGGATAAGACTGGAACTCGTGTGTCCACGTCCTGGCTTCAGTATTTGGAGGATATGCAAGGTTTGCATGAGTATGCATGGGGAGCGGCCACATTGGCTTATTTATACAGACAACTCGGTTTGGCATCCAGACATAAGACCGCACAGATATCAGGCTATTTGACTTTATTAGAGGTAAAATTCATACTTTCCTGTATTGGTCTTTATTTTGCGTTTTAATCAATAATTTTAACCCGTTGTTGTTTGTTTGTAGGATTGGATTTATGAACACTTTCCTGTATTGGTCAAACCTCCCCATAACATGGACTTCAAGACTGGTGATCCACTATCAGCGAGGTGGGCCCCTGAAGGATATGTCGGCCCATCGATGGCTCGTGTGCAAGCATTACGAGAGCGTATGGATGCACTAGAACCATATGAGGTGAGAACTTGTCTTATCCTTTCTTTGGTGTGAATAAATGGTATTTAATCAATAATTTACTTGTAATGCAGGTTATGTGGAATCCATATGCAAAAATGAGACAAGATTATCCTTTGATGAAGTCGCGTACTTTCATGGGTGTTTGGTATGTGGTGATATCGTGGAGCCGTACATGCCAGGTCGAGTCCTTCGACAGTTTGGATTTGTCCAAACGATTCCAGAGAGGCCTCTTGTTGCACGTACTGAACGAAGTGCTAAAACTTCAAAGAAGACTAAGCTTGTGTGGGGCTATTTGGCTGATTATTTTGAGACGTGGGATATGCACCTGCTTTCGTCTGAAAGACTCGGAGAGAAGGCCAGACTACCGTGGGAGAGTGCTCCGGACTATAGAACATGGTTCACGCAGAACACGCACGTGTTTTTGTCGAACCCAGCCACACGTGTGACAGCATCGTCTGATCCAGTACCCATCACAGATGATGCATGGCTTATGATCAGCCTCGCTCAAAACATGATGGCTCCATTGGTTCAAAGGTGGAAGGACGGAGACACACCGACAACGGATGAGGCAATGCAGGTTATGGAATCGGCTTGTAGAACACTACAACCGCCACCTATTCCGTCGGTATCATCATCAAGGCCAACAAGAGGCAGGGGCAGGGGAGGAAGCGGAAAGAAACGGGCCAAGAGATAAATAGAGAATTTGTGTGTCGTGGTGTTTTATGAATACTTATGGATAATTTAGATGTTTACTTTATTTGGATAATTTGATGTTTAATTTGGATGAATTTATGTTTCTTTGGATAATTTGATGTTTACTATGGAATATGCAAATTTGATGTTTAATTTTATATTTTATGAATTTGTGTGTCGTGGTGTTTTATGTATATGTGTTTAATTTATGTAGGTGTGTTCAATTATTTGGGATAAATTGATTATAATGTCCGTCGACCAAACCTCGTAAGCAAGACCAAATGTTGTCCGTCGACCACGTAAAATCGACCTAACATGCGCATGTCGGCCAACACATGTCGGTCGACCACATATTATCGACCACAACGCCTCTGATCACAATTAGGGTGTCGAATTTTCATACAATTGGTCGACTACTTCATGTCGAATGTTAGGCAATTGGTCGACTATTTGTCGTCGATCGACATCATGTGGTCGACCAAAGTACCTCTGTTCAAACCTGGGGTAGTTTGGTCGACTACACTTTGTCGACGACATACATCTAGTGTTGCTCATGTCGTCGACACTCATTGGTCGACCATAATAGTGTTGGTCGATAATTTGTAGTCGGTCGACATGATGTTGTCGACCAAAGTACCTCTGGTCATAATTAAGTTGTCGACATGGGCAAGTTTTGGTCGACCATTCTCTGTCGACGTACCGTAGTTTGGTCGACCATTCTCTGCCGACGTACCGTAGTTTGGTCGACCATACGTTGTCGACGTAGTGTAGTTTGTTCGACATACCGTTCTATTCAAAACAAAATGAGTTCAAATGTAACTGTAATGACCAAATTTGTAACTAGGATCACAAACCATTCTATTCAAAACAAAATAAGTTCAAATGTAACTGTAATGTACACAATTTATGACCAACTTACAAAAATATATGAGTATTTATGGCCAAGTTAAAAGTTTGACAAAAGCAATGACTACTCCAACTCATTTACAATAGTTTCACAAAAAGAATGAATACTCCAAGTCATTTACAATAGTTTCACAAAAAGAATGACTACTCCAAGTCATTTACAATAGTTTCACAAAAAGAATGACTACTCCAAGTCATTTACCAAAAAGAATGACAATCACCCTATCTAATACGATTTTCCTTATACGCGTCCATCCACCCACTTGCAATTTGTTTTTTGTGTGTAACCCACGAACTTGCAACGGGAGGAAATAGGACATTGTCAAACAACACTACCTGTAGCAACCAATAATGACATTAATTGGACATCTATATATTTTTCATAAATATAAAAAGTTAGTAGAATACCTTCACAAAGTGATTATCATTGACGTGACCCACGGAAATTCTTTTGGGGTTTTCAGGTGGCGAAGTTCGTAGAGGAAGAAATGTCAACGATATCTTATTACCCAAAGTTATCAAGGCCACATTGTAGGCCGATGCCACCAAGTACCCCATATAGGGTAGATGAAACCAAAACTTTGACCGTGCAAAATCAGCAAAACAATTTAGGGCAGTCAATATCTGGTTGAACATCTTATCCTCTCTAAAGACACCCGTGTATAAGTGGACATGGTGACTCAACTCCGTCATCATGTCTTGTCGAACTTTTGCCCAGTTGTCCTCCCCAAACCCCATTGCCTCAGCTACCGCTCGAAAACCACAATGGCCGTCTGATGCAACATTAACACATTCCATCACGTATGGTTGAAAACGAACGGGCAATAGAGCTATAAGTCCTTGTTGTGAGGTAGATGAGCGCGTACGCTTACGAGGAACCACCTATGCACCAAATTATTTTTCAAAATAAGCAACGTATTAATAACCAATGAGCCACAAAACATATAGAAAAGACAAATACCTTCGCCTCCTGTTTCTTTTTATTCGAAGCAGACACCTTCGCCTCTTATTTTTTTGTATTCGAAGTCTTTGAAGGCTCCGTCAAGTCAATAACCGTGGTTGGGAAAGGCATTGATTCTATGTACTCAAAGAGGCTAGGATCCCGTTTTGTCGAAGAAGCTTTAGGTTTTTTCTTATTTGTTTTGGGTCGACCACGGGTCTTGACTTTCGGCTCCGGTTCAATAAGAGAAGTGGTCTTTGGATTCTGAAGTTCTATGGCTTGCCTCAACATTACCCTCTTCTGCGTCGGATCCTCCTGCTCCTTGTAGGCAATCAACAAACCTTTAATAACATCCTCATATCGGGTGTCAAGATCTTCAGCCACATCCTCTTTCACATCTATCACATCTTCCTCCTTTCTCAAATTTGGCTCCATGTCAAGCTTTCTCCAAAACTTATCAATAGCTTCTAAAGGTATCGATTTGCCAAGCCGGTGATATTCGTCGAGTTCGTGAGTGCATGGCAACCCGCATACCTTCCTTAGATAGTGATTGCATATGTCAGGATTGGACTCGCCGTGTGCGATACACTTCATTTCTTTGTAAATCTTTTCCAACGCGTAAATTGACACCACTCCTACAAGCTCATGATATATCACAGACTTGAACTTGTGTAAAGCAACATTCACACTCTTCTCAAACGAGGCTTTAATTGCATTGTGGCTCGCTTGATAAAGTGTGTCCGTCTTTGACCAACAAATCTCAAAATTGCCCACAATATTACCTAGCGACCTCTTCAGTGCTGCATGATGACTCTCAACCCTGAAATTGTAGTTATAGTAATTATCATTTTAACTACACAATAAATTGAAAAAGTCCAACAACTAGAAACTATGAATTATCAACGAATAATCAACAATTATATATATAATATTAAAACATACTTGTTCGTTGTTGTATTCTCATAATGCATGTATTCATCCGTCCACACGGCTATGAATCTCTCCTTGAAGGGATTTACCCACTGTGTCATGCAGTACGAGTATGCTTCAATTTCCTTATTAACATTTGCATACTCACTTTGAAAAATCTTAAGAACGGTAGTCAATTCTTGTTCGGAGGATGCGTTCGTCACATTTTTCCATGAAAAGAAGAATATTTCCCAATCCTCCTTGGTCTCAAACTTGCCCTTGCATTTGGCCAAAACATTCCTATCTATGTGCCATCTACATTGGAAATGTCTAGCCTCTGGAAATATGGAAGAAACAACATTCACGAGGGCTAACTCCCGATCCGTAACAACAACTCTCGGTAAACTCACATCCTCCAACAACTCACGAAGGACACTTAATGCCCGCGTATAGTTCTCCTCCTTCTCACCATCGAGAAATACAGAAGCTACCGAGAAGGTCGTGCCTGTGGATGTAAATCCTACCATCTCAAAATAGGGCAACTTATATTTGTTAGTCTTGTACGTGCAATCCATTATCAACACACTTGGAAATGCACGGTACAACTGAAGGCCTGTGGGGTGTGCAAAGAATACATCTCGAATAGTATTCGACATTGGACAATATCCGTGGCTTTGATAATATTGATTATCAATCAACAATGTCATCAACTGTTGTAGTTGACTTTTTCCAGCAAAACCTGCCAATTTATACTTGCTTCGAACGTTGTACACGGTGCGGATGGTAGAATAGTTGTTCGGATTTCTCGACTTAAGCAATTTCAACACATTCTTCGGTGGAGCGTTGCACTTGGACATATCAACAACCAACTCTTCTTCTTCGGGCGTTAGCCTACCAACGTACGAGTGGCCCTCAAGGTAGATGGCTACAGGATGATTGTGGGTCCCACATCTCACGTCCAACCTCCACTCATTTTCCGATATTTTTATACCCCTTAACAGAAAAGGACATCCACACTTCTTCGACCCCGTTGTCCTTTTTCGGCCCTTTTGATCATCAAAATCAACATCATCATCATCGTTTGGTAACATAACTAATTGGTTTCTTCCCCTTGGCTTATTTTGACGATAGGTTCCACCACACTCACATGTCAATAAAATTTGTGCCTTCTTCTTGCCACTGCCATTATCTGAGCGTTTTACAACAATGACAATGTTGTGTTGTAAGGCTACGTCTCGAACCCATTCTTGTAAGGCCTCTCGAGTTTCGAAATAGTTAAAATTGGTGAAGACATTGGTGTAGTCCATCACAAGATCATTATCCGGGGCATCCTCATTAACCGGGGCATCCTCATTAATTGAAGCACCCTTGTTGGCTTCATCATCACAAGGACCCAATGGGTTATCCGAATAATAAAAGAAATCCGGATCAAACTCTTCATCATCCGCCAAATTCTGAAAAACAAACACAAAATCCATGCTATAATCCAAAGGATGTTGACGAAAATAATATAGTTGTATAATAATTCAAACACTCAACCCTCGTATCATACGTTAGGATTAACTTATGTGCCGACACTCAACCCTAAATCATGCTATAAGCGTAATCAAAAGGACAAATCAACTAAAAATACAATCCGTCGACATCATCATATCGATCAACATACTTTCGGTCGGCCATGTTTTGTCGGCCACATAGTAGATGGTCGACTTCGTCCCGTCGACCAACAATGATATGGTCGACGTCGTCCAACTGACAGAACCATACATGGTCGACGACGGGAGATCGACCAAAACACACCACGTCGATGAACCAGTATCGACATACATACACTACCAAACTTATATTTTTTAAACGCGCCAACATCCCAAAAATCCATTTTCTTCCAAATATATATCATAAACTACTCAAAACCAAGCAAGGAACAATATATTATGAATTAAACTAAGAAAACACCCTTATATATCCCTACATTACGAAAATAAAAAGTGTCAAAAAGCAAAACATTAAACTTACATATCTGAAGAATCCTTCACGTGTTTCAACCATTTTGTTATCCTTCAAGGGCCCCGAATATAAAGGAATGATTTTCACGAGTTAAAATGGTGAAACAAAGAAAAACAAAAGATGGGAAATGAGAGTGGCCGAATTTTTTTTCGGTAACTTGAAAGTGAAGAAATGTGGTGAAGAAGGGGTTTAGGATGGAAGGGGAAAGGGCCGAAAATTAGGGGGGGTGCGTCTAGTAAGTGGGGTGCATTTAGTATGCACCATTTTACTAATAGGGTATTTTTGGTATTTCACATGATTATTATAATATAAAACAATAAGGGGGAGTGTTCTCAACGCAAATGGAGGTATAAATAGTCCCACCCTAATGGATGGTATAAAGTGGGCCATCACACTGAGCTCCATAATTAATTTCCAAATGGGTTTGACTATATGCACCTCCATTTCGGGGAGATGCACTCCCCTTTTCAATTTATTAATAAAATAATAGTGTAAAAAATAAAAAATACCCTTCATTAAAAAACAACATACTAGATGCACCCCCTCTACTGAACGCACCCCCTATCATCATTTCTTTCCCCTTATTCCTAAACCAAACTTTCGGCCACCGTCACCATTTTTTCCGGTAGCAAGAAATCAAAAAAATTTAAAAATTTCAACAAATCAACCATATTCATCCATAAAACACCATTATCAAACCCATTAACAAATCAACCATAATCAACAATTTTTTTAAAAAAAATTTGTCAAACCAGTGTCGACCATATATCCTCCCGTCGATATATGGTCGACTAACAAAGGTCGATCGACACTGTAATGTCGACCATATACACTCTCGTCGACAACAGGGTGTCGACGAGGGTGAATATAGTCGACATTACAGTGTCGAAATAAAAAAAACAAACCTGGGGCTAATGCCGGCGAATCGGGGTGGGCTAACGTCGTGGACGGAGCGGCGTGGGCCAACGCCGGTGAAGAGAGGTGGAGAAGAGAGCGGTAAGGGGGCGGCCACGGCGGCCGATGGACAGGGGCGGTCACGCGGCCGCTGAAAGCAGTTTTTTTCTTTACACAAACGGACAGAAGAGGGAGCTCGAGGGAGGCGGTGGCCCACGGCGGGAGTGTATGGGGACGGTGGCGGAGGCCGCAGCGGATGGATGGGGGCGGCCGCGTGGCCGCTGCAATATTTTTTTTTTTTTTTACAAATGGACGGGGCGGGGGCGCCATGGCAGAGGCTAGGGGGATGGGGGTAGATGGCCGGTGAACTCGAGGGACGGGGGCGGCCGATAGCAGTAGCATTTTTTTTTCTTCAGAAAACGAGGGCGAGGGCGGGGTGGGGACGAGGGCGGCCGCGGTGGCGGGGCTGCGAGGGTGGGGGTGAGGGCGGGTGCCGCCGGCGGCGGCAGCGGCTTCGACGACGGGGCTGGTGGGGGAGAAAAGAAGAAGATGAAGATGAAGATGAAAATGAAATTAGGGTTTGAGGGGGTGTGGGTAGTAATAGGAGTTTATGTGAGAGAGGGTCATTTATGACATTTTAGAGGGGTGCATCTTTCTTGGAACAATTTTAGGGGGTGCATCTATCGGGGGAGTGCATCAAACCGAAATGGAGGTGCATATAGTCAGACCTTTCCAAATGGGTTTCTTCATGGACTTGGGCTGTCAATATTTTTTCTAATTCTCGATTTATTCCTTCGATTGACTTCACAAAATTATTGAGGCGTGCTTTGCTCTAAAATGCTCATTTTTCCTATAAAAATAGAAAAACACATACCTTTCTCATTTCAAGGGTAGTTAGTCAATTTAATGTAAATAATGCAATGAAATCCTATAAATTATGCAAAATAAATACATGAATTTCTAGCAATTTTCACACTAATCACTCAACGATCATGGCGGGCAGTGAACCATTAGCCTCTTCATGAAAAGTTTGATTTCTACTTTCAATTCTTGATTTTCTCTCTTCGTGTATTCATACATCGACAAAAGGGTTTTGGGGGAGGAATGAACAAATTCTTCAAATTTTCCAGACATTGATGGTGCCATTTGAAATTCGTAGATGATGTTTGATTGAATTTACACGACTAGGTGTTACTCATCTTTTTATAACTAGTTTTTTGCCCGTGCAATGCACGTACGTGTCTACTATAACTTTATATTTTGTTATTTATAAAACTGTTGTTAATTTTATTGTTCTTATTTTTTCATTGCTTTAAAATAACAAAAAAAAAAAAATCATCATGAAGTACACTTTCATTTCATAACTCAACATGTGCACGACCCGAGGTACGTAATGCGCGTTCCGCAAACATTAAATTGCAAAATTCTGAAAAATCATTTGTATTTCCACAAACATTAAATTGCAAAATCCTGAAAAATCATTTGTATTTCATTTTGAATGATTCAATTTAAAGAAATTTGAACTCCTCGACAAATATAATTTAACATATCAAAACTATATTAAAGAAAGGTCAAACCAACACTACACGTTCCATACCTTCCTCTTATAGCAGTCTTCATGTCGAAAGTAACTACACTATATTGCAAATAATTTTTTTTTTTGTTTGCCTATCCTCTATATTGGATCTTTAAATCGTTTTTTTTTTTTTTAAATCCAATCAGTTGTCAATAGTGCAATAATATAGCACACAAATATTAATTTTAAACATCTGTGGCTTTTCTTCAGTTCTTGATCTTCAACTCTGTGAGTTCTTGAATACTTGAATGCTTCTTGATTGCTCTTGAATACTTTGAGTAGTAGTAGTTTCAGTAGTCTTTTCAAGTAGAAGATCACACGGTATTTATAAGATCTAGTAAGACAGTTAGCAGTTTGTGAACTAACTCTCAACTAACTCATAACCGTTTCTTGTTGTAACTTCCTTCTTTTTGTAACCAACTTATCTTATCTTTCCAAGTCAGCATATCTTCATATATCTTCAGTTACGCTTCAAATAAGTCATCCAAACTTATTCTTCAAATAAACCAACTCAGCACAGTAAACTATTCTTCTTAGTTTTACTGCTCTTGGGCAGTCAGCACAATTCTTCCAAAACTGTTCAGCTTCCTTAAAAAATACTTCACTTGATTTCTTCATATTCTGAAGTAGTCTTCTTAGTCATCTTTAGTCTTCTGACTTCAATCTAATCTACTGTTCTAACTATTACAATGCTGAAATACAATAGAATACAACTTTACAAATATAAAACCTATCTATACATCAACTGAACTACATACAGATGAGTATAACTAAGTCCTATACTATAAGCTGTCTATACAATACTTCCATCAGCTTAGTTCTTAAACAGTTCATATATCAGATTAATAAAATACTAAGATCAGTAAACTTAAACTTCATATTACAATAAGATCAGTAAACTTAATCCATATATCTCACATAGAACAACATATAATCACATATATCATTAACTCTAAAGTTGCTTTTGGCCATCAAAACATATAATCATCAATTAGAACATTGTTTATAGGATTCATATCCCAACAATTTCCCCTTTTTGATGAAGCCAAAACCACTTAAACATTAATAGATCAGTAGTTAAGATATATAGTTAATCATATAGTTCATCAATTCAAAAATCAGATTAAGATTCAAAATAAGATCAGATATATCACATATTACAATTAAGTCACATAAACACAAAAATATCACAATAAAAAAAATAAAGATAAGTTTTAGAAATGTTATCTTCTTGAGCATAGTCCTTCATCTTCAATCTTCATTAGGAATTCTGAATGCCAGATACATTCTATTCTTGATATCCATCACGTGCTTAGGATCAGTGATTCCTTCATCCTTAATGATCTCAGTAATAATGTTTCCAATCTCTGAGTAATCTGGTTCTCCATTCTCTAGTCTTGGATGATCCCAAACTGGTTCTTCAGGACATAATATCTGAATACCTGCACTAGCAACCAATAACAATATATGTTCCCAAAAATTCCTTGCTAAGTTCATCATGAACTCATCAAAGTCATAATACATATCTTCCTTGCTAGAATGGTCACCAAATTTCTTCACTATGAAATTAGCAATCTGCCATTTCTTTTTCAAATTATTCCAGTATTCCATATCTTCTGGATCAACAATAAATTCCATGAATTCTTCATCCAGAACAGTTCCAACAGATTTAGACTTCATTTTTCTTTTTAATGCAGCAACCTTATTATCAAACTTTTTCCTTGTTGCTTCTGCATCTTTCATCTTTTGTTTTCTAATCTGTTCATCTGTTCTTTTCTCAGCTAAATCCATTTTCTTCTGAGCAAGCATCCGATTATGCTTCTCAATTGCTTCAGCCATCTGCACATCACTTGGTCTACTATCAGTAACCATATATTTCAGTTTGCTTTTAGACCTGGTAATCCTTCCAGTCTCTTCAGCCTCTTCTTCATCATCTATAACAAGTTTCCTTTTTCTTTTTCTAGAAGAAGATTCAGCAATGTGTTTCTGAGTAGCAATTTCTTGAGTTTCAGAATCAGGATTTTGTTGTTGTCTTCTGAGATTGATTCTCAACTTCAAACTAATGATTTCTTCTTTCAAATCATCAATGCTAGCTTTCAGCTCATCTTGACTCACAACCAATTGAGCTTGCTGAGTTTGAGTCTGCTCCATCACTTTCATTACTTTATCTTCCCCCTTTTTGGCTTCATCTTGCCATTCCTTCAAGGGTGTCAAAAGTAGCTCTACTTTCTTTTGCAGCTCAGTAGAAAGCATCTTTTCTTGTAGTCTATGCAGATCATAGATCTTTGACATTGTGAATTCCATTATCTTGTCATATGAATTAGCAGCAGTCAAACTTTCCAATTTCTCAGTGGCTTGTTGAAATTGTTTCAAAGTAGCATCCAGCTTGCTTTGTAACTCTTCATTATGCTTTTTCAACATTTCAAAGCTAGAGTTATTTTGCTCAGTTTCAGTAGGAACACCTTTTACTGTCTCATCAAGCACAGTATGTTCAGCAGCAATGACTGGTGTGCTTTCCAACTCATCATCACCCAAATCTTGTTCCACTAAAACTTCAGTTTCTTCAGCTACAACTGTGTTCTCAAACATCTCATTTGCATTGGTATCAACTTCATAGTCAGCTTCCATATCAGCTTCATAATCAGCATGATTATCAGAATTTCTAACTTCAGCATCATCAGCCTCCATGTTGACATCAGTATCAACATCTACATCAGTAGGCTTAACCATGTAATATTTACAACCAGTTATTCTTTCAATCAACTGAATAACAGATTCCAAAGTTGATAACTCAGTGTATGAATTAACATCTGCAGCTTCTTTCTGTTCTTGTTCCCAGTCATGAAACACAGAAAGACCACCCATACCTTCAGCTACAACCATCAGCTGATCTAGACCTATACTTCTAAGATATACCCAAGTACCTATCCTTAGAAGTTGCTCAAAGGATCTAGTGCTGTCATCCAAACCATGAAAACTTTTGAGAAAAGCATTTCTCAACTTAAATCGAATCCTCTCTTCCTTATCACAAACAGGATAATCCATCAAGAACACTGAATCTGGCTGTATGATTTCAGTTTCAGGAGAAGAGGTAATTTCAATTGGTTCAGAGGAAGGTATATGTTCATGTTCAGTAGAGTGATCATGAACGGGTTCAGGTTCAGGAGAGAAATGAGGAGTGGGATTTTGATGAGGACTCGATTGGGGAGTGGAATGAAAAGAAGTGTTCTGAGGGGTTGAAGGAGGAGTGTTCTGATGAATAGGAGAGTAGTGAACTGACTCCTCAGAACAGGAAGGCTCAGCTTCAAGGGGTTGGGCTTGGATATTTTGAGAGGTCGAGGGAGAAGGGGTAGTGTTCTTAAGGACTCTTCTGGGTCTAAGAACACCAGAAACTTTAGTTCTCTTGTGTGAAAGGATAAGGCTTAAAGAACTTACCTCTTGATTCACAGAAGACTCCTTCACAGCAGCAACAGACTCTTCTGACTTTTCAGAAATGACCCTAGCTGATCTACCTCTTCGTAATCCAGCTCGGTGAGGATCATGCCTAGCCTTTGTTCTCAACTCCGGCTCATCGTTGTCAGACCGGATCATAGAACCACCAAATTCTTGAGGTTGAGGACGATTCCTCTGGCTTTGTTCAAATACAGCGGACTCCTTCTTGAATAGAAACTTGCCCTGGTGAAATCTTTTCGGAGGACTCCAATCCATCTTCTTCTCAGCTAATTGAGGCAACAAGATGCTCAATTTGCTTCCAAAACCCATCATAGATTTTATGGAAAATTTTCTAGAGACTTCATCAAACAATACTTTTTCCTTTTCAGCCAGCAATCTGCCCAACAAAAATCCTTGCCAATCACCATCAACTCGATCAGTGATTGCGGCCATAATACGAATCTTGAGATTTGTGAGAGCATCTTGACTGAAATGTTGCCCTAACATGCATTTTCCGGCAATGTCCATCAATAATTGCAGTCCTTCTGGAAGAATATCCTTCTTCAAATTTGAGAGAGTTGCTGGGTCAACATTCAACCATCTGCCCACACAAGCCTTTTCTTGCCCTGCCATATAACTCAAAATGTCTATCGGCCCTTCGGGTAGATTGAAAGCGATTCCTAGGGTTTCTCTGGAAATAACCACCCTATGACCCGAAACCATCGAACTGATGCTGTTCGAATCACCCTGCACCTGTAGAAAGAATTCCATCGCCTCAGGTTCGTAAACCTTCATGGGAAATGATTCTAGATACTTCCGTAGCCCGCATTCTTCACACATGGTGAGAATGGCCTGATTCTCTGCTTTTTGACGTCCGGTGAAATAAACAGAGTTTTCAACGAAGATTCCTTTCTCACGCATCCATCTGGTTGAATCAAAAGTACCTACGACTTCATTTTCTTCGTTAAGTATATCAATAATCACCATAGAATAGAAATAGAGAAGTGTAGATGCAAGAGTAAGAAAAATCGAGAATGCTTGAGCTTAGAGAATTTTGCAGAAAGATTTTGAGTAATGAAGAAGAAGAAGTTAATGTGATCGTGTTAATCTAAAATCAAAGCAAATATAGGGCTTGGATTGATTTTGATTTCCACGTTGTGTGGTTTGGATTGAGTATTAGAAAAGTGTAAATAAAAAAACGTTCCAGATTCATAACAACTCAATTCCAATTTGGAGCCAACTTGTGTTGATAAATACACCTTTTAAATTAGGTTAAAAATAGAGGAGTGTATTAATCTTCTCTATAAATAATCTAACTTTGAACAGACCTTGACTTAGAAGTACTCTAAGGCAAAATACTGTTCTGATGTGTATCAGTACAGTTGTTTTCCAAACACACTATAGTTCAATTTCTTTCTTACAATATCGTGAATTTTACTTATCTGGGTTCAGCTGAGTACAGTGATCAGCTGAGTACACTTTTGAAGATCAGCTCAGTAGTTGGGTCAACTCAGTAGTCATCAGATCAGTTCCCCAACTCTTCTGATTTTCACCTATTTGATACCAGCACAGTACTTTCTCAGATCAGTACTGTAAGCATTTTGTAGACAAATTTTCCTATAATCAAATAAGCTCTGTAGACAGTTGTAATCAGTAATCAGATCAGTTCTGTAGAGAGAATGATATTGTAGTCAGAATAGTTCTGTAGACAAATTAACTTTGTAATCAGAACAGTCTGTAGACAAATCAATTCAATAATCAGAACATGTTTGTAGACAGATTTGTACTGTAATCAGATCAGATTTGTAGACAGATCAAATCTGTAATCAGATCAGTTCCCCCTTCAGTGGAGAACTCCTCTTCTGTGCCTGTTTCACCTTGGTAGAAGTGTTAGTTCATGCATAGATGGTGAAATTCAGTACAGATTAGTATAGAATAATTAAAATAGGTTTTTGTAAGGTTTGTTCTAAGGTGACTTGTGCTCTGAGTCAACATACAGGATTTTTCAGAAATCATAGATTCCCCCTTAAATGTATATTCTCAGTTCCCTCAGCTTTACCAGCTTCCTCATCGGGATTTAGGCACCTTAGTTACCTTTTTACCTGATTGTGATGAATGTAGAGGTCTTGACATGGTCTGTTCTTCAGAATTACCCATCTTGGTGAACTGATCTTGATATCAGCTCAGTACCTGAAATGTTAGAATACAGGTCTATATACATGCAGGATCCATGTCTATCAATTCTAAACTTATGCATAGCTCCCCAAATCTAGTTTCAGCCAAAGGTTTTGTGAAAATGTCAGTTCTTTGAATATCAGTATGGATCTTTTCCAACCTAATGTTTTTCTTTTCAACATGATCCCTAATAAAATGATGCCTAACATCTACATGCTTGCATCTAGTATGTAAAACGGGATTTTGAGTGATGGCAATTGCACTATTGCTGTCACAGAATATAGGTACATTAGATTCCACAATATTGTAGTCTCTGAGTTGTTGCATAAGCCAAAGAAGCTGACTACAACAACTTCCTGCAGCCATATATTCTGCTTCAGTGGTAGATGTTGCCACACTTGTTTGTTTCTTTGAAAACCATGATATGAGCTTAGAACCTAAAAATTGGCATGAACCAGAAGTTGATTTTTTATCTATCCTGCAACCACCAAAGTTAGAATCTGAATAACCACTTAGGGATAGATCATCATCTGCAGAATACCACAAACCTCGATTAATGGTACCCTTTAGATATTTCAATATCCTTTTAGCAGTCTCCACATGACTTTCTTTGGGGTTGGCCTGAAATCTAGCACATACACCTACTGCAAATGCAATGTCTGTCCTACTAGCAGTTAAATAGAGTAAATAACCAATTAAAGCTCTGTAATAGGATTGATCAGCAGACTTACCTTGATCATCAGGATCCATTCTGTAGGTTGGCAGCATTGGTACTCCAACTGTTTTACAGGTCTTGATACCAAATTTATCTAACAAATTTCTTGTATATTTTGCTTGATTGATAAAGATACCATCAGATGATTGTTTCACTTGAAGTCCAAGAAAATAAGTCATTTCTCCCATCATTGACATTTTAAACTTGCTTTGCATGAGCTTCGAAAAGCTTTCACTCATGCTTTTGTTAGGAGATCCAAATATTATATCATTAACATAAATTTGGACTAATAAAATGTCTGTACCTTCTTGTCTTCTGAACAAAGTTCGATCCACTTTGCCCTTAGTAAATCCATTTTCAACTAAGAATAGTTAAAGAGTGTCATACCAGGCTCTTGGAGCTTGTTTCAGACCATATAGTGCTTTCTTCAACCTGTATACTTGATTACCATTTACCTCAAATCCAGGAGGTTGTTCCACATACACTTCTTCAACAAGTATACCATTTAAAAATGCACTTTTCACATCCATTTGATACACAGTGAATTTCATATAAGCAGCATAAGCAAGAAACAATCTTATAGCTTCTAATCTAGCTACAGGGGCAAATGTTTCATCATAATCAATACCCTCAGCTTGAGAGTACCCCTGAGCCACTAATCTGGCTTTGTTTCTCACAACAAGATCATTCTCATCTTTCTTATTTTTGAAAATCCACTTTGTACCTACCACATTGTGATCAGTAGGTCTCTCTACGAGTTCCCATACATCATTTCGAGTAAACTGGTTTAATTCTTCTTGCATAGCCATAATCCAGTTACTGTCAGATAAAACTTCTTTTACATTAGTCGGCTCAATAGAAGATAAGAAGCAACACCAACAAAATAGAGAATTACTAGGTCCAGGCTTAGAATCAAACAGTTGTCTTCTGGTCTTAACACCTTTATTGGATTCACCAATGATCAGATCAGTAGAATGAGCAGATTTCCATGTTTTTCTAGTTTTAACAGGAATACTTTCATCATCCACATCATGTATAGCAGAATCATCAATATCAATATCATCATTTTCAGCAGGTTTATTCACAGGAGAACAGTCAACCAATTCAGGCATGTCAATTGGTCTAGAAGACTTACCATTGTCTTTTACCTTTTCTACATCATCATCTTTGTTTAGAACATTCAGGAATGGATTGTAGGCTTGTACAGATTCATAAACTCCAGGATGGTCAGATCATCAATTTTCTTACTGATCTGATGATCAGCAGAGTCCTGTACAACTTCATCAAAGACAACATGGGGTGTTTCTTCTACACATAGAGTAGAGTAATTAAATACTCTAAATGCCTTGCTTGTAGAGGAATATCCTAAGAATATTCCCTGATCAACTTTGGCATCAAAAGCATTTAATTTGCTCTTTCCATTGTTATGAATAAAGCACTTACATCCAAAGATATGAAAATATGAAATTCTTGGTTTTCTACCTTTCCATACCTCATAAGGAGTTGTACCATGTACCTTGTTGAATGCACATCTGTTCTGAGTGTGACAGGCAGTGTTGATTGCCTCAGCCCAGAACTCCTGTGGTGTGTTGTACTCTGCAAGCATTGTTCTGCATGCTTCTTTTAGTGTTCTGTTTCTTCTCTCAGCTACACCATTTTGTTGGGGTGTCCTAGCTGCACTTGTCAAATGCTGAATTCCAGACTTAGAACAAAATTCTTTAATATAGCAGTTTATAAATTCAGTCCCCTTGTCACTCCTGATCTTGACAATGGGCTGACCTTTTTCTACTTGCAACCTCTTTAACAGATCTGGTAGTTGGGTTTGTGTATCACTCTTTTTGTGTAAGAAGATTGTCCAAGTGAACTTTGAATAATCATCTACCACAACCAAAGTGTACCTTCTACCATTCAGTGTAGGGGGTTTTATTGGACCATGTAGATCCATGTGCAAGAGTTTTAAGACTCTACAAGTAGAAAGAGTGGGAATTGACTTAAAGGAAACCTTTACCTGTTTACCTTTTTGGCAAGCATCACACACTTGTGACTTGAAATAGATTTCATTAGGGATACCTTCAACAAGGTAGTTTCTTGCAATCTTGTTAATGATCTTAAAGTTCAGATGGCATAAGCGTCTGTGCCATAGCCAACTGATTTCTTTAGGACTTTTAGAAAGAAGGAAAGCATCCCTAGGACAACTATTCCAATTTACAATGTAGACACTGCCCTGTCTAACTCCAACTAGTAGAATAGTATGTGTACTTTTATCCCAGATTTCACATTTGGTGCTTTTGAAGTAAACTTTGTAGCCCCTGTCACAAAATTGAGAGACAGATAACAAATTATATTTCAGACCTTCAACATATGAGACATCTTGAATCTCTACATCTCCATTCTTGATGTATCCAAATCCTTTTGTGATTGCCATGGAACTATCTCCAAAGATCACTTTTGGTCCTTCCTTCTCATGATAGTCAGAAAGAAGAGTCTTGGTACCAGTCATGTGGTGAGAACACCCACTGTCTATGTACCAAGTTTCTCCAACTGAACCACCTTTCTTGTAAAGATTCAGTCGACCCTGCAAGTAGTGATCTTAATAATTTAGGTACCCTTTCCTTATTGGGGTCCTTGGGGGTTAGTAGTAAGAGGTATCCAAATAAACATTGAAGATTTGAATAATTGAGACCTCTTAAGTTTTTTACCATGCTTATCACAGAACAGTACTTTATTGACCTTATCCAAATTATTAGCAGACTTAGGATCTATTTTTCTGAGATAGCCTTTCCTTGGTTCTACCCCTTTTTCAGGAAGATCAGTATGTCTGTAATAGTTTGCATAGGGCCTAAAAGCCTGTGGACCATACGGCTTATAGATGCGTTTTGGTCTTTCCTCTCCAATGATATCATAAGATAAAGGTGGAGGATAAAGAACATGTTTATTATGATAATGAGGCACAAATTTCCAAGGTTTAGTTGAGTACAGCTGAGACTGCCTTATAAAAGGAGGTCTAGGCTGTTTCCAACTTGCCTGAGTTTGTCTTGACCTACTGTTCTGAGTCTGCCTCTTCTGATTCCAGGATATTTCTGCTCTGGTCAGAGGAGTAGTACTCTTCTGGTCTAGATCCATTCTTCTGTTTACCATTCTTGGTAGTAGGAGGAATGTATTTAGACTGTACTTTAGGTTTTGGATCATTATCATAAGTCATAGGTTCTTTTCCTTTATCTAATTGCAAAGAACTTGAACTAGCTCCAGTAGTGTTCTTAATGCCTGAAGTAGAGGAACTAGGCAGATCAGTACCTATTCCACTTTTATCATAAGGAGCTCTGTATCTGTCTGATAATGTTTGATTAATCTTAGAAGAGTTAATCATATCAGATAGCTTTAGATCTAGGCTCAGTACTTCAGATTCTAAGAATCTATTGCGCTCTTCAAGTTTTTCACATTTAATCTTTAAGTCATTGAATTCATTTGTCTCTTTAGCTTGTGTATGAAGCATACCCTGATATAACTTGTCCATAGATGCATACTTATCTTTGAGTTGTGACAACTCTTCTGATAGTCGTGCATTTAGAATAGTTATATTAGGATCCACTTTCATTTGAGCTTCTCTAAGACTCATGATTTCTTGCCTTAAAGATATGTTCTCATCACTGATTTCCATGAATGCTTTATTAGCTGGTAGGAGGCCTTCTTCATTAATTCCATTGGAATGATGAAGACTACTCCCTACACTACTATCAGCAGTGTCACATAAATCAGAATGAGAATCAGATTCATCACAAGATTGAAAGGATGTGACAGAAGATACCTCTTGGTCTATTTTTGCCATCATGACTAGTCCATCATCTGCAATGAAGACTTCTTTCTCACTGCTGGAAGGGTAATCAGAAGAGGAGGATGGCAACTCATCTGAATCCGTATCAGATTCATTGTTAGCCACCATTGCCCTCTTACCCTTTGCATATTTGCGATCTCTCCTTGCTTTTCTTTCTCTTCTGTCTTCAGCACTCAGATCAGGACATTCATAGATGTAATGACCTGACTTTTCACAGTTATAGCACAGAGGTTCATTAGTAGAACGTTTAGAAGGAGAATGATATTGGTTCCTGTCCTTTCTATCAGTAGAGTTTCTATCCTTCCTATCAGCAGAGTTCCTATCTCTTCTTTTCTCATTAGAGATCTCATCTCTCCTTTCAGAAGATTTGTGATCCCTTCTGGTCCTAGAAGAGTCCCTGTTGTTAGAGCCCTGGGTGTCCTTATAGAATCTTTTGTATCTACCATACCTCTTGTTAAGCTTGTCAAACCTCTTAATCATTAAGTTCAACTGATCCTTAAGATCAAGATCAGTACTCTCTAGTTCATCTTTTATGCTTGAGGACTTAGACATAGATGATCTAGGCTTCTTAGAGGTAGATGCCTTAAGTGCAATACTCTTGGAGATTTCCTTAACCCTATAACCACTAACTATTGGATCTTCTTCATCCAAGTCAAACTCATGTGCCTGAAGGGTTTGGAAGGTAGTTTCAGCAGACCAGTTATCTATATCCTGAGTGTTTTTAATGATCAGTGTGACCATTTTCCACCTTTCATCTAAGGCTTTAAGGATACGTAAATTGATCTCTCTATTGGTATAAGTCTTACCTAAAACATCCAGATCATTCATAATCTTTGTAAAACGAGTATCGAGCTGGTCTATTGTTTCACCAGTCTTGATTTTAAATGATTCGAACCGCTGGACAGCAGTGGATAGTTTGCTTTCTTTTATAAGAGAAGTTCCCTCACAAATGATAGCTAACTTGTCCCACATCTCTTTGGCTGATTTACATTTAACCACTTTCCCAAGATACTCGTTGGGAAGGGTGTGCAAAATGTAATTCTTTGCCAAGCTGTCTAAGTTGTTCTGCCTCATTTCCTCAGTAGTTAAATCTAACCTGGGTTTTGGCACGAGAACACCAATGGCTTTTGAAGGCTCCAGAGTTGCAGTGTTGGGTATCATGGTAGTAATAGGCCCTTCTTTGATCACAGACATCATTAGATCATGGGTTGAACTAAAGATGGCCTCCATCCTCAGTTTCCAGTAATCGTAATCTGCAACCTTGAACTTTGAAAGTTTATTGATGTTAGTTTCTTCCATGATAGAGTAGACAGTTAAGATCAGTAGTATGACAGATAGGTCAAGAAAGACAAGTAAGATCAAGAAACAAGTATCAGTAATGAGAAACAATTAGACTTTCCCCAAAGTCTACAAGGTTATAAAGAAACAGCAGTCCAAAGAACTACTGCTCTGATACCACTTGTTGGTCCCAAAAGTTGAGTTAAGATTGAGTAAGCTAAGAAAAAGTGTAGAGGGGAGGGGTGAATAGACTTTTCAAATTCTATCAAAATATCAGAGTTTAAGTGCGGAAATGTGTTATGTACAGTACTGTTCTTAGAATCAGCTCAGTACTTAACAGTAAGCTTTTATACTCAACTTTTCTTTAAATCTTTTCTTTAGAAAACTTACTGTTCTTAGTTAAACAAATATATCAACAGTTAATCAAAACAAAACAGTAAAGAACACAAGATTTTATAGTGGTTCGACAAATGTCTACATCCACTCTCACAACTCCAGTTGCGATGTTTTATTACTCTTTTCCACTTGAGTACTTGTTGTTTAAAGTCCCAAGATTAAGACTTTGATCTTGTCGATTATACCACCAGGTATATCTTCGATCTACTAGTAATTTTACAAGTAACTAGCACACTTGTTTACACAATACAAACTTAAAACGAAAAGTAAAAGTAAAACTTCTCTTGATGATAGCCTTTGTTTCTTCAAATCAGATCTGTGGCTTTTCTTCAGTTCTTGATCTTCAACTCTGTGAGTTCTTGAATACTTGAATGCTTCTTGATTGCTCTTGAATACTTTGAGTAGTAGTAGTTTCAGTAGTCTTTTCAAGTAGAAGATCACACGGTATTTATAAGATCTAGTAAGACAGTTAGCAGTTTGTGAACTAACTCTCAACTAACTCATAACCGTTTCTTGTTGTAACTTCCTTCTTTTTGTAACCAACTTATCTTATCTTTCCAAGTTAACATATCTTCATATATCTTCAGTCACGCTTCAAATAAGTCATCCAAACTTATTCTTCAAATAAACCAACTCAGCACAGTAAACTATTCTTCTTAGTTTTACTACTCTTGGTCAGTCAGCACAGTTCTTCCAAAACTGTTCAGCTTCCTTAAAAAATACTTCACTTGATTTCTTCATATTCTTAAGTAGTCTTCTTAGTCATCTTTAGTCTTCTGACTTCAATCTAATCTACTGTTCTAACTATTACAATGCTGAAATACAATAGAATACAACTTTACAAATATAAAACCTATCTATACATCAACTGAACTACATACAGATGAGTATAACTAAGTTCTATACTATAAGCTGTCTATACAATACTTCCATCAGCTTAGTTCTTAAACAGTTCATATATCAGATTAATAAAATACTAAGATCAGTAAACTTAAACTTCATATTACAATAAGATCAGTAAACTTAATCCATATATCTCACATAGAACAACATATAATCACATATATCATTAACTCTAAAGTTGCTTTTGGCCATCAAAACATATAATCATCAATTAGAACATTGTTTATAGGATTCATATCCCAACATGATCAAACAGCACCTGCTTCTCTCTATGCACTCCCTAATTCTTTCTTTGGGCTTCAAGTGTCTAAGCGTGTCAAGCATTGATCAACCGTTTTATCAAATTCGGTCTGCCTTCTTGCTCATTCCTTGGAAGAAACTGATCCAGAACCCTTTTTTTTAGGTGATCTTCGATCGCTTCAATGACTGCTCAGCTTTGATCTTGACTTTCCCCTTTGCTGTCCCACTCACGGACCATCTGTGCAAGAACCCTTTTTTTTTTTGAAATCCCGACTAACATAAGAAACAATGCAGAGGAGGCGGCTGAAGCAAATGCTGAGTTAGTCGGCGGAAGAAGTTGAGAGGGCCCGGCGAACAAAGGAATAAAGGTGAAATTAGACTGTTAAGAGTTATACTCCGTAATCCGTATTCAATAGAGAAACGTTTTTAGGCCAAATGAAACGTTTCAAATTTCAATTAACTTTAAAATGAATGTCACGTGGCAAGAGAGTCTGACATATGTGGCATTTCTAAATGACACATGTCATGATAAGAAATGATACGTGGCAAAATTTGGTGAAATCTTTCTTCCTTTTATTATATAAGATTCCCTGCAACCCTTCGCCTCCTCCAAAATTAAATAATATTATTTAATTTTGGAGGAGGCGAAGGGTGATGAGTTGAAATTTTAATAAGTCAAGATACGTTTTTTTGTTTAAGATTTTTTAGGGCTAGTGGTGATGTTTATTTCCTTAAAATTGATAATTTAGGTTAGAATTTCGTTTTTTTTTTTTTACAGATTTGATAGGATTTAATTTGAGTTTAGTTTCATTAATCTACCATTAATATTGATGTTGTTTACTTTACAAAAAAATAATAAAAGTAAATTAATAACTAAACTTTCATTTCATTAGATTCGATTGGAAAATGGGGGAAAATTACATCCCAAAATTAAAAATATATATAAAAAAAAAAGATTACAAAAAAAGAAAAAAGATTACAAAAAAAAAAAAAAAAAGGATAGGCAAACATCTAATTAAACATTATTTTCATCACCACCTCCTTTCACACTCTCTTCCATATCACCATCACCGCCACCGCCACTTGTCGAATCTTCTTGGTCTCTAACTGTTGAATCAGAGAGAACAATGATCATGACTGTAATTTCCTTGACCCTATTTGCTTTAACAAAGTACTCGTATATCTTATGTAGAGGATCCTCACTCAGGATGACATCGCTTAAAGAATGTGGAGTGCAATGACCCAACAATCTTTTCATGAAAATCTTCACTTCTTTTTTCAACTCTTCATTCTGCCTTTTGGTATATTCATACATTGATATCAAACCTTTAGGTGAGGAGGGCACGTACTCTTGAAAATTGGCCGACTTTGATGGTGTTCTTGCCATTAATTAGGGTTTAGGGTTTTTTATGAATGAGTTTACATGGCTAGGGGTATTTATATTGCCATCCCATAAGAGTTTTTGCAACCTTTGTCATCCCCATATCGTCATCATTATATTATGTACATTTTGTTCTTGTACGCAACAACCCCCCATTTGGCCATACACACATGCGTTGCAACCCCCCAAAAAATTATTACATTCAATTTAAAAATTATTTAGGGTTCATTTAATAATTAAAAAAAAAAACAAAATTATTCATTATTCACTAATTGAAAAATAATATTCATTATTTAAGCCCCAAATTAGGGAAGATTATTAGTATTGATCTACATTTTGCGTAAAATTTATTGATATTAAATGATGGGGTGTATTTAAGCAAATACACTATCAACAATAATTAAATATTGATGGGGTGTATTTAAGTAAAATTACTAAACTTAAAATGAAATTGACATATTTCGATTAAAAAATAAGTGAAACTATATTAATGAGGGGGTGTATTTAAGCAAAATTAATTGTTTTAATATGTATACAAAAATTCCATAAATTGAAATATTTGAAAATTAGATCAATCCAAGTAAAATTCGATATTCAATTTAATTGATCGACAATGTGTTAATTTTAATCTAGTTAAATTTAATTTTATATATGTAAATTTGATAGAACATATCATTGGAAATTATTTAATATGATTTTTAATTTTAATTTGTGTAATATTTAAAATTCATTTCAATAAATTAAACTCATATTCAGTTTAATATTCATTTAAAATTAAAAAACATAAACAAGCTAGAAGACACGATTTATATAATAAACGGTTGATAATATTAGTACTTTGGCCACGATTAAATTAAAACAAAACAACCGTTCAAAGGGCTATAGATGCCCATGATCTACTTAAAAACGCAAAATAAAAAACTACCTAATTAAAGACGAAAAAAAAAAAAAAAAAACTAACATCCAACATCCATCCTCATCACCATCCAAAAAAAAAACCTTAATCCAACATCCAACAACATCATCAATAACCAAAACACGCTTTGTGGTGAGTATCGTACGCAGCAACGGCAGCCTCGAGTTCAACCTTCGCTTCAGCCAGTAACACTTCAGCGTGTTTGCTACCCTCTTCGTCCGCTTTGTATACCTCATCCTCGAGAAACATCACCCTACACTCCAGAACCTGACGAGCGTCTGGCAAGGAGTGAAGTCTGTCCCATCGCCTTCGGAGAAAAAACCGTTTAGCCTGGTGCCTCTGCCGGAGTATGTCCCACTCCCGTTTTTTTTTTTGTTGGGATATGAATCCTATAAACAATGTTCTAATTGATGATTATATGTTTTGATGGCCAAAAGAAACTATGAAGTTAATGATATATGTGATTATATGTTGTTCTATGTGAGATATATTGATTAAGTTTACTGATCTTAAATGTGATATGAAGTTTAAGTTTACTGATCTTATGTTTTACTAATCTGATATATGAACTGTTTAAGAACTAAGCTGATGAATGAATTGTATAGACAGCTTATAGTATAGGACTTAGTTATACTCATCTGTATGTAGTTCAGTTGATGTATAGATAGGTTTTATATATGTAAAGTTGTATTCTATTGTATTCAGCATTGTAAAGTTAGAACAGTAGATTAGATTGAAGAAAGAAGACTAAGAGATATCAGAAGACTACTTCAGAAGCATGAAGAAATCAGAGAAGTATTATTGAAGGAAGCTGAACAGTTTTGAAGAACTGTGCTGACTGATCAAGAGCAGTAAAACTAAGAAAAGTAGTTTACTGTGCTGAGTATGGTTTATTTGAAGAATAAGTTTGGATGACTTATTTAAGGCGTAACTGAAGATATATTTGAAGATATGCTGACTTGGAAAGATAAGATAAGTTGGTTACAAAAAGAAGGAAGTTACAACAAGAAACGTTTATGAGTTAGTTCACAAACTGCTAACTGTCTAACTATTGCTTATAAATACCGTGTGATCTTCTACTTGAAAAGACTACTGACACTACTGATACAATTACTATTCAAGAGAAATCAAGAAGCATTCAAGTATTCAAGCACTCACAGAGTTGAAGATCAAGAACTGAAGAAAAGCCACAGATCTGATTTGAAGAATCAAAGGCTACTACAAAGAGAAGTTTTACTTTTCGTTTTAAGTTTGTATTGTGTAAACAAGTGTGCTAGTTACTTGTGAAATTACTAGTAGATCGAAGATATACCTGGTGGTATAATCGACAAGATCAAAGTCTTAATCTTGGGACTCTAAGCTACAAGTACTCAAGAAGAAAAGAGTAATAAAACTTTGCAACTGGAGTTGTGAGAGTGGATGTAGACATTTGTCGAACCACTATAAAATCTTGTGTTCTTTACTGTTTGTTTTGATTAACTGCTTTATATTTGTTTAACCAAGAACAGTGAGTTTTCTAAAGAAAAGATTTAAAGAAAAGTTGAGTATAAAGATTAACTATTAAGTACTGAGCTGATTTTAAGAACAGTACTGTACAGAACGTATTTCCGCACTTAAAACTCTGATATTTTGATAGAATTTGAAAAGTCTATTCACCCCTCCCCTCTAGACTTTTTCTTAGCTTACTCAATCTAAAACTCAACTTTGGGACCAACATTTTTCTTTTCTGAATGATCTCCATATGCCCTTGGAAGAAATCCTGCATTGCAAACAAAAAATATATTAAATCATTTGTAAACATAAAAAAAAAAAACACAAAAGAAATTATGAATGCTTTTACCTTTCCCTTCAAATACATTTTGGATGATTTAAGAGAAAGAGATGAGAGATAAAGATGAGTGTAAGTTTCGAAAGGTATTAGTGTGGCTATTTATACAACTCAAAATGAAGGGGTATTTGAAGTGAAATGTTGCATTAGTTGGTAATTTAATTTAATTTGATCATTGTTTACCTAATTAAATTCAATTTGACCAATCTTTACTTAATATAATTTAATAACTTATGTAAATAAATTTAATTTCATTAATGGTTAGTTTCGAAAATTAAGGGACTAATAAGGGATGATGGATTTACAATATTTTAATAACTTATATAATTATTATTATTGATTTACAAAATATAAGTTAAATAAATTAAACGGAATTTAACTTAGGGTTCGTTAATTATTATACTTATTTCATGTAATTTAAATGTCAAAAGTCAGGGTTCGTTAATTATTATAAATAGTGTTTAGGGTTTGGGATTTGGGGTTTAGGGTTTAGGGTTCGATCACTCGTTTCAATGTAGTTGATCAAATTAAAATTCAAATGGTGTACACTTATTTTTCATTAATTTAATTTCGAATGTGTTGATCAAATTAAAATTCAAATAGTGTACACTTAAGGTTCGACTACTCGATTCTCACCGTACAGTGTTTTGGGTTTAGGGTTTGATCACTCGTTTCAATGTAGTTGATCAAATTAAAATTCAAATGGTGTACACTTATGTTTCATTAATTTAATTTTCAATGTGTTAATCAAATTAAAATTCAAATAGTGTACACTTAAGGTTCGACTACTCAATTCTTACCGTATATTGTTTAGAGTTTAGGGTTCGATCACTCGTTTCAATGAAGTTGATCAAATTAAAATTCAAATGGTGTACACTTATGTTTCATTAATTTAATTTTCAATGTGTTGATCAAATTCAAATTTAAATAGTGTACACTTAAGGTTCGACTACTCAATTCTCACCGTATAGTGTTTAGGGTTTAGGGTTCGATCACTCGTTTCAATGTAGTTGATCGAATTAAAATTCAAATGGTGTACACTTACGTTTCATTAATTTAATTTTCAATGTGTTGATCAAATTAAAATTCAAACAGTGTACACTTAAGGTTCGACTACTCGATTCTGTGTACACTTAAGGTTCGACTACTCGATTCTCACCGTATAGTGTTTAGGGTTTAGGGTTCGATCACTCGTTTCAATGTAGTTGATCAAATTAAAATTCAAATGGTGTAAACTTATGTTTCATTAATTTAATTTTCAATGTGTTTATCAAATTAAAATTCAAATAACGTAAACTTAAGGTTCGACTACTCGATTCTCACCGTATAGTGTTTAGGGTTTAGGGTTCGATCACTCGTTTCAATGTAGTTGATCAAATTAAAATTCAAATGGTGTACACTTATGTTTCATTAATTTAATTTTGAATGTGTTGATCAAATTAAAATTCAAATAGTGTACACTTAAGGTTCGACTACTCGATTCTCACCATACAGTCTTTAGGGTTTAGGGTTCGATCACTCGTTTAAATGTAGTTGATCAAATTAAAATTCAAATGATGTACACTTATATTTCATTAATTTAATTTTCAATGTGTTTATCAAATTAAAATTCAAATGTTGTACACTACTTAATTAAATTTTTGTTGTTAGAAATTAAATTAATTAATCTACAATTATCAACTTAAATTACGATAATTATTGTTGTTAGAAATTAATATAATTTCTAACAACGAAAATTATTTTTGTTGTTAGAAATTAAATTACGATAATTTTTGTTGTTAGAAATTAATTTAATTTCTAACAACGAAAATTATTTTTGTTGTTAGAAATTAAATTACGATAATTATTGTTGTTAGAAATTAAATTAATTAATCTATATTTATCAATCTAAATTACGAAAATTAGTCACCTTAATTAGGGCTTGTAATGAAAATTAGTCACGAAAATTATGAAAATTAAATCCACACACGTCTTCACCCACTATCTATTCATATCAAATCAGTTGAACTCAATTAAATCCATCCACGTTCACCTCCCTTCGCCACTCCACGTTGATACCGTTTTGAATACGTATTAAATTGACACGTTTCTTCATTGCGACATTAAGCATAATTAATTACTAGTTTCAAGGCATAATCATTACACATAAAACCCTAAACCATGCACTACAGGCGGTGTTTAACCAAGGAACAATCATGATCAATTTTTTTTAATTAAATCAATGGTTGTGATGAAGTGGGAAGATCAAGACGTATCAGTTGCTTATTTCAATAAAATATTCGCCATAATTTCCTCTGTAACCCTAGACATGTCTAATTAAAAGTCAAACAACGTGAACGGTTCAGATCTGTTGTATTCAATTAAATCAACGGCTGTGATGAAGATCATGCAAAATCAATTATTTCAAAGTTGGAAAGATGAGGCAAAATCAATGAATATGGGGGAAGATCAACCGACTTCAAGATTTGAAATTTTAAGCGGTCCGATTTAAGGGTTTTAATTGAATTTTAATTAACTTTAATTAATTTAATTTCTTAGATTACATATTTTTAGTTTTTTTACCTTAAATCAATTTACCTCAAATCGATTTACCTAAAATAAATGAATTAACAATTTTATGTGTAAATATAATATTCTGTATTTTTACCTAAAATAAATGAAGGTACCGAAATAATGTGTTAATATAATGTTGTGTATTTGTATGTGTTAATACAATGTGTTAATATAATGTTTTGTATTTTATGTGTTAATATAATTTTCTATATTTTTACCTAAAATAAATGAATGAACAATTTTATGTGTTAATACAATTTTATACACCCCCTTAATTCCACCGCATACACCCCATTAATACACTGCATGCACCCCATTTAGGCTTGAAACCCTAACCCCATTCAACGTATTCAATGCATACACCAAACACCTTCTGTCTCCATTTCGAATTTAATATACCTTCTCTCTCCCTTTTCAATTTCAAACACCTTCTCTCTCCCTTTTCGAATTTCAAACATGACTACCACAAGATCAGCCACAAGAAAAATACGATTCACCATTGGAAAAAATTCTGAAGAGATCGACAATGAAATTCGGTAGAATACACAATGGTTTTTTATAGTCAAGTGCAAGACAACCGAGTGCCACAAACGTTTGGTATTTTGTTTCGATTATAGTTCCACTACTATCTGTTTTGAGGGTTTTCTTAACATATCCATCTGTTTTTTTGCAAAACCTACCGAAGAATGTTTTTTACCTGTAGGGGTACAAGGAGAAGATGATCACAGTTTGTGCAGGGTACTCTGGAATTGAGTTTGAGTGCAGGTACGAATTTCATCGGATTGACACACGTCGAAGGGGAATTTGTCGATTGACGAGTGGTTGGACCTCACTTGCGGATACATTGAGAATTATCCAAGGAGATACTATTCACTTCGAGCATGATGTCCAGGTTCCATCCAAATTCTATGTGTCGGTCTTCAAACATGACAAAGCAATTAAGGTTGAGGACGAGGGTTGAATTTAGGGTTTATGTTTAGTATCTACTGTATTTTCGATGTTTATGTTTCGTATTTACTTTATTTTCAATGTTTATCTTTCAGTATGTACTGGATTTTTGGTGTTTACTTAATATGATTATGTATTGTGGTGTAGAAGTTGTTAATTTTATGTATGATCTAGTTAATGTATGTTAATGTATTATGAACATTACACCGAATTAACATATATGAATCTGGTTGGGGTTTAATTAGCTACTTAATATAAATTAATTCATAAAACTCCCTTTTGATACATTAAGATAATCATTTAAGTCGAAAAGGAATTCACTATTGTTGTCTTCTTGAATTGTTGCACCCCTTTCCCTTGTAGCGGGTTCACCCCTTCCCCTTCCCTTGCCCCTTGTAGCGGGTTCACCCCTTCCTCTTCTCCGCCCATCACTTCCAGGTGGACGTCCAGTTCCACCCCTTCCACGTCCACCTCTACCACGTATTTCTGAAGCTGACCTATAACGATTGATTCTAGGTCTTCCTACTGTTCTTGCAACATAGGGGTTTAGTAGTGGATTCCCCTCTATATCTGGACTTTGTGATCTCCTTGAGGGACCGTCATCATCATCAGTTGTGGTTGTAGGAGGATTCCAAGAAAGTAGTTTATTTTTCATCTCATTACAACTATTTTCAATAAACTCCAACTTCGCAGTGTTCCCCATTGCCAAATCCGCAGCCTGCTGAAACAAATTTTCAACTGCATGGTATTTCTTGTACTCATCGGTCATGTGGGGATAACCTCCTCCGATAAAAATATGGCAATGTCATCGGTACACATCTTTTCTCCATCGATGTAACAAATACCCTTCGTTCACAGTTTGGATGTCCATTTGTGTCAACACCTTCATTATTTGAGAGCAAAATATCCCCTTGAACTCAAACCTCCTGCAAATGCAATTGATGTATTCTCCCATTGGCCTCCACTCAACCGTATAAGTAAATTCCTTGACATAGAAATTGTTCACAATGCTTCTTTCAAGAACCCTAATTTTTTCAACTCCAACATCATTCAAATCTTGAGCTCTCTCATCGTTAGTTGGTGGAACAGGATGACAATAAATCGTCATTTTTAGTTGATCTTGAACACGACTAAAAATAGAATTCGTGTATGCTCGTTGAAATTGCTTCTCCCATGGAAACTGAGAAATGCACTTAATGGTCTTGTTCTTTGATTGAAAGTCAGCTTGGAACTCCTTCTGAAATTTATTACCAATAGCAACATCGTATTATTTCATGAATTGTTTGAGCATGATTCTAAAGTGAATAAAATCATCAAAATAAGCATGCATTCCCTCACTTTGTTGTGTCGAAATCATTCCGGCCCAAAACGTGTGGTGCAAGTAAACTGGAACTCATTTCTCCCTTTCATTGTACAAACCTATTAACCATTCATTATTTTCCAACCGATATTTAACCAAGAACTCGGCCCATTTCCTCTATAATATCTCGATGGTTATGTTGTCGTACACGAGGCCTTTAAATTCAACTGTGCATGATTTAATATCACGAACCCTTTTGAACTTTTCTCCGACTTTTGATAGAATATGCCATATGCAATACCGATGAATAGTGTTCGACATCAACTCCCTTATGGCTATCTTAATGGTTTCAGCTTGGTCCGTAATTATGGCAGTAGGGTGAATGCCACCCATTGCTTCTAATCAATTCGAAAAAAATCAATTTATACGTATTAGCCTTTTCATTGCTCACCAATGCTCATCCTAGCAAGATTGAATGACCATGATGATTAACGCCAACAATGCTTGCAAATGGCATTTTGTACCTATTTTTCGAAAACAAAACAATGCATAGAAAATTTATTAAACTACTAAACCCTAAATATTAGAACAACTAAACCGAACCCTTAATAAAATTTAATAGCTAGGCACTCCACACACAACTACACCATAAATATTGATGAACAAATTAAACAAGAAATCCTAAACCCTAAATTTTATGTAAGCATTCCGAAATTAAAACATTATGTAAAATGGATGAACAACAAAAACCCTAAATAATGTTGTACCTATTGACGAGATAGGTTATTTCTAAACTCACGACGTCGTGAAACTCTTCGTAAGCAGCCTTACTCCTAGGATGGAACCACAAAACATTGCATAGCCCATTATCATCATCAATATCCATCAAATGAAAAAAACTACTATCTCTCAGTTGAAGTTTAGCAAACTTCTTACGGATTGCTTCTGCGTATCCCTCACCTAATCTCAACCTTCTTCGTTCATCAATGAATTTTGTACAATCCTTAGCGAGGCACCCTATATTTTCTGGACCACTCGATTAAACTTCACATAATCTTACATTCTTGCATGTCCTTATTCCTGCAATATCATTTGCTTCTAATTGCCTCTTCATGTGGATGCTCAAATGCCTATGAGCTGCCATTAATGGAGAAAAGACTAGATTAATTTCATGGTTGTGCTCATGCACCATTTTACTAACAATCCAAGTTCCATCCTCGAGTTTCTTCGCATTCAAACGAGCTTTGCAATCAATTTTTTCAACGCCTTATATGCCTTAGAAATCTCACCCTTATCACAAGCGAACAAAGCATATTTCAATTTTGATTCATCCCTTTTCACCAGTACCCATTTAACAATGCTAAAGCCTTTGCTTCTTGCATGTTCTTGATAAGCCCTAAACAAGTCATCAATGCTCCCATAGAACGTTCCAGTTTCTACAATAATTTGCTCATTGTTAACTGTCGGACTTGGTGAGTGAGTCGAGTCACCTTTAATATTTTCTTCGTCATCGGAATGTTCTCCAAAAATTGATCGGAGTAACTCACGATCGGCCATTGTTAATAATGAAACGTTTCAGATTTGGTGTTTGTTGGCCGAAGAAGAAAAAAAATGAAAACTTGCAGCACACATTAATGGTACATGGTAATGGTGGTACTGGCGGTAATGGTGGGATAAACGTTTCTTAATGAAGGCGGCACAAATAACGTTTAAAATTAGATGTAATGATGGTCTGCCATAATTATGCGTGTTGAGAGTTAATTAATCAGATTCTTGCGTGTGTTGATTGTCAAGAAAGGAGGAAAGAGATTAGCATGTGCACCATTAATTAGTAATTAATTAATTATTTGTCATTATCTCTAATAAAGGGTATAACGGTAATTGTGTAATTAATAAAACATTAATTAAATAAAAAAAAGAATATGTATGTACCGTGGAAAGTTAAATGTTTATTTTGTAAAGAATTAAAATTGAATAAAAATAATTGAAATTAAAACATAAATTACGTATTTTGTAAAGTTGAAAGTTAAATGTGTATTTTGAAATGTCTCAAATTTATGGGATCAAAAAAATTCCTCTTAAAAAAACAGAATAAAAGAGAGAGAAAGATAAGAAGAGAGAGATAAAAAGGAATAAAGGAAGAGAGAACGTAAACAAAATATGAGAGATAAATAAGTTAAATAACTAGTTAGAACACAGAATTGTGAGAGGCTTTTGCTTATTTCCATAACACCATAAAAACACTAAATCCATCTAATACACATAAAACTTGGAGTAGTATTATCTTTGTACACAAACTTACAAACAAGAAATTTTGAGTGTAATTTTTTTATAAAAAATAGTTTGGGGGTGAAGTAAACAAAAGTGGGAGTGTAAGACCCGCGAATTTCGCGGGATTGGAAAAAAATTATATTATTATTTAATAAAAATTTATATAATTTATTATTTTAAAATATATTTGATGATAATTAATGTATTTGATAATTCATTTCATCTTCAACAATACGGACAAACTCTTGCATAAGTTCAGATTGAATAAGAGAGTGTGTTGTCATTTGTGTATGCATAAGTTCAGATTGAATAAGAGAATGTGTTTTCATTTGCGTATGGTTGTAATATGTTAGTTTGTAGGGGTGTTTTATAGATAATATGAGAACGTTGAGTTCTTATATCAATTGTATGTGAATCCTTGTCTAATAATGTTTTTGTACTTGTGCATGAGGTATGCATGTATAGACTGTATAGTAGCTTGTATTTTAAAATGCTTATAAATTTATATAAAGTAAACATAAAAAATTTGGAGCACGACATAGAAAATTAACGTCACTTGAAATGGAGAATAAAATAATGAAATTGAAATTAAAAGAATTACAGTGATGAAATATTATTAAGTATACAAAATTATTTTTTGTTAAGAGAACAATTATGAACATTAGAGATAAATTTGTAGTCTTTTGTAGAAGTTTGTAGAATAATTGTTGGGAATAAAATGATTTTGATTTAGATACCAAAACCCCTGATTGATGATGTACAGATTAGTTGAGATATGCTCAAGTTATTGTTCAGGCAAGTTGTCCCAGAACACTTGAGTATGTAGAATGCTTAAGTTAAAAATCTCAGAAATGTTGTGAGATTTTAGAGTTCAGGATAGTTGTCCAATGCTATATGTTAGAAAGCTTGATAGGTATTAAGTCTTGAGGCCAAAGTTGCTGAAGCATCAGGACAGCTGACCAAGTGGACAACCGGGCTGAAGAGATCAAGAACACTAAAGCTGTGCTCTTAAATGAAAAAGATCAAGACAGTTGAAGTACAAATGATCAAGAGAATTGAATGTCAAAAGCTTACTGAAGACACATTCAATGAAGCATTTATTGCCAATCATGCCTGAACCAAGCATTGAAGACTTAGAGCATTAAAGAGTGAAGCATTGAATGAATGTTGGAACATTCTAAAACAGCAGCAAGAATGTTCAGGGAGCTTGTCCCATCTGACCGTTGGTTGAGTGTAGTTTCTGCCACAAATCAACCTTGGGAAGTGTGCTTATTTGGAAACTGACACAAGTCATCTCAGCCGCATTTTTCAGAAGTCAACACATTCATTCAAGCAACCATTGAAGAGCCCTTTTACACAGTGGATAAAAGGAAGTCAAGCTTCTTAGCCGTTTCAATGGTGCTGCAAATAGACATGTTTGAATTGCTATCTCTCCAACGGATAGTTGTTCAAATATGCATATATATACAGAAGTGATCAAAGGGATTCATTATCCAACAAGAAGCTATCAAACCCATATTAAGCTTTCAAAGGAAACCAAGCTATTCTCAAGAATCCCAAGTTTCCTGAATCACTTCAAGTTAGCTAAGCCATTCTTTGTAAACATCCTTGCTTAGCATTGAGATATCCTAAGCCTTTACATCTGTTCTCATTGTAAAGGATATCTCTACTAGTTGGAACCAAACATCAAACCTTATCTCATTTAGTGAAGAGAGTGTTTGTTGTAGAAGTGAGGAGTTAAGGACTATTAGAGTGAAACACAGTCTTAACTCAGTGAGATTGAGCACTAGGACTCAGATTATCCTAGGGATCAAAACACTAAGAGAGTGTTGTTGATCAGTGCACCTTGGCACCATAAAACAAGCTAATTCCATTGTGAAGGAATTATCATGTTCAATCAGGGAAAGTGGATGTAGGAGCTTTAGTCTCTGAACCACTATAAACTTGTGTGTCTCTTACTTACTGCATTCTTTATTGCATTCATATTCAAACAATTTTCAAAGAACAAACTCTAGTAAGTGAGAAAATTTATTTTGGACAAAGTCCCTGATAATTGTCTTTTCAGAAATTAACTTGGAGTATTTCTTTAAGTCAAAGGCCAACCACATTCCGCACTTAGCAACTCTTTTAGATATCTAGCCAACTGATCACTCAATAGTAATCAGTAGGACAAGTATCTATCAAAGATCACACTCAGGCCAGTTGTGAGACAACCTGCCTGATAAGACCAGTTTTGTTAAAAAGAAAAGAATTTTGCATACACAAGTGCATTCCCCCCCCATACACTTGTGTTATACTCCACCAAGGACCAACAAGTGGTATCAGAGCAGGGGTTCATAGACCACTGCTTCTGAAAATCCAACTGATTTTCAAAATCACTTTTTCTGTGGTCACTGAACTGATCCAAATTTCTGAAAAACCTATTTGTGTTCATCTTATATTACATCCATTGAAATGGCTAACAATGCAGTTCCAGGAGATGCTGTCAACACCATCAACAATATGGGTCCAAACCAAGTCAACCATATTTCTCATCACAAACTGCCAATGTTCTCAATTGAGAACTATGATTTCTGGAAGATCAGGATGAGAGCACATCTTGCTTGTCAGCATGATGAGATGCTTAAAGTCATCACCAGAGGGCCCTTCACATTCACCAAAGCAAATCCCAAGCTCACTGATGCTCAGAAAGCAGATCCAAGGGAGTTGCTGCCAAAGGATGAAGATGACTTTACAGCTGAGGAAAGAAAAAGGCACAACCTGAACTACATTGCAATGAACACACTGTACCAGACTATTCCAGATGCAGTGATGGGAAGAGTGTATCACTGCACATCAGCAAAAGAGATTTGGGATACCTTAGCACTTATGTGTGAAGGTACCCAAAAGATCAAGGAGAACAAGCTTCAAGTGGCTATCCAAAAATATGAACAATTCTCTATGGAAGCCAATGAAACTATTGATCATCTTGATGGCAGGTTCACTGACATCATGAATGAGATAAACTCTCTTGGCAAGTTCTATGCCAAAAGAGAAGTTGCCTTGAAGATCTTAAGAAGTCTCACATCCAAGTGGGATATATACTCTGTCATGATGCAAAATACTTGCAATCTTGACAACATGCCAATGCAGCAAGTATTTTCTGAACTCAAGGCATATGAGTTTGATCTCAACAGAAAGAAGGTGCATGAAGAGCCATCCTCCTCAAACAAAGGTGTTGCCTTCAAAGCTGCTGAAACAGAAAAGAAGATTACTCAAAGGTCCTCTCAATCTGTTTCAAAATCTGAAATAAAGGAGGAGCTGGCACTCATGGCTAGAAGATTTGAGAAGCTCAACTCCAGATTTGGTAGATACAAGAAGTTCTACCAAGATAACAGAACCAGAAGGAGATTCAGTTCTCCTGAACATAAATCAGAGGACAAAGTCTCTGATGAAAAGAAAGAAGACAGATATGCTGATAGAAAGAAATTCAGCAAAGGTGAATCATCATCATCAAGGAGGAAGGAGTCCTCAAGCAAGAAGAATGATGATGAAGATGTGTGTTACAACTGCCAGAAGAAAGGTCACTTTCAGTATGATTGTCCTGACCTTAGTGCCAAAGAAAGAAAGGAAAGGCAGAACAAAAGAGACAAGAGGCTGAACAGCAGGAAGGCTATGGTAGCTGGAGATTCAGCTAGTGAAGAGAGTGTCTACTCTTCTGATGATGGACTATTCTCCAACAGTGACAGTGATGATGACTGTCAAATGGCACTTGAAAATGATGAGGTATGTTCATCTTCTAGTTCTTCCAGTTCTTCAATTAACACACATGAGTCCAGTGAAATCCCCTTAAAACTCAACTTTGTAAAACTATTTGAGGATTTCACCAGACTAAGAGAAGTATGCAATATAGCACTTAGAGAAAATGAGCTACTGAATTCGAAAGCTCAAACTCCCAACCTTCCTGAACCTGAGCTTGACATTAAATCAACTGAGTTGTATCAGCAGATTGTGAGAGAACTTGAGGAAGTGTCTCTCAAAGTCTCTGAACAACAAAAGTTGATTGATGATCAAGAGCTGGCCTTAAGGAAAAAGGATTTTGATCTTAGAATTCTTCAAGCAAAATTTGACAATCTCTCAAGTGAATTTGATACTCTAAAATTAAGTGAGGGGAGCTTAAAAATGAAAATGTCTGCCTTAAACAAATCTGCTAAGGCAATAGAGGAGATTCAAGGATTCCAAAGACCATTTGCTCAAAAGGGTGGATTAGGCTATAATCCATTTGAACCCTCACCTGGTCTTAGCATTGCTTCATCAAGCAATTCTAAGATGACTTTTGTAAGATCAGTGGCACAACAAAATGAAATAGAAGTAAATCAACCACTGATCAAGGATAAAGGTAAAGGAAGTTTTATACCAACTCAAGTGAACAATGTACCTAAACCCATACCTTTGGAAAAGGTTAAAGGCATTGCTTACAGGAGGAATGAGGTTCAGAAAGGTAGAACCAATGGAAGGTCAACCTATCTGAATCATCATCAGAGGAGTTGTCCAAAACCTGTTCAGAAAAGGCCAACTCAAATGAGGCAACCTCAACTGAATGAATTAAGGCCAATCCCCTCTGATAGGTATAAAACATTCAGGAAGCCTGGACCTTACTTGCCGAATGGAAAAGGCCATCCAAAACCTTATTCTCAAAAGTCTTACCAAGCTGCACCTAAGCCTAATAACTTCAGGAGAAATGTCCCAAAGAAATTCACTAATTCTCCTGAAACTTACAAGGCTAACACTTATACACAGAGATCACCCAAGGCATTTAAGGGTCAAACTGTGTATGTAGATGTAAATGGAAACCAAGTCAGTCACTTTGAGTCAATCAGAGTTATCAGGCAGATTTGGATTCCAAAAGGTACAGCTAACCCTCTAGGACCCAACACTCAAAGGGTACCTAAATTTTGACTTTGCAGGGCTGCAAGGACCACAAGAAGAAGAGAAGCATCAACAAGAAAACAGCATGGTACTTGGACAGTGGATGTTCAAGACACATGACTGGGAATAAAGAGCTTCTCTCAGAATTCATTGAAAAGGATGGTCCTTCAGTAACCTTTGGAGACAACTCTCAAGGGATCACAAGAGGTTATGGTACATTAAACATTGGTAGTGTTAAAATTACTGATGTCTCATATGTCCTAGGCCTAAAATATAACTTGTTGTCTATAACTCAAATCTGTGATAAAGGTTTTTGTGTTGAATTTGCACCAAATGAATGTACTATCAAGAACAAATCAACACAACAGGTACTACTAACAGGGGTGAGAAAGGGAAATGTCTATTTTGCAGATTGGAGCAAAACCCCTGAACCAGTTTGTCTTGTTGCCAAAAGCACAAGTGAGCAAAGCTGGCTGTGGCACAAGAGACTGAATCACCTGAACTTCAAAACCATCAACAAGATTGCAAGAAACTCTCTAGTTAAAGGGCTGCCAAATCAAGTGTTCACCAAAGAACACATATGCCAGCCATGTCAGGAAGGAAAGCAGATCAAAGCTTCATTCAAAGGAAAGCCTGTCATCTCAACTGAGAGAGTTCTTCAACTACTGCATATGGATTTATTTGGGCCAATAATCCCAGTAAGTATAAATGGAAGAAAATATGCTTTAGTTGTTGTTGATGATTTTTCCAGGTACACTTGGGTAGTATTCTTGCTGAACAAAAAGGAGACCCAAGTCAAGTTACCAGAATTGATGATGAGATTGAGCAATGAAAAGGGCCTAAGTATTGTCAAGATCAGATCAGACAAAGGCACTGAGTTCATAAACTCATACATCAATGAGTACTGCAGCAAGAATGGCATCACACATGAAACTTCAGCAGCAAGAACACCTCAACAAAATGGGGTTGCTGAAAGAAGGAACAGGACCTTGAAAGAGGCAGTAAGAACATTGATTGCTGAATCCAAACTGCCTAAAAGGTTCTGGGCTGAAGCCATTAGCACTGCATGTCACACTCAAAACAGGTCCTTAATCACCAAAGGACAAGGTAAAACCCCATATCAAATATGGAAAGGTAGATTGCCCACTGTTGCTTATTTTCACATATTTGGTTGTAAGTGTTTCATTCATAATAATGGGAAGGAGCAATTGAAAGCTTTTGACAGCAAAGCTGATGAAGGAATATTTGTTGGATATTCACAAGTCAGCAAAGCTTACAGAGTTTACAATTGCAAAACCCTTATTGTGGAAGAAACACCTCATGTTGTGTTTGATGAGTCTATTAATGAGTTCAGGGATAGAAACCTGAATATTGATGAGATAACACAAAGAACAACCAGATTAAGGCTTCAAAGCAAGGAGACAGTGTTTGTAGATGTTGCCCAGCCTGAACTTCATGATTGTCAAAAACTGGACAACCTACCTGATGGCAATCAACCAGGAGCCAACCAACCTGAAGGTGATATTGAACTGATTGATCCAATCCCAGTTCAAAACCAGGTAACAACTACCAATGAAGAAGCAGGCAATGCTGAGGTAGTTAATGGATCCAATATTCAAGGGGGAACCAATGAAAATGTCAACTCATCTGACAATGAGGACAATACCCCTGAATATGATCCTGAGCTTGATCCTTCAATTAATTTTCCTGAATTTAATGAGTCTAGTGATCCAACCTCAGATGAGGACAATCCTCCTGAAGGGATCAGGTCTAGAAGGACTTGGTTGCAAGACCACCCAACTAGCCTGATACTTGGTAACCCAAGTGAAGGGATCAAAACTAGAAGGTTTCATGGAGAAAGTGCCTTGTTTTGTTGTTTTCTTTCAGAAATAGAACCAGGAGATATTGAGGAAGCACTTCAAGACACCAACTGGATCATAGCCATGCAAGAAGAGCTGAACCAGTTCACCAGAAATGAAGTATGGGAGCTGGTGGATAGGCCAACTCATCAAGATGTCATTGGAACCAAATGGGTGTTCAAAAATAACAAAAATGAAAATGACATCATTGTGAGGAACAAAGCAAGACTGGTGGCCAAAGGATATTGTCAATCTGAAGGGATTGATTATGATGAGACTTTTGCTCCAGTGGCCAGACTTGAAGCAATCAGACTCTTCTTAGCATATGCAGCTCACATGAAATTCAAAGTGTATCAAATGGATGTGAAGAGTGCATTTCTCAATGGGGTGCTCAAAGAAGAAGTCTATGTTGAACAGCCCCCAGGCTTTGAGGAAGGAAACAAGGTGTACAGATTGAAGAAAGCCCTCTATGGCTTAAAGCAAGCTCCAAGAGCTTGGTATGACACCTTATCACAGTTTCTTCTAGATCATGGTTTTGTCAAAGGCACTGTTGACAGAACTCTGTTCAGAATCTGTGAAGGAGATGATATCTTGTTAGTCCAAATCTATGTGGATGACATTATATTTGGATCTCCAAATGAGAAGATGTGTGAAAAGTTCTCCAAACTCATGCAGAGCAAATTTGAAATGTCCATGATGGGATTGATGAATTTCTTCTTAGGACTTCAGGTCACTCAATCAAAGAAGGGGATATTCATCAATCAGGCCAAGTACACAAGGGACATGATCAAAAAATTTGGATGTGCTACAAGCAAGCCAGTCAGAATTCCTATGAATACTAACTGGAAGATGGATCCTGATGAAGGTGGAGAATCAACAAACTCCACTATCTACAGGGGAATCATAGGATCCTTGCTATATCTCACTGCAAGCAGGCCTGACATCACATTTGCAGTTGGAGTGTGTGCAAGATTTTAGGCAAATCCAAAGAAGAGTCATCTTGATGCTGCCAAGAGAATCCTAAGATATATCAAGGGATCTGAGAATCTTGGATTGTGGTATCCAGCTGATGACAACATTGAGCTCACTGGATATTCAGATGCTGATTATGGAGGATGCAGAATTGACAGAAAATCCACCTCTAGAACATGTCAATTCTTGGGCAGCAAGCTTATCTCATGGTTCTCCAAGAAGCAGAATACAGTTGCAACTTCAACAACTGAAGCAGAATATGTTGCAGCTGGAAGTTGTTGTGCTCAGATACTTTGGCTCAGGCAACAACTTAGAGACTACAAAGTCATCACAAATGAAGTGCCAATATTCTGTGACAACAATAGTGCAATTGCCATCTCACAGAATCCAGTGCTCCACACCAGATGCAAGCATGTGGACATCAAGCATCATTTCATAAGGGATCATGTGGAGAAGAGAGATATCAAGCTTGTCAAAATTCACACTGATAAGCAAAAAGCTGATATTTTGACCAAGCCTCTAGCTGAAGCAAGGTTCTTGGAATTGTCAGCTGAATTGGGGCTACTTGATCCAGGCAAGATGGAAAAATGAGGAAAGAAAGCTCATATGAAGGGGGAAGTTCATCAAAGTTGAACTTCAGCAGAGTTGACCAACCTCACTGAAGCTGTCAGCCAAAGAGGGAAACTCAGCAAGGTTGTCCCTATGATGTTCAGCAATGTTGGTCAGGGGATTTGTCCAAGTGGGACCCAGTCAGCAACTTTGGGACCCACTCAGGCAAGTTCATCAGGCAGTTTGACCTACACAGAAACCAAAGCACACCTCAAGATGTTTGTCCGAGTTAATTAGATAATCATTGCTATTTTTAGCATTGATTAGACATTTAAGAGGTTTCTTGGTCTAAGAATAGGCCATTTTAGGATGGAGTGTGCTATAAAGATTTTTACCACCAAAAAGGCAAATCAGCATTTAATGCAAAAATCTTAATTGGGATTTCATGAATTCTTGAGCCTTCATCAAGACCATTAATTTGCATTAAACTTCCATCAAACCGCCTCAATCCCATTACCACATATTATCCAATTGGTCATACTTATTACGCACGGTTAGTTTCTTTTAACCAACGGTTAATAAACTCCCCACATATATAAACTCCTCAGTTTTCACCACCATCCTTACGCACTCAAAATTTCAAAAAAAAAAAAAAAAAACCCTTAAGATTTTCTTCAAACTCTCAAACCTGCAACTCCTTTCCAATCTCTCATATTATCCATGGCACCTAAGATCAAGAGAGAAGAGCTTGTAGACTTCAATGATTCCTCCTTGGACATTGATTTCTCTTATCTTAGCAACCCAAATTCCCTTTGGTTTGAAAAGCTGGTAGCCTTTGATAGCCCAGACACAGAAGTTCAACAAGTCCTCCAATGGCTGAGGGAGGCAGGGCTAGAAAAGTTCCTTGGCACCAAGCCTGATTCATGCCTGAATCCATTCATGGCAGAATTCTTTGCCCATCTCAGATGGAAAGGGAAAAAGGGAGATGTGTGCACCAAGCTCACATATGCTGAAGAAGATGAAGATGAAGAAAGCCAACACTCCATCATCTTCACTGCAGAGGATATAGATGCTAGCTTTGGGCTACCATCAGAAGGCAAGAATCCAGAATTGTACAAGGAAGGAGATGATCATGAGTTCTACTACTCTTGGATGATAGAACCAAAGAAACTTGTAAGTGCTCAGAACAAGAACACTTTAAAGCTTCCTTACAGACACTTATTTGACTGTGTTGTAAAAAGTCTGTTAAGCCACTCAGGGAGTGTTGAACAAATCAGTATGCCTAAGTTGAGAGTGATGGCTGTTGTGATTGACTCTGCTGAGAAGAGAGTCAAGTTCAACTGGAAAAATTTCATTCTTGACAAGATGATGAATGAAAAATTTAAGTTTAAGGAGATGAAGCACCACAAGGTGGTGGTTGAAGGAAGACTCCAATTTTGCACAAGAGCCAGTCTGCTCTTGGAAAGATTTGCTCATTACACCCATCTCCAAGCAAAGCCAAAGCCTTTTCCTGCACAAAAGGTGATGTTTAGAAAGCTGTCTTCAAGGACAGAAAAGAGAAAGCAGGAGGCTGCCTCCAAGAAAGTTGTTGCCACTGTTCCAGCAACCAGAGCATCTCCAAGGAAAAGGAAAGCACACTCAACCAAAATCCAGCCAAAGATGAAGAAGATGAAGCAGATTCTAAGTGAATCTTCACCTGAAAGCATGTCAAGGAGTGGAGGAGGCACTTCTGAGGAAATTGAGAAGGTGGCTGAGGAAGGAGTCAACCCTCCTGAAGAGGGTGAAGTATTCAGAGAGATTATCCCACTGCAACCTGAGACAATCACAGAATTCAGAGACCTTGACCAGCCAACAAGGTATGAAAGGAGAAGAAGAATCATCAAGACTTCTGAGAAGCAGAGGATGATGGAAGAAGAAAAGAAGGAGAAAGAGTTCTTCAAGGAGATTAGACAGGCAAGCAAGTCTAACTCCAAGTCAAAGTCAAAACCCAACAGCCCTGAAGCCAACTCCCCTGATATTCAATCTAGAAGAATATCTCCAAGGCAAGAAGAAGAGGAGTGCAAGACTCCTGAAGATGCCCCAATCATTGCCAAGAAGGTTTACTCCCCTGAAGGTGCACCTGATAGAATAGGTCTTGATGTGCTGGCAGATTTGGTCAATCTTGAAGATAGACCTTTTTCCCCCCTTGATCCAAGACTTCTCTCATATACCAAACTTCTTGAAACTGCTATTCAAGAAGGTGATCAAGTTGTTTTCCCACCCATTCCTGCCATTCCAATTACCTCTTCAGGCACAATGCTCTCAAAAGCACCTGAATCCCAACTTGTTTTGACCTCTCCTGAACCCAACCCTACTAAACCCAACTTACCTGAAATTCAGCCAAGCTTACCTGAATCCCAATCCAACTTTCCTGAATCCCAAACCAACTCTTCTGGAGATGATAGTGGTGAAGAGTACACCTATGAGGGAATGTTGAGGCAGATTGCAAGAGCCAATGTGGATGAATTATATCCAGGATTGAAGGCATATCCCAGGCTGCAACAACAGTTCTATGATCTCAGAGCACTTGTTGAGATCAAAGATAGAACTATTGTGGAAATAGCTCAGGCTATTCAGGATAAGGGTGCCAACTGGTGGCAGGTTGAGGAAAATAGGCTGCTACATTTTGCAAATGTAAAGAAGACCAGTGTATTAACCACTGAGGCCCTATTTTGCACCATTGTTCATGAGAAGGTGCTTGCTGAAAGAGAGAGAATAGCACAAGGAATCAAGCATCCTGACAGCCCATCTGATGATGATGATGATGATCACACCAATCCCAATCCCCCAGGCCTCAACTCAGCTCAGGTACATTACTTGACTTTTCATTCTGTGAAGGACTCTGATCATTCAGAGGAGTTGACCAAAGATGGTAACTCAGTCCAAGATGCATTGGCCAAGGATGGTTCTTCTGAACCTGAGGCACAGCTTGACAATGCTGAGACTTCCATGGGAGAAGCTAGTTTGGCTAAAGCCTCATCAATGTCAGGCAAGTTGGACATTGACCAGCCTTTAGTCATTCAGGATGACTTAGTGGCCTTGGGATGCCCAAGCTCTGTGATCTCCCAACAACTGCCCTCTGTGGATCCTGTTGAGGATATGGAGGTGTCAGGTTTAGGCATTGAAGGAGTTGAAAAGGCTGATAGTGCTGAAAAATCAGAGGGAGATGATGGTGAGGATTGTGTTATTACAGGTTCCTTGAGTGCACCACAAATAGAGGGTGAGGAAGTAGAAATATTGGGTGCAGCCCAATATGAGAGTCAGGCTATTCTTCAAGTCAAATCTGAACTTGATGAATCCCTTGGTGAAAGGAGGCCTGATTCTCCAGTTAATGTGAGTCTATCTCTTGAGAATAAAGAAGAAAAGAATATAGTTGAAAATGAGAGAGAAGGTGCTGATGTATCAGACCTTATGGGAGAAAAAGAAATTGAGGGAGATGAGGGAGTTTTTACTAACACTATTAGTTTTGCAGATTCTGTTGCTGTCACTCTTGAGCAAATTTTTGCAGATGCCTCCCTGACAGATATACCAGTTGATGCTGACACTGATCTTGAAGCAGTTTCAGCAAATGTGTCCACACTTAACCAGATCTACTTTGAACAAGCCAACACCTCTGAGGCTCACTTTCAGATTGCTACTCAGACTGCATCTATCATTGAAGAGCAGTCAGAGAAGTTGGACACACTGGTCAGGGAAGTTGAGAAGGCTCATGCAACAACTGTTGATACCTTAGATGGCCAAGGCAAGACTCTAGCCTCTGTGGAGATGAGGCTAACAGGGTCAGAAGAAGTGATATTGCCCACTCTTGATGCAAGAATATGTGGAGTTGAAACTGGACTGCAAACAGTTTCAACTGAAGTGACAAAAGCCAAGGATGCTATGGGTAAATTCACAAGAACAGTGAAGAAAGAACAGCAGGGCCTCAAAGATTTGTACAAGCATAATGTGAAAGCCTTGAGAAAGACAATCAAGGATGCTTTAAGGCAGAGGACAACAGCCCAGAGAAAGAAGGCAGAAGAGTTGAAAGCTGCAATGGTGAAGGAGGCTGCTGAGAAATTCACTGTTGAACTCATGGCCAAAGTGTCTGATCAAGTTGTGGCCAACCTCACTGATCAACTTCAGGCCAAACTTGATCAATCACTGAAAGCCACATTGGATGCCATTGTTTCCCAAAAGATGCATCCTGTTCACACCTTCTTGAGCATGGCAGATGATAAAATGCAAAATATTCATGATGAGAATGTTTATCTACTGCAGGAGTTGAAGTCCCTCACTCAGGCCCACTCACACCTCTCAGTCTCAATGAGTGAACTAAAGCCCTAGTGTTTTGATAATGCCAAAAAGGGGGAAAGAGAGAGAGCAAGGGCAAAGGGAACCTTGGTGATTGGTGAACCTAAGGGAAAGGAGAAGGTCCCTGAGATTGAGGAGGAGTCAGTAGAAGACATTGGGAAAGGCAAAGGCCCAATGAATGTTGAAAATTTGACTGAGGAAGAGCAGATTCAAATAGCTGTCAAGGAGTCCATGATGTCAGCTATGGAAAGTCAGGCAAGAAAGCTTCAAAGGCCAGGTGGTGAGTCTACAGGACTTGAACCTAAAGAGAAGGCTGCTGAAGTAAGGGGGAAGGTGACAAGATCATCTGAAAGAAAGAGGAAGGAACTGCAAGCCTTTAATGATTTCCCAACCAGCCTGACTTTGCTATCAGAATTTCAGTCTGATGAATCTACTCCAGTAAGGCAATCAAAAAGATTGAAGAAAGCAGCCAAGCTGCCTGCCATTGAAGAAGAAGAGGTTGTAGAAGAAGTACAGGAAAGGATGCCTGAAGTTGGTGTGCCCAAACTTGCTGATGATCCCTCTAAATTGTTTGAAGAAGGTTTTGGAAAAGATCCAGAAACCCAAGAGAAGCTAGCTCTTCAGAGAGCTAAAGAGAGGATGGAGCAATTGGTTGAGGCCAACAAGGCAAGGGATGAAAGAAGGGCAAATTTCAGAGCCCCAAGAAGGAGAGCTTCATACAGAAGACTCAAACCTCAAATGCTGCAAAGATGGGACACTCAGTACCCTCACCATGATAAGTGGGTTCCAATCTCACTGAATGATGCATGGGAGGAGGCCAATAGAAGTTTTGTATATGACTTTTATGTCATTGGGAAGTGGCTTGGAGAGAGTGTAGATGAAGTCTTTGTCCAGTTCATGTTTGAGAATCATAGGGACCTCTACCAAAAGCTGTTTGCAGCAGCTGATATGGCAAGAGTGGAGTTCAAGGCCCCTGGTCCAATTCTGTACATACCTCCTAAGTTCAATGGGAACTTGATTGATGAGGGAAAGATTCTGGAGGATTTCATCAACATCATGAAGATGGAGAAGATGAAGATAGGCCCTAGAGGCCCCAACAAGGATGTTTGGGAGCTGAAGAAAAGGGTCTGGGCTCAATATGGCATTGCTCCTCAGGATGATGGAACTCTCTGATGGATAAGTTTATCTCTTCCCTATCTTTGCTTATGATTGATGTTATTTGTTGTTATTCTGTTTTCTTGTATCAGTTAGTATGTCCTTTGATTTTCTGATCTGTAATGCTTGATGATATATAAAAGGACCACTGATTTTCTATCAAGAGATAACAACTCATTATCTCAACTAACCTGACATTACATATATACTTGATTTATTGTGCTAACAGTCTCTTTCAGGAAAGTTGACCAGTTCACTCATCCTGAAGATAAAATATAGTATAAGTCAAGTTCCCTTTGTAATAGGTTTTGGCATCATCAAAAAGGGGGAAATTGTTGGGAATAAAATGATTTTGATTTAGATACCAAAACCCCTGATTGATGATGTACAGATTAGTTGAGATATGCTCAAGTTATTGTTCAGGCAAGTTGTCCCAGAACACTTGAGTATGTAGAATGCTTAAGTTAAAAATCTCAGAAATGTTGTGAGATTTTAGAGTTCAGGATAGTTGTCCAATGCTATATGTTAGAAAGCTTGATAGGTATTAAGTCTTGAGGCCAAAGTTGCTGAAGCATCAGGACAGCTGACCAAGTGGACAACCGGGCTGAAGAGATCAAGAACACTAAAGCTGTGCTCTTAAATGCAAAAGATCAAGACAGTTGAAGTACAAATGATCAAGAGAATTGAATGTCAAAAGCTTACTGAAGACACATTCAATGAAGCATTTATTGCCAATCATGCCTGAACCAAGCATTGAAGACTTAGAGCATTAAAGAGTGAAGCATTGAATGAATGTTGGAACATTCTAAAACAGCAGCAAGAATGTTCAGGGAGCTTGTCCCATCTGACCGTTGGTTGAGTGTAGTTTCTGCCACAAATCAACCTTGGGAAGTGTGCTTATTTGGAAACTGACACAAGTCATCTCAGCCGCATTTTTCAGAAGTCAACACATTCATTTAAGCAACCATTGAAGAGCCCTTTTACACAGTGGATAAAAGGAAGTCAAGCTTCTTAGCCGTTTCAAAGGTGCTGCAAATAGACATGTTTGAATTGCTATCTCTCCAACGGATAGTTGTTCAAATATGCCTATATATACAGAAGTGATCAAAGGGATTCATTATCCAACAAGAAGCTATCAAACTCATATTAAGCTTTCAAAGGAAACCAAGCTATTCTCAAGAATCCCAAGTTTCCTGAATCACTTCAAGTTAGCTAAGCCATTCTTTGTAAACATCCTTGCTTAGCATTGAGATATCCTAAGCCTTTACATCTGTTCTCATTGTAAAGGATATCTCTACTAGTTGGAACCAAACCTCAAACCTTATCTCATTTAGTGAAGAGAGTGTTTGTTGTAGAAGTGAGGAGTTAAGGACTGTTAGAGTGAAACACAGTCTTAACTCAGTGAGATTGAGCACTAGGACTCAGATTATCCTAGGGATCAAAATACTAAGAGAGTGTTGTTGATCAGTGCACATTGGCACTATAAAACAAGCTAATTCCATTGTGAAGGAATTATCCTGTTCAATCAGGGAAAGTGGATGTAGGAGCTTGAGTCTCTGAACCACTATAAACTTGTGTGTCTCTTACTTACTGCATTCTTTATTGCATTCATATTCAAACAATTTTCAAAGAACAAACTCTAGTAAGTGAGAAAATTTGTTTTGGACAAAGTCCCTGATAATTGTCTTTTCAGAAATTAACTTGGAGTATTTCTTTAAGTCAAAGGCCAACCACATTCCGCACTTAGCAACTCTTTTAGATATCTAGCCAACTGATCACTCAATAGTAATCAGTAGGACAAGTATCTATCAAAGATCACACTCAGGCCAGTTGTGAGACAACCTGCCTGATAAGACCAGTTTTGTTAAAAAGAAAAGAATTTTGCATACACAAGTGCATTCCCCCCCCCCATACACTTGTGTTATACTCCACCAAGGACCAACAATAATATAGAGAACATTTGTCAGCAGCTTAATTAAAATCATGTTCATAGTAGTATATAAGGATATAGATTAAATTCTGGTCTAATTAAAATGAGTGCAAGTTGATTGAAATGTTTTGTTTAAAATTATTGAATTCGTAAATATTATAAGTGAGTAATTCAAAATGCAAGTACTTATGAAATAATGTACATAGAAATTTCAAGTGAGTATCTGGATAGGATTTATTCAATTTTTTCGTCTGATTTTGAAATTCCTCTATTTTAAAAAGTATACTTATTAATGTTTAAAAAAGTGAAATGGGTAAATTGACTACTTTTGATTTATCCAATTTTAAAATGTATCTGAATATAATAATATTGTCTAGTGTAAGACAATTATTAGATTCACTTGTTATATGTGGTATATCTACATAATATATTAAAATTTTACAGTGAATAAGTAGAAGAAGTAATATACATTATAAATTCCTAAACACTTCCATGTAAACAACATTAGTGATTTGCCTTTGTCATCAAGGGTGTAGAATAGAAGGACTCTCTAAAGTGAGAGTTGAGATTGTATTGATAAATATATATATAGAGATGTTACAAGAGGTTAAGTAAGGTAGTTGTAATTAATATGTTTAACTACCATTTGTAAATTAACTCTAACAATACTAACTAATATTCCCCTTCAAGCGAAGCTGGAGCGAGGAGACGTTGAGCTTGTGTCGAAAAAATTCAAACAAGGGGCAAGCAAGACCTTTTGTAAAGATGTCAGCGAGCTAAAATTGAGAGGGCACAAACTGAGTAATAAGGCGACCAGACGTGACGAGCTCGCGAACAAAATAATAATCAATGTCGATGTGTTTGGCTCGCTTGTGAGCGACAGGGTTTTGCGATAGAAAAATAGCACCCTTGTTATCACAAAGAAGTGTAGGAGGTGTTGCTGGAAGGGTGTTCAGTTCTCTAAGGAGCAAGCATAGCCAAACTATTTCCGAGGAGGTTGTTGCCATGGCACGATAATCCGATTCACAGCTCGATCGAGAAACGATGGGTTGCTTCATGGCTGCCCAGGATACAAGGTTCGGGCCGAGAAATATGGCATAGGCGAAAGTGGAGCGACGGGTGTCAAGACATCGAGCCCAGTCGGCGTCCGAGTAGGCGAGCAGCTTCGAGGGGCCAGGAGAGAAGGTGAGGCCGAGATGAGAAGTACCTTTGACATAACGGAGAATGCGTTTGACAGCTTGATAGTGATCGACAGTTGGGTTTGCTTGAAACTGACTTACAGTGTTTACCGCAAACGCAAGATCGGGGTGAGTGATGGTGAGATACTGAAGTGCCCCAACAAGAGAACGGAAAAGAGTTTGATCGGAAAAGGGAGTGCCTTCTAGGCGAAGTAGATCAGTAGGGGAAAATGGAGTGGCCACCAGCTTTGAGTCGAGCATATTTGTCCGAGTAAGGATGTTAGTGGCGTATTTGGATTGGCCGAGAAAGAGGCCGCGATCGTTGTAAGTGACTTCAAGGCCGAGGAAGTATGTAAGGCGACCAAGATCCTTGATGGCAAACTCTTTATTGATCCTGGAAGTAAGACGAGTAATGAATGTTTGATCATTTCCAGTGATTATGATATCATCAACATAAACAAGAAGAAATAGAGTAATACGACCTGACGTGTAGATGAATAGCGAGGTTTCAGATTTACTTTCAGTGAGGCTGAGGAGGAAATCACAAATCGTTGGAACCAAGCGCGAGGAGCTTGTTTTAGGCCATAAAGGGCTTTGTTGAGTTTGCAGACATAATTGGGGTGAAGAGGAACAACAAAACCAGGAGGTTGGAGCATGTAGATAGGATTTTGAAGAAGACCATGAAGGAAAACATTGTTGATGTCCAGTTGTTCATGACTGCAAGAGAAAGGATGACCCGAACAATGGCAGATTTAATGACTGGACTGAAAGTGTGATCGTAGTCGAAACCAGGAATTTGAGTGAAACCATGGGCGACCAGACGTGCTTTGTGGCGATCAATAGATCCATCAGCAAGAAATTTTGTTATGTATACCCATTTAGAGCCAACAATGTTCGCATCTGGGGGAGGAGGAACCAAGTCCCAAGTTTTATTTTTTTGGAGAGCTTTGAGTTCATCATCCATAGCAACCAGCCAGTGAGGGGATTTGGTTGCCGAGGAGAAACCTTTTAGCTTCGAATTTGAATGAATAACGGCGAGCAAAGAGGTGGTAGTGACAAGAGAGGCATCAGGAGGGTGTTTAACTTTGAAGATACCATCTTGAGAACGAGTTCGCATGGCATGGGTAGGAGACAAGAGTGGCAGCCGGCCAAATGCGAGGAGGAGAAGCAGGAGGAGGAGCTCGCAGGGGGCAAGGAGCATGAGGGCAAACAGTTGGGCGAGCAATCGGAGAAAGAGGATTAGGAGGAGCAGGAGGCAAATGAGCCAGAGGAGTAATGTCAGGCTGGAGACATAACGAGCATGGGGGCTCAGAGGAATCATTCGGGCAACCAGAGAGAGAAAGAGAAGGAGGTTCGGATGGTGAGTTGTCAAAGATTGACACATCAAGAGAGGAAACATCCGAGCAAGGACGGTCACCAGCGAATGGGAAGATAGTTTCATCAAAGCGAGCATGACGCGAGATGTACAAGCGTTGCGAGCATGGATTAAGACATCAAAAACATTTATGGCGCGAGTTGTAACCAAGGAAAACACAAAGAAGACTACGAGGAACAAATTTGTTAGCAGCATAGTTTCGAAGACAAGGATACACACAACAGCCAAAGACACGAAAGTTGTCATAAGAAGGAGAAGTAGAGAAAAAAATATCACAGGGAGTCTTGTTATCCAAAATGGGGGTGGGGAGACAGCCGTGCCAAAGGCCTCTACCCAAAACTTCGTTGGGACGGAGGAATGAAAAAGAAGAGTGAGCCCCATTTCAGTTATGTGCATGTGCTTGCGTTCTGCTCGACCATTTTGAGCCGGAGTATATGGACAAGACATAGTGTGAATAATTCCCGAGTAGTGGAACAAGTCACGAAGTTTATGGTTAGTGAATTTCGTTCCACCATCTGATTGGAAGTGTTTAATTTTGCAAGTAAGTTGATTTTCAACCATATTTTTGAAAATGACAAAGATGGAGAAGAAGTCAGATTTTTTACGGAGAGGATAGAACCAAGTAAAACGAGAATGATCATCTATAAAACAAACATAATAGGAATAACCATCAGATGTTTTAATTGGAGAAGGACCCCATAGATCACGATGAATACGATCAAGAACATGTGAAGCACGTTTATTATTAATGACAAAACGAAGCCGAGTACTTTTACCTTTTTGACATGGCGAGCATACAGTGGGGCGAGGAAGTAAAGAAGTAACAGAAAAATGACCTTTATTTTTAAGCATATTCACAATATCAAAATGTACATGTCCCAAACGATTATGCCACAATTCAAAGGAACCAGTAGTAGTGCGAGCACGTAAAGTAGAGGCAAAGGCAGAATGACAATTTTCTAAAACATATAAGCCTCGATCAAGTCTGCCCTGAGCTAGAACCGCACCTGTATTCCAATTCTGAATTTCAAAAGAGTCATTAGAAAAAATGAGACGAATAGGAAAATCATTCGTTAGTTTGCTAACAGATAGAATATTTTTAGTAATGGAAGGAATAACCAAAACATCAGAAAGAGAAAAGTATGAATTCTGAAAACGAGTACCAGTATGAGTAATAGGAAGGATGTTACCATTTGCCACGACAACTCTGTCCGACCTAGTATATGGAGAGGAAGTGTCAAGGGATGCAGAGGTGGAGACCATATGCGAGGAGGCCCCAGTGTCAACGTACCAGTCAGAGAGGTTTACATGGCGAGGAAGAGAATCGACAGTGTTGACCTGTCGACTAGGTTGAGAGTCATAGCGTTGCGGACATGAGGAGGCATAATGGCCGTCAAACCGACAGATTTGACAACGAGGAGAGAACCGACCACGTCCGCGACCACGCCCAGAAGAAGTACGACCTCGAGTGGTAGGTTGGATGCGACCATACTACTAGCGAGCAGATGGGGGACGACCCAAAACAGATGTATTCGAGGAGCTAGCAAAGAAGGCCGGATTCTGGGACGAGAAAGAAGGATTTTCAAGAGATCGGGTGAACAGATCATGAGATTCTGCCTTAGCAAGGAGATCTGAGAACGAAGGGAGAGGAGAGAAGTTTATTTGGGAGGTGGAAAAAACATGAAATTCGGGACCTAATCCACGAAGAAATCAAAGCGATTTATCGGTGTTGTCAATAGTGCATCCTATGGAGGAGAGTTGATCACAAAGGTTCTTGAAGGCAGCCCCATACTCCGAAACCGATCTTGATCCTTTCTTGAAGAGTTGTAACTCATCTTTCAACTGAAGTTCCCGAGCCTTGGAGGGCTGATTAAAAGCCTCGACGAGGGCTTTCCAAATATCCAGGGGGGACGAGCATCCAACGGTGACTGCCATGACCTCTTCAGTGAGCGTAGAAGTCAAGAAAACACTCACATTTTGATCACGAGAGAACCAAGATGTATAAAGAGGATTAGGAGAGGAAGCACCATTGTTGGTGATGGTGGCAGGAGGAGCAGGCGAGGAGCCATCGACATAGGGTAAGAACTTTTGAGTAACACGAAGAGGAAAGACTTGGCGATACCACATTAGATAATTTGTGGGTTTCAACTTGATAGTAACTAGGTGCATCATAGCATGGAGGGTGAGAGTGGTATAAAAAACGGACGTTGTGGTGGTCGCCCGAGGGTCTGCCATCGGAGCGAGCAACAAGCAAGAAGAGAGGGGGAGAGAAAAGATTGCCCAGGTGGTTAGGCTGATACCATGTAGAATAGAAGGACTCTCTAAAGTGAGAGTTGAAATTGTATTGATAAGTATATATAGAGAAGTTACAAGAGGTTAAGTAAGGTAGTTGTAACTAATATGTTTAACTACCTTTTGTAAACTAACTCGAACAATACTAAGTAATAAAGCGCAAGTATTTAACTAGTTTTGGAAGAAACAATTCTACAGTGGAAACTATACAAAAATATTTTTGTAATCTAACATTAACTCTATGGAAGTAGAATACAATGAAATCATCAGAATATTTTTTAAAATATTAAATCATGCAAACAAAATGAATAAAAAATAGATTTTAATATTTACGTAACAAAAAATTGTCAAGAGAACATAAATGTTGTGCCACAAATTGCACGAATGGATTGGATATCCTTTGGGTCAGATATCCAAATTCCCGAACGCGTATGAATGATCCGGGTACACTGCTTTCTCCGAAATGATCCTCCGAGAACCTGCAAAAGACACGCCAGAAGGGAATCCGGCGCGGACACTCCGACGATCAAGTCAATATGTGTGATTCGGCGTATGAAAAGGACTTAAGAGTCCTCTTATTATCAATGAGGCTCTCAAAAGGAATCGGAATGCTCGTGCAGTGTATTAAATGATGTTAGAGATCGTAAAATATGAATGTATCTAAGCTTACCTATTTATAGAGGAATTCTACCTGAGGGGAAGTTAGGTTTTCCCCCTATTTCGGACATGTACCTCTTACTATTTTTGAATTAGTCCAGCCACCTTTGACAGGGTCTTCCGATCCCTCAATCCCTGAAGAAACGCAACCACTCCCTATCTTGGACTTCAACCGCTGAGAAGAGGAAGAATGGGTCTCCCTCTATTCAATCTTATCCCGTTTTGTATGGAACCTCTCCTAAAATTTCGGCCTACTCATTTCCCTCAGGGCCAGGTCTTCCTGATACCTTTCCCCTGGGTGGAGCTCCCTCCAGAGAGACACCCGGATAAGATTCTCTATTCTGAGGAGTCCTCTTTAAGCTGGTATCTCCTCATCAATCCTATCCTCTATACACGTGTCGACTTCTTATGACATGACAATTTTAGGCCGCATCAATAAACAAACCTCATTTATAATTATAATTGAACTATAAATATATGTTAATCAGACATATCAATATCCATAATATAAAAAATATAGCTCAAAACCTTAAAAATACATTTCCAAACAAAACACTTGTAAAAAATACATAAACATATATTTAACATGACTACTTATTTCAATCAACTTTTCTCAATCTTAACCTGGATAAGTGGATAAGTTGGTTTGTTGTAGACGTTTGGAATGGTGTTATCCTCATCTTCAAGTAGTACATAAAATTTTCTCTTGTCACCACAACATTGACAATCAGAAACAGAAGATGATGCAATCTGAAGGCATGTACAGTTTCATAATGTTGGGAAATAAATTGATTTTGATTAAGATACCAAAACCCCTGATTGATGATATCAGATTAGTTGAGATACATTCAAGTATGCATCAGTCTAGTTGTCTCAGGATAGTTGAGACAGTAAAATGCATAAGTCTAAATCTCAGAAATGTTGTGAGGTTTATAGATCAGAGTAGTTGTCCAAAGCTGGAATGTTAGGCAACTTTAAGTATCTTTAGTGTTTTTAGGACAAGTCTGCTGATGCCACAGAGATAAGCTTGCTAAATAGGACAACTTAATTGATAATCTGAGATGCAAAGAAACTGTAAGTACTGATAAGTGCAATGTCAGATCAGTTTCAAGGCTTGAAGATCAAGAGCATTGAATGATGCACACAGAAGACAAATTAAATGAAGCATTTAATACAATCAAGCCTGAACACATGCATTGAAGACTTAGAAGCATTAAAGACTGAAGAATTGAATGAATGTTGGAATATTCCATTTTGCAGCAGGAATGTTCAGGACAATTGTCCCATCTGACCGTTGGTTGAGTACAAAGTCTGCCACAATCAACCTTGGGAAATGTGCAAATTTGGAAACTGACACAAGTCATCTCAACCGCATTTTTCAGAAGTCAACACATTCATTCAAGCAACCATTGAAGGAGCCCTTTACACAGTGGATAATAGAAGGTGAAGGTTCATAGCCGTTTCAATGGAGCTGCAAATAGACAGTTTGAATTGCTATCTCTCCAACGGATAGTTGATGAAATTGCTCTATAAATTCAGAAGTGATCCAAGGATTAAAGCATCCAACTATCTGCTATCAAACTACTATCAAGCAATCAAAGGAAACCAAAGCTGTTCTTTATTATCCCAAGTTTCCTAATCACTTCTAAAGCTAAGCCTTTCTTGTAATATCCAAAGCTTAGTCTTGAGATATCCTAAGCCTTTACACTACTCTTATTGTAAAGTATATCTCTATTAGTTGGAACCAAAACCTCAAACTCTTACCTCATTGAGTGAAGTAGAGTTTGTTGTAGAAGTGAGGAGTTAAAGACTATTAAGTGAAAATACAGTCTTAACTCAGAGAGATTGAGCACTAGGACTCAGATTATCCTAGGGATCAAAGCACTAAGATAGTGTTGTTGATCAGTGCACCTTGGCACTATAAAACAAGTTAATTCCAGGTGTTAAGGAATTATCCTGTTCAATCAGGGAAAGTGGATGTAGGAGCTTGAGACTCTGAACCACTATAAATTGTTGTGTCATTTACTTACTGCACTCATTTTATTATTACATTACTTCCAATCAATCATTCTTAAAGAGTTAATTTCAGTAAGTTAAGAAAAACTGTTTTGGACAATGTCCCTGATCAACTGTGTTTTCAGAAATTAACTTGGAGTATTCTTTCAAGAAAAAGGCCAACCACATTCCGCACTTAGCAACTCTTTTAGATATTTATCCAACTAATCACTTAATAGTTTTCAGTAGGACAAGTATCTATTGAAGTTCACTCAGGCTAGTTGTCAGACAACCTCCGTGATAAGATCAAACTGTTTTGAAAAAGAAAGAATTTGCATACACAAGTGCATTCCCCCCCCCCCCCATACACTTGTGTCATACTCCATCAAGGACCAACAAGTGGTATCAGAGCTGGGGTTCAAATACCACTGCTTCTGAAAATCCAACTGGTTTTCAAATCACAATATTTCTGTGGTCACTGAACTGATCCAAATTTCTGAAAAAACCTATTTGTGTTTATCTAACCAAATTCTATAGAAATGGCTAACAATGGAGTTCCAGGAGATGTTGTCAACACCCTTAACAACATGGGTCCAAACCAAGTAAATCACATTTCTCATCACAAACTGCCAATGTTCTCAATAGAGAACTATGATTTTTTGAAGATCAGGATGAGAGCACATCTTGCCTGCCAGCATGATGAAATGCTCAAAGTCATCACAAGAGGGCCTTTCACATTCACCAAAGTAAATCCCAAAGTCACTGATGCCCAGAAAGCAGACCCAAGGGAGTTACTGCCAAAGGATGAGGATGAATTTACAGCTGAAGAAAGAAAAAGGCACAACCTGAACTACATTGCCATGAACACTTTGTACCAGACAATTCCAGATGTAGTGATGGGAAGAGTGTACCACTGCACCACAGCAAAAGAGATTTGGGATACCTTAGCACTTATGTGTGAAGGTACTCAAAAGATCAAAGAAAACAAACTTCAATTGGCTATCCAAAAATATAAACAATTCACAATGGAGCCAAATGAAACCATTGATCATCTTGATGGCAGATTCACTGACATTATGAATGAGATAAACTCTTTTGGAAAGTTCTATGCCAAAAGAGAAGTTGCACTGAAAATCCTGAGAAGTCTCACATCCAAGTGGGACATATACTCAGTCATGATACAGAACACCAGCAATATTGACAACATGCCTATGTAGCAAGTGTTCTCTGAACTCAAAGCATATGAATTTAATTTGAACAGAAAGAAGGTACATGAAGAGCCATCCTCCTCAAGCAAAGCTGCTGAGACAGAAAAGAAGGGTGCACAGAGATCATCTCAAACTGTCTCTAAATCTGAGATGAAGGAGGAGCTGGCACTCATGGCCAGGAGATTTGAGAAGCTCAATTCCAGATTTGGTAGATACAAAAAGTTCTACCAAGACAACAGGACCAGGAGAAGATTCAACTCTCCTGACAACAAATCAGAGGACAAACTCTCTGATGAGAAGAAAGAAGACAAATATGCTGACAGAAAGAAGTACAGCAAAGCTGAACCATCATCATCAAGGAGGAAGGAGTCCTCAAGCAAGAAGAATGATGATGAAGATGTGTGTTACAACTGCCAGAAAAAGGGACATTTTCAGTATGATTGTCCTGACCTGAGTTCAAAGGAGAGGAAAGAAAGGTAGAACAAAAGAGATAAGAGGCTGAACAACAGGAAGGCCATGGTAGCTGGGGAATCAGCTAGTGAAAAAAGTGTGTACTCATCTGATGATGGGCTATTCTCCAATAGTGACAGTGATGATGACTGTCAAATGGCCTTTGAGAATGAAGAGGTATGTTCATCTTCCAACTCTTCAAATAACACACATGAGTCCAGTGAAGTCCACTTGAAACTCAACTTTGGAAAGTTACTTGAGGACTTCACCAGACTTCAAGAAGTATGCAATATGGCATTGAGAGAAAATGAACTGTTGAATTCTAAAGTCCAAACTCCCAACCTTCCTGAACCAGAGTTTGACTTTAAATCAGCTGAGTTGTATCAGCAGACTGTGAGAGAACATGATGAAATGAATCTCAAAGTCACTGAACAACAAAAGTTGATTGATGAACAAAATCTGGCTTTGAAGAAAAAGGATTTTGATTTTAGAATCCTTCAAGCTAAATTTGATAATCTCTCAAATGAATTTGATACTCTTAAATTAAGTGAGGGGAACTTAAAAATGAAGATGTCTGCCTTGAACAAATCCTCTAAAGCAATAGAGGAAATTCAAGGGTTTCAAAGACCAATGGCTCAAAGAAGTGGATTAGGATATAATCCATTTGAACCCTCACCTGGTCTTAGCATTGCTTCAACAAGCAATTCTAAGATGATCTTTGTAAGGTAGGTGGCTCAACAAAAACAAAATGAAATGGAAGTGAATCAGCCACTAATCAAGGGTCAGGGAAAAGAAACTCTTATACCTACTCAAGTAAACAATGCTTCTAAACCCAAACCTAAGGAAAAGGTTAAGAGCATTGTATACAAGAGGAATGAGGTTCAGAAGGGGAAAACCAATGGAAGGCCAAAACAACTGAACACTCATCAGTGGAGTTATCCAAAATCTGTTCAGAAAAGGCCAACTCAAATGAGGCAACCTCAACTGAACAGATTAAGGCCCAACTCCACTGATAGGTATAACAGCTTCAGGAAGCCTGGACCTTTCATGCCAAAGGGAAAAGGCCATCCAAGCCCCTATCCTCAAAAGTCTTACCAAGCTGCACCTAAGTCTAGTAACTTCAGGAGACATGTCCCAAAGAAATACACTAACTTTCCTGAACCGTACAAGGCTAACACTTATGCACAGAAACCACCCAAGGCATTTAAGGGTAGGACTGTGTATGTAGATGTAAATGGAAACCAAGTCAGTCACTTTGAGTCAATCAGAGTAATCAGGCAGATTTGGGTTCCAAAATGTACAACTAACCCTCTAGGACCCAACATTCAAAGGGTACCTAAAGTTTGACTTTGCAGGGCTGCAAGGACCACAAGAAGAAGAGAAGCATAAACAAGAAAACAGCATGGTACTTGGACAGTGGATGTTCAAGACATATGACTGGAAACAAGGAGCTTCTCTCAGAATTCATTGAAAAAGATGGTCCTTCAGTAACCTTTGGAGATAGTTCTCAAGGGATCACAAAAGGTTATGGTACATTAAACATTGGTAGTGTCAAAATTACTGATGTTTCATATGCTCTAGGCCTAAAATATAATTTGCTATCTATAAGTCAAATATGTGACAAAGGATACAGTGTTGAATTTGCACCAAATGAATGCCTTATAAAACAAATCAACACAACAGGTGCTACTAACAGGGGTGAGAAAGGGAAATGTTTATTTTGCAGATTGGAGCAAAACCCCTGAAGCAGTTTGTCTTGTTGCCAAAAGCACAAGTGAGCAAAGCTGGCTATGGCACAAGAGACTGAACCACCTGAACTTCAAAACCATCAACAAGCTTACAAGGAACTCTCTAGTGAAAGGGCTGCCAAACCAACTGTTCACCAAGGAACACGTATGTCAGCCATGTCAGGAAGGAAAGCAAATCAAAGCTTCATTCAAAGGAAAGTCTGTCAATTCTACTGAAAGAGTTCTCCAACTATTGCATATGGACTTATTTGGCCCAATTATCCCTGTAAGCTTAAATGGAAGAAAATATGCTTTAGTAGTTGTTGATGATTTTTCCAGGTACACTTGGGTAGTATTTCTGCTGAACAAAAAGGAGACCCAAGTCAAGCTACCTGAATTGATGATGAGATTGAGTAATGAAAAAGGCCTAAGTATTGTCAAGATCAGATCAGACAAAGGCACAAAATTCATAAACTCATACATCAATGAGTACTGCAGCAAGAATGGCATCACTTATGAGACTTCAGCAGCAAGAACACCTCAACAAAATGGTGTTGTTGAAAGGAGGAACAGAACCTTGAAAGAGGCAGCAAGAACACTAATTGCTGAATCTAAATTGCCAAAAAGGTTCTGGGCTGAAGCCATTAGCATTGCATGCCACACACAGAACATATCCTTAATCACTAAGGGTCAAGGTAAAACTTCATATGAACTATGGAAAGGTACATTGCCCACTGTTGCCTATTTCCATATATTTGGTTTTAAGTGTTTCATTCACAATAATGGGAAAGAGCAATTGAAAGCTTTTGATAGCAAAGCTGATGAGGGAATATTTGTTGGATATTCTCAAATCAGCAAAGCTTACAGAGTCTACAATTGCAAAACCCTTGTTGTGGAAGAAACACCACATGTTGTGTTTGATGAATCTATCAATGAGTTCAGGGATAGAAACCTGAATATTGATGAGATAACACAAAGAACTACCAGACTAAGGCTTCAAAGCAAGGAAACAGTGTTTGTAGAAGTTGCCCAGCCTGAACTTGATGACAATAAAAAACTGGACAACCTACCTGATGGCAATCAACCAGAAGCCAACCAACCTGAAGGAGAAACTGAACTAACTGACCCCATCCCAGTTCAAAACCAGGTAACAACTACCAATGAAGAAGCAGGCAATGCTGAGTATGAGGACAACACCCCTGAATATGATCCTGAACTTGATCCTTCAATTAACATTCCTGAATTTAATGAGTCTAGTGATCCAACAACAGAAGAGGACAATCCTCCTGAAGGAATCAGGTCTAGAAGGACTTGGTTGCAAGACCACCCAACTAGCCTGATACTTGGTAATCCAAGTGAAGGGATCAAAACTAGAAGATTTCATGGAGAAAGTGCTTTGTTTTGTTGTTTTCTTTCAGAACAAGAACCAAAAGACATAGAGGAAGCACTACAAAACACCAATTGGATCATAGCCATGCAAGAAGAACTGAACCAGTTCACCAGAAATGAAGTATGGGAGCTGGTGGAAAGGCCAACTCACCAAGATGTCATTGGTACCAAATGGGTATTCAAAAATAAAAGAAATGAAAATGACATCATTGTGAGAAACAAAGCAAGATTGGTGGCCGAAGAATACTGTCAATCTTAAGGGATTGATTATGATGAGACCTTTGCTCCAGTAGCCAGACTTGAGGCAATCAGACTCTTCTTAGCATATACAACTCATAAAAGATACAAAGTGTATCAAATGGATGTGAAGAGTGCATTTCTAAATGGTGTACTGAAAGAAGATGTGTATGTTGAACAGCCCCCATGCTTTGAAGAAGGAGACAATGTGTACAAATTAAAGAAAGCTCTCTATGGATTGAAGCAAGCTCCAAGAGCTTGGTATGACACCTTATCACAGTTTCTTCTAGATCATGGTTTTGTCAAAGGCACTGTTGACAGAACCTTGTTCAGAATCTGTGAAGGAGATGATATTTTGTTAGTCCAAATCTATGTGGATGACATTATATTTGGATCTCCAAATGAGAAACTGTGTGAGAAATTCTCTAAACTCATGCAAAGCAAATTTGAGATGTCCATGATGGGATTGATGAATTTCTTTCTAGGACTTCAAGTCACTCAATCAAAGAAAGGAATATTCATCAATCAGGCCAAATATACAAGGAACATGATCAAGAAATTTGGATGTGCTACAAGCAAACCAGTCAGAATTCCTATGAATACAAACTGGAAGATGGATCCTGATGAAAATGGAGAATCAACCAATTCCACTAATTACAGAGGCATCATAGTATCCCTGCTGTATCTCACTGCAAGTAGGCCTAATATCACATTTGCAGTTGGAGTGTGTGCCAGATTTCAAGCAAATCCAAAGAAGAGTCACATTGAAGCTGCCAAGAGGATATAAGATATCTCAAGGGAACTGAGAATTTTGGACTGTGGTATCCAGCTGATGACAACATTGAGCTCACTGGATATTCAGATGCAGATTATGGAGGATGTAGAATTGACAGAAAATATACCTATGGAACATGTCAATTCTTGGGCAGCAAGCTAATCTGATGGTTCTCAAAGAAGCAAAATACAGTTGCAACAAAAGCAACTGAAGCAGAATATGTAGCAGCTGGAAGTTGCTGTGCTCAGATACTTTGGCTCAGACAACAACTCCGAGATTACAAAGTCATTACCAATGAAGTTCCCATATTCTGTGACAACAATAGTGCAATTGCTATCTCATAGAATCCAATGCTCCACACCAGATGCAAACATGTTGATATCAAGCACCATTTCATAAGGGATCATGTGGAGAAGAAAGATATCAAGCTTGTCAAAATTCACACTGATAAACAAAAGGCTGATATCTTGACAAACCCATTAGCTGAAGCAAGATTTCTGGAGCTTTCAGCTGAGTTGGACTTACTTGATCCAGGGAAGATGGAGAAATGAAGAAGGAAGCTCAAATGAAGGGGGAAGTTCATTAAGATGAACTTCAGCAAGGTTGACCAACCTCACTGAAATTTGTCTGTCTAAAAGGGAAACTCAGTGGAGTTGTCCATATAGCTTTCAGCAATGTTGGTCAGGAAGATTGACCTTGTGGGACCCAGTCAGCAACATTGGGACCCACTCAGGCATGTTGGTCAGTTATTTTGACCAAAATGGAGGTCAAAACACTTATCAGGACGATTGTCCAAATTGATAAGGTGATAAGTGCTATTTTTAGCATTGATTGGACATTTAAAAGAATTCTTGGGCTAAGAGTAGTCTATTTTTAGGATGGCGTGTGCTATTAAGGTTTTAGCCCCCAAATGGCAAATCTGCATTTAATGCAAAATCTCTTTTAAGATTGCATTAATTACTGTGCTATTGATCAAAACCATTGATTACTTTTTAATCTACATCTAACCGTTCCTAAGCCACTACCCCACTATATCCACTTTGTCGTAGGATTTTTCCACCCACATTTGCTATTATCCAATGGTTAATAAAACCAATGGATATAAAAACCCTCAGTTTTTAACTTCATTTCTCACGCACCCATACTTTCAAACCCTTAAGAAAATTTTGAATTTCTCTCAAACCTTCAAAACCTTCAACACCTTCCCACTCTCAAATATCCATGGCCCCCAAAATCAAAAGAGAGGAGCTTGTATACTTCAATGATCCATCCTTGGATATTGATTTTACTTATCTGAGTAACACAAACTCCTTATGGTTCGAAAAGCTTGTGGCTTTTGACAGCCCAGATGAGGAAGTTCATCCAGTTCTACAATGGCTAAAGGATGCAGGGCTAGAACAATTCTTATGCACCAAGCCTGATTCATGCCTCAACCCCTTCATGGCTGAATTCTTTGCATATCTAAGGTGGAAGGGCAAGAACGGTGATGTCTGCACCAAACTTACTTATGCAGAAGAAGGAGAAGAGGAGGAATCCCAACACACCATCATCTTCTCTTCAGAAGACTTGGATGCAAGCTTTGGGCTACCATCAGAAGGCTTAAATCCTGAAGGTTATAGAGAAGGAGAGGAACAGGAGTTCTCTGATCCATGGATGAAAGTTCCCAAGAAACTGGTAGGTGCTCAAAACAAGAAAACCTTGAAACTAAAATATGAGCACTTATTTGATATTGTTGTGAAAAGTTTGTTGAGCCATTCTGGGAGTGTTGAGCAAATAAGTTTGCCAAAATTGAGAGTAATGGCTGCTGTGATTGACTCTGCTGAAAAAGGAGTCAAGTTTGATTGGAAAACTTTCATTCTGGGAAAGATGATGAATGAGAAGTACAAGTTCAAGGAGGTGAAGCACCACAAGGTTGTGGTGGATGGGAAGCTGTTGTTTTGCACAAGAGCAAGCCTGCTCTTGGAAAGATTTGCTCACTACACTCACCTTCAAGCCAAACCTAAGCCATTTCCAGCCCAGAAAGTGATGTACAGGAAGCTGTCTTCTAAGACAGAAAAGAGGAAGCTAGGGGCAGCAGCAAAGCAAGCCCTAACAGTTGCACGTGTTACCAGATCTTCTCCAAGGAAAAGAAAGGCTCAGACAGAGAAAACTCAGCCAAAGATGAAGAAAATGAAGCAGATTCTTAGTGAATCTTCACCAGAAAGCCAGTCCAAGAGTGGAGGTGCCACTTTTGAGGAGATTGACAAAGTTGAACAAGAAGGGGTCAACCCCCCTGAAGAAGGAGAGGAGTTCAGGGAAATTGTCCCCTTGCAGCCTGAAGTATTCACTGAGTACAGGGACCTTGAGAAACGAACAAGGTCTGAAAGGAGAAGAAGGATAATCAAGACTTCTGAGAAGCAGAAGTTAATGGAGGAGGAAAAACAGAGAAAAGAATTTTTCAAGGAAATTAGACAAGCAAGTAGGTCTAATTCTAAAACAAGGTCCAAGTCTAAGAGCCCTGGAGCCAACTCCCCTGATATTCAATCCCAGAGAATATCACCAACTCATGATGAGCCAAAGCCTGAAGAAGAGGAGTGCAAGACTCCTGAGGATGCTCCGATTGTAGCCAAGAAGACCTATTCTCCTGAAGGTGCTCCTGATTGGACAGGAATTGATGTTTTGGCTGATCTTGCTGATATAGAAGATAGGCCATTCTCCCCCTTGATCCCAGACTTCTTTCTTATACCAAACTTCTTGAAAATGCTCTTCAAGAAGGGGATCAATTTACTTTACCACCCATTCAAGCCATTCCAATAACCTCCTCAGGAACATTGCTCTCTACAGCCCCTGAGACCCAAATCATTCCCAAATTCTCTGAACCCAACCCATCTGAACCCCAGCTCAACCTTCCTGAAGCCCAAGACAACCCTTCTGAATCACAAGCCAACTCTTCTGATGAAGATGACAGTGGAGAAGAATATACTTATGAGGGGATGCTAAGGCAAATTGCCAAATCCAATGTTGATCAGCTGTACCCAGGGTTGAAGGAGTATCCAAGGCTACAACAACAGTTCTATGATATCATAGCTCTTGTTGAGATCAAAGATAAAACCATGGTGGAGATAGCTCAGGCTATCAAGGATAAAGGTGCAAGCTGGTGGCAGGTTGAGGAGAACAGGTTGTTGCACTTTGCCAATGTTAAGAAATCCAGTGTGTTGACCACTGAGGCCTTGTTCTGCACAATTGTCTATGAGAAGGTGCTTGCTGAAAGAGAAAGGATTGCTCAAGGAGTCAAACATCCTGATAGCACCTCAGATGATGCAGATGATGATGACAACACCAATCCCAACCCTCCTGGACCTAACCCTGCTAAGGTACATTACGTGACATATCCTTCAATTCGGGACTCTGAGAAATCAGAGGAGTTGACCAAGAGTGGTGACTCAGTCCAAGATGCATTGGCCAAGGATGGTTCTTCTGAGCCTGAGGCACAGCTTGACAATGTTGAGACTTCCATAGGAGAAGCTGGTTTGACTAAAGCCTCATTAGTGTCGGAGAAGTTGAACACTGACCAGCCTTTAGTCATTCAGGATGACTCAGTGGACTTGGGATGCCCAAGCACTGTGATCTCCCATCAACTGCCCTCTGTGGATCCTGTTGAGGATATGGAGGTGTCAGGTTTAGGAAATGAAAGAGTTGAAAAGGAGAATAGTGATGAAAAATCAGAGGGTGATGAAGGTGATTGTGTGATTACTGGTAGTAAGAGTGCACCACCAAAAGAGGGTGAGGAGAGTGAAATGTTGGGTGAAGCCCAACATGAGAGTCAGGTTATTCTTCAAGTCAAATCTGAACTTGATGAATCCCTTAGTGAAATGAGGCCTGATTCTCTAATGATTGTGAGTCCATCTATTGAGAATGAAGAAAAGAAATTAGTTGAAAATGAGAGCAAAGGTGCTGATGTATCAGGCCTTTTGGGAGCAGAAAAGAAAGAGGGTGATGAGGGTGATTTATCTAACCCTTTAAGTTTTGCAGATTCTGTAGTTGTCACTATTGAACAAATTTTTGCAGATGCTTCCCTTACTGATATTCCAGTTGACACTGATTTTGACCTTGAAGCAATCTCAGCCAACATGTCCACACTGAACAAGATTTACTTTGAACAAGTAAATTCAACAGAAGTTGGTCTGCAAATTGCTTCCCAAACTGCAACTTCCATTTAGGAGCAGTCAGAGAAGTTGGACATCTTGGTCAGGGAAGTTGGGAAGGCTTATGCAGAAACTACAGACACTCTTGATGGCCAAGGAAAGACTCTAGCCTCTGTTGAGATGAGGCTCACAGGTTCTGAAGAAGTGGTATTGCCAACCTTGGATGCAAGAATCAGTGGTGTTGAGACTGGTCTGCAAACAGTCTCAACTGAAGTGATAAAAGCCAAGAATGCAATGACCAAATTCACCAAGACTGTGCAGAAGGAGCAGAAAGGCCTAAGGGAAAGCTACAAGCACAATTTCACAGCCCTAAGAAAGATAATTAAGGATGCTTTGAGGCAAAGGACAGCAGCCCAAAGGAAGAAAGCTGAGGAGCTTAAAGCTGCAATGGTGAAGGAGGCTGCTGAGAAGTTCACTGTGGAACTCATGGCTAAGGTTTCTGATCAAGTTGTGGTCAATCTCACTGACCAGTTGCAAGCCAAGCTTGATCAATCCTTGAAAGCCACCCTTGATGAAATTGTTGCCCAGAAGATTAAGCCAGTTCATGTCTTTCTCAGCATGGCAGATGATAGGATGCAGAATATCCATGATGAAAATGTCTATCTGCTGCAAGAATTGAAGTCTCTCACTCATGCTCATTCCCATCTCTCTGTCACAATGAGTGATTTGAAGCCCCAGTGTTTTGATAATGCCAAAAAGGGGGAAAGAGAGAGAGCTAGGGCAAAGGGAACCTTGAAGATTGGAGAACCTAAGGGAAAGAACAAGGAGCCTGAGATTGAAGAGGAGGAGGAGGAAGACATTGTAAAAGGCAAGGGGCCTATGAATGTTGAGGACCTAACTGAAGAGGAGTAGATCCAAATTGCAATGAAGAAGTCTATGGCCTTTGTAATTGAAGATCGGGCTAGATAGCAACAGAGACCTGGAGGTGAATCTGCAGGCCTTGACCCCAAAGAAAAGGTGATTGAAGTAAGGGGGAAGGTCACTAGAGCCTCTGAAAGAAAAGGAAAGGAACAGACCTTCACTGACTTCCAACCAGCCTGACCTTACCATCTGAATTTCAAGCTGAAGAGGCAACTCAACTGAGAAAGTCAAAGAGGCTGAGGTAAGCAGCCAAGTTGCCTGAAATTCTGGAAGAAGAAACTGAAGAAGCTGAACTGGTCAAGGAGCCTGATGTGAGAATGCCCAAACTTGTTGATGATCCCTCAAAGCTATTTCAGGAGGGATTTGGAAAAGATCAAGAAACTCAAGAAAAGCTGGCTCTTCAGAGAGCCAAGGAAAGAATGGATCAGTTGGTTGAGGCCAACAAAGCAAGGGATGAGAGAAGGGCCAATTTTAAAGCTCCAAGGAGAAGAGCTTCTTACAGAAGGTTGAAGCCTCAAATGCTTCAAAGATGGGACACTCAGTACCCTCACCATGACAAATGGGTGCCAATCCAACTGAATGATGCATGGGAGGAGGCCAAAAGGAGTTTTGTTTATGACTTCTATGTCATAGGCAAGTGGCTAGGTGAAAATGTTGATGAAGTATTTGTCCAGTTCATGTTTGAGAATCACTGGGAATTATACCAGAAGCTGTTTGCAGCAGCTGACATTGCAATGATTGAGTTCAAAGCCCCTGGTCCCATATTGTACATGCCTCCCAAGTTCAATGGGAACATGATTGATGAAGGGAAGATCTTGGAGGAGTTCATCTCCATCATGAAGATGGAAAAGATGAAGCTGGGTCCCAAAGGCACAAATCAGGAGATTTGGGAGCTGAAGAAGAGAGTATGGGCTCAGTATGGGATAGCTCCTCAAGATGATGGTTCTTTCTGAAGAATAAGTCCTCTTTCCCTTTTATCTATGTCTTTAATGTGTTGTTATTCTTATTTGTTTGTCTTGTTTTAGCATAGTGAGTCCTTTTTTATTTTCCAGCATTGTATTGCCCATTATATATATTAAATGATCACTATTTTCATCAGAGATAACAGCTCATTATCTCAACTAACCTGACATAACCTATATACTTGATTTATTATTGTGCTAACAGTTTGTTTCAGGAGAATTGATAAGATCTTACAACCTGAAGACAAAATTTTAGTATAAGTCAAGTTCCCTTTGTAATAGGTTTTGGCATCATCAAAAAGGGGGAAATTGTTGGGAAATTAATTGATTTTGATTAAGATCCCAAAACCCCTGATTGATGATGATCAGATTAGTTGAGATACATTCAAGTATGCATCAGTCTAGTTGTCTCAGGATAGTTGAGACAGTAAAATGCATAAGTCTAAATCTCAGAAATGTTATGAGGTTTATAGATTAGGGTAGTTGTCCAAAGCTGGAATGTTAGGCATCTTTAAGTATCATTAGTGTTTTTAGGACAAGTTTGCTGATGCCACAGAGATAAGCTTGCTAAAGAGGACAACTTAACTGATAATCTGAGATGCAAAGAAATTGTAAGTACTGATAAGTGCAATGTCAGATCAGTTTCAAGGCTTGAAGATCAAGAGCATTGAATGATGCACACAGAAGACAAATTAAATGAAGCATTTAATACAATCAAGCCTGAACACATGCATTAAAGACTTAGAAGCATTAAAGACTGAAGAATTGAATGAATGTTGGAACATTCCATTTTGCAGCAGGAATGTTCAGGACAGTTGTCCCATCTGACCGTTGGTTGAGTACAAAGTCTGCCACAATCAACCTTGGGTAATGTGTAAATTTGAAAACTGACACAAGTCATCTCAGCCGCATTTTTCAGAAGTCAACACATTCATTCAAGCAACCATTGAAGGAGCCCTTTACACAGTGGATAATAGAAGGTGAAGGTTCATAGCCGTTTCAATGGAGCTGCAAATAGACAGTTTGAATTGATATCTCTCCAATGGATAGTTGATCAAATTGCTCTATAAATTCAGAAGTGATCCAAAGATTCAAGCATCCAACTATCTGCTATCAAACTACTATCAAGCAATCAAAGGAAACCAAAACTGTTCTTTATTATCCCAAGTTTCCTGATCACTTCTAAAGCTAAGCCTTTCTTGTAATATCTAAAGCTTAGTATTGAGATATCCTAAGCCTTTACACTACTCTTATTGTAAAGGATATCTCTATTAGTTGGAACCAAAACCTCAAACCCTTACCTCATTGAGTGAAGTAGAGTTTGTTGTAGAAGTGAGGAGTTAAGGACTGTTAAGTGAAAATACAGTCTTAACTCAGAGAGATTGAGCACTATGACTCAGATTATCCTAGGGATCAAAGCACTAAGATAGTGTTGATGATCAGTGCACCATGGCACTATAAAACAAGCTAATTTCAGGTGTTAAGGAATTATCCTGTTCAATCAGGGAAAGTGGATGTAGGAGCTTGAGAATCTGAACCACTATAAATTGTTGTGTCATTTACTTACTGCACTCATTTCATTATTACATTACTTCCAATCAATCATTCTTAAAGAGTTAATTTCAGTAAGTTAAGAAAAACTGTTTGGACAATGTCCCTGATCAACTGTGTTTTCAGAAATTAACTTAGAGTATTCTTTCAAGAAAAAGGTCAACCACATTCCGCACTTAGCAACTCTTTTAGATATTTATCCAACGGATCACTTAATAGTTTTTAGTAGGACAAGTATCTATTGAAGTTCACTCAGGCTAGTTGTCAAACAACCTCCCTGATAAGATCAAACTGTTTTGAAAAAGAAAGAATTTGCATACACAAGTACATTCCCCCCCCCATACACTTGTGTCATACTCCATCAAGGACCAACACATAAGGGGGTGTATTGGTTGTGGATTCTGTATGATTTTTTTAGACTTTCAAATTTTGGGGGTATTCAATTCGGATTCTCAAAAGTCTTTAAAAATTCTGAGGTATTCAATACGGGTTTTAAAAAGTCTTAAAAAATCTTTGGGTATTCAACCGTCTATAGAATTTAATACTCTATGGATTTTGTTGGATTCTTCTTAAAAAATATAAATAAATTACACTATCCAAAATCTCTTCTAAAAACCAGAGATTTCAACGGATTCTCTTAAAAACTCTAAAGACAAAAGGTCAGAAGTAGGGATGGTAATATTGACCCAACCCACGGGTACCCGCCCTGCGAGCTTTGGGTCAGGTCGGATCTGCCCCGTATTGAGAACGGGTCGGGTTTGTCCTGCCCCGTATGTGAACGGATCGGGTCTAGGTCTTTTGTCTGACCCACGAGTATCCGATCTGACCCTAATTATTATATAAACTTTATATAGTATATATATATATATTTTTTTTTTAATTGGTAAAATACTTTTTATATATAACATGAAAAATATTTATATTATTGTGAATTGTTTCAATGTATATATGCATGAAGAATATTGTTTTCTATTGTGAGAAACATCTTAAATAAATTCAACATGATATGAAAAAATAGGGCGGGGCACGGGGCGACTATCTAGGACCCGTACGGGGCGCGGGGTGGATTCGGGGCATAATACATTAGAACGGGTTCGGGACATATACAAGTGTATTCTATATTCATTTGCATCAATAGTTCCAGTGCCAGAGTTTATGAAAATCTATGTAAATCAATAAAAAAAAATATACTTCACAATCTTGTCAAGTCTATGAAAATCCATATAAATCAATAAAAAAAAGCCAGGCAAACTCTGCATGGACTCTATGGATTTTCTAAATCCACAATATTTGTATAGAAATATATTAGAAGTAATGTAATATTCAAAAGTTAAAGAAAAAATGACCTCCTTATTTTTCGGTGAACTATGTTGAAAATTGATTGTAGTAACACTTTCATTATCAACAGTCAAGTCCTTTTACAAAAAATACCAATATAATTATTTGTAAACTATGCAGAATTATATAAGAGTAATGAAAAACAGGATAATGTGGTTATACCTTTGATGAAGATTCCAGAATGTTGGAGGACGTGCTAGAAGAGTTTCGGTTTGTGGAATGTTGAATTAATTGTTGAGACATTTCACACGACATTTTTAGTAAACGTACAAGTTAAGTTGTTTTCGACATAAGGCATAACATAGGTTTTGTTATTAATAAAATCTATGTTAAAATTATTCCATTGTGTTCTTATTGTTTTAGTGTTTTAGTCTTCCGCTGTGTCTACTTCTTTATATTCTGTTAGAGTTAATGCTACACTATTTGTCTCAACATTCAGTGTAACATTGTTCTGTTTTTCACTTAAACACTAGATACCCCACGCACACTTTCACCAGTTATTCTCCAAGTTTTGTTGAGAGATGTGGAATTTGAAAATAAATTTTCGATGAACCAAATATTGAAACTGGATCGGTAAAGTGCCCTTTAACTCTTCATGTATGGTTAGGAGACGAAAGAAAATTTTATTTGTATGTATAAGTAAAGAGAAGAAAAAAAAATGACAAAAGACATGTTATGTTTCACAATCAACTAAAGCATTGAAGAATGTAACATCACCATGTCCAAATCCGTTAGAATTTTGAATGCAGTTTTGTCGATGAGTGAAATAACAATGTTATCAAACAAAGTCAAAAAGACTGATCTCGTGTCGTCAACAACATTAATGACCAACTTGTACCTAATAAAAATAATGAGTAAGATTAGTTTATTTTTGTAGTTAAAATTATAATAAAATCACCGTAGGCTGGTTAATAACTGGTATCAAATTTTTGTAATTCGATGTCACAATTTTGGCATTTGATTGTGTCGACACCATACAAAATTTTCCTACGACTAGAGCTGTTATTCGAGCCGAGTATTTGAGGTTCGAGCTCGACTCGAGCTCTTATCGAGCCGAACTCGGCTCGATAACATTACCGAATTAGAAATTGAGCTCGTCTCGACTCGTTAACGAGTCTAACAAGCCAATCGAGTCGAGTCGAGCCTAACGAGCCTAATTTTATTTTTTACGAAAAATTAATTATCGAGCCTAACAAGTCGAACTCGAGTCGGCTCGTTAGTAAATCGAGTATCTAACGAGCTCGAGCTCGGCTCATTAAGCTAAATGAGTCGAGCCTTAACGAGTCGAACCGAGCTGAGTCTCGTTAAGGCTAGGTTCGAATAACAGCACTACCTACGACACTTGGGGCAGGCTTAGTAGTACCAACTGAATTTAGTGTCAATATTTTGAATAGTAGCAACAATGACCATGTAGCATTTCTTAGACAGAAAATAATTTTCGAATGTTATTTTTTATTCGATATTGTATGGTTTGCACTTATTTAATAAAATATATTTACCTTTGAAACTTTTTTGACGTCCGCAATATAGTTAACTGTCACGCCCCAAATTTAAAAATAAAGAACTTTTTAAAAAGTAGTTAAAATAACTAATTTTAACGTGCCAAAAATTGAATCTTAAATTTATAACGTTAAAATAAAGGGACGCAATGGCTATAAAAATTACTTTAAGTATTGCAACGGAAACAATTATAATAAAATCAAGAAGTTCACGACTAACTTGTTAACAAAACATCCATAATAAAAACCATAACTTAATTTTAATAGATATGTGTGCAAATAGACTTTTATTTTTAAATAGATCTCTCCCATCACCACTCCTCGCCATCCAACTCTTCAACCTGAAATTGTAAATTGTTGGGGGTGAGCATGCAAGCACACTCAGTGGGATTAAGTCATTAAATAGTTAATGCTAAAAATAAATAATCAAGTAATTGCAACTTAGTAAATAGCATTCACATTGCCACATATACTTTGCCATTGATACCTTTCCAACTTTGCCATTGTAACCCTGCAAATAGATAATAAACTTTGCCACAAACTTTGCCAATATACAAACTTTGCCAATATATACTTTGCCAATATACAAACTTTGTCAATCGAATAACAATAGAAATGAATTCACATAGTAAACAATTAACTCAAACATTTATCTAAATCATTAAATAATGAATAACATGTCGTTGCAATAGAACTCTACCAATCACGGTACAGATTAAAGCAATTAAAAAAAAAAACCCACCTCGATAGTTGAACGTGGAAATGATGCGTAAAAGCCTTGTAATTATCGTCGCCTAGCCGTGCGATACATAGAATAGCCATTGATCGAATTTCCTTGTAAGTTATACTCGTCTATATAATAGGTGATAGAATAATTAAAGAGTATAAACTCTCGAAAGCTAGGTTGATATATTCAATATTGCCGTACACCAACATATATATATATAGCATGAGAGTTTGGGGAGATCATGAGGTGGTTTAAATTAGCCGTTTCTTTTTCCATAAAAAAAAATGGAGTTACAATCATAATTTTAATTCATGAAAACATATGTTGCATGCGTGGAAATGGGTGCATAGCCAAACATTTGAAATTAATACTATATAACGTTACAATTAATTGTTTCATCTTTCATAATGTAAAACGAATAGGGGAAAATTAAGAGTCAAGTTGTATGAATAAATGAGAATGTATGTTACAAATAGCTTATTTATAATTTATTTAAAAGTAATTATAATTTATTTAAAATAAATAAATACTAATAAAAAGTGAAAAAATACGGGGTATTACATTCTACCCCACTTAATAAAATTTCGTCCTCGAAATTCAGCATTAAAATTGTGTCATAACATAGCACACTGAAAACATTAGCATTGAACAATGTAACACAATAACATGAAAATATCGCATGATGAATTAAAATATGAAATTATAATAAAATGCACATACCTTGTGGAGTTGGAGCGATGAGGCGGTGATGGTTGACATAACATTTTTTGTCTAGAATTTACTCGTTCATATAATATACTTTAACTCGACACAAAAGATATAATTTTTTTTTTTTTTTGCAAGTCTACAAGAACGTAGACCCGCTCTGTCACGCCCCAAATTTAAAAATAAAGACCTTTTAAAAAGTAGTTAAAATAACTAATTTTAACGTGTCAAAAATTGAATCTTAAATTTATAACGTTAAAATAAAGGGACGCAATAGCTATAAAAATTACTTTAAGTATTGCAGCGGAAACAATTATAATAAAATCAAGAAGTTCACGACTAACTTGTTAACAAAACATCCATAATAAAAACCATAACTTAATTTTAATAGATATGTGTGCAAATAGACATTTATTTTTAAATAGATCTCTCCCATCACCACTCCTCGCCATCCAACTTTTCAACCTGAAATTGTAAATTGTTGGGGGTGAGCATGCAAGCACACTCAGTGGGATTAAGTCATTAAATAGTTAATGCTAAAAATAAATAATCAAGTAATTGCAACTTAGTAAATAGCATTCACATTGCCACATATACTTTGCCATTGATACCTTTCCAACTTTGCCATTGTAACCCTGCAAATAGATAATAAACTTTGCCACAAACTTTGCCAATATACAAACTTTGCACAAACTTTGCCAATATATACTTTGCCAATATACAAACTTTGCCAATATACAAACTTTGTCAATCGAATAACAATAGAAATGAATTCCCATAGTAAACAATTAACTCAAACATTTATCTAAAACATTAAATAATGAATAACATGTCATTGCAATAGAACTCTACCAATCACGGTACAGATTAAAGCAATTAAAAAAAACCCACCTCAGATAGTTGAACGTGGAAATGATGCGTAAAAGCCTTGTAATTATCGTCGCCTAGCCGTGCGATACATAGAATAGCAATTGATCGGATTTCCTTGTAAGTTATACTCATCTATATAATAGGTGATAGAATAATTAAAGAGTATAAACTCTCGAAAGCTAGGTTGATATATTCAATATTGCCGTACACCAACATATATATATATAGCATGAGAGTTTGGGGAGATCATGAGGTGGTTTAAATTAGCCGTTTCTTTTTCCATAAAAAAAATGGAGTTACAATCATAATTTTAATTCATGAAAACATATGGTGAATGCGTGGAAATGGGTGCATAGCCAAACATTTGAAATTAATACTAACGTTACAATTAATTGTTTCATCTTTCATAATGTAAAACGAATAGGGGAAAATTAAGAGTCAAGTTGTATGAATAAATGAGAATGTATGTTACAAATAGCTTATTTATAATTTATTTAAAAGTAATTATAATTTATTTAAAATAAATAAATGCTAATAAAAAGTGAAAAAATACGGGGTAATACATTAACATTCTTGTCGTCTGTAAATTCAGAATATGGGGATGAATCTCTGTTGGTTGGGTGGAGTAGAAAGATTGTTCATAATTTTCTAAAGACTATATCAATAAAATATAGCTGAAATTAAATAGTTTTGTAAATTATACATAAGAGTAATTTATAAAGAAATACTTAAAATAAGTAAACATGTTATTCAGTATCAAATTGGAGTTGTTTGATGGGTTTTTCTATGGTCAGGAAGGGAGTTCGCCCTTACTGACAAAAAGAAATGAATTAAAAAATGACATGTCATCTACCTTCTCCATTGTTCGATCTTGTTTAGCATATAATAAAATAATTATTTTTCTAAATAAAATATATAAAATTACAAAAATATCATTTTATAATATAATTTTTTATAAATTATTTTAGTACAACATCCACCCCACCCCTACCCTTAAAGTCATCTTCTTCTGCGTGTAGCAAACCATAATCGTTTCTACAAAGATCAATTAATTGAGAAACCCCATAAAAATTTCTAACATCGTGAAACCAAAAATTTGCAATGCTTAAAAATATATTCCCGAGGCTACATATCAAGACTTCAATCAATATTCAATAATTTTGGATTGCCAAAATCGTGAAATCACATCAACTTATAAAAGAAAAATTGAAAATAGAGGGCTGGAAGTGAAAAATTAAATTAGGGGTATTGTTCATAGACGAAGGCAGAGCTCTGCAACAATTTTTTAGGGGTTTACAATTGTGATCTCGAAATCGTGATTTTCTCTTTATCGGGCTTAGATTCAAGTTTTGAAATTGTGTTTTCAAATAGTTTGTTGAGGTTGTCTAGATTCTGGACATTCATAATGTTGTGTAATGATTATTTAACATTTGATGAGCAAAACTCTGATTTTAAACGAAACCTCCACAAGTGAACTATAAAATTGGTTCTCATAATTAGTTGTCCTTGAAATTCTCCTCGTTGAGAGCGTGCTTATTCTCCTCGTTGAGAGTCTGAAAACCCTAGATCAAAATATGGAGTCATCATTCAGGAACATGAATATCTCGCAAGATGAGGATGAGGAAAGTCTTTTTGAGCCGGATACTCCCATCGGCAATAACACGAACGCATAATTATGCTTGGTGGGCCGCCTCCTCTCCGTCCAAACACCAAACTTCAACTTTGTCAAGAGCCGCCTAGAAACTCTATGGTGGATCAAAAGGGGTGTGGAAATCAGAGAGATCGGAGGAGGGAGGTATCTTTTCCAATTTTTCCACAAACTGGATTTGAAACGGGTCATGGATGGCTCCCCTTGGATGTTCGGAAGCGCACCACTTCTGATTCGTCATGTCCAGATCGGCGACCAACCATCCAAAGTGGAACTCAATCTCCTTCCGTTCTGGGTACAAATTTACGATCTCCCGATGGGTTACTTTTCGGAGGAAGTGGGTCAGATGCTAGGTAACTTCGTTGGCAAATATATGGAATATGACAAAACGAACGAGCAGACGATGTGGCGGTCATTCATGAGAATCAGAGTCAATATTGATGTGCGGAACCCTCTCAAAAGACACAAGAAATTTAAGATGAGAGATGGATCATCGTTTAAGGTAAATTTCAAATACGAGAAGCTGCAATCTTTCTATTTTGTTTGCGGTCGTCTGGGCCATACAAAGAGCTTTTGTGATGTGGTGTTTGATGCGGGTGACACACCTATAGTACGAAAATGGGGAATTGAAATAAAGGCCCCGGATAGAAGAGCGAATAAAAATGGGAATCGCGGTCCAACGGTGGTCGGAAGTAGTTCGACGGGAGGACAGGCACCGGCTGGCGGCGTAGAGAGTCAAACTGAGGCCGAGAATGATGGGCGAGAATTGTGGGAAGATGGCGGCAATTTCGGGGGGGTTACCAATATTAACAACAAATCAGCCCCGAGATTGGCGGGACACAATAACTTCAGATCAATTAGAGTCAATCCTACCTTGACCATATTTATGACCCCACAGAGAATGACCAAATTGACCCTGATGAGTTGGAAAGGAAAAGAAAACGAATTTTCCTTGCGAAGGAAAAGGAACAAGCTGCACTATCATCCCTCCATGACGACGAGTCTTTTTTAACGGCAGGCCCCGGTGTCGGGTCCAGCCGACACCAATGATCGTCTTGAGTTGGAACTGCAGGGGGATCGGCCAACCCGCTACAATTCCTGCACTGTGCGAGCTTGTTAAAGCTCGAAAGGCCGATATTGTTTTTCTTAGTGAGACTATTTATGTTGCTGCTCGTTTAGAGTTTGTTCGTTTAAAGTTAAATTTTCGTAATTGTTTTTCTGTTGATTGTAATGGCCATAGCGGCTGTCTCTATTTATTGTGGAATGAAAAAGTGGATTGTTCTCTCTTGTCCTACTCTTCGAATCATATTGATGTTAAGGTTATTTTCAATAATATCACGACTCGGTTAATCGGATTCTTTAACTTTGGTCCAAAACAAAATTTACAACAATTTTTTTAGTAGCATAATATTAATTGTACGATAATTATAAAAAATAAACTCTTGAACCGTGCATCGCACGGGTGAAATACTAGTTAAGATATTCCTTCCGTCCAAGGATTTTATGCACACTTTCCTAAACGGGACGTCTCAACATTTTTTGCACACTCCAAAAAAGGAAACAACTCACATAATTTTTACTAATAATACCCCTCCTTTATTTTACTTCCCCTTCCCTCCCCTTTAGTCAAATCTCCCATACTACGTGATTAAAAAATTGAGGAGAGAAAAATAAGTTAAACTAGTCTTGATAGTCTAATGTGAAATATTTCATACATGCATTTTATACTAATTTGATCAAGTTAAAATTCTAAGCCTATTTAGTCTAAAAGTTAAATTAAGATAATTTTAAAAAATTTATGGATCATAAACCTGGATTCGGGTTGCCCAGAAAATTCGCAGATCGCAAACAAGTGATTTATTAAATTACCAAAATATTGTTACTACAAGGTTAAAAAATTACAACTATAAGACCAAAAATTTAATACTACATATCAAAACATTCAGTAAATTCACTCAAAAAATTAATAGTCCAGAATATTTTTGGACATACAATAATACACTTTTGACCTTCTAGTGTAAAATTTTGGTCTTATATTAACATTATTTTAGTCATGTAGTAGTCGAATAAGTATCCAGAATATTTGCAGTGTGGTACATGGGGTACAACTGTACCCCAAATTGGTTTTTTTTTTTTTTTAATCTTATGCAAAATATGTATATAACTTAATAATGTCCGAAAAGTTCATGACCAATTAATCTGCATTCCCATTATTAATTATGCATAATGGATATAATTATAGTGATTCGGGTAGAATTTACACTATTTAGATGCATATTCGAAACTCATTTGACGTTGATTTCATTGAATTATACATTGAATATGATTGTTTAAGCCGAAATGAGAGAAAGGTTGTGTTTTGTCGATTTTGTAGGAAATACGATGGAATTTGGAGCAAAACACCAACCATACTTTACTGGATCAGGAAGAGGAGTGCACGGTTGGATTTATCTCGAAAAACGGAGTGGAATGAAAAAAAGAATCGAGTCAATCGGAGGTCGGAAGCTCGAGATACGAAGAGACGAAAAAGCATGCCCGGGTAGAATCGACCCGGGCGGGTCAAAATCACCCGGGCAAGCCAAATTTTCCCCTAGGTTCGTATTTAGGCCGGGTGGGATGCCCGGGTGGGAGCCACCCGGCCGGGTCACATACATTTCAGGGGTTTTTGCCCATTTTCTCCATTTTCGAGGGACCTAAGTGCAAATTTCGTCCAAGACTTCTACCCCAACTATAAATAGCTCCAATTTGAGTTTTAAAAAGGGGTCTTACTCCTTTTACAAGCAATTCCACACACACATCCACATAGTTGTAGGTGTTCTTCATTTTTAGTTTAGATTCTTCATTAGAATCAAGCTACGATTATCATCGGGTATCGTCTATTACATCGTTTTGTAGCTACATTTCCATGATCAAGGTGATATTAATCTATTTTGCAATTCAATTTAGTATTTTCTTAATTTCTTCAATTTATTGTTATTCTATTATGAGTTTTATGTTTATTGTTGTTTTAGCCATAGGATTCTCTTCTAGAACCATGGGCTAAGATCTTATTGCCTTGGGTGTGGATGTTTTGATGGGTGTTTAGTGTAATTGTGGATTAATTGCATGATTAGCTTAGGATTTGGGTGTATATGTTTCTAGTGTTGTGATTTTCATGATTCAATTGATTAATACACCCTATTAGCTAGCATTATTGGTTGTGTCGACTTCAACGACCATATTGGGTTGCATGATTAAGAGTGTGTGTATGAGCTTGAATTAATCGATTAGAATTAACATAGTAATTAGCTACACCGACCGGGGGTTGATTGCTTAGATCGACAACACTAGACACTAGTCGATTAGAGGTCGTCTATTAGATTAGTGAGAGGGCGTCTCATAAACATTAGTAACCGTGTTGAACGTGTTTATGAGACACTATCTTAGGAGCTTATGGTATTGATTAGACTATATAATTGCTAATTGATGCACGTGTTCACCTAAGCCTCACAAGGGAATGGTCTACACACACGAGTGGTAGCCTTTAGCTTAACCCAAAACCATAGTTTAACTCATGCAATTGGTTCGTTAACTCATTGAATTACCCACAAAACGGAAACACCCGAGGGAATACTCTCACCTTGCACTTTCGAGAGGAAGTTAGATATATTGTTATTGCTTTGTTCATTTCTTCTTGTTTAGTTCATCTAGTTTCATACTTGTCTTTAAATTCCCGAAAATCTAAACAAACAAGCTTAGTTACTACAATGGCATTATAACTTGCAACTTTAGGGATTCATTGGCACTTAATTAAATCCTTGGAACGAAAATATACTTGGGAAAAACTTAACCAAAAATACGAACAAGTCAATGGCGCCGCTGCCGGGGATTTAAGCGAGTGTTATTAGTGAAACTTAGAGTTTGTTGAGTGTTGTTGATAGTAGCATTTCTTTTTGTTATTTTGATTTTGTTCATCTTTGTGGGCTTTGACACTTCTCTTTTGTAGGTGCATGATCACAAGATCACGTGGAGGAAACCTTGAACCGTTAGACCTTGAGATCGAGGCACACGCAAGAAGAAGGAATCGAAGTAGAAACCGTCAAAGAGTCATAGAAGAACCACTTGAGATGGAAAACATTGAAGAGATGAATCCTCCTCCAAATGGAGAAGATGAGCTTCAAAGAGAGAATCATCAAGTTGGAGGGAATCCACCTCAAAACCCAAACCCACCACCAAATCTCCAATTTCCCAATCCACAATATCCACCATATCAAGGATACAATCCTTACCCTTATCCACCCCCACAACAAGCCTATTATCCACCACCTCCACCTCATCCATATCCACTCCATCAACACCCATATCCTCCACTTTACCAATATCCTCCACCTCAACAAATCCAAGAAGAATACGTCCCTCCACCACAACATATAGAAGAACCTCAACGTGTGTACCATGGAAGGCCAATGAGGGAATATTTTGAGCCTCAACCTAGGGAGCATTACGATGGGTTGGCAAGACCAAGGGTGGAGGCCAACAACTTCGAGATTAGTGCCTCTTTATTAAGGATGTTGAGGGAGAGACAATTTGAAGGAAGGACGGAGGAAGGATTTGAGGAAGACCCAAATGAACATCTTGCTCAATTCTTGTAGATAGCCGACACTCTCAAGCAAAATGGAGTGTCGGAAGATGCTAAAAAGATGAGGTTATTTCCGTTTGCATTGTCGGGGAAAGCAAAAGCTTGGCTACAATCAAGCATTCCCGCCGGAGAAGTGAGGACGTGGGAAGATTTGAAGAAAAGATTCCTATTGAAGTACTACCCTCCTTTAAAGACGATGGAAGCCAAGCAAAAGATCTCTACGTTCAAACAAGGTCCAAATGAGGGAATCAAAGAAGCATGGGAAAGGTTTACGAGTCTTCTCATCACATGCCCCCATCATGGTTTCCCAATAAAACAAACAACATGTTGGTTCGTTGGTGGGTTACGATTGGAAGATCAACACCACATTGATGCTTGTGCGGGGGGTTCAATTTGGATGAAATCGGTGGAGGAGATCAATGACATAATCGAGGGGATATCAAGCAATACTTTCAAGATGAGAGTAGACCGTGGAGCACAAAATCGGGTAGCCCAAGTGGATGCTAATGATAGCATAAGAGCAATGATGACTACACTCATTGAAAAGGTAAATGTTTTATCTCAAACAAGAGATAATCATTTATCCTTTGTGCAAGAAGATCCTCAAATGGGACATATGGAAGAAGTGCAATACATGGGTCAACAAGGATATCCACAAAATTTTCAAGGGAATCGACAATATCAAGGCCAACCACCATATCAAAATCGTGGTCAAGGATATCAAGCTCCTCCTCAAAACCGATTCCAAGGGCAATCTTCATCATCTCAAGGTCAAGGGGGACCATCCCCTCAATACCAAGCCCCTCAATACCCAAATTTTCGGAGGAATGAGAATTTGTCATATTCGAATCCTAAAGGTGCTATTCAATATCCTCCCGGATTTGATCCCGGAGCAAAACTCCCAAGTGGAGAAGGGAAATCCTCCACGGACGAGCTTCTTGCACTACTCATGAAGAGGATGGATATGAGTGATAAGAGAAGTGAAACAATTGAAAAGAAAGTCGAAGCAACCGAGTCCATCCTTGCTCAACTTATGAGTAATAAAAAAGCAATGGAATTTCACATGGGACAATTGGCAACTTCCATTGGATCTCAACATACAAAGGGTAAATTGCCCTCAAACACCGAGGTAAACCCACGTGAGCATTGTAATGCTATTACAATTTCAAGTGGTGAACATTATGGAGTTTCTTCAATTGAATTGGAAGAGGGTGAAGTGTTGAAGGCAAAAGAAAGGGAGGAAGAGGAAAAGAAGAGGATAGAGAAAGTTGGAAGTGAAGAGGTTGCTCCAAGAATTCCAAAGTGGAGAATTGCAAAAGATTTGAAGAAGAAGAAGCTTGAGGTACCTTGTGATAAATGGGGGGTTCCCATTACATATGAGCCACTTCCATACCCGGGAAGATACATGAAGAAAATGGATGAGAAGTTTGGGAAGTTTTTGGATATCTTCAAGAAAATCCACATTGATCTTCCACTTTCGGATGCTTTAGAGCAAGTACCTCATTACATGAAGTTTCTAAAGGATGCAATAGCAAACAAGAAGAAACTAGTGGATGATGAGAAGATCAAGTTGACCGAAGAGTGTAGTGGTATCCTTCAACGAACTCCTCCCGAAAAGCTCAAGGATCCGGGTAGTTTCACTCTCCCGTGTGAGATTGGTGATGGTCCCATGATGAAAGCTCTTTGTGATTTGGGAGCTAGCCTCAATTTGATGCCACTTTCAATCTTCAAGCGTTTGGGACTTGGAGAAGTAGTGCCCACATCAATTACTCTCCAATTAGCGGATCGTTCCATCACCCATCCTAAAGGGATCATTGAAGATGTATTGGTGAAGATTGACAAGTTCATCATTCCGGCCGACTTCGTGGTGTTAGATATGAAAGAAGATGCAAATATCTCATTGATTCTTGGGAGGCCGTTTCTTGCCACGGGGGGAGCAAACATCAATTTGAGAAAAGGGGAGGTAACATTGGAGGTGAATGGAGAGAAAGTGATTTTCTCCAAAGATGGCTCAATTGAGAGTTCCCCAAGAAAAAAGGAATCCCCCTCCATCCAAGAATGTGACATTTATGTGAAAGAGCCATTACCAAAAGTCCCATTGAAAGATCCGGGAGATGATAACAAATTGAAGCAAACTCCCAAACTTGAGCAAAACTCAAGTTTGGGGGAGTTTTATAAGGAGAAGAGTTTTGATAAGTTCCTTGAAGGTAGTGAAGATGAAGAGGGAAGAAGGAAGAGTTCAAAGGAGAGAAAGATTGAGAAGGGATTTGAAATTGGAGATACGGTGGTATGGGGCACCTTGGGAGTGATGGAAGTCCTTGGAAAGATGAAGCTCAAAGAACGAAAAATGTTGGTCATGAAGAAATTGGTCTATGGAGGAGGCATTGCGTTGGAAAGTGAGGAGGATGAAGTGTTCATCACCGATGAGCACAATGTCAAGCACTATCATCCTCCATTCAAAGAAAGGGAAGTATGAACTTGTTAAGTTCCGTCCGGCATAGGACGTTAAACCTAGCGCTAAATGGGAGGCAACCCATTTTTACTTGCTTTATTTCATTTCTTGCTCATTTTATTTGCTTTGTTAGTTTAGTTTGATGTGTTTGTGAGTTTTGATGTAGTTGGAGAAGCTTGGATCGAATGGACAAGTGGATTGAAAGTGGAACTTTGTGCTTAGAAGAAGGTGTAGCTATAGCAATCGTAAGAGGTACGCCCACCCCTATTCTTAGGAATTGCATAGCAATTACTAAGTTTGGGGGGGTAGTGGAATTTATATTCTTGTTCATAATATTGATTGCTTAGCTACTCTTAGTTTTAATTGTTGGGAAAGTGGCCTATGTGTGTAGATTTGTATGGTTAGCACTTGGTGTCAATATCATTGCAAAACTATTTTTCCAAACTTTTAATTGCTTAGCAATGAAAAAGTTTGGGGGGGTATGTTCATTTTTACATTTTCTATTGACACCAATGTGTACTCTTGTGTATGTGTGCAATTTGAGCTTTAATGATCATTGAGACACATTTGATGGTGATTTGTTGTGAATTTGATTCCTTGAATGTGTACATGATTGGAATGAATCATCTTGTTTGTGTTGTTGTCATCTTGTTGCCTACGGATGTTTTGCATGCACAATGAGTTATGTGTGGTGGTGATTGATGAATGTTTGAGTCTTGAATGAACCGGTGAGAGTTGAGCTTTGAATCGAGCATTAATCCGGTTTATTTCATTTGTGAGCGAATCAATTCATTGCTTGCTTTTCTAGAACTTGCCCAAGTTCTTACTTGAGATCATGTTTGTGTGATACTTTGAGATATGATGTAGGCCATCTTTCGTATTACAAGTCACTTAGCCAAATTTTTCCCAATAACCATAGTAATCCTCCGTAGTTAGCCCGTTTGAGCTTGATTTCCCATTCTCTTGGCAACCTACAATGTTTAACCACTTAGCCTTTTGAGCCTTTGATATCCAAATCTAGTGGAGAATAAAAAGAAAGTGGTAAAACATGTGCTTTAGTGCTTTTGGTTTGAAGAGACAATTGGTAAAGTTTTGAAAAGAAAAAAAAAAAAGATGGAAGTGAAAAGAAAATTTGAGAAAGAAAAGAGGGACAATGAGCCCCAAGAGTTTGAAAAGAAAATAACTTGGCTAGAAAAAGATGAGGAGATGAATGCATTTGAGGAACTTATATGAAAAGTGAGAATGAAGGTTGTAAACCTTAAGAGCATGAGCTTGAATTGTTGAAAAATAACTTTCGTTCTCCACTAGACGAGTCACTTTTTCCATATTCATCTTACCCCGTCCAAAGAGCCAATGTTACGTCCTTGGTTAAGCCCTATTGATCCCATTGTTGAACATGTTTGTGGCGGAAAGATGGTAGAGCTTGGGCAAGCTTATGGTAATTGCAATGCGTGATTTGATTGATGAGTATCTATTGTCCTTAATTTGTTTGAGTGTTTGAGAGAAACACTATATCTTGTGAGTTGAACTTGAGCATTTGGATATTGTCATCACCATCACTTGTTATTGTATGTTGAGCATGTGTGGGGTAATTAGTTTGATTTTCAATATTGAACTTGTGATCATTTTTGAGAATGTATCTTGAGGAAGAAGAATTCATTTCATGTCATTTGATACGTGGGATCTTTCATTGATCATCTAGTTGTAAATTTCACCCTCACGTAGTAATTCTTTCGTTGCTCGAGGACGAGCAACACTTTAAGTTTGGGGGAGTTGATTCGGGTGGAATTTACACTATTTAGATGCATATTTGAAGCTCATTTGACGTTGATTTCATTGAATTATACATTGAATATGATTGTTTAAGCCGAAATGAGAGAAAGGTTGTGTTTTGTCGATTTTGTAGGAAATACGATGGAATTTGGAGCAAAACACCAACCATACTTTACTGGATCAGGAAAAGGAGTCCACGGTTGGATTCGTCTCGAAAAACGGAGTGGAATGAAAAAAAGAATCGAGTCAATCGGAGGTCGGAAGCTCGAGATACGAAGAGACGAAAAAGCATGCCCGAGTAGAATCGACCCGGGCGGGTCAAAATCACCCGGGCAAGCCAAATTTTCCCCTAGGTTCGTATTAAGCCCGGGTGGGAGCCACCCGGCCGGGTCACATACATTTCGGGGGTTTTTGCCCATTTTCTCCATTTTCGAGGGACCTAAGTGCAAATTTCGTCCAAGACTTCTACCCCAACTATAAATAGCTCCAATTTGAGTTTTAAAAAGGGGTCTTACTCATTTTACAAGCAATTTCACACACACATCCACATAGTTGTAGGTGTTCTTCATTTTTAGTTTAGATTCTTCATTAGATTAGATAGAATAGTGGTTATTACTTAGAATCAAGCTACGATTATCATCGGGTATCGTCTATTACATCGTTTTGTAGCTACATTTCCATGATCAAGGTGATATTAATCTATTTTGCAATTCAATTTAGTATTTTCTTAATTTCTTCAATTTATTGTTATTCTATTATGAGTTTTATGTTTATTGTTGTTTTAGTCATGGGATTCTCTTCTAAAACCATGGGCTAAGCTCTTATTGCCTTGGGTGTGGATGTTTTGATGGGTGTTTAGTGTAATTGTGGATTAATTGCATGATTAGCTTAGGATTTGGGTGTATATGTTTCTAGTGTTGTGATTTTCATGATTCAATTGATTAATTCACCCTATTAGCTAGCATTATTGGTTGTGTCGACTTCAATGACCATATTGGGTTGCATGATTAAGAGTGTGTGTATGAGCTTGAATTAATCGATTAGAATTAACATAGTAATTAGCTACACCGATCGGGGGTTGATTGCTTAGATCGACGACACTAGACACTAGTCGATTAGAGGTCGTCTATTAGATTAGTGAGAGGGCGTCTCATAAACATTAGTAACCGTGTTGAACGTGTTTATGAGACACTATCTTAGGAGCTTATGGTATTGATTAGACTATATAATTGCTAATTGATGCACGTGTTCACCTAAGCCTCACAAGGGAATGGTCTACACACATGAGTGGTAGCCTTTAGCTTAACCCAAAACCATAGTTTAACTCATGCAATTGGTTCGTTAACTCATTGAATTACCCACAAAACGGAAACACCCGAGGGAATACTCTCACCTTGCACTTTCGAAAGGAAGTTAGATATATTGTTATTGCTTTGTTCATTTCTTCTTGTTTAGTTCATCTAGTTTCATACTTGTCTTTAAATTCCCGAAAATCCAAACAAACAAGCTTAGTTACTACAATGGCATTATAACTTGCAACTTTAGGGATTCATTGGCACTTAATTAAATCCTTGGAACAAAAATATACTTGGAAAAACTTATCCAAAAATACGAACAAGTCATATAGGAGGCCTAATTTTCAGCCCAATTGTTAAATCTTAAAAAAATATTGCAAACCATTTCTTTTTTTTTTTTATCCTCTTCAAACAATTATTAAATAATAGTTTAATTACTTTTAATGTACTTCTATAAATTTTCGATAATGATATCTATAAATATGAGAATTTTGTCACCTAATTGTGATTTGATTTGAATATTATGCATTTTTTTTAATTTAAGTTGCATCGTACAACTTTTATTATTAAATAATAATTTCGTCCCGTGATTACTTGCACATTTTTTTATTAGGATGTTCCAAGATTACTTGCACACTCTCAATATGAAAATAATCCAAAAAATTTAATATATTCATAACATTATTTTATTTTTAAAATTGTCACCCACTTTGGGCTTACATTTTATCCTACACCTCACTAATTACTAAAAATACCCCTCATTTATTTGACCCACACAACGATAAATTCTCTTTTCTTAAAAAGTGTGTCGGTCAAACTATGCAAGTCATCACGGGGCGGAGAGAGTAATATTTTTCGTACCCCAAAATTTAAAATCCTGGATACGCCACTGCTTGTAATAATACACTTTTGGTCATGTAGTAACATAGTTTTGGTCATGTAGTAAGATAATATTTTAGAGCGAAAATAAATATTATAATTAAGGTTGACCCACTTTAATCCACGTTGACCCGCATTTGACCCACAAATTTTAACTTAATTGGTCAATATTGACGAAATTGAAAGAATATGAGAAGAATCCTAATTTTAATTATAATTTCTATTTCTAATTTTTTTTAATAATGTATTATTATTTAATTTATTTTTGTTATTATTGTATGTATTTAATTTTAAAATAATAATTAATGAAATTTGTATTAAAATGATAGGATAGTAATTTTTTATAAATTAAAAATAAAATTTAAAAAATTTATTTATATTAAAGAATGGTAATATAACAAATAACAAACTATGTAGGTCCCGAAGATGAGTTAATATCGAGGGAAGCTAAAGAAAATGTCTAGAGGGGGGTGAATAGACTTTTCTAAAATCTTTCGATATATCAGAATTACAATATGCGGAATACAGAAATTAATAATGAGCCCAATTAAAGTTTATACTCAATCTTCTTAATTCGAGAACTCTGTTTTATACTCAACTTGTCTTGTTCAGTTATTTGTGTAAACAATTAAGCAATTAAACAAAACAGTAAAGTAATCAACACAAACGATTTATAGTGGTTCGACAACTTGTCTACGTCCACTCTCACAACCCAGTTGTGATATTTCCACTAACTCTTCCAATCGAGTACAAAGTGTGAGTTCTTGTTCTTTTGAGTCCCAAGAAAAAGACTTAGATCTTCTAAGACTATACCACCAGATATGTCTACGATCTTACTAGAAATTTAACAAGTATCTAGCAACTTGAAAATAACAAACAAAAACTAAAAACTTATTCAGTAGCAGTCTTCTGGTTTCTTCACTTGTCTTCTGGACTTGCTTTCTGAACTTCAACTCTGAGAGTAATTTGCTTCAGTATGTAGCTTATCAGTATTCAGTAGTGTAGTAGTTCAGTATTCAGTAGTCTTGAATCGATGAACACCATGAAGCATTTATAAACTTCTGAAATCAAGAACTTAGTTAGTTGTAACCAACTCTTCTTGAAAACTAACTTGTAACTGCATCTTCTTATCCATCCACGCGTTTCAGTTAATTAGTTTTTTCTAACTAACTCTTATAATCTTATCTTTATACGCGCTTCATCTTTACTTCAAGTTATCTTGTCTCGTTGAGTCTTGTAGACCACTTGTCTTGAGTAGTAGACTTCATTCTTCTTGTCTAGTCTGGTCTTCTTGTGCGATCTTCAACAGTAGACTATTCTAAATCTAACAAGACTATTACATTACTTTAAGTTTTATAGCTTAGTCAACTTATAAAACTATACAATGAACCTATCTATTACATAAGAAAATCATGAGCTCTATACAATGATTATTATAGCTCAATAACAATCTATACAGTTCATATAACCAAATATGAAGTACTTATAAATCGTACTTATCTTTTAAACTTTGAACAATACTTGTCTTTCAAATGTGAACTCTACTGGTCTGTTCAAGATGACTCCTCTTAACTAGACTAGATCAGTCAACACTTAGAAAAATTCAAACTACTTTTGGCTTATCAAAACTTCATCTTATCTTTTAATCATCAACTAGGACTTGTTTCAGGATTCATATCACAACAATTTCCCCCTTTTTGATGAAGCCAAAACTACTTGAATATTTTCTCAATAGTAGACTAGTTAAGTAGTTATCTTGTCTTAACATCAAATAGTACTTTATCTTTTCATTCATTCAAAAATACCAGTAGATATTACACATACCAAAAGAAATAATCAGAGCAAAAAAAATTTACCAGAGCAGTTATACTAATCTGAAAGAGTACCTCCTTCTGGATTAGGAACACAGAATGCGTCTAGGAGCCTCCTATGAATAATAGCAATATGATCTTCGTCTTCAATCTTCTCTTTATCCAGTAGCTCTTCTTCAAATATATTGATCTGATTAAGATCAACTCTCTTACCTGAGCTTGTCATAGGACATTTCCACTTTGGAAATACAGGAACAAGAATGTTGAAATTCGCTCCAGCAGATATCCTTAAGATCAAATTCCACAGCATCTTGTTCTGACCTTCCATAAATTTGTCGAACATAGAATACAACTCGTCTGAACTTTCAGAATCACCATACTTACGAATAATCCAATGATCAAGTTCCCATTGCTTCTTCACTTTCATCCATTCAGCTCGATGTTCTCTATCTATGAAGTAGTCAATGAACTGATCTTCCATCTGATCTTCATCTGCCTTCAGCTTCTGCAAACTTTCAATGTGACTTCTAATTTTCTTCTTGCTTGCATAGCGACTTTCATCATTTGGATCAGCAACCTTCTGCTTCTTCTCAACAATTGCAGTAGGTTCTTCAGCTTCTTCAACAGCTAACTTTCTTTTAGTCCGTCTGGTCTGAACCTCAGCTTCTGGAGATGCAACATCTTTGCCCTTCTCCAGTCTCTTCTGCACATCAGCTTTAGCTTGCTCAAGCTCTGCAGTCTTGACTAGCTTGCCTCTCTTAGGCCTTCTTAGCTCTTGTATCGCAGTAGCAGCTTCCTTCTCTTCCGGTTCAGCACTAGACTTAGAAAATTCAACTTTCTCAACTCTACTTGCCTCTTCCCCCTTTTTGGCTTCATCAGTCGCCTTAAGAGTGAAAAGACTTGTAAAGCGAGTCATCTCGATTTGTTTCTAGTGCGTCTTGTCATGACTCATCTTGTCAAGACGATCAGTAGCTAACTCCAGCTTCCTTGAACTTGAGACTAGTTCATCTTTGAAATACGTAGCTGTCTGGCGAAGGAGTGTGTTCTGCTCTGTTAGCTCGGTGAGAACTGCTCGAGAACGCACCAACTGATCTTGTGCTTCCCGTCTCTGTTCATCAGCAATCTCAATTTTAACCCTGTAGAGCCTTTCCATTTTACTTGACTCTTCAGCTAACGAACGAGCAAATGAGATAGATCTCTTTTCAGAGAAATCAACTTGTTTCTCAAGGAAACTTTGAACTTCAGCATACATCTCTGCTCTGAAAGTTGAGTCCATCTTGTTGACCTCTCCAACAATTAACTCTCTTGAGCTGTCAACAAGTGATTGGTTCTGCTCAACTAACATATCTTTCACTTTTGAGTGTAGGAACTCATCAATAGCAGAGTGGACAACCTCTTTCAAATCCGACTTCAGCTCTTCAAGATAGCCTTCAGGAAAGACTTGAGTAGACGACTGAGCTTCAAGAATGACTTCTTCTTGAACTTTCTCCACAAGTTCATCTTCAGTAAACATGACGGCATCCATGAACTCATCGTCTTCTACTCCAAGTTCAAAAGAGTCAATTTCTTCAGAACTTTCAGTCTCTTCTTCAGCAGGAGCACCTTCTAATTCCAAAATGGGTTCTGAGGTTTGAACAGCAATATCAACAAGTTCTGCCTTCATCTCTTCTTCCACCAGATCAGTCTGGGTTCCAATATCAAACGAGAACTCTTCAACCAGAACGCCATCAGGAATGCTCAATATTCTTTTTACAAGGTCAACTAAGGCCTTGCGAGGAAATAATTCTGAGTGGTCTTTGACACCACTGTTTTCTTTCTGTTCCATCTCCCAATCCATAAAGTTGGAGATTCCTCCCATGCCTTGAATGACCTCCAAAAGATCATCTGTTGAGGATTTCTTCAATGCAAACCAAGTGCATATCCTGACAAGTTTCTGAAACTGTTCTGAGGAAGTGTCGACTTCGAGAGTTGAGAGCTGCTTCTTCAGATTCCTGGACACTCGAGCAAGAACTCTCTTCTCCCTTAGACACATAGGATAATATACCAGGGAATCAAATCTAACATCAGACGGGTTCTGAGCAGGTGGGGTCCCTGTCTTAGCTGTTGCAGTGGCAACTGGCGTCTTGTCTGAAGTAGATGGGTTGGAGGGTTCAACATATTCTGTTGAGGGTAAGGAGAGAGTTTGGACTGTGGTTTCTAGGGGCTCTAATGTGGCTTGGTTTGGTGTGACAACTGTCGGAGTATCAGTTGTATCCTTTATGGGAGTGTTTTCAGGATGACTGGCTCTAAGCGGTAATGCTGCCAGTACTTGAGAGGTTGAGGTTATAGGTCTAGGCCTAGGTCGTTGTGACCTAGCCTTGGTTCGAACAGAGGAGAGAGAGAGAGGAATTGAAACAGCTTGAGTAGATGTACCAACCTGAGAACTCGACTCGTCTGGTTGAGTAGGCGAACCAACTCTCACGAGTGTGTACAATTCAGGAACTTGAGCACTTGGCTCCTCTTCTTGTTCCGACTCCTCTTCCGACTGAGTCTTTTCCGAGTCATCTGCACTTGACTCAGCTTTCGCAACTTCCTCCGATTCTTCATCATCGGACTCGTCTTCTGAAGAGCTAGACGAGCCAGCATAAGGCATTGCCTCCGAATCATCAATCTGGACTTGCCTTGGGGCAGATGGCCTTGCAGAAACTTGCTTCTTTAACGCCTCCTTCTTCAGATAAAACTTTAAAGGGTGAAAGGGCTTGCCTTTGCTCCAATCAGATTTGTTTGGCAACAACAAGGGTAGTAAGATACTCAGCTTGTTGCCAAAACCAACAACATTCGACACCACCCAACTGCAAGAGTCGGTGTCAACCCTAATACTTCGTTCAAAGTACATGATTCGATCAGCCATTAACTTGAACCAATTACCCTCTGTAATTCCGTCATATATCGCCGCCATCACCCTCGCCTTAGCTAGAGTGACTGAGTCATGAGAGCCAGTGGCACATAGCAACATCTTACTTGCTATGTCCAGCAGGGTGCGATATTTTTCAAGGAGTTCCGACTTCTTGACGGCAGGGAGCTTGCCATCTGGTTTGAGCCTCAATTTCCTTCCACAACAGATGCTCAAATACCTCATCTCCTGCCCAGTAGCATAGTTTTCCACATCAATCGTTCCGATGGGCAATTTCAAGTGTTTGAACACAGCCTCGCGAGTGAGTTCCACTCGGCTTCTTCCAATAAATGATTCAATTTTGTCTCCTTGTCTGGTGGCGTTGGCATAGAACTGCAACACCTCTTCTTCCAACACGACCTGAGGAAATGCCTCCAAATATGGCTTTAATCCACATCGAATGCACTTATTGATAATTTCTTGGTTTCCTTCCGTGTGTAACCCTTTGAAAAACATCGAGGGCTCCACATGCACTTTCCCTTCTGCGATGTACTGGCCAAGATCAAACTTAGCTTGCATGTTAGTTCTCACATCAAATAAAGAGACAATCGACATCTTTAGTAGATATAGTAAGAACAGAGGAGTTTGATTTTGCAAGAAGTTCGAGAGCTAGAATAGAGAAGTTAAGAAAAACGTGGGTCAAGTTGTGTGTGGAAGATGAGTTTTGTTAGAACTGAAATTTTGATCCAATGGCCAAGATTAAAGAATTAGATCCAACGGTTGGGGCCTTTGGTATTCAGTTACGGAATCGAGAATATTATGTGATTTGATATTGTAAAATTTGGAATCCGCCTCTTCTATTAGTTAGGTCAGGGGAGTGTACTCATCCGAACTTGTATAGTAGAGTGGTGTGCGAACTAGGTGTATACACCTCATTAAAATGGGAGTGTATAAATCCAATTCTAGGGTTTTCCAACTTTAGCATTATCGAATTACCATAATACCCTTAATTCGTTTTGATTAAACACTTAACATATTTAAATAAAAAAGAACACTTATCTTGTCTGTTCGAGTCCATCCAGAACAGACGAGTAGACTTATGAACACAAGACGAGTTCCCCCTTCGCCTGTGCTTGTCTATTCTTGAACGTCGAACGACTTTCATGTACCTATCTTATCATATACAACGTGTAATCGTAGGTACAAGTAGAGTAAAATAAATAAGATGAATATCAATCTAAAGCAATGATCAAGGTTTCGAACAAGATGACTTTTAACAAATATAAGAGTCAACATAAGGATATTTAAGAAATCATAGATTCCCCCTTAAATGTTTATTCCCTTAGTATTACCCTCAGCTTTACCAGCTTTCTCATTGGGTTGTTTGGTCATCTAGTCTAGCCTTGTATACCTGTCTGTTGCGTGAGTGGTCGAGTGCTCTGTTCTTGTCTCCTTATTTGTTTGATGTACCTAACTGGTTAGTACATGTCTATAGGCAAGTAGGGTCTAGATCAATTAGCCCTAAACTAATGCATAACTCACGAAATCGAGCTTCAGCTAATGGTTTTGTGAAAATATCAGCTCTTTGAAAATCAGTATGAATCTTTTCCATGCGAATGTCCTTCTTTTCTACATGATCACGTATGAAATGATGCTTTACATCAACATGCTTACAACGTGTGTGCAAAACAGGATTTTGTGTAATGGCGATGGCACTATTACTATCACAGAAAATAGGAACATTTGATTCATGTATATTGTAATCTCTAAGCTGTTGCATGAGCCAGAGTAGTTGACTACAACAGCTACCAGCAGCCATGTACTCGGCTTCGGTAGTAGAGGTAGCTACACTAGTCTGCTTTTTTGAAAACCATGAAATAAGTTTTGTGCCTAAGAATTGACAAGAACCAGATGTAGATTTCCTATCTATTCTACAGCCTCCAAAGTCAGAGTCTGAGTAGCCACTTAAGGATAGATCATCATTTGAGGGATACCATATACCACGATTGATGGTCCCTTTCAAATATTTCAAAATCCGTTTCGTGGTTTCCATGTGACTTTCCTTTGGATTGGCTTGGAAACGAGCACAAACACCAACAGAGAATGCAATGTCTGGTCTACTAGCAGTTAGATACAGTAGAGAACCAATTAATCCACGATAATAAGATTGGTCAGCACATTTACCGCGTTCATCTGGATCCATTCTGTAAGTTGGTTGCATCGGTACGCCAGTAGACTTACAAGTCTTAATCCCGTACTTATCTAGAAGATTTCTAGTGTACTTCGCCTGATTTATGAAAATCCCTTATGGGGTCTGTTTTACTTGAAGACCAAGAAAGTAATTCATTTCACCCATCATGGACATCCCAAATTTACTTTGCATGAGTGTCGAAAAACTTTCACTCAGCTTTTTGTTAGGTGACCCAAAAATGATGTCATCTACGTAAATTTGGACGAGTAAAATGTCTTTCCCTTCTTGTCTTCTGAACAAGGTTCTATCGACTTTGCCCTTAGTAAAACCATTTTCTAATAGAAAGAGAGAGAGAGAGTACCATACCATGCTCTTGGCTTGCTTTAGTCTATATAAGGCCTTCTTCAATCTGTACACCTGGTCGCCTTTGACTTCGAAACCTGGAGGTTGTTCAACATACACTTCTTCCGCAAGAATACCGTTAAGAAATGCACTTTTAACATCCATTTGATATACTGTAAACTTCATGTGAGCAGCATATGCAAGGAACAATCGAATGGCTTCTAGTCTAGCAACAGGAGCATATGTTTCATCATAGTCTATGCCTTCAGCTTGTGAATAGCCTTGGGCTACTAGTCTAGCCTTATTCCTAACGACTACATCATTCTCATCTTTCTTATTTTTGAAAATCCATCGAGGGCCAACTACATTATGATGTTTAGGCCTATCGACAAGTTCCCAGACGTCGTTTCGAACAAACTGGTTCAACTCGTCTTGCATAGCGATGATCCAATTACTATCAGCCAATGCCTCTTTAACAGTGGTAGGCTCGATAGCAGAGAGGAAACAACACCAGCAAAACATAGTTGGACTAGGCTGTTCTTACGACTCAAAGAGTTGTCGTCTAGTCTTCACACCAACAGTAGAGTCACCAATAATATTTTCAGTATCATGCGCAGATTTCCATGTTTTTCTATTCTTAACAGTAGCACTATCATCATCTATATCATGTACAGCATCATGCATGTCAACATCATTTGTATCATCAACAGATTTACCAGGAGTAGTAGAGTCAACTAGAGCAGGCATGTCAACTGGTCTAGAGGACTTACCTTGAGCACTTACCTTCTCTTTGTCATCAGACTCGAGAGCTTTCATGAATGGATTGTAGGCTTCAACGGATTCATATACCTCTGAATCTTTGTCAGATTCGATCGTTAGCTCAGTAACTTTCTCACTGATCTTGTTGGCAGACGAGTCCTGTCGAGATTCATCGAAAACCACATGTGGTGTTTCTTCCACACAAAGAGTTGAGTAGTTGAATACCCTAAATGCCTTGCTAGTCGAGGAGTATCCTAAGAATATCCCCTCGTCTGCTTTGGCATCGAAAGCATTCAACTTGCTCTTTCCATTGTTATGGATGAAACACTTACAACCAAATATATGGAAATATGAAATACGGGGTTTTCTACCTTTCCAAACCTCATAAGGTGTCTTGCCTAGAGCTTTGTTGATCGCGCTTCTGTTTTGTGAATGGCATGCAGTATTGATAGCTTCAGCCCAAAACTTTTGAGGCGTGTTGTACTCGGCTATCATGGTTCTACAGGCTTCTTTGAGAGTTCGATTCCTTCTTTCTGCTACACCGTTTTGTTGTGGTGTCCTGGCTGCACTAGTAAGATGCTGGATACCACGTTTAGCACAGAAATCTTTGATATAGGAATTAATAAACTCAGTTCCTTTGTCACTACGAATCTTGACAATGGACTGGTTCTTCTCAACTTGTAACTTCTTCAACAGTTTAGGCAGAAGTGTTTGTGTATCACTCTTCTTGTGTAGGAAGACTACCCAAGTAAACTTAGAATAGTCGTCTACAATAACAAGAGTGTACCTTCTACCATTCAAGGTTGGAGGAGTTATCGGACCATGAAGATCCATATGTAGGAGTTCTAGGACTCTACTAGTTGAGAGAGTAGGAATTGACTTAAAAGAACCTTTCACCTGTTTACCCTGTTGACAAGCCGTGCATACATGTGATTTGTAGTAAACTTCATTGGGAATACCTTCTACAAGGTAATCTCTGGCTATCTTATTAAGAACCTTAAAGTTTAGATGACAGAGGCGTCTATGCCAGAGCCAACCAAGTTCTTTAGGATTCTTAGTAAGTAGACAGGTGTCCCTCGGACAACTGTTCCAGTTCACTATGTACACACTTCCTTGTCTTATGCCAACTAGTAGGACTGTGTGTGTCCTTTTGTCAATGATCTAACATTTGCGGCTTTTGAACTGCACCTTGTATCCACGATCACAAAACTGTGAAACAGAGAGTAAATTATATTTCAAACCTTCAACATATGAGACATCTTGTATCTCTACGTCTCCATTCCGGATGTAAACAAATCCTTTAGTGACAGCAGTGGAGCTATCACCAAATATCACTTTTGGTCCTTCTTGCTCATGGTAACTTGATAAGAGAGCCTTGGTACCAGTCATGTGGTGCGAACAACCACTGTCAATGTACCAGGTTTCTCCTACTGAGCCACCCTTCTTATACAAGTCAAGTCGACCCTGCAATGAAGATATTCAATAATTTAGGTACCCATTTGTTTATTGGGGTCCTTGGGGGTTAGTCGTGTTCAGAGGAATCCAAATATACATTGGAGTCTTGAACAAGTTCGATCTCTTAAGCTTTCGCCCATACTTGTTACAAAATAAGACCTTGTTGTCCTTCTCTGTCCTAGCATTCGAGTTCGGGTCTACTCGTTGGAGATAGCCTTTCGACTTGATCTCTACTTGAGCAGGCACTGGTCTATGATAGTCAGACTAGGGTTTATATGCATTAGGTCCATACGGTTTATAGACGCGTTTGGGTCTTTCCTCACTAATAATATCATATGACAAAGGTGGAGGATATAGGACAGCTTGTGTACGATATTTTGGAGCTACCTGTCTGGGTCTAGATGAGTAGAGCTGAGACTGCCTTATGAAAGGAGGTCTAGGCTCTTGTCGTCTAGTCTGTACCTGTCTAGTACTCGTCTCCTCAGGATACCAGTCCTCGTATCTGACCTGATTGGGTCGTCCACGATTAGTGGTCCTTTGAAGATTAGTTCTAGGTGGAACAGGCTTGTTGTTACCATTCTTTTTACCTCCTTTGGTAATTGGAATGTTAACTCGAGCTTGTTTAGGTACAATACATTTAGATGGAGTACCAATATCGTATATCATTGGTCATTTTCCTTTATCATTTGGCAAAAGTCTTGCGTTAGTAGTAGTAGGGTTCTTAATGACTCGAGTAGACGAGCTAGATGACTCAGCACCTATACATGTCTTGTCACCTGGATCTCTATACCTATCTGACAGTTCAAGGTTAATCTTTGAAGAGTTAACCAGGTCAGTAAGCTTGAGATCTAATGCGACAACCTCGGTCTCTAAGAACTTATTACGTTCTTCAAGTCTATTGCACTTGTTCTTTAAAATATTGAACTCATTTCTCTCAGTTGCATGTGTCTTAAGTAGGTCTTGATATAACCTGTCTGTCAATGCACACTTTTCTTTGAGTTGTCTCAACTCTTCAGTCAAGCGTTCATTTAGGACTGTTACATTAGGATCTACTTTCGACTGAGCTTCCTTAAGATCAATGATTTCTTGTTTTAGTGCAATGTTCTCATCACTGACTTCGATGAATGCTTGATTAGCAAGTAGAAGGTTGTCTTCAATACCACTAGTAGAGTGATGAAGACTACTTCCTACTTCACTACTAGCAGTGTCACTTTCATCAGTATCAGAATCATCACAAGATTTAAAAGAAGTAGCAGATGATACCTCTTGGTCGATTTTAGCCATGCAGCATAGGCCATCATCTACTATGAATGCTTCGTCGTGGTCTTGATCAGATGGGTAGCTAGATAAGGACGATGGCAACTCTTCTGAATCCGAATCAGAGTCATCATTGGCCATCATTGCCTTCTTGCCACAGTTGTATCTTCTTTCCCTTCGAGCTTTGCGTTCTTCTCGATCGTCAGTGCTCAGGTCTGGACATTCATAAATGTAGTGACCTGGCTTTTCATAGTTATAGCACAAGAGATCATTAGTATCCTTTTTAATAGGAGATTTATCCCTATGCTTATCACGTCTATCAGAACGCTGAATCTTCCTATCGTCAGACTCTCTATCTCGCCTATTACCTTTCGAGACTTCGTCTCTCCTTTCGGATGAGTTTCAGTCTCGTCTGGTCTCAGACGAGTTCTTAGTAGTAGACGCTCTATGATCCCTATAGAACTTCTTGTATCTTCCGAAACGTTTATTCAGCCTATCAAACTTTCTAACCATGAGGCTCACCTGATCCTTCAGACTAAGATCAGTATCTAACTCGTCTTTTACAGAGGCAGACTTAGTTTTAGACTTAGACCTGTCTACCTTAGTGGACTTAGACGAACTAGACTTAAAGGAAACGTTCTTAGACACAGTATGTTCTCTGTCACTACTGACTACGGGTTCATCTTCGTCTAAATCAAACTCATGGGCTTTAAGAGTTTGAAACATGGTCTCTGCACTCCACTTGTCTATGTCTTGGGTATTCTTAACAAGCATCTTTACCATTTTCCATCGAGGATCTAAGCTCTTAAGAATCCTAAGATTGATTTCACGAGGAGTATAGGTTTTACCAAGAACTTCAAGATCATTCATATACTTAGTAAAACGAGTATCCAGCTGGTCAATAGTTTCGCCAGCTTTCATCCGAAATGATTCAAATCTTTAGACAGCAGTGGATAATTTGCTCTCTTTGATCAGGGATGTCCCTTCACAAATGATAGCTAATTTGTCCCACATCTCTTTGGCAGTTTTACATTTTAACACTTTTCCTAGATACTCGTTAGGAAGAGTGTGTAAGATGTAATTCTTTGCCAAACTATCCAAATTATTTTGACGCATTTCTTCTGAGGTTAGATCAGACCTTGGTTTCTTGACGAGGGTGCCAATTGGTTTGTCTTTGTCAAGATTTGCAGTTTTGGGACCATTGTCACGATCGGACCCTCGGTCACAACAGAGATCATTAGATCGTGCGTGGAGCTGAAAATCGCTTACATTCGCAGCTTCCAGTTGTCGTAGTCCTGAACTTGGAACTTGGGCAACTTATTAGCACTTATTTCAAGAGACATAATGAGTAAGTAGATTAGTGCTAATCAGTTTTATGATCAAGAAGCAGATAAGTCAAGAACAGGGAACAAGAAACAGATATAACAAGAATGTTGATCAAGCACACGTAAGCAAATACAAACACGGACCAAGACTTCACCCTAAGTCTTAAGTCGGTTATCAAGAAACAGCAGTTCGTAAACTACTGCTCTGATACCACTTGTAGGTCCCGAAGATGAGTTAATATCGAGGGAAGCTAAAGAAAATGTCTAGAGGGGGGTGAATAGACTTTTCTAAAATCTTTCGATATATCAGAATTACAATATGCGGAATACATAAATTAATAATGAGCCCAATTAAAGTTTATACTCAATCTTCTTAATTCGAGAACTCTGTTCTATACTCAACTTGTCTTGTTCAGTTATGTGTGTAAACAATTAAGCAATTAAACAAAACAGTAAAGTAATCAACACAAACGATTTATAGTGGTTCGACAACTTGTCTACGTCCACTCTCACAACCCAGTTGTGATGTTTCCACTAACTCTTCCAATCGAGTACAAAGTGTGAGTTCTTGTTCTTTTGAGTCCCAAGAAAAAGACTTAGATCTTCTAAGACTATACCACCAGATATGTCTACGATCTTACTAGAAATTTAACAAGTATCTAGCAACTTGAAAATAACAAACAGAAACTAAAAACTTATTCAGTAGCAGTCTTCTGGTTTCTTCACTTGTCTTCTGGACTTGCTTTCTGAACTTCAACTCTGAGAGTAATTTGCTTCAGTATTTCTTCAGTATGTAGCTTATCAGTATTCAGTAGTGCAGTAGTTCAGTATTCAGTAGTCTTGCATCGATGAACACCATGAAGCATTTATAAACTTCTGAAATCAAGAACTTAGTTAGTTGTAACCAACTCTTCTTGAAAACTAACTTGTAACTGCATCTTCTTTAGGGTTGGCAATGGGATGGGTAAAAATCCGGACCCGCATGAAACCGGCCCGCACGGGACGGGTAAATACCCGATCAAACGGGTTTCGGGACGGGTAAATACCCGGTCAACGAATACCCGCCGGGTATGGGACGGGTCCTGGGATTGTATGTACCCAACCCGAACCCGACCCGTATATATATATATATATATATATATATATATATATATATATATATATATTAAAAAAATATTAATATAATAAATATATATTAATTATTAAAAAAAAGAAAATCTATTTCACACTACAGTACGCGTGCCTTACTGCCTCTTCTCTTCCTCTTCAGACTTCAATTGATATCTTACGGTAGTTTTAACTTTTAAGGTCAGATTTTAGTTACTATTGTTTAAATTATTTTGTTTCAAATTATTGCATAAAGTCTTCTCTTCCTCTTCAGACTTCAATTGATATCTTACGGTAGTTTTAACTTTTAAGGTCAGATTTTAGTTACTATTGTTTAAATTATTCTGTTTCAAATTATTGCATAAAGTTGTCTTGTTGTATTTGATAAGATTCTGAAATCCTCCTCCTGTTTTTTTGTTTAAGAAATTTTAAGTTTTTTCTCACATTTTGTTCATGATTAACTGGATACAAGAAAGTTATTTCTTTGTTGTCATTTTACTTTAATTTTTATTTAAATAACAGTTTAAAAAAAAAAGATTGCGGGGCGGGTTTACCCGCCGGGTTCATGGGACGGGACGGGGCGGATTTCGACGGGTTTTGAAGCGGGGCGGGGCGGGGCGGGTAACGGGTCCAAATTTTTTTGGCGGGGCGGGTCCTGGGATAGGCCATACCCGTCCCATACCCGCCCCGTTGCCAACCCTAATCTTCTTATCCATCCACGCGTTTCAGTTAATTAGTTATTTCTAACTAACTCTTATAATCTTATCTTTATACGCGCTTCATCTTTACTTCAAGTTATCTTGTCTCGTTGAGTCTTGTAGACCACTTGTCTTGAGTAGTAGACTTCATTCTTCTTGTCTAGTCTGGTCTTCTTGTGCGATCTTCAACAGTAGACTATTCTAAATCTAACAAGACTATTACATTACTTTAAGCTTTATAGCTTAGTCAACTTATAAAACTATACAATGAACCTATCTATTACATAAGAAAATCATGAGCTCTATACAATGATTATTATAGCTCAATAACAATCTATACAGTTCATATAACCAAATATGAAGTACTTATAAATCGTACTTATCTTTTAAACTTTGAACAATACTTGTCTTTCAAATGTGAACTCTACTGGTCTGTTCAAGATGACTCTTCTTAACTAGACTAGATCAATCAACACTTAGAAAAATTCAAACTACTTTTGGCTTATCAAAACTTCATCCTATCTTTTAATCATCAACTAGGACTTGTTTTAGGATTCATATCCCAACAAACTACAATTTAAAAAATAGTTTAATTAACTTAAACATGTATAAGAGGCAATAGGTTACATGACACAATTCGACGTACTGACTAGGGTAATCGTTTTGTATATCTTAATTATAAAAAAAACCCAATTTAAGGTTTAAATTTAAATTTTAATAGTTCATATTTAATTAATTATCACAATTCTCATACTCAGTAAATATTCCATCACGTCATACTTCAATTTTGGGTGAGGGAGTATTATTTGGCTCCATGATATTAAGTTGGAGACGATTCAAATCATTTTCTCTCTCTACAGAAAGTCAGTAACTTTCTTTTGATTAATGGAGACATCCGGCGTCGGCATACCTGAAAGTAGCTTGGATTTTTCATTTGGATTTGACAATGACAACTTTTCTGATCGAACTCTACAGCTCGAGATCGTTGAGAGTGATTCTACTACTGGTATTACTACTTTCTCTAATGCTTTTTCATAAACTAATTTTGGGGCTTTTGTGGTTTTTGCATTTACTTTGTGATACTTTGAGTTTGTTCATGATTTCTGCGCTAAGGAATTTTTATTGGATTTTTGGATTATGCTATTTGAATTCGTAGACATGCAATACACATTAACTCTTTGAATTTAGGTGCGAGGAGTCTATTTTTTAATAAATAAATTGAGTTTAGCGGTGTCTTGTCTAATTTTGGGGCTTTTGTGGTTGAGGACTGATTTATGACTTTGTGATGATGCTCTGAGTTTGTTCATAATTGCTGGCAAAGGAAATTTTATTTGATTTTTGGATTATGTTATTTGAATTCGTAGAACCGCGGGTGAAGACAATACACGTCAACTCTTTGATTTTAGCCGCGAGGAGTCCATTTTTTCATAAAGTAAGCTCTGTGTAACTTTCATTTATTTTTTCCATCCAATAGCCCAAATGTGAAACGCAGTTTTATTTATTGAATTATTTGTAGCTGTTCTCGAATGGCATGCAAGAGTCTGGGCAAAAGCTTGTAACACTTCGAATCGAAACCTCAGGTGAAAGTTTTAAGTTTAATAACATATATGCCTCTCTATGTTCCTGGCTTAAAAAAATGGTCTATCTTTGTAAGTCATGAACTTAGATGAACAGAAACAACCGGCCTCTATGATGTGGTCATAGTTAATTGACCAATTTTGCAATTTTCCCAATATTTATGTTCTATTCTTTAATTCCTGCAGAGGAAGTTTCTCTTATGGATTTGTTGAAGTATGTTTATAGTAATAATCTGCCAACTACTTTGGATGCTTTGTTGTATCTGTTGGTGATTGCCGACAAATTTGAGGTTGCTTCATGCTTGAGAGACTGTACTAAATTATTGCAAAGCATGCCAATGACTTGTGAATCAGCCTCATTTTGTTTGGATCTTCCTCCAAGTCTCCTGATGTCCCCTGCAGTTCAGCCATTTATAGATGTAGCCAAGAAGGCCCTTGTTGAACACTTCAAGGATTTCGACGAGTAAACACTCTTTTTTATTTTGTTTTTCAAGGATTATGGTTTTAAGATGAAATAAGTAGTTCTATCATTCCACGAAATCATTCATGCATTCACGTTGACATTTATTTTTTACACAAACATCTTCTTTACACAATTACACTTCATGGACGAAATATGCATACTGTAATCGAATTAGACAACATACCTCATTTTTTTAAGTTTTTGTACCTTGCATAATACATATTTTTATCTTTGAACAGGTGTGAGGAAGAGATACTTAACCTGTCTTTACCCTGTATTCAAGTGCTTCTCTCCAGTGATGATTTGCAAGTGACTTCAGAGAGTGTTGTTTATGATTCAGTTCTATCGTGGGTGCATGAACATTATACAGACTTGGAGGAAAGACGAGAGATATTGAAAAACCATCTACTCAATCTCATTCGTTTTCCATTCATGACCATACCAGAATTAACTGAAGTTCAAACTTGCAGCGATATTTATCCTGAACTTGCTTCAGACATAGTTATGCGTTCTCTCTATTTCAAGGCTGGGACTGCCCATCGAAAGCGTTGTCTAGCTGCAGAGGAAGGTAATTCTGTATCTCGCCAGTTTGTGGAGCGCGCATACAAGTTTCGACCTGTTAAGGTGGTTGAACTTGAATCTCCACATCACCATTGTATGGTTTTTCTTCATCTCACGAGGAAGGAACTGGAAAACATCTTCCCCAACGGTGAAATAATGTTGGAGACTTTTCACCTGGGAAAACAAGAACTTGCCTTCGTTATCAAATGCTTTTTTGTAGAAGAAACTAATTCTCACTATTTTGGTCTGGCTCTATTAGTGGTGGGATCAACAACACTTCCAGTTAAGTATGAGATTGGGGCCAGAACGAAACCCTCGGAGAAGTTTGTTAGTTGGACTGAAGGAAGGCACGTGTTCACTGAGCAAATGTTTGGCATGTACGTTGTTATTCTTTTGTGGTCTGATTTATTAAAGGATGGCAATGTTAACTTCATCAACGACGTTCTGCATGTGAGAGCGGAGCTTACGATCGAGAAATGAGCTTACGATGTGATATGACACATTTGAATCCTGATGCTCTGTTTTTGATTTTTCTATCTAAGATGGTTCACTGGCTAGCTGTTAGGGAAGGACAATTAAACAAATGTAGTGGCCAATTTTCATTTTAATGATTATGCAGAAATCAACTACATATGGCGTGAGCTAACCTGAACTAGAACCACATATCATGGAACAAAGTATTTGTCTTTTTCAGTTTTTCTTCTCTAATTGATTAGAGGTGTGCATCGGTGGGTTCGATTGTCAAACCGAACTAAATTAACAGAACCGAAACACTACTATTTGTAATCGAGGAGTTTATCTTTTTCCTTCATCTGGGTTTTGTCCCTAAGGAGGGGTTTTCCGGACAGGGTTTTAATGGCACTGCGACTTCAAACTAGGCTTGTGAGCTTTTGGCACGTGTCAAAAAAAAATTTGGTTCGATTTTGGTATAAAAAATAAAAAAATCGAAATGCCCAGATACTGAAAAATAAACATATATTCTACTCCCTCCGTCCCACAACTGTTTGCACACTTACCTTATTTGTCCGTCCCACAATTATTTGCACACCCATAAAAGGAAACTTCTTCATAAACCCCACCCTCACAATATTCACATATTTACACAAAATGCCATAATTTTTACTCTCTTTCCAATTACCTTTTTACTTTATTCATATAACTTTACAAAATTACTCTTCAACACTCCACTCATTACACTTTTTTCTTAAAAAGTGTGCCCACTTTGTGGTGCAAACACTTCCGGGACGGAGGGAGTATATTTTATGTCTCCTTTTGAAGTTGAAGGAATATTATTTTGTTTGTCAATCAAATGTATATATAATATTAAAAAAATATAAACAAACACAACACTAATTGAACAGAATATATCAAAATTTTGATTTATTTATTGTAATTAATAATAATAATAACTAGTGTAAGAACAAATATGTCTCAATTATAAAAGGTCTTTTGAAAATAGTGTAAGTATAGAGGATATAATTAGAGATTTTCAATTGTGCTATTTTGAAATTTAAATATAGTATAAAGATAATAATATTAATTATCTACCGATATATTAAAAAAGTAATTATACGTATAAAATACAAAAAATACTCCCTCCTTCCATCAAAAGTGTGTTCATTTCTTTTTTGGGTCCATAAAATGCTTATTCTATTTAAATAGTTAACTTTTAAATATTTTTTCTACTTTACTAAGGGAGTATTTTTAAAGCTAATAATACATTTTTTTTGTAGATTATAAAATAAAATAAATTGAATTTAGGATATTAATTTGTTTACTATAAATTTTGAAATTTCACTAAATTATAGTATAATTTAATTCCTTTTTTTTTATATAGAATTCGACTATAATTAAAATAAAAAAATACTAAAAAATAATTTAATGTAAAATTTGAATTTTAAAGAATATTTTTTTGTAACAAAACATAAATATATACAAAAATAAAATTCAAAAGTAAATTTCGAAAAATAATTTAAATGTACATAAAATTCAAATTGAAAAATAGAAAATATATACTCCGTATTTAAATATAATCTCAAAATCAAAAGTAATCTCAAAAAATTAAATTACCAAAATATTCTAGGTAAAAAATTTCCGATTTGATTTTCCTGACATAACTATCGACACGGCACCGTTTCCTAGGCCAAAAATTCTCGATTCGGTTTTCCTCAATGCAAGGATATACTCCCTCCAGAGCACAATGAAATACGGATATTGATCCGGTTTCCTCTGAAAGAACCGCCGTTATTGTTCCCACAACCGAAGATGAACTTGGGGAAAGAAGCATTTTGTGTCAACAACAAGTTCACCAGAGATCTATCTCCATAAGATTTAAATTCATTTATTGATATATAAAAATTAAATTCTCATCATAGATTGTAGTAGTATATTAAACCCACACGATGACAGTTTTAATCGGGATTTTCGGCACTCTACACTTGTAACTGTAATTGAGAGAGGATATATTTAGAGGGAAGGCCGAAGGGGGCAATGTTCTGCCATTCTGGGTTGTGGGATCATGGGGAAAATGAATCGTTAGGATTATGCAAAATGAATTTGAATTAAAATATTTTAATTTGATTAGTTTTGTGATATAGTAATTGATTTAGAGGATGTATTATTTAATGATAATTATTTTAATAAAAATGACATTTATGTAATTTTATAATTAAATGTTTTTATATATTTAAAATTGGAAGGATATATTTGTCCTTTTATATATATATATATTACGATTTCATAATGCATAGAGCAAACACATTAATGTTAAATGTAATCATATAAAATAAATTTCATACATCAGATCAACGATTTAACGGTATTTGAAGTATTACCTTTTATAAGAGAGGGCGAAACCTGTCTTACATTAAAAAGACCCTAATAACTGGTATAAACATTATTACGAATATGATGAAAATTTGTTATAAAATATGCTACCCAAAATATAAGCATAATTTTTTGGGTCCTCGTTATGATCGTCAGAGCTATTTTGATAGTCATTCATAGTAGATCAAAGCAAGAAAACAAAAGTTACGAAATAGGAAAAATAATAAAATTAGGGCTAGTTTGAATTGATGGATAGACAAATTAACTCACTCTTCCTCTAGGACTATTAGTCTCACAAATGCATGATAACTAGTAAAAAATTAGCCGGCCTTGCATTAAATCCGGGCCACAATCAATCAAACCAAACATTTGATTGGTCGGAAATAAAAAGTCAATCAAGCCTAATCCATGCTTATGTCAAGTAATTTTGAACAATTGCGTGTTTTATGTGATTATCCCTATGTTAAAAAATTCACAATACCTTTTCTTTTCTTGTACATTCTATTTTTCCTTCAATTGCATTTTTATACTTTTTATTGTACTTTTCATTATATAATACAGTAACATAAAAACTTTAGGTTGTGTTTGGACGAGGAGATTTGATTTGAATAGGTATATATTTCAAATAAAATAATTTAAAAATAGATGAATTTCAAATGACATGGTTTTATTTCAAATAAAATGATTTAAAAATAGATGAATTTCAAATGACAACTAAAAAGTGTGTGAAAAAAAATTTGAGTATTTAAAACTCATTCATAATCAAAACAAGTGAAGTGGATTTGAACGCTGGATTTAAAATACATTGATCAAATCCATCCATCTAAATGGAGCTTTATTATAAATTTACCCTAAAATCTGTGTAAATCAGATGGTGATTTTTTACAGAATAGAGTCTTAACATTTGCATAAACTAGTACATGTACTTTATGCATGGTTGAATTCCACAAGGAACCTTTCACAGGGCTCCATATCATTACACACTTAAATATATATGTGCACAGACACATAGGGAGGGGGAGTCCGGGTCACTGGCCTCCCCTCTAATTTTTCCAAAAAAAAATTATTTCCTCCATCTCGGAAAAAGCTCTCCATAAGCTTCGGATACGAAGGTTAAGAAATACTACTCCATTCGTTCTGAAAGTATTTGCACCACAAAGTGGACACACTTATTAAAAAAGAGGTGTAATGAGTAGAGTGTTGAGGGGTAATTTTATAAAATTATATGAATAAAGTAAAAAGGTGATTGAAAATAGGGTAAAAATAATGACATTTTGTGTAAATATGTGAATATTGTGAGGGTGTGGTTTATGCGATAGTTTCCTTTTATAGGTGTGCAAACAATTATGGAACTAACAAATAAGATAAGTGTGCAAACAATGTGGGACGGAGGGAGTAATATAATAAGTAGATGGAGTTTATTAACAATATAGACCAAGATCCAAGCCCATCTTTTAATTCAAGGCAAAAATTCTGGATATTACAGTTTAAGACAGATCTATATTTTACATTCCTAATATGCCCTCAACTCAATTCTGGAGGTTACAATTTGAATAAGTTTTCCTTATTTGTAGTTAACCTTTCCATTTACGGTTGAAACCGAATTTACTCATTCAATTCATTGTTTTCATTACTCCCTCAATTAATGCAACATCTCTTTAAATTATTCAACATTAATTATATAATTAAATAACATTTATCATATTTAAAAGCTTTTTAATTGCAATGTTGTTCGAATAAATTAATTATAAATTCTCTTTTAATAGTTATAAATGTGTTTTTAATATTTTATTTATTCTTATTCAATTAATTAATTTTTCAAAGCTTCTAACAACAATTACACGTAATTTAATAAAATAACCCCAGTATCTATAAAATATTAAACAAATAATTTTTAATATGTATTATTTTTAATAATTTTGACATATATCTCTAATAATTTTTGTATCATTTTATAAATAAATTCTAATACTTTTTTATCATATAACTTAATATATCAATTTTTAAAATAGTCAAATATCATTTATTATAGCATTTATATTATTATTGTTTATATTTTCAAATAACAATAATGAAAATATTAAATTAAAGGATATATATTCGATCGGGAAAATTATTTTTTTAGGACCACAAGTTAGGGGGGTTTGCAAAACGAGGACTGTAACTTTACGGGCTGGCAAAATTAGGCACGTAACTTCTTTTTTTCTCAATTTCAGAACAAATTAGCCCAATCAACCAAATTTCGAACTAATTGAACCCCATTTTTCGGGCCACACTTATTTGTGGCAAAAAGAGGACTGTAACTTTTTTAATGCAATTTTAAAAAACATGACAAAATAAATAAAAAATACTCGTAAACTTTTAAAAATTAAATTTGAAAGTTGTAGATGTAATAATTTGTTATAAACTAGACAACATTATTTAGGTTTAAAGAAACAAATATATACTACATATAAACTATAGTGAATTGAAAAGAACATGATATTATAATTCGGAATGATAAATTTTTAATTGTTAATTAAAAAGATTGTCACAATTTTAAAATATAAATATAATTTTTAAATGTTTAATTAGTACATTTTAGATTGTATTTATATAAATAATGCTTATAAATTTTATTGAAGGAAAAAATTTAATAGATTTATTATTGAGAGGATTATAGTAAACATTAATTACAAAATTTCAATCAAACATTTTCCAGTATTTTTATTTAAACTATTCGATTCGAAATTTTATGGAAAAAATTTGTATAATATTTTAAAATAATATAAGACATGAGAATGGATCTAATTGATGAAGGGAATATAAATTAGAGTATATTTTAAAAATTATATATTTACCAGTGAAAGACCCACATGTTATTTATTATATTAATATTTGGACAAAAAAATTATAAGACGGACTCATACATATTTTTAACACTTATAAATTTTATGAAGTATTATAACCTTATTTAAATCGTATTTTAAAATAAAGACTATATATAAAGTAAAATACAAACTCTAGAGTAAAGTTCAATCCCATTCATGAAAGTCAATTTCACACAAGATATTCATTGTTTTAAAGTAACATTAAAAAATTAATATTTTAAAGTTTATTTTATTATAAAAGTTATATTTGACTTTACTTTAAAAAAAAAAATTCGTGAGACCCAGTTTAGCTCCAAAAGAATAAAAAAGAGTTTTATTTTTTATTTTTTTAAGATTATAAAAAATGCATTAAAATACAAACACGATTTTTAGAATTTAAATTGTTAAAAATTGGGGAAGATGAGTGGTAGAAGAAGTGGTTAGAGACAATTTTAAACCTCTTAAAAAAACTGTTTTAAAAGGGAAAAAAAAGTAAAATTATGAGAAAATTATAAAATATGAATATTGAATTTGTGTTGAGACACATAGAAAAAAAAAAGATTCCAAATTATTATATGTTGGGAATAAAATGATTTTGATTTAGATACCAAAACCCCTGATTGATGATGATCAGATTAGTTGAGATATGCTCAAGTATAGATCAGTTTAGTTGTCTCAAGATACTTGAGTAAGTAGGAATGCTTAAGTCTAAATCTCAGAAATGTTGTGAGGTTTATAGTTCAGGATAGTTGTCCAAAGCTGGAATGTTAAGCAGCTTGATAAGTGTTTAGTGCCTTAGGACAAGGTTGCTGAGTTTTTAAGACAAGCTGACTGAAGTGGACAACATGGCTGAAAGATCAAGAGTGATAAGGCAAAGCTTCATGCATTGATAAGAACTGTTTCAGATCAATTGAAGTGCTAATGATCAAGTGCATTGAATGTTATACTCTCAGAAGACACATTTATTGAAGCATTTATTGCCATCAAGCCTGAACTAAGCATTGAAGACTTAGAAGCATTAAAGACTGAAGTATTGAATGAATGTTGGAACATTCTAGCTTGCAGCAGGAATGTTCAGGGGGGAGTTGTCCCATCTGACCGTTGGTTGAGTGTAGAGTCTGCCACAAATCAACCTTGGGAAATGTGCAAATTTGGAATCTGACACAAGTCATCTCAGCCGCATTTTTCAGAAGTCAACACATTCATTCAAGCAACCATTGAAGAAGCTTTTACACAGTGGATAATAGGATGTCAAGCTTCACAACCGTTTCAATGGTGCTGCAAATAGACAAGTTTGAAATGCTATCTCTCCAACGGATAGTTGATCAAATTTGCCTATAAATTCAGAAGTGATCAAAGGATTCAAGTATCCAACTACTTGCTATCAAATTATCATCAAGCAATCAAAGGAAACCAAAGCTGTTCTTAAGAATCCCAAGTTTCCTGATCACTTCAATTAGCTAAGCCAATTCTTGTAATATCCCAAGCTTAGTATTGAGATATCCTAAGCCTTTACACTGTTCTTATTGTAAAGGATGTCTCTATTAGTTGGAACCAAACCTCAAACCCTTATCTCATTAAGTGAAGAAAGTGTTTGTTGTAGAAGTGAGGAGTTAAGGACTGTTATTGAGAAAATCAGTCTTAACTCAGAGAGATTGAGCACTAGGACTCAGATTATCCTAGGGATCAAAGCACTAAGAGAGTGTTGTTGATCAGTGCACCTTGGCACTATAAAACAAGCTAATTCCATTGTTAAGGAATTATCCTGTTCAATCAGGGAAAGTGGATGTAGGAGCTTGAGTCTCTGAACCACTATAAATTGTGTGTCATTTACTTACTGCATTCATTTTAGCACTTGCATTAAATCATATTTCAAAGAGTTTACCTCAGTAAGTTTAGAAAATCTGTTTTGGACAAAGTCCCTGATCACCGTGTTTTCAGAAATTAACTTGGAGTATTCTTGTAAGAAAAAGGCCAACCACATTCCGCACTTAGCAACTCTCTTAGATATTTATCCAACTGATCACTCAATAGTTTTCAGTAGGACAAGTATCTATTGAAGTTCACTCAGGATAGTTGTAAGACAACCTCCCTGATAAGACCAACTGTTTGAAAAGAAAAAGAATTTGCATACACAAGTGCATTCCCCCCCATACACTTGTGTCATACTCCACCAAGGACCAACATTATAATAGGGATATTAATTGATTCTGAAATTGCATTAAAAAAAGTTGTGGTCCTCTTTTTGTCATAAATAAGTTTGGCCCGAACAATGGGCCTCAATCAGCCCGAAATTGGGTTGATTGGACTAATTTGACCTGAAATTGCGAAAAAAAGAAGTTACAGGCCTAATTTTGCCAGTCCACAAAGTTACGGTCCTCTTTTTGCAAACACCCCTAAGTTGCGGTCCTGAAAAAATAATTTTCCCATATTCGATCTTGTTATGTATTATAGTTATGCATATTATATGTTATATGTATTTTTAATGCATATATGCTATTATATGTATTAAATTTTCGCATATTAACTTATATATGAACTACTTTGTGCATATATTATACTACATTTAGTTTGCTATGCATATTTGTTGTACAGTAATTATATTTAAAAAATAATAATGTTTATACCTTTTGTACGTTCCTTTTTATGTTTCTAATTAATTTTAATTAAAAAAAATATATATTCAAATAAACGGAAACTTTTGAACTAAAAGAGAACTATATATGAATTTCAATGTGGATAATAATTTCTGTATTTATCCGTATGATTGTGTATACTGAATATTAATATGAATAATTTATGTATTATATAGTTTATATGTATTGATGTATGCATATACTATATTATATGTATTATATTTGTGCATGTTCTTTAATATATGATTTATTTTATGCATATGATTATTAACAAATACCTCTAATTCAACCACAAGAAAAAACCAATGATAAAACAAACCAAACAAACCAATAAAATATAATTTATATGTATTGTATAATATGATGAAACCGAATGTAATCAAATGCAGATCATGCTTTCTCAGTGTCATATGATAAATTAAAAACTTTACCCAAACAACATGTCAATATGTACTACGTACTTGGACAGAATAACACTATATGTATGCATCTTTCTTTACTCACTAAGTCTGCTATCTATTTTTTTTAGGCACTTTTTTATAATTTTTCTTCCTCCTTCATTAATCTGAATGTCGAATCTCTTCCGTCTAGTCATCTGCAAAAAATATATTACCAAATTGTACGGAAATTAAAATCTTTAGCCACATGCAAACACATCTTAAACGAATATGCCCCATCCATACTAAATACATAGATTTTCTTATAAATACAGAAAAATTATAGTAAAATACGTTTCTATGATTTTATAAAATGATCTAATCATCGAATCGAATATACCTCATATGCTATTTATTATGTTTCTCTAAAATGCAAAAAATAGAGATCGTTAGAACTAAGAAAACAGAGAAGGAAACATCTTATGCAAAGCCAGTATAATCAACGAAGGAAACGTCTTATAAAATGCATGTAGTCGAATTTTTTTTAATCATCCCTAAAATCAACGAAAAACCCAGTATATGCAAAGCCCTAAAAATCAGATTTTTTCCATAAACCCAATATCATTTATTCAGAGAATCGAATAACAATAATATGCAGGAGATGATTTTTCCACTCAATACCTTGAACGATTCTCTGCACAAGCGTTATTCTTGCTTTTCGTTTTCTTCTTCCAGCTTCAATGGAGAGAGAATAAAAAATGTTTTAGGAATTAATGTTGGATGAGTTGTTAGGAAAGTTATTTGAATTAAGAATTGGGCGTGATTATCGAGCTAAGAAATATTTCAAATTTTTATTAAAGGTTTTGGATTTAGTTGACTTTCTTTTGCTTAAATTAATTAAATCTACTTATTTCAAAATTGAAATTCTTATCAAAACAGTAGGGATAGAATTGTACTTTAATTTGTTAATTTGGCTTGATTTGTAACTGTAATAAAATTTTCCTTGAATTACAAAAACTTAGGGTGAAATGGTCTATAGTGTAATTCTCCCTAAGTAGATGTATTAGAGGTGATGTGATTGAGAGAGAGTAGAATATAATGAAATGTGAGAGGAAATAGTTACAAAAAAAGGAATGGGTAGCTTCCATTGGGACGGACGAAAAAGGAAAGTTTGGTAGCTTTCACTGGGACGGAGGGAGTAATAATATTTTTGAAATATTATTTAATAAAAAAAAAAAAAATAATAATAATTATAATTATAATTAATCTTTATGTATATTTAATACTTATATAACAATTTTTAACTGTACTAGTACAATATTAGTAGGGACCTCCTACATGTAGTCAGTGTGTCGTATGGTGTCGTAATGACTACCGTAGTCAGTTAATTTAAGTCATTAAAAATCTAATCTAAAGGTTTAAACTTGAAAACCTGTTACCTTTTGTATATTTTACGGTATGTATTTATCATATGTGTCGTAATGTGTCATAAATTTGTATTTTTTATTAAATTAAATTAATTAAAATATATTATTGTAAAATTACATTTTTATCCTTATACAATAAAATAATTTATTATATTTATTAATTTAGGAACAATGGAATTGGGGAGAAAAGAACCCTAATTTTAAGTCTAAGAATGGTGTGGCTGTGGAGAAGAAACTAATCTATTATTTTGAATTTGTTTATTTAATTTTTAAAATTTAAAATAATAATATTTGTATTAAAAGGGTAGGATAGTAATTTTATTATTTTTTATAAGTTAATTTTTTTTAAATAATTTAAATAAAAGAAGGGTAATATAGTAAATAACAAAATACAATTTAAAAAATGATATAAATAACTTAAACTTGTATAACAGGTAGCAAGTCGTTACGACGTTTATGACGCCACGTGGCGCGATTCGACAAAGTGACTACAGTAAGAATTACCTTAATGAAACTATTACTTCCTTCGTCTCATAATGTATATTGTTTTGTGTATAATTAAAGAACTTTTTTTTTACGAATTTATCCTTCATTATCGTGAAAGATTAAGAGAAAAAAAAAAATATGTTCAATTATTAAGAAAAAAAAAAGATGAAAAAAATATTTAAAAAGATGGTAGGAATTTTCATATGAGTAATTTAAAGAGAAATAGAGAATATTTTTTTGTTTTTTTTTTGTCTTGATGATGTATCAATCTCACATTAATTTAACCTATGTGTCATTTTAAGATTAATTAGAGTACTCGTGTAATTTTATTAAATCAGGTTACTCTCTTAAAAAATGACATGTCATTAATGAGTATTAGTTAAAAAGGTAAGTAAACTAATTATTTATTACTACTAAACAAATAACTTTTTGGGATTTTTATTGAAAGGGTCTAACCTTCTTAATTTTTTATTTAAATGACACTCTTTTTTAATAAATGGGGAGGTTACTAGAACTAATTTCTCCAACTTTTATACTAAGTGTATTTTTTTGTTATAGGATACATTATTTAAATTATTTAGTAATTAATGTATTTAAAACATAATGATTTAAAATCTATTTATTGAAAAATTAGAAAATAAATTTTATAATTTTACACATACATTAAATTGTAATATACTTATATTACCTTACATAATGAAAATGATATCTTGTATAAATAGGATCATTCTGCATAATACGTGAGATTATTTTTTTAAAATTATTTAAATATTTAATATATATATATTAGAAATATATATTTTTATTGATATTCCGTGTAATATACGTGGGTGCTCATATAGTTATAAATAATTCTACAGTTCAAACCAGTGTTTTCGGAACCGGACCGGACCGGCCGGTTCGACCGTGAACTGGTCACGGAACCGGTCCGGTTAACACCCAAAACCCGTTTTGCAGGTCGGACCGGTCAAAACCGGTCAAAAACCGGTTGAACCGGTCAAAACTGGCAACCCGGTTAAAATCCGGTTAGACCGGTTCCCATTTTTTTTAAAATTAAATTTAAAATTTGAATTATATTTTAATTGCTGAACCGCTGAAGTGCTGAACGGTTTTATTTTTATCTTCTCCCCCAAATCGCACGGCGCACGCACATCGCTCCATTCGGAACCGTAGCCGCAGCAACACCGCGACGCAACCCCACGGTCGACGGCAGCCAATGCTCGACGGCAGACAACACACGACGGCAACCAACGTGGACTTCTGCTAATCTGCTCCCAAGCTTTTCTTAATTAAGCAGGTAATGGCGTAATCTTTTACTTAATAGTTAATATTGTATAAACTAGGAGAGAACTGAGAGGAGATCAGAGTTTGGTAAGGTTTATCAGTCACGGTTAATTCAGAAACACAGACCAAATATAGCATTCATCATGTCTCTGAATTACAAAAACAAAATCATTTTCAAATTGAGTATACTCAATTAAAACGAAGAATGGGTAGTAATTAGTAATTACTGTAATATGCATAAATCATTCTGTTTTGAAGCATGGGTGAGATTGTGAGAGCATATATAATTATTTATTATACTAGTTGTCTACTTACTCAGTTACTCTACTAATCTACTGTTTCATTTTAAATCATTCTATTATTTCTATAATTGCTTAGGTTTAATTATTGCTATTTCTATAATTTCTAGATTATTTTAGATTATTAATACTAATTATTATTCTTACTTATTTAGAATTTTAGATGGATTCCTCATCAAGTGGTGGCAAGAATGGTTGAAGGAGATGATGGAATATAATTATTATGATCAATTTATCAAACTTGTTTTGCATTGTTGTATTGCTTATTTTAAATTTGTAATGTTTAATATTTTAATTTGAGACTTATGACATATGAATTATGGATTGGACTAGGATGAAGGATGAGATATTTTATTTTAATATTTGTTATTTTATCATTTTATGACTCTACAATGTTTATTTAATATAATTTATATAAGTGCATATATATTTTTTTAATGACATATACATAATATTAAAAAAATACATAAGAATTATTTTTTCCGGTTGGACCGGTCCATGAACCGCTGGCTTGTCCAGTTTGGCCACCGATTCGGTTATGAAAACACTGGTTCAAACTTCTAAGTCAAAATAAAATTAAAAATACAAGAATGTTTAAGTTTAATGTTAAAAAAACTACTTAACATCATCAATAATAAGGTTGGATTGAGTAAACTAGAATGAATTTCAATTTCCGTTCATAGTAAAAGTGAGTAAACAACTAATTTTAATTGTTGAAAAAAAATAATTTGCTTGGGCAAAATGGACTGTCAATGTCATCTTGGGCCAAATTCAATCTAGCTCATTAGGCTTATTGGGCTAATCGGGTCAGGCCAAATAGGCCCAAATCTATATGGGCATGTGATTTTAGAGCCCAATTTATACTAGGCTTCGAGTTGGCCCATCGGATCGGGCCTGAATTGTCGGCTCTACCCGCCTCTAGTGTCAACGACCCGTTTTATATCCGAGTCAAGATACCGTTCCAAATTTCGTCTATAATTAGAACGATTTTTTGTCGTCTCTAAATTCGTCTCATTCCAAATTTCGTCTCTAATTAGAAACAATTTTTTTGTTGTTTCTAAATTCGTCTTTCAATGATGAACGACATGTTTCACATTCGGGTCAACACAACTGTCTCTAATCATATTTCGACATGTGGATACCATGAACCGACCCCACACGCGTACCCCAACCGCACTGACTCGACCCCACCCCAAGCTGTTTATTTGACCACTTATTTGGTCTATTTGAGAATTGATCCCAAGTGGACGGGCGTCCATAGATAGGTGCCCTCCACTGGGGCAAACAACTCTTTTATTTATTCTTTTAATATTAATTATATATGTATATTCTTTTATTTATTCTTTTGACATTTTTTAAATTTATTTAATTTGTTTCTTTCACATATTAAATTGTAAACTTTTAAATTTGTAAATGTAATTTTTGTCGTTAATTTTAAAATTGTATATGTATTCAATTTTGACTCATTTAATGATTTTTTTTTACATATAATAAAAAAATCTAAGATTTTTTTTAAATTAAATAATAAAAAATTGTGAAAAATAAATTAAAAATATTTATTTTTTTAATAAATTTTCAAAAAATAATTAAATTATAAAATAAATTAAAAATCAATTTTAAAAGTATGATTTTATTTTTTTATTTAATATTTATTTAAGATTGAGTTTATTTTTCTTTATTTTTTATTTTATTTAGTTTTTTTTTAAAAATTGAATATGTTTTTAATTTAATTATTTTAAAAATTGATATATTTAATATTTTCAGATTTTATTTAGATTTAATTCATTTTTATTTTTCTTAACTTATTTTTTTCAATTTAATTATTTTGATTTTTAGTTTATTTTTTAATGTGTTTTTTTAATTGATTTTTCTATTCAAACATTTTTTAATATTTAGTTGTTTTTCTAAAAATATTTTAACTTTTATTTATTTTCTTCGTATTATTGAATATTTTTAATATATTTTCTAAATTTATATACTTTTGAAGATTTAGTTAATTTTTAAAATATTTTTTAAGTTTTATTCAATTTGTATTTGATTGGAGGGGCTAAGGATAAATATGAAAGAATTGAGTTGTTTTTAGTAATAAAATTTTATTTGTAAATTTTAATGGAGGTGCGTTTAACGTTTTGGGTGTTTGCAGCTCTACAATATAAGTTGAGAGTGTAAGTATATATTTTGAATCGAATATCATAATTTTGTATTTGAATTTGTTTACTAATCGAATAAAAAAAATATGTGTATTCAAATTAAGATTATAAAATTTCGAAAACAAGGGTGGGACTGAATTAGAGATGATAAAAATAGTCTCAATTTCCAAATTCAAATTTCGAGTTCAAATTTGACCATTTGACTAATTAGATACGATCAAAAACCGTTGTAAATCCCAAATTCAAATTTCGAGTTCTATCTTCACTCGATTTTTGGCGGTAAAAAAATGTTGACCGGTTAGTGACAGACTTTTCCATCTGGAAACCGTCTTTAAATCTCTCGATACTAACAACCATATCTAAATTGTTTCTAATTAGAGACGATGTTTTTTTGTTCCAAACCTCGTTCTTTGACCAAATCAGTCTTTATTAGAGACGACTTTCTGTCCGTTTCAAATTCTCGCAATTTTTGTAGTGGACCTTCAAGTATGTTATTCTTCTGAATATCTCTGTTGGAACTTTTGAGCACCCAACAATGACTTTAGAAAATTGACAGAAATAAATAACAAAATTATAAATACAATTAAATTAATATTTATACAAAGTCTTCGATTTTTCTCTTTTATTTTAGCAGCTTTCCAAAACAACCAGGTTCTCGAAATTAGGAACAAAGTTAAAGTCGAGTCAAGGAAAATATCTTTTCCCGCAAAATGAATACGTCCCGACTAGTGCTCACGGTTTGACGTAACGCTTTAAAAGGTAAAACGACTTTCGTCTCTATACGAGCAGCACCACAACGTATAGAGTTCCAACGAACTGAATCGACACGAAAACTGGACTGCACTCTCTATGCTCGATGCAAATATGTATGATGTTATGATTTTTTCTAGGAAATTTCAAGTGATTTTCCAACAAAAGTCTCAAGTGCTTCAAGTGTTGTGTCTTTTTGTGAGTGTGTAAGAGTGTTTTTACAACATAAAACATGCACACTATTCATAAGCATGTTCCAACATGTGAGGGAGCCTTTCACATTTATTATGACATTCATGCTATTTGTAACTCCTAGTGGTTACAAAATTTCCAATTATGACATTCATATATTTTGTAACACATTGCGGTTACAAATTCATTTTTGAAACGTCCATGAACCTAGACACTCAAACGTCCAAATTCATCACAATTCGTAATACCAATGTACCTAGACATCCTTGGCGTCCAAATTCATCATAGTTCAAATTCAACTTAAATTCATTTGAGTTAACCCAATTTCAAATTGAGCTTCAACTTTATGGAAACTTGATTTGTATGAGCCAAACCCAAATATTAAAGTTCCAAAAATTATAGATGGGTTTGAATGCCCAAATTTAAAACCCACGAGTCACGAGCCCAAGACTAAGCCCGAGCTTAACCGGACGAGCACACACGTGCATCCGTATAGATTATTGAATTGCTCTTTAGTCATTATGATTTGAACTATTGTAACATCCTCCTATTTATAAGGAGTAATTAGCCCCATTAAACACATTTAGAGTTTCAATGTGGGACAATTATCAATAGGGGTGGAAATAGGCTAGGCTATCCGACAAGGGCCTATGACCTGGCCTATTAAGGGCCTGACCTATTAAGAATACGAGCCGGGCCAAGGCTTTTTAAAAAGCCTATTTATGTAATTAGGCCGGGCTTAGGCTCTATAAAAAGTCTTATAAGTCTAACAGGCCGGCCTGTTTAAATTATATATATATATATAAATATAAATATAATATATTTTATGAATTAGGTAAATAAAAATTTAAGAAACCCTCAAACTCTTTCTACCGAGTCGCACGCACTCAGACAACCTTTAAACCTTCCACAAACTTTCAAACCCTAAAATTATATTTTGATCATATTCTTGGAATCTTGGTGCCGCCTGAATCATATTACAATCTCGTGATTGTGAATCTGGGATTTTGTCCACTGGCCGCCGCAAGCCGACACTAAAACTACCACCCACGACATCAATTACATGATAACTGATAATTCGAAGGGTGTTCTTTTGCCTGTGATGTTTTACGCCTTATGTAGTAAAACTTGTAAACAAAAGAAATAACTCTGAAGTTGCTGTAAGTATTAAATCCTCTACTCTTTATATAGTTAAAACTTGTTGCAAGTATTAATACTCCAGTACTCCTACATAGTTAAAACATGTTGTAATTATTTAAAATAATAGATTCATGTTCTGACTTTGAAAATTTAACTAACAAATTCACTTCCTTTATAGTATTATGTGCACATAATTCTATATACTGAATTTCTATATAACTAATATTTGCAGGTTTAACAATGTCTTCTCAATTAGAAAATGGTGAAAGAGAAAACAATGAAGACCTAAATGAGGGTGATTGTGTTATTAAGAAAAAGAGAAAGAAAACATCAATTGTTTGGAACGATTTTGATGAAATTGAAATTCCAAAAATTGGTTTGAAAGCTGTTTGCAAGTATTGCAAAGATAAATTCGCAATGGGTGGAAAAGGAGCTAGCACAAGTCATCTAAAAAGACATGCAGACACTTGCTTACAAAGGAGGTTGCATATGGATGCATCAATGAAGCAATCAGTCATTCCATTTAAGTCCTCATTTTCTACTGGTAATCCATTTTTGACCCTTGTGTTCGATATTCTAATGAAAAAATGAGGGAGATCATTGCTACTGCTGTAATGGTGCACGAGTATCCTTTAGCATTGTTGAGGACGAAGTATGGATGTGGGGCTTTCAATATGCCAATTCAGAGTTTGTGAAAGTTTCACGCAAAACAGTAAGAAGCGATTGTTTGGCAATATATGAGGCAGAGAAGAAGATTTTGAAGGCCATGTTGAAGAGTGAGAGCAAGATCAGTTTAACTACTGACATGTGGAAATCAAGTCACCAAGTAGCAGAATATATGGTTATCACTGGTCATTTCATTGATGCAAATTGGAATCTTCAAAAGAGAGTGTTAAGCTTTGTGAAAGTGCCTGCTCCTAGGCGTGGAATTGACGTGGCAGATGCAATTTTTAAGTGTTTGAAAGCTCGGGGGATCGAGAATAAGGTATTTTCAGTTACGGTTGATAATGCTTCTTATAACGACTCTTGCTTAAGGAATCTTAAGGAAAACTTATCACATAGTAGTAAGTTAGTACTTGGTGGGACTTTATTTCATGTTAGGTGTTGCGCACATATATTGAATTTGTTAGTGCAAAATGGTGTTGGTCTGATCAGACCCATCATTAATAATATTCGTGAATCTGTGAAGTATATCAATCACAATGATGCAAGGTTGAAGGCATTTTGTGATGTTTTGGAACTGAAGGGCTTGAAGGAAACAAGGCTTATTATTGATTGTCCGACAAGATGGAACTCTACGTTTCATATGCTTTCAGCGGCTTTGAAATTTCAGATTGCTTTTCCAGCTTATAAAGAAAGAGAGCCGCATTATAAGTATGCACCATCAAATGAGGAATGAGAGCAAGTCAAGAGAGTTTGCCAACTTCTTGAAGTGTTTAATGTTGCCACTCATGTCATTTCAGGTAGTGAATATCCCACTGCTAATTTGTATCTTCCTGAAGTTTGGAGGGTGAAACAAGAACTTGATAAAGCAACAAATGATGAATTCCCCTTCATGAAAACTATGGCAGCTCAAATGAAAGAAAAGTTTGACAAGTATTGGGGGGAATGTAATCTTTTGATGGCCATTGCTAGTGTTTTGGATCCTCGATGCAAATTCCATGTTGTTAATATTTGTTTTCCTTTGATATACACACCAATAGATGTGGCTAAGAAGAATGTGGATAAGGTGATGAATTCATTGGAAGCTTTATATAATGAGTATGTTGAAATTGCCAAAGAGGAGTTGGAAAATGATGCTGCCAACGAAAAGGATATTGAAGGAGATGATTCAACTTCAAATGATCCTAATTCCCTTGTCACCGGATTTGACCAAATCATGAGAAAGGTTCGAGAAAAGGAAGCAACTCCCCCATTGAAATCTGAGTTACAATCTTATCTTGAAGAGGGTGTTTATAATTCAAATGGAGATGGTGCCTCTAGCTCTTTTAGTGCTCTAGATTGGTGGAAAAGTAACAACATGAAATATAAGATATTGTCAAAGATGGAAGCCGATATACTAGCTATTCCTATCTCGACAGTTGCATCAGAGTCCACTTTTAGTGCTGGAGGCAGAGTTATTGATGATTTCCGCTCTAAATTGAATGAAGAATCTATAACAGCGCTTATTTATGGTGGGGATTGTCTTCGCAACAAGTATGGTATGAAGAGAAATCAGGTACAAATTTTAATCAATAAAGAGAATATGTTTTTATTTGATTTCTATGAGTTGTATTTTACATCATAATTATTTTCTTATATTGAAGGTGGTTTAGAAAGAAGAAGAGTTTATTTTGAAGACTTGAAGTTTGTTATATTGTTTGATTATTTTGAAGGTGTCCAAGCAACTATGAGATTATCTTGATGAAGATTATTTTAATGATTATCTAGACGTCTTGATGTTTTGTTTGTGTTATTGGACTTACTCTTTTAATTTCTTGATTTTAATTTCTTGAGAGGGGATAATTTTTTTTACGTTTTATTTATTCGTTTGGTTGGTTGAATTTATTTTAATACTTGAGAAGTAAGTATTATGCGTTTGCAAATTTCAATACACTTACTTTAGTTGGGAATTTTGAAATTTTTAATATTAAATTATATTTTCATATTAAACATATTTTTTTAACAGGCTTCTAAAAGGCTCGTAGGCCTGACCTGTTTAGTAAAAAGGTCAGGCCAAACCTATGAAAAAAGCCTATCATAGATAATAGGCCAGGCTTAAACTAAGTTTTTGAAAAGTAGGCCTAAGCTTTTTCATGTAAGGTCTGGTTTGGCCTATTTCCACCCCTAATTATCATGATGTAACACATTATCCCATAAAATGTATTATTTGACGTTACAATTTCGTTAATTAATTTCTCACTCAACGAAATTCAGTTTTGAGATTTTAAACACACTACGATTATCTACTTCGAAAGTAGAACGATTCTTTGCCATTTAATTTCTCTGAAATTACATTTACAGCCCTCAACAAATTGGTCAAAGACGAGTGTTCTCCACTCTCATTTTAAAATCAATTAATTAATTAAAATTAATGATCTTTCACCTGAATACATCACACTAGCTTGTACAATGGATTCTTCCAATGATTGACAAATCCTTCTGAGTCTTCACAGTTTATTAAATATATACCTTCACTCAAACACTTGTATCAATTTTATTATTTTCTAGTCCTTCAGAAGGCTTCTTATCAAGGCTTCTCTCCTTGAAGCTTCTTATATGGAGTAGTTTGTCATTATATACAAGACCCGCTCAATAGCTCAGTGATTCGGGACCCACTTAGGAGATTGTCTTGCACGAATACAAACCACTGACCTATTTTTTTAAATATATTTAACATTAATTTGCAACGAAAAATCTCGTCGCAATTTGTGACGACTTTTTTCCGTCGCCAATTATGACGACATTAACCCATTGAATCATAACTTGTGACCAGTTTAGCGTGTTTTTTGTTGTGTAAGTGAAAGAAGCAAGCGAGTAAGATATTGTGAGAATAGGTATGAGATCACCGTTAATGAAGTGATTGGGAAAATCCAATATATATAGTCAAGGTACAAGAGATTTACAAGGAAATAATAACAAACAAATAAAAGGAAATATTTACAAGATATGGAAAACACTAATATAATTATTTATTTCCTATTATCCCCCTCAAGCGATGCAGTGGGTGAATGGACACGCAAAACTTGGAACGAAGTAATTCAAAGCTGGGACGAGGAAGACTCTTTGTGAAGATGTCAGCAACCTGGAGCTCGGAGGAAATAAACCGAGTAGTGAGGCGACCAGACGAGACAAGTACCCGAACAAAATGACAATCAATATCAATGTGTTTTGCTCGCTTATGCGCAACAAGATTCTGAGAGAGAAAGAGAACACTCTTGTTGTCACAGAGAAGAAGAGGGCGACCAGGGGGTAAGGCATCCAATTCGCGAAGAAGTTGGGTGACCTAAATGATCTCTTGTGCAGTGTTGGCCATGGCATGATATTCAGATTCACAGCTGGACCGAGAGACTGTAGGCTGCTTTTTCGCACTCTAAGAGACCAAATTACCACCCAAGAAGATGGAATACCCATACGTAGAACGGTGTGTCTCAACACACCGAGCCCAATCAGTATCCGAGTAGCCGATAAGAGAGGGATCGGAAACACGAGTGAAGGTGAGACCAAAATTGATAGTACGTTGAACATAGCGAAGAATACGCTTGACGGTGGTGAAGTGATCCACCGTGGAAGAGTGAAGAAACTGGCTGACGTGGTTGACAGCATAGGAGAGATCCGAGCGAGTGATGGTGAGATACTACAGGGCGCCGACCAGAGACCGATATAATGTGGGGTCATGGAAGGGCACACCTGTGTTGACAAGCGAGGAACCAGCGACCAGAGGGGTGGAGACTAGCTTTGATTCCAGAAGGTCGGCCCGAGCGAGGATGTCAAGTGCGTACTTGGCCTGATCGAGAAAAAAAGTATCCGAGGAACGAGACACCTCAAGGCCGAGGAAGTAATTAAGCTCACCCAAGTCTTTGACCCTAAACTCTGTATGAACGCGAGCAATGAAACGCTTAAGGAAGGTAGGGTCATTGCTCGTCACAATGATGTCATCGACATAGAGAAGAAGATATAGAGTGACCCCCTTGTGAGTGAAGTAGAACAGAGAGGAATCAGCTCGACTGTAGTGAAAACCAAGAGAGGCGAGGAAGGAGCTAAACCGAACAAACCACGCCCGAGGTGCTTGACGGAGCCCATAAAGAGCCTTCTTGAGTCGACAAATATGATCCGAAAAGCGAGGATCAATAAAATCCGGAGGTTGAGACATGAAAACGAGTTTGGTCAGAACACCGTACAAGAAGGCATTGTTGACATCCAATTGATGTAGGGGCCAACCATTTCGAACAACGAGAGAGAGCACAATGCGAACAGTGGCGACCTTGACGACCGGGCTGGGAGTGTGTGAGAAATCGAAACCAGGAATATGAGAGAAACCCTGGGCGACCAGGCGAGCCTTGTAGCGATCAACCGAGCCATTACTGTGAAATTTTGTCCGAAAAACCCATTTAGAACCAACAATGTTCGTGCCCGATTGCCGAGGAACCAAATCCCAAGTTTGGTTCGCGTGGAGAGCATCAAGCTCCGAAAGCATGTGCCGTCCAATGAGGAAGCTTCTAGGCGGATTTGAACCCCTTTGGTTCATCGGAAACAGCGAGAGCAGTTAAGAAGCCTGTGGTCGCAATGTTAGCCACGTAACGAGGCTTGAAGATGCCAGATCGAGCCCGAGTCACCATCAGATGGGTGGATCGGGGAGCGGAGGGCAGGTCGGCGGGCTGGTGCTCGACAGGAGGCAAAGCGGGACGAGCAAGAGGTTGCTTGATAGACGGGACCTCAAGTGGGCGAGGAGGCATGTGACAAGTAGCCAGATCTGAAGTGGCCTCGGAGGGATGCAGGCAGAGCGAGCAAGGCTCGTTGCGAGCAGGAGTAGGGCGAGCAACAGGTGCATGGCGAGGAACTAGCTCGGGAGTAGGAGATTCCAGAACCAGAAACGAGCTGTAATCAAGAGACCGAGAATCTGAAGAGGAGCCCTTACAGGAAAAAGGAAACGATGACTCATCAAACTGAGCATGTCGAGTAGTGTAGAAGCGTGAAGCGACCGGATCGTAACACCGAAACCCTTTATGAGAAGAGTTGTAACCCAAGAAAATGCAAGGAACACTGCGAGGAGCCAATTTATGAGAAAAGTAACCCTGAAGGTACAGAAAGACACGACAACCAAATGTTCTAAAATTGCTATAAATTGGAGGCGTATGAAAGAGAAATTCATACGGAGACTTATCACCAAGCATAGGAGTAGGCAGCCGGTTGATAATATAAGCTGTAGTGGCAAAAGCATCCACCCAAAAAACAGAAGGAACACTGGAATGAAGCATGAGAGATAATCAAGTTTCAGTGATATGTCTATGTTTATGCTCTGCACGACCATTCTGCTGAGGAGTATAGGGACATGACTGTCTATGGTGAATACCTTTGGTGGAAAAGAAATCCCGAACTCTATTGTTAACAAATTCTGTACCACCATCACTCTGAAATGCTTTCATGGAGACAGAGAACTGATTGCACATAAAAGGTATGGAAGCTAACTAAAACACCGAAGAAGTCGGACTTAGCACGTAAAAGATACAACAACGTGAAGCAAGAATAATCATCAATAAAAATAACATAATAACGATAACCATCATTACAATGCACCAGGGCAGGTCCCCATAAATCACAGTGAATAAGGTCCAAAACGCGAGATGCTCGCTTATTATTCAAAGTAAATGACAAATCTTTTGTTTTTGCCAACTGACAAGGAGTACACAAAGAAGGTTTAGGTAAAACCGAAGTAACATCCAAGTGACCCAAACGCTTCAACAAATTAACAGCTGAAATAGAAGTGTGCCCTAATCTATGATGCCAAGTCTCGAACGAAGCTCGCCGAGCAGCATTGTGCAAAGCCAGGACCAGGGCTGGGCGACCATGCTCCAGAATGTAGAGACCGCGACTACGCATGCCGCGAGCCAGAGGTTCCTTGGTTACTCGGTTCTGAACCATAAACGAACGATCAGAGAAAACAACGTCGATAGGATAATCAGAAGTCAGCTTACTTATGGACAATAAATTTTTAGTGAGATGTGGGACGACCAAAACATCCAATAAGTGAAAGTTATCATGAGCACGACAGGAACCATTATGAGTAATGGGAATAGAAGTACCGTTCGCGACAATAACATGATCATTACCATTATAGGGGTTGAGATCATCCATAGCGGTAGAATTCGGAGTCATATGGGCAGAGGCACCAATGTCAAGGAACCAATATGAACTAGGAGAAGGAGCAACCGAGCACTGCGACTCGAAGGCTTGAGCAAGATTGACAGACGAATGAGACGAGCGAGCATACCTCTCAAGACAGCGACTAGCATAATGGCTCGATTGGCGACAGATCTAGCAAGTTGGAACAAAGAAGCATTTATTTCGATTACCTTGTTGGGCAGAAGAGGGGCGACCACTGGAGCCAGCGGAGGGACGACCAACCGAGGCAGTTGGACGAGCATGTGAGGAAAAATGAGGCTGCGAGGAATCCGAGTGCCGATCAGTTGTAAGGGTAGGAACTGAAGCAGAGGGAGGATCCATTGAACACTGCATAAGATCGGAAATGACAACCAGATGAACCAGATCGCGAAAGGAGGGCATCGGGTTCATGGACATTGATGATTCGGGATTATTGCATATTTTTGTGCTTTAATTAAATATTTTATATGAATTAAGATTGCTATTTTAACGTGTTTTCCCGAATTACAGCTTTATGGTTTAAATTACCTTGATACTTCATTTTTTATTTTATTCAGGTAAAATTGAAGGATATAAGAGAAGAACTGCTCATGTTAAAAACTCATGCAATTAGAGAGTGAAGTCCAAAACTTAAATGGGCTGTTGTGAGTTTTAAGAAAGAAAAAAAATAAAAGAAAAGTTTTGGGCCCATTGGTTGTTACTAGATTGGGCCAGTTAATTGAGGAGAGTTGCTGGGCCAAGTTAATTGAGAAAAGTTGGGTCGTGGGCTTTATACATCATCAATTGAATTAGTTTAGAGCAGCACACTACTACAACCGCCGTTTTTGGATAGGCAAAAAGAAGTCAACACTAGATTCTTTTTTTGGGGGAGGCTGCTGCCGGTCACGTATCAGAGAAGAGGAGAACATCGATGATTCTGTATTTTGCTTGAATTTATTCAGCTTTCGTATTTTTCTTGTTATTTAGATATTGAATTATTATGAGTTTTCCATTGAGTTGTGTTATTCCGTTTATTATGCGTAGCTAATTTTTTTATTCTAGCTCGAAGATGTGAAACCTTGTGATAATTATATCTTTTTAATTATACAATTCCTGATTGATTTTGATTTATATCTCGATTTTGTTATTACTTGAGTAGATGCTATGCATGTTTGAATTAGGAGTTTAATAGGCTTGATCATCCAATTTTATTCCTATATCAATTCTAGCTATCCTATAAATTATAATTCGTAATTGTTATAATATTGTGGGAATTGTAGCAAATAAGTCAGAACACCTTAGGGAGTAGTAACATCTAGGTTGCATGAAACGAGCGTCTCATATTCATGGTCTAGTTTATCCTATTGTTTTAATTCTTGAATGTGTTCCTCGAGTTGAACCTTAGATACATGTTTTAGGGTTATTCGTAGGGATAGATTAATTGGGGGTCGTACCTGCTGATTAATTAAACGTAAGAAACAATTCGAGTTAGTTTGATTGTACCACTGGCTTAGGGATAAAATTTGAGATTAAATTGAATTAACAGGGTTTGTTGATTGAACTGATATAATTAATCAAGGGGAAGCCATCCGAGGGCTAGATCATTGCTGGGATATGAATCCTAGACAAGTCCTACATATTGATGAAAGATGAAGTTTTGATAAGCCAAAAATAGTTTGAATATTTTCTAAATGTTGACTAATCTAGTCTAGTTGAGTTGAAGTCATCTTGAACAGATCAATAGAGTTCACATGGAAAGATAAGTATTGTTTTCATATTAAAAGATAAGTACGATTTATAAGTACTTCATATGTGTTATTTGTATATGTTAGATTGTTGTTGAGCTATGAATAATCATTGTATAGAGCTCATGATTTTAACTGTAATAGATAGATTGATTGTATAGATTATAAGTTGACTAAGCTATAAGCTTAAAGTAATGTAATAGTCTTGTTAGGTTAGAATAGTTTACTATTGTAAAATGCACAAGAAGACCAAATCAAAAGAAGAGTTGAAGTCTACTACACAAGACAGGTGGACTACAAGACAAGTGCATCTACCAGACTACACAAGACGAGTCAACTTGAAGTAAAGTCTAAGTGAAGCGCGTGTAAAGATAAGGTTGAAGAAATTAGTTATGGAATAACTACTTAACAAGAAACGCGTGGATGGATAAGAAGATTCAGTTACAAAAGTTAGTTTTCAAGAAGAGTTGGTTACAACTAACTAAGTTCTTGATTTAGAAGTCTATAAATACCTCAAGGTGTTTATCATTTGAAGACTACTGTAACTACGCATACTGATACATACTGAAGATATACTAAAGATTACTCACAAAGTTCGTTGAATTTCAGAAAGCAAGTCAGAAGTGAAGTGAAGAATCCAGAAGACTACGACTGAATAAGTTTTTAGTTTTTGTTGTTTTTATCAAGTTGCTAGATACTTGTTAAATTTCTAGTAAGATCGTAGACATATCTGGTGGTATAGTCTTAGAAGATCTAAGTCTTCTTCTTGGGACTCAAAATCACAGGAATACTCACTTTGTACTCGATTGGAAGAGTTTAGTGGAAACATCACAACTGGGTTGTGAGAGTGGACGTAGACAAGTTGTCGAACCACTATAAATTGTTTGTGTTGTTTACTTTACTGTTTTGTTTAATTGCTTAATTGTTTACACACATAACTGAACAAGACAAGTTGAGTATAGAACAGAGTTCTCGAATTTGATAAGTTGAGTATAAACTTGTATTGGGCTCATTGTTAATTTCGTATTCCGCACACTGTATTCTGATATATCGAAAGATTTTAGAAAAGTCTATTCACCCCCCTCTAGACATTTTCTTTAGCTTCCCTCGATATTAACTCAACTTTCGGGACCTACAAGTGGTATCAGAGCAGTGGTTTTCGAACTGCTGTTTCTTGATAACCGACTTAAGACTAAGGGTGAAGTCTTGGTCCGTGATTGTACTTGCTTACGTGTTCTTGATCTATACTCCAGTTATATCTGTTTCTTGTTCCATGTTCTTGACTTAACTGCTTCTTGATCATAAATCTGCTTAGCACTTATTTCTTGAAATCATGTCGTTGGAAATTAGCGCTAACAAATTGCCCAAGTTCCAGGTTCAGGATTACGACTACTGGAAGCTGCGAATGGAAGCAATTTTCAGCTCCACGCATGATCTAATGATCTCTGTTGTGACCGAGGGTCCGATCGTGACAATGGTCCCAAATACTGCAAATCTTGACAAAGACAAACCAATTGGCACCCTCGTCAAGAAACCAAGGTCTGATCTAACCTCAGAAGAAATGCGTCAAAATAATTTGGATAGTTTGGCGAAGAATTATTGTAACACCCCTAAAATTCTCCAGTTAGTTATTTTAAAAATATATTTAAATATTTATTTTCTTTAATTTTAAATAAGAAGTTTCTTGTGATTTTAAAAATTACTACGTATAACTTATCCCCAATAATCTTGATTCTTGAAAATCAGATTTATATTTATATTCTACTTCATCTTTTTTTCCAAATCTCATATGGTCATCAATTTCGAAACTAATTATACGTAAATGGTTTTGATATGAATTAATAGTTTTTATATTATTTTATTCATTTTTTTACCAAATTTAATTATATTAATCTTGTTAATAATTAAATACGGTTTTCTTTAAAATATTAGAAAAATCAAGCACTCCATCTATATTATTTATTAAAAAAAAATCCCTATGGCCATATAAGCTCATTTCGAAACAATCCCGATCAAACTTATTTTCAAATTATTATTATTATTATTATTATTATTAAACATTTTTTAACGTGAATGCCTTAAGATTTAATCAAACTTAAATTGATTCTGCCGTCCTTTTCCATTGTATTATAAATTTATTAATTTTAATTATTCTAGTCAATCAAATTTAATAAAATATATTTATAAATTTTTCATCCAATTCATATTTGAGGTTAGTTAAATTTGAGATTTTCATGGAAGATTCAATTATTTAAATACTAACTTTTTGCACAAGAAAAACTTATTTCCTCCCCTATAAATAGAGGCCCTAATTGTAAAATAAAAGGCACGCATACAAAAGTTTTCACAAAACAATTCCAGTTTTATTTCTTTTACTCTCGATTCATGGAAGTCAACAACATCAAGAATTAAAGTTATTTTCATTGCATCCACGACATAAAATTGAGGTGGGATTTTCTTGATTGTCTATACTTTGTCATTTTTAAGTATTTCGTATGAGTGATTTTATTTCTTGCTGCATCTTACATCTTATGGTTGGTTTATCCAACAAGCCTATGTTATTATGGTTGGTTTATCCAACAAACTTATGGTTGGTTTATCCAACAAGCCTATGTTATTATGGTTGGTTTATCCAACAAACTTATGGTTGGTTTATCCAACAAGCCTATGATATTATGGTTGGTTTATCCAACAAACTTATGAAATTGTATGCATGTTTGTGAGTTATGATTTTATTCATATGTTATATTTAACTATGACAAAGTTAATCCCACTGAGCTAGTTGTTTTGCTCACCCCAATCATATTAACATTTTTACAGATTAAAAAGATTAAAGGAGTGACGGTGGATGCGTTGCAAGAAAAAGTAATTATTATTTTAAAACTATGATTTAATTAGTTCGATCGTATGTTATTTAAAGTATTTCGTTTAATAAAAAGTCACATCTTTTAATTGTATTAAAAATTATGTCGGCCTTTAAAGTAAATTTATTTATTTTCGAGTGATTGGTGTTAAATTTTCAAAATTTTCTTTATTTAATATTTACTTCCGCTGCACATCTTTTTATAATTCATAAATTTGATCTACTTCAGTATTTCAAAGTCTTTTGAAAGTCAAGATAAGATAGTATTTTATTTAGTTGGCCTTCAAAAGTAAAAATATAGTATTTTCATCTAGGCCCCTAAAAATCGGGATGTGACAAATGGTATCAGAGCAGGTCTACGTTCTTGTAGACTTGTTAAAAAAAAAAAATCAAATCTCTTACCTTTGAGTCAATAAAATATTTTTACAAAAAAACAAATTAATCATGCATTGTTGAGTATAAGTTACGGCATCCATCACCGTCCACCGCTTCGACTCCAAAAGGGTAATATGAAATTTTATTTGATCTATTGTTACCGATCATGAAAAGATGATCACATGATATATGAATATGATACATGCATCACATGCTTGCTACGTACGTTCCAAGTTACAAGTTCATAGTAATATTATGAAACCATGATATTACGTACGTTCCAAGTTACAAGTTCATAGTAATATTATGAAACCATGATATTAAGTGCATTCACTAGTCACTACATGACTATTTCAAAATTAATACATACATCCATATTTTATCAAATATATTATGATTTTCGAGGACGAAAATTTTTCAAGGGGGAAAGGATGTAACACCCCTAAAATTCTCCAGTTAGTTATTTTAAAAATATATTTAAATATTTATTTTCTTTAATTTTAAATAAGAAGTTTCTTGTGATTTTAAAAATTACTACGTATAACTTATCCCCAATAATCTTGATTCTTGAAAATCAGATTTATATTTATATTCTACTTCATCTTTTTTTCCAAATCTCATATGGTCATCAATTTCGAAACTAATTATACGTAAATGGTTTTGATATGAATTAATAGTTTTTATATTATTTTATTCATTTTTTTACCAAATTTAATTATATTAATCTTGTTAATAATTAAATACGGTTTTCTTTAAAATATTAGAAAAATCAAGCACTCCATCTATATTATTTATTAAAAAAAAATCCCTATGGCCATATAAGCTCATTTCGAAACAATCCCGATCAAACTTATTTTCAAATTATTATTATTATTATTATTATTATTATTATTATTATTATTATTAAACATTTTTTAACGTGAATGCCTTAAGATTTAATCAAACTTAAATTGATTCTGCCGTCCTTTTCCATTGTATTATAAATTTATTAATTTTAATTATTCTAGTCAATCAAATTTAATAAAATATATTTATAAATTTTTCATCCAATTCATATTTGAGGTTAGTTAAATTTGAGATTTTCATGGAAGATTCAATTATTTAAATACTAACTTTTTGCACAAGAAAAACTTATTTCCTCCCCTATAAATAGAGGCCCTAATTGTAAAATAAAAGGCACGCATACAAAAGTTTTCACAAAACAATTCCAGTTTTATTTCTTTTACTCTCGATTCATGGAAGTCAACAACATCAAGAATTAAAGTTATTTTCATTGCATCCACGACATAAAATTGAGGTGGGATTTTCTTGATTGTCTATACTTTGTCATTTTTAAGTATTTCGTATGAGTGATTTTATTTCTTGCTGCATCTTACATCTTATGGTTGGTTTATCCAACAAGCCTATGTTATTATGGTTGGTTTATCCAGCAAACTTATGGTTGGTTTATCCAACAAGCCTATGTTATTATGGTTGGTTTATCCAACAAACTTATGGTTGGTTTATCCAACAAGCCTATGATATTATGGTTGATTTATCCAACAAACTTTAAGAAATTGTATGCATGTTTGTGAGTTATGATTTTATTCATATGTTATATTTAACTATGACAAAGTTAATCCCACTGAGCTAGTTGTTTTGCTCACCCCAATCATATTAACATTTTTACAGATTAAAAAGATTAAAGGAGTGACGGTGGAGGGACGGTGGATGCGTTGCAAGAAAAAGTAATTATTATTTTAAAACTATGATTTAATTAGTTCGATCGTATGTTATTTAAAGTATTTCGTTTAATAAAAAGTCACATCTTTTAATTGTATTAAAAATTATGTCGGCCTTTAAAGTAAATTTATTTATTTTCGAGTGATTGGTGTTAAATTTTCAAAATTTTCTTTATTTAATATTTACTTCCGCTGCACATCTTTTTATAATTCATAAATTTGATCTACTTCAGTATTTCAAAGTCTTTTGAAAGTCAAGATAAGATAGTATTTTATTTAGTTGGCCTTCAAAAGTAAAAATATAGTATTTTCATCTAGGCCCCTAAAAATCGGGATGTGACAATTATATTTTACATACTCTTCCTAACGAGTATCTAGGAAAAGTGTTAAAATGTAAAACTGCCAAAGAGATGTGGGACAGATTAGCTATCATTTGTGAAGGGACATCCCTGATCAAAGAGAGCAAATTATCCACTGCTGTCCAAAGATTTGAATCATTTCGGATGAAAGCTGGCGAAACTATCGACCAGCTGGATACTCGTTTTACTAAAATCATGAATGACCTTGAAGTTCTTGGTAAAACTTATACTCCTCGTGAAATCAATCTTAGGATTCTTAAGAGCTTAGATCCTCGATGGAAAATGGTAAAGATGCTAGTTAAGAATACCCAAGACATAGATGCTTGGAGTGCAGAGACCATGTTTCAAACTCTGAAGGCTCATGAGTTTGATTTAGACGAAGATGAACCACTAGCCAGTAGTGATAGAGAACATGCTGTATCTAAGAACGTTGCCTTTAAGTCTAGCTCTTCTAAGTCTTCTAAGGTAGATAGGTCTAAGCCTAAGACTAAGTCTGCCTCTGTAAAAGACGAGTTAGATACTGATCTTAGTTTGAAGGATCAGGTGAGCCTCATGGTTAGAAAGTTTGATAGGCTGAATAAACGTTTCGGAAGATACAAGAAGTTCTATAGGGATCATAGAGCGTCTACTTCTAAGAACTCATCTGAGACCAGACGAGACCGAAACTCATCCGAAAGGAGAGACGAAGTCTCGAAAGGTAATAGACGAGATAGAGAGTCTGACGATAGGAAGATTCAGCGTTCGGATAGACGTGATAAGCGTAGGGATAAATCTCCTATTAAAAAGGCTACTAATGATCTCTTGTGCTACAACTGCGAAAAGCCAGGTCATTACATATATGAATGTCCAGACCTGAGCACTGACGATCGAGAAGAACGTAAAGCTCGAAGGGAAAGGACATACAACCGTGGCAAGAAGGCAATGATGGCCAATGACGACTCTGATTCGGATTCGGACGAGTTGCCATCGTCCTTATCTAGTCACTCAACTGATCGAGATCACGACGAAGCATTCATAGTAGATGATGGCCTATGCTGCATGGCGAAAATCGACCAAGAGGTATCATCTGCTACATCTTTTCAATCTTGTGATGATTCAGAAACTGATGAAAGTGATACTGCTAGTAGTGAAGTAGGAAGTAGTCCTCAGCACTCGACTAGTGCTATTGAAGACGACCTTCTACTTGCTAACCAAGCATTCATCGAAGTCAGTGATGAAAACATTGCATTAAAACAAGAAATCATTGATCTTAAGGAAGCACAGTCCAAAGTAGATCCCAATGTAACATTCCTAAATGAACGCTTGACTGAAGAGTTAAGACAACTCAAAGAAAAGTGTGCATTGATAGACAGGTTATATCAGGACCTACTTAAGACACATGCGATTGAGAGAAATGAATTCAATGTTTTAAAAAGCAAGTGCAATAGACTTGAAGAACGTAATAAGTTCTTAGAGACCGAGGTTGTCACATTAGATCTCAAACTTACTGACCTGGTTAACTCTTCAAAGATTAACCTTGAACTGTCAGATAGGTATAGAGATCCAGGTGACAAGACAGGTATAGGTGCTGAGTCATCTAGCTCGTCTACTCGAGTCATTAAGAACCCTACTACTACTAACGCAAGACTTTTGCCAAATGATAAAGGAAAAGGACCTATGATATACGATATTGGTACTCCATCTCAAGGTACTATACCTAAACAAGCTCGAGTTAACATTCCGATTACCAAGGGAGGTAAAAAGAATGGTAACAGCAAGCATGTTCAACCTAGAACTAACCTTCAAAGGACCACTAATCGTGGACGACCCAACCAGGTCAGAAACGAGGACTGGTATCCTGAGGAGACGAGTACTAGACAGGTAGAGACTAGACGACAAGAGCCTAGACCTCCTTTCATAAGGCAGTCTCAGCTCTACTCGTCTAGACCTAGACAAGTAGCTCCAAAATATCGTACACAAGCTGTTCTATATCCTCCACCTTTATCATATGATATCATTAGTGAGGAAAGACCCAAACGCGTCTATAAACCGTATGGACCTAATGCTTACAAGCCCTACTCTGACTATCATAGACCAGTGCCTGCTCAAGTAGAGATTAAGTCGAAAGGCTTTCTCCAAAGAGTAGACCCGAACTCGACTGATAGGCCAGTTAAGGACAACAAGGTCTTATTTTGTAACAAATATGGGCGAAAGCTTAAAAGATCGAACTTGTTCAAGACTAGTGCTGTTACACGAGCCGAGCGAGCCTGAATACCTGAGGCTCGAGCTCGGCTCGATTACGTTTCGAGCTCGGCTCGAGCTCGCTCGATAAGGTCATCGAGCTTGAAATTGGGCTCGGCTTGGCTCGATTTTTTTTTATTTAAGCTCGAGATCGGCTCGGTTAAAAAATGCATTTGAGCTCGATAAAGCTCGAGCTCGAGCTCGAATTCTGGCCTGTTTACAAGTTACAACAATTAACTTAAAAGCATAAATTCCTGTTTATAGCAATTAACTTAATTCATAACAACATTACAAACAACAATTAACTTAAAATCATAAATTCCTGTTTTATAGCAAATATCAATTAACTTAAGCATAAAACATCAAAATTACATGTCCAATTACAACAAAAATATTCAACAAAATCCAATGATTCCCACTTAATTCATAACAACATTACAAACAAAATATTGAGCAACATCTCATTGATTCCTACTTCAATTCTTCAATCTTGATCAGGAAGTTCAACTTCTTGATAAGTAGATGTAGATGATTCAGCAGCATCCCACGATTCCTATAAAAAAACAATGAGAAAAACATTATATACGAAACTATAAATAAGATATATAAAATTTACCAAAAACAATAGTGAGAAAGCCATTGTTTATTTCACTTACACGAGGCCTAGTCTTTACACCATGAAGATTACGAATCCAATCATTACCACAAAGTAGCACTTGCACCGTCTCAACTGTCATAGAAGCTCGTCTATCATCGACTATTCTACCACCTGCACTAAACGTTGATTCGGAGGCCACACTTGTAACTGGAATAGAAAGAATGTCACTCGCCATCCTTGACAATATCGGAAACTTCAACCTTTCTGATTTCCACCAAGCCAAAACATCGAGATTTGAAGAGACATCATCACAACAATACCTATTTTCTTCTAAATAAACATCCAAATCCAATTTTTCCGGTGGAGTCTTATCAATCTCATTAACACGCATAAGAAACTTTTCCTTACCCGTTAGAACATTAATTCCAAGTTCCTTAACGGCTGCCCGGCTGCATAACAAGTTCCTATCATGTCGACTTAGCTGCTGTTTTTTTGGATCTTCGGCATGAGATGAGATATAAGCATCAACATGTGAGAAGCAAGCTCATCAGCATGATCCATCATAGAAAATGGATATTCATGAACAAGAACCATGTGAGAAGCAAGCTCTCGTACCTTGAGATGGTCGTACTTAAAGTTGGCAATAGAAGTGATACCATTGGATTGCTCTTCTGTAAAGGACAACATCTGTTGTCTCGCTGTTTGATCCCCAGTGGCTAGCTTTCTTTGTAGACATGCTCCCAAGTGGCGCTTGTGATGAGATGTAGCTCCACTTGCGCTCTTAGAAAAATACGCCTTGCAATGATTGCATTGCACTTTTTCTATTCCATTCTTCAACCTGACAATCTTCATATTGTCCCATACTATTGATGTTTTTTTCCGTTTCTTTGGCACAAATGGTTCAGCTTCATCCACTTCTTTTTCTTCTACTACTTCATTGGGTTGATCTTCAGTTGTTTGCAACTCTTCCTCACTCATCTCATCCACATTTTCTTCAATATCAAACTCTTGAACAACATTTTCATTGATTTGATCCATTGCAACACTTGAGCACGAACCTTGGTTTGAATGCATCCTATTTAAATTTTATAAAATTAGTAACAAGCAGATAAGCAGTATAGTGTTGAAATTTTATAAACCTTAGTAACAGCAATTTCAAGTATTAATTCTGTACTAATTCTTTCTAAATTCTGCCTAAATTCTGCCTTGTATTAATTCTGCCTAAATTCTGCCTTGTATTAATTCTGCCTAAATTCTGCCTTGTATTAATTCTGCCTAAACCCTTAGCACGAACCTTGTATTAATTCTGCCTAAATTCTGTAATAGTAAGGAAACAAATTTATTGAAAATTATCTACAACAAAACAGAGTACACAAATTTAATTCTAAATTCTATAACAACAACAGAGTACAAAAATTATCTACAACAACAAATTTAATTGCCTAAATTCTAAAATGATTCATCTGCAACTAATTATCAACACAGAAACAAAAGAGTACACAAATTTAATTCACAAATGATTCATCTACAACTAACAAAAGAGCACACAAATTTAATTCACAAATGATTCGATCTGCAACTTGCAGATTATATACACAATTTAATTCAGGGACAAATTATTCGAGTTGCATTAGGAGAGAAAAAAAATCTTACAATGATGTAATTCACCCCTACACAACAACACTTCAAGCAATTGAAGTAGGGATTCGAGTGGGAATGTGAGATTCGAGTGGTGGAGTCCGTGCGACGGCCGATGTGCGACGGGCGACGGCTGATGTGCGACGGGCCGATGGTGGAGTCCGTGCGACGGCCGCTGTGCGACGGGCGACGGCCTGTGTGTGCGACGAAGGGGGATTTCGTGGGAAGGGTGATTTCGTGCGATTTCGTGGGAAGGGGGATATCGTGCGATTTCGTGAGAAGGGGAGTTTGTGCGAGTGAGGTGCGAGTCGCCGGAGAACTCAGATGGGGGCGTTCGAGCGACGGCCGGTGGCGGTGGCCGGTGGGGGTGATTCGCCGATTCGCCGTATTTCAAAATGGAATGAGGGAGGGATTGACTGAATCAGATTCTGGAGTGGAGGGTAGGGTATGGTATCTAAACCCTAATTTTAGGAATTTACAATAATGCCCTTTCGAGCTCGAGCTTAACGAGTAACTCGCGAGCCGAGCCGGGCTCGGCTCGTTTAGTAATCGAGCTTTTTCACAGCTCGAGCTCGGCTCATTAACTGATACGAGCGAGCCGAACTCGAGCTTTATCGAGCCGAGCCGAGCCTGCGAGCGGCTCGGTTCGTGTAACAGCACTATTCAAGACTCCAATGTATATTTGGATTCCTCTGAACACGACTAACCCCCAAGGACCCCAATAAACAAATGGGTACCTAAATTATTGAATATCTTCATTGCAGGGTCGACTTGACTTGTATAAGAAAGGTGGCTCAGTAGGAGAAACCTGGTACATAGACAGTGGTTGTTCGCACCACATGACTGGTACCAAGGCTCTCTTATCAAGTTACCATGAGCAAGAAGGACCAAAAGTGATATTTGGTGATAGTTCCACTGCTGTCACTAAAGGATTTGGTTACATCCGGAATGGAGACGTTGAGATACAAGATGTCTCATATGTTGAAGGTTTGAAATATAATTTACTCTCTGTTTCTCAGTTTTGTGATCGTGGATACAAGGTGCAGTTCAAGAGCCGCAAATGCGAAATCATTGACAAAAGGACACACACAGTCCTACTAGTCGGCGTAAGACAAGGAAGTGTGTACATAGTGAACTGGAATAGTTGTCCGAGGGACACCTGTCTACTTACTAAGAATCCTAAAGAACTTGGATGGCTCTGGCATAGACGTCTTTGTCATCTAAACTTTAAGGTTCTTAATAAGATAGCCAGAGACTACCTTGTAGAAGATATTCCCAATGAAGTTTACTATAAGTCACATGTATGCACGGCTTGTCAACAGGGTAAACAGGTTAAAGGTTCATTTAAGTCAATTCCTACTCTCTCAACTAGTAGAGTCCTAGAACTCTTACATATGGATCTTCATGGTCCGATAACTCCTCCAACCTTGAATGGTAGAAGGTACACACTTGTTGTTGTAGACGACTATTCTAAGTTTACTTGGGTAGTCTTTCTACACAAGAAGAGTGATACACAAACACTTCTGCCTGATCTGTTGAAGAAGTTACAAGTTGAGAAGAACCAGTCCATTGTCAAGATCCGTAGTGACAAGGGGACTGAGTTCATTAATTGCTATATCAAAGACTTTTGTGCTAAACGTGGTATCCAGCATCTTACTAGTGCAGCCAGGACACCACAACAAAACGGTGTAGCCGAAAGAAGGAATCGAACTCTCAAAGAAGCCTGTAGGACCATGCTAGCTGAGTTCAACACTCCTCAAAAGTTTTGGACTGAAGCTATCTATACTGCATGCCATTCACAGAACAGAAGCGTGATCAACAAAGCTCTAGGCAAGACACCTTATGAGGTTTGGAAAGGGAGAAAACCCAGAGTTTCATATTTCCATGTATTTGGTTGTAAGTGGTTCATTCACAACAATGGAAAGAGCAAGTTGAAGGCTTTCGATGCTAAAGCAGACGAGGGGATATTCTTAGGATACTCCTCGACTAGCAAAGCATTTAGGGTATTCAACTACTCAACTCTATGTGTGGAAGAAACACCCCATGTGGTTTTCGATGAATCTTGACAGGACTCGTCTGCCAACAAGATCAGTGAGAAAATTATTGATCTAACGATCGAATCTGACAAAGATTCAGAGGTATATGAATCCGTTCAAGCCTACAATCCATTCATGAAAGCTCTCGAATCTGATGATAAGGAGAAGGTAAGTGCTCAAGGTAAGTCTTCTAGACCAGTTGACATGCCTGCTCTAGTTGACTCTACTACTCCTATGAAAATTGATGATACTAATAATGCATATCAACATGATGCCGAACATGATGATGTACATGATATAGATGATGATAGTGCTACTGTTAAGAGTAGAAAAACATGGAAATCTGCGCATGATACTGAAAATATTATTGGTGACTCTACTGTTGGTGTGAAGACTAGACGACAACTCTTTGAGCCGCAAGAACAGCCTAGTCCAACTATGTTTTGCTGGTGTTGTTTCCTCTCATCTATCGAGCCTACCACTGTTAAAGAGGCATTGGCTGATAGTAATTGGATTATCGCTATGCAAGACGAGTTGAACCAGTTTGTTCGAAACGACGTATGGGAACTTGTCGATAGGCCGAAACATCATAATGTAGTTGACACTCGATGGATTTTCAAAAATAAGAAAGATGAGAATGATTTAGTCGTTAGGAATAAGGCTAGACTAGTTGCCCAAGGCTATTCACAAGCTGAAGGTATAGACTATGGTGAAACATATGCTCCTGTTGCTAGACTAGAAGCCATTCGTTTGTTCCTTGCATATGCTGCTCACATGAAGTTTACTGTATATCAAATGGATGTTAAAAGTGCATTTCTTAACGGTATTCTTGCGGAAGAAGTGTATGTTGAACAACCTCCAGGTTTCGAAGTCAAAGGCGACCAGGTGTACAGATTAAAGAAGGCCTTATACGGACTAAAGCAAGCTCCAAGAGCATGGTATGACACTCTCTCACTCTTTCTTTTAGAAAATGGTTTTACTAAGGGCAAGGTCGATCGAACCTTGTTCAGAAGACAAGAAGGGAAAGACATTTTACTCGTCCAAATTTACGTAGATGACATCATTTTTGGGTCACCTAACAAAAAGCTGAGTGAAAGTTTTTCTACACTCATGCAAAGTAAATTTGAGATGTCTATGATGGGTGAAATGAATTACTTTCTTTGTCTTCAAGTAAAACAAACTCCAGAAGGTATTTTCATAAATCAGGCGAAGTACACTAGAAACCTTCTTGACAAGTACGGGATCAAAACTTGTAAGTCTACTGGCGTACCAATGCAACCAACTTACAGAATGGATCCAGATGAGAACGGTAAATGTGCTAACCAATCTTATTACCGTGGATTAATTGGTTCCTTATTGTATTTAACTGCTAGTAGACCAGACATTGCATTCTGTGTTGGTGTTTGTGCTCGATTCCAAGCCAATCCAAAAGAAAGTCACATGGAAACCACCAAAAGGATCTTGAAATATTTGAAAGGGACCATCAATCGTGGTATATGGTATCCCTCAAATGATGATCTATCCTTAAGTGGCTATTCAGACTCAGACTTTGGAGGCTGTAGAATAGATCGGAAATCTACTTCTGGTTCTTGTCAATTTCTAGGCACAAAACTCATATCTTGGTTTTCTAAAAAGCAGACTAGTGTTGCTACTTCTACTACCGAAGCCGAGTACATGGCTGCAGGTAGCTGTTGTAGTCAACTACTCTGGCTCATTCAACAGCTTCGTGATTACAACATACATGAATCAAATGTTCCTATTTTCTGTGATAGTAATAGTGCAATTGCCATTACACAAAATCCTGTTTTGCACACACGTTGTAAACATGTTGATGTGAAGCATCATTTCATACGTGATTATGTGGAAAAGAAGGATATTCGGATGGAAAAGATTCATACTGATTTTCAAAGAGCTGACATTTTTACAAAACCATTAGCTGAGGCACGTTTTCGTGATTTATGCATTAGTCTAGGGTTAATTGATTTAGACCCTACTTGCCTATAGCTATGTACTAACCAGACAGGTACATCAAGAAAAGGAGACAAGATCACTAGACCAGAGCACTCGACTACTCACGCAACAGACAGGTATACAAGGCTAGACTAGATGACCAAACAACCCGATGAGGAAGCTGGTAAAGCTGAGGGTAATACTAAGAGAATAAACAATTAAGGGGGAATCCTTGATTTCTTAAATATCCTTATGTTGACTCTTATGTTTGTTAACAGTCATCTTGTTCAAAACCCTGACCATTGCTTTAGATTGATATTCATCTTATTTATTTTACTCTACTTGTAACTACGATTACACATTGTAAATGATAAGATAGGTACATGAAGTCGTTCGACGTTCAGAATAGACAAGCACAGTCGAAGGGGGAACTCGACTGGTGTTCATAAGTCTACTCGTCTTGTACACTTAGGCCTACTCGTCTTGTACACTTAGGCCTACTCGACTTGTGAAGCTGAGGTCTACTCGTCTGTTCTGAATGGACTCGAACAGACTAGCTAAGTGTTTCTCTTGACTGAAACATGTTAAGTGTTTAATCAATCGAATTAAGGGTATTATTGTAATTAGATAATGCTAGAATTTGAAAACCCTAGAATTGGATTTATACACTCTTATTTTAATGAGGTATATACACCCAGTTCGTACTCAACTATACTAGGTCAGATGAGTTCACTCCCCTGTCCTAACTAAGAAGAGATGGATTTCAAATTTTACAATATCATATCACATAATATTCTCGATTCCGTAACCGAATACCAAAGGCCCCGACCGTTGGATTTAATCCTTTAATCTTTGCCGTTGGATCAAATTTCAGTTCTTAAACAAAACCCATCTTTTACAGCACAACTTCCCCACGATTTCATAACTTTCATTCTCTAATTCTCAAATCTCTTGCTAAATTAAAACTCCCACTCTTACTCTATACACTTACAATGTCGATTATTTCTCTATTTGATGTAAGGACGAACATGCAGGCCGAATTTAATCTGGGCCAGTTCATCTCAGAAGGGAAAGTACAGGTGGAACCCTCGATGTATTTCAAAGGGCTTCACACTGCTGAAAATCAAGAAATCATCGACAAATGCATTCGATGTGGGTTGAAGCCATATCTGGAGGCATTCCCTCAAGTGGTTTTAGATAAAGAGGTATTGTTGTTCTATGCCAGCGCCACAAGGCAAGGAGATGAGATCACATCATTTATTGGATCGAGTCAAGTTGTTCTTACTCGTGAAGTTATGTTTAGACATCTGAAGTTGCCCATCGGAACGATTGATGTGGAGAACTATGCTATTGGTCAAGAGATGAGGTACATGAGCATATTTTGTGGCAAGAAGATGACACTCAAAGCTGATGGCAAAGCTCCCGCTGTCAAGAAATCGGAATTATTGGAAAAGTATCGCACTCTACTGGACATAGTGAGCAAGATGCTACTATGTTCCACTGGATCTCTTGATTCTGTTACTCAAGCCAAGACAAGGATAATGGCGGCGATTTATGATGGAATCACGGAGGGTAATTGGTTTAAGCTAATAGCTGATCGGATGATGTATTTCGAGAAAAGTGTTAGGGTTAACACCGACTCTCGCAGATGGATTGTATCGAATGTTGTTGGGTATGGCAACAAGTTGAGTATTCTATTACACTTATTGTTGCCTGGCAAGTCTGATTGGAGCAAAGGAAAGCCTTTTCATCCCCTTAAGTTCTATCTGAAAAAGAAGGCTCTGAGGAAGCAAACTGCTGCAAGGACAGCTGCCCCAAGGCAGGCTCAAATTGATGATTCAGCAGTACTGCCTTATGCTAACTCATCTTCAGAAAACAGGTCTAATGCTGAAGAATCGGAGGAAGTTACAAAGACTGAGTCTAGTGCAGGTGACTCTGAGGAGACTCAATCAGATGATCAATCTGATCAAGAGAAGGAGTCAAGCGCTCAAGTTCCGGAGTTGTACAAACTAGTGAGAATTGGAACACCTCCTCCACTAGAAGAGTCGAGTCCTCAGGTTAGTACTTCTTCTACAACTTTGTCAATTCCTCTCTCTATTCCCTCTGTTCGAACCAAGGCTAGATCACATCGATCTAGGCCTCGACCTATTACCTCAACCTCACAAGTGCTGGCAGCACATCCGCTGAGAGCCAGCCTACCCCCAAACACTCCCATACTAGATACAACTGATACTCCGACAGTTGTCACACCAAACCTAGACACATCAAAGCCCCAAGAAACCACAGACCAAATTCTCTCTCTACCCTCAATAGAATATGTTGAACCCATTAACTTCAGACAAGACGCCAGTTGCCACTGCAACAACTGAGATAGAGACCCCATCTACTCAGACCCCGTCTGAAGTCAGATTCGAATCTTTGGTGTATTATCCTATGTGCTTAAGAGAGAAAAGAGTCCGTGCGAAGATGAGCAGAAATTTGAAGAAACAGCTCTCATCTGTCGAAGTCGACTATTCATCGGAACAGTTTGAAAAACTTCTAATAATATGCACTTGGGTGGCATTGAAGAAGTCTGGAACAGATGACCTTTTCGAAGTCATCTTAGGAAAAGGTGGTATTTCAAACTTCATGGACTGGGAGATGGAACAAAAGGAGAACAGTGGTGTTCGAGACCACTCAGAGTTATTTCCATCTCATGCCATTACTGCTCTTGCAAAGAGACTACTGAACATTTCTGATGATCAAATGTGTTCAAAATCACATTTTGACATGGGCGTTCAAGTTTCAGAAGCTGACTTTGCAGAAGATGTAGTTATGATTGAAGCTGCACCAGCTGAGGATATCCAGTCTACTGATCCTATAGTAGAGCTCGACAATGTCTCAGACCAGTTGAGAGGCATTGTGTTCAAATTTCAAATGGATCATGCTAACAGTCCAAGGTCAGATTTTGCTTTTATTAATCGATACACTAATCTTTTGCTTCCCATTGAGTTTTGTGGATATATGGAAAAGCTACACGCCTTGTTGAAAAAGGACTTGGCTGATGCTGAAAGAAGGGCTCAAGAAGGAAGGTTAGCTATCATTCCCTACTCTCCCCAACTTAATTTGAAAGCTATTGCTGGAAGTGTGCTTCCAGAGGCTGAAGTAGTTGAAGACGAGGTCTTGACTGCTGCTCCAGAAGGCCAGTTGGTGGAAGTAGTATCAATTCCAGTAGATGAGATTATGGAAGAAGCTACTCATGTTGAAGTTGGACAGTCGTCTCAAGCTATCCCAGCCGCTTCAATAGATGAGTTGAAAGAAGACTTGAAGACTGTTATCAAGTCGTCTATCGATGAACTTCTCAAGTTTGAATTAAAGAAGACTCTTGTTGAACAAAACAGTGTCCTTGTGACAAGTTCAAAAGAGATGATCATGAACGAGGTCAATCAGTTGGACAATGATTTCAGACAGGAGATGTTTAATCAAATTGAAGGATTTCTCCAAAATCAAGTTGAATATTCGGAGAAAAGCTCTGTCGATTTTGCTCATGTTCTAGCTACTGAATCCAGGAAGATGGAAAGAGTTTATAGAGCCAAAATAGAAGTAGCTGATGTTCAGAGAAAAGAAGCCTTTGATCAGTTAGCACAAGCAAGAGAGATTATCAGTGCTATGACTGAAGAGAACAGGAAGCTGCGTCTGACTGCAACACATTTTAAGAATGAGTTGAACTTGTCTACTCAGAAGCTGGAGTTGGTGGCGACCAAACTAGACAAGTTGAGTCAAGATGGTTCTCATGAAAGGCAGATTGAAAGAGCTACGAACCTTATGAAGCAAGCTATGTTTGAAGAAATTACTCGGTTTACTTCTCTATTCTCTCTCAAGGCAACTGATGAAGCCAAAAAGGGGGAAGAGACAAGTCGAGTTGAAATTGATGCTGAAGGTGAAAAAGATAAGTCCAGTGCTGAACCAGAAGCTAAGGAAGCTGCTGAAGTTATGCAAGATCTTAGAAGGCCTAAGAGAGGCAAAGGCAAGTTGGTTAAAACTGCAGATCTTGAGCAAGCTAAGGCTGAAGCAGTTGAGTTGAAGAAGAAGGAGAAGGGCAAAGCTATTGCATCTCCTGAAGCAGAGGTTCAGATAAGGCAAGTATCAAAAAGGAAATCTATTCATATAGAAGAGTCGAAAGAAGTGGAGACAACAACTAAGGTGAAGAAATAAAAGGTTGTTGATCCAGATGATGAAACCTATTATGCAAACAAGAAGAAGATTGGTAGACATATTGAAAGTTTGCAGAAGTTGAAAGCAGATGAAGATCAAATGGAAGATCAGTTCATTGACTATTTCATTGACAAAGAGCATCGAGCTGAATGGATGAAAGTGAAAAGACAATGGGAACTTGATCACTGGATTATTCGCAAGTATGGTGATGCTGAGAGTCCAGATGAGTTATATTCATTATTTGACAAGTTCATGGAAGGACAACACAAGATGTTGTGGCATTTGATATTAAGGATATCTGCTGGAGCAAATTTCAACATTCTGGTTCTTGTATTTCCGAAATGGAAATGTCCCATGACTAGTTCTGGTAAGAGAGTTGACATCAATCTAATCAAGAAGTATGAAGAAGATCTGCTAGAGAAAGAGAAGATCGAAGATGAAGACCATATCAGAGTTATTCACAAGAGACTCCTAGATGCATTCTGTGTTCCTAACCCAGAAGGAGGTACTCTTTCAGATTAGTTGAGTATATGCTCTGTTACTTAGTTTTTTTTGCTCTGATTGATTTGTTTTTTAAGTATGTGTAATATCTACTGTTCTTATTTTGAATGAATGAAAAGATAAAGTACTATTTGGTGTTAAGACAAGATAACTACTTAACTAGTCTACTAATGAGAAAAGATTCAAGTAGTTTTGGCTTCATCAAAAAGGGGGAAATTGTTGGGATATGAATCCTAGACAAGTCCTACATATTGATGAAAGATGAAGTTTTGATAAGCCAAAAATAGTTTGAATATTTTCTAAGTGTTGACTAATCTAGTCTAGTTGAGTTGAAGTCATCTTGAACAGATCAGTAGAGTTCACATGGAAAGATAAGTATTGTTTTCATATTAAAAGATAAGTACGATTTATAAGTACTTCATATGTGTTATTTGTATATGTTAGATTGTTGTTGAGCTATGAATAATCATTGTATAGAGCTCATGATTTTAACTGTAATAGATAGATTGATTGTATAGATTATAAGTTGACTAAGCTATAAGCTTAAAGTAATGTAATAGTCTTGTTAGGTTAGAATAGTTTATTATTGTAAAATGCACAAGAAGACCAAATCAAAAGAAGAGTTGAAGTCTACTACACAAGACAGGTGGACTACAAGACAAGTGCATCTACCAGACTACACAAGACGAGTCAACTTGAAGTAAAGTCTAAGTGAAGCGCGTGTAAAGATAAGGTTGAAGAAATTAGTTATGGAATAACTACTTAACAAGAAACGCGTGGATGGATAAGAAGATTCAGTTACAAAAGTTAGTTTTCAAGAAGAGTTGGTTACAACTAACTAAGTTCTTGATTTATAAGTCTATAAATACCTCAAGGTGTTTATCATTTGAAGACTACTGTAACTACGCATACTGATACATACTGAAGATATACTAAAGATTACTCACAGAGTTCGTTGAATTTCAGAAAGCAAGTCAGAAGTGAAGTGAAGAATCCAGAAGACTACGACTGAATAAGTTTTTAGTTTTTGTTGTTTTTATCAAGTTGCTAGATACTTGTTAAATTTCTAGTAAGATCGTAGACATATCTGGTGGTATAGTCTTAGAAGATCTAAGTCTTCTTCTTGGGACTCAAAATCACAGGAATACTCACTTTGTACTCGATTGGAAGAGTTTAGTGGAAACATCACAACTGGGTTGTGAGAGTGGACGTAGACAAGTTGTCGAACCACTATAAATTGTTTGTGTTGTTTACTTTACTGTTTTGTTTAATTGCTTAATTGTTTACACACATAACTGAACAAGACAAGTTGAGTATAGAACAGAGTTCTCGAATTTGATAAGTTGAGTATAAACTTGTATTGGGCTCATTGTTAATTTCGTATTCCGCACACTGTATTCTGATATATCGAAAGATTTTAGAAAAGTCTATTCACCCCCCTCTAGACATTTTCTTTAGCTTCCCTCGATATTAACTCAACTTTCGGGACCTACAATCATTCACATTATTTGAGTCTCGTTGATTTTATATTTGCACTTTATTATTATTTTCTTGCTTCTTAGTAGTTATTAGTTAATCAATCCAAAATTCCCCCTTTTTTTACTGCTTTCATAACACAAATTTATTCATTTGAGTTTCACTATTCCCTGTGGATCAACCCTTACTTGCCCTAGTATATTAGTGGGTAGTTAAGGAATTATTTTGGGTGCCGGCGACTGCACACCAAATATTGGCGCCGTTGCCGGGAAACAGTTGTTAATTCGACTGAATATTTTGTGTTTTTATTTTTTGTCAAAAAACTCCAAAAAATCAAAAAATACAATAAAATTTATTCTTGTGGCCTTTTGCTATTCTGCTGTTGAATTATTCTGCTTTGCTGATTAGAACTAACACTGATCCCTTCAGTGTCATTTCTATTTTTCTCTGGTTTTATTTCTCGTGAATGATCAATCGTTCAAACCGGAGTGCATAACTTGAATACAGTCCAGAAGTAGAGAGAACAGTCAGGAGACTTAGGAAGGATACTCGTGTATGTCGGCAAATTAATTATGCACCGACAAGAGAGATGAGTAGTGAAGAAGAAACTGATACCGGTGAAGAGCCAATTTTAGAACAAAATATTGAAAATATGGCTAAAAAAGTTCAAGAGAGAACGATGAATGAGTTGGCAAACCCAACCATAACTCGTCAACCCCTTTGCATTACAATTCCTACTCTTGCTGCTAATGTTAATTTTGAATTGAAGTCAAGACTAATTCATTTGTTGCCTTCTTTCCATGGTCTTGCAGGAGAAAACCCACACACCTTTCTCAAGTAGTTCCATGTAGTATGCTCGAGCATGAAACCAATCGGAGTCACAGTAGATCATGTCAAGTTGAGTGCATTCCCGTTTGCACTAAAGAGCACTGCAAAAGATTGGATGTATTTCTTGCCACCTAATAGAGTGAACACATGGAATGACATAGAGAGGGTGTTTCTCCAACACTATTTTCCAGCCACCCGAGTGGCAACTTTACGAAAGGAGATTGCAGGTGCTAGAAAAGGGTCAGGGGAGACGTTATATGAGTATTGGGAGCGTTTCAAGTGCCCTATAGCTTCATGCCCACAACACCAGATTGGTGATCAACTGCTTATACAGTATTTTTATGAGGGACTTGCCATCACAGATCGTAACATGATTGATGCAGCTAGTGGAGGAGCATTGATGGATAAAACACCAACAACTACACGTGAGCTGATATCTAATATGGTAGCGAATACTCAACAGCTTGGTGCACGATATTCCATGCTTAGGCCGGATCATGAGTTAAAGGATGATGCATTTGAGAAAATTGCAAGTATGATGCAAATGATGATGAAGGGAAAGACTCCAGAAATCTGACCATGCCGAATTTGCTCCACCACAGATCACGCCACTGATGATTGTCAGATTTCGAATTTGGATATTCTCAAGGTCGGAGATATGACCCACACTCCAACACTTATAATCCGGGGTGGAGGGACCATCCTAATCTACGATATGGGAACCAACAGAACTATCAGTATGGGGAAAATCAAAGGCCTCAACACCAGGATCGTAAATTCCAGTTGTTTAGAGGGAATGACCGTAATGCTGAACCTATGGGACAGAATAGTGGTGGTGGAAGTTCAAATATGTCTTTTGAGGTTATGTTGAAGTCATTGGCAGCCACGACGTTGAAAGCTCAACAAGAGAGTCAAGTAGCCGTGAGGGACTTGCAGGCCGGTCAAAAGAACTTGGAGGCCCAAATGAGTCAAATAGCTGCAGCCCTTAACCAGATGCAAGGCCAAAACAGTGGTAAACTACCATCTAAGCCCGAAATCAACCCTCGAAATGTAAGTGCCATCACTTTACGAAGTGGTAAGACGTTAGAAGAAATTTCGACACCCAAACGAAGTGAGGAAGTTGGAGGCCAGATTGGAGCAGGTGATGAGGGGCACTCTCAGATGCCTAATGATCAAATTGATGCTCGGGACGAGCTGGTTGAACCCGAGAAAGCTGTCCGAAAAAATCAGGATGCAAATTTCAGCAATACTGAGCCCATCAGTGTTAGTGTCCCAGAACTGAAAAATGAGGTAAATGCTCGTAATTCAATTCCTGTTATTACTAAACCATTACCTTTCCCATCCAGGTTTAAAAAGGAAGAAAAAGGTGTCAAGGACCAGCAAATACTTGATGTGTTCCGAAAGGTTGAGATCAACATTTTGTTGATTGATGCAGTTAAGCAAATTCCAAGGTATGCCAAGTTCTTGAAGGAATTGTGCACTAATAGGCGTAAGTTGGTTGGAAATGAGAAGATTTTCATGGGAGAGCAGGTCTCAGCCGTCTTCCAAAAGAAGCTGCCTCCAAAAAGGAAAGATCTGGGTATGTTCGTTATTCCTTGCACGATAGGGGATCACAAGATTGAGCAAACTATGCTTGATCTTGGAGCCTCTATTAATGTCATTCCTCGGTCTATATATGAGAAGTTAGGCATTGGACCATTGGAGGAGACAGGAGTGACTATCCAACTAGCTGATAGAAGTGTCACACATCCAGTTGGTGTAGTTGAGGATGTTCTCGTAAAGGTATATAAGTTAATTTTTCCTGCAGATTTTTATGTGTTAAATATGAATGATAATTTGGGACATTCCATACCTATTTTGTTAGGAAGACCATTTATGGACACTTCCCAAACAAAAATAGATGTTCATGGGGGTACCCTCACAATGGAATTTGACGGGCAAATCATTCATTTTAATATATTTGATGCTATGAAATTTCCTAATGCTACTGACTTTCTTTTTGCTGTAAGTGTCATAGATCAAATTGTGCAAGAAGTTTTTCAGCTTGATTGAAAGAATGAATTAGAAAGTTTGCAAGAGATGAAAAAAGAGGACGAGAAATCCATAAATATGGAGATGTCAGATATGTATGAGGTTGTCTTTGATAAATTGCCAGACATTTACCCAAAAACTCTTCCATCTTCCTTGTAGGCCTTAGATCTTGAATTGAAGCTACTTACTGAGCACTTGAAATACACGTATTTGGGCAAATTTAGATGACATATTTTCAAGTCGAGCCACCGACAATAAACAAAGACGCATGTTGGGAGGCAACCCAATATTTACTTAGTTTTATTTTGTTATTTTTTCTTTTAATTTCGTTTTCGCGTGTTTGTGTATCAGGAGAGGATTTCAGATAAGGCGTGGGCACACTTTATTTAAACACTTCTCCTAGAATTTTTACTTGCATTATTCTTCTTTTCCTTATTTATTTTTATTTTATTATTTAGTTATATATTTTTTTTTACCATTCAGAAACCCTAATCACCCTCTCATCCGATCAACCACCTCCCACAATCTCTCTTCGCCGTCCCACTCTCTCTCACCGGCGCAACCACTCTAGCCGGCGAAACCTGATTCCACACTCCATCTCGCCGGACAGTGCCACGCCCCTCCAGCGGCAGCTTGACCAGAGTCGTCGTACTCTCTTGCCGGTTTCACAACGCCGACCGCGCGTTCCACAATCTCTCCCGACCGGATTTCTGCCGATCACCTGAGCATCTGATCTGAGCCGCCGCATCACCGTCCCGCTCCCACTCCCTCTCACTAGAGTGCAGCGGCTGTGACTCCACAGCGCCGCGACTCCCCCAACGCCTGTAACCATCCGTTGAAGCATCCCCGCGCCGCACCCCTTAGTCTTCCTCACCGGAATTGCTGCGGCCTGACCTGCATCAGTCACAACCACTCCACCGCCGGAATTGCACTGGCCGCGGTTAACCAGTAGCAGAATTAAGATGCCTCCCTGTTTGGAAAAGGGCAGTAAGGGCTTATCCTCTCGAGCCCTAGTTCGTACAGATTCGACGGAGCCCGAATCACCTCCGGTGGATGTCACACCGTCAAATTTGGTACCCCGTTCCACTCTATATTTCTTTTCTATATGGTGTTATATTTGGTTTTTGTATCTCTTGTTTTAGTGCTACGAAACTAGCACCTATTTAAGTGTGGGGGGATTATATGTATCAAGCGGTTGATGTCTTTCTTGTTTCTCGTATATTATGTTGGTATTGCGCATGTTTGAGTGTTTGAAACTTGATGACATGAATATTTGCATATGAATCTAGTGGCTGAAATTTGTTTCTTTTTGTTAAATATGTTGTGATCTTGGGTCGTTTGTTCTAATTGACGATTTGATTTGATATTCATGCTTGAGTGGTGGAATCGAGTTGATTTTTGGTTATTTTAGTGTTGAAGTAGTCTTAAATTTCTTGTATTTTGGATAAATTTGTTTTAGTTCTCTTAAGAAGGAAAATCTGAGTTGGTGGACGAAGTCGAAAAATAATGAAATAATTGAAGATGGAGGAAAATAAAAAAATGAGTTGAATTGAAAAGCAGTGAAATAAAAAATAGCGAGGGGCTGAAACAACTACCTACTTGAGGGGCTCATGTAATTTGAATGAAAAATTAATAACACAAAAAATAGCTAAAACCCGAAAAGTAGAGAGGAGCTGCAGACCTCGTTTGAAAGTTGAAAACAAAAAATAAAAAAAGGAGAAGGGCGCCACTCAAAATAGTACTTTGATAGAGGATTGAATCAAATGAACTAGAAACAAGGTTTTAAGGAACTACTGATGTACTTGGAATGATCGTTAATTGATGAGTTTCATACTTAGGTGTGTGAGTAGAAGGTCTTAATTGTACAAGAGGGATAAGTTACTTTTGTTCTCTTTAATTGTAATTGTTACTTGAGGACAAGCAATGGTTCAAGTGTGGGGGGATTTGATGAGTCGAGATTATTGCATATTTTTGTGCTTTAATTGAATATTTTATATGAATTAAGATTGCTATTTTAGTGTGTTTCCCCGAATTACAACTTTATGGTTTAAATTACCTTGATACTTCATTTTTTATTTTATTCAGGTAAAATTGAAGGATCTAAGAGAAGAACTACCCAGGTTAAAAACTCATGCAATTAGAGAGTGAAGCACAAAACTTAAATGGGCTGTTGTGAGTTTTAAGAAAGAAAAAATAAAAGAAAAGTTTTGGGCCCCTTGGTTGTTGCTTGATTGGGCCAGTTAATTGAGGAGAGTTGCTGGGCAAAGTTAATTGAGAAAATTTGGGCAGTAGGCTTTAACCATCATCAATTGAATTAGTTAAGAGCAACAAACTACTACAACCGCCGTTTTTGGATATGCAAGAAGAAGTCAACGCTGGATTCATTTTTTGGGGGGAGGCTGTTGCCGGTCACGTATCAGAGAAGAGGAGAACATTGATGATTCTGTATTTTGCTTGAATTTATTCAGCTTTCGTATTTTTCTTGTTATTTAGATATTGAATTATTATGAGTTTTCCATTGAGTTTTGTTATTCCGTTTATTATGCTTAGCTAATTTTCTTATTCTAGCCCGATGTGAAACCTTGTGACAATTATAACTTTTTAATTATACAATTCATGATTGATTTTGATTTATATCTCGATTTTATTATTACTTGAGTAGATGCTATGCATGTTTGAATTAGGAGTTTAATAGGCTTGATCACCCAATTTTATTCCTATATCAATTCTAGCTATCCTATAAATTATAATCTGTAATTGTTATAATATTGTGGGAATTGTAGCAACTAAGGCAGAACACCTTAGGGAGTAGTTGTTGGTCCTGAAAGGAGTATATAACAAGTGTATGGGGGGGGGGGGGATTACACTTGTATGCAAATATTTTTCAAACTTGAGTAAACTGGCTTCAGCAAGGTTGTCCTGGACAACTCTTCTGATATGATTAACTCTTAGAAGATAACCAAACTACTAAGTACTATTGAGTACTTAGTTGAGTAACTATCTAATTGAGTTATATGTGCGGAATAGTGGTTGACCCTTGTTGGTCCTGAAAGGAGTATATAACAAGTGTATGGGGGGGGGGGAGAATACACTTGTATGCAATTCTTTTCAACTTTTGATCAAACCAGAGCTCAGCAAGGTTGTCTTGAACAACTCTGCTGAAGATGATTAACTCTTCTAAGATAATCAAACTACTAAGTACTATTGAGTACTTAGTTGAATAACTATCTAAGGGAGTTATATGTGCGGAATAGTGGTTGGCCCTTTTAGTTTAGACTCCTTTAAAGTTACTGAAATCACTTTGTCAATTCAATACAGTCCAGTTTTCAGGGAACTTGTCCAAGTAGGTTTTGCACAGTCTTTGAGTATGTATCTTTTGGAAGATCAGTTTTGTGTGCAGTGTTGAATGTATGAAAGTACTTGAAAAGTAAATCAACACAAGAGTTTATAGTGGTTCAGAGACTCAAGCTCCTACATCCACTTTCCCTGATTGAACAGGATAATTCCTTCACTCTTGAAATTAACTTGTTTTATAGTGCCAAGGTGCACTTGATCAATAACACCACTCCTTGGTGAATTGATCCCTAGGATGTCTAGAGTCCTAGTACCCTCTTCTCAACTCAGAACTGAACTGTTCTTCTCTCAACAGTCAGCTCCTACCACTTCTACTACTACAACAACCTTCTCACTTTCTCACTTGAAAGGGGTAAGGGTTGAAGTAAGGTTCCAACTAATGAGATATCCTTTACAATGAAGATCAGTGTATAAGGATAGGATATCTCTCTAAGCTTGTGTATGAATATACAATAGGTTCATCTTAGAAGAAGTGAGTGAAGACTAAGATAGTCTTTGAAATCTAGAAAGCACTCTTGCTTGTGAGTTCTTGTCAAATGTTGGATTGTGTTGAGGTGCTTTCAAATGGTCTTCACACTTCTGTATTTATAGACAATTGAAGGATTTGCCCGTTGGAGAGGCAGCCTCAAAAGTCCATAAATGTCTTCTTTTAGTTCTTCAACTTTGAAGACAGATTCTTGATAGTGACATGTCCTCATTTGGGAAATAAACGGCTGTATAAGCTTTGTCTTCATTCTGCAGCCCTCTTCCCAATGTCTGACTTTCAGATTCTCTTGTTAGGACATGGACATGGCTTCTGAAGGTTGTTCCAATGATAGGACAACATTCCTTATCAACTGGACAACTCTCCTTATCACTATCAGCAGTCTTGCTTATCAGCAAGGTTGGCTTGCTCTTCTTCAGATGACTTGGCTCTTACCCTTTGCTTCACTTCAAAGTGATCTTAGCATGATTCATTAAGGATCTCTAGGGTGTAGTTATCTCTTCAGCATGGTTGACCTCAAGCTTTCAGTACACTTCTTCTGAATTGATTGTGCTGAGACAACTTGTCTGGACAACTCTTCTGATCAGCATATTTGTCCTTCAGTGGACTTGATCATTATTCCAGAATTTGAGCCTTGAGGGGACTTGTTCTAGATGAACTTTAAAGCATGTGTTCCCCCTCAAATTGTGTATCTAACTATCTAAGAGCTGCCTAACATATTAGCTCCTCATCTAGCCTTATTCTATATGTTCTAACATTCTTAGAACATAATCATCTTGACTTAGGCATGTCTCAGGGGGTTTTGGTATTGAATCAAAACATATCTCATTTTATTCCCAACAATTTCCCCCTTTTTGATGATGCCAAAACCTATACAACTTATGCAAAAGTGACTTAGCTACACCTATTACATTTATCTTCAGAAGACATGACTAAGGTCAATTATCCTGAAAAGCAATGTGTTAGTGTACTCACTGTTCATGTTGCACATAGGTTTCAAATATAGGCATAGAGAGATTTCTGCAATAATGTATCTTGATTCAAAGGTAGTTCAACTATCATTCATATAAAAAGCATTACAAGCATGTTGATAGTTGAAGATAACTTATCAGAGCATGAATTCAAGACATCATTACAAATGGTCATTTCATTGCAACTATTCAGAGCATATACTATCCATAAGATCTAGAGTATCAGAGCATGTCAACTAAACACTTAAAAGTACTTAGATCTTCAAATTTCAGAGCATCTTCTAGTATCATAGCAAAACCAAAATACTACAAGTATCAGAGAAGAATATTGGATAACAAGACAAATGCTTGTATCAGAGCAACCAATGCATATCAGAGTAAACAGCATGTCAAGGCACACCACATCAGCAGGCTTGTCCAAATTTCAGCATATTTGACCAATTAAAAAATATCTTCAGATAAGATAAGTTTTTATCCAAAAATGTCAGAAGACTTAGCCATTTTTCAGAGATCATCCTCAGGAGGTGGCACCATCCCATATTGTGCCCACACTCTTCTTTTCAAGGCCATGGCTTCTTGGTTTGTTCCCTTGGGTCCAAGAACCATCTTGTTCAGCTTGAGGATCTCAGTAAATTCCTTCCGGATCCTTGCCTGGTCAATCCATCCTTCAAGCTTTGGAGGCATGTATATGATTGGCTTGGGAGCTGTGAGTTCAAATCTTGCAATATCAGCAGCTGCAAGTAGTTGTTGATAAAGCTCTCTGTAATACTCTATCATGAACTCAGCAAAAGTGGAGTTGGCATCTTTTCCATTCCATCTGTCAATGACATAGTAGTCATAGACAAACTCCCTTTTGGCTTCCTCCCATGAGTCATTCAGCTGAATTGGCACCCATTTATCCAAGTGAGGATATTTGGTGTCCATTGGAATCAACAGCTGTGGCTTCATCTTGTTATAAGTTGCTCTCTTTCTTCTTGGCTTCTGAAAGTCTGCTCTTCTTTTATCTCTTGCTCTTTGTGCTTCATCCATCAGATCCATCTTTTCTTGGGCCCTCATCATGGCCAGTTTCTGTTGAGTTTCAGGGTCTTTGCCATACCCTTCATGAAACAGCTTTGATGGATCATTTATCATCACAACTTTCTTTTTCTTAGGTCCAGGTCCAAAGCCTTCTTCATATAGCTCCTCTACATCTTCAGAAGCTTTGGCACCTTCAGTGGACTTAGTCTCAGTGGACTTTTCTTTCTCAGAAGACTTGTCCTTTTCAGCAGTCTTGTCTTCTTCAGCAGTTTTGGCCTTCTTTGAGATAGGCTCATCATCATCAATTCTGAATTCAGGTGGTAGATCAAGGCTGTTGGGAAAATAAGTGAATTTCTCAGCTTGTCTTTTCTTTCCTTTTGCCCTGTTGATCTTTCCTCTAGTTTGGACACCTTCAGCATCTTTGTCCAAACCGGACACCTCACCACCTGGCCTTTGTTGTAACCTCACTCTTTCCTCTTGAGCTGAGGCCATTGAATTTTTCAAGGCAAGTGCTAGCTGCCCCTCTTCATCCAATTCTTCCAAGTTTAGCACTACTGGCTCCTTTCCCTTTCTTTCAGGAGCTTTGTCTTTACCCTTTCCCCCTTTGACTGGGCTTCCAATCACTAAGGCACCTTTTGCCCTTGCTCTTTCCCTTTCCCCCTTTTTGGTAGCATCAAAACATTCAGGCTTCAATTCACTCATAGTAGATGCCAATAAGGACTGGGCTTGGGTTAGAGACTTCATCTCCTCCAACAGATATCCATTCTCATCATGTATATTTTGTATACTATCACTACTCAAGCTAAGGAAAGCTAGAACAGGTTTCATTTTCTGTTGAACAACCTCCTCCATGGTTGCCTTTAGAGATGCATCCAGTTGGGCCTTAAGAAGCTCAGTGAGGTTGGCCACTGTACCTTCAGCAATGTTGGCCAACACTTCTTGGGAAAATTTTTCTGAGGCTGCTTTTACCATAGCTAGCCTTTGCTCTTCAGCTCTTTGCCTTTGCAGGGCAGTTTTTCTTCCAAGAGCTTTCTTCACAACTGACCTCAATGTCTTCACATTCCTATTGTGGTTGATTCTTAGCAAGGACTGCTCTTTCTTTACATCCTTTGATACTGACCTCATGGTGTTTTTAGCTTTGATGACTTTAGTGGAGATGGTTTGCAAACCAGTCTCAACTCCACTGATCCTTGCTTCCAAGGTAGGCAACACCACATCCTCTGAGCCAGTTAGCCTCATTTCTACAGATGCCAAAGTTCTTCCATGCTCATCCAAGGCTCCAGTGGTTTCTGCATGAGCTGATTGGATTTGATAAGCCAAAGAATCCAACTTCTCTGATTGCATCCCAAGCAAAGCTTGTGCTGATCCACTATCAACTTGGATGGGTGCATCTGTCAAGAGTTCATCTGCAAAAATTTGATCAAAGGTTATACCTGCAATATCAAACAAATCAAATGAGTCAGTAAAAACACATTTATCTCCCTCAATTTCTTTTTCATAAGACTCTGATACATCAGCAGTCTTATCCTCATTTTCAACTATTTCTTTTCTCCCTTCATTAATGATTTCCTCACTTAAAGGTACAGGCCTCCTCTCATCAAGGGATTCCTGAAGTTCAGATTTGACTTCAAGAATAGCCTGCCCTTCCTCACTTATATCACCCTCATTTGGTGGTACACACACTATCCTAGTGATCACCACATCTCTTTCATCCTCTACTCCCTCTGGTTTTTCCACTAGATTTTCCTTTTCAACTCCAACACCTAAACCTGCAGCATCTCCACCTTCAACAAGGTTCAAAGATGGCAGTTGTGGGGAGATCACAGTGCTTATATCAGCAGCCACTGAGTCATCCTGAATGATTAAGGGCTGATCAGTGTCCAACTCTCCTGACACTGAATAGGCCTTAACCAAACCAGCTTCTAATACAGGAACCTCCACATCTTTAGGCTGTGCCTTGGGTTCAGAAGAACCTTCATTGGCAGATGTGTCTCTGGTTGTGTTACCACCCTTGGTCAACACCTCTGAAGATACAGAGCCTTTCCTATGATAGGTTCTAGGAGGGTTTGAAAGTCTTTCTGATACAGAAGGCTTAGGGAGATTAGCTTGAGGGGTTTTAGGAGGGTTGGGTTTTGAGGGGTTTGAAGGATCATCAGGGGAATCATCATCTTTTGAGCTACTATCAGGGTGTTTGATGCCCTTTGCTTTCCTTTCCCTCTCCTCATTGATCTTATCATCTACCAACTTTGCAAAAACTTCCTCTTCAATGAGAAACCTTGTCTTTGAAACTCCAGCAAAGTGTAGCAATCTGTTCTCCTCCACCTGCCACCAGTTTGCACCCTTATCTTGGATGACTTGTGATATCTCCATCATAGACTTGTCTTTTACATCAACAAGCATTCTTAGATCATGAAATGTCTTCTGAATTCTTGGAAATTCAGCAAGTTGTGGGTACAAACTGTCCACAGTAGCCTTGGCTCCTCTTCTGAGCATACTTTCATAAGTATACTCCTCCCCATCTCCACTTGAATGGGGACTTTGGGTTATAGGGGAGTTGGCTCTGGGTTCTCCTAAGGTGGCTTCAGGAAGGTTTAGTTCAGGAATGTTGGCTTCAGAAGGGTTGGGTGCACTAGAAGGTGCTTCAGTTGCTTTTGAGAGCAATGGATCTGAAGGGGCTTTACTCAGGGGGGTTGGCTCAAAGAGTGCAGCTTCTAAAAGCTTTGAGTAATTGAGCATAGATGAGTCAAGGGGAGAATGTAATCTTGTCTCATCTACTGCTATATCTGCTAGCACATCTATCCCACTTCTTTGCACATTCCCTTCAGGAGAGTATCTCTTTGTAAGATTGATGGGGGTGATAGGTTTATTGGTTGGGGTTATATGGGTTTCAGGGGAGTTGGGCTCAGGGTTCTGAATTTCAGGGATGTTGGCCTCTATTGGTTGACCTTTAGGGACCTTGGATTCTGGAGTACCAGAACCGGATGAGTTGGTCCTTGACTTAGATTTGGTCTTGCTTTCAGCTCTGCTTTCTCTAAGAGCAAGTTGGAGAGACCTTTCCTCCTGAAGCTCCAACACTTTGTCAGTAGGCTTGGCCCTTCTCTTGCTAGCCCTACTGCTCCCACTTCCTTCATCATCCTTCTCAGGGACAACCTCCCTGAACCTCTTATCACCCTTAGACTTTTGTCTAGTCTCATTGTATTTCTGAATGATCAGAAGGCACACTCACTCCCTCTTCAGCAACTTCTTCAATCTCAGTTGAAGCATCTGATTTCTCCTCTGAGGGAATTTGAGACATTTTCCTTGTCTTCACCATTCTGGCTTTTGTCCTCTTTTTCAACTTTGGTTTCTCCTCCACCTTCTCTTCAGTAGGTTTGGCCATTAGCATCCTCCTCTGCTCAGTTTTCTTGCTGAGCCTTCTAAACAGAATTTTCTGGGCTGGGAGGGGCTTTGCAAATGTTTGCATTTGAGAATAATGGGAAAACTTTTCAATTAGCAAGCTTGCCCTGGTGCAATAATTGAGTTTCCCTTCTAGCACAACCTTATTGTGAGATTTCACCTTGAACTGCTGCCATAATTCTGATTCTTGGATGGCTGACTTGCTCAAAGCTTCCAGTGTTGCTCAAGAGACTCTTAGCAACTACCTCAAAAAGATTGAGAAATTCTGGTTTGAGAGTCTTCTTGTTTTGTGTTGAAGAGAGAGGGCCTGGTACTATGAGCCATTCTTGTGCTATCTCCTCTTCATGATCAGCACCATAAAATTCTGGATTCCTTCCCTCTGAAGGCAATCCAAAAGCTCCTTCAAGATCTTCTAAAGAGAATTTCACTCTATGAAATCTCTCTTCCTCCTCACCCTCTGCTACATATGACAGTCTGGTAGAAACTTCACCATCTTCAGGCTTACCTCTCCACTTGAGAAAAGCAAAGAACTCAGCCATGTAACTTTCCAGACAAGAGCTTGGCCTCTCTTCCATGAACTTTTGAAGTCCAGCTCTTTTCAACCATCTCAGGGTTGGGGTGATTTCAGGGTCTTCACTTGTAAATGATACTATAGGCTCAAAGTGAAGGCTGTTCTTATTGCTCAAGTATCCAAAATCAAGGTCTAGAGCCTTGTTGGAGAAATCTATGATCATCTCTGGTCTAACTTTGGGGGCCATTGAAGATTACAGAGGTGAAATTGAGAGAGTTTTGAGAGAGTTTGAAGAAAATGAGCTAGGGTTTCGAATACTTGGGGAAGAAGAGTGTGTGGGGAGTTCTTAAGACTTGAGAATATTCTAAAAAGAATGTTTGTCAATGAGTTGGTGAGTTTTGTGTATTTTCAACGGTTGTCAAAAATGGAAAAATACACTTGGACGGCCAGGATGAATTTCAGGGGAGTTGGCCAGTTTTGATCCAATGGTTAAAAACCAATGTAACAGTGAGTTGTTGGTTTTATTCAAAACGTGGAAGGTATTTAATATTAGTTAATGGTTGGGGAGTTTTCGAGATAGATCATGGCTTGAAAAGTGTAATGCAAACAAGAGTTAAATCTTGACATTTAATGCATGGAAAGTGACCTTTTGGGTGGGGGACAAATTAAATCCCACAGAGATGATATCTGTAATTGGGACAGATATCAAGGTAGACAATGATTACCCAAAATAGGTGCTTATCAAACCAAGAAAATGGTTTGATAGCCAAGACAACTTATGTGACCCCACTAGGACAAGTGTCCTGAAGAGATGTGGACAAGTGTCCTGAGTTTCAATGGACAAGTGTCCTGAATAATTGTGATCATCTCTTCTGTACTTCAGTAGACTTGTCCAAGTCTGCTGAAGATCAATTCAATTCTTTTACTCCCATTAACTTCAATGTGTTTTACTTGTCCAACTTCCCTGGATCAAGTAATCCCAACTCTGCTGATAGCTCCAGAAATCTTGCCTCTGCAAGTGGCTTTGTTAGGATATCAGTTTTTTGATGATCTGTGTGGATCTTGACCAACTTTATGTCCTTCTTCTCCACATGGTCTCTAATGAAGTGATGTTTGATGTCCACATGTTTGCATCTTGTGTGCAATACATGATTTTGTGATATTGCAATTGCACTATTGTTATCACAAAATATTGGCACTTCAGTGGAGTTGACTTTGTAGTCTCTGAGTTGTTGTCTCAACCAAAGAATTTGAGCACAACAACTTCCAGCTGCAACATATTCAGCTTCAGTGGTGGAAGTTGCCACTGTGTTCTGCTTCTTGGAGAACCAAGATATAAGCTTGTTGCCTAAGAATTGACAAGTCCCTGAAGTGGACTTTCTATCAATTCTGCAACCTCCATAGTCAGCGTCTGAGTAGCCAGTTAACTCAATGTTGTCATCAGCAAGGTACCAAAGGCCTAGATTTTCAGTGCCTTTGAGATACCTCAAAATCCTCTTTGCAGCCTCAAGGTGGCTTTTCTTAGGATTTGCTTGAAACCTTGCACAAACACCTACTGCAAAGGTGATGTCAGGCCTGCTGGCAGTGAGATAGAGGAGTGAACCAATGATTCCTCTATACTCAGTGGAGTTGGTTGAAACACCACTCTCATCAGGATCCATCTTCCAATTTGTGTTCATTGGGATCCTTACTGGCTTGCTAGTAGCACACCCAAACTTCTTGATCATTTCGCTGGTGTACTTAGCTTGGTTGATGAAGATTCCTTCTTTTGATTGCTTGACTTGAAGACCCAAAAAGAAGTTCATCAACCCCATCATGGACATCTCAAACTTGCTCTACATTAGCTTGGAGAACTTCTCACACAGCTTCTCATTGGGGGATCCAAATATTATGTCATCCACATAAATTTGGACAAGCAAGATGTCCTCTCCTTCAGAGATTCTGATGAGAGTTCTGTCCACAGTTCCCTTGGTGAATCCATGATCCAAGAGGAATTGTGACAGTGTATCATACCAAGCCCCAGGGGCTTGCTTGAGTCCATATAGAGCCTTCTTTAGTCTGTAAACTTGGTTTCCAACCTCAAAACCTGGTGGTTGCTCCACATAGACTTCTTCCTTCAAGACTCCATTCAGAAAGGCACTCTTGACATCCATTTGGTACACTTTGAACCTCTTGTGGGCTGCATAGGCTAGAAAGAGCCTTATTGCTTCTAGCCTTGCCACAGGTGCAAATGTCTCATCATAGTCAATGCCTTCATGTTGACAATAGCCTTTTGCCACAAGTCTTGCTTTGTTTCTGACAATCACATCATTTTCATTCTTCTTGTTCTTGAACACCCACTTCGTTCCAATAACATCTTGATGTGAAGGCCTATCCACCAGCTCCCATACTTCATTTCTGGTGAATTGATTCAGTTCTTCCTGCATGGCTGTGATCCAATTGGTATCTTGAAGTGCTTCCTCAATGTCACTTGGTTCTTGCTCTGACAAGAAACAACAGAAAAGAGCACTTTCACCATGAAATCTTCTTGTTTTGACTCCTATACTTGGATCACCAAGTGTTAGATCAGTGGGATGGTCAGATAACCAAGTCCTTCTTTTTCTGATCTCTTCAGTAGAGTTGTCCTCTACTAAAGTTGAGTCATTTTGATCATAAAATTCAGGGTAATTGAATTCAGGGTAAAGTTGAGTCATTTTGATCATAAAATTCTGGATTCCTTCCCTCAGAAGGCAATCCAAAAGCTCCTTCAAGATCTTCTGAAGAGAATTTCACTCTATGAAATCTCTCTTCCTCCTCACCCTCTGCTACATATGACAGTCTGGTAGAAACTTCACCATCTTCAGGCTTACCTCTCCACTTGAGAAAAGCAAAGAACTCAGCCATGTAACTTTCCAGACAAGAGCTTGGCCTCTCTTCCATGAACTTTTGAAGTCCAGCTCTTTTCAACCATCTCAGGGTTGGGGTGATTTCAGGGTCTTCACTTGTAAATGATACTATAGGCTCAAAGTGAAGGCTGTTCTTATTGCTCAAGTATCCAAAATCAAGGTCTAGAGCCTTGTTGGAGAAATCTATGATCATCTCTGGTCTAACTTTGGGGGCCATTGAAGATTACAGAGGTGAAATTGAGAGAGTTTTGAGAGAGTTTGAAGAAAATGAGCTAGGGTTTCGAATACTTGGGGAAGAAGAGTGTGTGGGGAGTTCTTAAGACTTGAGAATATTCTAAAAAGAATGTTTGTCAATGAGTTGGCGAGTTTTTTGTATTTTCAACGGTTGTCAAAAATGGAAAAATACACTTGGACGGCCAGGATGAATTTCAGGGGAGTTGGCCAGTTTTGATCCAATGGTTAAAAACCAATGTAACAGTGAGTTGTTGGTTTTATTCAAAACGTGGAAGGTATTTAATATTAGTTAATGGTTGGGGAGTTTTCGAGATAGATCATGGCTTGAAAAGTGTAATGCAAACAAGAGTTAAATCTTGACATTTAATGCATGGAAAGTGACCTTTTGGGTGGGGGACAAATTAAATCCCACAGAGATGATATCTGTAATTGGGACAGATATCAAGGTAGACAATGATTACCCAAAATAGGTGCTTACCCAAAATATGTGACCCCACTAGGACAAGTGTCCTGAAGAGATGTGGACAAGTGTCCTGAGTTTCAATGGACAAGTGTCCTGAATAATTGTGATCATCTCTTCTGTACTTCAGTAGACTTGTCCAAGTCTGCTGAAGATCAATTCAATTCTTTTACTCCCATTAACTTCAATGTGTTTTACTTGTCCAACTTCCCTGGATCAAGTAATCCCAACTCTGCTGATAGCTCCAGAAATCTTGCCTCTGCAAGTGGCTTTGTTAGGATATCAGTTTTTTGATGATCTGTGTGGATCTTGACCAACTTTATGTCCTTCTTCTCCACATGGTCTCTAATGAAGTGATGTTTGATGTCCACATGTTTGCATCTTGTGTGCAATACAGGATTTTGTGATATTGCAATTGCACTATTGTTATCACAAAATATTGGCACTTCAGTGGAGTTGACTTTGTAGTCTCTGAGTTGTTGTCTCAACCAAAGAATTTGAGCACAACAACTTCCAGCTGCAACATATTCAGCTTCAGTGGTGGAAGTTGCCACTGTGTTCTGCTTCTTGGAGAACCAAGATATAAGCTTGTTGCCTAAGAATTGACAAGTCCCTGAAGTGGACTTTCTATCAATTCTGCAACCTCCATAGTCAGCGTCTGAGTAGCCAGTTAACTCAATGTTGTCATCAGCAGGGTACCAAAGGCCTAGATTTTCAGTGCCTTTGAGATACCTCAAAATCCTCTTTGCAGCCTCAAGGTGGCTTTTCTTAGGATTTGCTTGAAACCTTGCACAAACACCTACTGCAAAGGTGATGTCAGGCCTGCTGGCAGTGAGATAGAGGAGTGAACCAATGATTCCTCTATACTCAGTGGAGTTGGTTGAAACACCACTCTCATCAGGATCCATCTTCCAATTTGTGTTCATTGGGATCCTTACTGGCTTGCTAGTAGCACACCCAAACTTCTTGATCATTTCGCTGGTGTACTTAGCTTGGTTGATAAAGATTCCTTCTTTTGATTGCTTGACTTGAAGACCCAAAAAGAAGTTCATCAACCCCATCATGGACATCTCAAACTTGCTCTACATTAGCTTGGAGAACTTCTCACACAGCTTCTCATTGGGGGATCCAAATATTATGTCATCCACATAAATTTGGACAAGCAAGATGTCCTCTCCTTCAGAGATTCTGATGAGAGTCCTGTCCACAGTTCCCTTGGTGAATCCATGATCCAAGAGGAATTGTGAAAGTGTATCATACCAAGCCCTAGGGGCTTGCTTGAGTCCATATAGAGCCTTCTTTAGTCTGTAAACTTGGTTTCCAACCTCAAAACCTGGTGGTTGCTCCACATAGACTTCTTCCTTCAAGACTCCATTCAGAAAGGCACTCTTGACATCCATTTGGTACACTTTGAACCTCTTGTGGGCTGCATAGGCTAGAAAGAGCCTTATTGCTTCTAGCCTTGCCATAGGTGCAAATGTCTCATCATATTCAATGCCTTCATGTTGACAATAGCCTTTTGCCACAAGTCTTGCTTTGTTTCTAACAATCACATCATTTTCATTCTTCTTGTTCTTGAACACCCACTTCGTTCCAATAACATCTTGATGTGAAGGCCTATCCACCAGCTCCCATACTTCATTTCTGGTGAATTGATTCAGTTCTTCCTGCATGGCTGTGATCCAATTGGTATCTTGAAGTGCTTCCTCAATGTTACTTGGTTCTTGCTCTGACAAGAAACAACAGAAAAGAGCACTTTCACCATGAAATCTTCTTGTTTTGACTCCTATACTTGGATCACCAAGTATTAGATCAGTGGGATGGTCAGATAACCAAGTCCTTCTTTTTCTGATCTCTTCAGTAGAGTTGTCCTCTACTAAAGTTGAGTCATTTTGATCATAAAATTCAGGGTAATTGAATGCAGGATCTAATTCAGGATCATAATCAGGGGTGTTGTCCTCAATGTCAGGGACACTGGTATTTTCAACATTTTGAGTTCCCCCTTGATTATTTGATCCATTAACTACCTCAGCAGGAACTGCTTCTTCATTGGTAGTTGTTACCTGGATGTGAACTGGGATTGAATCATTCAGTTCACCATTTCCATTAGTGGGATTTGCCTCAGAAAGGTTGCCTTCAGGGTTGTTGTCCAAGGGGAGTTTTTCAGGTAGATTGGCTTGGACAACTTCTATGAATTCAGTGTCTTTGTCTTTTAGGCTCAGTCTGGTTGTCCTTTGGGTGATTTCTTCTGATTCTAAGTTCTCATTCCTGAACTCATGAATAGATTCATCAAACACAACATGAGGTGTTTCCTCCACAATAAGGGTTTTCTTGTTGTAGACTCTGAAAGATCTACTGATTTGAGAATATCCAAGGAATATCCCTTCATCAGCTTTGCTATCAAAGGCTTTCAGCTGTTCTTTCCCATTATTGTGTATGAAACATTTACAACATCTATTTTGAGTATGGCATGCAGTGTTTATAGCTTCCCTTCCAGAGTTCATAGGGGGTTTTGCCTTGCCCCTTAGTGATCAAACATCTATTTTGAGTATGGCATGCAGTGTTTATAGCTTCAGCCCAAAACCTCTTAGGCAAATTTGAATCAGCAATTAAAGTTCTAGCAGCTTCTTTTAAAGTTCTATTTCTCCTTTCTGCAACTCCATTCTGATGGGGAGTTCTAGATGCTGAGGTTTCATGAGCTATTCCATTAGATGTGCAATACTCATTGATGTATGAATTTATGAACTCAGTGCCTTTATCAGATCTTATCTTGATAATGCTAAGGCTTTTCTCATTTGACAGTCTCTTTAGAAGTTCAGGCAGTTTGACTTGAGTTTCCTTCTTATTAAGGAGAAACACTACCCATGTGAACCTAGAGAAGTCATCTACTACAACCAATGTGTATTTTCTACCATTTATGCTTGCAGGGGTGATTGGTCCAAATAGGTCCATATGTAGAAGTTCAAGCACCCTTTCTGTAGAGATGGCTGGTTTTCCTTTAAATGAGGCTTTAATCTGTTTTCCTTCTTGGCATGGTTTGCAAACATGCTCTTTAATGAAGACCTCATTAGGTAGTCCTTTAACTAATGCATTTCTAGTAATTTTGTTCATTGTTTTGAAGTTCAAGTGGTTTAATCTTTTATGCCATAACCAACTTTGTTCACTAGAACTCTTAGCAATGAAGCATGCAGCATCAGTAGACTTGTCCCAGTCTGCAAAATACACATTTCCTTTCCTAGTTCCAGTCAATAGAATTTGTTGAGTCTTATCTTTGATTAAGCATTTTCCACTAGAAAACTCAACATTGAAATCTTTATCACAGAATTGACTGATACTTAGGAGATTATACTTGAGACCAGCCACATAAGACAGTTAGCTGTACCTTTAGGAAACCAAACTTGCCTAATAACCCTGATTGATTCAAGGTGGCTAAGTTGTTTTCCTCTAGCATCTACATACACTGTCTTTCCCTTAAATGCCTTTGGGAAAGTATATGTGAATGTGTTAACTCTGTAAGTTTCAGGAGAGTTGTCAAATCTCCTGAACTTTTGAGTTCTTTGTGCTACTTGAGGGAATCTTTGAGGAAAGGCTTTCTTATGGCCATTACCCTTTGGCATGAAGGGTTTTGGTTGTCTCATTTTATTTTGCCTTTGAGATAGTTGTCCTTAGGTCTAGTCAGCTGAGGCTTTCTCAGAAGAGTTGGCCTAGGCTGATTATACCTTGGATAATTCCTCTGAACATTGTTCAGGAGAGTTGCCCTTCCATTGGGTCTACTCTGCTGACCAACATTCTTCTTGTGTTCAGGGGCTTTGGCCATTTCCTTAGGTTTAGGCCTAATCTCCTGAAGCACTTGAGTAGGCAAGTCATTTATTTTGCCCTTTCCTTTATCCAGTGGCTGATTTACTTCATTTTCAGTTTGTGCCACTGACTTAACAAAGATTCTCTTAGTGTTACTTACAGAAGCAACACTAAGACAAGGTGAAGATTCAAATGGATCAAAACCTAATCCACTTCTTTGAGCCATAAGTCTTTGATAACTCTGAATTTCCTCTATTGCTCTAGAGGATTTCTTCAGAGCAGACATCTTTAGTTGCAGGCTCTCTTCACTTGATTTAAGAATGTCATATTCATGTGAGAGGTTTTCAAACTTGGCATTTAAAATTTTAAGTTCAAAATCTTTTCTCTTCTGAGAGAGAAGTTGATCATCAATCTCCTTTTGTTGGTCAACTATCCTGAGATTTGCTTCCTCAAGCTCTCTCAAGACTTGTTGATACAACTCAGTAGTTTTGACATCAACAACTGCCTCAGAGTTTTTGGCAAGTTTAATAGCCAATCTTTCATTTTCTCTCACACAGTTATCATGAAATTCTTGTAACATAGTGAAATCTTCCATCAACTTTCCAAGGGAAAGCTTCAAGTTGACCTCACTATTGTTTTGTGAGATGAATGATGGTGAACTAGAAGTAGAGGATACCTCATCATCCTCAAGAGCCATGTTGCAGACATCATCATCATCATCACTGTTGGAGAACAGTCCATCAGAAGAGTTGAAGCTTTCAGAACTGTCAGATTCTTCACCAGCCATCATGGCCTTTCTATTCGTGAACTTTCTGTCTCTTTTAGCTGGCCTCTCTCTTCTCTCCTTAGAGCTTAATTCAGGGCAGTCATACTGGAAGTGCCTTTTCTTTTTGCAGTTGTAGCACAGGTCTTCATCATCATCTTTCTTTGATTCTTCTCTTCTTTTTGATGATGAGGGTTCAGATCTACTGGACCTTCTCCTATCAGAGTACTTGTCCTCTGATCTTTTCTCTTCAGGCTTTTTGACCTCAGCCTGAGCTTCAGGAGAGTTGTATCTCCTGAATTTGTTGTCCTGGTAGAATTTCTTGTATCTACCAAACCTTGAGTTTAGCTTTTCAAACCTCCTAGCCATCAAGGCTAGTTCTTCCTTCATTTCAGTCTTTGAGACTGACTTTGATGATCTTGGAGTGGACTGCATTTCTGGTTCAGCAGTTTTGGCTTTGAATGCCACTCCCTTAGTAGGATTTGAAGGTTCCTCAACAGGCTTTCTTCTATTGAGGTCGAACTCATAAGCTTTGAGTTCTGAGAAGATTTGTTGCATGGGCATGGTGGAGAGATCTTTGGTATTTTGCATCATTACAACATAGACATCCCACTTTTGAGTGAGACTTCTCAAGATCTTCAACCCAACTTCTCTCTTGGTGTAGACCTTGCCCAATGAGTTGATCTCATTCATCACATCAGTGAATCTACCAACAAACTTATCAATGGACTCCTCGGACTCCATTGCAAACTGTTCAAATTTCTGCACAGCAACTTGGAGCTTATTCTCCTTGATCTTTTCAGTACCCTCACACATTTCAGCAAGAGTATCCCAAATCTCTTTGGCAGTTGTGCAGTGGTAGACCCTTCCCATGATTGCATCTGTAATTGTTTGGTAGAGGGTGTTCATGGCAAGATAATTAAAATTATCTTTTCTCTTTTCATCAGCAGTGAAGTCATCTTCATCTTTGGGTAGCACATCTCTTGTATCTGCCCTTTGAGCCCCTGTGACTCTGGGATTGACAAAGTTGAACACAAAAGGACCCCTTGTGATCACTCTCAACATATCAGTATGAAGAGATGAAAGATGAGCCCTCATTCTGATTTTCCAGAAATCATAATTATCAATTGAGAACATGGGCAATTTGTGATGAGATATATGATTGACTGGATTAGTTGCCATGTTGTCCAATCCTTGAACAGCAGGAGGTGGAACTGCAGCATTTATGTTCTGATCAGGATTTTGTTGTTGGTTCTGGTTGTTGTTGTTGTTGTTTCCTCTTGCCATTTCTACAAGAGAAAGGTTAGACAATGGATATCAAGAATTTCAGATAGATCAGTTCAGTGACCACACCAAATATGTGATTTTGAAAACCAAGATGGCTTTTCAGAAGCAGTGGTCTTTGAACCCCTGCTCTGATACCACTTGTTGGTCCTGAAAGGAGTATATAACAAGTGTATGGGGGGGGGGGAATACACTTGTATGCAAATTCTTTTAAACTTGATCAAACCAGAGATCAGCAAGGTTGTCTTGGACAACTCTGCTGAAGATGATTAACTCTTCTAAGATAATCAGACTACTAAGTACTATTAAGTACTTAGTTGAATAACTATCTAGGGGAGTTATATGTGCGGAATAGTAGTTGGCCCTTTTAGTTTAGACTTCTTTAGTTTCTGAAATCACTTAGTCAATGCAATACAGTCCAGTTTCAGGGAACTTGTCCAAATCAGTTTTGCACAGTCTTTGAATGTTTATCCTTTGAAAGATCATTTTTGTGTGCAGTGTTGAATGAATGAAAGTGCTTGAAATAAAATCAACACAAGAGTTTATAGTGGTTCAGAGACTCAAGCTCCTACATCCACTTTCCTTGATTGAACAGGATAATTCCTTCACTTTGGAAATAACTTGTTTTATAGTGCCAAGGTGCACTTGATCAATAACACCACTCTTTGGTGAATTGATCCCTAGGATGTCTAGAGTCCTAGTACCCTCTTCTCAACTCAGAACTGAACTGTTCTTCTCTCAACAGTCAGCTCCTACCACTTCTACTACTACAACCTTCTCACTTTCACTCTTGAAAGGTATAAGGGTTGAAGTAAGGTTCCAACTAATGAGATATCCTTTACAATGAAGATCAGTGTATAAGGATAGGATATCTCTCTAAGTTTGTGTATGGATATACAATGTAGTACATCTTAGAAGAAGTGTTTGAAGACTAAGATAGTCTTTGAAAGCTTTGTAAGTTCTATGAGCTTTGAGCTTCAGAATAGTTGATGTAGTTGGATCTTGTTGAGGTGCTTTCAAATGGTCTTCACACTTCTGTATTTATAGACAAATGAAGGATTTGCCCGTTGGAGAGGCAGCCCCAAATGTCCATAAATGTCTTCTTTCAGTTCTTCAACTTAGAAGAACGAATCTTGATAGTGACATGTCCTCATTTGGGAAATAAACGGCTGTTAAGACTTTGTCTTCATTCTGCAGCACTCTACCCAATGTCTGACTTCCAGATTCTCTTGTTAGGACTTGGACATGGCTTCTGAAGGTTGTTCCAATGATAGGACAACATTCCTCATCATTTGGACAACTCTCCTTATCACTATCAGCAGTCTTGCTTATCAGCAAGGTTGGCTTGCTCTTCTTCAGATGACTTGGCTCATACCCTTTGTTTTACTTCAAGGTGATCTTAGCATGTTGATTTGTAGTTCTTTAGGGTGTGGTTGTCTCTATTTCTTCAGCATAGTTGACCTCAAGCTTTCAGTACACTTGATCTTGATTAATTGTGCTGAGACAACTCCTCTGGACAACTCTCCTGATCAGCATAGTTGGTCTTCAAAAGACTTAGTGTTGTATCCAGAGTTTGAGCCTTGAGGGGACTTGTTCTTGATGGACTTCAAAGCATATGTTCCCCCTCAAATTGTGCATCTAATCAACTAAGAGCTACCTAACATATTAGCTCCTCATCTAGCCTTTATACTATATGTTCTAACATTTCTAGAACATACTCAACTTGACTTAGGCATGTCTCAGGGGGTTTTGGTATTCAATCAAAACATATCTCATTTTATTCCCAACAGCTTTGCTATCAAAGGCTTTCAACTGTTCTTTCCCATTATTGTGTATGAAACACTTGCAACCAAAGATGTGAAAGTATGACACTTTAGGCATTTTTCCTTTCCAGAGTTCATAGGGGGTTTTGCCTTGCCCCTTAGTAATCAAACATCTATTCTGAGTATGGCATGCAGTGTTTATAGCTTCAGCCCAAAATCTCTTTGGTAAATTTGAATCAGCAATTAAGGTTCTAGCAGCTTCTTTTAAAGTTCCATTTCTCCTTTCTGCAACTCCATTTTGTTGGGGAGTTCTAGCTGCTGAGGTTTCATGAGCTATTCCATTAGATGTGCAATACTCATTGATGTATGAATTTATGAACTCAGTGCCTTTATCAGATCTTATCTTGATAATGCTAAGGCTTTTCTCATTTGACAATCTCTTAAGGAGTTCAGGTAGTTTGACTTGTGTTTCCTTCTTATTCAGGAGAAATACTACCCATGTGAACCTAGAGAAGTCATCTACTATAACCAATGTGTATTTTCTACCATTTATGCTTGCAGGGGTAATTGGTCCAAATAAGTCCATATGTAAAAGTTCAAGTTCCCTTTTAGAAGAAATAACTGGTTTTCCTTTGAATGAGGCTTTAATCTGTTTTCCCTCTTGGCATGGTTTGCAAACATGCTCCTTAATGAAAACCTCATTACACTATGCCAAATAAGCTGATAGACAGCGGTTTTTAACCGCTGTAAATTGATATCAGCAACCGCTGAGGTACAAAGCGATATAGAAAGGGGGTGCTGATAGACAGCGGTTATTAACCGCTGTCGTATCTATATACAACAGCGGTTATTAACCGCTGTTATTCCATCATAACCGCTGTGGTATGTGCTCGGTTTTAACCCCTTACAATATTTACGACAACGGTTTTATTAGCTATGACAGCGGTTATAAACCGTTGTTGGTTGAATTTACTACAGCGGTTTTTAACCGCTGTTATTCTTTCAAAACCGATGTTCTATTAATACTTATGACAGCGGTTTTATTAACTACGACAGCGGTTAATAACCGCTGTTGTATTAACCGCTGTTGTAAATATCCAATATTTTAAAAAAAAAATCCTGAATTTTAAATTTGCTTGATTAATAAAAGTAAATTAAAAATAAATTTGCTTGATTAATAAAAGTAAAATAAAAATAAATTTGCTTGATTAATAAAAGTAAAATAAAAAATTTTAAAAAATAAAATATCAACCTGTAGTTGATTAATTAAGAATGACATTAAAAGTCCCTACAAATACACATATAAATTCAACTAAACTATTACAAATATCCTAAATAACAGGTAGCATTTCACTTGGTAAGAATTTCAGAGTATTCTTTTGTTACAAAAAGATAAATTTTGCATGCAAAATTAACAAACATTTGATACAACGCCATATTCTCCACAAAAATTCTAAGCTACACAAATAATTTCATCCGAATCTACTTGTGTCAAAATCTGAATACATACAACCATCAACAAAGGAGTTGCGCATATTTAGTGGCATAAATTAAATAGTTACCAACTAAAAGTGTAGACTCCACTGAATCGAGAAATCCTAAGTGTGGACGCTGTTGTGACGATGGAGAGCAGGATGACCCTAAGGGGGTTATCGAGGAGACGACTAATCATTTGTTTCTGCAAAAAGTGAAGCTTTTGTACACCAATTGCTACATATGTATCTGCAAGAAGTTTACACAAATTGAATCATAAACAAGATAATTAAATAAATAACAGGAAATTTTGTTATATCACTAAGTATTAGAAAATTAATATAGTAAAACATGCATGCATTTCCATCACTCAATTTAGAATCTTGACAGTAAAATCTGAAGAATGAGCAATTAACAACTTCTATGCCTAAACTCATAGCTACTTCTATTAAGGATACAACAAAATCACTATAACTGAATTTGTATCTCCATATATGTCCTGGCATCGTGATATTTATATACTCAATGTCATCATGACCTGTATATAATCCTAGAGAGGAACTATAGATTACAAGCAGCTTAGAGGCAAATAAAATAAAATAATAAATAGCATATTATCCAATACTATTATAGACAACACAATAATTACCCGGAAATGATATACTCTTCAGCAATTCCTCTGCAAAACATGTTTGTGCAGAAAGTTTATTAGAAAAAAATATATTATGGTCATGTAGGTTGTAAGTTGTAATCCTTTTAATTATCTAGTAATATATATGCCCCACATCCGTATTCATTTAAAAATAAATAAATCTCTAATCCCATTAAACTATGTTTTCTGGACCTAACTTTTGATTCAATTTAATTGAAGAGAAAAGAGAGAAAAGGAGATGATCAGATGATTTCCCTACACGAGCCAACAAGAATATGGTCACAAAAAAATGAAAGAGTAGGGATATTATGTGTTGTGATGTTAACAACAAGTTTTTTTAACCAATACAAAGAAAAACACTCTGGTGAACACTCAGAACCTTGGAGCAACACAGAAAATTGGATCACTACTCTTTGGAAATATACATATCTAATCTTGACTAAGAAGTAGGAACAATAATTTCACAAATGATGAGCCCATAAATACTTTTACCATCAACACCTAGATAATGATAAACTGCATAAATCATCACATGTCATCAATAAATAGTTTGTTATACAACCTGTGATGTCATTAGTTAATTTGTTAGGATAAGATTATTCTCATTCTTTTATTTCTTCTATAAATAGCAGTAGGTTCCCAAAATTGTTTATAACATATTTTCATATAAATTCATACAATGAAGAATTTCTCAAGCTTTAACTTCTTAATTTCATATAAATTTCTTCTGTTTATTTATCAATTTTTAAGCTTTTCTTCTTCTGTTTTTATCACAAATAGCTGTAGAAGTAACTCCTACTCAAAATGTGAACACAGAAGGTGGAGTTTCTAATATGAATTGACAAAATGCCTCATTGTAAGTTGTAACACAATTGCAAAGCTCCTCAAAACATTTTCGGAAATGGGAACTACAAGTGCTATTAGCACATCAGTAGGAAGATGGAATATTCAGGGGCATTGAATGTTACATTTTGCTTATCTTAGGCCACCAGGATTGGATGAAAAAATGATACACCTCAAAAACCAGAATCAGTGGAATACTTAACAAATTAAAATTGAGCAATCCAAAAGGCAATCATGTAGGCATTAATCATGAGCATCTATATTATAAGACAAATATATGTCTGACACTAGAATAGTTATGGAAATACCTTTTTCGGTTCTTCAGGGACAATTTTAGCATCCTCGGTCACTTTGCTATTCTCTTCAACCTCATCAATTCTGCAAATGCATATGCATGAAAAATATATAATTAAATAAATTAAAACCTCATCAATTCTGCAAATGCATGGAAAATATATAATTAAATAAATTAAAGGGTGGTGGCGCACCTGAAGAGATGGAAACCAGTAAATAGTCAAGTATGTCTAAAAAAAAATGGAGGAGAAAAACAACAAGAATAAATCCAAATACCAGTAACTACTTTTTATAGGATTGCTCAAAAACCATTTCCTTATCTAATCCATAAACAAGGAACTAATTAGGAAGCAGATGAGTAGCCAGCATTAAAGAAAAAAGATAAAAGACTTCATTCAAAAGCTTTAATGAGAACTTAAATAATTCAAAGTACATGTATAACGCAAGATCTAATATATCATCTAATGTTTGGATATTGTATAATTATAAAACATATTATTTAATTATTTTACAGAGTGCTATAACAATAAAACAGGATATACGCGAAGACTCTCCAAATTCATCTTAACACTTAACTCAAGTCTTGCCACTCTCTATTATTCTAACACTCCCTCTATTCATATAGTCATATTTCTTAATTATATTAACTTATACCCATTATTGGATCCATCATTGCAGCCCATAATTTATTTGCTGGAATAATGCAAAGCAATCAATCAAGTCATGCTTTCCTTGTTGTAAACTAAAAAACGAATGCCTCTATCATTCTACAAAAATCAAAATAACCAAATACTATTATTTTCTAATCACGCGCGGTCCCCATAGGAAATAAAAAGATTTATTATTTCTCCCCCTATTATACCCTAACAGAATTATTAACAAGTGCAAGCAAAATAAAGCAAAACGATCATTCATACCAAAGCAGGCCAGCGGCAAAGGTCTTGCGACGAAGTGAGGAAGGGAGCGGGCTGGCCGCTGGGACGTTGGCGGCAGAGTCTAGACAATGGGCTAAGAGGCGGCGCTGGAAATTGGGCGCTGCTTTCGCAGAACGAAGGGGCGGTTCTGAATTTTCTCATAGAACAAACGGGGCGGTTGTGATCATGAATTTGATAGATGCTAGCGTTAAAATGAATATATATATATGTATATATATATATATATATATATTCTTTTACATATATTTCCAAATCTCCTTATTATACGTATATTTTTAAATCTCCCAAATCCTATTAAAAATCTTATCTTATTTGAAGTATATTTTTCATTCTTATTTAAAAAAACTAAAAAACAATCTAAATAAATAAAAAAGCAAATTAAAAAAATCAAATAAGAAACTAAAAAACTGAAAGAAAAATAATCTGTTAAAAACAATTTTGAAGATTTATTTGAATTTTTAATATTATTTAATTTTAATTTTTTTTCTTAATTGATATTTAATACATATTTATTTTTGAAAATTTAGTTAATTTTTATTATATTTTTCAAAAAAATCTGGGAGTAGTTATTACAGCGCTGAACTAAAATATATGACAGCGGTTATAAAAAACCGTTGTCTATCAGCGCACAAATTGAACATATGACAGCGGTTAAGCCTATAACAGCGGTTTTTGAAGTTTTAACAGCGTTTTTAAAAAAAACCGTTGTTATTCAGCTGTTGTAAAAAAGCTGAATTTGGCATAGTGTTAGGTAGTCCTTTAACTAATGCATTTCTAGCAATCTTGTTCATTGTTTTGAAGTTCAAGTGGTTTAATCTCTTATGCCATAACCAACTTTGTTCACTAGAACTCTTAGCAATGAAGCATGCAGCATCAGTAGACTTGTCCCAGTCTGCAAAATACACATTTCCTTTCCTAGTTCCAGTCAATAGAATTTGTTGAGTTTTATCTTTGATTAAACATTTTCCACTAGAAAACTCAACATTGAAATCTTTATCACAGAATTGACTGGTACTTAGGAGATTATATTTGAGACCAGCCACATAATATACATTGGATACTTTGATGTTACCAATCATCAAAGTACCATAACCTTTTGTTGTAGCTTGTGAGCTGTCTCCAAATGTGACATTTGGGCCTTCTTTTTCAATAAAATCAGTGAGGAGTTCCTTGTTTCCAGTCATGTGCCTTGAACATCCACTGTCAAGGTACCATGCTGACTTTTTACTCATGCTCCTCTTCTTGTAGCCCATTGGTACCTGCAATTACATAGGTTTAGGCACCCTTTGATTTTTGGGTCCGGAGAGGTTAGCTGTACCTTTAGGAACCCAAACTTGCCTAATAACCCTGATTGATTCAAGGTGACTAAGTTGTTTTCCTCTAGCATCAACATACACTGTCTTTCCCTTAAATGCCTTAGGGAAAGTATGTGTGAAGGTGTTAACTCTGTAAGTTTCAGGAGAGTTGTCAAGTCTCCTGAACTTATGAGTTCTTTGTGCTACTTGAGGGAATCTTTGAGGAAAGGTTTTCTTATGACCATTACCCTTTGGCATGAAGGGTTTCGGTTGTCTCATTTTATTTTGCTTTTGAGGATAGTTGTCCTTAGGTCTAGTCAGCTGAGGCTTTCTCAGTAGAGTTGGCCTAGGCTGATTATAACTTAGATAACTCCTCTGAATAATGTTCAGGAGAGTTGCCCTTCCATTGGGTCTACTCTGCTGACCAACATTCCTCTTTTGTTCAGGGACTTTGGCCATTTCCTTAGGTTTTGGCCTAGTGTCCTGAAGCACTTGAGTAGGCAAGTCATCCATTTTGCCCTTTCCTTTGTTCAGTGGCTGTTTATCTTCATTTTCAGTTGGTGCCACTGACTTAACAAAGATTCTCTTAGTGTTACTTATAGAAGAAACACTAAGACAAGGTGAAGATTCAAATGGATCAAAACCTAATCCACTTCTTTGAGCCATAGGTCTTTGATAACTCTGAATTTCCTCTATTGCTCTAGAGGATTTCTTCAGAGCAGACATCTTTAAATTCAGGCTCTCTTCACTTGTTTTAAGAATGTCATACTCATGTGAGAGGTTTTCAAATTTGGAATTTAGAATTTTTAATTCAAAATCTTTTCTCTTCTGAGAGAGAAGTTGATCATCATTCTCCTTTTGTTGGTCAACTATCCTGAGATTTGCTTCCTCAAGCTCTCTCAAGGCTTGTTGATACAACTCAGTAGATTTGACATCAACAACTACCTCAGAGTTTTTAGCAAGCTCAATTGCCAATCTTTCATTTTCTCTCACACAGTTATCATGAAATTCTTGTAACATAGTGAAATCTTCCATCAACTTTCCAAGAGAAAGCTTTAGGTTGACCTCACTAGTGTTTTGTGAGATGAATGATGGTGAACTAGAAGTAGAGGATACCTTATCATCCTCAAGAGCCATGTTGCAAACATCATCATCATCTTCACTATTTGAAAACAGTCCATCAGAAGAGTTGAAGCTTTCAGCACTTTCAGATTCTTCACAAGCCATCATGGCCTTTCTATTGGTGAACTTTCTGTCTCTTTTAGCTTGTCTTTCTCTTCTTTCTTTAGAGCTCAATTCAGGGCAGTCATACTGGAAGTGCCCTTTCTTCTTGCAATTATAGAACAAGTCTTCATCATCATCCTTCTTTGGTTCTTCTCTTCTTCTTGATGATGAAGGTTCAGCTCTACTGGACATTCTCCTATCAGAGTACTTGTCCTCTGATCTTTTCTCTTCAGGCTTTTTGACCTCTGCCTGAGCTTCAGGAGAGTTGTACCTTCTCCTGAATTTGTTGTCTTGGTAGAATTTCTTGTATCTACCAAACCTTGAGTTTAGTTTGTCAAACCTTCTAGCCATCAAGGCTAGTTCCTCCTTCATTTCAGTCTTGGAGACTGACTTTGATGATCTTGGAGTGGACTGCATTTCTGATTCAGCAGCTTTGGCTTTGAATGCCACTCCCTTGGTAGGATTTGAAGGCTCCTCAACAGGCTTTCTTCTATTGAGGTCGAACTCATAAGCTTTGAGTTCAGAGAAGATTTGTTGTATGGGCATGGTAGAAAGATCCTTGGTATTTTGCATCATTACAGCATATACATCCCACTTTTGAGTGAGACTTCTCAAGATCTTCAATCCAACTTCTCTTTTGGAGTACATCTTGCCCAATGAGTTGATCTCATTCATCACATCAGTGAATCTACCAGCGAATTTATCAATGGACTCCTCAGACTCCATTGTGAATTGTTCAAACTTCTGCACTGCCACTTGGAGCTTATTTTCCTTGATCTTCTCAGTGCCCTCACACATTTCTGCAAGAGTATCCCATATCTCCTTGGCAGTTGTGCAGTGGTAGACCCTTCCCATGATTGCATCTGGAATTGTTTGATAGAGGGTATTCATTGCATGATAATTCAAATTATCCTTCCTCTTTTCATCAGCAGTGAAGTCATCTTCATCTTTGGGTAGCACATCTCTTGTGTCTGCCCTTTGAGCCTCTGTGAATCTGGGATTGACAAAGGTGAACACAAAAGGACCTCTTGTGATCACTCTTATCATATCAGTATGAAGAGATGCAAGATGAGCCCTCATTCTGATTTTCCAGAACTCATAATTATCAATTGAGAACATGGGCAATTTGTGATGAGATATGTGATTGACTGGATTAGTTGCCATGTTGTCCAATCCTTGAACAACAGGAGGTGGAACTGCAGCATTTATGTTCTGATCAGGATTTTGTTGCTGGTTCTGGTTGTTGTTGTTGTTTCCTCTTGCCATTTCTTCAAGGAAAAAGGTTAGACAATAGATATCAAGGATTTCAGATAGATCAGTTCAGTGACCACACCAAATATGTGATTTTGAAAACCAAGATGGCTTTTCAGAAGCAGTGGTCTTTGAACCCCTGCTCTGATACCACTTGTTGGTCCTGAAAGGAGTATATAACAAGTGTATGGGGGGGGGGGGGAATACACTTGTATGCAATTCTTTTCAACTTTTGATCAAACCAGAGCTCAGCAAGGTTGTCTTGGACAACTCTGCTGAAGATGATTAACTCTTCTAAGATAATCAAACTACTAAATACTATTGAGTACTTAGTTGAATAACTATCTAAGGGAGTTATATGTGTGGAATAGTGGTTGGCCCTTTTAGTTTAGACTCCTTTAAAGTTACTGAAATCACATTGTCAATTCAATACAGTCCAGTTTTCAGGGAACTTGTCCAAGTAGGTTTTGCACAGTCTTTGAGTATGTATCTTTTGGAAGATCAGTTTTGTGTGCAGTGTTGAATGTATGAAAGTACTTGAAAAGTAAATCAACACAAGAGTTTATAGTGGTTCAGAGACTCAAGCTCCTACATCCACTTTCCCTGATTGAACAGGATAATTCCTTCACTCTTGGAATTAACTTGTTTTATAGTGCCAAGGTGCACTTGATCAATAACACCACTCCTTGGTGAATTGATCCCTAGGATGTCTAGAGTCCTAGTACCCTCTTCCCAACTCAGAACTGAACTGTTCTTCTCTCAACAGTCAGCTCCTACCACTTCTACTACTACAACAACCTTCTCACTTTCTCACTTGAAAGGGGTAAGGGTTGAAGTAAGGTTCCAACTAATGAGATATCCTTTACAATGAAGATCAATGTATAAGGATAGAATATCTCTCTAAGCTTGTGTATGAATATACAATAGGTTCAGCTTAGAAGAAGTGAGTGAAGACTAAGATAGTCTTTGAAATCTAGAAAGCACTCTTTCTTGTGAGTTCTTGTCAAATGTTGGATTGTGTTGAGGTGCTTTCAAATGGTCTTCACACTTCTGTATTTATAGACAATTGAAGGATTTGCCCGTTGGAGAGGCAGCCTCAAAAGTCCATAAATGTCTTCTTTTAGTTCTTCAACTTTGAAGACAGATTCTTGATAGTGACATGTCCTCATTTGGGAAATAAACGGTTGTATAAGCTTTGTCTTCATTCTGCAGCCCTCTTCCCAATGTCTGACTTTCAGATTCTCTTGTTAGGACATGGACATGGCTTCTGAAGGTTGTTCCAATGATAGGACAACATTCCTTATCAACTGGACAACTCTGCTTATCACTATCAGCAGTCTTGCTTACCAGCAAGGTTGGCTTGCTCTTCTTCAGATGACTTGGCTCTTACCCTTTGCTTCACTTCAAAGTGATCTTAGCATGATTCATTAAGGATCTCTAGGGTGTAGTTGTCTCTTCAGCATGGTTGACCTCAAGCTTTCAGTACACTTCTTCTGAATTGATTGTGATGAGACAACTTGTCTGGACAACTCTTCTGATCAGCATATTTGTCCTTCAGTGGACTTGATCATTATTCCAGAATTTGAGCCTTGAGGGGACTTGTTCTAGATGAACTTTAAAGCATGTGTTCCCCCTCAAATTGTGCATCTAACTATCTAAGAGCTGCCTAACATATTAGCTCCTCATCTAGCCTTATTCTATATGTTCTAACATTCTTAGAACATAATCATCTTGACTTAGGCATGTCTCAGGGGGTTTTGGTATTGAATCAAAACATATTTCATTTTATTCCCAACAACCCTTTAGTTTAAACTCCTTTTAATTACTGAAATCTTCTTAACACTTAAACTGTTTTCAGGGGACTTGTCCCAATACAGTTTTGCACAGTCTAGAGTATATGTCTTTGAAAGGTCAATTTTTGTGCAGTGTATGAATGAGTTGTTTAAATGAAAGTACTTTGAAAGTAAATCAACACAAGAGTTATAGTGGTTCAGAGACTCAAGCTCCTACATCCACTTTCCCTGATTGAACATGATAATTCCTTATCTCTTGGAATTACTTGTTTTATAGTGCCAAGGTGCACTTGATCAACCACACCACTCCTTGGTGCCTTGATCCCTAGGATATCAGAGTCCTAGTACTCTCTTCTCAACTCAGAACTGACTGTTCTTCTCTCAATAGTGAGTTCTTTACACTTCTACTACAACAACCTTCTATCTCTCTTTTGGAAAGGTATAAGGGTTAATGTTGGTTCCAACTAGTTTAAGATATCCTTTACAATGAGCTCAGTGTAAAAGGATAGGATATCTCTCTAAGCTTTGATTGATGTACAATAAGGTTCAGCTTAGATGAAGTGTTTTTGGAAACTAAGAATGTTTTATGAAAGCCTGAAGGCTTTGAGTTTCCTTTGTATCTCAGAATTGTTGGTTCGGTTGGATGTTGGACACTTCAAATGGTTTCCAAACTTCATGTATTTATAGAACAATTTGAGGATTTGTCCGTGGGAATAACAGTCTCAAAAAGCCTATATTTGTCTTCCTTGAACTTTGCAACTGGAAGACAGATTCTTGAAAGTGACATGTCCTTCATTTAGGAAGTAAACGGCTGTTAGCACTTTGTCTTGACTTTGAAGCACTCTTCCCAATGTCTGACTTCAAGATTCACTTGATCAAACATGGACATCACTTCTGATCATTGGTCCTATGATAAGGACAACTTTCCTTATCATCTGGACAACACTGCTTATGAATATCAGCATACTTGGCTTATCAGCAGTGTTGGTTTTGCTCTTCAAATGACTTGGCTATTTCTCTTTCAATTCATGTCTCTTGATGGTCTTTGAGCATTCATGCTTTCATTTCAGTAGCTTTGACCATATCGACACAGTTGGGCTTGTCTTTGAAACTATTCTAGTTCAAGTATGCTGAGACATCTCTGCTGGTAAACTCTTCTGAACTTTAACACATACATCAATAGACTTGGTCTTGATGATGCATTCCATTCAGTTGATCTTCAGAGAGGTTGTCTACTACTGAGCTGACTTGATCAGCACAGTTGTCCATTTAAGTACTTCAGCAGATTTGAGGTCAATTTGATTCTTAGACTTGAGGGGACTTGATTCTTGTAATCTTCTAAGCATGTGTTCCCCCTTAACTTGTGCATCTATATATACTAAGAGTTGCCTAACATTCCAGCTTCTCAACTAGTCTTTAACTACATGTTCCAACATTCCTGAAACATGTTCATATCATATTGACTTATCTATTTGGCATGTCTTAAGGGGTTTTGGTATCTTAATCAAAATTCTCATTCCCTCAACATTCCTGAAACATGTTCATATCAATTTCCCCCTTTTTGATGATGCCAAAACCCATACAATCTATGCAAGAACATGTTAGTGTAAGGTCAAATTTCCTGAAAGAACATGTATCTTCAGTAGATGTGACTAAGGTCAAATTTCCTGAAAGAACATGTTAGTGTAATCACAGTTTAAGTGCATATAGGTTAAGTCAGGCAAGTTGAGACAATGAGCTGTTATCTCTTGATTCAAAAAGTATTCAACTATCATTCATAAGATCATTTAGCATTACAAGCATGATGATAGTCAAATAAACTTATCAGAGCATGAAATTAGAGCAATTGCATTGAATACAGAGATAAAATCAGAGCAAATTTACATAAGGAACATCATTTGATCAGAGCAAAACATGTATAAGGAAACATGTGATCAGAGCAAGACATAGATCAACAGACTTTAGCAGATTTTAGCGTAGTTATCCATTTAAGCAATATCAACAGCCAATATTCATCCAATTCAACATTCAAGACAAGTAAGGGACAAGGGGACTTAGCTGATTCAGAGATTGTCTTCAGGAGGTGGCACCATTCCATATTGCGCCCAAACCCTCTTCTTCAATTCCATTGCCTCTTGGTTGGTTCCCTTAGGTCCTAGCTTCAGTTCTTCCATCTTCAGAATTTGGAAAAATTCTTGAAGTATCTGAGGCTGATCAATGAAGCCATCTATCTTTGGGGGCATATATATGATCTATCCAGGAGCCTTGAACTGAAATCCTTGCCATTTCTGCAGCAGCAAGAAGTTTCTGATACAACTCCCTGTGATTGTCAAACATAAACTGAGTGAATATGGAGTTGGGATCTTCTTCCATCCATCTGCCTATGACATAGAAGTCATAGATGTTGGGATATAAATTCACCCTAAGCCCCACTTGATGTTAGAATAGTTTTGATAGCCAAAACACTTAGAGTTTATAAATGTAATAGGATCAACTGACTTTGTATAGAACAACTTAGACTAGTCTTGTGTGATCAGCTGTATAGATCTCAGCTGATCAGCACAGTATTTGCTTACATGCACAACCTCAAGAAGAGAAGAGTAGAAGGCATGAAGACTAGAAGATCCTTGAAGACCAGATAAGTAAGGTACTTGTATACCTACTTAGCTGATGGAGTCCAAGTTAAAGATGGCCTAAGTCAGCACAAACAATTGCCAGATCAGAAGAGTAATTCTCATCTGATATCAGAAGACAGAAAACATAAGGCCAGACGAGTTAGCCAAAAGACTAGAAGTGAAGATCAGAAGACTAGAAGCTCGTCCAGGACTCGGCTGATTCCAAAGTCATCTTGCAATTCAAACGAAGACTTACCATACTTAGAAGATTGACACGATCCCAGAATTGAAGCAATCAAGCGGCTGGAATCAAGGAATCAACCAAACATGGAAAGATTGCCCAACGACTAGTCAACTCCAACGGCTAGTTGCAGCAATCCTCCCAATAAATACAAGCGGATAAGGAATAACAATACACGGAAATACAACGAGAGAATTCAAAAAGGCTGAACAAGCAATCAAGCAGAAAACAACATTTTTGTTGAGAGTTCTCCAAGAGCCCAGAAATCATTAGAACACCCTTCTAGCTCTTAAGTTATTTCCCATCCAACCAAAGAACCTGAATCCTACTCATACTGTATATTCATTGATTTAGGCATAGTGGTTAAGCGAGTTATAAGCTTGAACCATTAGTTGGATACATTCAAAAACCCCAAAACCCCCACCATAAGGTTAAGTTTTTGAACCCCTGTAAAGTGCAAGTGCTTCCAATCACTTGTGGAGACCGTAGCAGTTTAGGAACTGTTCAGATCTCAAAGTCCTACCCTTGGGACTATAAAGGACAAGCCCTTGTAATTTTTGGTAAATTAAAGGGATTAAACATCACATTAGGACGTGAGAGTGGACGTCGGAACGTATATCCGAACCACTATAAATCCGGTGTTATTTACTTACTGCACTTTATTTTATTACTTGTCAATATCTTTACACAGTGCATATTGTGTTTTTAAAATATCTTCAAACAAGGCCATATCTATCAAACCAGCATCAGCTGAGTATTTCACTAAGTAAACAAATTGGTTATTTCAAAAGAACTCAAGAACGAGTCTAAATAAACAGGAATACTCACTTCCGCATTAAATCTCTTCATCAGATCACTATAGTCATCTGGACAAGCAGACTTGTAGTCCAGCTGACATAGAGATCAGAAGATGTTGGTCCCTGAGACGAGTGTAAGATCAGCTGACTTGATGTCTGCTGATGGTGTGGAAAATAAACTAACTCTTCAAGGTAACTAGTCCGCTGATTTCACTAGGCCCCTAGTGAAATCAGCGGACTAGTTACCTTGAAGAGTTAGTTTATTTTCCACATCATCAGTAGACATCAAGTCAGCTGATCTTACACTCGTCTCAGGGACCAACAAGTGGTATCAGAGCCGTGTGTTCAAAAGACCATTGCTTTGAATTTTTTATTTTCGAAAATCTGCACTTTTTCTGTTATTTTCAGAATTTAGCGTGTGAGTACACTTTTTAAAGTGGAATTGATATTTTGAATCGAACTCACTACTATGTAGTGACGTGTAATGCGTTTTGGCCAAATTCCATTGTTTGAGCCATCAAAAACACGTTTTACTGTTTTCAATGGTCACTTGAATAGATCCATTTTTGAAAAACGGTTTTGCATGCATTTTGTTTTCATAAAAATCATACTTGCATGTACTTGGATTATTGTTTGTTAAGAACAGGTCAACAACTAAGGGGGAACTTCAGTTCAACTGAGTTCTAGCCCTATCTGGATTTACACGCGTATGAGCAAGAAGAGGAGATCAAGATGATCAAGTTGTTAGAAGACCTGAAGGCAAGAAGAGCTTAATTGGAAGTCGTCTGATTTGCAACATATCAGCTGAAGAGTAGACAAGAAGACCTTTGTAATAGCTGATTAGGTGAGTCCGTGCTTGTAAAGTGCAATATTAATAAAACTCATCTTTTTAGCTTTTGGAGATAACATCTAGTTATCTCATCTGATGACAACTTCTCATTGTCATCATACAAAAGCCTTTTGTTCTTACTCTTCGGCACTATTATATGGACTCTAGCACTGTCTGTTCTTTATTGCTTCAGTTAGTGTTAGATGATTTGGTTATATCAAAAAGGGGGAAATTGTTGGGATATGTATATCCCTAGTTTAGTTTTGATAAACCAAATCAAACATGTAATAGGATAAGTTGTATTGTATAAACAACTTTATTATACATCTTGTAATAGATAGGACTCTGGTCAGAAGAGAAGACATGCAAATGCTCAAGAAGAGAAGAGAAGACCAAGACCAGAAGTCTCCTAGTAAGATGAGTTGAACTCATCTTATAGGACAAGAAGAGTAAGAGTAAGATGAGTATACACCAGCAGAGTAGAAGTCATCTTACACAAGTAGAGTAGAAGTCTTCTTATACCAGCAGAGTAGAAGTCTTCTTATACCAGCAGAGTAGAAGTCTTCTTATACCAGCAGAGTAGAAGTCTTCCTATACCAGCAGAGTAGAAGTCTTCTTATACCAGCAGAGTAGAAGTCTTCTTATACCAGTAGAGTAGAAGTCTTCTTATAACAAGATGGAGAAAATTCACACAGATATCCAAAGAGCAGACATCTTGACTAAGCCCCTAGCTGAAGAAAGGTTCAAGACCCTATGCTACAGCTTAGGACTCCTTGATCCAAGCACATGAAGAGCAAAGATCAGCTGAAGACCTCAGCTGATACAACTGCAGCAGACTAGGAGGATCAGATGAGGTGAATAGACACCCTCATCTTCAGGTAAGTACTTTCCCAATGAAGACAAATAAAGCTGAGGGAAAACATAGAGTCATCTAATCAAGGGGGAATCAATGATACCTTAAGAATCCTTGATGAAATACTCTACAATCTGCATTGCATATTATATATATATATATATATATATTCAGAAGACTTGAACAAAGTTACTTGTTATCTTTACTCAAAGCAATGTATATCTATGTAAAATAATAAACTATTCTTCATAAAATACTTTATTTATATACATACATACATTATATTATTGAGTTATACTTGGTTGGATTAATACACCATCATCACCGACTCAACAGTATACATGCACTGTACGGATTTCAAATAACACTTGTTCAAAATTTATAACTTCTGCATTCCATAAGATAAAGTCTGAATATCTTTAAATGTGAACCCTTAGATCAAGAATCTCATTGTTGATCTTAAGAAGTAACTTTTCAGAAATTCAGACCTATCAACTCTATAGTTTTGTCATTTTTCTCCCCACTACCTCATTTCTACCCCTATAAAAGAAGGAAGTTATGAGAACACCTAAGAACACAAATCACTAACTATTATTCTTGTTTCAGGTATGGAGATAATCGAAAGAAGAGATGGAATGGAGATCATCCCTCATCCAAGGTCTTGGGTGAAGGAGATGAAGATTTGTCCAGAAGATGAAGATATTGCAGATCAGCATACTTGGTTCACTCAACATAAGTATGTCTATGAAAACTAAAGGAAGGAGAGACGTTCTTGTTGAAAACTAGAGGAAGGAGAGATGCAGAGGACAACGTAGCCAGCAAGCAGAGCTTCTTCTCCAGGGGGAAGTTCTACATGGAGAGCTTGTTATCAAAGGCTACTATGTCAAAACATATCAAAAAGACCAAATCCATGTCCCTCTCTTCACACTCCATTGAAGCCCCTTCCAATCGTTCTTCTCTTTCAAGAGAAGCGAAGAAATTCAACAAGGACACATCAGATGCTACAACCCATCTGATGATGAGGAACATCAGATGGTGAGGGCAACCTGAACCAGTGGGATATCATCCAGGCTGATCATCTACATATTGATTTGATGGTCCTACATGGTTCAGAGGTAGAGTTGGAAGATCCATCAAACCAGGTTGGATCATCACACACAGCAAAGCTGAAAAGATCCATCAAACCAGGTTGGATCATCACGCACATAAGATTTACTCAGCAAACCTCAATCCTCTACTCAGCTGATCAGAAGACCAACTCAGCTGACCAGAAGACTTTCAAGAAAAATCAGCAGACTTTTCAAGAAATCAGAAGACTTCACTCTGCTGATCAGATCACTTTATTTCAGAGCATAATGACTACCTTTGATCATGTAATTCATTCTAGATTTATTTCTGAATGTAATTAAGGAAATTGGCCTATATAAGGAAATAAATTCACTTATAGAAAATGGCCTTGATGATCAATTCTTGCTAAAAATTAGTCACAACGGCTATTTTTGGTAATGATGTCATTAGTACTCAATTACTGTTTTGCCAACGAATCACCAATTGACACATGGCAAATTCAGCCGGCAAAATTAAAGGAACGGTGCGAAATCAAAGAAGGAAATCTTGGGCTTTACTCCAAAATTGAATCAAATCTGACCGTTGGATTGTACAACTCTCAGGTTTTACTAGAGTATATATACAAACCCTTAAACCTCTCCCAAACCCTTTCGCTCACAATACTCAATTGCTCTCAAACTCTCTCGTTCTGCAAATTTCTTTCAAGCTTTCGAAACCTAACACTCAAACACTCAGAATGGCAATCATTGAGATTTACGACGAGAAGACCAAGAGCACCGGCACTCTAGATGCAACAAAGTGGTCTAGGGAAGGGAAGATTTTAACAGAGAATGCTCTGTTTTTCATGGGCAAACATACAACTGCGAACAAGGAGATCCTTCTTCGCTGCATCAATCTCAACCTTCGTGATTTTCTGGAAGCAGCACCAACAAACGTCTATGAACAAGATGTGCTGATCTTCTACTCTAACGCTGTGATGAAGGGATCTCAAGTTTAAAGTGTCATGGGAGGACACAGAGTTAAGATCTCAAGAGAGATCCTTCAGGAATTGTTCGGCTTATCAAGGGGGGAGATAAACATCTCTACCTGCATAATGGGAAGAGAAAAGGAATATATGGAGATGTTTACTAGTGGAAGAGTCAAGGCTGAGAATGCCTCTGGACTTAAGAAATCACAACTTGACCCCAAGTTTCAGACCTTGATGGACATTGCAGGAAAGATGCTACTGGGTAACACATTCAGTCATGATGCTGTTACTACTTTAAAGGTTATAGTTATGGCTGCAATCTGGGATCAGATTGATGGAGATTGGCAAGGACTATTTTTGGATAGGATTGCTCTTGAGGCCAAGAAGGTTACATTGGACCTCCAATCAAGAGAATGGAAGGTGACATCAACAGTCAGCTTTGTCAACAAGCTGAGTATCATCCTTCCAGAAATAATCCCAAGAAAGTACAAGATGGGTCCTCATAAGACCTTCCACACCTCCAAGTATTACTTGAGAAAGGAAACTCTTATTGAGGCAGCAAGGCTGAAAGAAGAAAAAAGAAAGATGCTGGCTGAAGCATCCTCTAAAGATGTTGTTGAGGAGGCAGAAGAGTCTGTTCATGACTCTGCTGAAGAAGAAGAGGAGCCCTCCAAAGAAGAGGCTCAAAAGAAGGCTGCTGAGGATGATGATGATGACAATCAGACCTTAGCACAAAGAAGAATTATAATCAGATCAGGGCTCATCTCCCCACCTGACTCAGATGCCACTCCCACTGCCTTTCCCTTGAAGAAGGCAGGTACTTCTAATCCCTCCCTCATTATCACACCTTCTAAACTGTCAAAGGGTCAGAAGAGAAAGAAGAACAATTCTTCTTTCACCAAGAAATCCAGGCTCCCTACTCCCATGAGCATAGCCCCTATTGCATCCTTCAACCCTTCTGAAGATTCCACCCCGTCTGAACCTTCCACCACTGAGACTCAAATCCCTGCTGATACTCACACAGCAGAGGAACAAGCCCAGCCTCAAACAACTCCCGAGCTACAACTGCCTACCCCTGCTGATATACAAACAACAGATGACCAATCTCAGGCCACCTCTACACCCCCTGCTGATATTCAAACAACAGATGTCCAAGATCATCAAGCCCAACCATCTACTGATCTTCAAGTAGAAATAGAACCAGACCAGCAGACTCAAAACCCAACCTCTTACCCAACAAGAAGATATCACTTCCCAAATCCCTGCTGATACTCACACAGCAGAGGAAAATGTCCCAACCACTCAATCTCCTATCATCACTGCCCCATCTGAACAAGAAGACTTGGCACCAGCAGACCTGATTCAAGCAGGTCCTTCTCAGCCTCACTACAGCATGGTGCACTATCCTATGTGCACAAGGGAGAAGATAATGAGGTTGAAGATAGCCAACCTGCTCAAGTCTACCACTCCTGGTATTGATGAGAAATCAATCCAATTTGAACAAGTACTTAGGATATGTACTTGGATTGAGCTCAGAAGAGATGATGTGGATGACCTTCTTGAGGTCATGGAAGGAATGGGAGGAAAGGAAAATTTGCTCGACTGGGAAATGGAGCAAAAGGAAGTTACTCAGGTTCAATATTTTGCTCAGCTACTATCAGCAGAGGCCCTGACTGCAGTTTGCAACAGGATTCTAGGAATCCACACTGATGATACCTCTGTCCCAGAAGGCTCATCAGATCAGCACACAGCTGAAAAAGCAAAGGTGGATGACTCAGCTACACCAACCTTGGCAGACGACTCAGCTGCACCAGCCTTGGTGGAAGACTCAGTTGCAACAGCCCCTGCAGAAGACTCAACTGAACCAGCTGACAAAGTAGAGATTGAAAGGGAAGTAGTCAGAGTACCAGCTCACTTCAAGCCTTCAGAAAATCTGACTCACGTCATTGACCAACCAGAGGATGCAGGTAGAAGAATCATGACCCATCTGACTAAGGCCACTACCTGCTTCCTCAATGAAGATTATCTATCAGCTGAAGAAAGAGGTAAAGCACTGATTGTTCATCCAAAGCCTCAAGGATCTACATCAACTTCTACTCCATCTGTTGATTATACAGCAGACATCTGCTCACAGGTCAAAGCTGCAATAGACTTGCACTTTGAGAAAGGTTTAGGCCTACAGCTTGGAAGATATGTTGAAAAGGCTGTTAAGGAACAGAAGACTCGTCTTCACGATCAGATTATTGACATTGAAGACAAGTTTGGAGAGTCACTTCACCATCAGATATGTGAATACTTAAGCACCATTCAGAAGAGAGCAGGTGATACCTCCAACATGTTTGCTGATCTCTATACTAAAGAGACAAACCGCATGGAGACAGTTTACAAGAAAAGAATTGAGGATGCTGAAGCAAGAGCCACTGAAGGTCAAACTCTTCTCAAATCAGCTGCAGAGGAGAATGAGAAACTGCAGACTCAGCTGAAGGAGACAGCAGCCAAATTGGAAGCACTTACAGCTAATCTAGAAGCTGCCTCCTCCTCCAATTCTCATGCTCAAGTCTTAGAGCACAGCATCACTCATCTGACCCAAGTTGGCAAGGTCAATGCCATGACCCTGAAGTAGACTCTGAAAGTGGAAATACTGAATGCCATGAAGCCTTTTGCGGCTGCACTTGCTGAAGCCAAAAAGGGGGAAGATGTATTGATAAAGGCTCTAGAGAAGTCTACTGCACAGCAAGCTGTAATGGTAGTATCTCAAGATGAGTTGAATGAAACCTTGGGAGGTTTAAAAAGCAAAATCAAGAACAGACAAGGCAAAGGCAAAAAAATTGCTCAAGAAGGCACCCAAGCTCCCACTCAAGCTCCTGCCAAGAGTCTACAGATCAATGCTCCTGTAGAACAAGTTCCTGAAAAGAGAATGACAAGGAAAAGGAAGGCAGATGAGCAAGCCCAGACAAGCAAGAAGTCAGCTCCAGCAGAGCCTACTGCAGAAAAGAAAGAGGCTTTAGAGCTGAAAAAAAGAAAGTTGCTTGAAGCTCAAGAGCTTAAGCAAAAGAAGCTGAATGATGCGAAGGCAGTCAAAGCCAAATTTGATAGGAAAATAGCCAAACTCAGGAAAGCACTCAAGGACAAAGCAAAAGAAGACAATGTCCTGGTGTTTGATAGCAATTATGTGGATTATTTAGCCCTTCAAGATGAGCTACCAAGATGGTATCCCCTGAAGAAGAAGTGGCAAATTCAACACCACATAGTAAGGAAATTTGGCCCTCTCCCTACTTATGAAGATGAATTCTTCCAGTTCAATCAGTTTATGACCATTGAAGATCCAGAGTTCTGGGAAGAAATTGTCAAGACAGCCAAAGAACTTGACAACTGCAGGATCCTAACCCCTGAAGAACCCAAATGGGATGCACCCATTCTGGACTCCGGAAGAACAAACTTGATTGAAGTCAAAAGGATTCTGTATAAGATCTACGAAGAGGAGAATGTTACAGACTTGCAGCACATGGAAGATGTTCGAGTTCGTCTGAACATTGCTTTCCGCATCTGAAGAAATCAGAAGACCTGATGAAGACTACTTTAGAAGTTTAAAGAAACTATTACTTGTAATCTATAAAAGCTCTATATATATTCAAGTTCTAGTTCTTTTTGCTTACAAGACAAACTCTCATTGTCTTTATCAGATATTTCAATTTTAAGAATGTTATAAACTCTTATCTTATTTCATTAAGAGCATTTATCAAGTATAGTTTTGGCTTCATCAAAAAGGGGGAAATTGTTGGGATATAAATTCACCCTAAGCCCCACTTGATGTTAGAATAGTTTTGAAGGCCAAAACACTTAGAGTTTATAAATGTAATAGGATCAGCTGACTTTGTTTAGAGCAGCTTAGACTAGTCTTGTGTGATCAACTGTATTGATATCAGCTGATCAGCACAGCCCTGGCTTACATGCCTATCCTCAAGATGAGAAGAGTAGAAGACTTGAAGACTACAAGATCCTTGAAGACCAGTTAAGTAAGGTGCTTGTATACCTACTTATCTGATGGAGTCCAAGATTGAAGATGGCCTAAAGCAGCACAAAGAATTGCCAGATCAGAAGAGTATTACTCGACTGATATCAGAAAACAGAAGACCTAAGCCCAGAAGAGTAGTCAGAAGACTAGTAGTAAAGATCAGAAGACTATGTACTCTTCCAGGACTCGGCTGATTCCAAAGTCATCTAGCAATTCAAACGAAGACCTACCTTATTTAGAAGATTGACATGATCCCAGGATTGAAGCAATCAAGCGGCTGGAATCAAGGAATCAAGTTATTATGGAAAGATTGCCCCCAACGGCTAGTTGCAAGCAATCACCACTATAAATACAAGAGGATGAGAAATCACAAACAAGAAGTCACAACGAGAGAATTCAACAAGCTAAGCAAGCAATCAAGCAAAAAGCCATACTGTTTTAAAGAGTTCTCCAAGAGCCAGAATCCATAAGAACATCCTTAGCTCTTAAGTGATTTCTATCCAACCAAAGAACCTGAATCCTATTCTTCATTGTATATCCATTGATTTAGGCATAGTGGTTAAGCAAATTATAAGCTTGAACCATTAGTTGGAAACATTAAAAAAACCCAAACCCCTACCGAAAGTTTAAAGTTTTTGAACCCCTGCAAAGTGCAAGTGCTTACAATCACTTGTGGAGACCGTAGCAGTTAGGACTGCTCAGATCTCAATGTCCTACCCTTGGGACTATAAAGGTCAAGCCCCTTGTAATTTTTGGTAAATTTAAGGGATTAAACATCACGTTAGGATGTGAGAGTGGACGTAGGAACGTATATCCGAACCACTATAAACCTAGTGTTATTTATCTTTCTGCACTTTACATTATTGTCATTTCCATATATTTTATATAGTGCATACTGTGTTTTCAACATTCTTCAACTCAGGCCATAACTTTCAAACCAGCATCAGCTGAGTACTTTCATTAAGTAAACAAGTTAACACTTTCAAAAGAAACTAAAAGAACGAGTCTAAACAAGGCCTACCATAATTTCGCATATAATCTCTTCATTCAGATCACTATAGTCATCTGGACCAGCAGACTTGTAGTCCAGTTGACATAGCAATCAGAAGAGGTTCCCAAGTCTCCTAAAAAAAAAAGTTTTAAAGTCTATTCACCCCTCCCCTCTAGACTTTAATCCCATTCACTACTCGTTCAGGGACCAACAGAAGAGGTTCCCAACTCTTGATTGAAAAAGTTTTAAAGTCTATTCACCCCTCCCCTCTAGACTTTAATCCCATTCACTACTCGTTCAGGGACCAACAAGTGGTATCAGAGCAGTGGTTCTAACGGACTACTGTCTCTAGATTATCAGAAGACTTGAGTGAGTCTTTCTGTAGTCCTCTTGAACAGATCCATCTTTTGAAAATCCCATTTTAGAAAACTCATACAGCATGAGTGCTAACATGCGTAAGTTGCCTAAGTTTTCAGTGGAAGACTGCGATTACTGGAAGATAAGGATGAGGAAGAATCTCACCTCAGTTCACTACAAGATGTGGTCAGTGATCAATGAAGGCCCAATCACAATCATGGCGGTCAACACTGCAAATGGCGATCCAGAAATCCCAGTTGGAGAACTTGCCCCCAAGCCCATGAAAGACCTCACCCCAGAAGAAATGAAGCAGTTAAATCTTGACAGCATTGCTCAAGATTACATCATGCAAACTCTCCCTAATGAGTACATTGCAAAAGTACTCAACCGTGAGACAGCTAAAGACATGTGGGATGCATTGGCACTTCTCTGTGAAGGAACAGAGCTGACTAAAGAGAGCAAACTATCAACAGCTGTCAAGAAGTTTGAACACTTCAAGATGTAACCAGAAGAGTCTATTGATCAGCTGGACAATAGATTTACAAAGATTATCAATGCGATAGAATCTCTAGGAAAGAAATATACTAATAGAGAGAAAAATCTGAAGATCTTGGACTCTCTAACCAAGAAATGGAAACTCAAGAAGACCATCATCAAAGATACTCAAGATATCAAGAAATGGTCTGCTCAAACTCTGTTCCAAAACCTCAAAGCTCATGAATATTATCTTGAAAGAGAAGAAAACTCAGAAAATGATGAGCCAACAACAACCCCATCTACCTCCAAGACTGTAGCTTTCAAGGCAGCAAATACAAAAGCTGCAAGCACCTCATCTGGCAAGACCCCTTTGAATACAGATGACTTTGAAGGATCAGATATGAGCCTAAAAGAGCAAATGACTCTCATGATCAAGAGATTTGAAAGGATGAACACCTTAAACAGCAAATATAGAAAATTCTACAAGAATTATAAAGATAGAAGAGCTGGATCATCCTCTAGAGAATCAAGAGAAAGAACACCAGAAAGGTATCCTAGGAAGGATATGGTGTCATCTGACAGTCGAGGTTATAGAAGAAGAGATGCCACCCCTCCAAGAAGAAGCACTCCAAATCAGAAACCTGGATCATGCTTCAACTGTCATAAACCAGGACATTATGTCTATGAATGTCTAGACCTAAATCTAGGAGACAAAGAAGAAAGAAAATCAAGAAGAGACAAGAGGAATCCAGACAGACAAGCAATGGTGACTGAAGAAACTGAATATCAAAGTGATGATCTTCCTTCATCACCAGACTGTGAAATCTTCTCAAATGATTCAGATGATTTAGCTATGATGGCCATAGGTGAAAACGAGGTAAACTCCTATACATCAACTTTTCACTTACCTGCTTCTTCACACACAGATGAGGCAAACTCATCTGTAGGCGAATTTGAGAACACCTATTACCAATCCTTGGAAGAAGTAAAAGGTGATCTTGATATTGACACTAGAGCTTTCATAGAAGTGGAAGAAGAGAACAAGGACCTAAGGAAAGAAATTGTTAGGTTGAAAAAGGTTAAGTTTGATAACACCCCTGAGTTAGTAATTAACAATGAATGAAAGATTGCCCAAAGAAGTGGAACTTCTTAAAGAAGAAAACACCATAATAACTCAGTTGTATGAGGGGATGTTAAAAACTCAAGCCTTAGAAACCAAAGAATTTCCTTCACTTCAGTCTAAGTTCGATGATCTTTTCCAAGCAAAAGATCTTTTAGAAAAGGAGAAGGAAAGCCTTGATCAAAAGATATCAGAGTTCAATAAAGCATCTGCTACTATTGAAAACATCTCTGAGTATTATCGATCAAATGGCAACAAGATGGGTTTTGGTTATGAATTTAATCCATCAACATCTTCTCCAGCTGAGGGCAGTACATCTAACCAGTGTACTACTCGATCACATGAAAAAGGTGAGTGTTCTAAACACAATGAACCTACAATGAATCAAAAGGCATTTGTATCAGCTAAGGTTAACCATCCTAACACCAAGAATGGCAAGAGACAAGTTAACCCCAAGCACATACAGAGAAGCAATAAACAGCCTAGACCATCTCGTCTGAGACAGTCTCAGCTATATGCTGCTCCAGCCAAGAAGAAGAAATCTTCTTCACACAAATCTGTTCTCTTTGCACCCCCTATCTCTTATGATATTGTGAGAACAGAGGAGTATGGTCCATATAATCGTGTGCATCGTTTAGCTAATGCACCCAGGCCGAATGTAATTAGTCAGAAGATAATCTACACACACTCCTATAAGAGGAAATCATCTGACAGTTACATAGCTGACACAACTAACAAATCAAACCAGGCCAAGTTGTCAACTGGTAAGATTTGGTTCTGTGATGCCCGAGGGAGACAACTCAAATGCTCAAGGTTATTCAAACGACCAATGTATATGTGGGTCCCCAAGGGTAGTACTAACACCCAAGGACCCAAGACAAAATGGGTACCTAAAACTTAATTTTTCTTGCAGGAAAGAAAGGACCTATACAGAAAAGGAGGTCAAGCAGGAGAAACTTGGTACATAGATAGCGGATGCTCAACTCATATGACTGGAACTAAAACCCTGCTGACCAACTATACAGAAAAGAAAGGTCCAAAAGTCTTCTTTGGTGATAACGCGCACGGTGACACAAAAGGATGTTTGAAGTTCAATTTATCAGTTTGAAGTTCAATTTATTATCAGTTTCTCATTTTTGTGACACTGGTTAGTCAGTAAAATTCTCTAAAGATGAGTGTCTTATAAGTGATAAACGAACAAAACAAACTCTTCTAAGAGGATCTAGAAAAGGTAGTATGTATCTTGTTAATTGGAACAACTGTCCTAAGGATACATGTCTGCTTGTGAAAAGTCCTAAAGATATCAGCTGGCTATGGCACAAACGGCTTAGTCACTTGAACTTTAAGACTATGAACAAGCTAGCAAGGGAATCCTTAGTTGATGGGCTGCCTAATGAACTCTACTGTAAAGATCAGGTATGTGATGCATGTCAACAAGGAAAGCAAAGAAAGGTCTCTTTCAAGACCAAGAAGACAACATCAACCAGTAGAGTTCTGGAACTACTTCATATGGATCTCTTGGGACCAATCACTCCAACAACACTAACAGGAAGGAAGTACACTCTTATTGTAGTAGATGACTACTCCAAGTTTACTTGGGTTGTTTTTCTATACAAGAAGAGTGAGACTCGGCAGAAGCTTCCTGAACTATTGAAGAGAATCCAAGTAGAGAAAGGAGAACCTATTGTGAAAATCAGAAGTGAAAAAGGCACTGAATTCATTAACTCTTATATTATTGCCTATTGTACTTCTAATGGTATTCAGCATGAGACAAGTGCAGCAAGGACACCACAACAGAATGGTGTAGCTAAAAGAAGAGTCAGAACACTTAAAGAAGCTGCAAGAACTCTCCTTGCTGAATTCTCAACTCCTAAGAAACTATGGGCAGAAGCCATCAACACAGTTTGTCACACCCAAAATAGGTCAGGTATTCACAAAATTCATGAGAAAACCCCATATGAACTGTGGAAAGGTAGGAAACCTAGGGTATCTTACTTTCATATATTTGGTTGTAAGTGTTTCATTCACAACAATGGGAAGAGTAAGTTGAATGCTTTCGATGCCAAAGCAGATGAAGGGATATTCTTGGGATATTCCTCTACTTGCAAAGCATTTAGAGTATTCAACAAACGAACCCTTCTTGTGGAAGAAACACCTCATGTTGTATTTGATTAATCTTGTGAAAAGAATGCAGTAGACACAGACTCAGCTGCAGAAAAGATGAGGAGACTACTGATCAAGTCTACACCAGAAGAGTTTATTGAAGTCAATGAACCCTTCTCTAAAGATCCAGAGTAAGATAAACCTCATAGACCTGTCACTAGATCTCAAACCCAAGCTGAACAAGCCGACCTAAATCAAGATGCACCAATTCCAAATGCAAGGGGGAATGATCTCTTTGACACACAAGATACAGATGATGATCGACCAAATCAAGTCAATCCTCCTGATAATACTAGATCAGATGAGAATCCTAACTCATCTAGTGTAGACACACCTGTGAGGAATACATGGAGAAACAACCATCCATCAAACCTCATCTTAGGAGGAGCAGACTCAGGTGTCAAGACCAGAAGACAACTGAATCAGAACCCCCAGTCCTCTATGTTCTGCTGGTGTGCCTTTCTATCCAATATTGAACCAGCTGACATAGAAGAAGCAATGACAAATAGCAATTGGATCACTGCTATGCAAGAAGAACTAAACCAATTCGAACGCAATGAAGTGTGGGAATTGGTAGATCGTCCGGAAAACCACAATGTAGTAGGAACAAAGTGGGTATTCAAGAATAAGAAGGACGGAAATGATGTGATAACTAGAAATAAAGCAAGGCTAGTTGCAAAAGGCTACTCACAATCTGAAGGGATTGATTACGATGAAACCTTTGCCCCAGTAGCCAGACTAGAAGCTATTCGACTATTTCTAGCTTATGCATCATATATGGGCTTCAAGGTATATCAAATGGATGTCAAAAGCGCCTTCCTAAATGGTATTCTGGTAGAAGAAGTGTATGTAGAGCAGCCCCCAGGCTTTGAAAAAGGAGATCAAGTATATCGTCTGAAGAAGGCTCTCTATGGTCTGAAGCAAGCCCCTAGAGCTTGGTATGACACGTTGTCACAATTTCTTATAGACAATGGATACACCAAAGGCAAGGTTGACAGAACACTCTTCAAAATACAAGAAGGAGATGATATTCTAATGGTACAAATATATGTAGATGATATTATATTTGGATCACCCAATCAAGAAATGTGCAAGAAGTTCTCTGAACTAATGCAAGGAAAATTCGAAATGAGTATGATGGGTGAGATGAACTACTTCCTAGGACTTCAAGTCAAGCAAAGTCCAGAAGGGATCTTCATCAATCAATCCAAGTATACCAAGAGCCTATTAGAAAGATTCAAAGCTCAACAAAGCAAGACTGCAAGGATTCCAATGACGACTTCATTCAAAATGGAACTAGATGAGTCTGGAAAAGCAGTTGATCAAGCTGAATATAGAGCACTTATTGGATCTCTCCTATACATTATAGCCAGTAGACCAGACATAACTTTTCTTGTAGGAGTATGTGCTAGATTCCAAGCCAAACCAAAGTAAAGTCATCTAGAAGCAGCAAGGAAGATCCTAAAGTACCTAAAAGGAACAGTTAACCTAGGACTATGGTACCCTGCTGATGACAATCTAGAATTGAGTGGATACTCTGACTCAGACTATGGTGGATGCAGAATAGATAGGAAGTCCACATCTGGAACCTGTCAATTTCTCAAAGAAGCAAACCTCTGTTGCAACCTCCACCACTGAGGCAGAATATATGGCAGTTGGAAGTTGTTGTAGTCAGCTGCTCTGGCTGGTTCAACAACTAAAAGATTACAATGTAGAGGCAAGATAAGTCCCTATCTACTGTGATAGCAGCAGTGCCATTGCCATCACTCAAAATCCAGTCCTCCACACAAGATGCAAGCATGTCGACATTCGACCCCACTTCATAAGAGATCATCTTGAAAAGAAGGACATCAAGATGGAGAAAATTCACACAGATATCCAAAGAGCAGATATCTTGACTAAGCCCCTAGCTGAAGATAGATTCAAGACCCTATGCTACAGCTTAGGACTTCTTGATCCAAGTATATGAATATCAAAGATCAGCTGAGAAGACCTCAGCTGATACAACTTCAGCAGACTAGGAAATAATCAGATGAGGTGAATAGACACCCTCATCTTCAGGTAAGTACATTCCCAATGAAGACAAATAAAGCTGAGGGAAAACATAGAGTTATTCAATCAAGGGGGAATCCATGATACCTTAAGAATCCTTGATAAAATACTCTATCATCTGCATTTCATAATATATATATATATATATATATTTATCTCCAGAATAATTGAACAAAGTTAGTTGAAGAATGTGCTCAAAGCAGTGTATATACATGTATAATAATAAACTATTCTTCATAAAATACTTTATTACTATACATACATACAGTATACTATTGAGTTATACTTGGATGGATTAATACACCATCCTCACCGACTCAACAGTATGCAAGTTGAGTACGGACTTCAAATGACTCATGTTCAAAATTTATAATTTCTGCATTCCACAAGATAAAGTCTGAATCTCTTTAAATGTGAACCCTTAGATCAAGAATCTCATTGTTGATCTTAAGAAGTAACCTTTTCAGAAATTCAGACCTATCAACTCAATATTTTGTCATCTTTCACTCCACCACCTCATCTCTACCTCTATAAAAGGAGGCAGTCATGAGAATAACTGAAAACACAAATCACTAACTCTTATCTTTGTTTGAGGTATGGAGAAAATCGAAAGAAAAGATGGCATGGACATCATCCCCCAACCAAGGTCATGGGTGAAGGAGATGAAGATATGTCCAGAAGATGGAGATGATGCAGACCACCATACTTGGCTCGCTCAACATACGTATGCTCTGAAAAGAAAAGAATGGAGAGAAGTTCTTGTTGAAAAGTGTTGGTCCCTGAACGAGTAGTGAATGGGATTAAAGTCTAGAGGGGAGGGGTGAATAGACTTTAAAACTTTTTCAATAGAGTTGGGAACCTCTTCTGATTGCTATGTCAACTGGACTACTAGTCAGCTAGTCCAGATGACTATAGTGATCTGATTGAAGAGGTTATATGCGGAATTATGGTAGGCCTTGTTTAGACTCGTTCTTTAAGTGTTAACCTGTTGTTTTATAAAAGTACTCAGCTGATGCTGGTTTGAAAGTTATGGCCTTGTTTTGAAGACAGTTGAAAATACAGTATGCACTATATAAAAATATATGTAAGGGCAGAAATGTAAAGTGCAGAAGGTAAATGACACCAGATTTATAGTGGTTCGGATATACGTTCCTACGTCCACTCTCACGTCCACACGTGATGTTTAATCCCTTTAATTTACCACAAATTACAAGGGTCTTGACCTTTATAGTCCCAAGGTTATGACTTTGAGATCTGAGCCGTCCTAACAGCTACGGTCTCCACAAGTAATAGTAAGCACTTGCACTTTAAGGGGTTCAAAAACTTTAACCTTTCGGTGAGGGTTTGGGGTTTTTGAAGTGTATCCAACTAATGGTTCAAGCTTATGATTTGCTTAATCACTATGCCTAAAACAATGATTATACAATATGAACAGGTTTCAGGTTCTTAGGGGTTGGATAGAAATCACTTAAGAGCTATAGATAATCTAATGGTTTTCTGGCTCTTGGAGAACTCTTAGAACAATATGGCTATTTGCTTGATTGCTTGCTTAGCTTGTGAATTCTCTCTTGTGACTTCCTTGTTCGTGATTTCTCATCCTCTTGTATTTATAATGGAGATTGGTTGCAACTAGCCTTTGGAGTTGACTAGCCGTTTGAGCAATCTTTCCATAATGGCTTGATTCCTTGATTCCAGCCGCTTGATTGCTTCAATCCTGGGATCATGTCAATCTTCTAAATAAGGCAGGTCTTCGTTTGAATTGCAAGATGACTTTGGAATCAGCCGAGTCCTGGAAGAGCACATAGTCTTCTGATCTGTATTTCTAGTCTTCTGACTACTCTTCTGGCCTTAGGTCTTCTGTCTTCTGATATCAGCAGAGTAACACTCTTCTGATCTGGTAATTCTTTGTACTGCTTTAGGCCATCTTCAATCTGGGACTCCATCAGATAAGTAGGTATACAAGCACCTTAACTTATCTGGTCTTCAGGGATCTTCTAGTCTTCATGTCTTCTACTTATCTCATCTTGAGGATAGGCATGTAAGCCAGGACTGTGCTGATCAGCTGATATCAATACATTTGATCACACAAGACTAGTCTAAGCTGTTCTATACAAGTCAGCTGATCCTATTACATTTATAAACTCTAAGTGTTTTGGCCATCAAAACTATTCTAACATCAAGTGGGGCTTAGGGTGAATTTATATCCCAACATTTTCCCCCTTTTTGATGAAGCCAAAACTATACTTGATAAATGCTCTTAATGAAATAAGATAAGAGTTTATAACATGCTAAGACTGAAGTATCTGATGAAGACAATGAGAATTTGTCTTGTAAGCAAAAAGAACTAGAACTTGAATATATATAAAGCTTTTACAGATTACAAGCAATAGTTTCTTTGTACTTCTAAAGTGGTCTTCATCAGGTCTTCTGATCTTCAAATGCGGTAGGCAAGGTACAGACGAGCTCGAACTTCTTCCATGTGCTGCACATCTGTAACATTCTCCTCTTCATAGATTTTGTACAGAATCTTTTTGATTTCAATCATGTTGACTCTTCCTGAATCCAGAAGGGGTGCATCCCATTTGGGTTCTTCAGGAGTTAGAATTCTGCAGTTGTCAAGTCCTTTGGCTGTCTTGACAATTTCTTCCCAGAACTCTGGATCTTCAAAGTTCATGAACTGGGAGAATTGGAGAAATTCTTCTTCATAAGAAGTGAGAGGGCCAAATTTCCTTACAATGTGGTGTTGAATTTGCCACTTCTTCTTCAGGGGATACCATCTTGGTAGCTCATCTTGAAGGGCTAAATAATCCACATAATTGCTATCAAACACCAGGACATTGTCTTCTTTTGCTTTGTCCTTGATTGCTTTCCTGAGTTTGGCAATTCTTCTTTCAAATTTGGCTTTGACTGCCTTCGCATCATTCAGCTTCTTTTGCTTAAGCTCTTGAGCTTCAAGCAACTTCTTTTTCTTCAACTCTAGAGCCTCTTTCTCTTCTGCAGTAGGATCTGCTGGAGCTGATTTCTTGCTGGACTGAGCTGACTGAGCTTGCTCATCTGCCTTCCTTTTCCTTGTCATTCTCTTCTCAGGAACTTGTTCTTCAGAGGCAGTGATCTGAAGAGTCTTGGCAGGAGCTTGAGTGAGAGTTTGGGTGCCTTCTTGAGCAATTTCTTTGCCTTTGCCTTTTTCTTGCCTGCTCTTGGTTTTGCTTTTCAAACCACCCAAGGTTTCATTCAGCTCATCTTGAGATACTACCATTACAGCTTGTTGTGCAGCTGATTTCTCAAGAGCTCTTATCAACATATCTTCCCCCTTTTTGGCTTCAGCAAGTGCAGCCGCAAAAGGCTTCATGGCATTCATGATTTCCACTTTCAGAGTTTGTTTCAGTGCCATGGCATTGATCTTGTTGACAGCAGTAATATGGGAGATACTGTGCTCCTTGACATGAGCAAGTGAGTTGCTGGAGGAGGCAGCCTCGAGCTTTTCTGTAAGTGCTTCCAACTTGGCTGCTGTCTCCTTCAGCTGAGTCTGCAGTTTCTCATTCTCCTCTACAGCTGCCTTAAGAAGGGCTTGACCTTCAGAGGCTCTTGCTTCAGCTAACAGCTTCCTCCTGTCTTCTTTCAACCTTGCTGCCTCAGCAAGAGCTTCCTTCCTTAAGTAATATTTGGAGATGTGGAAGGTCTTATGAGGTCCCATCTTGTACTTTCTGGGGAGTACTTCTGGAAGGATGATGCTCAGCTTGTTGACAAAGCTGATTGTTGATGTCACCTTCCATTCCCTTGATTGAAGGTCCAAAGTTACCTTCTTGGCTTCAAGGGCGATTCTATCCAAGAACAACCCTTGCCAGTCTCCATCAATCTGATCCCAGATTGCAGCCATAACTCGAACTTTCATAGTGGTAACAGCATCATGGCTGAAGGTGTTACCAAGCAGCATCTTGCCTGCTATATCCATCAGGGTTTGAAACTTAGGTTCTAATTGGGATTTCTTGAGTCCAGAGGCATCGATAGCCTTGATTCTCCCATCAGTGAACACCTCCATGTATTCTTTCTCCTTACCCATAATATAGTTGGAGATATTGATCTTCCCCCTTGACAGACCGAACAGTTCCTGAAGGATTTCCCTTGTTACCTTGACCTTGTGACAACCTATGATACTTTCAACGTGAGAACCCTTCATCACAGCATTTGAGTAGAAAGCCAGCACATCTTGTTCATAAACATTGGTGGGTGCTGCTTCCAGAAAATCTCGAAGGTTGAGGTTGATGCAGCGAAGAAGGATCTCCTTATTCTCATCTGTATGCTTGCCCTTGAAGAACAGAGCATTCTCAGTGAAAACCTTCCCTTCCCTAGACCACTTGGTTGCATCTAGGGTGCCAGTGCTCTTGGTCTTCTCGTCGTAAATTTCAATGATTGCCATAGTAGAGTTTGAGTGTTAGGTTTTGAGAGCTTGAAAGAAATTTGCAGAACGAGAGAGTATTGAGAGCAATTGAGGAATGTGAGCGAAAGGGTTAGGGAGAGGTTTAAGGATGTGTATATATACTCCAACAATTCTTGATCTAACGGTCAGATTTAATTGTGGAGTAGAGCCCAAGATTTTCCTTCTTTGATTTCGGGCCTTTCTTTAAATTTGCCGGCTGAATTTGCCATGTGGCAATAGTTGATTTGCTGGCAATTTGGTAATTGAGTATTAATGACATCATTACCAAAAATAGCCGTTGTGACTAATTTTATGGCAAGAATTGATCATCAAGGCCGTTTTTTATAAGTGAATTACATTCCTTATATAGGCCAATTTGTTTAATTACATTCAGGAATAAATCTAGAATGAATTACATGATCAAAGATAGTCATTAAACTCTAAAATCAAGTGATCTGATCAGCAGAGTGAGGTCTTCTGATTTCTTCAAGAGGTCTGCTAATTTTCCTTGAAAGTCTTCTGGTCAGCTGAGTTGGTCTTCTGATCAGCTGAGTGGAGGATTGAGATTTGCTGAGTAAATCTTCTGTGCTTTGAAGGTCCAACCTGGTTTGATGGATCCTTCAGTGCTGCTGTGATGATCCAACCTGGATGATGGATCTTCCAGCTTTATTGTGAGTGGTGATCCAACCTGGTTTGATGGATCTTCCAGCTCTATCTCTGAACCATGTAGGACCATCAAATCAATATGATGATCAGCCTGGATGATATCCCACTGGTTCAGATTGCCCTCACCATCTGATGTTCCACATCATCAGATGGGTTGTAGCATCTAATGTGTCCTTTTTGAATTTCTTCGCTTCTCTTGAAAGAGAAGGAAGATTGGAAGAGGCTTCAATGGAGTCTGAAGAGAGGGCCATGGATTTGGTCTTCATGTTTTGTTTAGACACAGTAGCCTTTGATAACAAGCTCTCCATGTAGAACTTCCCCCTGGAGAAGAAGCTCTGCTTGCTTGCTACTTTGTCCTCTGCATCTCTCTTTCCTCTAGTTTTCAATAAGGACTTCTCTCCTTCCTCTAGTTTTCATAGACATACTTATGTTGGCTAAACCAAGTATGCTGATCTGCATCATCTTCATCTTCTGGACAAATCTTCATCTCCTTCACCCAAGACCTTGGTTGAGGGATGATCTCCATTCCATCTTTTCTTTCGATCTTCTCCATACCTGAAACAGAAGTTATAATTAGTGATTTGTGTTCTTAGGTGTTCTCATAACTTCCTCCTTTTATAGGGGTAGAAATGAGGTAGTGGAGTGAAAGATGACAAAACCATAGAGTTGATAGGTCTGAATTTCTGAAAGTTACTTCTTAAGATCAACAATGAGATTCTTGATCCAAGGGTTCACATTTAAAGATATTCAGACTTTATCTTATGGAATGCAGAAATTATAAATTTTGAGCAAGAGTTACTTGAAATCCGTAATCTGCATGCATACTGTTGAGTCGGTGAGGATGGTGTATTAATCCAACCAAGTATAACTCAATAGTATACTATATATATGTATATGAATAAAGTATTTTATGAAGAATAGTTTATTAATATACATAGTTATACATTGCTTAGAGTAAAAATGTCAAATAACGTTGTTCAAGTCTGCTGTATATATATATATATATATATGATATGCAATGCAGATTTTAGAGTATTTCATCAAGGATTCTTAAGGTATCATTGATTCCCCCTTGATTAGATGACTCTAAGTTTTCCCTCAGCTTTATTTGTCTTCATTGGGAAAGAACTTACCTGAAGATGAGGGTGTCTATTCACCTCATCTGATCCTCCTAGTCTTCTGCAATTGTATCAGCTGAGGTTTTCAGCTGATCTTTGCTCTTCATGTGCTTGGATCCAGGAGTCCTAAGCTGTAGCATAGGGTCTTGAATCTTTCTTCAGCTAGGGGCTTAGTCAAGATGTCTGCTCTTTGGATATCTGTGTGAATTTTCTCCATCTTGATGTCCTTCTTTTCAAGGTGGTCTCTTATGAAGTGGTGTCGAATGTTGACATGCTTGCACCTTGTGTGGAGGACTGGATTTTGAGTGATGGCAATGGCACTGCTGCTATCACAATAAATAGGGACTTCTCTTGCCTCTACATTGTAATCCTTGAGTTGTTGAACTAGCCAGAGCAGCTGACTACAACAACTACCAGCTGCCATGTATTCTGCTTCAGTGGTGGAGGTTGCAACTGAGGTTTGCTTCTTAGAGAACCATGATGTTGGGATATGAATATCCTTAGTTTAGTTTTGATAAACCAAATCAATCATGTAATAGGATAAGTTGTATTGTATAGACAACTTTATTATACATCTTGTAATAGATAGGACTCTGGTTAGAAGAGAAGACATGTCAATGCTCAAGAAGAGAAGAGAAGACCAAGACCAGAAGTCATCTTACATCAGCTGAGTAGAAGTCGTCTTACATCAGCTGAGTAGAAGTCATCTTACAACCAGCTGAGTAAAGACAGCAGAGTAAAGACAGCAGCTGAGAAGAAACAGCAGCTGTGTAAAGCCAGCTGAGTAAAGACAGCAGCTGTGTAAAGCCAGCTGAGTAAAGACAGCAGAGTAAAGACAGCAGCTGAGAAGAAACAGCAGCTGTGTAATGTCAGCTGAGTAAAAACAGCAGAGTGAAGTCTTCTTACCAGCAGAGTAGAAGTCTTCTTACTCAATTAAAGGAAGGCCAATCAGAGTTGAAGTCAAGGATTGACAAGATACGCATAAGAAAGGAAAGTCAAAGATATGATTGAAATTACATGACAATGGTAATATTCAATCATATCAAATCAAGAGATTGGCAATTCCCGAATTAGTGGAGATTTGAATTGCTATCATCCAACGGTAACATTCAAACATCAACACTATATAAATGAGTCCATACATCATTGGGAATGTGAGAAGAGGTGTGAGATGCAAAGGTCGAGCAAAGGTCATAAACTCCAGAAATAAGAAGAGCTCAAGAAGATCATTAAAGAAGATTCAACATGCATCACCTCATCCCCAGTGAGTGAACTCATACCATCTAAGCCAGTGCAACCACTCATATATATCCATAGCTTAGAGAGAATTTCCCAATCCTAGCATGAGGCTAAAACAGATTGTAAGGGAAATTCTCACCTAGTTCATATACACAAAACCCACCTTCTACCATAAAACCTTAGAAGTCAAGTTGAGTGTTTATCACTGTAAAGAGTCCGAGTGCTCTATAAATCACTTATGGAGTTCAAGTGCAAGTGCTTACAATCACTTGTGGGGAAGTGCAAGTGCTTACAATCACTTGTGGAGACCGTAGCTGTTAGGACGGCTCAGATCTCAAAGTCCTACCCTTGGGACTATAAAGGTCAAGGCCCTTGTAATTTGTGGAAATTAAAGGGATTAAACATCACGTGTGGACGTGAGAGTGGACGTAGGAACGTATATCCGAACCACTATAAATCAATGTGTTATTTACATTTCTGCACTTTACATTTCAAGTCTTTTCATACATATTTGTGCATAAACTGTTTTACACACTGTATTTATTAAATAGACGAGTATAATATTTATGGGCACACTACAATTCCGCACTTAACTCCGATAAGTAATTAATCAGTCGACTAACTAGTCCTAGGCCCCTAGTGAAATCAGCGGACTAGTTACTTTGAAGAGTTAGTTTATTTTCCACACAATCAGCAGACATCAAGTCAGCTGATCTTAAACTCGTCTCAGGGACCAACACATGATATCAGCTTGTTGCCTAGAAATTGACAGGTTCCAGATGTGGATTTCCTATCAATTCTACACCCTCCATAGTATGAGTCAGAATAGCCACTCAATTCTAGATTGTCATCAGCAGGGTACCATAGCCCTAGGTTGACTGTTCCTTTTAGGTACTTGAGAATCTTCCTTGCTGCTTCTAGATGACTTTGCTTTGGGTTTGCTTGAAACCTAGCACATACTCCTACAGCAAATGTTATGTCTGGTCTGCTAGCTGTAAGGTATAGTAGAGATCCAATCAGTGCTCTATATTCAGCTTGATCAACTGCCTTTCCAGACTCATCTGGTTCCATTTTGAAAGATGTCATCATTGGAATCCTTGCAGTCTTGCTTTGTAGAGCTTTGAATCTTTCTAATAGGCTTTTGGTATACTTGGACTGGTTGATGAAGATCCCTTCTGGACTCTACTTGACTTGAAGTCCTAGGAAGTAATTCATCTCACCCATCATGCTCATTTCAAACTTTCCTTGCATAAGTTCAGAGAACTTCTTGCACATCTCTTGATTGGGTGATCCAAATATTATATCATCTACATATATTTGCACAATTAGAATGTCTTCTCCTTCTTTTATTCTGAAAAGAGTTCTATCAACTTTGCCTTTTGTATATCCATTGTCAAGTAGGAATTGTGACAATGTGTCATACCAAGCTCTAGGGGCTTGTTTTAGACCATAGAGAGCCTTCTTCAGTCGATATACTTGATCACCTTTTTCAAATCCTGGAGGCTGCTCTACATATACTTCTTCTACCAGAATACCATTTAGAAAGGCACTTTTAACATCCATTTGATATACCTTGAAGCCCATATATGATGCATAAGCTAGAAATAGTCGAATAGCTTCTAGTCTGGCTACTGGAGCAAAGGTTTCATCATAGTCAATCCCTTCAGATTGTGAATATCCTTTTGCAACTAGCCTTGCTTTATTTCTAGTTATCACATCATTTTCGTCCTTTTTGTTCTTGAATACCCACTTTGTTCCTACTACATTGTGGTTTTCAGGACGATCTACCAATTCCCAGACTTCATTTCTTTCGAATTGGTTTAGTTCTTCTTGCATAGCAGTGATCCAATTGCTATCTGTCATTGCTTCTTCTATGTTAGCTGGTTCAATGTTGGATAGGAAGGCACACCAGCAGAACATAGATGATTGTGAGTTCTGATTCAGTTGTCTTCTGGTCTTGACACCTGAGTCTGCTCCTCCTAAGATGAGGTTTGATGGATGATTGTTTCTCCATGTATGCCTCATAGGAGTATCTGCATTGGATGAGCTTGGATTCTCATCTGATCTAGTGCCATCAGGTGGGTTGACTTGATTAGGTCGATCATCATCTGTATATTGTGTGTAAAAGAGATCATTCCCCCTGGCATTTGGGATTGTTGCATCTTGATTCTGGTCAGCTTGTCCTGCTTGAGTTTGAGATCTAGTGACAGGTCTATGAGGCTTATCCTCCTCTGGTTCTTCAGGGAAAGGTTCATTGACTTCAATGAACTCATCTGGTTTGGACTTGATCACTAGATGTCTCATCTGATCTGCAGCTGAGTTTGTTTCTACTGCACTCTTTTCACAAGACTCATCAAAAACAACATGAGGTGTTTCTTCCACAAGAAGGGTTCGTTTGTTGAGTACTCTAAATGCTTTGCTAGTAGAGGAGTATCCTAAGAATATCCCCTCATCTGCTTTGGCATCAAAAGCATTCAACTTACTCTTCCCATTGTTGTGAATGAAACACTTACAACCAAATATATGAAAGTAAGATACTCTAGGTTTTCTTCCTTTCCACAGTTCATATGGGGTTTTCTCATGAATTTTGTGAATACCTGACCTATTTTGAGTGTGACAAGCTGTGTTGATGGCTTCTTCCCATAGCTTCTTAGGAGTGGAGAATTCAACAAGGAGTGTTCTGGCAGCTTCTTTGAGTGTTCTGACCCTTCTTTCAGCTACACCATTCTGCTGTGGTGTTCTTGCTGCACTTGTTTCATGCTGAATGCCATTAGAAGTACAGTAGGCAATAATATAGGAGTTGATAAATTCAGTGCCTTTGTCACTTCTAATTTTCACAATTGGTTCTCCTTTCTCTACTTGGATTCTCTTCAATAGTTCAGGGAGCTTCTGCTGTGTTTCACTCTTCTTGTATAAGAAGATAACCCAAGTAAACTTGGAATAGTCATCTACAACAATGAGAGTGTACTTCATCCCTGTTTGAGTGGTTGGAGTGATTGGTCCAAAGAGATCCATGTGAAGCAATTCAAGAACTCTGCTGGTTGATGCTGTCTTCTTGGTCTTGAAGGAGACCTTTGTTTGCTTTCCTTGTTGACATGCATCACATACCTGATCTTTACAGTAGAGTTCATTAGGCAGACCATCAACTAAGGATTCCCTTGCTAGCTTGTTCATAGTCTTAAAGTTCAGATGACTAAGGCGTTTGTGCCATAACCAGCTGACATCTTTAGGGCTCTTCACAAGCAGACATGTATCCTTAGGACAGCTGTTCCAATTTGCAAGATACATACTTCCCTTTCTAGATCCTGTTAGAAGGTTTTGTTTTGTTCTCTTATCACTTATGAGACACTCATCTTTAGAGAATTTGACTGAGTAACCAGTGTCACAAAAATGAGAAACAGATAATATATAAACTTAAGGCCTTGTACATATGATACATCATGTACCTCAATGTCACCATTTTTAAGGGTGCCATATCCTTTTGTGTTACCATGCGCGTTATCACCAAAGAAGACTTTTGGACCTTTCTTCTCTATGTAGTTGGACAGCAGAGCTTTGGTTCCTGTCATGTGAGTTGAACATCCACTATCTATGTACCATGTTTCTCCTGCTAGACCTCCTCTTCTGTATATGTCCCTCCTTTCCTGCAAGAGCTTAGGTACCCATTTTGTTTTGGGTCCTTGGGTGTTAGTACTACCCTTGGGAACCCACATATACATTGGTCGTTTGAACAACCTTGAGCACTTGAGTTGTTTCCCTCGGGCATCACAGAACTAAATCTTACCAGTCAGCACCTTGGACAGATCTGATTTGTTCTTAGTGTCAGCTAAGTAATAGTCAAATGGTTTCCCTTTATAGGAGTGTACATATATGATCTTTTGACTAGTTACATTCGGCCTAGGTGCATTAGCTGGTCGATGCACACGATTATATGGACCATACTCCTCTGTTCTCACAATATCATAAGAGATAGGGGGTGCAAAGAGAACAGATTTGTTTGAAGAGGACTTCTTCTTCTTGGCTGGAGCAGCATACAGCTGAGACTGTCTCAGACGAGATGGTCTAGGCTGTTTGTTGTTCCTCTGTACAGGCTTGGGGTTAACTTTTCTTTTACCATGTTTGGTGTTGGAATAGTTAGCCTTAGCTGGTACAGATGCCTTTTGGTTCATATTAGGTTCATTGTGTTTAGAACACTCACCCTTTTCATGTGTCTGAGTAGTGCACTTGTTAGGTGTACTACCCCCAGCTGGAGAGGATGTAGATGGATTAAGTTCAAAACCAAAACCCATCTTATTGCCATTTGATCTATAATATTCCGAGATACTTTCAATAGTAGTAGAAGCTTTATTGAACTCTGATATCTTTTGATTTAGGCATTCCTTCTCCTTTTCTAAGAGCTTGTGTGCTTGGAAGAGATCATCAAACTTGGATTGTAGTGAACGAAATTCCTTAGTTTCTAAAGCTTGAGTTTCTAACATCCCCTCATACAACTGAGCTATTGTGGTATTTTCTTCCTTAAGAAGTTCCACTTCTCTGGTCAATCTTTCATTCATTGTGACCAACTCAGGGGTGTTATCAAACTTAGTCTTTTTCAACTTAGTAATTTCTTTTCTTAGATCCTTGTTCTCCTCTTCCACTTCTATAAAAGCTCTAGTGGCAATATCCAGATCACCTTTTACCTTTCTTAAAGATTGATAATAGGTGTCTTCTGATTCGCCTTCAGATGAGTTTATCTCATCTGATTGTGAAAAAATAGGTAAATGGAAAGTAGTAGTATAGGAGTTTACCTCATTTTCACCTATGGCCATCATAGCTAGGTCATCTGAATCATCTGAGAAGATTTGGCAGTCTGGTGATGTAGGGAGTTCATCACTGTGATATTCAGATTCTTCAGTCACCATAGCTTTCTTGTCTGAAGTTCTTCTTGGCCTTCTTTCTTCTTTGTCATCTAGATTCAGTTCAGGACATTCATATACATAGTGTCCTGGTTTACGACAATTGAAGCATGATCCAGATTTCTGATTTGAGTTGCCTTTCCTTGGAGGAGTGGCATCTCTTCTTCTAGATCCTCGGCTGTCAGATGACTCCACATCCTTTCTAGGATGTCTTTCTGGTGTTCTTTCTCTAGAACTTCTGGATGGTGAACTTGCTCTTCTATCTTTGTAGTTTCTATAGAATTTTCTATATTTGCTGTTGAGAGTGTTCATCCTTTCGAATCTCTTGATCATAAGAGCCATTTGCTCTTTCAGACTCATGTCTGATCCTTCACAGTCTTCTGTTTTCAGAGAGGTTTTGCCAGATGAGGTACTTGCAGCTTTTGTATTGGCTGCTTTGAAGGCTACAGTCTTTGAGGTTGATGGAGTTGCAGTTGGCTCATCACTTCCTGAGTTTTCTTCTCTTTCCAGATCATATTCATGGGCTTTTAGATTCTGAAATAGAGTTTGAGCAGACCACTTCTTGATATCTTGAGTATCTTTGATGATGGTCTTCTTGAGTCTCCATTTCTTGGTTAGAGAGTCTAAGATCTTTAGATTTTTCTCTCTGTTTGTATATTTCTTGCCCAGAGATTCTATCTCATTGATGATCTTGGTAAATATATTGTCTAGTTGATCAATAGACTCTTCTGGTTGCATCTTGAAGTGTTCAAACTTCTTGACTGCTGTTGACAACTTGCTCTCCTTGATCAGCCCAGTTCCTTCACAGAGAAGGGCCAATGCATCCCACATCTCTTTGGCTGAGTCACAGTGGATTACCTTTGCAATGTACTCATTTGGAAGGGTTTGCATTATGTAATCTTGGGCAATGCTGTCAAGATTGGATTGCTTCATCTCTTCCGGAGTGAGATCCTTCATAGGCTTGGGGGCAAGCTCTCCAACTGGAATATCTGGATCACCATTTGCAGTGTTGACTGCCATGATGGTGATTGGGCCTTCAGTGATTACTGACCACATCTTGTAGTGGACTGATGTGAGATTCTTCCTCATCCTGATCTTCCAGTAATCATAATCCTCAACTGAAAACTTAGGCAACTTTCGCATATTAGCACTCATGCTGTATGCGTTTTCAAAAACAGGTTTTTCAAAAAGATCTGTTCAAGAGGACTACAAAAAGACTCCCTCAAGTCTTCTGATAATCTAGAGACAGTAGTCCGTTAGAACCACTGCTCTGATACCACTTGTTGGTCCCTGAACGAGTAGTGAATGGGATTAAAGTCTAGAGGGGAGGGGTGAATAGACTTTAAAACTTATTCAATAGAGTTGGGAACCTCTTCTGATTGCTATGTCAACTGAACTACTAGTCACCTGGTCCAGATGACTATAGTGATCTGATTGAAGAGGTTATATGCGGAATTATAGTAGGCCTTGTTTAGACTCGTTCTTTAAGTGTTAACTTGTTGTTTTATAAAAGTACTCAGCTAATGCTGGTTTGAAAGTTATGGCCTTATTTTGAAGACAGTTGAAAATACAGTATGCACTATATAAAAATATATGTAAGGGCAGAAATGTAAAGTGCAGAAGGTAAATGACACCAGATTTATAGTGGTTCGGATATACGTTCCTACGTCCACACGTGATGTTTAATCCCTTTAATTTACCACAAATTACAAGGGTCTTGACCTTTATAGTCCCAAGGTTAGGACTTTGAGATCTGAACAGTCCTAACAGCTACGGTCTCCATAAGTGATTGTAAGCACTTGCACTTTAAGGGGTTCAAAAACTTTAACCTTTCGGTGAGGGTTTGGGGTTTTTGAAGTGTATCCAACTAATGGTTCAAGCTTATAATTTGCTTAACCACTATGCCTAAAACAATGATTATACAATATGAACAGGTTTCAGGTTCTTAGGGGTTGGATAGAAATCACTTAAGAGCTATAGATAATCTAATGGTTTTCTGGCTCTTGGAGAACTCTTAGAACAATATGGCTATTTGCTTGATTGCTTGCTTAGCTTGTGAATTCTCTCTTGTGACTTCCTTGTTCGTGATTTCTCATCCTCTTGTATTTATAATGGAGATTGGTTGCAACTAGCCGTTGGAGTTAACTAGCCGTTTGAGCAATCTTTCCATAATGGCTTGATTCCTTGATTCCAGCCGCTTGATTGCTTCAATCCTGGGATCATGTCAATCTTCTAAATAAGGTAGGTCTTCGTTTGAATTGCAAGATGACTTTGGAATCAGCCGAGTCCTGGAAGAGCACATAGTCTTCTGATTTGTAATTCTAGTCTTCTGACTACTCTTCTGGCCTTAGGTCTTCTGTCTTCTGATATCAGCAGAGTAACACTCTTCTGATCTGGTAATTCTTTGTACTGCTTTAGGCCATCTTCAATCTGGGACTCCATCAGATAAGTAGGTATACAAGCACCTTAAGTTATCTGGTCTTCAGGGATCTTCTAGTCTTCATGTCTTCTACTCATCTCATCTTGAGGATAGGCATGTAAGCCAGGACTGTGCTGATCAGCTGATATCAATACAGTTGATCACACAAGACTAGTCTAAGCTGTTCTATACAAGTCAGCTGATCCTATTACATTTATAAACTCTAAGTGTTTTGGCCATCAAAACTATTCTAACATCAAGTGGGGCTTAGGGTGAATTTATATCCCAACAAAAAGAAAAGAAAGGAGAGATGCAAAGGCCAGAGTAGCAAACAAGCAGAGCTTCTTCTCCAGGGGGAAGTTCTACATGGAGAGCTTGTTGCCAAAGAATACTTTGTCAAAACAAATCAAGAAGACCAATCTCTTACCTTTCTCTTCACACTCCATTGAAGCGCCTTCCAATCTTCTCCCTCCTACAAGAGAGGAAGATGAGGCGAAGAAATTCAACAAGGACACATTAGATGCTACAACCCATCTGATGGTGAGGGCAACCTGAGCCAGTGGAATACCATCTAGGCTGACCAGCTACATATTGTTAAGATGGTACCACATGGTTAAGGGGGAATTGCTGAAAGATCCATCAAATCAGGTTGGATAAACTTGCACAAAAGATTTACTCAGCAACTCAAAATCAATACTCAGCTGATAAGAAGACCAACTCAGCTGACCAGAAGACTTCCAAGAGAAATCAACAGACTTTTCAAGAAAATCAGAAGGCTTACTCTGCTGATCAGATCACTCTTATTCAACAAAAATCTAATGATTTTCTTTTGATCATGTAATTCATTCTAGATTTGTTTCTGAATGTAATTAAGGAATTCGGCCTATATAAGGAATGTGTATTACTTATAGAAAACGGCTTTGAATGATCAATTTTACTAAAATTTAGTCACAACGGCTATTTTTGGTAATGATGTCATTAGTACTCAATTACAATTTTGCCAACGAATCATCAATCGACACATGGCACGTTTAGCCGGCAAAATTAAAGGAATGGGCTGAAGATGAAGAAGGAAATTCTTGGGTGTTACTCCTCATTAAATCATTTTTGACCGTTGGATCAATACACAATTCGAGATTTGCTGGAGTATATAAACAACCCTTAAGCCATTCCTCAAACCCTTTCGCTCACAAAACTCAAAACGCACTCAATTACACTCGTTTTGAAAAACTCTATCAAGCTTTCTAAACCTATCTACTAACACTCAGAATGGGGATCATTGAAATCTATGATGAGAATACCAAGATCGCTGGCACTCTCGATGCAGCAAAGTGGTCTAAGGAAGGGAAGATATTCACTGAGAATGCTCTATTTTTCAAGGGCAAGCACATTGCTGAGAACAAGAAAATTCTCCTTCGATGTCTCAACCTAAATCTCCGTGAATTTCTGGAAGCAGCACCGGCCAATGTGTACGAGCAAGATGTGCTGGCTTTCTATTCGAATGTTGTGTTCAAAGGCCCGTATGTTGAAAGTGTTATGGGTGGACACAAGGTCAGAGTCACTAGAGATATTCTCAATGACTTATTTGATCTACCAAGGGGGAAGGTAAACATCTCTACCTACATCATGGGAAGAGAAAAAGAGTACATTGAAATATTTACTGGTGGAAGAATCAAGGCTCTTGATGCCTCTGGCGTTAAGAAGTCCCAACTTGATCTCAAGTTCCAGACCTTGATGGATATAGCAGGCAAGATGCTGCTAGGTAATACATTCAGTCATGATGCAGTTACCAATCTAAAAGTTAGAGTTATGGCTGCAATTTGGGATCAAATTGATGGAGATTGGCAAGGGCTCTTCTTGGACAGAATTGCTCTTTAGGCTAAGAAGGTGTCTCTGGATTTGCAGTCTAAGGAGTGGAAGGTGACATCCACAGTCAGCTTTGTCAACAAGCTGAGTATCATCCTCCCAGAGATACTCCCAAAGAAGTATAAGATGGGACCTACAAAGAAGTTTCACTCATCCAAGTATTACCTGAAGAAGGAAGCTCTTACTGAGGCAGCAAGGTTGAAGGAGGAGAAGAAAAAATTGGCTGAAGCATCCTCTAAAGAAGTAGTTGAAGAGGCAGAAGAGTCTGTGCAAGACTCTGCTGAAGAAGAGGAGGAGCACTCCCAGAAAGAGGCTCATCAGAAGGCTGCTGATGATGATGATGATGACAATCAGACTCTAGCACAAAGAAGATATCTGATCAGATCTGGGCTCATCTCCCCATCTGATTCAGATGCTACTCCATCAACCTCTCCTTTAAAGAAGGTAGGTATCTCTACTCCCTCCCTTACAATTACTCCTTTAAAATTGTCTAAGGGTCAGAAGAGAAAGAAGAATACTTCTTCTTTCACAAAGAAGTCAAAGAAATCCAGGCTCCCTACTCCTATGAGCATAGCCCAATATCATCCTTTGACCCCACTGAAACTGCCAACCCTTCTGAACCCTCAAACACTGCTACCCAAACCCCTGCTAATACTCACACAGCAGAGGAACTAGCCAAGACAACCCAAACTCCCAGCCTCCAAACATCATTTGATCCAATCATCCCTACTCCTCAAACCCCTGTTGATGCCCAAACAGCAGACGACCAAACTCAGAAACCTTCTCCATCCCCTGCTGATATCCAACCATCAGAGGACCAAGGTCAAAAACCTCAACCATCTACTGATCTTCAAACAGCAGATGAACCAGCCAAACAAATCCAAACCCCTGCTGATACAGAACCCACAGAAGATCAATCTCAGCCACCTATTCAACCCACATATATCACTTCCCAAATCCCTGCTGATACTCACACAGCAGAGGAATCTGTCCCAACAACCCAAACCCCTGACCTCAATATCTCTTCTGCACCAGAAGACCTGGCAACAACAGAACCTTCTCAACCTGAGTCTCAGTACTGCATGGTGCACTATCCAATGAGCACGAGGGAGAAGATCATGAGAATGAAGATAGCCAACCTGCTCAGGTCCACTGTACCTGAAGTTGATGAGGACTCAATCCAATTTGAGCAAGTACTAAGGGTATGTACTTGGATTGAACTCAGAAGGGATGAGGTTGATGACTTGCTTGAAGTCATGGAAGGAATGGGAGGAAAAGCTAACTTCCTCGACTGGGAAATGGAGCAGAAAGAGGTTGCTTAAGTCCAGTCTTTCACTGAGCTGCTACCAACAGAGGCCCTATCCAGGGTATGCCAAAGGATTCTAGGAGTCCCCTCTGAGGATCCCTCTCTACCAGAAGTCGCTACAGATCATCTGGTAGCCGACGAAGATTTGGCAGATGACTCAGCTGCACCAGCTGAGACAGAGGAAAAGGAAGTATTAACCGTTCCAGCTCACTTCTTGCCTAAGGATGAGCTTAATCACTTCATCGACCAGCCAGATCATAAAGGAAGAAGAATCCTTACCCATCTGGTTGATGCTACTAAAAGCTTCCTGAATGAAGACTATCTTTCAGTTGAAGAGAGAGGCAAGGCATTGGTGGTCCATCCGAATATCCCACCATCCCAAGCACAAGGTACTGCCTCCACCTCTACTTCGTCTGTTAATTATACAACAGACATATGCTCTCAGGTCAAAGAGGCAATAGACATGCACTTTGAGAAAGGTTTAGGCATACAGCTAGCAAGGTATGTTGAGAAAGCTGTCCAGGAGCAGAGGACTCATCTCACCAACCAAATTGTTGATGTCGAGGACAAATTTGGTGAGGCACTTCATCATCAGATAGAAGAGTACCTCAAATCTGAGATGAAGAAGTCATGTGACAGGTCCAAATTGTTTGCTGATCTTTATGCAAATGAGATAAACCGCATGGAGACCACCTATAAAACCAGGCTCGAAGATGCTGAAACAAGAGCCACTGAAGGTCAAGCCCTCCTTAAATCAGCTGCTGAGGAAAATGAGAAACTACGGACTCAACTGAAGGAGACTGCAGACAAACTGGAATCACTCACAACTAAGCTGGAAGTTGCCTCTTCCTCAACTTCTCATGCCCAAGTTCTGGAGCACAGCATCTCCCATCTGAATCATATCAGCAAAGTCAATGCCATGGCTCTCAAGCAGACTCTACATGTGGAAATTATGAATGCCATGAAGCCTTTTGTGGCTGCTCTTGCTGAAGCCAAAAAGGGGGAAGATGTATTGATAAACGCTCTGGAGAAGTCTACTGCACAGCAAGTTGAATTGGTAGTAGCACAAGATGATCTGAACGAAACCTTGGGAGGTTTGAAAGGCAAAATCAAGAACAGACAAGGCAAAGAAGTTGTTCAAGAAGAAACCCAAGGTCTAGCTAAGTATCTGAAGCTCACTGCCCCTGTAGAACAAGCCAAGAACCCGAAGCTCACTGCCCCTGTAGGAAAGGCAGATGAGAAAGCAAAGGCAGATGAGAAAGCATCAGTTCCAGCAGAGCCTACTGCAGAAGAGAAAGAGGTTCTAGAATTGAAGAAGAGAAAGATGTTTGAAGCTCAAGAGCTTAAGCAAAAGAAGATTAATGATGCGAAGGCAGTCAAGGCCAAGTTTGATAGGAAAGTGGCCAAACTCAGGAAAGACAAAGAGAAAGAAGATAGTGCTCAAGTAACTGACAGCACATATGTGGACATGTTGATTCTTCAAGATGAGCTACAAAGATGGTACCCTCTGAAAAAGAAATGGCAGATTCAACACCACATAGTGAGAAAATTTGGCCCCCTCCCTACATATGAAGATGAATTTCTTCAATTCTCTCAGTTCATGAACATTGAAGATCAAGTGCTCTGGACAGAAACAATCAAGACAGCCAAAGAGCTCGGCTGCAGAATCCTAACTCCTGAAGACCCTAAATGGGATGCACCTACTCTGGGATCCGGAAGAATAGACATGATAGAAGTCAAACGGATTCTGGAGAAGATCTACATTGAAGAGAATGTTACAGACTTGCAAGACATGGAAGATGTCCGCACTCGTCTGTACCTTGCCTTCCGCATCTAAACAATTGAAGACCTGATGAAGACTACTTAAGAAGTTCAAAGATACTAACACTTGTAATCTGTAAAACTCCATATATGTTATTCAAGTATTAGTTCTTTTTACTTACATGACAAACTCTCATTGTCTTCATCAGAAACTTCATTTTTAAAAGATTTATAAACTCTTATCTTACTCACTAATAGCATTTATCAAGTATAGTTTTGGCTTCATCAAAAAGGGGGAAATTGTTGGGATATAAATTCACCCTAAGCCCCACTTGATGTTAGAATAGTTTTGATGGCCAAAACACTTAGAGTTTATAAATGTAATAGGGTCAGCTGACTTTGTATAGAACAGCTTAGACAAGTCTTGTGTGATCAGCTGTATAGATCTCAGCTGATCAGCACAGTATTTGCTTACATGCACAACCTCAAGAAGAGAAGAGTAGAAGGCATGAATACTAGAAGATCCTTGAAGACCAGATAAGTAAGGTACTTAGCTGATGGAGTCCACGTTGAAGATGGCCTAAGTCAGCACAAACAATTGCCAGATCACAAGAGTAATTCTCATCTGATATCAGAAGACAGAAAACATAAGGCCAGACGAGTTAGCCAGAAGACTAGAAGTGAAGATCAGAAGACTAGAAGCTCGTCCAGGACTCGGCTGATTCCAAAGTCATCTTGCAATTCAAACGAAGACTTACCATACTTAGAAGATTGACACGATCCCAGAATTGAAGCAATCAAGCGGCTGGAATCAAGGAATCAACCAAACATGGAAAGATTGCCCAACGGCTAGTCAACTCCAACGGCTAGTTGCAGCAATCCTCCCTATAAATACAAGCAGATGAGGAATAACAATACACGGAAATACAACAAGAGAATTCAAAAAGTCCTACCCTTGGGACTATAAAGAACAAGCCCTTGTAATTTTTGGTAAATTAAAGGGATTAAACATCACGTTAGGACGTGAGAGTGGACGTAGGAACGTATATCCGAACTACTATAAATCCGGTGTTATTTACTTACTGCACTTTATTTTATTACTTGTCAATATCTTTACATAGTGCATATTGTGTTTTCAAAATATCTTCAAACAAGGCCATATCTTTCAAACCAGCATTAGCTGAGTATTTCACTAAGTAAACAAATTGGTTATTTAAAAAGAACTCAAGAACGAGTCTAAATAAACAAGCCTACTCACTTCCGCATTAAATCTCTTCATCAGATCACTATAGTCATCTGGACCAGCAGACTTGTAGTCCAGCTGACATAGAGATCAGAAGAGGTTCCCAACTCTTGATTGAAAAAGTTTTAAAGTCTATTCACCCCTCCCCTCTAGACTTTAATCCCATTCACTACTCGTTCGGGGACCAACAAGTGGTATTAGAGTAGTGGTTCTAACGGACTACTGTCTCTAGATTATCAGAAGACTTGAGGGAGTCTTTCTGTAGTCCTCTTGAACAGATCCATCTTTTGAAAAACCTGTTTTAGATAACTCATACAGCATGAGTGCTAACATGCGTAAGTTGCCTAAGTTTTCAGTGGAAGACTACGATTACTGGAAGATAAGGATGAGGAAGAATCTCACCTCAGTTCACTACAAGATGTGGTCAGTGATCACAGAAGGCCCAATCACAATCATGGCGGTCAACACTGCAAATGGTGATCCAGAAATCCCAGTTGGAGAACTTGCCCCCAAGCCCATGAAAGACCTTACTCCAGAAGAAATGAAGCAGTCAAATCTTGACAGCATTGCTCAAGATTACATCATGCAAACTCTCCCTAATGAGTACATTGCAAAAGTACTCGACTGTAAGACAGCTAAAGACATGTGGGATGCATTGGCACTTCTTTGTGAAGGAACGAAGCTGATAAAGAGAGCAAACTATCAACAACTGTCAAGAAGTTTGAACACTTCAAGATGCAACCAGAAGAGTCTATTGATCAGCTGGACAATAGATTTACAAAGATTATCAATGAGATAGAATCTCTAGGAAAGAAATATACTAATAGAGAAAAAAATCTGAAGATCTTGGACTCTCTAACCAAGAAATGGAAACTCAAGAAGACCATCATCAAAGATACTCAAGATATAAAGAAATGGTCTGCTCAAACTCTGTTCCAAAACCTCAAAGCTCATGAATATTATCTTGAAAGAGAAGAAAAATCAGAAAATGATGAGCCAACAACAACCCCATCTACCTCCAAGACTGTAGCTTTCAAGGCAGCAAATACAAAAGCTGCAAGCACCTTTGAATACAGATGACTTTGAAGGATCAGATATGAGCCTAAAAGAGCAAATGGCTCTCATGATCAAGAGATTTGAAAGGATGAACACCTTAAACAGCAAATATAGAAAATTCTACAAGAATTATAAAGATAGAAGAGCTGGATCATCCTCTAGAGAATCAAGAGAAAGAACACCAGAAAGGTATCCTAGGAAGGATATGGAGTCATCTGACAGTCGAGGTTATAGAAGAAGAGATGCCACCCCTCCAAGAAGAAGCACTCCAAATCAGAAACCTGGATCATGCTTCAACTGTCATAAACCAGGACATTATGTCTATGAATGTCTAGACCTAAATCTAGGAGACAAAGAAGAAAGAAAATCAAGAAGAGACAAGAGGAATCCAGACAGACAAGCAATGGTGACTAAAGAAACTGAATATCAAAGTGATGATCTTCCTTCATCACCAGACTGTGAAATCTTCTCAAATGATTCAGATGATTTAGCTATGATGGCCATAGGTGAAAACGAGGTAAACTCCTATACATCAACTTTTCACTTACCTGCTTCTTCACACACAGATGAGGCAAACTCATCTATAGGCGAATTTGAGAACACCTATTACCAATCTTTGAAAGAAGGAAAAGGTGATCTTGAGGGATGCATCATGGTTTACTTTCAAAAGATCAGTGAGGTTGGCCACTGCAGATTCAGCAATCTTGGCCATCACATCCTCAGAAAATTTTGCAGCAGCTTCTTTCACCATTGCAAGCCTCATCTCTTCTGCCCTTCTCTTCTGAAGAGCACTCTTCTTGCCAATGGCTTGCTTGACAACCAGCTTTAGAGCCTTGACATTTTTGTTGTGGTTGTCTAGAAGTTGTTTCTGATCTTTCTTCACCTCCTTGGTGAACTTATCCATGCTCTTCTTGGTTTTTTGAACCTCAGTGGAAATAGTCTGCAATCCTGATTACACTCCACTGATTCTTGCCTCAATAGTGGGCAACACCACTTCTTCAGAGCCAGTGAGCCTCATCTCCACTGCTGCTAGAGTTCTACCTTGCTCACCCAAGGCTTCTGAAGTTTCAGCATGGGCAGATTCCACTTGATGGACCAGAGTGTCCAACTTTGCTGATTGTTCTCCAAGAATGGTTTGAGCCAGACTTGTGTCAACTTGAATAGGAGCATCTGTAAACAATTCATCAGCAAAAATTTGATCAAGTGTTACACCTGCAATGCCAGAAAAGTTAAACTTGTCAGCAAAAATACTCTCATCACCCTCAAATTCTTTTGCATAAGACTCTGATACATCAGCAGTCTTCTTCTCATTTTCAACTTTTTCTTTTCTCCCTTCTTCATTAATAATCTCACACTCAGGGTCAGGCCTCCTTTCATCAAGGGATTCTTGAAGTTCAGATTTGACTTCAAGAATAGTCTGCCCCTCCTCACTTATATCACCCTCATTTTGTGGTACACTCACTATCCTAGTGATGATCACATCTCTCTCCTCCTCAACACCCTCTGATTTTTTGACTATATCATCCTTTTCAACTCCACCACTTAAACCTGCAGCTTCTTCACCCTCAATAGGGTTCAAAGAAGGCAGTTGTTGGGAGATCACAGTGCTTGGTTCTAAAGCCACTAAGTCATCCTGAATGGTTAAGAGCTGGTTAGTGTCCAACTCTGATGACACTAATGAGGTCTTAACCAAACCAGCTTCTAAGTGGGAAGCCTCTGCATCATTAAGCTGTGCCTTGGGTTCAGAAGAACCTTCATTGGCTGATGCATCTTTGGCTGTGTTACCGTCTTTGGTCAACACCTCTGAAGATATAGAGTCCTTCCTATGATAAGTTAAGTAATGGATTGTGGGCTGTTTGGGACCAGTGGGGTTGGGATTTGTGGGGTCATCATTGTTGTCATCATCATTGGAACTACTTTCAGGGTGTTTGATCCCTTTAGCAATTCTATCCTTTTCTTCAGCAATTTTGTCTGCTACCAGCTTTGCAAAGACTTCCTCATTAGTCAGGATTCTTGTCTTTTGAACTCCAGCAAAGTGTAGCAACCGGCTCTCCTCAATCTGCCACCAGGTTGCACCCTTTCTTGAATAACTTGGGCAATCTCCATGATTGTTTTGTCTTTTATTTCAACTAGAGCCCTCAAATCATGGAAATTCCTTTGTAGTCTTGGGAATTCAGCAAGAATTGGATACAAACTATCCACAGTAGCCTTGGCTCCACCTCTGAGCATACCTTCATAGGTATACTCCTCCTCATATCCACTGGATTAGGGACTTTGGGTTATAGGGGAGTTGGCTCTAGGTTCAAAAGGGTTGGCTTCAGGAAGATTGGGTTCAGCAATGGTTTCTTCAGTTGCTTTTGAGAGCAATGGTTCTGAAGGGGCTTTGCTTAAGGGGGTAGGTTCTAACAAGGCAGCTTCTAAGAGTTTGGAGTAATTGAGCATGGATGAGTCAAGGGGTGATAGCAGTCTTGACTCATCAATTGCAATGTCAGCAAGCACATCCATTGGCCCTCTTTGTGCTGCTCCTTTAGGAGAGTATCTTTTGGTTAGGTTCAATGGGGTGATGGGTTGGTTTTCAGGGGTTTTGTGGGTATCAGGAGAGTTGGGCTCTGAGTGATGTTTCTCCTGAAATCTGGATTCAGGAGTGCCTGCATAAGGAGAGTTAGACTTGGACTTAGTCTTTGATTTTGATCTACTCTCAGCTCTACTTTCCCTTAGAGCTAGCTGCAAAGTCTGCTCCTCCTGAAGCTCTTGCATTTTCTCAGAAGGCTTGGCCCTTCTCTTGCTTGCTCTAGAGCTTCCACTACCTTCCTTAGGGACAACTTCCCTAATCCTCTTCTCACCCTTCTTCTTCTTCACCACCATGGGGAACTTCTCCCTTATCTCTTCAGATTCTGAAGGCACTTGAACATCTTCTTCAGCAACTTTGTCCACCTCTACTGAAGCATCAGAATCTTCTTCTGAGAGAATCTTGGACACTTTCTTTATTTTCACTACCCTTGCCTTTGTCCTAGGCTTCATCTTTGGCTTCTTCTCAACCTCCTCTTCAGCAGGTTTGGCCACCTGCTCTTCCTTTGTTCAGATTTCTTGCTAAGCTTTCTGAACATGATTTTCTGGGCTGGAAGGGGTTTTGCAAAAGTCTGCATTTCAGTGTAGTGGGAGAACCTCTCAATCAACAGACTTGCCCTGGTGCAATACTTCAACTTGCCCTCCAACACAACCTGCATGTGTGATTTCACCTTGAACTTGGGTTTTTCTTTCATCATCTCTCCCATGATGAAATCTCTCCAGTTGAACTTGATGCCCTTATCACTGCCATCAATAACAACAGCCATGATTCTTATCCTAGGTGAGCTCACTTGTTCTAAGCTCCCAGTGTTGCTTAGAATACTCTTGGTTACTACTTCAAACAAAGTTAAAAACTCAGGTTTGAGTGAGTTCTTGTGTTGGGTGGAGGAGATAGGACCTGGGGTGATTAGCCAATCTTGAGCAATTTCTTGCTCATGCCCTGTGCCATAAGCATCTGGATTCCTCCCTTCAGAGGGTAATCCATAGGCACCTTCAAGGTCCTCTTCTGTAAATTTGACCATGTGAGATTTCTCCTCTTCATCTCCTTCAGCAATATATGTCAACCTTATTGACAATTCTCCTCCAGTTGCCTTGCCTTTCCAATTGAGAAAGGCAAAGAACTCTGCCATGTATTGCTCTAGACATGAACTGGGCTTGTTCTGCATGAATTTCTGAAGGCCAGCCCTTCTTAGCCATCTTAAGGTGGGAGTGATTTTTGGGGCTTCACTCTCAAAAGAGATTATTGGTTCAAAGATGAGGTTGTTCTTATGGCTAAGATATTGAAAATCAAGGTCTAGATCCTTGTTTGTGAAATCCACTATCATCTCTTGCCTAACTTTGGGTGCTATTGATAGAACAGTGAAAAGCTTGAGAAAGTTCAGAGAAATTAGGGTTTCAAGGAAGATGGAATGCGTGGGGAAGAAATGAAAGTTTGTGGGCTTCTTAAGACTTAGAGTATATTCCAAAAGGGATGTCTGTCATTGAGTACGCAAAGTCTTAAGGCAATTCAAAGGTTGGCAAATGAGGAAATCAATTTTGGATGGCCAGGATTAATTCAGGGGAGTTGGCCAAAAATTGATCCAACGGTTGAAATTGAAATAACAGTTTTGAAAACTGTTTTATCAAAACGTGGGAAATGAAGTTAAGGTTTATCTAGGATGGGGGGTTATCAAGGTAGATTGTGGCTTGAAATGTTTAATGCAAACAAGAATTAAATCTTTGCATTAAATCCATTGAAAGTTGCTTTTTGGGTAGGGGACAAATTAAATCTTTGTAAAGGTGATGGCTTTAAGAGGAATGGGACAACCAACACAATAGACAATGATTACCCAAAATAGGTGCTTATCAGACCAAGATTTGGTTTGATAGCTAAGACAACTTATCTGATCCTACATGGACAAGTGTCCTGAACTTTCATGGACAAGTGTCTTGACCCAATTCTACTAAACTTGGCCATACCCAACTTCTCTGATCAATTGTGGGTCAACTCTTCTGAAGTTCAGTAGACTTTTCTCAAGTCTGCTGAAGATCACTTTTAGTTCCCCCTTGATTGTTGAACTCCATTGGGCTTACTTGTCCATCTTTCCTGGATCAAGAAGTCCCAACTCTGCTGAAAGTTCCAAGAACCTTGTTTCAGCAAGAGGTTTTGTCAATATGTCAGCCTTTTGGTGATCTGTGTGAATTTTCACCAATTTGATGTCCTTCTTCTCCACATGATCACTGATGAAGTGATGCTTGATGTCCACATGCTTGCATCTTGTGTGTAACACTGGATTTTGTAAAATTGCAATTGCACTGTTGTTATCACAGAAGATTGGCACTTCAGTAGAGTTGACATTGTAGTCTCTAAGTTGTTGTCTCAACCAAAGGATTTGAGCACATCAACTTCCAGCTGCAACATACTCAGCTTCAGTAGTGGAAGTGGCCACAGTGCTTTGCTTCTTTGAGAACCAAGAAATGAGCTTGTTTCCCAAAAATTGGCATGTTCCTAAAGTGGACTTTCTGTCAATTCTGCATCCTCCATAATCAGCATCTGAGTAGCCAGTTAGCTCAATATTGTCATCAGCAGGGTACCAAAAGCCTATGTTCTCAGTGCCTTTGAGATACCTCAAGATCCTCTTTGCAGCCTCTAGATGGATTTTCTTAGGATTGGCTTGAAACCTTGCACAAACACCTACTGCAAAGGTGATGTCAGGTCTGCTGGCAGTGAGATAGAGGAGAGATCCAACGATTCCTCTATACTCAGTAGAGTTGGTTGGAACACCACTCTCATCAGGATCCATTTTCTAATTAGTGTTCATAGGTATCCTTACTGGCTTGCTAGTAGCACACCCAAACTTTCTGATCATTTCTCTGGTGTACTTAGCTTGGTTGATGAATATTCCTTCTTTTGATTGCTTGACTTGTAGACCCAAGAAGAAATTCATCATCCCCATCATTGACATCTCATTCTTGCTTTGCATGAGCTTTGAGAACTTTTCACAAAGCTTCTCATTTGGGGATCCAAGTATGATGTCATCAACATATATTTGGACAAGCAAGATGTCATCTCCTTCACAGATTCTGAACAAGGTTCTGTCCACTGTCCCTTTGACAAAACCATGATCCAATAAGAACTGTGATAGGGTATCATACCAAGCTCTTAGAGCTTGCTTGAGTCCATAAAGAGCTTTCTTCAGTCTGTAAACTTGGTTTCCTACTTCAAAACCAGTGGGTTGCTCAACATAGACTTCTTCTTTCAGCACTCCATTCAGAAAGGCACTCTTAACATCCATTTGATAACCTTTGAACCTCTTGTGGGCAGCATAGGCTAGGAATAGCCTTATTGCTTCAAGCCTTGCCATTGGTGCAAAGGTCTCATCATAGTCAATGCCTTTTGATTGGCAATAACCTTTGGCCACCAATCTGGCCTTGTTTCTGACTATCACATCATTCTCATTCTTCTTGTTCTTGAACACCCATTTGGTTCCAATAACACCTTGATGTGAAGGTCTATCCACCAGCTCCCAAACATCATTTCTTGTGAACTAGTTCAGCTCTTCTTGCATTGCTGTAATCCAGTTTGCATCTTGAAGAGCTTCATCAATGTCTTGGGGTTCCTGTTCTGATAAGAAACAACAGAACAAGGCACTTTCACCATGAAACCTTCTAGTTTTGACTCCTACACTTGGATCACCAAGTATCAGATTAGTTGGATGGTCAAATAACCAAGTCCTTCTTTTTCTGATCCCTTAAGTAGAGTTGTCCTCTACTAAGGTTGAGTCACTAGGATCATAAAATTTAGGAAAGTTTAATGCTGGATCTAATTCAGGATCATAATCAGGGGTGTTGTCCTCAATGTCAGGGACATTGGCATTTTCAACATTATTGTTTCCCCCTTGAATATTTAATCCATTAACTACCTCAGCAGGAACTGCTTCTTCATTGGTAGTTGTTACCTGATTATGAACTGTGATAGGATCATTCAGTTCATCATTTTCTTCAGTGAGATTGCCTTCATGAGTGTTGTCCAGTCTGGTGAATTCAGGAGGGTTGACCTGGACAACTTCAGTGAACAAAGTATCTTTCTCTTTTAAGCTTAATCTGGTTGTTCTTTGTGTGATGTCATCTACATTCAGGAGTTTATCCTTGTTCTCAAAAATAGCTTCATCAAACACAACATGATGTGTTTCTTCCACAAGAAGGGATTTACAATTGTAGACTCTGAAAGCTCTACTGATTTGAGAATATCCAAGAAATATTCCCTCATCACCTTTGCTATCAAAAGCTTTCAATTGTTCTTTCCCATTGTTGTGAATGAAACACTTACAACCAAATATATGAAAATGAGATACTTTAGGCAATCTTCCTTTCCAGAGTTCATAAGGGGTTTTTCCTTGACCCTTATTAATCAAAAATCTATTCTGAGTATAGCATGCATTGTTTATAGCTTCAGCCCAAAATCTCTTAGGTAGTTTTGAATCAACAATTAAAGTTCTAGCAGCCTCCTTAAGAGTTCTATTTCTTCTTTCAGCTACCCCATTCTGCTGAGGGGTTCTAGCTGCTGAAGTTTCATGGGCTATTCCATTTTCAGTGCAATACTCATTGATGTATGAATTAATGAACTCAGTGCCTTTATCAGATCTTATCTTGATTATATTAAAGCTCTTTTCATTTGACAGTCTCTTCATTAGTTCAGGGAGTTTGACTTGTGTTTCCTTCTTATTAAGGAGAAATACTACCCATGTGAACCTAGAGAAGTCATCAACTACAACTAATGTGTATTTTCTACCATTTATACTTGCAGGGGTAATTGGTCCAAATAAGTCCATGTGTAAAAGTTCAAGTACCCTTTCAGTAGAGATGACTGGTTTGCCTTTAAATGAAGCTTTGATCTGTTTTCCTTCTTGACATGGTTTGCAAACATGTTCTTTAATGAAAACTTCATTAGGCAGTCCTTTAAGTAATGCATTTCTAGCCAGTTTGTTCATGGATTTAAAGTTCAGATGGTTTAGCCTTGTATGCCATAACCAACTTTGTTCATTAGAGCTTTTGGCAATGAAGCATGCAGCATCAGTAGACTTATCCCAGTCAGCAAAATACACATTTCCTTTCCTAGTTCCAGTCAGTAGAGTTTGTTGAGTTTTATCTTTTATTAGGCATTTTCCACTTGTGAACTCAACATTATATCCTTTATCACAGAACTGACTTATGCTTAGGAGATTATACTCGAGACCAGCCACATAAGACACATTGGATACATTGACATTACCAATTATCAAGGTACCATAACCTTTTGTAGTTGCTTGTGAGCTGTCTCCAAATGTGACATTAAGGCCTTCTTGTTCAGTAAATTCAGTGAGGAGGTCTTTGTTTCCAGTCATGTGCCTTGAACATCCACTGTCCAAGTACCAAGCTATCTTTTTGCTCATACTCCTCATGTTCTTGTGGCCCTTAGGTACCTGCAATGATCAAGTTTTAGGTACCCTTTGAATTTTGGGTCCTGAGAGGTTAGCTGTACCTTTAGGTACCCAAAGTTGCCTAATTACACTGATTGATTCAAGGTGGCTAAGTTGTTTTCCTCTAGCATCAACATACATAGTATTTCCCTTAAATGCCTTTGGGAAAGAGTGTGTGAAAGTGTTGACTCTGTAAGTATCAGGAGAGTTGTCATTTCTCCTGAACTTATGAGTTCTTTGTGCTACTTGAGGGAATCTTTGAGGATGGGCATATAGATGACCATTACCCTTTGGCATGAAGGGTTTTGGTTGTCTCATTTTATTGTACCCTTGAGGAGAGTTGACCATAGGTCTGTTCAGCTGAGATTTCCTCAGGAGAGTTGGCCTAGGCTGAACATACCTTGGATAACTCCTCTGAATATTGTTCAGATGAGTTTCCCTTCCATTGGGTCTACTCTGTTGAACAACATTCCTCTTATATTCAGGGACTTTGGCCATTTCCTTAGGTATGGGCCTTTTTCCCTGAAATACTTGAGTGGGCACTTCTTGCATTCTGCCCTTTCCTTTGTTCAGTGGCTGAATTAATTCATTTTCAGCTTGTTGTGCCACTGACTTAACAAAGACTCTCTTAGTGTTACTTATTGAAGCAACACTAAGACAAGGTGAAGATTCGAATGGATCAAATCCTAATCCACTCTTTTGAGCCATAGGTCTTTGGAAGCTTTGAATTTCCTCTATTGCTCTAGAGGATTTATTCATTGCATACATCTTAATTTCCAGGCTCTCTTCACCTGATTTAAGAATATCATATTCATGTGAGAGGTTTTCAAATTTAGCTTGAAGAATTTTGAGCTCAAAGTCTTTTCTCTTTTGAATAAGCAGTTGCTCATCAATCTGCTTTTGTTGGTCAACTATCCTGAGAGAAGCTTCATCAAGTTCTCTCAAGACTTGTTGATACAACTCAGTAAACTTGACATCAACTACTGATTCAAAAGGTTTTGCAAGTTCAATAGATAGCCTTTCATTTTCTCTCACACAATTATCATGATATTCTTGCAACTTAGTGAAATCTTCCATCAACTTTCCAAAAGAAAGTTTTAGGTTGACATCACTAGTATTTTGTGATAGAAATGATGGTGAGCTAGAAGTAGAAGATACCTCATCATCTTCTATGGCCATGTTACATACATCATCATCATCACTGTTTGAGAACAGTCCATCATCAGAGGAGTTGAAGCTTTCAGCACTTTCAGACTCATCACCAGCCATCATGGCTTTTCTGTTGGTGAACTTCTTGTCTCTTTTAGCTTGCCTCTCCTTTCTTTCTTTTGAGCTGAGTTCAGGGCAGTCATATTGAAAGTGCCCCTTCTTTTTGCAGTTGTAGCACAGGTCTTCATCATCATCTTTCTTTGATTCATCTCTTCTTCTAGATGATGAAGGTTCATCTCTGCTGGACTTTCTCCTATCAGAGTACTTGTCCTCTGATCGTCTTTATTCAGGCCTTTTGTCCTCAGCCTTGGCTTCAGGAGAGTTGTACCTTCTCCTGACCTTGTTGTCTTGGTAGAATTTCTTGTATCTACCAAACCTTGAATTAAGCTTGTCAAACCTCCTAGCCATGAGGGCTAGTTCTTCCTTCATTTCAGCCTTGGAGACTGACTTTGATGATCTAGGAGTGGATTGTATGTCTGGTTCAACAACTTTTGCTTTGAATGCCACTCCTTTAGTTGGTAAGGAAGGTTGCTCAATTAGCTTTCTTCTGTTGAGGTCAAACTCATAAGCTTTGAGTTCAGAGAAGACTTGTTGCATGGGCATGGTGGAGAGATCCTTTGTATTTTGCATCATCACAGAGTATACATCCCACTTTTGAGTGAGGCTCCTTAGAATCTTGAGTGCAGTTTCTCTCTTGGAGTACACCTTGCCCAGTGAGTTGATTTCATTCATAATATCAGTGAATCTACAAGCAAATTTATCAATGGACTCATCTGACTCCATTGTGAATTGTTCAAACTTCTGCACAGCCACTTGGAGCTTATTCTCCTTTATCTTTTCAGTACCCTCACACATTTCAGCAAGAGTATCCCATATTTCTTTGGCTGTTGTGCAGTGGTAGACTCTCCCCATTGTTGCATCTGGAATTGTTTGATAGAGAGTGTTCATTGCAAAGTAGTTGATATTATGTCTCCTTCTCTCATCAGTGGTGAGATCATCTTCATCCTTGGGGATCTCATCCCTTGTATCAGCTCTTTGAGCATCAGTGATTCTGTGGTTGATTTGTGTGAACATAAATGGACCCCTAGTGATGATTCTGAGCATCTCAGTGTGGAGACATGAAAGATGAGCTCTCATTCTGATTTTCCAGAAATCATAGTTCTCAATTGAGGACATGTGCAGCTTGTGATGAGATATATGATTGATTGGACATGGGGCCATGTTGTTTATTGTCTGCACAACATCATGAGGAACAACATTATTGTTCTGGTTCTGGTTCTCATTTTGGTTCTGGTTTTATTCTGATGCTGGTTCTGGTTATTGTTGCCCCTTGCCATATCTCAAATAAAAGGTTAGACAGTAAATGTTCAAGATTTCAGAAAGACCAGTTCAGTGACCACACTAAAATATGTTTTTGAAAATCAATATGGATTTTCAGAAGCAGTGGTCTTTGAACCCCTGCTCTGATACCACTTGTTGGTCCTGAAAGGAGTATATAACAAGTGTATGGGGGGGGGGGAATACACTTGTATGCAAATCTTTTTCAAACTTGAGTACGCTGGCTTCAGCAAGGTTGTCCTGCACAACTCTTCTGATATGATTAACTCTTAGAAGATAACCAAACTACTAAGTACTATTGAGTACTTAGTTGAGTAACTATCTAATTGAGTTATATGTGCGGAATAGTGGTTGGCCCTTTAGTTTAAACTCCTTTTAATTACTGAAATCTTCTTAACACTTAAACTGTTTTTCGGGGACTTGTCCCAATACAATTTTGCACAGTCTAGAGTATATGTCTTTGAAAGGTCAATTTGTGTGCAGTGTATGAATGTGTTGTTTGAATGAAGTACTTTGAAAGTAAATCAACACAAGAATTATAGTGGTTCAGAGACTCAAACTCCTACATCCACTTTCCCTGATTGAACAGGATAATTCCTTATCTCTTAGAATTACTTGTTTTATAGTGCCAAGGTGCACTTGATCAACCACACCACTCCTTGGTGCCTTGATCCCTAGGATATTAGAGTCCTAGTACTCTCTTCTCAACTCAGAACTCACTGTTCTTCTCTCAACAGTGAGTTCTTTACACTTCTACTACAACAACCTTCTATCTCTCTTTTGGAAAGGTATAAGGGTTTGTTGGGTTATATTCCAATACCCAATAATAGTCCCCCAACAATGTGGTCCCCAATTCTTGTGGTCCCCAACTCCTTTGTGGGAAATTATTATGGGACCACATTCCCTATCTCCTTTGTGGGGAATTATTGGCACTTGTGGGTTATGGACCGTCACGCTAGGGATCCTTTGAGACTCCCGAGAATCTTTTGAGATGCCCTAGGAGTCTCGAAAGATCCCTAGGGCATCTCAAAAGATTCCCGGGAGTCTCAAAGGGTCCCTAGCGTGACGGTCCATAACCCACAAGTGCCAATAATTCCCCACAAAGGAGATGGGGAATGTGGTCCCATAATAATTTCCCACAAAGGAGTTGGGGACCACAAGAATTGGGGACCACATTATTGGGGGACTATTATTGGGTATTGGAATATAACCCAACAGATGGTATCAGAGCCAAGGTTTTGGGCTCTGTAATTTAAATTAGAATTTAAATCTATTTACATTAAATTGATATTTGGATGTAGAATTGTTAGATCTTTTTTGCAGGTATCCAATTATCATGGTTTTAATGTATGTTTTAATTTATGTTGTTTGAATGTGGTTTTTAATCTGATTCGGTCAGATTTGGTTTTCCCGTGAGAAAATCCACGGGTAGATTAGATTATTTAATTTGTAATAAACAAGTCTAGATGTTAGATTTATTTTTTGTAAATAAATTGAAACGGGTCAAAGACGAAGACCGTTAGACGGATTAAAGAATCGGAGGCGCACCCGGACGACCAAGCCACATGGGTCAATTGTAGGCGTGGCGTGATTTTTTTGTTGCGGTCGTGGGTGTACGAATTCTCGTTCCTTCAAAACGAGAAAATTAAACCATGATAATTGGACGTGTTTGCCTAATTTGTGTTTAATTTTTGTTTTGTTATTATGCTATGATTATTTGTTAATTTTGCATGAGAATTCGTGAAAAACCTCTAGTTTAAAAAAAAAATTACTAAGTATTTTTTTTTATTAATTAAATTTATTTAAGATAATAAATTGATTAAATGGCCTCCATAATTTACTTCTCTGTGAAGTCTTTTGGCTACGCATTGGCAAGCGCCTCTCTCCCTATCGGATAGGCCAAAAGATAAGTTCACATGAATAAATTCCTTTAAGGATGATTGTGGATTATTACTAGTGGCGGTATGACCCTCCCATCAAGTGGCTTATTCAAAACGAAATAATAGTCCTGTATTTAATTATGGTTATTACTTAGGTATAAAATTGATATATTAACTCCCCATCGGAGTCCCTGTCAATTTTATATGGCCAGGTTGAAGCCAACTATTAATTTTGAATTAAAGGTTTGTAACTGCTTTGTTTGTAACCTGCTTAAATGTATTTGAGTAAACGTTCACACTCATCGTGACTTACTTAAATTGGTTTTAAGATGTTGGCTGATGCATGTTTATATCGTTTTTTGAGGTTTTTGATATAGTACATGTGATCAAATTATGTGATAATTTTTGTGTTAATAGGATATTAATACAAATTGTATATTTTATTCTCAGTTCAGCATGTCGTCTCCTTTTAACCCACTGTTTAGTATACTTAAAGAAAATAAATTGGAAGGAGAGAATTATGTGGATTGGAAAAGATATTTATTTATAGTCTTGACTGCACAACAGCATAAGTGGGTACTTGATGAACCTAAACCCCCTACCCCTACGGATGAGACGAACCAAGAAGATAAGGAATATCATAAGGAATGGATGAGATCCGATGAAATGGCTAGGTGTACCATCTTGGCTTCAATGTCAGATGTGTTGCAACACCAACACCAGAACATGGAATCCGCTTCAGCTATTATGATGAACCTTAAGGAACTTTTTGCTCATCAGAATCGTACGGCTAGACAAATGACCATACGAGATATGTTATCACAGAAAATGGTCGAGGGAACGCCCGTGAGGGATCACGTTCTTAAGATGATGGGTTTCCTTAACAAACTTGAGATTCTTGGTGCTGAATTCGATGCGGAAACGCAGATCGATTTCGTACTCCATTCTCTACCGAAAAGTTTTGAGCAGTTCCAACTGAACTATACGATGAATAATCAAGAGTATACGTTGGCTCAGCTCTTGCAAGCTTTGGTTTCGGCTGAGATGTTAATGGGACCAAGGAACGAGCATACGGCTATGTTGGCAAACGGTCCATCTTCTAATTCTGCACCGAAAGGTGGAAAGAAGAAGAAGAAGGCAAATGGCCGATAACAAGCTAATAACAAGGAAAAGATACCAATTGAGGGAGGCGTCAAGAAAAAGACCATTAAGGGAAAGTGCTTTAGTTGCAGTCTGAAAGGACATTGGAAGTCAGCCTGTACCAAGCCTAAGAAGGCTGGTAAGCAAGGTAATTCTCACGCACTAGTAATTGAAACTTGTTTAGCGGTGTATTCTTCCCATTCGTGGGTGGTGGATACGGGAGTCACTGATCATATTTGTTTCGATTTTCAGGGGTTCAAGCTAACCCGACAACTTAGTGGGAGTGAGATCATCATCACCATGGGCAATGCTACGAAAGTGGCGGCTGTTGCAGTGGGAGATGTGCAACTATCTTTTAGTGATAGAATTTTAGTTTTAAAAGACGTTCTTTATGTTCCGAGTTTTAGAAAGAATTTGATTTCAGTTTCTAAACTAATTTTGGATGGATATTCAGTTTCTTTTAATAAGAATGTCGTTATTTGTCTTAATGACGAGATTATCTGTTCGGGAGCATTGGTGAATAATCTTTATACTATTAATTGTGCACATTCCACACAAAATGAATCGCATAACACATCGTCTATTTCTAAGAAAAGAAAGCATTCTTCAGACATGAACGAAACACTTTTGTGGCATCTTAGACTTGGTCATATTAATCTAAGAAGGATTCAAAGGTTGGTGAACGACGACTCGTTGAAATTACTCCAGGTTGAGCCGTTTCCAACATGTGAATCATGTTTAGAGGGTAAAATGACCAAAAGAGCCTTTGGGGCAAAGGGGAATAGAGCTAGTGAAGTGTTAGAACTCGTTCATACTGATGTATGTGGGCCAATGTCAATTCAAGTAAAAGGAGGTTTTGAGTATTTCGTTACTTTTATCGATGATTACTCAAGATATGGATACATCTATCTAATGCGGCATAAGTCTGAGACCTTTGATAAATTCAAAGAGTTTAAGGCTGAAGCAGAAAAGCATAGGGAAAAGAGTATCAAGTTTCTGCGATCAGATCGTGGAGGCGAATACCTCAGCAATGAATTTTTGGGCTACTTATCAGGCGAAGGGATTGTATCCCAATTAACTGCACCCGGAACCCCTCAACAAAATGGGGTTGCAGAGCGAAGAAATCGAACTCTTTTAGAGATGGTCAGATCTATGATGAGTTATTCAGATTTACCTAAGTCGTTTTGGGGTCATGCCTTGGAAACAGCGACTTACATCCTGAATTTGGTACCTTCCAAATCAGTTCCTAAAACCCCTACAGAATTGTGGATCGGGCGAAAGCCTAGTCTAAGACACATAAGGATTTGGGGGTGTCCTGCATACGTGTTGGACAAGGAAGCTGGAAAGTTAGACCCTCGTTCAGAATTAAGGCTGTTTGTAGGATATCCTAGAGGAACGGAAGGGGGTTTATTCTATAGTTCAAAGGATCAGCGAATTGTGATAAGCACACATTCTAGATTCTTGGAAGAAAACTATATAAGTAATAGAAAGCCCAAGAGTGAGATTACCTTAAATGAATTAAGAGGGCCAACTCATATACCAAGTGTACAAGTAGATATACCAAGCGATACACAAACACAATCGGAACCTCATCGTAGTGGGAGGGTTGTGAGACAAGCTGAGCGATTCATTTTCGTGGGAGAGTCTTCGGACTTGGTCCCCGGAGAGGATGAATCTGACCCCTGGACATACGATGAGGCACTCCAAGACAAGGATGCAGATTCTTGGCAAACTGCAATGGAAGCAGAAATGGGGTCTATGGATCATAACAAAGTGTGGGAGCTTGTGGAACCACCCAAAGGTGTAAAGCCTATTGGATGCAAGTGGGTCTACAAGAGAAAAAGAGGATCAGATGGGAAGGTTGAAACCTTCAAAGCTAGACTAGTGGCAAAAGGATATACTCAGAAAGAGGGAATCGATTATGAGGAGACCTTTTCGCCTGTAGCTATGCTTAAGTCTATCCGTATTCTCTTGTCGATTGCAGCTCACCTAGACTTTGAGATCTGGCAAATGGATGTCAAGACAGCTTTCCTAAATGGAAGTCTTGAACAAGAAATCTACATGCGCCAACCCGAAGGCTTCATTGAAAAAGGCCAAGAGAATCTTGTATGCAAGCTTAAAAGGTCAATATATGGACTTAAGAAAGCATCGCGAGCTTGGAATCAATGTTTTGATCAGGTGATACAATCCTATGGATTTGATCAAAATGAGTTTGAGAGTTGTGTCTATAAGAAGTGTATCGGAACTGCCTTGGTATTCTTAGTATTATACGTAGACGACATTCTGCTTATTGGAAACAATAAAAAGGTGTTGACAGACGTGACGGTATGGTTGTCAAAACAGTTTGATATGAAGGATTTAGGAGAAGCTGGTCACATCCTTGGGATTAAGATTACTCGAGATCGCCAGAAAATGATGATATGCTTATCCCAAACCTCATACATAGACACTGTTTTGAAACGAATCAGCATGCAAAATTCCAAGAAAGGATTTATTCCTTTCAGACATGGAATTCATCTATCTAAAGAGATGTGTCCTAAGACACAAAAGGAGATGGATGAGATGAGAAACATTCCATATGCGTCGGTAGTTGGAAGCCTCATGTATGCAATGCTGTGCACGAGACCAGATATTTGCTTTGCTGTAGGCATGGTAGCAAGATATCAAAGTAACCCAGGAAAAGAACATTGGACTGCAGTTAAAAACATTCTTAAGTATCTAAAAAGAACTCGAGATAGAATGTTGGTTTATCAGTCAGACAGTCTATTGACAAAGTGGGATAGCTCAAGTGGTTAGAGCACCACTACCTAGGCCTTAGATCCTGGGTTCGAGTCATGGGTAGGGGAAAAGGGATGGGTATTTAATGTAATTCAAAAAAAAAAAAAAAAGTCAGACAGTCTATTCCTTGTGGATTATACGGACTCAGATTTCCAATCAGGCATGGATTCTAGAAAATCTACCTCGGGTAGTGTGTTTTGTTTGGGGGGTGGAGCCATGACATGGAGAAGTGTGAAGCAGAAATGCATCGCTGATTCTACCATGGAAGCCAAATATGTAGCTGCTTGTGAAGCAGGGAAAGAAGCGGTTTGGCTTAAGAACTTCTTAGTGGACTTGGATGTGATTCCGAATTTGCCCAGCACTATCACTATTTATTGCGATAATGCTGGAGCAGTTGCAAATTCAAGGGAACCAAGAGCTCACAAGGCAAGCAAACACATTGAAAGGAAATACCATCTTATACGAGAAATCGTTAAGAGAGGAGATATAGTGGTGGCAAAGATTGCATCGGAAGACAACCTAGCTGATCCCTTCACAAAGGGTCTGGCTCAGAGTACATTCGAGAGACATGTGGAAGGAATGGGGGTCAAGTGCGTTGCCAAGCTGCTTTGAGTATAAGTGGGAGAATTTATTAGGACATGTAGAACATGGACGTGCTGTAGTATACTTAAAAGCAGACTTTGAGTATAAGTGGGAGATTGTTAGGGTTATACTGGCAAGTATGCTTTTAGTGCTACTTATGTATACAAACTGATTTTTGCACTTATTAATGAGAATAAATTTTTGTCACTAGTTGCTTTAAATATAATGAATGATAATTATTTATTGCATAAACGTTCAGATGTACTTTACATTGTAGACAATGTGGTGTGTAGAAGATCACAGAAGATCACATTGTCAGTTCCTTGTATATAAGTACAATTGATTCACAACTTAGATGGAATTGAACAATCCATTGGTAGAAGTTGAGGTGTAAGGCTCAGATTGGTTTGTCTTGACCAAGAGATTACACTAGTGCATTATGATGTGCTGAATAGGACCTACAAAGAGGTAATTCTTCTAGACTGGCTTAAGGAATGAAGAATTAAACCTCAGTGGTTGTTGATTTCTTAATCTCTGTCACTTAAATGGAATTGTCTGTAGTTAAGAAGTATTGCTTTGATTTATTATGGGTAAAGAATCAATGTGATTCAATACTTTATATTTTGGGCAATATTATTAATTATAGGACAGATTGCCAAAATTAATACAGAGAATCGTGTCTTGGAGTGTCAAGTTGATTATGTCCCCTTGGTGGGCTCAGAAGGTTTATCATGTCAAATCTGATCAGTGGAATTTATTTCCGGTATGATAATAATGTTGAGTTGTCCTTACTCCGAGGAATAAAAGATATTAATTAATTAAAGCATTCAGTAGCTTAAATTAATTGATGGACATTGAATCTTAAACACGGGAAATAATAACCGGGAGCCATATTTCGTAATATGGGTTAGGATGGATAGTGCAATATTAATTCTATAGTGGAATTAATTAATATTAATGGGCTGGAAAAATATTGTGGCTCAATATTGATTTCTGGGCCATTGGGAGGTCCAATCTTAATTCTCCTAAAGGCCCCTCAAGTAGCCCAATAAAAGTCCATTTAACTAAGGTAATTAAAATTATAAGAATTAATCTTGTTGCAAGAAAGAGAGGAAAATAGCGCTTATTTTGGGGAGAGAATATTATGGAGAAAGATATGAAAATAATATAATATCTCTTGGAGAATAAAATATTTCTAGATCTCCAATATTTTCTAATAAATAAATTAACTATTCTCTCTCTTATAAATAGAGAAAAAACCGTCACTCTTGTTTTAAGAGTTAGAAAAATCGGTCTTCTCCAAAAAAAAAATATATATATATACAGAAAAGAGAGATCTGTAATTTTCGAAATTACAGTGTGTGCAACAAGAGAAAATTAATTCTTCCTTGAGAGTTAATAGTTCGTGAGATCTCCCACCGGATCAACGGGCTAGGACTTAGGGAATACTTGAGAAGGCAATTGGGTTGAAGTTGTTATTCTTCTCGACGGTATCTCTCCGATTCAAAGGTAAACACGTAATCCCTTAGTTCCGCATGTTTAGGGATTTAATTATTTACCGTACATTCATTACATGAATTAATTGATTTAATTTGTTTAAATTATGAAATTAGATTTATGATAATTCATATTTAAATTACGTCTCAAATAGATCCTGGTAATTTTAAAGGTGTCTCAAAGGATTCCCGGGAGTCTCGAAAGATCCCTAGGGCATCTCAAAAGATTTCCGGGAGTCTCAAAGGATCCCTAGCGTGACGGTCCATAACCCACAAGTGCCAATAATTCCCCACAAAGGAGATGGGGAATGTGGTCCCATAATAATTTCCCACAAAGGAGTTGGGGACCACAAGAATTGGGGACCACATTGTTGGGGGACTATTATTGGGTATTGGAATATAACCCAACAGGGTTGATGTTGGTTCCAACTAGTTTGAGATATCCTTTACAATGAGCTCAGTGTAAAAGGATAGGATATCTCTCTAAGCTTTGATTGATGTACAATAAGGTTCAGCTTAGATGAAGTGTTTCTGGAAACTAAGAATGTTCTATGAAAGCTTGAAGGCTTTGAGTTTCCTTTGTATCTCAGAATTGTTGGTTCAGTTGGATGTTGGACAATTCAAATGGTTTCCAAACTTCATGTATTTATAGAACAATTTGAGGATTTGTCCGGTGGAGAGACAGCCTCAAAAAGCCTATATTTGTCTTCCTTGAACTTTGCAACTGGAAGACAGATTCTTGAAAGTAACATGTCCTTCATTTGGGAAGAAAACGGTTGTTAGCACTTTGTCTTGACTTTGAAGCACTCTTCCCAATGTCTGACTTCAAGATTAACTTGATCAAACATGGACATCACTTCTGATCATTGGTCCTATGATAAGGACACCTTTCCTTATCATCTGGACAACACTGCTTATCAATATCAGCATACTTGGCTTATCAGCAGTGTTAGTTTTGCTTTTCAGATGACTTGGCTCTTTCTCTTTCAATTCATGTCTCTTGATGGTCTTTGAGCATTCATGCTTTCATTTCAGTAGCTTTGACCATATCAGCATAGTTGGGCTTGTCTTTGAAACTGTTCTGGTTCAAGTGTGCTGAGACATCTCTGCTGGTAAACTCTTCTGAACTTTAATATATACATCAGTAGACTTGGTCTTGATGATGCATTCTATTAAGTTGATCTTCAGAGAGGTTGTCTACTACTGAGCTGACTTGATCAGCACAGTTGTCCATTTAGGTACTTCAGCAGATTTGAGATCACTTTGATTCTGAGCCTTGAGGGGACTTGATTCTTGTAATCTTCTAAGCATGTGTTCCCCCTCAACTTGTGCATCTATATGTACTAAGAGCTTCCTAACATTCCAGCTGCTCAACTAGCCTTTAACTACATGTTCCAACATTCCTTAAACATGTTCATATCATATTGACTTATCTATTTGGCATGTCTTAAGGGGTTTGGGTATCTTAATCAAAATTCTCATTTTATTCCCAACAGTAGTAGCATCTAGGTTGCATGAAACGAGTGTCTCGTATTCATGGCCTAGTTTATTCTATTGTTTTAATTCTTGAATGCGTTTCTCGAGTTGAACCTTAGATACATGTTTTAGGGTTATTCGTAGGTATGGATTAATTGGGGGTAATACTTGTTGATTAATTAAACGTAAGAAACAATTTGAGTTAGTTTGATTGTACCACTGGCTTAGGGATAAGATTTGAGATTAAATTGAATTAATCAAGGGGAAGCTATCCGAGGGCTAGATCATTCACATTATTTGAGTCTCGTTGATTTTATATTTGCACTTTTTTATTATTTTCTTACTTCTTAGTAGTTATTAGTTAATCAATCCAAAATCCCCCCCTTTTTTTACTGCTTTGATAATAGAAATTTATTCATTTGAGTTTCACAATTCCCTTTGGATCGACCCTTACTTGCCCTACTATATTAGTGGGTAGTTAAGTAATTATTTTTGGGTGCAGGCGATAGCACATCAGACATGCGAGTGTCGGAGAAACCAATAAATTGGGGACCAAGCCCATTAAAGAACCAATGGCTTTTATCGACAGCATCAACAAGACGAACGATGGAAGCCAACTGATCACAAAGAAGTCGAAACTTCTTACCGTATTCGTCAACGGAAGAAGATCTGCGACGAAGATTAAACAACTCGCTGCACAGTTGATTGAGGCGAGAGGCAGAGGAATAACTGAAGGCTTCCTCGATGGCCAACCAGACGGAGCGAGAAGTGGTGAGGCCGATGACTTCGGCAATAGTCTCCTCATAGAGAGAGGAAATGATCAGACTCAAAATTTTCTGATCCAGCGCAAACCAGGCAATATAATCCGGGTTTGGAATGTCCTTGTCATCGGACTTGACGGTTTTGTGTGGAGCTGGGTAGGAACCGTCTACATGAGAGAATAGATCGTGACTGGTGAGAACAGGGACGATCTGATTACGCCAAACAAGATAATTTGACGCTGAAAGCTTGACGGTAAACATATGGACAAGAGTGTTGAGAGGGAGAGCGGTGGAGGAGGAGGAGGATTCCGCCATGGTGCCGAAAAGAGAAAGAAACCGACGGTGGAAGGAGAGAAAATTTCAGTGTGGGGCTATGAGAGAGACGGCTAGGGTTTATGTGAGTTTGACTGATACCATGTGAGAATAAGTATGAGATCACCGTTAATGAGGTGATTGGGAAAATCCAATATATATAGTCAAGGTACAAGAGATTTACAAGGAAATAATAACAAACAAATAAAATGAAATATTTACAAGATACAGTAAACACTAATATAATTATTTATTTTCTATTAGATATAAAACACATTTTATAATTAATTGTGCATGTAGAACTCAAAATATTATGCATGGGAAGAATTCTATAGAGACTCAATATTTGGGTTGTGTCTCAATTTATTAGTTGTTTGGTTAGAGATTAACTTTTTTTACTATACTGACTAATATAATGAGGTAGAGTTGTATAATTTTGTCCCGAGATTCTTTGAAATATAATTGAATGATAAAAAATTGTACGAGACTCCAAACCAACATAATTTATTTTAAGAGAGTATGACTCAAATACATCTCTCTCTAGTCACCAATAAATGTATACGCTATATATTTATACAGAGAACGAGATGAATGGCTATGGTGAGGGTTTGGGCTACAGCGACAGAGGTGCAGGACGCGGATCTGAAAACGCGTAGGCGGCGTAGCCGCCATATGTTGTAGAATGGGTGTGTTGAAGTATAGATTTAAGAAGAAGAAGAAGGAATTAACCGCTCATATGGAACTCTGTTTTTATTCTAATTCAACATACTCAGTCAATGAGGAAAATACAAGATGCCTTTATTTATAGGCTAAGCTGCTGTTATTGCTAATTAACCGTAACTAAGCCAAAATACAAAAGATATCCAATACTTCTTCAGCCCCCCCTCAAGGTGAAGATTGGTAAATATCATCCATCTTCAACTTGGACCGTAACAAAGTAAACTATGCTCTAGTGAGAGGCTTAGTGAAGATGTTAGCCAATTGAAGTCGCGAAGAAACATAGCAGGGAAGCACAAAACTAAGCTTATATTGATCACGAATCAAATGACAATCAATCTCGAGGTGTTTCGTCCGTTCATGAAAAACGGGGTTGGCGGTAATGTGAAGAGCTGCCTTATTGTCTCACCATAAGGGAATCGGCAAAGGGATGGAAACGCGGAAGTCGGATGAGATGTATTGGAGCCATTTCAACTCACAAATAATAGATCCCAATGCTCTATATTCTGCCTCGGCAGAAGAACGGGAGACTGTTGACTGCTTCTTGCTCTTCCCTGAGATCAAACAGTCACCCAAGAACACACAATAGCCTGTGATTGATTTTCTAGTATCCTTGCAAGTAGCCCAATCAGCATCCCAATGAAGGAGAGTAGTGCAAGCCCAATGAAGGAGTCCCTTTGAGATAACGAAGGACATGTAAAGCCGCATCCCAATGAGTAGAACAAGGAGAGTTAACAAACTGACTAACTGTTGTGTAGCATAAGTCACATCCGAACGTGTGAGATTCAAATATAAAAGACGGCCTATAAGACGTCTATACTTCTCAGGATCGGGCAAAGAAACCCCATCATCAACTCGGAGATGTAAACCATTCGGTAGGGGTGTAGGTGTAGGCTTGCACCTCTGTAAACCAACACCCTGCAAAAGGTCAAGAACATACTTTCTTTGGCATAAATGAGTCCCAGAAACAGTTCTAATGATTTCCATGCCAAGAAAATATTTGGCTAAACCAAGATTCTTTATGGTGAATTGAAGATCCAGATATGTTGTCAATCGAGTAATCAAATCTGGATTTGAGTTTGTAATAAGCACATCATCAACATAAACCAACATAGCAAGAAACCCCTCGGATGTGAGCATAGTAAACAAGCAATGATCAAAAGATGATTGGGAAAGACCAAATGCAGAAAGTTTAGAACATAACTCGGAATTCCACTCTCGAGAAGCTTGTTTGAGCCCATATAAACTTCTAGAGAGCTTGCAAACTTGATTATCTCCTGCCTTTAAGTAACCTTAGGGTATATCCATATAAATTTCATCAGTCAAATGCCCGTGTAAGAAAGCGTTATTAACATCAATTTATGTATCTCCCACTTTTTGATGGTTGCAAGAGCAAGAAAATACCGCATCGTGACCATTTTGACCACAAGAGAGAAGCTATCTAAATAATCCACACCATAAAACTGATTGTAGCCTTTAAATACTAATCGAGCCTTTAAACGTTCAACGGTACCATCTGCTTTTCTCTTCACCTTGTATACCCATTTACACCCTATTGCCTTTTTTTCCAAGAGATTAAGTTGTGAGCTCCCTGTTGGTCCCAAAATCAGAGGTATGCATCAGACGAGTTTCTTGAAGATCAGATGACTTGTTAACATCTGATATATAAGTTCAGGTGTATAAAATAAAATTAGCTCTCTATACAGATGACTTGGTCAGCTGACTAATCTAGGAGTCTAGAACTAGAATGCCTGCTGATTACATCAGCTAATAGAGAAGCATGTGCGGAATTTGTAGTGTGCCAATTTATAAAGATTATACTCGACTATATACTCATGAAAATTAAAAACTTTTATTTCATGCATAAACATATTTTATGATATCAGAAGACTTGGTGTCTTCTGATTATGAACATTCAAATAACAAAACAGATCAGCATATCAGCAGACTTGGTGTCTGCTGATATAAGATATTTTCCTTTTAAACACTTATTCTAATGTAAACATGCATGCTAAAGCTGTAAATAACACATAGATTTATAGTGGTTCGGATCTCAATATCCTACATCCACTCTCACAGCCTCAACTATGAAATTCACTATCTTGATGCTTTATAGTCCCAAGAGAAGACTTTCTTTCTTGATACTTTTACGTCTCAAGAGAAGACGTTTGATCAAGATCCTCAACTACCTTCTGAGGATACAGATCTACTTGTTGAGGAGGGAACAAGTACCCTTTACAGTGGTTGATTGTGTATCACTCGGTCTCAATCTTCCTAAAGGAGCAGGGGACTCGAGTAAGACTAAGTATGAGAAATTCCCTTACAATCTAAGTTAGCCTAAAGCTAAGATTGGGAATTTCTCTTCTCGTCTTACGATATATATGATACACTGCTGGCCTAGATGAGTTCACTCACTGATTTTGCTGGATATCTTCTATGAAGGTGTTCTTGAGCTCTTCTGATTTTCTGGACTTAGAACATTTTGCTCTGCCTTTCATTCCTTCTCACACACACTCTTGCTCACACATGAGTTATGATTTGAACTCATATTTATAGATGGGATTATGAGATATTACCGTTGGATGATATCTTCAAATCCTCTGTTTCAGGAAAGCAATCTTTCTTTAGGTACGAGTCCATTAATTATTACCGTTGCCTAGTAATAATTAATTCTCCATTGACTTTCCAGTCCTTTGAGTACTGTGCTTTGTCAGGATCTAAATGTCTGTTGTCGTCTTCTCATAGGTCCACGTCAGCTCTGATGTGACTTCTCAATTCGTAGAACAGAAGACTTCATCTCAGCTGATTTACTTATTTGATCTTGTGTCTTCTCTTATGATCTTGACAATTAACAACTTTGATTGTTTCCTCAGCTGTATAGACTTGTCTGGTTAGTCAAGCAGACTTTGTCTCAGCTGTGTTTGACTTTACTCTATTGATCTTGTTGACTCAGTTGATCTTACCTCAGCTGATCATACTCAGCTGAACATCAGGTGAGTTCCATTCAGCACATCAGGTGAGTTCCACTCAGCTGAACAACAGGTGAGTTCCACTAAGGGTAAATTGCATTTTTGGTCCCAAGAGAATTTTTCAAAAACAGTTTTGATCCCATGTTCTTTTTTGGTCCCATTTTTTGCAAAAACAGTCCCAACAGTTAAATATTTATCAGTTTCTGTTAAGTTTTTTTTTTTTTTTTTTGCAAAAAAGGTCCCAACCAATAAAATAGGAATGGCGTAGGGCAGATTTATTTTTGCTAAATATACCATTAAATGCCTATCAACCTAAATCACAAATACTTCCAGAATATTAAAAAAACAGATTTGCAACAAAAAAAATCACTCACGTGTTTTGCATCTTCGTAGTCATTTAAAAATGCAGAAATTTGAGAAAAATGGTAAAAATCTCAATTAATTATAAATATAGATTCATCAAGAATTAGAACAAAATTAAAATACATACCAATTACTACCTCACATGAAAGACAAAACAATCACACACACACACAAAAAAAAAATCAATATATCAACTATCAGAAGAAACATGATGATTATCTGTTTAGGTTAGTTTCTGAAAATTTTCCTTCAAAAGTTGGAGAAAACAACTATTGCTATTGGGTTATACCTCATTTGTGCATATGGAAATTTTAGGAATTAATATAGATATAAAAAGCATGATAAACCAATTTGGAGAATCAGAAAGAAAATAGAGATTGAGGATAACATATAAATTCATTAAGATGGAACAATAGTTTGGAGAATCAGAAAACAAAATCAGTTAGATAGCACCATATGCCCAAAATACAAATGATGAGCATGGAACAAAAGAATCTTAGATAAATAAAGTAGCTTAGTTCATTCTGTAAATTTGAGATTAAGAAAATAATACTACAAAATTCTCCATGATGTGTTCTTCTCTATACCAGAGATTTAGTTTCAATATTAGCGACATCACTCAAATTACTCATACTCCTAAACAAATAATAAAATGCTACATAACAGATTTCAACACCTAAATATACTCTGAAAAATGACAAACATAATTTACAACAATCAAGATGCCCCTGGCTTCGAGACTAGTTGTTGAAGATACTGAATTATTCTACTCAACTTCAAAAAGTTAAACTTTTACATGAAACAGTAATTCAACATTTTAGAGCCAAGCCAAGTAAGTGTATATTAAAATCTCATCATAGCCAGAGTATGTAACCGTTTAAGCCAAAATAGTACAAATTATGAAAATACTTTGAATAGTGCAAAAAAACCATAGCAACTGAGGTGCGAGTTAAAGAGTATAAAATAAAATTAATGAAATGATACCTAATTTTCTTCTTGGATTGCGAACAAGAATCCCTATAACGTACACCATTCACTCTTTTTCTAGTAAGATCATCCATTGAAATTTAATCCGCAATACCCAAAATGAACTAACAAATTAAATAATAAAACTAATAATAAAGTAATAATATATCTGATCTAAGATTGAATTAGATACGCTCCAAGCCTCCTAGATGATGTATCAGTGCGCTTTTTGTGAATTTCTGGTGCAATTTTTTTTTGGGGGAAAACCGTGAGTTCTAAAGAGGTGATGTGCTCAGATTTGAATTCGATTTTTTAAAGTGATTTGGCTTCAACTTCCCTTGGATTTAGCTTCTAATTTGAGAACAATTTTGAGTGAGATATTGTTAGGGTTCAAAGGAGTCAGCACTTTTGTTGGATTTTCAGAGTTTGAACGCAAATTGGAGGTTTTGTTTATGTTGGATTCATGCTGGATTCGTTTGGCCATTTTGGGGCAATTATTTTAGGGGTTTTCAGAATTGAGATGGATTTTGAAGTTTTTGATCAATGGTGGAGTCTTTGATGCTTTTGTTTGAGGGGTTAACGGCGCGTGTGAGTCACACCCAAATTCTGTTAGTTTTGGATGACAAATTTGTCATGGGACCTTTTTTTGCTTAAAATGGGACCATTTTCGTGAGGACAAATTTTCTTGGGACTAAATTTGCATTTTTCCCGTTCCACTAATCTGATTTACTCTTCTGATCATCAGGTGAGTTCCACTCATCTGATTTACTCTTCTGGTCAGCAGGTGAGTTCCACTCATCTAATTTACTCTCCTGTCTTCTGATCTTCTCTTCTTATCTTGAGCTTGTGCGCGTTTCTCCTCTATATCAGCTAGCTTTCAATACTGTTGATATGACCAGATCCTAATTTATTACAAGATGAATGATGAAGTTGTCTATACAATACAACTTATCCTATTACAAGTATATTTGGGTTATCAATACAAACATAAGGATATAAAATATCCCAACACTCCCAAGTGTGATTTTGTTCGAGAGCATCAAACTCCTTCTGCATAGCATAAACCCAAGTCGGAGATTTGCTAGCTTCTGCATAACTTACAGGTTCCTTCTCAAGAGAAATATTAGTCATAAATGCAAGATATGATGAGGGAATAGAAGTAGTCATATGAAAAGGATATGTTTGTAGAGGGTATGGTTTGCCAACAGCAACCTTGGGAAATGATAAAGCTGGAGGTGGGAGAATTTATCTTCATCAACCACACATATGTAATCCTTCATCCAAGCAGGTTGGTGAGGAATTTTATGACTCATCTTGCGTACAACTGTATCGGACTCAGCAGAAATTGGTACAATATCTGAATCTCTTGAACCAAGATAAGGTTCATCAAGTCTAGAGTTATTTGATATGTGAGGATTAACAACAGTTTCATGCCTTTCTTGTGAAAATGGAAACACTCCTTCAAAGAAGACCACATATGTAGAAACAAGTAGTTTCTTAGCTTCCAAACCATACAATTGATAGCCTTTCTTGCCAGATACATAGCCCAAAAACATGCATTTATGTGATCTAGAATCGAATTTGGACTTATAAGGCTGTACATTTGCAGCATAAGCCAAACAACCAAATGGTCTCAACCTGTTATAATCTGGAACCTTTCCATAAAGAATTTGAAAAGGACATTCCCAATGCAACAATGCAAACGACAATATATTAATGATAAAAGCTGCTATTAAGATCGAATAAGGCCAAAATTCCATAGGTACCTTTGCCTGAAATAGAACAGCCCTAGCCACCTCCAATAAATGTCTATGCTTCCTTTTGACAACCCCATTCTGTTATGGTGTATGCACACATGACTTCTCATGAATGATTCCAAGAGAATGTAACAGATTTTGGCACTCATGTCCTACAAATTCCATCCCATTGTCACTCCTCACTTTCTTAACTGATTTTCCAAATTGTTTTTCAATGAGTAACATTTTTTTTTTTAGTATAAGAGGTACTTCTGATTTCTGCGTCATCAAAAACACCCACGTGCTCCTGCTGAAATCATCAACTATTGTTAAAAAATATGGTGTGTGTAAGAGAAACATCTCTACAGGGACCCCAAACATCCAAGTGTATCAATTTAAAACAGCTCTCTAATTGAATAGTACTATGTCCAAAAGACAGTCTGTGTTGTTTCGCCTTGAAACATGCATCACAAGCTTGAACTAGTTGTTCACTATCATTATTACATTTCTGCTATAAGAAATCCAAATGTTTCAAAGTAGTATAAGATGCATGCCCTAGGCTTCTATGCCAATCATCTAATGACATGTTACAAGTAACATGTAATCTGTCTTCATCCTTATTTTTAGCACATACAAGTTCCCTATTAGTTCCCCTTCGCCTACTTGTTTATCATTCCTCAAGTCTTGCATCGTACAAGAATTAGAGAGAAACATACATTTGACATTAGAGGTCAAGCATAGCTGAGTAACAGATAAAAGATTGTACTTAAAAGTAGGAATAAGCAACACATCTCTTAGGAGAATATCCAATGATATATAAACTTCTCCTGAATATTCAACTGTTGTTGTGCTTCCATCTGGCAAGCATACTGTAACTTTACTCCTTAATGGAGTTAAATTCCTCGTCAATTGTGAATTATTGCACATGTGCCTTTAAGCACCTGTATCTATAATCCAAGCCTTCATTCGTATATCCTCAAGAGTAGTGAGTGCAAAATGTATGGAAGAATTAGTGTTTATACCAGTAAACTGATTCGGAGCGAGAACAAGACCTGAATGATCAACACCATGGAGACAATCAGGATCGATTTCATACGAGGAGCACTGGTTTGCATCGACTGAATTCGAAACATCTGAGTTCAAATTCGCATTTCGTCGTCGTGCCATTTCTCAATCGAACAATCGAATTAAGTAATTGAAAACCTAATCGATTCTATCAATCCAAAATCGAACTGCTCTGATACCATGTTGAAGTATAGATTTAAGAAGAAGAAGAAGGAAGTAACCGCTCATATGGAACTCCGTTTTTATTCTAATTCAACATACTCAGTCAATGAGGAAAATACAAGATGCCCTTATTTATAGGCTAAGCTGCTGTTATTGCTAACTAACCGTAACTAAGCCAAAATACAAAAAATATCCAATACTTCTTCAGGGTGTTAAAATATTTCCGATGAACACCCCTCGTTTCCGGTGAAGATGATGGTGACGCCTGTTACATATCTCACACAGTCACACACGATCTCCTCAATTTTTTTCCCAGCCTTCACTTATTGAAATGAGTAAATGGAGCCCTGTTTCATGAAATGAGATTGGTGAGATATAGTCTCACATATTTAGATCTCCTCAATATTTAACTGTTGCACTATTTTATGCATGAGATCGTTTCAGATATATTAGTTGATTTTCTTTGTCTATTTCCTTGTAAAAATAGCTACATTTTTTTTTTTTTTTTTTTTTTGGATGTTTCAAATTATAGCAACATTTCCTCTTTTACTTAAGCATTAAACTTTTTATTGGAATGTATACAAAATTTGTCTCAATTTTACCCTTAATTAAACCCACCCCATAATTACTTTTAAGACCCAACTAATTTGGAATGCACACCAAATTTATGGAATATCAAGGATAAAATAGACATATTAATTAAATTTGACCACATTTATTGATTTTTCTTAATTTGTATGTAAAATCAAATGTAGATATCTTTGTGGGACGGAGAAAGTATTTTCTGGAGATCCTATTTAGGAGCTGTAACGTCATTTCTAAATGTTTGAGGTGCACTTCTATCGCACCCTTCTTCATTATAATGAAACTTATTAAAAAAAAAAAAAAGATTTCACATTAGAGTATTTGAGCTGGAACAAGAGAATTATAAAATACATGCATTACATTATAAGATGAAGAACACAAGAAAAGATATAGCTGTCATGTTTAGCTCATCATCCCAGGGCGGATGTAGCTATGAATTCGATCGAGGGTTAAATAATTTCATAGTATTTTTTTCTTAGGTAAAGAAAAAAAAAAAAATTTTAACCCAATTCCCAAACTTAACATGAAAATTTTATACTAGTATTTTTTTCTTAGGTAAATAATTTTTTTTTTTTTACTGCACTCCCAAACTTAACATCTTTCGTACCCCAAATTCGAAATCCTGAATCGAGCGCCACTGCATCAACAAATTCGGCAATTAAGGTAACAAGATGCAACACAAGCATTCTTGCAGTTAGCTGCACGTATGGTGCACAATCTTCCACATTGGTTCTCGTAATCGACACACTGACTGCAACAAGTAATAAGAGCTTCAGCTGCCACTTGAAACAAGAGCAAAAAACCTAGGAGGATTACACAACTCTTCAACTTCATATTAGCCCTAAATTAGTTCTTTTGTTTTTGGGTATATGCATAAATCTTATAAACTGCACCTCTTTATACAGAATTATATGTATGAAGTCTTAATTAATATTTGTTGACTAATAGCAAATTAAATTGCTCCCATGTGCAAATAGTTGACTAAATTGCTCCCATCCCATCGACCACGTGAATTGCTCCCATCACTTAGTTGACTAACTCATTAATTAGTATTCCAAAATTGGTAACCATTATGCGTTGAAGATTAAACCATGATGTACAAGACATTTTTTTTATAAATAAATTGGTAAATCAACACAGTTTCCACGATGCCTCGTTTGTCGTGAAACTTTAATACAATTGTCTGTTTTGTGACTGTATATGTTGGTCCATTAGCCCGGCAGCTAAGTGTTTGATAAGTGTAATAAAAACTACTCCCTCCCATAATTTTGTGCATGGTTTGACCGGCATGAAAATTAAGAAAATGAAATATAGTGATGTGTATGGTAGAATAAATGAGGGGTATTATTGGTAATTCATTGACTAAAGTGAGTGGAGATTTGACTAAAGTTATAAATTGAATTAAGTTGTGGGCCCAAGTAAAATAAATGAGGGATAATATTGATAAAAAATATGTGAGTTATTTCATTTTTGGGGCAATAACACTATAGGTCATTTCACCTAGTATTTTAACAAAAAAAAAAACATTTCTATTTCTAGTTACAGAAAAGATCATTTATATAAGCAATTTTACATTTTTAACCTCCTAATATATTAATGTAAACAATACATTAGTCAACTACAATCATGAGCCAATTTAAAAAAATTATACTGTCAATCATCGATAATTGCTCTCAATTTTATACAAACATACCATCTTACACACTTTTCCAAAATTGAAATTAACAAAACCCCAAATCGAGGTAGATTTTTTCCACACTACATCTTGCTGCGAGAGTTTGCCACCGTCATTCGTCACTCTCAACTCAACCGATCTTCATTAAAAGGTATGCGTTGGACGGAAATATGTAGAGATTTTTAGCAGATTTTACATTTTTTTATTTTAATCGATCTACATTTTTTATTTTTAGCAGGTTAAATACCTTATATACTGTATCAGTATCGTAGGATTCTTATCTATTTGTTTAGGTATATTCAAGCTCTATAAAAATGAGTTCTGCAATAGATTCGTATATATATTATGTATATTTATTTTTCATGAGTTCTTGATGCATGATGCAAGATTTGCATATTTTTTTTTTGGAATTTGGTTGGGTTCAGAATCTGGTATCAATATTGTATTTGTTTTTGGGTTGTTAAAACTATTTTTTTGTTTCAAGATTGTCCATTTCATCTTATTATAAATTCGCCTACTTCTATTTTTTTTGGGTAAGACAGTGGTATATACAGATATGACTAGGGATAAGCGAAAAGACATTCATATTGAGAAAGAAGATAGAGCCAATAACGGCAAAAAGAATAGAAGTAGACAGATTCGAGTATCAATGAGAACTAGCAGAGGTAATTCGAAGATAATGAGTCTTTTCCATTGAAGTTATGAATTGTTGGGATATGAATCCTATAAACAATGTTCTAATTGATGATTATATGTTTTGATGGCCAAAAGAAATTTAGAGTTAATGATATATGTGATTATATGTTGTTATATGATATAAGATTACCGATCTTATTATCTGAGATTGCTGATCTTATTGTAATATGAAGTCTGAATTTACTGATCTTAGTATTTTACTAATCTGATATATGAACTGTTTAAGAACTAAGCTGATGGAAATATTGTATAGACAGCTTATAGTATAGGACTTAGTTATACTCATCTGTATATAGTTCAGTTGATGTATAAGATAGGTTTTATATTTGTAAAAGTTGTATTCTATTGTATTTCAGCATTGTAATAGTTAGAACAGTAGATTAGATTGAAGTCAGAAGACTAAAGAAGACTAAGAGATGACTAAGAAGACTATTTCAGAGATTGAAGAAATCAAGTGAAGTTTTTAAAGGAAGCTGAACAGTTTTGGAAGAACTGTGCTGACTGACCAAGAGCAGTAAAACTAAGAAGAGTAGTTTACTGTGCTGAGTTAGTTTGTTTGAAGAATAAGTTTGGATAACTTATTTGAAGCGTAACTGAAGATATTGTTGAAGATATGCTGACTTATGGATAAGTTTTAAGTTGGTTACAAACTGAAGGAAGTTACAACAAGAAACGGTTATGAGTTAGTTGAGAGTTAGTTCACAAACTGATAATTGTCTTGCTAGATCTTATAAATACCGTGTGATCTTCTACTTGAAAAGACTACTGACACTACTGAAACTACTACTACTCAAAGTGTTCAAGAGCAAATCAAGAAGCATTCAAGTATTCAAGCACTCACAGAGTTGAAGATCAAGAACTGAAGAGAAGCCACAGATCTGATTTGAAGAATCAAAGGCTATTACTAGAGAAGTTTTACTTTTCGTTTTAAGTTTGTATTGTGTAAACAAGTGTGCTAGTTACTTGTGAAATTACTAGTAGATCGAAGATATACCTGGTGGTATAATCGATAAGATCAAAGTCTTAATCTTGGGACTCTAAGCTACAAGTACTCAAGTGGATAAGAGTAATAAAACATCGCAACTGGAGTTGTGAGAGTGGATGTAGACAGTTGTCGAACCACTATAAAAATCTCGTGTTCTTTACTGCTTTATGTTTTGATTTGATTAACTGTTGATATATTTGTTGAACAAGAACAGTAAGTTTTCTAAGAAAAGATTTAAAGAAAAGTTGAGTATAAAAGCTAACTGTTGAGTACTGATCTTATTCTAAGAACAGTATCATACAGAACACATTTCCGCACTTAAACTCTGATATTTTGATAGAATTTGAAAAGTCTATTCACCCCTCCCCTCTAGACTTTTTCTTAGCTTACTCAATCTTAACTCAACTTTGGGACCAACATGAATTATAATGTGTTGTCAGCATAAATATATAAGATTTGGTTAAATATTTTTGATTCTGTACGAGATGAATCTAGCATTACAATTATATGATGTCACATACACTTAACTTTTGTATTTATGCCACACCTTAAATGTTCAATGATATAATATATTTAACAACATAAACTTTGAAAAATAATACACACACTATCTACATTATGACTATTATATACAGTAATTGTGTAAAGGGTGGTAGGATAGGTGCTGATATGCAGATGATAAACTGAAAGAATGTTGCATCTATATGAGGTTGTTACATATATAGGTATAATATGAAAAATAATTCGCGTTGATGCAGATTTGACATCATACTGTGCTGAATTGTGCATTGTTGACATCATAGTTGTGTTGAATTGTGAATTTCAGTTGCACGTGATGATCATATGTCTAGTATGGAACTGTATTCATATATTTCATTATGATGTGTATTCATATATTTCATTAAGATTTTGAATTATGTATATTGAAATAATTATTAAATTTCATATGATTGCATAAAGAAGGTTTTTGTGGATTTTTTCAGTGGATTGATCAACCTCTGTGCGAAAGAGGAAGGAATATTATACCTGGCCTGTTAAAAAAATTAAACGAAGATCGATCAAAGTTAAGTGAATTGAAAGAAAAACTGAAGTGTTTTCATCAGACGAATATGCAACTCGAGGAAGACATTAGATCGTTCAAAAAAGTCAATTTGAATAACGGTGCACCAGATAAAGTTCAAATTATAATTATGCATATTTTGAAATTTGAAATAGTATTGTTTATTGGTTGGATATTCAAGAATATACTTTGTAACAACGCATATGACTCGACAATTGATGGGCGCTTAATGTTAGTATAATTTCATATTATGATATTGGTTTTTAATAGAATATTTTTAAGGTGACCTATGTGACTATTTTCGCAGCTTGAGAAAGTGAAGTGGTTATTGCATTTGCACGAATATGTGGTGAATACTGCATAAAACTAAAAAAAATGAAGGAAAAAATGCTGATAGGCATAACATATGCAATAACAGTATCATTTTAGGCAATACGTATGCATCACCTTTTGCATTGTGCATTCCCATCTGCATATAGTTTGCTTTATATATTAAGGAGGGTGTATTCAATTGAGATTCTGTTGGATTTTTTTAGACTTTAAAAAGTCAGTGGATTTAGAAAATCTATAGACTCTTTGACTGACTTTTTTATTGATTTATATGGATTTTTATAGATTTGACAAGATTCTGAAATACACATTTAATTTTTTTTATTGATTTACATGAATTTCCATAAACTACGCCCCTAAAATCTAGTTCAAAATTTTTTTTATTATTTATCATTATTATTCTTATCTTCATTTTCATCACAGTTATACATCGGCCTCATTTTCACATAGTTAGCAATACTAGTTCTCCATGCATTAGCTTAAGTTCTTTGTTGTAGTTGTCTTTGAAAATGAGAAAGCAATTCCAAATTTTCCTCTTTCATGTCGAAATGTGGTGAATCTTGATCTTCTTTATATTCGACTGGAGAGCGACCTTCTTTCCGAAGAAAGTTATGTAATCTAGTGAACTTGTGAATTGCAATTTGAAAATAAATTCGATTGAATAATTGCATTTCTGGTGTGACGACCAAAATCTTTTAGATGATATCGAACACCACGTAATGGGAATTGACGTCGATTAGATATTATTGACGGTGTCCGATATACTATAATTTTTAAAGAAAGAACATAATTTTAAAATACAGAGATGTAACTTTTTCACGATAATAATGGTGGTAAAGAATCTGTGATGCTTATCAAAGAACATACTTAACACACAATTTTTTTTTCTTCTCTTTTAGAGTCTTCTAAGAGAATCCGTTGAAATCTCTACTTTTTAGAAGAGATTTTGATTAGTGAAATTTATTTATATTTTTGAAAGAAAATCCAACGAAATCCATAGAGTATTAAAATCCATAGATTGTTGAATACCTAAAGACTTCTAAAGACTTTTTAAAATCCGTATTGAATGCCTCAAAATTTTGAAAGACTTTTAAAAATCCGGATTGAACACCCCCAGATTTTAAAAGTCCAAAAAAATCCAACAGAATCTCAATTGAATACACCCCCTTAAATATATGATTAGATTACAAAACTAAAAAGCCAAAAAAAAAAAAACATTTCATGTCATATCTACTGGAAAGCACATTACAACTTACTATAGAACTACATAGGACTGGTAACTTATCGGGAATGGGGAAACTAGACTATGCAATATACTATACGTACGTTCGACATCTGGGGCTTCATTCAGCGAATCCAACGCATTACATTCTCTCTTTTGGATGTCATAAGAGCAAAACTTTCCACTTGTCTACTCCTTAAACATGATAATCGTCTTCGTGCAATTCAAAAAGCACATCGGGTTGATGTTGAACATATACGGTAACCATTCTTCCTTGAATATTGTTAGGCTTGACCACGTACACCCATCACTCATATAACTTAATATGTGCATCTGAAGAAAATACATGCTTAATCCATTCTCTTCGGGTTTGCAATAGGGGGGTTTTCGTACGGATATGGTTGAACAAATGACCAAACATTTGAATTACAAGAATTATAATGTGTTGTCAGCATAAATGTATAAGATTTGGTTAAATATTCTTGATTCTGTACGAGATGAATCTAGCATTACAATTATATGATGTCACACCTTAAATGTTCAATGATATAATATATTTAACAACATATACTTTGAAAAATAATACACACCATCTACATTATGGCTATTATATACAATAATTGTGTAAAGGGTGGTAGGATGGGTGCTGATATGCAGATGATAAACTGAAAGAATGTTGCATCTATATGAGGTTGTTACATATATAGGTATAATATGAAAAATAATCCGCGTTGCTGCAGATTTGAAATCATACTGTGCTGAATTGTGCAGTGTTGACATCATAGTTGTGTTGAATTGTGAATTTCAGTTGCACGTGATGATCATATGTCTAGTATGGAACTGTATTCATATATTTCATTATGATGTGTATTCATATATTTCATTAAGATTTTGAATTATGTATATATAAATAATTATTAAATTTCATACGATTGCATAAAGAAGGTTTTTGTGGATTTTTTCAGTGGATTTTTTCAGTGGATCGATCAACCTCTGTGCGAAAGAGGAAGGAATATTATACCTGGCCTGTTAAAAAAATTAAACGAAGAGCGATCAAAGTTAAGTGAACTGGAAGAAAAACTGAAGTGTTTTCATATGCAACTTGAGGAAGACATTAAGTCGTTCAAAGAAGTCAATTTGTGATAAATATGTGCAAAAATCTTATATAATAAAAGGAGGATAGGTCTATTCTGTGTAGGACACGTGGCATCCCTGCATCTGACACGTGGCATATGTAAATAATTTATACTGCATTTACGGAAGGAAGAAAGAAAGACAAAGAAACGGATGAAGAGACGCCATAAAATTTGAAACGGGCGAAGAAGAAGAGATGGGCAGAGAAACGCCTAAAAATTAAACGTGTACAATGGAAGGTTGTTTGCAGATCTTCGCCTTCTCGTTAATGGTTGTTTGCAGATCTTCGACCTTTCTTTATATTTACATTTACAGGTATATATCTAATCATTTATTGATTTCTATTGCTGGTTTGGTTTAAATATATTAAATCATTGTCGCCCATTTTTTGTATGAGTGAATTGCTGTGGAAAACACTAGAAAGTGAAATTTATCAAAGAGAGACCCAAGAGGAGTGAGGAGAAAAAAATGAGCCTATCGTTCCTAGCTCGGCGAGTAGCGTAGAAGGAGAGGGTTCGGATCCTCTATAGACGAGCTCTCAATGATACACTCAATTGGGTGGTTCATCGCCACCTCTTTTACCCCCGATGTAATTTCCATTTATTTCTTTACATTGTTTCGATCCAGCTTTTGATTGGGAAATGCATGTTTATATAGTATCTGTTGAATATGTAGACAAGCGTAAATTTCTATTATATTGGCTCTAATTCGTGATTTTGTTTTGTCAGCCTGATGCCCTAGGGCGAAGTTCGAAGAGAATCAAAACATGGTTTGTTCTTTTTTGTTCGATTATTTTGATTGTGAATAGTAATTTCCGAGGTATTCAATGTTGTGATGGTTGTTTCTTAGGTGATTGATGCATTAGAATATTTGACTGATTCCACTAGACTTGATCTTTGTTTTGAGACTCGACTATGATTACAATTATATGTTTATGTCTTGGGAGTTCGAGAAATATCATAATGGATATATTGTTATTTTTAATTTATGCCATTCTCTGATGACCTTTCAAGAGAATATTGAGAGAATGATAGCTAATGGTGAAGCACATAACAACAAGTGGAGGCATCCTGATCCTTATGTTTGTAAGTGTTCTGAATGTGTTATGTATCGTAAACGAGAGGAATGTTGGCAGGCAGTCGAGGGGAATATTACTGATGAGGGAAATATTAGTAAATAGCAGTAAGTTAGTTTGGCTTGATGCCTTGATATCAGTTAGTTAGTTTTGGGAGTTACTGTTATTAGGTATTATAAATAGAGGCTGGAACTATTGTTGTGGGGGAGGATTAGAAATTGGTTATTTTCTGGAAATTGGAACTTGGGCAGCTACGGCTGATTTATCGAACCTCATCTTTCTCTTTCTTGTCATCTCTCTGTCTCCATAATAATTGGTCCGACCTGCCGGATCATGACGCAAACAGAATCACGTCTCGACGCCGTGGAAACGGCAGTGGCCGCACTTCAGTCGTCTTGCAAAACTTTGGAGAAAGAAGTAGCGACGCTTCAGTCATCTTGCGTAACTTTGGAGAAAGAAGTAGCGACGATCCGTGAGATGTTGTGCCAGTTCTTGGCTAACTCAGTCGTGGTTGTCTCGCCGGCACCAGCCCCAGCAGTTTGCGCGCTAACCGCACCTGGTCATCAAGAACCCGTACAGAGTCAGCAAGAAACCATCACAAAACCAGTCAGCCAAACTGCAGTTCCGTCTGTTGGCGTCAGGACTTCTAGGGTCCCAACTTCTGTATCCAGCCCGCCTCTGGTATTTACTACCATCCATAAGGATCTTGTAGCCCAACCCACTGCTGCTCCGGAGACGCCTCATGTCGCCACAAGTACCGTGATAGGCCCCAAACCCGTCACAACCGAACAGGGCATTAGAATTAAAAGCTCGGGTTCTTCTATTGAGATAGCACTGTCGTCCCAGAGCCCATTACTTCTCACAGCTACGTCCGTCTTACCAGGGGAGGGGAAACCATATGCCACAGCTTCAACTACACTGAGATCGCCACAACTCATTACGAGTTGTCTGAAGAAGGAACTTTACACTCTTCCGGATGCGCTGCCTGCACGTTTATACTGGGATCGAGGCCGGCAACGCATAACCATGGGAGCGAACACTGCTGTCGCTGACTCAGATCGAAACAGTCGCAGATCGTGGGGTCCTCATGGTGAATATTTGATAAATGAACGTATAGCTTCTCATGGGTTGAATGAGCCTGAAGCTCTTAGCGTTTATGTCTCTCTGTTGGAGCATCAATGCAATTGTGCCAAGGCATTAATGATTCTATTTGGAAGTACAGGATCCCTTGTTATGATTGAAGTAGTTAAACGACATTTACAGGGAAGGGTTCTTGCTAGGGCAGGAGACTATGTTGCTGCAGCTGATGAGTTTCAGAAGGTCTTAGATCTATGTCCAGATGATTGGGAGTGTTTCATGCAATTCCTTGGCTATCTGCTGGAGGAAGGAATTTTCGTGGTCGAAGATGCTGTTTGTTCCCTGTTTCCAGCCTTGGGGACAAGGCTGTTTTTGAGAGGGTGGGAATTGTTATGTATCGTAAACGAGAGGAATGTTGGCAGGCAGTCGAGGGGAATATTACTGATGAGGGAAATATTAGTAAATAGCAGTTAGTTAGTTTGGCTTGATGCCTTGATAGCAGTTAGTTAGTTTTGGGAGTTACTGTTATTAGGTATTATAAATAGAGGCTGGAACTATTGTTGTGGGGGAGGATTAGAAATTGGTTATTTTCTTGATGACAAGAAAGAGAAAGATGAGGTTCGATAAATCAGCCGTAGCTGCCCAAGTTCCAATTTCCAGAAAATAACCAATTTCTAATCCTCCCCCACAACAATAGTTCCAGCCTCTATTTATAATACCTAATAACAGTAACTCCCAAAACTAACTAACTGCTATCAAGGCATCAAGCCAAACTAACTAACTGCTATTTACTAATATTTCCCTCATCAGTAATATTCCCCTCGACTGCCTGCCAACATTCCTCTCGTTTACGATACATAACAGAATGTAACTCTATCCTTATACTAGGTCAAGTAGAACTATAAACTATTAAACATACATTGATTAGCTCAGAGTCTAATTGAAGAAGATAATAAGAGCCTGTGGGGTTTTCTATATATAACTATAGAGGCCCAAGTTGTCAGTTACAACTCTCATGATGTTTTCCAAAGAAAAACTATTCTTAAAATAAAAAATGTTATAACTGAAGCACCAAATCCTATAATACACTTATTTGTGATTTAAATCATATCCTATTGCAGTTTCGCTTTCACATTTTCACCTCAAGCAGTGTTCAAAAAGTTTTTTTTATTATTATTTTATCTCGAAGACGAGTTACCCTTATATGTTTGCTGCAGAAAGTTAGCATATCTTTGTTGTAAAGGAGTTTTTGACTCAATTCGATCTTGCGAATAATGGCTTCGATCCATTCCATGTTGCTGCTAAGCAGGATCATCTTGGTCAGCCTTTCATCTTATGCTTCCTTTCAAAATCATGAAAATTATATTTGCAAAGACGTTTTGCATAAATTGCTTATCCTTATTTTCTGTTGTTGATTGGAATTCACCAACTAGAACTCGAAAGAATCATTTTTTTGGATATTTTAACAGGATGGAGAACGAAAAGACAGGGAGTTACACTGCTGCGACTGAGTTTAGTTTTTCTACTGTTTCTCATTTTGAAGCTGAAAGTTCCTTCTGTACCGTTGTTTCAATCAGTGGAGAAGGAGAAAGAGAAGGTATCAAATTGTCTCTATTCGTTCATTAGGTTTTATTTATTAACGCATTTTGATTCTCACTTTCATCTCATCATTCTCTCTCCATTTCTGTCCTCCGTAAATCTCTATCAAACATTGTAATCTCTTAAGAAAACCCCTTTTCAATCCACAATGTTATGCTGCCATGGCTTATTATGTTATATGAAAATGTAGTTCAAACTAACTGCGGTTTTTGGGGTTTCCAAATAGGAAAAAAGAGTGAGAGACTGAGAGAGAGATTCATTGCATTGATATGAAGTCTGAATTAAGATTATTATTCCGCATCCGGTAAGTCTTTCCTTTCGTATCCTTGAGATAATATATTATGTTTAGTATAATTCTATTAATTTTTGCTGCTTATTTTGGTTTAGGATCTGCATTATTGAGCATTTGAATACTATATTAATCCTGTTAAAGAAATATAATCTTTTCACAATTAGTTTTTTTTCCTGTTTCGATAAGAGTCCATAAAGCAAGTTTATTTCTCTTTAAAATATTGGTTATCTTTTTATTTCTTACAGAAATTCTGTCTTGAGAAGGCTAATTTTCGGGCCTGATGTGAGATGAGTCTTTCTGTCATTACTTCTTATAGTTGTTCCTACTTCCATTTTCTGCATCTTTGTTGCAAAAAAATTGATGGATAAATTTTCTGGACCTTGGGGAACTGTCGTTATGGTTATATTTATTTTGAAGTAATGGGTATTCCAGAAGCATGCCAATCAGATTTGTTGGAAAATTATGTGAGGAGCTTAGGGATAGGCTACACACATAACACTTTACCTTGAAAATAGGGGGTGAATCAGATTGTACATTAATCCTTTTTATTACAAGTCTAGCACACTTTTTTATATCACCTATTTCCTACATCATGCATCCTGTTTTTATTGTACCCTTCTAATTTAATTCTAAAAATTTGAGATAGCCCTGACAAAACTCCTCTTTCATGCTAAATATCCTGTAGTTAGATATCTTAGAGTTGCAAATTAATGGATAAAAATCTTTGGTACAAAATCAATATGTTATTATGGTATGCATGTTATTAGATATATTCAAGTTCTACAAACACGAGATTTATGTAATTGTTAATGTTAGCATTCACTTGAGATAATATATTTTTAAAGAGAAGAGTGAAAATGATAAAATACAAAATAATATCAAAATGATAAGTTATAGGGTTAAAGATTCCTTTGGTGTTGGATCTATGTTGATAATTTCCCTTCTATTTTGTATCTGGATATATCCTTGTGATGTGTATGAAATGAAATAAAAATAATATAAGAAAAATGCCTCATATCAAGCAAAGGCAGAGAAGATGATTTGAATACTTGTATACAAATACTGTATGATCAATTATTCTAACAACAATGCAGATATTGATTATTTGAGAATCATTTCGATTTACATTCAGCATTGCTTAGTTAAGAGACAAAATTATTTTTTATTATACATTCTCAAAACATAGTACACGGATAAATATCATTTGGCTTGTGCGAGGGGCGAGATTTCTCCATCATAAATGTATATTGTTCTATGAGTTATAAAAAAGAATATTTGTTTTTTTTATATTTTTTATGTACTTATGTTATTTAGGATGTGTATAAAATAGAAATACAACTTATGCTAAGATTTTAACACTAAGTAGTTAGAAAATGAAAAATGGAAAAAATTTACAGAATCCAAATAATGGTGTTTTTACTATCAATGTCATGAAAAATGATATATTAGAAATTGTCATTCTTATTTTAGCAATTAAAGAATTTGTAAATAATTGAGTTTTTTTTTAACTTTACTAAATTAAATTTAGTTGGTTCTGTGAATACCCAGGAAACAAACAATGAAATGTGAAAGAATGGAGTAATATTTATTACAAAGTACAAAAAATAAAACTACAATAGCATTGCACGGGTAAAAAACTAGTATTTATAATAGGTCAGAATGAATTCTGATGCATCTGGTTTACTTTTTGCACATGTTTCATTCTTACTTGTGATAATATATATTGTTAAATGAAATACAATCAGTGGAAAAATAACAAAATATTAAAGTAAAACACATGTGTTATTATTCATATATTAAAGTAAACATTATTGTCTAATTAGTTGAAAATGGTGGGATTAACACAACTGCGTTATTATTCAAATATAATAGAACTAAATCTAGTCATCTAGATTAATATACTCCCTCTGTCCCTGCATTTCTGGGAAGAACAGGGCTCCAAAAAGTAATTTCTATGAAAACTGAAAAGATCAGAAATTTTGGTATCTTTGGCGATGAAAATAAGTGCAATACCTAGATATGGAAGGTCAGAATAAGGAAATGAAAGACAATCAATTATATAAAATAACGTAAAATAAGGAATTTCTTTATATAATACAAATAGTTCACTTTTTTTAAGAAGTAAAGGACAAAATTGGATTTTCAGCGTAGAAAGTGACTTAAATTGTTTTAAGAATAATTTGTGTCTTAAATTGTTTAAGGGTCTTAAATAGTGACTTAATTTGTATTTATTCCTTCATTTTTTAGAGTGTGCAAATAATGTTGAGACGCCCATTAAGAAAAGTGTGTAAATAATCACGGGACAGAGGGAGTAACTCTTTAGATGACTTGGTTAGCTGATTTTACCAATGGCCTAGGACTAGTTAGTCTACTTGCCTAATTACTCTTCAGAGTTAAGTGTGAAATTTATAGTGTGTCCATAAAGATTATACTCGAGATCAAGAGTGAAACGAGCCAATTTAATTCAATAAATCTCAGCACATGGGGCCATTTCCAGCAATTAAATATGGCCCAAGAAGAAACCCATGTTTCTATAATTTCTTTTTAGCAATTAAGGGCGGGCCAGGCTATATACCCCTCCATACTTGTGAAAATACATAATCTACCATTTTGTATATTAAATTAAAATTATAGATACACTCTTCCTATTAAATCATGAAACCCTAATTTTTCCTTCTTCTACCGTCCACCACCACTTCAACACTTCTTCTTCTTCCTCCCACCAACTTGTCGTCGCCACTACCTCTACCTAACGCCGTTCGCATCCCAGCGCCGCCCGCTGCTCTCTCCTCCCTCACCGCCATCGACAAAGGTAAGTTTTTTTTGTTTTTTTTTTTAATTTATGGCGGTGGCGCCCCCTCGCCCAGCGCCATCCGGCGCTCTATCCTCCCTCGTCGTCGACGACAAAGGTAGGCTTTTTTGTTCCTTTTAATTTCTGCTCGTGGCGGCGCCTTCTCCCCTACGCGTCTCCCGCCGCTCTCTCCTCCCCCACTCATCATCTCCTCCCTCACCGCCGTCGACTAGGTAGGTTTTTTTTTTTTTTTTTTCTGCTCACTCGGCGGCGGCGGCGCTGTCTCCCTCCCACGACAACCGTCTCCGCCCCCTCCCCCTCACTCCCACGGTCAGCGGCGACCGCCCTTCTTTTATTTATTTTTTCCTTTTCTCTGTTACAAATTTTTTTTCCCGACAACTTTTGGCCAAAAATATACACTATCATCAACAAATAATTGTCGACCATAAGTTGTATAATTTTTAAAAAAAAATATTTCGATAAAAGTTGTCGACAAGAGTGCATTTATTCGACAAACCAGTGTCGACAAAAGTGTTTTTCGTCGAAAAATCAGTGTAAAAAAATGTACTCCCTCTGTCCCACAGCTATTTGCACACTTTCCTAATTCGTTTGTCACACAATTGTTTACACACCCTTAAAAAAAATGAAAGTCCTTCATAAATTTCCTTCTCACATATTTACACAAAATGCCACAATTTTTACACTCATTCCAACCACCATCTTTACTTTATTCATTTAACTTTACAAAACTACCCCTCAATACTGCACCCATTACACTTTTTTATTAAAAAGTGTGTCCACTTTATGGTGCAAACACTTATGGGACAGAGAGAGTATTTTTTTTAAAAAATTCTAAGTTTTTTTTTTCTCATTTGTGGTGGTGCGGCGGCGGCCGTAAATGCAGCGGCGGTGGCGGCGATTGCTCCTCCTTCAATTAGGATTAGGGTTTAGAATTGAAAAGTGGAGGGGAAAGTGTATTTATCATGGTCATTTTAGTATAAGGGTAGTTTATGTATTTTATATGATTATTAAATTAATAAATGGGGAGGGGAGTATACTTAACAAGTGTGAAGGTGTATATAGCCTGGCCCATTAAGGGCATTGTCTGCGGCCCATATAAGATTAATGGAGGCCCATTATTGTATCTACATTGAAGAATTGAGAGCCAATTACGTAGGTGATTTAAATGGACCAAGTAGTTAATTATGAAAAAACAGAGGCGGGGCCCATATATTTTTTTGGGAAACAACAGCAACTGCGAAAAGCACATACACTAACATCTAGTGAAAGGTTTTTCTTTCATTTTTTTTTTTTTAATTACATTAAATACCCATCCCTTTTTTCCCCTCCCCATGACTCTAGTTTGACAATTTCATACTCCATCATCTATACTAGTTCAAACTTTCTCTCTCCCTTTTATTTATTTTGTTTTGTTAGTTCATTTTATTGTATTGAGATTTTTTTTTGGAACCGGCAAATTGTATTCATAGGTACTATAATGTTGGGAATAAAATGAGATTTTGATTAAGATACCAAAACCCCTTAAAAAATGCCAAGTAAGATAAGTCAATTTCAATGAATATGTTTCAGGAATGTTGGAACATATAAATCGGGCTAGTTGACAAGCTGACATGTTAGGCAGCTTATAGATGTTTTAGTTGCATAAGTTGGAGGGGAACTCAAGCTAAGAAGATTGCAAGAATCAAGTTCTCTCAAGGCTCAAAATCAAGAAGATCCCAACCTTGTTGATGGTTCAAAGCTCAACTGTGTTGATAAGTTAATTCAGCAATGGAAAAAGACACCTCCCTGATGATCAATTCAGTAGAATACATTAGTTAGACCAAGTCTACTGATATGAAAACAATCAAGATCAGAAGAGATGTCCAGTAGAGTTGATCAGCACAAGTCAAAAGACAACTGTGCTGATATGGTCAATTCCACTGATATGGAAGAATGCATTACTTAGAAGCTATCAATTATGATCAGTGAAGATGTGGAGCCAACTCAACTTAAGAAGCTAGCCAACATTGTTGAAAGGACAAGTCAGCTGAATGAGATAAGCTTGAGCACAGATCAGTCTTGATGATAAGGAAAGTTGTCCTTCATCATGGAACCAATGATCAGAAGGAATGTCTAGTGTTTGACTACTGAATCTTCAAGTCAGACATTGGGAAGAGTGCATCAAAGTCAAGACAAAGTGCTTCAAGCCGTTTACTTCCCAAATCAAGGACATGTCACTTTCAAGAATCAGCCCTCAAGATGCTAAGTCCAAGGAGGACTAAAATAGACAATTTGAGGCGGTCTCTCCAACATGAGTGTGGAAACTATTTGAAGGTAATCAAATACTGGAGTGTGGAAACCATTTGAAGGCAATCAACATGAGTGGAAACTACAAGCATTCAAAGCCAACTAGCCTTAAGCTCTTAAAAGAATACTTCATTCTTAGAGTTTCCATACACTTCCAGTTCCATCTATGCCTGAAACACATTGTATATCAATTGAGCTTAGAGAGATATCCTATCCTTAGACAAAGTTTAATTGTAAAGGATATCTCACCATACTTGGAACCAACATTAACCCTTAAACCTTTCAAGGAAAGTTAGAAGAGTTGTTGTAGAAGTGTGAGAACTAGAACTGTCAAGAGAAGAATAGTTTAGTTCAGAGTTGAGAGTGAGTACTAGGACTCAGAATTCCTAGGGATCAAGGCACTAAGGATTAGTGTGGTTGATCAGTGCACCTTGGCACTATAAAACAAGTTAATTCCAAGTGAAGGGATTATCCTATTAAATCAGGGAAAGTGGATGTAGGAGCTTGAGTCTTTGAACAACTATAAACTCTTGTGTTATTTACTTTCAAGTCATTTCATTCAAGTAACACATTCATACATTGCACATAAACTGATCTTCAAAAGATATACATCACAAGTTGTGCAAAACATTTTTGGGATAAGTCCCCTGAAAACTGTTTATGTGTTAAGAAGAATTTCAGAATTAAAAGGAGTTTAAAGATAAAGGGTCAACCATAATTACGCACATATAACTTACTTAGATAGTTATTCAAATGAGTACTTCATAGTATTCAGTGGTTTGATTATCTGAACAAAGTTATACATACTAAGAGAAGTTTTTCAGGACAACTCTGCTGATAGCCTGATTTCCTTAAAAAGATAAGATTTGCATACACAAGTGCATTCCCCCCCCCCCCCAACTGATTTCCTTTCAGGACCAACAAGTAGTATCAGAGCAGGGGTTCAAAGACCACTGCTTCTAAAAATTCATTTTGATTTTCAAAACTAAATTTTAGTGTGGTCACTGAACTGATCTTTCTGAAATCCTAACACTCTGGGCTTAACCTCATTTATCTGGAGATATGGTTAGGAACAACAACAACAATAACAATAACAACAATGCAGTGCCTGGAGATGCTGTGGAGACCCCCAAATCCAGTCAATCACATATCTCATCACAAGCTACCAATGTTCTCAATTGAGAACTATGACTTTTGGAAGATCAGGATGAGAGCTCATCTTGCATGTCTTCATGAGGAGATGCTGAGAGTCATCACAAGGGGACCATTCACATTTATGCAGCCTAACCTAAAGGTCACAGCTGCTCAGAAAGCTGACCCAAGGCAAAAAATCCCCAAAGATGAAGATGACCTAACTGCAGAAGAGAGAAGGAGGCACAACCTCAACTATCTAGCTATGAACACTCTCTGTCAAACAATTCCAGATGTTGTAATGGGGAGAGTCTGCCACTGCACAACAGCCAAAGAAATATGGGATATTCTTGCAGAGATGTGTGAGGGTACTGATAAAATCAAGGAGAATAAGCTCCAAGTGGCTGTGCAGAAATATGAACATTTCACAATGGAATCTGATGAGGCCATTGACAAGTTTGTTAGTAGATTCACTGATATAATGAATGAGATAAATTCATTGGGCAAGGTTTACTCCAAGAGAGAGGTGGCACTCAAAATCTTAAGAAGTCTCACTTCAATGTGGGTTGTATATTCTGTAATGTTGCAGAACACTAAAGATCTCTCTACCATGCCCATGCAACAAGTCTTCTCAGAACTCAAAGCTTATGAGTTTGATCTCAATAGAAGAAAGCCAACTGAGGAACCTTCCTTACCAACCAAAGGAGTGACATTCAAAGCCAAAGTTGCTGAATCTGAAAGGCAGTCCACTCCAAGATCATCAAAGTCGGTCTCTAAGGCTGAAATGAAGGAAGAGCTAGCCCTCGTGGCTAGAAGGTTTGAAAAACTTAACTCAAGATTTGGTAGATACAAGAAATTCTACCAAGACAACATAGTCAGGAGAATGTACAACTCTCCTGAAGCCAAGGCTGAGGACAAAAGGCCTGAAGAAAGAAAATCAGAGGACAAGTACTCTGATAGGAGAAAGTCCAACAGAGCTGAACCTTCATCATTTATAAGAAGAGATGATTCAAAGAAAGATGATGATGAAGACCTATGCTACAATTGCCAAAAGAAGGGGCACTTTCAGTATGATTGCCCTGAACTCAGCTCCAAGGAGAGAAAGGAGAGGCAAGCCAAGAAAGACAGAAGATTCACCAATAGAAAAGCCATGATGGCTGGTGATGAGTCTCAAAGTGATGAAAGCTTCAACTCTTCTGATGATGGACTGTTCTCTAACAGTGATGATGATGATGTGTGCAACATGTCCATTGAAGATGATGAGGTATCTTCTACATCTAGTTCATCGTCTATTCATTCACTGGAACCTAGTGATGTCAACCCGAAACTATCCTTTGGAAAGTTGATGGAAGACTTCACTAGATTGCAAGAACTTCATGAAGGTTGTGAGAGAGAAAATGAGGTTTTATATGCTGAAATTACAAAACTTTCTCAAGCCGAGTGTGTAGTAAATGTCAAGTCTACTGAGTTGTATAAACAAGTCTTGAGAGAACTTGAGGAAGCTTCTCTCAGGATAGTTGACCAACAAAAACAGCTTGATGAGCAACTACTCACTCAGAAAAGAAAATATTTTGAAATTAAAATTCTTCAAGCTAAATTTGAAAACCTCTCTCATGAATATGATGTTCTAAAATCAAGTGAAGAGAGCCTGAAAAATAAGATGTCTGCAATGAATAAATCCTCTAAGGCAGTAAAGGAAATTCAAAGCTTCCAAAGACCTATGGCTCAAAAGAGTGGATTGGGATATGATCTATTTGAATCTTCACCTTGTCTTAGTGTTGCTTCAACAAGTAACACTAAGAGAATCTTTGTTAAATCAGTGGCACAACAAGCAGAAAATGAATTAATTCAGCCACTGAACAAAGAAAATGGCAAAATGAATGAAGTACCTACTTAAGTATTTTAGAGAACTAGGCCCATACCTAAGGAAATGGTGTTCAATAGAGTAGACCCAATGGAAGGGCAACTCATTTGAACAACATTCAGAGAGGTTGTTCAAGGTATGTTCAACCTAGGCCAACTCTTCTAAGGCAACCTCACCTGAACAGATCTAAGGCCAACTCTTCTAGGCACAATAAAATGAGACAACCAAAATCCTTCATGCCAAAGGGTAATGGTCATCTATATGCCCATCCTCAAAGATTCCCTCAAGCTGCACAAAGAACTCATAAGTTCAGGAGAAATGACAACTCTCCTGAAACTTACAGAGTTAACACTTTGACACACTCTTTCCCAAAGGCATTTAAGGGAAAAATTGTAATAACCTAAAACCAAAAATCAAGATTTAAAGATCATCCCAAAAATGATTAAATAAAACTTATTGTGATAAGAATATTTTGCGTGAAGATTTGAATTTTGCAGGTGACAGACGAGCATTCTGAGCCAGAGGCACTACTAGCACATTAAATAAAGGTTAATTCTATGGTTAAATAAATAAAATTAATTGAAGTCAAGAATTATAAAGTTTAAAAAATGTGACATTTAAAACCGTGAATGTTTCAGCATTTATCGTATAATAAATTAATTGCTCGGAAGCGAAAACCGAACATTAAAATACCGAAACCCAACAACGAATATTATATAGCACCTAACCACATTTGGGCTGCCAAATTTGGGCCCAAACACACATAATTTCTTTCACCCTAAAGCCCATTGGACAAAGATCATATTTCCAACTAATTCATGTACCAAGTTGCAAATACCCCATTCTTGCTCCCTAAGACATTCTTGCTCCCCAAGACACTCCAAGGCTTGACCTCCACACTTATCCACCCTATTTAAAAGTCCATCCTCCCCCTCTCCATACCACAACTTCATTTCATAATGTCCTAGCTAGTAAGAGTGGTAGAGAAGAAAATAGAGAAATCCACCACCACCATCACTTAGGAGGGATTCTTCCTCCAAATCCCTTAAGGAAATCCTCATAATATTAGTTTAGAAGCTGAATCAAGGCCCGTAAAAGGGAAAAATACTTTAGAGCTTCAAACAACCCCCAAAGTCTAACAAGGTATATGAAACAACTCTAGTTTTTGTGAACGTGAAGAACTTTGGTGATACATGCATGATCTTGTCCCAATAAATACATTTTCATGTGTCTACAAACCCATCCATATGTTAATTTTGTTTTCTATCATCTATAAGTGTTAATATTAGGTTGAAGCATGATCTATGGTGTAAAAATTAACTTTGATAGTGATAAGGTTGAAATCGTGCACTTTCTGGACAGTCTGTTTGACAAGATGTTTTGCATGTGTTTTAGTTGTCCAAAATTATGTAAAAATTATATTAATGCCCTATTTGAAGTATAGAATAATATATACACAAATCGTAACACTTTGATCAGCCATTTGAGAGAAACAATTCCTTGAAACTTATGTGTTTGGTGTTGAGTAAAACCCGAAGTAGTCACGTAATCTCCCCTTTAAGCCCCTTTATGTTATTCTGTAATTCTTGTAAATAATTTTAGATACTCCTAATACATTGGTTTAAAACATAATAAAATATTGTAGTGTTTTGTTCAGTATTTTGGGAGAAATAAATTATTGAAATTTATGTGTACAAAATAGGGCTGTAGTAACAGCAGTGAGTTCAAGAATTTATTTACCTATGTTTTAATTTTCCATAAATCAAAATAAAATTCTTTAATACGTACACTGCAGTATAGTTTAATATATAAAAGTTTGGGAATTTTATAGTGAACCGTTTGATAGAAATAAATCAAATAACTAGAACATGTACAGTTTTGCAAAAAATGGGAAAAGCCATTTTGAGTTACCAATTCACCCACTTTTCATAAATATCAAATTTAGGATTTCGGGTGAATTGTAACCCTTATAAATTATAGTGTTTACATATATGATATTTATGAATTTTACAAGTGTGAAAGTATTTTATTTAAGTTATACACGAAAATAAGTCGTTTTGTCAAATAAAATGACGAATTACGCAAACTTTAAAGAAATGTATTTCATGCATGTTGTGTGAATTATGTGAATAACATTTCATTTAGAACTACATGACTAGATTATGTGCTTCGATGTTATAATTTGTCAAGATGATTGAATGGCCAAAGAAAACGTAAACATGTAACACGAAATCTTTTAAATGCAAAGAAACATAAGAAAATGAAGCTTGACAAACCCCTTGGACTCACAAATGATTTTATAAATTAAAGCATACTTTAAGAATTAATTTTTGAAATGCTAAGAGACTTGAAATGGAAGTGAAGCCGAAAACACTTAAACACCTTACACGAAATTAACTAAAGATTAAGATGAGAAAAGTCTGTGCTAGGTAAAGTGCGGTTTGGCGAAGAGCTCGGACGTCCCTGCAGAACTAAAAGCTTTGAAGAAGTTTATAACTTTATCTTAAAAGTTACCAGGTGGGTAACACTAACTGTATTGCCGATGTAAATGTTATATGGACTATTGGTATGTTCTAAAAGAAACAAAATAAGAATGAAGTTAAGAATTATGAAAACACTTGATACAAAAATGGCATAACCCTATGAAAGAGTATTAGATGTCTGAAAGATGGCACAATACGATTATGTGTATCAGATGTCTGAAAGATGTCACGGTACAATTATTATAAAAGAGTATCAGATGTCTGAAAGATGGCACGGTACGATTTTGTGTATCAGATGTCTGAAAGATGGCACGGTACAATTATTATAAAAGAGTATCAGATGTCTGAAAGATGGCACAGTACGATTTTGTGTATCAGATGTCTGAAAGATGGCACGGTACAATTATTATAAAAGAGTATCAGATGTCTGAAAGATGGCACGGTACGATTTTGTGTATCAGATGTCTGAAAGATGGCACGGTACAATTATTATGAAAGAGTATCAGATGTCTGAAAGATGGCACGGTACAATTATGTGTATCAGATGTCTGAAAGATGGCACGGTACAATCATAAGAGAGCTAAGGCTCTACCAAATAGCCATTTAACGCAAGAACTTAAAGGAACAATTAAAAGAGTAAGATAATGCACAAATTGAAACGTGGTAAAGGGTAAAAGCTTTTAAATTTTAGAATTATACTAATCTGTATAACAGCGTACATGTTATCCACTGAGATTTATCTCATGCCCCAATCTTAAAACATTTTCAGGTTATGACATGGAGGCCCCGGAGCTGCCGTAGACACGAAGACCTCTTATATATATGATATATAACTACCAAATGATAATATTAATGGACATATTTAACTTTCAAATTGTCGTACCTTTGAATTTACTACTACACCCATCGAGAGTTGTACTCGAGACTCATCGGTGATGCTTTTGCTAAAGTAACTTAAGGTTATATCTATGAAACATATGAACTTATGTTATATTATGGAACTTAATGTATTGAACGATTTTTCCGCTGCGATGTTTTAATCTTATGCTTATCTTTTAATTATTTTTCAAGAAATTTTTAGGCTCAGTTTTCACGGTCACTAAGTAATTTTTTAGGCTCAGTTTTCACGGTTTTGGAGAGTCAAACCTCGGAGGTTGACTTTCTGAACACCGGGGCGTTACAAAAATTGTGTATGTTGATGCTAGAGGAAAACAACTTAGCCACCTTCAGTCAATCAGGGTTATTAGGAAAGTTTGGGTTCCTAAAGGTACAACTAACCTCTCAGGACCCAAAAGTCAAAGGGTACCTAAAACTTGATTATTGCAGGTACCTAAGGACCACAAGAAGATGAGGAGCTCGAGCAAAAAGACAGCATTGTACTTGGACAGTGGATGTTCATGGCACATGACTGGAAACAAAACACTCCTCACCGAATTCATTGAACAAGAAGGTCCTAATGTCACCTTTGGAGACATCTCACAAGCCACTACAAAAGGTTATGGTACCTTGATCATTTGTAATGTCAAGGTTACAAATGTATCATATGTGGCTAGTCTTAAATATAACCTCCTAAGCATAAATCAGTTATGTGATAAAGGATATAATGTTGAGTTCACAAGTAATAAATGCCTAATCAAAGATAAAACTCAACAAACTCTACTAACTGGCACTAGAAAAGGAAATGTGTATTTTGCTGACTGGGACAAGTCTACTGATGCAACATGTTTTATTGCCAAGAGCTCAAATGAACAAAGTTGGTTATGGCATAAAAGGTTAAACCACCTGAACTTTAAATCCATGAACAAGCTGGCTAGAAATGCATTATTTAAAGGACTACCTAATGAAGTTTTCATAAAAGAACACGTCTGTAAACCATGTCAAGAAGGAAAACAGATTAAAGCTTCATTTAAAGGCAAACCAGTCATCTCTACTGAAAGGGTACTTGAATTGTTACATATGGACTTATTTGGACCAATTACCCCTGCAAGCATAAATGGAAGAAAATACACAGTGGTTGTAGTAGATGACTTCTCTAGATTTACTTGGGTAGTATTTCTCCTTAATAAGAAGGAAACACAAGTCAAACTCCCTGAGCTAATGAAGAGGCTGTCAAATGAGAAAAGCCTTAATATCATCAAGATAAGATATGATAAAGGCACTGAGTTCATAAATTCATACATAAATGAGTGTTGAATTGAAAATGGAATTGCCCATGAAACTTCAGCAGCTAGAACACCTCAGCAGAATGGGGTAGCTGAAAGAAGAAATAGAACTCTTAAAGAGGCTGCTAGAACCTTAATTGCTAATTCAAATTTGCCTAAGAGATTTTGGGCTGAAGCTATAAACACTGCATGCTATACTCAGAATAGATGCTTGATCACTAAGGGTCAAGGCAAAACCCCTTATGAACTCTGGAAAGGAAGATTGCCTAAAGTATCTTATTTTCACATATTTGGTTGTAAGTGTTTCATTCACAACAATGGGAAAGAGCAATTTAAAGCTTTTGATAACAAAGCCGATGAGGGGATATTTCTTGGATATTCCCAAATCAGTAGAGCTTTCAGGGTCTACAATTGTAAATCCCTTCTTGTGGAAGAAACACCTCATGTTGTGTTTGATGAATCTATTTTTGAGAACATGAATAAAATCCTGTAGGCAATCTCCCTGAGGCAAACCCCACTGAAGGAAATGATGAACTGAATGACCCAATCCCAGTTCATAATCAGGTAGCAAATACCAATGAAGAAGCAAGCTCTACTGAGGTAGTTAATGGATTAAATATTCTAGGGGGAAATAACAATGTTGAAAATGCCAATGTCCCTGACATTGAGGCCAACACCCCTGAATATGATCCTGAATTAGATCCTGCATTAAATTTCCCAGAATTTTATGATCCTAGTGACTCAACCTTAGTAGAGGACAACTCTACTGAAGGGATCAGGAAAAGAAGGAATTGATTAACTGACCATCCAACTGACCTGATACTCGGTGATCCAAGTATAGGAGTCAAAACTAGAAGGTTTCATGGTGAAAGTGCTTTGTTTTGTTGCTTCTTATAAGAACAGGAGCCTCAAGACATGAAAGAATGCAAACTGGATTACATCCATGCAAGAAGAGCTGAACCAGTTTACAAGAAATGATGTATGGGAGCTGGTTGACAGACCATCACATCGAGATGTTATTGGAACCAAATGGGTGTTCAAGAACAAGAAGAATGAGAATGATGTGATAGTCAGAAACAAGGCCAGATTGCTGGCCAATGGTTATTGTCAATCAAAAGGCATAGACTATGATGAGACATTTGCACCAGTGGCAAGACTTGAAGCAATAAAGCTATTCCTAGCATATGCTGCCCACAAAAGGTTCAAAGTCTATCAAATGGATGTCAAGAGTGCTTTCCTGAATGGAGTCCTCAAAGAAGAATTCTATGTGGAGCAACCCCCAGGGTTTGAGGAAGGAAACCAAGTGTACAGACTCAAGAAAGCCCTTTATGGACTTAAGCAAGCTCCAAGAGACAATTTCTGTTGGATCATGGTTTTGTCAAAGGGACAGTAGACAGAACCTTGTTCAGAATTTGTGAAGGAGAAGACATCCTACTTGTCCAAATATATGTGGATGACATCATATTTGGATCACCAAATGAGAAGCTTTGTGAGAAATTTTCAAAGCTCATGCAAAGCAAGTTTGAGATGTCAATGATGGGGCTGATGAATTTATTCTTGGGACTTCAAGTCAATCAATCAAAAGAAGGAATCTTCATCAATCAAGCCAAGTAAACAAGGGAGATGATTAAAAAGTTTGGGTGTTCAACTAGCAAGCCAGTAAGGATCCCAATGAACAAAAACTGGAAAATGGATCCTGATGAGAGTGGTGTTCCAACCAACTCTACTGAGTATAGAGGAATCATTGGATCTTTCCTCTATCTCACAGCCAGTAGACCTGACATCACCTTTGCAGTAGGTGTATGTGCAAGGTTCCAAGCCAATCCTAAGAAGAGTGATCTAGAGGTTGCAAAGATGATCTTAAGAGACCTTAAAGGCACTAAAAATGTAGGCCTTTGGTATCCTTCAGATGACAACATTGAATTAATTGATCTAGCATATGCTGCCCACAAAAGGTTCAAAGTCTATCAAATGGATGTCAAGAGTGCTTTCCTGAATGGAGTCCTCAAAGAAGAATTCTATGTGGAGCAAACCCCAGGGTTTGAGGAAGGAAACCAAGTGTACAGACTCAAGAAAGCCCTTTATGGACTTAAGCAAGCTCCAAGAGACAATTTCTGTTGGATCATGGTTTTGTCAAAGGGACAGTAGACAGAACCTTGTTCAGAATTTGTGAAGGAGAAGACATCCTACTTGTCCAAATATATGTGGATGACATCATATTTGGATCACCAAATGAGAAGCTTTGTGAGAAATTTTCAAAGCTCATGCAAAGCAAGTTTGAGATGTCAATGATGGGGCTGATGAATTTCTTCTTGGGACTTCAAGTCAATCAATCAAAAGAAGGAATCTTCATCAATCAAGCCAAGTAAACAAGGGAGATGATTAAAAAGTTTGGGTGTTCAACTAGCAAGCCAGTAAGGATCCCAATGAACACAAACTGGAAAATGGATCCTGATGAGAGTGGTGTTCCAACCAACTCTACTGAGTATAGAGGAATCATTGGATCTTTCCTATATCTCACAGCCAGTAGACCTAACATCACCTTTGCAGTAGGTGTATGTGCAAGGTTCCAAGCCAATCCTTAGAAGAGTGATCTAGAGGTTGCAAAGAGGATCTTAAGATACCTTAAAGGCACTAAAAATGTAGGCCTTTGGTATCCTTCAGATGACAACATTGAATTAATTGGCTACTCAGATGCAGACTATGGAGGATGCAGAATTGATAGGAAGTCCACCACTGGCACATGCCAATTCTTGGGAAGCATGCTCATCTCTTGGTTCTCAAAGAAGCAAAACACTGTGGCAACTTTAACTACTGAAGCTAAGTATGTTGCAGCTGGAAGTTGTTGTGCTCAAATCCTTTGGTTGAGACAACAACTCAAGGACTACAATGTCAACTCCCCTGAAGTGCCCATATTTTGTGATAACTACAGTGCTATTGCTATCTCACAAAATCCAGTGTTACACACAAGATGCAAGCATGTGGACATCAAACATCACTTCATAAGAGATCATGTGGAGAAGAAGGACATCAAATTGGTGAAGATCCACACAGATCATCAAAAGGCTGATATATTGACCAAAGCTCTTGCTGAAGCAAGATTCATGGAACTTTCAGCAGAGTTGGGACTTCTTGATCCAGGAAAGATGGACAAGTAAGCCCAATGAAGTTCAACAATCAAGGGGGTACTAGAAGTGTCCTTCAGCAGACTTGGGCAAAGTCTACTGAAACTCAGAAGAGATGACCCAATGTTGTTCAGAGAAGTTGGGCAGATCAATTGATATGGGCCCACTTCAAGAGAGTTGGGTCAGGACACTTGTCCATGTGGGGCCAGATAAGCTGAAATGGATATCTAAAAAAATCTAGGTTTGATAAGCACCTATTTTGGGTAATCATTGGCTAGTTTGATGGTTGTCTCATTCCTCTTAAAGCCATCACCTTTACAAAGATTTAATTTGTCCCCTACCCAAAAAGTCACTTTCGAAGTATTTAATGCAAAGATTCAATTCCTGTTTGCATTAAACAATTTTAGCCCACAATCTACCTTGATAACTCCCCAGCCATAATAAACCTTAACTTTACATCACACGTTTTGATAAAACAGTTTTAAATCCTTGAAATCACTTTTCAACCGTTGGATCAATATTTGGCCAACTCTCCTGAATTAATCCTTGCCATCCAATATTAATTTCCCTTTATGTAAACTGTTGAATTGCCTTAAGACACACCAACTCAATGACATACATTCCTTTTGGAATATACTCTAAGTCTTAAGAAGCCCAATCCTTTCATTCTTCCCCACGCATACTTTGAAACCCTAACCTAAATTTTCAAAACCTCAAGCTTTCTTACTGTTTCATCCATGACACCCAAAATCAGACAAGAAAAGCTTGTTGACTTCTCAAATGAGAAAATGGATATTGACTTTGAGTATCTAAGTCACAAGAACAACCTCACCTTCGAACCCATCATCTCTTTTGAAAGTGAGCTTCCAGAAGTAATCCCAACCTTAAGATGGCTAAGGAGGGCAGATTTACAGAAGTTCATGGAGAACAAGCCAAGTACTTGCTTGGAACAATACATGACTGAGTTCTTTGCCTTCGTCAAATGGAAAGGTAAGGCAAATGGAGGAGAGGTCTCTACAAGGTTGACCTATGTAGAAGAAGGCCAAGAGGAGGAGAGTTCTCATGTGGTCAAGTTCACTGAGGAGGACCTAGAAGATGCATTTGGATTGCCTTTTGAAGGAAGGAATCCAAAAACTTATGAAACTGGGCATGAACAAGATGTGGCTCAAGAATGGCTTAAAGTTCCAGGTCCAATGTCCTCCACACAAGAACACTCTTAAGCCTGAGTTTCTCACACTCTTTTAAGTGGTGACAAAGAGTATTTTGAGCAATACTGGAAGTCTTGAGCAAGTGAGCTTGCTAAGAATCAGAATCATGGCTAGCTGTTGTGATTGATGCCAGTGACAAAGGCATCAATTTCAACAGGAGAGACTTCATCATGGGTGAAATGATGAAGGAAAAAGCCAAGTTCAAGATGAAAGCCCACATTAAGGTAGTGTTGGAAGGGAAACTTAGATACTGCACAAGAGCAAGTCTCTTGATTGAAAGATTTTCCCACTACTCCCAGATGCAGACCTTTGCCAAGCCTCTTCCTACTCAGAAGATTATGTTCCAGAGACTTTCCAAGAAGTCTGAGAAAAGAAAGATGCAGGTGGCCAAACCTGCTCAAGAGGTGGTAGAGAAGAAGTCTAAAATGAAGCCAAGGACAAAGGCAAGAGCTATAAAGACAAGGAAAATGGCTCAAATTCTATCAGAAGAGGATTCTGATTCTTCAGCAGAGTTGGAGAAAGTTGCTGAAGAGGGAGTAAGTGTGCCCTCAGACTCTGAGGAGCTAAGGGAAAAGTTCCCAATGGCAGTGGTGAAAAAGAAGAAGGGAGAAAAGAGGGTCAGGGAAGTTGTCCCAGAAGAAGAAAGTGGGAGCTCAAGGGCAAGCAAGAGAAGGGTCAAGCCTTCTGAGAAAATGCAAGACTTGCAGGAGGAGAAGACTTTGAGGATAGCTCTCAAGGAGAGTAGAGCTGAAAGTAGATCAAAATCTAAGTCAAAGTCCAACTCCCCTAAAGGTGGAACTCCAGAGTCCAAGTTCCCTGAAGGTCATCACTTAGATCCCAACTCTCCTGATACCCATAAAACCGCCCAAGACCAACCTATCACTCCCTTAGACCTCACAAAAAGATATTCTCCAGAGGGAGCTGCTCAAAGAGGCCCAATTGATATCTTAGCTGATATTGCAGTTGATGAATCAAAACTACAATCTCCTCTTGATTCATCCATGCTCAATTATTCAAAACTCCTTGAAGCTGCATTATTAGATCCCACACCCTTAAGTAAAACCCCTTCAGGACCATTGCTCTCTAAAGCACCTGAATTACCCCTTGCTGAGCCCAACGTTCCTGAACCTACCCCTGAAGCCAATCCTACTGATAAAACTGCCAACTCCCCTATAACCCAAATTCCCCAGTCAGATGGAGACAAGGAGGAGTATACCTTTGAAGGTATGCTCAGAGGTGGAGCTAGAGAAACTATGGACAATTTGTACCCTAATCTTGTTGAATTTCCAAGATTACATAGGGATTTCCATGATTTGAGAGCCCTAGTTGAAGTGAAAGACAAAACCATCATGGAAATTGCCCAAGTTATACAAGACAAGGGTGCAAACTGGTGGAAGATAGAGGAGAGTAGACTACTTCACTTTCCTGGTGTGCAAAAGACAAGATTCCTGACTGAAGAGGATGTCTTTGCAAAGTTGGTAGCAGACAAGATTGCTGAGGAGAAAGAGAGAATTGCTAAAGGGATCAAACATCTTGATAGCAGTTCAAATGATGATGATAACAATGATGATCCCACTAATCCCAACCCTTCTGGTCCTAAGGAAAGCACTATTCATTACCTTACCTACTCTAGGAAGGGCTTTGTCTCTTCAGAGGTGTTGACCAAAGATGGTAACACAGCCAAAGATGCATCAACCCATGAAGGTTCAACTGAGCCCGAGGCACCACTTAATGATGTTGAGGCTTCCCAAGTAGAAGTTGGTTTGGTTAAAACCTCATCAATGTCAGCAGAGTTGTACACTAATCAACTTTTAACCATTCGGGATGACTCAGTGGCCTTAGAATGCCTAAACACTGTGATCTCCCAACAACTGCCTTCTATGAATCCTATTGAGGGTGTAGAAGCTGCAAAACGAGACTAGTCCTGAAAAATCAGAGGGTGTTGAGGAGAAAAGAGAGGTAGTAATCACTAAAATAGTGAGTGTACCAAATATAGAGGGAGAGGATGGAATTAGTGAGGAAGGACAAATTATTCTTGAAGTCAAATCTGAACTTCAAGAATCCCTTGATGAGAGGAGGTCTGTTCTTCATGAGAGTGGGCTTATTATTAATGAAGGAGTAAAATAAATAGTTGAAAATGAGGAGAAGGTTGCTGATGAATCAGGGCATTATGAAAAAGAATTTGAGGGTGATGAGGGTGTTTTTGCTGATACATTTTTCTGTGCAGATGCTGCAGGTATAACTCTTGAGCAAATTTTTGCTAAAGACGTGTTCATAGATGCTCCTATTATGGCTGATGAAAGTCTATCCAAAGTGGCTCTTGGGGAGCATTCAGCAAAGTTGGACACCCTAGCCCAACAAGTGGAAAATGCCCATCTACAAACTTCTGAAGCATTAGATGAGCAAAGCAGGACACTTGCCTCAGTAGAAATGAGACTCACTGGTTCAGAAGATGTGGTGCTACCCACAATTGAAGCCAGGATAAGTGGTGTTGAATCAGGGCTGCAAACCATTTCCACTGATGTGCAGAGAGCAAAGAAGAGCATGAACTCATTCACCAAGGCAGTGAAAAATGATCAGAAATTGCTCATTGACAACCACAACAAAAATGTCAAAGCCTTAAGATTGGTTGTGAAGAAAGCTCTTGGAAAGAAGACTGCTCTTCAGAAGAAAAGGGCAGAAGAGATGAGATTGGCAATGGTTAAGGAAGCATCAGCCAAGTTCTCTGAAGAAGTGATGGCCAAGATTTCTGAATCTGCAGTGGCCAACCTCACTGCACTTCTCAAGGACAACCTTGATGCATCTCTTAGAACAACCTTGGAGGAGGTCATTGAGCAAAAGATGAAGCATGTTCCTGCTTTCCTTGGCATGAGCAGTGATAGGATGCAGAACATTCATGATGAGAATGTTTATCTTCTTGATGAGATCAAGTCCCTTAATCAGGCCCAGTCCTTATTGGTAACAACTATGAGTGATCTCAAGTCCCAATGTTTTGATGAAGCCAAAAAGGGGGAAAGAGAAAGAGCTAGAGCCAAAGGTTCCTTGAAGATAGGAGAAGGCATCAAAGGAAAGGAACAAATGCCTGAAACTGAAGGGAAGGGCAAGAAAGTGATGGAAATAGAGGATCTTGATGAAGAAGAGTAACTAGCCATTACTTTGAAGAACTCTATGGCCTCAATGCAAGAAGAAGGTGCAAAAAGACAGCAAAGGCCTGGTGGAGAATCAACAGGCTTGGACAAAAGTGCTGAAGATGTCCAAGTCAGGGGAAAAATCAAGCAAGCCAAGAAGAACAAGAGAAAAGCAGAAACATTCACTGATTTTCCTAACAGTTTGGACCTGCCTGCTGAATTCAGAGTTGATGAAGATCCTACACCCAAGTGGAGCAAGATTGCTGAAGATGTTGCTGAAGAAGAAGTGGCCAAAAGTCCTGAAAAGAAGTAGAGAGGTCCAGTTCTTGCTGATGACCCTTCTAAGTTGTTTGAAGAAGGATTTGGAAAGGATGCTGAGACTCAGCAAAAACTGTCCATGATGAGAGCTCAAGAGAAGATGGAGCAATTGATGGAAGCTAACAGAGCAAGAGATAAAAGAAGAGAAAATTTTCAGAAGCCAAGAAGAAGGAGAGCATCATACAACAAGTTGAAGCCACAGCTGCTGATCAAGATGGACACCAAGTATCCCCATTTTGACAAATGGGTCCCAATCTAGCTCAATGATGAATGGGAGGAGGCAAAGAGGGAGTTTGTTTATGACTTCTATGTCATAGGCAGATGGATGGATGAAGACATTGAATCCATCTTTACTCAGTTTATGTATGAAAACCATAGAGAGCTTTATCAGAAACTCTTTGCTGCTGCAGATATAGCAAGAATGGAATTCAAAGCTCCTGGTCCCATCATCCACATGCCCCCAAAGCAGCAAGGCTACATTGATCAGTCCAAGATTCTCAAAGAATTTATTGAAATACTTAAGATGGAGAAGATGAAACTTGGACCCAAAGGAACAAACAAGGAGGCTATGGAGCTAAAGAAGAGGGTCTGGGCACAGTATGGGATGGTGCCACCTCCTGAAGAAGAACTCTGAAACTGTTAAGTTTCCTTGTCCCTTAATTGCTCATGGCTGCTGAAATGAATGTTTATGCTTATGATATGCATTTGCTCTGATTACATGCTCTGATTGGTTGACCTTAACTATCATCATGCTTTGTAATGATTAAATGTTATATCAATGAAAAACCAATCATTTTGTTCAAGAGATAATATCTCATTGTCTCAACTTGCCTGACTTAACCTATATGCACTTAAACTGTGATTATGCTAACATGTTCTTTCAGGAAATTTGACCTTAGTCACATCTACTGAAATTATATGTAATAGTATAGTCAAGTCACCTTTGTATAGGTTTTGGCATCATCAAAAAAGGGGAAATTGTTGGGAATAAAATGAGATTTTGATTAAGATACCAAAACCCCTTAAGATATTCCAAATAGATAAGTCAAATGGAATGAACATGTTTCAGGAATGTTGGAACATGTAGTTCAGACTAGTTGAGAAGCTGGTATGTTAGGCAGCTCATAATTGATTTAGATGCATAATGTTGGTCCCTGAACGAGTAGTGAATGGGATTGAAGTCTAGAGGGGAGGGGTGAATAGACTTTAAAACTTTTTCAAGAGAGTTGGGAACCTCTTCTGATTGCTATGTCAACTGGACTACAAGTCTGCTGGTCCAGATGACTATAGTGATCTGACTGAAGAGGTTATATGCGGAAATATGGTAGGCCTTGTTTAGACTCGTTCTTTTAGTTCTTATGAAAGTGTTAACTTGTTTTGCTTAATGAAAGTACTCAGCTGATGCTGGTTTGAAAGTTATGGCCTGAGTTGAAGAATGTTGAAAACACAGTATGCACTATATAAAAATATATGGAAAGACAGAATTGTAAAGTGCAGAAAGGTAAATAACACCAGGTTTATAGTGGTTCGGATATACGTTCCTACGTCCACTCTCACGTCCTAACGTGATGTTTAATCCCTTTAATTTACCAAAAATTACAAGGGGCTTGTCCTTTATAGTCCCAGGGATAGGACTTTGAGATCTGAGCCGTCCTAACAGCTACGGTCTCCACAAGTGATTGTAAGCACTTGCACTTTGAGGGGTTCAAAAACTTTAACCTTTCGGTGAGGGTTTGGGGGTTTTTGAAGAGTATCAAACTAATGGTTCAAGCTTATAAATTGCTTAACCACTATGCCTAAAACAATAGATATACAATATGAACAGGTTTCAGGTTCTTATAGGTTGGATGGAAATCACTTAAGAGCTACAAATATTCTAATGGTTTCTGGCTCTTGGAGAACTCTTAGAACAGTATGGCTTTTTGCTTGATTGCTTGCTTAGCTAGTTGAATTCTCTCGTTGTGACTTCGTACTTGTGATTTCTCATCCTCTTGTATTTATAGTGGTGATTGCTTGCAACTAGCCGTTGGAGTTGACTAGCCGTTCGGGCAATCTTTCCATAATGGCTTGATTCCTTGATTCCAGCAGCTTGATTGCTTCAATCCTGGGATCATGTCAATCTTCTAAATAAGGTAGGTCTTCGTTTGAATTACAAGATGACTTTGGAATCAGCCGAGTCCTGGAAGAGTACATAGTCTTCTGATCTGTACTACTAGTCTTCTGACTACTCTTCTGGCCTTAGGTCTTCTGTCTTCTGATATCAGTCGAGTAATACTCTTCTGATCTGGTGATTTTTTGTGCTGCTTTAGGCCATCTTCAATCTTGGACTCCATCAGATAAGTAGGTATACAAGCACCTTACTTATCTGGTCTTCAAGGATCTTCTAGTCTTCTACTTTTCTCATCTTGAGGATAGACATGTAAGCCAGGGTTGTGCTGATCAGCTGATATCAATACAGTTGATCACACAAGACTAGTCTAAGCTGTTCTATACAAGTCAGCCGATCCTATTACATTTATAAACTCTAAGTGTTTTGGCCATCAAAACTATTCTAACATCAAGTGGGGCTTAGGGTGAATTTATATCCCAACTATTTCCCCCTTTTTGATGAAGCCAAAACTATACTTGATAAATGCTCTTAATGAAATAAGATAAGAGTTTATAAAATTCTTAAACTGAAGTATCTGATGAAGACAATGAGAGTTTGTCTGGTAAGCAAAGAGAATTAGAACTTGAATATATAGAGCTTTTACAGATTACAAGTAATAGTTTCTTTAAACTTCTAAAGTAGTCTTCATCAGGTCTTCTGATTTCTTCAGATGCGGTAAGCAAGGTACAGACGAGCTCGAACTTCTTCCATGTGCTGCAGGTCTGTAACATTCTCCTCTTCGTAGATCTTATACAGAATCCTTTTGACTTCAATCATGTTTGTTCTTCCTGAGACCAGAATGGGTGCATCCCATTTGGGTTCTTCAGGTGTTAGGATTCTGCAATTGTCAAGTTCTTTGGCTGTCTTGACAATTTCTTCCCAGAACTCTGGATCTTCAATGGTGATAAACTGATTGAACTGGAATAATTCATCTTCATAAGTAGGGAGAGGGCCAAATTTCCTTACTATGTGGTGTTGAATTTGCCACTTCTTCTTCAGGGGATACCATCTTGGTAGCTCATCTTGAAGGGCTAAATAATCCACATAATTGCTATCAAACACCAGGACACTGTCTTCTTTTGCTTTGTCCTTGAGTGTTTTCCTGAGTTTGGCTATTTTTCTTTCAAATTTGGCTTTGACTGCCTTCGCATCATTTAGCTTCTTTTGCTTAAGCTCTTGAGCTTCAAGCAACTTTCTTTTCTTCAACTCTAGAGCCTCTTTCTCTTCTGTAGTAGGCTCTGCTGGAGTTGACTTCTTGCTGGACTGAGCTTGCTCATCTAACTTCCTTTTCCTTGTCATCCTCTTCTCAGGAGCTTGTTCTACAGAAGCAGTGATCTGTAGACTCTTGGCAGGAGCTTGAGTAGGAGCTTGGGTGTCTTCTTGAGCAATTTCTTTGCCTTTGCCTTGCCTGCTCTTGATTTTCCTTTTTAAACCACCCAAGGTTTCAGTCAAGTCATCTTGTGCTACTACCAGTTCAGCTTGCTGGGCAGTAGACTTCTCTAGAGCCTTTATCAACACATCTTCCCCCTTTTTGGCTTCAGCAAGTGCAGCCGCAAAAGGCTTCATGGCATTCCGAATTTCCACTACTAGGGTCTGCTCTAGGGCCATGGCATTGACTTTGCCAACTTGGGTCAGATGTGATATGCTGTGCTCAAGAACTTCAGCATGAGAATTGGAGGAGGAGGCAAGTTCAAATCTAATTGTTAGTGCTTCCAATTTGGCTGCTGTCTCCTTCAGTTGAGTCTGCAATTTCTCATTCTCCTCTGCAGCTACCTTAAGAAGGGTCTGACCTTCAGTGGTTCTTACTTCAGCATCTTTAATTCTTGACTCGTAGGCGGCCTCCAATTGGGAAATCTCATCAGCAAACATTTTGGAGACATCGCCTGCCCTCTTCTGGATGGTGTTTAAGTATTCACCTATCTGATGGTGAAGTGACTCTCCAAACTTGTCTTCAATGTCAATAATCTGGTCATGAAGACGAGTCTTCTGCTCCCTAACAGCTTTTTCAACATATCTTCCAAGCTGTAGGCCTAAACCTTTCTCAAAGTGCAAGTCTATTGCAACTTTGACCTGTGAGCAGATGTCTGCTGTATAGTCAACAAATGGGGTAGGAGTTGATGTAGATCCTTGAGGCTTTGGATGAACAATCAGTGCTTTGCCTCTATCTTCAGCTGAAAGATATTCTTCATTTAGGAATGAGGTAGTGGCCTTAACCAGATGGGTCATAATCTTTTCTCCTTTATCAATGAAGTGAGTCAGGTTATCTGAAGGCATGAAGAGAGCTGGTACTCTGACTACTTCTCTGTCAATCTCTACTTTGTCAGCTGGTTCAGCTGAGTCTTCTGCAGGGGCTGTGGCAACTGAGTCTTCCACCAAGGCTGGTGCAGCTGATTTGTCTGCCAAGGTTGGTGCAGCTGAGTCATCCACCGTTGCTTTTTCAGCTGTCTGCTGATCTGATGAACCTTCTGGGACAGAGATATCATCAGTGTGGATTCCTAGAATCCTGTTGCAAACTGCAGTCAGGGCCTCTGCTGATAGCAGCTGAGCAAAATTTTGAACCTGAGCAACTTCCTTTTGCTCCATTTCCCAATCGAGGAAATTTTCCTTTCCTCCCATTCCTTCCATGACCTCAAGAAGGTCATCCACATCATCTCTTCTGAGCTCAATCCAAGTACATATCCTAAGTACTTGTTCAAATTGGATTCCTCATCAACACCAGGAGTAGTAGACTTGAGCAGGTTGGCTATCTTCATCCTCATTATCTTCTCCTTTGTGCACATAGGATAGTGCACCATTCTGAACTGAGGCTGAGAGGGTCCTGCTTGATCCAGGTCTGCTGGTGCCAAGTCTTCTTGTGCAGAAGGGACAGTGATGATAGGAGATTGAGTGGTTGGGACATTTTCCTCAGCTGTGTGAGTATCAGCAGGGGTTTGCGAAGTGATATCTTCTTGTTGGGTAGGAAGTTGAGATTTATCTCCAGTGGGTTGTTCATCAGCAGGGTTTTGAGTCTGCTGGTCTGGTTCTATTTCTACTTGAAGATCAGTAGATGGTTGAGCTTGATGATCTTGGACATCTGCTATTTGAATATCAGCAGGGGGTGAGGATGTGATATGAGTTTGATCATCAGCAGGGGGTGTAGAGGTGGTCTGTGTTTGGTTGTCTGCTGTTTGAACATCAGCAGGGGTAGGCAATTGTGGTTCAAGGGTTGATTGAGGCTGGGCTTGTTCCTCTGCTGTGTGAGTATCAGCAGGGATTTGGGTATCAGTGTTTGAAGGTTCAGATGGGTTGGAATCATCAGAAGGGTTGAAGGATGTAATAGGGGCTATGCTCATGGGAGTAGGGAGCCTGGATTTCTTGGTTTTCTTGGTGAAAGAGGAATTTTTCTTCTTTCTCTTCTGACCCTTTGACAGTTTGGAAGGTGTGATAGTGAGAGAGGGGTTAGAAATACCTGCCTTCTTCAAAGGAGAGGCAGTGGGAATGGCATCTGAATCAGATGGGGAGATGAGCCCTGATCTGATTAGAATTCTTCTTTGTGCTAAGGTCCGATTGTCATCATCATCATCCTCAGCAGCCTTCTTTTGAGCCTCTTCTTTGGAGGGCTCCTCTTCTTCTTCAGCAGAGTCATGAACAGACTCTTCTGCCTCCTCAACAACATCTTTGGAAGATGCTTCAGCCAATAACTTCCTCTTCTCTTCTTTCAACCTTGCTGCCTCAAGAAGAGCTTCCTTTCTCAAGTAATACTTGGAGGTGTGGAATGTCTTATGAGGTCCCATCTTGTACTTCTTTGGAAGAATATTTGGAAGGATGATGTTCAGCTTGTTGACAAAGCTGAGTGTAGCTGTTACCTTCCATTCTCTTGACTGCAAGTCCAAAGTAACTTTCTTTGCCTCAAGAGCGATTCTATCCAAGAATAGCCCTTGCCAGTCTCCATCAATCTGATCCCAGATTGCAGCCATAACTCTAACCTTCAAAGTAGTAACAGCATCATGGCTGAATGTGTTACCTAATAGCATATTTCCTGCAATGTCCATCAAGGTTTGAAACTTGGGGTCAAGTTGTGATTTCTTAAGTCCAGAGGCATTCTCAGCCTTGACTCTTCCACTGGTAAAGATCTCCATATATTCCTTATCTCTTCCCATAATGTAGGTGGAGATATTTATGTTCCCCCTTGATAAGCCGAACAATTCCTGAAGAATTTCTCTTGTTACCTTGACTTTGTGTCCGCCCATGACACTTTCAACTTGAGACCCCTTCATCACAGCATTTGAGTAGAAAGCCAGCACATCTTGTTCATAGACGTTTGTTGGTGCTGCTTCCAGAAAATCACGAAGGTTGAGGTTGATGCAGCGAAGAAGGATCTCCTTGTTTGCAGCTGTATGTTTGCCCTTGAAAAACAGAGCATTCTCTGTGAAAATCTTCCCTTCCCTAGACCACTTTGTTGCATCTAGAGTCCCGGTGCTCTTGGTCTTCTCGTCGTAAATCTCAATGATTGCCATTCTGAGTATTTGAGTGTAAGGTTTGGAATGCTTAAGAAAATTTGCAGAACGAGAGAGTTTGAGAGCAATTGAGTAATGTGAGCGAAAGGGTTTGGGAGAGATTTAAGGGTTGTATATATATACTCCAACAATTCTTGATCTAACGGCCAGATATGATTTTAATGTGGAGTAGTACCCAAGATTTCCTTCTTTGATTTCGGGCCTTTCTTTAAATTTGCCGGCTGAATTTGCCATGTGGCAATTGTTGATTTGCTGGCGATATGGTAATCAAGTATTAATGACATCATTACCAAAAATAGCCGTTGTGACTAATTTTGTGGCAAGAATTGATCATCAAGGCCGTTTTCTATAAGTGAATTTCATTCCTTATATAGGCCAATTTCTTTAATTACATTCAGGAATAAATCTATAATGAATTACATGATCAAAGTTAGTCATTATGCTCTGAAATGAAGTGATATAATCAGCAGAGTGAGGTCTTCTGATTTCTGCAAAAAGGTCTGCTGATTTCCTTGAAAGTCTTCTGGTCAGCTGAGTTGGTCTTCTGATCAGCTGAGTAGAGGATTGAGGTTTGCTGAGTAAATCTTCTGTGTTTAATGATCCAACCTGGTTTGATGGATCCTTCAGCTCTACTGTGATGATCCAACCTGGTTTGATGGATCTTCCAGCTCTTCCTCTTGCCATGTGGGACCATCAAATCAATATGATGTTATCAGCCTGGATGATATCCCACTGGTTCAGGTTGCCCTTACCATCTGATGTTCCTCATCATCAGATGGGTTGTAGCATCTAATGTGTCCTTGTTGAATTTCTTCGCTTCTCTTGAAAGGGAAGGAAGTTTGGAAGAGGCTTCAATGGAGTGTGAAGAGAGAGCCATGGACTTGGTCTTCCTGATATGTTTTGACCTAGTAGCCTTTGATAACAAGCTCTCCATGTAAAGCTTCCTTCTGGAGAAGAAGCTCCGCTTGCTTGCTACTTTGTCCTCTACATCTCTCATTCCTCTAGTTTTCAACAAGAACGTCTCTCCTTCCTCTAGTTTTCATAGGCATACTTATGTTGATTGAACCAAGTATGCTGATCTGCATCATCTTCATCTCCTTCACCCAAGACTTTGGTTGAGGGATGATCTCCATACCATCTCTTTTTTCGATTATCTCCATACCTGAAACAAGAATAATAGTTAGTGATTTGTGTTCTTAGGTGTTCTCATAATTTCCTCCTTTTATAGGGGTAGAAATGAGGTAGTGGAGTGAAAGATGACAAAACTATAGAGTTGATAGGTCTGAATTTCTAAAAAGTTACTTCTTAAGATCAACAATGAGATTCTTGATCTAAGGGTTCATATTTAAAGAGATTCAGACTCTATCTTATGGAATGCAGAATTTATAAATTTTGAGCAAGAGTTATTTGGAATCCGTACAGTGCATGCATATTGTTGAGTCGGTGAGGAAGGTGTATTAATCCAACCAAGTATAACTCAATAGTATACTGTATAAATGTATAATGATAAAGTATTTTATGAAGAATAATTTATTCTTATACATATGTATACATTGCTTAAGCATGAATCCCAATTAACTTTGTTCATGTCTTCTGAATATATATATAATATGCAATGCAGATTGTAGAGTATTTCATCAAGGATTCTTAAGGTATCATTGATTCCCCCTTGATTAGATGACTCTATGTTTTCCCTCAGCTTTATTTGTCTTCATTGGGAAAGTACTTACCTGAAGATGACTCTATTCACCTCATCTGATCCTCCTAACCTGCTGCAGTTTGTATCAGCTGAGGTCTTCAGCTGATCTTTGCTCTTCATGTGCTTGGATCCAGGAGTCCTAAGCTGTAGCATAGGGTCTTGAATCTTTCTTCAGCTAGGGGCTTAGTCAAGATGTCTGCTCTTTGGATATCTGTGTGAATTTTCTCCATCTTGATGTCCTTCTTTTCAAGGTGGTCTCTTATGAAGTGATGTCGAATGTCGACATGCTTGCACCTTGTGTGGAGGACTGGATTTTGAGTGATGGCAATGGCACTGCTACTATCACAATAGATAAGGACTTCTCTTGCCTCTACATTGTAATCCTTGAGTTGTTGAACTAGCCAGAGCAGCTGACTACAACAACTTCCAGCTGCCATATATTCTGCTTCAGTGGTGGAGGTTGCAACTGATGTTTGCTTCTTTGAGAACCATGATATCAACTTGTTGCCTAGAAATTGACAGGTTCCAGATGTGGATTTCCTATCAATTCTACATCCTCCATAGTTTGAGTCAGAATAACCACTCAATTCTAGATTGTCATCAGCAGGGTACCATAGTCCTAGATTGACTGTTCCTTTTAGGTACTTGAGAATCTTCCTTGCTGCTTCTAAATGACTTTGCTTTGGGTTTGCTTGAAACCTAGCACATACTCCTACAACAAATGTTATGTCTGGTCTGCTGGCTGTAAGGTATAGTAGAGATCCAATAAGTGCTCTATATTCTACTTGATCAACTGCCTTTCCATTTTGAAAGATGTCATCATTGGAATTCTTGCAGTCTTGCTTTGTAGAGCTTTGAATCTTTCTAATAGGCTCTTGGTATACTTGGACTAGTTGATGAAGATCCCTTCTGGACTCTGCTTGACTTGGAGTCCTAGGAAGTAATTCATCTCACCCATCATGCTCATTTCAAACTTTCCTTGCATAAGCTCAGAGAACTTTTTACACATTTCTTGTTTGGGTGATCTAAATATAATATCATCTACATATATCTGCACCATTAGAATGTCTTCTCCTTCTTGTATTCTGAAAAGTGTTCTATCAACTTTGCCTTTTGTGTAAACATTGTCAAGTAGGAATTGTGACAATGTGTCATACCAAGCTCTAGGGGTTTGCTTTAAACCATAGATAGCCTTCTTCAGACGATATACTTGATCTCCTTTTTCAAATCCTGGAGGCTGCTCTACATACACTTCTTCTACCAGAATACCATTTAGAAAAGCACTCTTGACATCCATTTGGTATACTTTGAAGCCCATATATGATGCATAAGCTAGAAACAGTCGAATGGCTTCTAATCTGGCTACTGGAGCAAAGGTTTCATCATAGTCAATTCCTTCAGATTGTGAATATCCTTTTGCAACTAGCCTTGCTTTATTTCTAGTTATCACATCATTTTCGTCCTTTTTGTTCTTGAATACCCACTTTGTTCCTACTACATTGTGGTTTTCAGGACGATCTACCAATTCCCAAACTTCATTTCTTTTGAATTGGTTTAGTTCTTCTTGCATAGCAGTGATCCAATTGCTATCTGTCATTGCTTCTTCTATGTCAGCTGGTTCAATGTTGGACAAGAAAGCACACCAGCAGAACATAGATGATTGGGGGTTCTGATTCAGTTGTCTTCTGGTCTTGACACCTGAGTCCGCTCCTCCTAAGATGAGGTTTGATGGATGATTGTTTCTCCATGTATGCCTCACAGGGGTGTTTGCATTAGATGAGCTTGGATTCTCATCTGTTCTTGTGCCATCTGGAGGGTTGACTTGATTAGGTCTATCATCATCTGTATCTTGTGTGTCAAAGAGATCATTCCCCCTTGCATTTGGGATTAGTGCATCTTGATTCTGGTCAGCTTGCTCTGCTTGAGTTTGAGATCTAGTGACCTATGAGGCTTATCTTCCTCTGGTTCTTCAGGGAAAGGTTCATTGACTTCAATGAACTCATCTGGTCTGGACTTGATCACTAGCTGTCTCATCTGATCTGCAGCTGAGTTTGTTTCTACTGCACTCTTTTCACAAGATTCATCAAAAACAACATGAGGTGTTTCTTCCACAAGAAGGGTTCGTTTGTTGAGTACTCTAAAAGCTTTGCTAGTAGAGGAGTATCCTAAGAATATCCCCTCATCTGCTTTGGCATCAAAAGCATTCAACTTACTCTTCCCATTGTTGTGAATGAAACACTTACAACCAAATATATGAAAGTAAGATACTCGAGGTTTTCTTCCTTTCCACAGTTCATATGGGGTTTTCTCATGAATTTTGTGAATACCTGACCTATTTTGAGTGTGACAGACTTTGTTGATGGCTTTTGCCCATAGCTTCTTAGGAGTGGAGAATTCAGCAAGGAGGGTTCTTGCAGCTTCTTTGAGTGTTCTGACCCTTCTTTCAGCTACACCATTCTGCTGTGGTGTTCTTGCTGCACTTGTCTCATGCTGAATGCCATTAGAAGTACAATAGGCAATAATATAAGAGTTGATAAATTTAGTGCCTTTGTCAATTCTAATTTTCACAATTGGTTCTCCTTTCTCTACTTGGATCCTCTTCAATAGTTCAGGAAGCTTCTGCCGAGTCTCACTCTTCTCGTATAAGAAGATAACCCAAGTAAACTTGGAGTAGTCATCTACAACAATGAGAGTGTACTTTCTCCCTGTTAATGTGGTTGGAGTGATTGGTCCAAAGAGATCCATGTGAAGCAATTCAAGAACTCTGCTGGTTGATGCTGTCTTCTTGGTCTTGAAGGAGACCTTTGTTTGCTTTCCTTGTTAACATGCATCACATACCTGATCTTTACAGTAGAGTTCATTAGGCAGACCATCAACTAAGGATTCCCTTGCTAACTTGTTCATAGTCTTAAAGTTCAGATGACTAAGACATTTGTGCCATAGCCAGCTGACATCTTTAGGGCTTTTCACAAGCAGACATGTATCCTTAGGACAGCTGTTCCAATTTGCAAGATACATACTTCCCTTTCTAGATCCTGTTAGAAGGTTCTGTTTTGTTCTTTTATCACTTATGAGACACTCATCTTTAGAAAATTTTACTGAGTAACCAGTGTCACAAAAATGAGAAACAGATAAAAAATTAAACTTTAAACCTTCTACATATGATACATCATGTACCTCAATGTCACCATTTTTAAGGGTGCCATATCCTCTTGTGTTACCGTGTGCGTTATCACCAAAGAAGACTTTTGGACCTTTCTTCTCTATGTAGTTGGTCAGCAGGGCTTTGGTTCCTGTCATGTGAGTTGAGCATCCACTATCTATGTACCATGTTTCTCCTACTAGACCTCCTCTTCTGTATAGGTCCCTTCTTTCCTGCAAGAAAGGTTAAGTCTTAGGTACCCATTTTGTCTTGTGTCCTTGGGTGTTAGTACTACTCTAGGGAACCCACATATACATTGGTCGTTTGAACAACCTTGAGCACTTGAGTTGTTTCCCTCGGGCATCACAGAACCAAATCTTACCAGTTAGCAACTTGGACTGATCTGATTTGTTACTTGTGTCAGCTAAGTAGTAGTCAAATGGTTTCCCTTTATAGGAGTGTACATACATTATCTTTTGACTAGTTACATTCGGCCTGGGTGCATTAGCTGGACGATGCACACGATTATATGGACCATACTCTTCTGTTCTCACAATATCATAAGAGATAAGGGGTGCAAAGAGAACAGATTTGTTTGAAGAAGACTTCTTCTTCTTGGCTGGAGCAGCATACAGCTGAGACTGTCTCAATCGAGATGGTCTAGGCTGTTTGTTGTTCCTCTGTACGGGCTTGGGGTTAACTTGTCTTTTACCATTTTTGGTGTTGGGACAGTTAGCCTTAACTGGTACAGATGCCTTTTGGTTCATATTAGGTTCATTGTGTTTAGAACACTCACCCTTTTCATGTGTCTGAGTAGTGCACTTGTTAGGTGTACTACCCCCAGCTGGAGAGGATGTAGATGGATTAAGTTCATAGCCAAAACCCATCTTATTGCCATTTGATCTATAATATTCAGAGATACTTTCAATAGTAGTAGAAGCTTTATTGAACTCTGATATCTTTTGATTTAGGCATTCCTTCTCCTTTTCTAAGAGCTTGTGTGCTTGGAAGAGATCATCGAACTTGGATTGTAGTGAACGAAATTCCTTAGTTTCTAAAGCTTGAGTTTCTAACATCCCCTCATACAACTGAGTTATTGTGGTATTTTCTTCCTTAAGAAGTTCCACTTCTCTGGTCAATCTTTCATTCATTGTGACCAACTCAGGGGTGTTATCAAACTTAGTCTTTTTCAACTTAGCAATTTCTTTCCTTAGATCCTTGTTCTCCTCTTCCACCTCTATAAAAGCTCTAGTGGCAATATCCAGATCACCTTTTACCTTTCTTAAAGATTGATAATAGGTGTCTTCTGATTCGCCTTCAGATGAGTTTATCTCATCTGTTTGTGAAAAAATAGGTGAATGGAAAGTAGTAGTGTAGGAATTTACCTCATTTTCACCTATGGCCATCATAGCTAGATCATCTGAATCATCTGAGAAGATTTGACAGTCTGGTGATGTAGGAAGTTCATCACTATGATATTCAGATTCTTCAGTCACCATTGCTTGCTTATCTGAATTTCTTCTGTCTCTTCTTGGCCTTCTTTCTTCTTTGTCATCCAAATCCAGCTCAGGGCATTCATAGACATAATGTCCTGGTTTGCCACAATTGAAGCATGATCCAGATTTCTGATTTGAGTTGCCTTTCCTTGGAGGAGTGGCATCTCTTCTTCTAGATCCTCGGCTGTTAGATGACTCCACATCCTTTCTAGGATGTCTTTCTGGTGTTCTTTCTCTAGAACCTCTGGATGGTGAACTGTCTCTCCTATCTTTGTAGTTCCTATAGAATTTTCTATATTTGCTGTTGAGAGTGTTCATCCTTTCGAATCTCTTGATCATAAGAGCCATTTGCTCTTTCAGACTCATGTCTGATTCTTCAAAGTCTTCTGTTTTCAGTGAGGTCTTGCCAGATGAAGTACTTGCAGCTTTTGTATTGGCTGCCTTGAAGGCTACAGTCTTGGAGGTAGATGGGGCTGCAGTTGGCTCATCACTTCCTGAGTTTTCTTCTCTGTCAAGGTCATATTCATGAGCTTTTAGATTCTGAAATAGAGTTTGAGTAGACCACTTCTTGATATCTTGAGTATCTTTGATGATGGTCTTCTTGAGTTTCCATCTCTTGGGTAAAGAGTCCAAGATCTTCAAGTTTTTCTCTCTATTTGTATACTTCTTGCCTAGAGATTCAATCTCATTTATGATCTTTGTACATCTATTGTCCAGCTGATCAATAGTTTCTCCTGGCTGCATCTTGAGGTGCTCAAACTTCTTGACTGCTGTTGACAATTTGCTTTCCTTGATCAGTTCAGTTCCTTCATAGAGGAGTGCCAATGCCTCCCACATTTCTCTGGCTGACTCACAGTGGATTACCTTTGCAATGTACTCATTTGGGAGAGTTTGCATGATGTAATCTTGAGCAATGCTGTCAAGGTTTGACTGCTTCATCTCTTCTGGTGTGAGATCCTTCATGGGCTTGGGAACAAGTTCTCCAACTGGAACTTCTGGATCACCATTTGCAGTGTTGACTGTCATGATGGTGATTGGACCTTCTGTGATTACAGACCACATCTTGTAGTGGACTGATGTGAGATTCTTCCTCATCCTGATCTTCCAGTAATCATAATCCTCAACTGAAAACTTAGGCAACTTTCGCATATTAGCACTCATGCTGTATGAGTTTTCAAAAACAAGTTTTTTAAAAAGAATAGATCTGTTCAAGAGGACTACAGAAAGACTGTTGGGATATAAATTCACCCTAAGCCCCACTTGATGTTAGAATAGTTTTGATGGCCAAAACACTTAGAGTTTATAAATGTAATAGGATCAGCTGACTTGTATAGAACAACATTAGACTAGTCTTGTGTGATCACCTGTATTGATATCAGCTGATCAGCACAGTCCTGGCTTACATGCCTATCCTCAAGATGAGAAGAGTAGAAGACATGAAGACTAGGAGATCCTTGAAGACCAGATAAGTTAAGGTGCTTGTATACCTACCTATCTGATGGATTCCAAGATTGAAGATGGCCTAAAGCAGCACAAAGAATTGCCAGATCAGAAGACAGAAGACCTAAGGCCAGAAGAGTAGTCAGAAGACTAGTAGTACAGATCAGACGTCCTAAGTATGCCTATGAAAACTAAAGGAAAGAGAGACGTACTTATTGAAAACTAGAGGAAAGAGAGATGCAGAGGACAAAGTAGCAAGCAAGCAGAGCTTCTTCTCCAGGGGGAAGTTCTACATGGAGAGCTTGTTATCAAAGGCTACTGAGTCTAAACAAAACATGAAGACCAAGTCCATGGCCCTTTCTTCGACTCTATTGAAGCCTCTTCCAATCTTCCTTCTCCTTCAAAAGAAGCGAAGAAATTCAAAAAGGACACATTAGATGCTACAACCTATCTGATGATGAGGAACATCAGATGGTAAGGGCAACTTGAACCAGTGGGATATCATCCAGGCTGATCATCAAATTGATTTGATGGTCCTACATGGTTCAGAGGTAGAGCTGGAAGATCCATCAAACCAGGTTGGATCACCACTCACAATAAAGCTGGAAGATCCATAATCCAGGTTGGATCATCACAGCAGCAGTGAAGGATCCATCAAGCCAGGTTGGACCTTCAAAGCACAGAAGATCTACTCAACAAACCTCAATCCTCTACTCAGCTGATCAAAAGACCAACTCAGCTGACCAGAAGACTTTCAAGGAAAATCAGCAGATTGTTTGAAGAAATCAGAAGACCTCACTCTGCTGATCAGATCACCTTAGTTTAGAGTTTAATGACTATCTTTGATCATGTAATTCATTCTAGATTCACTCCTGAATGTAATTAAAGAAATTGGCCTATATAAGGAATGCAATTCACTTATAGAAAACGGCCTTGATGATCAATTCTTACCACAAAATTAGTCACAACGGCTATTTTTGGTAATGATGTCATTAATACTCAATTACCAAATTGCCAGCAAATCAACTATTGCCACATGGCAAATTCAGCCAGCAAATTTAAGGAATGGCCCGAAATCAAAGAAGGAAATCTTGGGCTCTACTCCACAATTAAACCCAAATCTGACGGTTAGATCAAGAATTGTTGGAGTATATATTCACACCCTTAAACCTCTCCCAAACCCTTTCGCTCACAATACTCTCTCGTTCTGCAAATTTCTTTCAAGCTTTCAAAACCTAACACTCAAACTCTACTATGGTAATCATTGAAATTTACGACGAGAAGACAAAGAGCACTGGCACCTTGGATGCTGCAAAGTGGTCCAAGGAAGGGAAGATTTTTACGGAGAACGCTCTGTTCTTCAAGGGCAAGCACACAGCTGAGAACAAGGAAATATTGCTTAGGTGCCTCAACCTTAATCTCAGAGAATTTCTACAAGCAGCACCTGCCAATGTTTATGAACAAGACGTGCTGGCTTTCTATGCAAACGCTGTGATGAAGGGATCATGTGTTGAAGGTGTCATGGGTGGACACAAGGTCAAGGTAACAAGGGAAATCCTTCAGGAACTCTTCGGCTTGTCAAGGAGGAAGATCAACATCTCCACATATATTATGGGAAAAGAGAAAGAATATATGGAGATGTTCACTGATGGGAGAATCAAGGCTATTAATACCTCCGGACTCAAGAAATCCCAACTAGAACCTAAATTTCAAACCCTGATGGACATTGCAGGGAAGATGTTGCTTGGTAACACTTTCAGCCATGATGCTGTTACCACCTTGAAGGTTCGAGTTATGGCTGCAATCTGGGATCAGATTGATGGAGACTGGCAAGGGCTGTTCTTGGACAGAATTGCTCTTGAGGCCAAGAAGGTATCCTTGGACTTACAATCTAAGGAATGGAAGGTGACCTCTACTGCCAGCTTTGCCAACAAGATGAGTATCATTCTTCCAGAAGTACTCCCAAGAAAGTACAAGATGGGACCTCATAAGCCCTTCCATATCTCTAAGTATTACTTAAGGAAGGAAGCTCTTGCTGAGGCAGCAAGGTTGAAAGAAGAGAAGAGAAAGTTATTAGCTGAAGCATCTTCCAAAGATGTCGTTGAAGAATCAGAAGAGACTGCCCATGTCTCTGCTGCAGAAGAAGAAGAGGAGCCATCCAAAGAAGAGGCTCAAAAGAAGGCTGCTGAGGATGATGATGACAATCAGACCTTAGCTCAAAGAAGATATCTGATCAGATCAGGGCTCATCTCCCCATCTGATTCAGATGCCACTCCCACTGCCTCTCCTTTGAAAAAGGCAGGTACTTCTAATCCCTCTCTCACTTTCACACCTTCTAAACTATCAAAGGGTCAGAAGAGAAAGAAGAACACTTCTTCTTTCATCAAGAAATCCAAGAAATCTAGGCTCCCTACTCCCATGAGCATAGCCCCTATTTCATCCTTCAACCCTTCTGATGAGTCCAACCCATCTGAACCTTCAAACACTGATACCCAAATCCCTGCTGATACTCACACAGCAGAGGAACAAGCCCAGCCTAAATCAACCCTTGAACCACAATTGCCTACCCCTGCTGATGTTCAACCAGCAGACAACCTAACACAGACCACTGATGATCAAACTCAGATCACATCCACCACCCCTGCTGACATTCAAACAGCAGATGTCCAAGATCATCAAGCTCAACCATCTACTGATCTTCAAGTAGAAACAGATCCAGACCAGCAGACCCAAAACCCTGCTGATGAACAAACCACTGAAGATCAATCCCATCTTCCTACCCAACAAGAGGATATCACTTCCCAAACCCCTGCTGATACTCACACGGCAGAGGAAAATGCCCCAGCTACCCAAACTCCTACCATCACTGCCCCTTCTGTTCCAGAAGACATGGCACCAGCAGACCTGGATAAAGCTGGCCCCTCTCAATCTCAGTTCAGAATGGTGCACTACCCCATGTGCACAAAGGAGAAGATAATGAGGATGAAGATAGCCAACCTGCTAAAGTCCACTACTCCTGGTGTTGATGAGGAATCAATCCAGTTTGAACAAGTGCTTAGGATATGCACTTGGATTGAGCTCAGAAGAGATGATGTAGATGACCTTCTTGAGGTCATGGAAGGAATGGGAGGAAAGGAAAACTTCCTCGACTGGGAAATGGAGCAAAAGGAAGTTGCTCAGGTTGAATCTTTTGCTCAGCTACTATCAGCAGAGGCACTGACTTTAGTTTGCAACCGGATTCTAGGAATCCCCACAGTTGATGCCTCTGTCCCAGATCAGAAGACTCAGCTGTGCCAGTTGACAAAGTAGTGATTGAAAGAGAAGTAGTCAGTGTACCAGCTCACTTCAAGCCTTCAGATAACCTGACTCACTTCATAAGACCAATCAAAGGATGTAGGCAGACGGATCATGACCCATCTGACTAAGGCCACTACCTGCTTCCTCAATGAGGATTACCTATCAGCTGAAGAGAGAGGCCAAGCACTAATCGTTCATCCAAAGCCTCAAGGTACTACCTCAACTCCCACCCCATCTGTTGACTATACAGCAGACATCTGCTCCCAGGTCAAAGCTGCAATAGACTTGCACTTTGAGAAAGGTTTGGGCCTGCAACTTGGAAGATATATTGAGAAAGCTGCAAGGGAGCAGAAGACTCGTCTCCGTGACCAAATTCTTGACATTGAAGACAAGTTTGGTGAAGCACTTCACCAGCAGATAGGAGAATATCTGAGTACTTATCAGAAAAAGTCAGGTGACACCTCCAAGATGTTTGCTGACCTTTATACTGATGAGATGCATCGCATGGAGACCACCTACAAGAAAAGGATTGAGGATGCTAAAGCAAGAGCCACTGAAGGTCAAGCTCTTCTTAAATCAGCAGCAGAGGAGAATGAAAAACTGCAGACTCAGCTGAAGGAGACAGCAGCCAAATTGGAGGCACTCTCAGAGAAGCTCGAAGCTGCCTCCTCCACCAATTCTCTTGCTCATGTCATGGAGCACAGCATCTCCCACATTACAGCTGTCAACAAGGTCAATGCCATGGCTCTGTAGCAAACTCTGAAATGGAAATAATGAATGCCATGAAGCCTTTTGCGGCTGCACTTGCTGAAGCCAAAAAGGGGAAAGATATGTTGATAAGAGCTCTTGAGAAGTCTACTGCACAACAAGCTGTAATGGTAGTATCTCAAGATGAGCTGAATGAAACCTTGGGTGGTTTAAAGAGCAAAATCAAGAACAGGCAAGGCAAAGGCAAAGAAATTGCTCAAGAAGATACCCAAGCACCAACTCAAGCTCCTGCCAAGACTCTTCAGATCACTGCTCCTGAAGAACAAGTTCCTGAGAAGAGAATGACAAGGAAAAGAAAGGCAGATGAGCAAGCTCAAACCAGCAAGAAGTCAGCTCCAGCAGAGCCTACTGCAGAAGAGAAAGAGGCTCTAGAGTTGAAGAAAATGAAATTGCTTGAAGCTCAAGAGCTTAAGCAAAAGAAGCTGAACGATGCGAAGGAAGTCAAAACCAAATTTGAAAGGAAAATTGCCAAACTCAGGAAAACAATCAAGGACAAAGCAAAGGAAGACAATGTCCTGGTATTTGACAGCAATTATGTGGATTATTTAGCCCTTCAAGATGAGCTACCAAGATGGTATCCCCTGAAGAAGAAGTAGCAAATTCAACACCACATAGTAAGGAAATTTGGCCCTCTCCCTTCTTATGAAGAAGAATTTCTTCAATTCTCCCAGTTCATGAACATTGAAGATCCAGAGTTCTGGGAAGAAATTGTCAAGACAGCCAAAGGACTTGACAACTGCAGAATCCTAACACCTGAAGAACCCAAATGGGATGCACCCATTCTGGACTCAGGAAGAGCCAACATGATTGAAATCAAAAGGATTTTGTACAAGATCTATGAAGAGGAGAATGTTACAGATGTGCAGCACATGGAAGAAGTTAGAGCTCGTCTGTACCTTGCCTACCGCATTTGAAGATCAGAAGACCTGATGAAGACTACTTTAGAAGTTTAAAGAAACTATTACTTGTAATCTGTAAAAGTTCTATATATATTCAAGTTCTAGTTCTTTTTGCTTACAAGACAAATTCTCATTGTCTTCATCAGATACTTTAGTTTAAACTTTTATAAACTCTTATCTTATCTCATTAAGAGCACTAATCAAGTAGAGTTTTGGCTTCATCAAAAAGGGGGAAATTGTTGGGATATAAATTCACCCTAAGCCCCACTTGATGTTAGAATAGTTTTGATGGCCAAAACACTTAGAGTTTATAAATGTAATAGGATCAGCTGTTGTATAGAACAGCATTAGACTAGTCTTGTGTGATCACTTGTATTGATATCAGCTGATCAACACAGTCCTGGCTTACATGCCTATCCTCATGATGAGAAGAGTAGAAGACATGAAGACTAGGAGATCCTTGAAGACCAGATAAGTTAAGGTGCTTGTATACCTACCTATCTGATGGAGTCCAAGATTGAAGATGGCCTAAAGCAGCACAAAGAATTGCCAGATCAGAAGAGTGTTACTCTTCTGATATCAGAAGACAGAAGACCTAAGGCCAGAAGCGTAGTCAGAAGACTAGTAGTACAGATCAGAAGACTATGTGCTCTTCCAGGACTCGGCTGATTCCAAAGTCATCTTACAATTCAAACGAAGACCTACCTTATTTAGAAGATTGACATGATCCCAGGATTGAAGCAATCAAGCAGCTGGAATCAAGGAATCAAGCCATTATGGAAAGATTGTCTCAACGGCTAGTCAACTCCAACGGCTAGTTGCAAGCAATCACCATTATAAATACAAGAGGATGAGAAATCACAAGATACAAGTCACAAGAGAGAATTCAACAAGCCAAGCAAGCAATCAAAGCTAAAGCCATACTGTTCTAAGAATTCTCAAAGAGCCGAGTCCTGGAAGAGTACATAGTCTTCTGATCTGTACTACTAGTCTTCTGACTACTCTTCTGAGCTTAGGTCTTCTGTCTTCTGATATCAGTCGAGTAATACTCTTCTGATCTGGTGATTCTTTGTGCTGCTTTAGGCCATCTTCAATCTTGGACTCCATCAGATAAGTAGGTATACAAGCACCTTAACTTATCTGGTCTTCAAGGATCTTCTAGTCTTCAAGTCTTCTACTTTTCTCATCTTGAGGATAGGCATGTAAGCCAGGGTTGTGCTGATCAGCTGATATCAATACAGTTGATCACACAAGACTAGTCTAAGCTGTTCTATATAAGTCAGCTGATCCTATTACATTTATAAACTCTAAGTGTTTTGGCCATCAAAACTATTCTAACATCAAGTGGGGCTTAGGGTGAATTTATATCCCAACACATAAGTTGAGGGGGAACACAAGCTTAAATGATTGCAAGAATCAAGTTCCTTAAAGGCTCAGAATCAAGTTGATTCAAAGACTACTGAAGTGCTTACTGACCAATTATGTTGATCAAGTCAGCTTAGTAGAAAGACAACCTCCCGGATGATCAATTAAGTGGATCACATCAAGAAGACCAAGTCTACTGATGTGTATGTCAAAGTTCAGAGGAGATGTCCAGCAGGATTTACCAAGCACACTTAAATCAGAAATGTTCTAAGGCAAAGGCCAACTGTGTTGATGGGGTCAAAACCACTGATATGGAAACAAGGATGCTTAAGAGCTTTCAACTAATGATCAGTGAAGTAAAGAAGCCAACTCAACTGAAGAGAGCTAGCCAACACTGCTGAAAGTCCAATTCAACTGAAAGTGATAAGCTATGTCTGCTGAAACTGATAAGCAAACTTGTCCAGATGATAAGGAAAGTTGTCCTTATCATGGAACCAATGATCAGAAGTGATGTCCATGTTTTGAACACTGAATCTACAAGTCAGAAATTGGGAAGAGTGCATCAAAGTGAAGACAAAAAGCTTCCAGCCGTTTACTTCCCAGATTAAGAACATGCCACTTTCAAGAAACTGTCTTCAAGTTGCAGAGTTCAATGAAGACTAAAATACACATTTTGAGGTTGTCTCTCCAACGGACATAACCTCAATTTGCTCTATAAATACAGAAGTGTGGAGTCCATTTGAAGTATCTAACTATCCTACAATCTAAGGAAACTACAAGCTCAAAGCTTACAAGCTCATACAAGAATACTTCATTCTTAGTTTCCATACACTTCATCTAAGCTGAACCTACTGTAAATCATTCAAAGCTTAGAGAGATATCCTATCCTTACACAAAGCTCAATTGTAAAGGATATCTCACCCTAGTTGGAACCAACATCAACCCTTAAACCTTTTAAGGAAAGTTAGGAGGATTGTTGTAGTAGAAGTGTAAGAACTAGAACTGTCAAGAGAAAAACAGTTTAGTTCTGAGTTAAGAGAGAGTACTAGGACTCTGAATTCCTAGGGATCAAGGCACTAAGGAGTAGTGTGGTTGATCAGTGCACCTTGGCACTATAAAACAAGTTAATTCCAAGTGAAGGATATATCCTATTGAATCAGGGAAAGTGGATGTAGGAGCTTGAGTCTCTGAACCACTATAAACTATTTGTGTTATTTACTTACAAGCTATTTCATTCAAGTAACACATTCATACACTGCACACAAACTGATCTTCAAAAGATATACATCACAAGTTGTGCAAAACTGGTTTGGGACAAGTCCCTTGAAAAGCAGTTAAGTGTTAAGAACAAATTTCAGAATTAAAAGGAGTTTAAACATAAAGGGCCAACCATAATTCCGCACATATAACTTAATTAGATAGTTGTTGGGATATAAATTCACCCTAAGCCCCACTTGATGTTAGAATAGTTTTGATGGCCAAAACACTTAGAGTTTATAAATGTAATAGGATCAGCTGACTTGTATAGAACAGCTTAGACTAGTCTTATGTGATCAACTGTATTGATATCAGCTGATCAGCACAGTCCTGGCTTACATGCCTATCCTCAAGATGAGAAGAGTAGAAGACATGAAGACTAGAAGATCCTTGAACACCAGATAAGTTAAGGTGCTTGTATACCTACTTATCTGATGGAGTCCCAGATTGAAGATGGCCTAAAGCAGTACAAAGAATTACCAGATCAGAAGAGTGTTACTCTGCTGATATCAGAAGACAGAAGACCTAAGGCCAGAAAAGTAGTCAGAAGACTAGTAGTACAGATCAGAAGACTATGTGATCTTCCAGGACTCGGCTGATTCCTAAGTCATCTTGCAATTCAAACGAAGACCTACCTTATTTAGAAAATTGACATGATCCCAGGATTGAAGCAATCAAGCGGCTGGAATCAAGGAATCAAGCCATTATAGAAAGATTGCTCAAACGGCTAATCAACTCCAACGGCTAGTTGCAACCAATCTCCATTATAAATACAAGAGGATGAGAAATCACAACAACAAGAAGTCACAAGAGAGAATTCAACAAGCCAAGCAAGCAATCAAAGCTAAAGCCATACTGTTCTAAGAATTCTCAAAAGAGCCAGAAACCATTAGATTATCTATAGCTCTTAAGTGATTTCTATCCAACCCCTAAGAACCTGAAACCTGTTCATATTGTATAATCATTGTTTTAGGCATAGTGGTTAAGCAAATTATAAGCTTGAACCATTAGTTGGATACACTTCAAAAACCCCAAACCCTCACCGAAAGGTTAAAGTTTTTGAACCCCTTAAAGTGCAAGTGCTTACAATCACTTGTGGAGACCGTAGTTGTTAGGACGGCTCAGATCTCAAAGTTCTAACCTTGGGACTATAAAGGTCAAGACCCTTGTAATTTGTGGTAAATTAAAGGGATTAAACATCACGTGTGGACGTGAGAGTGGACGTAGGAACGTATATCCGAACCACTATAAATCTGGTGTCATTTACCTTCTGCACTTTACATTTCTGCCTTTACATATATCTTATATAGTGCATACTGTATTTTCAACTGTCTTCAAAACAAGGCCATAACTTTCAAACCAGCATCAGCTGAGTTCTTTCATAAAACAACAGGTTAACACTTAAAGAACGATTCTAAACAAGGCCTACCATAATTCCGCATATAACCTCTTCAATCAGATCACTATAGTCATCTGGACCAGCAGACTAGCAGTCCAGTTGACATAGCAATCAGAAGAGGTTCACAACTCTATTGAAAAAGTTTTAAAGTCTATTCACCCCTCCCCTCTAGACTTTAATCCCATTCACTACTCGTTCAGGGACCAACAAGTGGTATCAGAGCAGTGGTTCTAACGGACTACTGTCTCTAGATTATCAGAAGACTTGAGGGAGTCTTTCTGTAGTCCTCTTGAACAGATCTATTCTTTTGAAAAACCTGTTTTTGAAAACTCATACAGCATGAGTGCTAATATGCGAAAGTTGCCTAAGTTTTCAGTTGAGGATTATGATTACTGGAAGATCGGGATGAAGAAGAATCTCACATCAGTCCACTACAAGATGTGGTCAGTAATCACTGAAGGCCCAATCACCATCATGGCAGTCAACACTGCAAATGGTGATCCAGAAATTCCAGTTGGAGAGCTTGCCCCCAAGCCTACGAAGGACCTCACTCCAGAAGAGATGAAGCAATCCAATCTTGACAGCATTGCCCAAGATTACATAATTCAAACTCTTCCAAATGAGTACATTGCAAAGGTAATCCACTGTGACTCAGCCAAAGAGATGTGGGATGCATTGGCCCTTCTCTGTGAAGGAACTGAGCTGATCAAGGAGAGCAAGTTGTCAACAGCAGTCAAGAAGTTTGAACACTTCAAGATGCAACCAGAAGAGTCTATTGATCAACTAGACAATAGATTTACCAAGATCATCAATGAGATAGAATCTCTGGACAAGAAATACACAAATAGAGAGAAAAATCTAAAGATCTTAGATTCTCTAACCAAGAAATGGAGACTCAAGAAGACCATCATCAAAGATACTCAAGACATCAAGAAGTGGTCTGCTCAAACTTTATTTCAGAACCTAAAAGCCCATGAATATGATCTGGAAAGAGAAGAAAACTCAGGAAGTGATGAGCCAACTGCAACACCATCTACTTCAAAGACTGTAGCCTTCAAAGCAGCCAATACAAAAGCTGCAAGTACCTCATCTGGCAAGACCTCACTGAAAACAGAAGACTGTGAAGGATCAGACATGAGTCTGAAAGAGCAAATGGCTCTTATGATCAAGAGATTTGAAAGGATGAACACTCTCAACAGCAAATATAGAAAATTCTATAGAAACTACAAAGATAGAAGAGCAAGTTCACCATCCAGAAGTTCTAGAGAAAGAACACCAGAAAGACATCCTAGAAAGGATGTGGAGTCATCTGACAGCCGAGGATCTAGAAGAAGAGATGCCACACCTCCAAGGAAAGGCAACTCAAATCAGAAATCTGGATCATGCTTCAATTGTCGTAAACCAGGACACTATGTATATGAATGTCCTGAACTGAATCTAGATGACAAAGAAGGAAGAAGGCCAAGAAGAACTTCAGACAAGAAAGCTATGGTGACTGAAGAATCTGAATATCACAGTGATGAACTCCCTACATCACCAGACTGCCAAATCTTCTCAGATGATTCAGATACCTAGCTATGATGGCCATAGGTTCAAACGACCAATGTATATGTGGGTTCCCTAGAGTAGTACTAACACCCAAGGACCCAAAACAAAATGGGTACCTAAGACTTAACCTTTCTTGCAGGAAAGGAGGGACCTATACAGAAGAGGAGGTCTAGCAGGAGAAACATGGTACATAGATAGTGGATGCTCAACTCACATGACAGGAACCAAAGCCCTGCTGACCAACTACATAGAGAAGAAAGGTCCAAAAGTCTTCTTTGGTGATAACGCGCATGGTAACACAAAAGGATATGGCACCCTTAAAAATGGTGACATTGAGGTACATGATGTATCATATGTAGAAGGTCTTAAGTTTAATTTATTATCTGTTTCTCATTTTTGTGACACTGGTTACTCAGTCAAATTCTCTAAAGATGAGTGTCTCATAAGTGATAAGAGAACAAAACAAAACCTTCTAACAGGATCTAGAAAGGGAAGTATGTATCTTGCAAATTGGAACAACTGTCCTAAGGATACATGTCTGCTTGTGAAGAGCCCTAAAGATGTCAGCTGGTTATGGCACAAACGCCTTAGTCATCTGAACTTTAAGACTATGAACAAGCTAGCAAGGGAATCCTTAGTTGATGGTCTGCCTAATGAACTCTACTGTAAAGATCAGGTATGTGATGCATGTCAACAAGGAAAGCAAACAAAGGTCTCCTTCAAGACTAAGAAGACAGCATCAACCAGCAGAGTTCTTGAATTGCTTCACATGGATCTCTTTGGACCAATCACTCCAACCACTCTAACAGGGAGGAAGTACACTCTTATTGTTGTAGATGACTATTCCAAGTTTACTTGGGTTATCTTCTTATACAAAAAGAGTGAAACACAGCAGAAGCTCCCTGAACTATTGAAGAGGATCCAAGTAGAGAAAGGAGAACCAATTGTGAAAATTAGAAGTGACAAAGGCACTAAATTTATCAACTCTTATATTATTGCCTATTGTACTTCTAATGGCATTCAGCATGAGACAAGTGCAGCAAGAACACCACAGCAGAATGGTGTAGCTGAAAGAAGGGTCAGAACACTCAAAGAAGCTGCAAGAACCCTCCTTGCTGAATTCTCCACTCCTAAGAAGCTATGGGCAGAAGCCATCAACAAAGCCTGTCACACTCAAAATAGGTCAGGTATTCACAAAATTCATGAGAAAACCCCATATGAACTGTGGAAAGGAAGAAAACCTCGAGTATCTTACTTTCATATATTTGGTTGTAAGTGTTTCATTCACAACAATGGGAAGAGTAAGTTGAATGCTTTTGATGCCAAAGCAGATGAGGAGATATTCTTAGGATACTCCTCTACTAGCAAAGCATTTAGAGTACTCAACAAACGAACCCTTCTTGTGGAAGAAACACCTCATGTTGTTTTTGATGAATCTTGTGAAAAGAGTGCAGTAGAAACAAACTCAACTGCAGATCACATGAGACATCTAGTGATCAAGTCCAAACCAGATGAGTTCATTGAAGTCAATGAACCTTTCCCTGAAGAACCAGAGGAGGATAAGCCTCATAGACCTGTCACTAGATCTCAAACTCAAGCAGGACAAGCTGACCAGAATCAAGATGCAACAATCCCAAATGCCAGGGGGAATGATCTCTTTGACACACAAGATACAGATGATGATCGACCTAATCAAGTCAACCCTCCTGATGGCACTAGATCATATGAGAATCCAAGCTCATCCAATGCAGATACTCCTGTGAGGCATACATGGAGAAACAATCATCCATCAAACCTCATCTTAGGAGGAGCAGACTCAGGTGTCAAGACCAGGAGACAACTGAATCAAAACTCACAATCATCTATGTTCTGCTGGTGTGCCTTCCTATCCAACATTGAACCAGCTGACATAGAAGAAGCAATGACAGATAGCAATTGGATCACTGCTATGCAAGAAGAACTAAACTAATTCGAAAGAAATGAAGTCTGGGAATTGGTAGATCGTCCTGAAAACCACAATATAGTAGGAACAAAGTGGGTATTCAAGAACAAAAAGGACGAAAAATGATGTGATAACTAGAAATAAAGCAAGGCTAGTTGCAAAAGGATATTCACAATCTGAAGGGATTGACTATGATGAAACCTTTGCTCCAGTAGCCAGACTAGAAGCTATTCGACTATTTCTAGCTTATGCATCATATATGGGCTTCAAAGTGTACCAAATGGATGTCAAGAGTGCTTTTCTAAATGGTATTCTGGTAGAAGAAGTTTATGTAGAGCAGCCTCCAGGATTTGAAAAAGGTGATCAAGTATATCGACTGAAGAAGGCTCTCTATGGTCTAAAGCAAGCCCCTAGAGCTTGGTATGACACATTGTCACAATTCCTACTTGACAATGGATATACAAAAGGCAAAGTGGATAGAACTCTTTTCAGAATACAAGAAGGAGAAGACATTCTAATGGTGCAAATATATGTAGATGACATTATATTTGGATCACCCAATCAAGAGATGTGCAAAAAGTTCTCTGAACTCGTGCAAGGAAAATTTGAAATGAGCATGATGGGTGAGATGAATTACTTCCTAGGACTTCAAGTCAAGCAGAGTCCAGAAGGGATCTTCATCAACCAGTCCAAGTATACCAAAAGCCTATTAGAAAGATTCAAAGCTCTACAAAGCAAGACTGCAAGGATTCCAATGATGACATCTTTTAAAATGGAACCAGATGAGTCTGGAAAGGCAGTTGATCAAGCTGAATATAGAGCACTGATTGGATCTCTACTATACCTTACAGCTAGCAGACCAGACATAACATTTGTTGTAGGAGTATGTGCTAGGTTTCAAGCAAACCCAAAGCAAAGTCATCTAGAAGCAGCAAGGAAAATTCTCAAGTACCTAAAAGGAACAGTCAACCTAGGACTATGGTACCCTGTTGATGACAATCTAGAATTGAGTGGCTATTCTGACTCAGACTATGGAGGATGTAGGATTGTTAGGAAATCCACATCTGGAACCTGTCAATTTCTAGGCAACAAGCTGATATCATGGTTCTCTAAGAAGCAAACCTCAGTTGCAACCTCCACCACTGAAGCAGAATATATGGCAGCTGGAAGTTGTTGTAGTCAGCTGCTCTGGCTAGTTCAACAACTCAAGGATTACAATGTAGAGGCAAGAGAAGTCCCTATCTATTGTGATAGCAGCAGTGCCATTGCCATCACTCAAAATCCAGTCCTTCACACAAGGTGCAAGCATGTCGACATTCGACACCACTTCATAAGAGACCACCTTGAAAAGAAGGACATCAAGATGGAGAAAATTCACACAGATATCCAAAGAGCAGACATCTTGACTAAGCCCCTAGCTGAAGAAAGATTCAAGACCCTATGCTACAACTTAGGACTCCTGGATCCAAGCACATGAAGAGCTAAGATCAGCTGAAAACCTCAGTTGATACAATTGTAGAAGACTAGGAGGATCAGATGAGGTGAATAGACACCCTCATCTTCAGTTAAGTTCTTTCCCGATGAAGACAAATAAAGCTGAGGGAAAACTTAGAGTCATCTAATCAAGGTGGAATCAATGATACCTTAAGAATCCTTGATGAAATACTCTAAAATCTGCATTGCATATCATATATATATATATACAGCAGACTTGAACAAAGTTATTTGATTTCTTTACTCTAAGCAATGTATAATAATAAACTATTCTTCATAAAATACTTTATTCATATACATATATACAGTATACTATTGAGTTATACTTGGTTGGATTAATACACCATCCTCACCGACTCAACAGTATGCATGCAAAGTACGGATTTCAAGTAACTCTTGCTTAAAATTTATAATTTCTGCATTCCATAAGATAAAGTCTGAATATCTTTAAATGTGAACCCTTGGATCAAGAATCTCATTGTTGATCTTAAGAAGTAACTTTTCAGAAATTCAGACCTATCAACTCTATGGTTTTGTCATCTTTCACTCCACCACCTCATTTCTACCCCTATAAAAGGAGGAAGTTATGAGAACACCTAAGAACACAAATCACTAACTATTACTTTCTGTTTCAGGAATGGAGACAATCGAAAGAAGAGATGGAATGGAGATCATCCTTCAACCAAAGTCTTGGGTGAAGGAGATGAAGCTTTGTCCAGAAGATGAAGATGATGCAGATCAGCACACTTGGCTTACTCAACATGAGTATGCCTATGAAAACTAGAGGAAAGAGAGACGTCCTTATTGAAAACTAGAGGAAAGAGAGATGGAGAAGACAAAGTAGCAAGCAAGCAGAGCTTCTTCTCCAGGGGGAAGTTCTACATGGAGAGCTTGTTATCAAAAGCTACTGTGTCTAAACAGAACATGAAGACCAAGTCCATGGCCCTCTCTTCGACTCCATTGAAGCCTCTTCCAATCTTCCTTCTCCTTTAAGAGAAGCGAAGAAATTAAAAAAGGACACTTCAGATGCTACAACCCATCTGATGATGAGGAACATCAGATGGTAAGGGCAATCTGAACCAGTGGGATATCATCCAGGCTGATCAACATATTGATTTGATGGTCCTACATGGTTCAGAAATATAGCTGGAAGATCCATCAAACCAGGTTGGATCACCACTCACAATAAAGCTGGAAGATCCATCGTCCAGGTTGGATCATCACAGCAGCACTGAAGGATCCATCAAGCCAGGTTGGACCTTCAAAGCACAGAAGATTTACTCAGCAAATCTCAAACCTCCACTCAGCTGATCAGAAGACCAACTCAGCTGACCAGAAGACTTTCAAGGAAAATCAGCAGACCTCTTGAAGAAATCAGAAGACCTCACTCTGCTGATCAGATCACTTGATTTTAGAGTTTAATGACTATCTTTGATCATGTAATTCATTCTAGATTTATTCCTGAATGTAATTAAACAAATTGGCCTATATAAGGAATGTAATTCACTTATAAAAAACGGCCTTGATGATCAATTCTTGCCACAAAATTAGTCACAACGGCTATTTTTGGTAATGATGTCATTAATACTCAATTACCAAATTGCCAGCAAATCAACTATTGCCACATGGCAAATTCAGCCGGCAAATTTAAAGAAAGGCCCGAAATCAAAGAAGGAAAATCTTGGGCTCTACTCCACAATTAAACCCAAATCTGACCGTTAGATAAATAATTGTTGGAGTATATATACACACCCTTAAACCTCTTCCAAACCCTTTCGCTCACATTACTCAATTGCTCTCAATACTCTCTCGTTCTGCAAATTTCTTTCAAGCTCTCAAAACCTAACACTCAAACTCTACTATGGCAATCATTGAAATTTACGACGAGAAGACCAAGAGCACTGGCACCTTGGATGCTGCAAAGTGGTCCAAGGAAGGGAAGATGTTCACAGAGAATGCTCGGTTTTTCAAGGGCAAACACAAAGCAGAAAACAAGGAGATCCTTCTTCGCTGCATCAACCTCAACCTGCGAGATTTCCTGGAAGCAGCACCCACCAATGTTTATGAACAAGATGTGCTGGCTTTCTATGCAAACGCTGTGATGAAGGGATCTTATGTCGAAAGTGTCATGGGTGGACACAAGGTCAAGGTAACAAGGGAAATTCTTCAGGAATTGTTTGGCTTGTCAAGGGGGAAGGTAAATATCTCCAACTACATCATGGGTAGAGAAAAAGAGTATATGGAGATGTTTACTGATGGAAGAATAAAGGCTATTGATGCCACTGGGCTCAAGAAATCCCAACTTGAACCTAAGTTTCAAACCCTGATGGATATAGCAGGCAAGATGCTGCTAGGTAACACATTCAGTCATGATGCTGTTACTACTCTAAAGGTTAGAGTTATGGCTGCAATCTGGGATCAGATTGATGGAGACTGGCAAGGGTTGTTCTTGGATAGAATCGCCCTTGAAGCCAAGAAGGTAACTTTGGACCTACAATCAAGAGAATGGAAGGTAACTGCTACAGTCAGCTTTGTCAACAAGCTGAGTATCATCCTTCCAGATATTCTACCAAAGAAGTACAAGATGGGACCTCATAAGACCTTCCACATCTCCAAATATTACTTAAGGAAGGGAGCTCTTGCTAAGGCAGCAAGGTTGAAAGAAGAGAGGAGGAAGTTGTTAGCTGAAGCATCTTCCAAAGATATTGTTGAAGAGGCAGAAGAGTCTACTCATGACTCTGCTGCTGAAGAAGAAGAGGAGCCATCCAAAGTAGAGGCTCAAAAGAAGATTGCTGAGGATGATGATGACAATCAGACCCTAGCACAAAGAAGATATCTGATCAGATCAGGGCTCATCTCCCCATCTGATTCAGATGCCACTCCCACTTCCTCTCCTTTTAAAAAGGCAGGTACTTCTAATCCCTCTCTCACTTTCACACCTTCTAAACTATCAAAGGGTCAGAAGAGAAAGAAGAACACCTCTTCTTTCACAAAGAAAGCCAAGAAATCCAGGCTCTCTACTCCAATGAGCATAGCCCCCATTTCATCCTTTAACCCTTCTGATGAGTCCAACCCATCTGAACCTCTAAACACTGATACCCAAATCCCTGCTGATACTCACACAGCAGAGGAACAAACTCAGCCTCAACTAACCCTTGAACCACAATTGCCAACCCTGCTGACATTCAAACAGCAGATGTCCAAGATCATCAAGCTCAACCATCTACTGATCTTCAAGAAACTGAACCAGAACAGCAGACCCAAAACCCCGCTGATGAACAAATCACTGAAGATCAATCCCAACCTCCTACCCAACAAGAAGAAATCACTTCCCAAATCCTTGCTGATACTCACACAGCAGAGGAAAATACCCCAGCTACCCAATCCCATATCCTCTCTGACCCATCTGCTCCAGAAGACATGGCACCAGCAGACCTGGATCAAGCTGGCCCTTCTCAACCTCAGTTCAGAATGGTGCACTACCCTATGTGCACAAAAGAGAAGATAATGAGGATGAAGATAGCCAATCTGCTCAAATCTACTACACCTGGAGTTGATGAGGGTTCAATCCAGTTTGAACAAGTGCTTAGGATATGCACTTGGATTGAGCTCAGGAGAGATGATGTAGATGACCTTCTTGAGGTCATGGAAGGAATGGGAGGAAAGGAAAACTTCCTCGACTGGGAAATGGAGCAAAAGGAAGTTGCTCAAGTTCGATCTTTTGCTCAGCTGCTATCAGATGAGGCACTAACTGCAGTCTGCAACCGGATTCTAGGAATCCCCACTGCTGATATCTCTATCCCAGAAGACTCATCGGATCAGCAGACAGCTGAACAAGCAAAGATGAAGGAATCAGCTGCACCAGCCTTGGTGGAAGACTCAGCTGCACCTGCAGAAGACTCAGCTGCACCTGCAGAAGACTCAGCTGCATCAGCTGACAAAGAAGAGATTGCAAAAGAAGTAGTCAGAGTACCAGCTCACTTCAGACCTTCAGACAATCTGACTCACTTCATTGACAATCAAGAGGATGCAGGCAGACGAATCATGACCCATCTGACTAAGGCCACTACCTGCTACCTCAATGAGGAGTACCTATCAGCCGAAGAGAGAGGCAAAGCAATAATTGTTCATCCAAAACCTCAAGGTACACCCTCTACTTCTACCCCATCTGTTGACCTTACAGCAGACATCTGCTCCCAGGTCAAAGCTGCAATAGACTTGCACTTTGAGAAAGGTTTAGGCCTGCAGCTAGGAAGGTATGTTGAGAAAGGTGCAAGGGAACAGAAGACTCGTCTTCGTGACCAGATTCTTGACATTGAAGACAAGTTTGGTGAAGCACTCCATCAGCAGATAGGAGAATACTTGAGTACCTATCAGAAATTGTCAGGTGACACCTCCAAAATGTTTGCCGATCTTTACACTGATGAGATGCACCGCATGGAGACCACCTACAAGTCAAGAATTGAAGAAGCTGAAGCAAGAGCTACTGAAGGTCAAGCCCTTCTTAAGGCAGCTGCGGAGGAGAATGAGAAACTGCAGACTCAGCTGAAGGAGACAGCAGCCAAGTTGGAAGCACTTACAGAAAAGCTCGAAGCTGCCTCCTCCACCAATTCTCCATCTCATGTCATGGAGCACAGTATCTCCCATATTACTGCTGTCAACAAGGTCAATGCCATGGCACTGAAATAAACTCTGAAAGTGGAAATCATGAATGCCATGAAGCCTTTTGCGGCTGCACTTGCTGAAGCCAAAAAGGGGGAAGATATGTTGATAAGAGCTCTTGAGAAATCAGCTGCACAACAAGCTGTAATGGTAGTATCTCAAGATGAGCTGAATGAAACCTTGGGTGGTTTGAAAATCAAAATCAAGAGCAGGCAAGAAAAAGGCAAAGGCAAAGAAATTGCTCAAGAAGGCACCCAAGCTCTCACTCAAGCTCCTGCCAAGACTCTTCAGATCACTGCCCCTGAAGAACAAGCTCCTGAGAAGAGAATGACAAGGAAAAGGAAGGCAGATGAGCAAGCTCAGTCAGCTCAGACCAGCAAGAAATCAGCTCCAGCAGAGCCTACTGCAGAAGAGAAAGAGGCTCTAGAGTTGAAGAAAAAGAAGTTGCTTGAAGCTCAAGAGCTTAAGCAAAAGAAGCTGAATGATGCGAAGGCAGTCAAAGCCAAATCTGAAAGAAGAATTGCCAAACTCAGAAAAGCAATCAAGGACAAAGCAAAAGAAGACAATGTCCTGGTGTTTGATAGCAATTATGTGGATTATTTAGCCCTTCAAGACGAGCTACCAAGATGGTATCCCCTGAAGAAGAAGTGGCAAATTCAACACCACATAGTAAGGAAATTTGGCCCTATCCCAACTTATGAAGATGAATTCTTCCAATTCAATCAGTTCATGAACATTGAAGATCCAGTGTTCTGGGAAGAAATTGTCAAGACAGCCAAAGGACTTGACAACTGCAGAATCCTAACTCCTGAAGAACCCAAATGGGATGCACCCCTTCTGGATTCAGGAAGAGTCAACATGATTGAAATCAAAAAGATTCTGTACAAGATCTATGAAGAGGAGAATGTTACAGATGTGCAGCACATGGAAGAAGTTCGAGCTCGTCTGTACCTTGCCTACCGCATTTGAAGATCAGAAGACCTGATGAAGACCACTTTAGAAGTATAAAGAAACTATTGCTTGTAATCTGTAAAAGCCTTATATATATATTCAAGTTCTAGTTCTTTTTGCTTACAAGACAAATTCTCATTGTCTTCATCAGATGCTTCAGTCTTAGCATGTTATAAACTCTTATCTTATTTCATTAAGAGCATTTATCAAGTATAGTTTTGGCTTCATCAAAAAGGGGGAAATTGTTGGGATATAAATTCACCCTAAGCCCCACTTGATGTTAGAATAGTTTTGATGGCCAAAACACTTAGAGTTTATAAATGTAATAGGATCAGCTGACTTGTATAGAACATCTTAGACTAGTCTTGTGTGATCACTTGTATTGATATCAGCTGATCAACACAGTCCTGGCTTACATGCCTATCCTCATGATGAGAAGAGTAGAAGACATGAAGACTAGGAGATCCTTGAAGACCAGATAAGTTAAGGTGCTTGTATACCTACTTATCTGATGGAGTCCCAGATTGAAGATAGCCTAAAGCAGTACAAAGAATTACCAGATCAGAAGAGTGTTACTCTGCTGATATCAGAAGACAGAAGACCTAAGGCCAGAAGAGTAGTCAGAAGACTAGTAGTATAGATCAGAAGACTATGTGATCTTCCAGGACTCGACTGATTCCTAAGTCATCTTGCAATTCAAACGAAGACCTACCTTATTTAGAAGATTGACATGATCCCAGGATTGAAGCAATCAAGCGGCTGGAATCAAGGAATCAAGCCATTATGGAAAGATTGCTCAAACGGCTAGTCAACTCCAACGGCTAGTTGCAACCAATCTCCATTATAAATACAAGAGGATGAGAAATCACAACAACAAGAAGTCACAAGAGAGAATTCAACAAGCCAAGCAAGCAATCAAAGCTAAAGCCATACTGTTCTAAGAATTCTCAAAAGAGCCAGAAACCATTAGATTATCTATAGATCTTAAGTGATTTCTATCCAACCCCTAAGAACCTGAAACCTGTTCATATTGTATAATCATTGTTTTAGGCATAGTGGTTAAGAAAATTATAAGCTTGAACCATTTGTTGGATACACTTCAAAAACCCCAAACCCTCACCGAAAGGTTAAAGTTTTTGAACCCCTTAAAGTGCAAGTGATTACAATCACTTGTGGAGACCGTAGCTGTTAGGACGGCTCAGATCTCAAAGTCCTAACCTTGGGACTATAAAGGTCAAGACCCTTGTAATTTATGGTAAATTAAAGGGATTAAACATCATGTGTGGACGTGAGAGTGGACGTAGGAACGTATATCCGAACCACTATAAATCTGGTGCCATTTACCTTCTGCACTTTACATTTCTGCCTTTACATATATCTTATATAGTGCATACTGTATTTTCAACTGTCTTCAAAACAAGGCCATAACTTTCAAACCAGCATCAGCTGAGTACTTTCATAAAACAACAGGTTAACACTTAAAGAACGAGTCTAAACAAGGCCTACCATAATTCCGCATATAACCTCTTCAATCAGATCACTATAGTCATCTGGACCAGCAGACTAGCAGTCCAGTTGACATAGCAATCAGAAGAGGTTCCCAACTCTATTGAAAAAGTTTTAAAGTCTATTCACCCCTCCCCTCTAGACTTTAATCCCATTCACTACTCGTTCAGGGACCAACAATAGTTATTCAACTAAGTACTTCATAGTGCTTAATAGTTTGACTATCTTAAGAAAGTTATACATACTCAGAAGAGTTGTCCAGGACAACCTTGCTGAAAGCCTGTTTTTCAAGCCATCAACTTTACAATATCTAATTTGTCTCCTACCCAAAAGGTCTCTTTCGAAGCATAATTCAAATATTTAATTCTTGTTTGCATTAAACATCTTAGCCCACAATCTACCTTGATAACTTCCACAGCCATAAAAAGCTTTAACTTCTTATCCCACGTTTTGATAAAACTGTTTTATTGGTTTCAATTCAAATCTGAACTGTTGGATCAATAAATGGCCAACTCCCCTGAATTAATCCTGGCCATCCAATATTGATTTCCTCAATTGGTAACCGTTGAATTATATTAAGACTCACCAACTCAATGACATACATTCCTTTTGGAATATACACAAGTCTTAAGAAGCCCTAGTTTCATTTCACTTCACTTCTACGGCTTAAACAATTCTCAAACCCTTACCAAATTCTCTCAAACCTTCAAAATTTTCTTACAATCCTTCAATGGCTCCCAAGATCAGGCAAAACAAGCTTGTTAACTTCTCAGATGAGAAGTTAGATATTGACTTCTCATATCTAAGCCACAAGAACAACCTCACATTCGAGCCAATTATTTCTTTTGAGAGTGAACTGCCTGAAGTCACACCCACTCTCAGATGGCTGAGGAGAGTTGAACTTCAAAAGTTCATGGAGACCAAGCCAAGCTCATGCATTGAGCAATACATGGCTGAGTTCTTTGCCTTTCTGAAATGGAAGGGTAAGGACACTGGTGGAGCAGTTCAAACAAGATTGACCTATGCTGAAGAAGGTCAAGAAGAGGAGAGCTCACGCTCCATCAAATTCTCAGAGGAGGATGCCTTTGAATTTCCTTTAGAAGGAAGGAATTCAGAATCCTATGGTGTTGGGCAAGAGATAGAAATTGCTCAAGAATGGCTTTCAACTCCAGGTCCTATCTCCTCAACTCATCACAAGAATACATTGAAACCTGGGTTACAAACACTTTTAGAGGTGGTAACCAAGAGTATTTTGAGCAATACTGGAAGTTTAGAACAAGTGAGCCAGCCTAGGATCAGGATCATGGCTGCTGTGATAGATGCTAGTGATAAAGGCATCAAATTCAACTGGAGAGACTTCATCATGGGAGAAATGATGAAGGAGAAATAAAAATTCAAGGTGAAAGCTCACATGAAGGTAGTAATGGAGGGAAAACTGAGATATTGCACAAGGGCAAGTCTCTTGATTGAATTATTCTCACATTACTCCCAAATGCAAACATTTGCCAAGCCTCTTCCAGCTCAAAAGATCATATTTAGGAAGCTGTCCAAAAAGACAGAAAAAAGAAAGATGCAGGTGGCCAAACCTGTTGAGGAGGTGGAACAGAAACCCAAGATGAAGCTAAGGAGAAAGGCTAGGGCTGTGAAGACAAGAGGGATGGCACAAATTATCTCAGATTATGATACTTCAGCAGAGTTGGAGAAAGTTGCTGAAGAGGGAGTGAGTGTGCCATCAGATTCTGAGGAACTAAGGGTAAAGTTCCCAAGGGCAATAAAGAAGAGCAAGAAGCAATCTGCTTCTAAGAAGAGAGTCAGGGATGTTGTCCCAATGGAGGAAGAGAGTGGCAGCTCTAGGCCAAACAAGAGAAAGGCACTCAAGGAAAGTAGGGCTGAAAACAGATCAGGGTCAAAATCTAAGTCTAAGACCAACTCCCCTGAACTGGAACTCCTGAATCCAAACTCCCTGAAACTCAGCATTCAGAGCCCAACTCTCCTGATACCCACAAAACCCCTGCAACCCAACCAATCACCCCCTTAGATCTTACCAAGAGATATTCCCCAGAGGGTACAGCTCTAAGAGGTCCCATTGACATCTTAGCTGATATTGCAGTTTATGAATCAAGGTTGCATTCACCCCTTGACACTGATTTGCTCTCATGCTCAAGATTTCTTGAGGTTGCAATGTTAGAACCCACACCCTTAAGTAAACTCTCTTTAGGAACATTGCTCTCAAAAGCACCTGAATCAACCCTTGATGAGCCCAATGTCCCTGAACCTAACCAAGAAGCCAACTCTCCTATAACCCAAAATCCCCAATCTGATGGTGATGGGGAGGAGTATACCTTTGAAGGTATGCTCATAGGAGTAGCTAGTGCAACTGTGGATAACTTGTATCCCAATCTTGCTGAATTCCCAAGGTTGCAAAGGACTTTCCATGATTTGAGAGCCTTAGTAGAGGTCAAAGACAGTACTATCATGGAAATTGCTCAAATCATCCAAGACAAAGGTGCAAGTTGGTGGCAGATTGAAGAAAGCAGACTTCTACATTTTGCTGGTGTGCAAAAGATAAGATTCCTAACAGAAGAAGCGGTTTTTGCCAAGTTGGTGGAGGACAAGATTGCTGAAGAGAAAGATAGAATTGCCAAGGGCATCAAACACCTTGATAGCAGTTCTAATGATGATGATGATGTTCCCACAAACCCCAACCCTCTTGGTCCTCAGAGAAGTCAGGTAAATTACTTGAGGCCTGAGGCAGTTCAGAGGTGTTGACCAAGAGTGGTAACACAGTCAAAGATGCATCAGTCCATAATGGTTCAACTGGGCCTGAGGCACAGCTGAATGATGTTGAGACTTCCAAAGGAGAAGTTAGTTTGGTTAAAACCTCATCAGTGTCAGAAGAGTTGGACACTGACCAGATGATTCAGAAGGTACAGGTTTAGGATCCTGTTGGATCCTGTTGAGGATGTAGAGAAGTCAGGTTTAGGATCTGATGGAGTTGAAAAGGAGATTAGTAGTGAAAAACTACAGGGAGTAGAGGATGATTGTGAGGTAGTAATCACTAAGATTGTGAGTGTACCACCACAAGAGGGAGAGGATGGACTTAGTGAGGAAGGACAGGTTATTCTTGAAGTTAAATCTGAACTTCAAGAATCTCTTGATGAGAGGAGACCTGCCCTTCATGATTGTGAGATTATTGATTTGTCGTGAGATTGCTCAAATTTGTGAATGAATTATGCTTTGAATATCAAGTTATGCTTGCAAGAATAGTGATAAAGTGGTTTAATTGTCGAAATGTTGATACATGATAATTCTTGCTAGATTTATAGGTAAATGGGGTGTTTTGAATCAAAACACGAAAAATCCAGTCGTTGGATCGATTCAATGAGTAGACCACATGAAGGAAGTCGAAGAGAGGGTCGTAATGAAATAAGAATCAAGCCGATCGGACCTCCGGATCAAAAGTTATGCCTAAAGAAAAAGCAAGGACAGAGTGTCACTCGGCCGAGTGAGCCCAACTCGGCCGAGTGCTCAGACTCGGCCGAGACAGAGACTTTTGAAAAATCTGAGCACTCGGCCGAAAACGAAACTCTCTAGAATTAAGTGACCACTCGTCCGAGTCACTGCACACTTTTTGCCCACTTCCAAATTTGACCTAGGGACACGTGCCAAGCTTTATTGGAAGGGTATAAAAGGCCACAAATTCATTTTTGAAGGGAGGCAGCCATTAGAAGAGTTCTCAAGCTCCCCAAATCCAAATTTCACCATCATTTGCTCATTTTACTTAGTTTTAGCCATAGAACTTATTAGATTTCCATAGCTAGTTTATCTTTGAGGTTGTAATTTCATTTCCAAGCAAGAGTTTGAAGATTTGATTGAAGATTTTAAGGTTTATTTCATATTTGCAAGACAAGAGGTGATACCTTACTTTTATTCAAGTAATTTAGTTTTATTAAGCATGAGTTTGTTGATTATCTCTATTTCTTTCCTTATTTCCATTAAATTAGCCATGGGCTAAGCATATTGGTGTTTGGGTGTTGTAGAATTGTGATGGAATTAATGTATTTAGCTTGATTTTAATTGTGGAATTCATTGGAAGGTACATTGGTTAGGTTTATGGGTTTTGATACATCATTTTGCTAGAATTCAATTAGTAGGTTATATTAGAAGCTCAATTAATGCAACGAGAGTTGGTTAATCGGGATAGATAGTATAATCGAGGGTTGGGAGTCGAGTGAATTGAGTCAATATTAGTTTATCGCAACGAGAGTTGAGTAAATTTCATTAGAACCCCATTTATCTACATTAATAGCTTGAATAAACATTTGAGTGATTAGTGAGAAGGCCATAGGAGTTTGGTTGTTAGTATTCAAGTGGAAAAGCATGATTAGGGATTAGTTTAGTATAATTTAGGTAGAGTAGAACCCCCTAGTCGTGTGATTACCCGGGTAAGAAAGCCTCTATTCATCCTATCGATCTTAGGTGCTTTACGCGATATATGCCTTAGTGATTGCTTATACAAAATTCCATCCAATGAATTAGACAGAGAAGTCGACTATTAACATCGATTCCACACAAGGACGAACACCCGAACACTACCTCTCTCCACTTGATTTCTATCATTATCTTTTTAGTTATTGCTTATCATTAGTTGTTATTTGTGAGTTTCATTTACATTTCCTTGCACAAAACATGACTTTTCATTATATTCAAAGAACAATATATAGCATTAAGGCTACTTTAACATCCTAGTCTCGCGGATCGATAATTTTACTGGGCCTTGCTTTTATTACATACGACCCTCTTACACTTGAGAGGAGAGTGTTGGTAAAATCAAGTGTCAAGTTTTAGGCGCCGTTGCCGGGGAATAGTTTTGTTTTTAAGTAACTTAGTGTTTGTTGGTCTTGAATACTAGTGATTTTATTTTTCTTGTTAGTTAGATCTTTGTTTGTCTTGTCTTTGAAATTTGATATTTGGTTGATTCTATAGGTGCATAAATACAAGAGCAAGTGGAGTTGATCCTATTCCTATTGATTTGGAGATTGAAGCTATGACTAGAAGAAGAAATCGAGATCTAAATCAAAGACTTGAACAAGAGAGAGCAATGGCGGATAACCAAGGAAACAACAACAATCAAAACATCATTCACCCTCCGATCGACAACCGAGTCATTGGAGCGGGAAATGAGGGTGGAGTCGGTCATGAGGAAGAGAGAACCATTCGGGATTACTTTGAACCACCGGTTCAAATGTGCTATGATGGAATCGAGCGCCCTCCGATTGCGCCAAACAACTTCGAAATTAGCCCGAGTCTAATACGAATGCTAGAGAAGAGGCAATTTGGGGGTGAGCCACTTGAAGATCCCAATCAACACTTGTCCCGATTTTTGGAGTATGCGGATACGGTCAAGATCAATGGGGTACATGAGGACAATTTGAAGATGAGGTTTTTTTCTTTCACCTTGAAAGATAAAGCTAAGGAATGGCTTTCCTCAATGATCAACAACCGAGCAACCACATGGGACGAGCTTAGCAAGAGGCTCTTATTGAAGTTCTTCCCTCCATCCAAGACTATTCAATGCAAGACCGAGATTACTCAATTTCTCCAAAGGGAGAATGAGAGTATTTATAGTGCATGGGAGAGATTCCAAAGTCTTTTGAGGAGATGTCCTCAACATGGGTTTGCGGAAGAGAAAATGATTAGCTTCTTCTACAATGGATTGGGGCTTTCTTCAAGGCAATACATTGATGCATCGACGGGTGGACAATTGTTTGCAAAGAGTGCAAGAGTAGCAAAGGAAATCATTGAAGCGGTTGCTACAAACACCTACGATTGGCCTATTGATGGAAATAGATCCAATAGAGTTGCTCAAATTGGAAGTAACTCCACATCATCGGGTGATACAGTCAAGATGCTCTTGGACAAGGTTGATTTGATGGAGAACAATCAAAGAAGGGAAAATTTTGGTGGAGGAATGGAAACCCTCCTTACAATCCAAATGCTCGGAAACATGAAAACTTTTCGTATGGAAACCCTAAGGCCGCTCTCACTCTCCCTCCGGGATTTGATCCGGGTGCTCGTGCACCAAACAATGAGGGGAGACCACATTTAGAAGACTTGTTGACTACCTTCATAGCTCAAAATAATCAAACTACGGCTCAACAAAACAAAAAGATAGAGAGATTGGATGAACAAATGCTCTCATTGGTTAATCAAATGAAGAACATGGAGTTTCACATGAGCCAAATTGCTTCTTCGAGTGGGGGAAATCAAAAAGGCAAGTTCCATTCTACTACGGAAGCAAATCCTAGAGAGAATTGTATGGCAATTAATCTCCGTAGTGGCACTCAATACGAGGGACCAAGCATGCCAAATGAAGACAAAGATGGAGAAATGAGGATAAGAGAAGAGATGGAGAAAGAAGAGAAGAGAAGAAAGAAGAAAGGATGCCGAAGTGGAAGAAAGCTAAGGAAGCAAGAGAAGCAAAGCATGAAGAGAAGATAGAGTGATGGGTGGGGAGTTCCAAAAACACTCTATCCACCACCATTTATGTTGGTCCTGAAAGGAGTATATAACAAGTGTATGGGGGGGGGGGAATACACTTGTATGGAAATTCTTTTCAAACTTTGATCAAACCAGAGTTCAGCAAGATTGTCTTGGACAACTCAGCTGAAGATGTATAACTTCTCAAAGATAACCAAGCTACTAAGTACTATTGAGTACTTAGTTGAATGACTATCTAAGTTAGTTATAAGTGCGGAATTAGTGGTTGGCCCTTTAGTTTAAACTCCTTTTTAGTTCTGAAATCACTTAGTCAATCAATCCAGTTTTCAGGGAACTTGTCCAAATTGGTTTTGCACAGTCTTTGAATATTTGTCCTTTGAAAGATCCGTTTTGTGTGCAATGTTGAATGTATGAAAGTACTTTGAAAGTAAATCAACACAAGAGTTTATAGTGGTTCAGAGACTCAAGCTCCTACATCCACTTTCCCTGATTTAACAGGATAATTCCTTCACTCTTGGAATTAACTTGTTTTATAGTGCCAAGGTGCACTTGATGAAGAACACCACTCCTTGGTGAATTGATCCCTAGGATGTCTAGAGTCCTAGTACCCTCTTCTCAACTCAGAACTGAACTGTTCTTCTCTCAACAGTCAGCTCCTACCACTTCTACTACTACAACCTTCTCACTTTCTCACTTGAAAGGGGTAAAGGTTGAAGTAAGGTTCCAACTAATGAGATATCCTTTACAACGAAGATCAGTGTATAAGGATAGGATATCTCTCTAAGCTTTGTATGGATATACAATGTAGTTCAGCTTAGAGGAAGTGTTTGAAGACTAAGATAGTCTCTTTGAAAGCTTAAAAGCACTCTTGCTTGTAGGATAGTTGGATAGATAATGGATTCTCTTGAGATACTTTCAAATGGCCTCCACACTTCTGTATTTATAGACAATTTGAAGGATTTGCCCGTTGGAGAGGTAGCCTCAAATGTCCATAAATGTCTTCTTTGAGTTCTTCAACATAGAAGACAGATTCTTGATAGTGACATGTCCTTATTTGGGAAATAAACGGTTGTATAGACTTTGTCTTCATTCTGCAGCACTCTTCCCAATGTCTGACTTCAAGATCCACTTGTTTAGTCAAGGACATGACTTCTGATGGTTAATCCAAAGATAAGGACAACACTCCTTATTAGTGGACAACTCTGCTTATCACTATCAGCAGACATGCTTATCAGCATAGTTGGCTTGCTCTTTTCAGATGACTTGGCTCTTTCCCTTTGCTTCTTTTGGATGTGATCTTAGCATGATTCTTTGAAGATCTTTAGGGTGTAGTTGTCTTGAATCTCTTCAGCATAGTTGATCTTAAGCTTCAGAATACTTGTTCTTGTTTAATTATGCTGAGACAACTCTTCTGATCAGCATACTTGTCCTTAAGTAGGCTTGGTAAACATTCCAGAATTTGAGCCTTGAGGGGACTTGTTCTTGTTAGTTTTAAAGGCATATGTTCCCCCTCAAATTGTGCATCTATTCAACTAAGAGCTGCCTAACATTTCAGCTTCTCATCTAACCTTATGCTATATGTTCTAACATTCTTAGAACATAATCATCTTAGACTTAGGCATGTCTCAGGGGGTTTTGGTATTAAATCAAAACACTTCTCATTTTATTCCCAACAATTTCCCCAACGGTTTATGAGAAAGAAGTTCGATGAGAAATTTGGAAAGTTTCTTGAAATTTTGAAGAAAGTCACCGTGAATGTACCCTTCTTGGAGGCTCTTGAGGAGATGCCCACTTATGCAAAATTTATGAAATAGATTCTTTCAAAGAAAAGAAAAGTGGAAGAATGTAAGACGGTGAATCTTCCTATGGAATGTAGTGCTTTAATCCAAAAGAGTCTCCCTCAAAAGTTGAAAGACCCCGGGAGCTTCACATTGGTATGTGAATTGGGCAATGGAGAAAAGAAGAAAACTTTTTGTGATCTTGGAGCTAGCATGAATTTGATGCCCCTCTCAATGTATGATTGTTTGAAGCTTGGAAGTATGAAGCCAACCAACATGACTCTACAATTGGCGGATCGTTCCATAGTTTACCCGGAAGGGGTTGTAGAAGATGTAGTGGTGAAAGTGGATAAATTTAACTTTCATGCCGATTTTGTGGTGATGAATATGGAAGAGGACCCCGAAATTCCTTTAATTTTGTGGAGACCATTCTTAGCTACGGGGGGAGAAACAATTGATGTGAAAGATGGAGAGATCAAGTTGAAAGTGGATGAGGAGAAGTAACATTTATAATGAAGGATATGAAAAATTCCTCAAACTGAAGCATAAGCAATGCTATACTCTCCACCTCTCAAATTCTTAATGATTCACATTGTTCTAACAAATCTTGTGTTACTAATATTAACTTTCGTTGTGGCCTAGGAAGAAAAGTTAAGAAAAGAGTTTATCCAAGCTCAAAAGTTCTAAAGAAGAAAGTGAATGATTGGTATGTCGAGAAGAAGAAAATGAAGAACAAAGCAAAAAAGCACCACTATGCTTCTTCTTCAAAAGAAGTTGGTGGTGTCAAGATGAAAGAGGAAGTTTGAACTCAATAAGTTTCGTCCGGCTTGAAGACGTTAAACTTAGCGCTAAATGGGAGGCAACCCATTTTTACTTGCTTTCATAGTTTAGTTGTCTTTATGTTTCTAGTTATTGCTTTTTGATGGTGGGTGAGCTTCATTTTTGTAGGAAAAAATCATATGGACATGTGGTCGAATGGTTGAAGAGATGGATTGAAAAGGAAGAAGGAGGTGATAGCCATCATGGAAGGTACACCCTTTTCCAAACGTGGATTGCTTAGCAATGCTCAAGTTTGGGGGGGTAGGGAGATTTTTCTTTATTTTTTGTACTTGGCTTATTTTTCATATGAGCACATACTATTGGTGATTAAGATTTTCTTATAATATTGGATTGGTGTGTGTGCTTGATTGATTTTCATGATGGTGAATTAACTTGTTATATGTGTTGGATTTGAGCATTGCTTGGTTGCAATTTAATTTTATCACTTGTTTTCCAAACTTTTTAATTGCATAGCAATGAAAAAGTTTGGGGGGATGTGGTCGTTTTTAAAAGTAAATTTGCATCCAAGCACATGAATTTCATTGTGTTTGATTATTTGGTGAAGTCTAGCAAAGTTGTTGATTAAAAGTGAGGATCGTGAGTATTGCATGAATTTTGAGCATTGGAAGGAGAAGAATCGAACCGGAATGCTTTGGGAAGGGCATGGAGCTAGAAGAAAAATTCATCCCAACAAGTGAAAGGGGAGATTTCTTTTCCTCCTTATGTGTATCTCGATTCTCCTTTTGATTGTATTTGTGGTTGTTTGAATGAATGATTCTATATATCAATGATATCGTGCTTGCTTGATGTGAATGAGTTGATTTTGGATTATGGATGAGTATTGATAGGATGTGTTATTTTGTGACTTTCTATGTGAATTGAGAGTTGATTCATGAATGAACCTACCATTTGAATGTGTGTTGTGAGAAGAACTAGGCTTATGATAATGCTTGTATTCACATCATTGAAAACCCAGTGAGAATTGATCCTTGAACCAATCATGATCCGGTTGTTTATTTGAGAGTGGATTGATCATTGTCCATAATTCTAGAACTTGCCATATGTCTTGCTTGAAACCACTAGTGTGTGAAACAATGGGATATGATCTAGACCAAATATTCCCATACCAAAAAAGAAGTTTTCCGTAGTTAGCCAATTTGAGCCATAAAACATGATCTTTTGACAACCTACAATGTTTAACCTCTTGAACTTTATAAGCCTTTGCCCTTACTAGTGGAGGACAAGTGAAAAGTGGAAAAGCATGAGTTTTGAGTGAAATGTGTGTGGGGTGTTTGAGCAAAGAAAAGAGAAAAAAATAAAGAAAAGATGAAAAATAAAAGAAAAGGATTAAGGAAATGGGAGCCTCTAGAAAGGAAAGTGAAAAGAATGAAAAAATGAAAAAAATCAAAGAGGTGATCTCCCAAAAACATGTTCTTAAGAAAAGAAACAAAGGAAGAAAATTCTTGAGAATGAAAAGAAAAGAACAGTGAGGAGGTGGATAGTTTGGTTTGAATGAAATGAAAATAAATGAAAAAATTGTTCGTCATCCTCCACTAGTCGAGTCACATTTTCCAAATTCTTCCCACCGTTTCCAAAGAGCCAACGTTACGTCCGAATCAAAGTCCTTTTGATCCTATTGTCAAGCATAACAAAGTAGTAGAAAGATGAGATTTGTGGCAAGCTTATGGTGATTATGTGATGTGATTCAATTGATGAGTGAAAACATGGCCTCAATTTACTTGTGCGAATGAGAGAAACACTTCTTGTGAGGATTGTGAATCAAGTGCTTGATTTTGTTTTGTTTTAATCACAACTTACATGAAGATGGTAGGGAGAGTGAGAGCGGCCTTAGGATTTCCATAAGAAAAGTTTTCATGTTTCCGAGCATTTGGATTGTAAGGAGGGTTTCAATTCCTCCACCGAAATGTTCCCGCTCCAATGACTCGGTTGTCGATCGGAGGGTGAATGATGTTTCGATTATTGTTGTTTCCTTGGTTATCCACCATTGCTCTCTCTTGTTCAAGTCTTTGATTTCGATCTCGATTTCTTCTTCTAGTCGTAGCTTCAATCTCCAAATCAATAGGAATAGGATCAACTCCACTTGCTCTTGTGTTCATGCACCTATAGAATCAACCAAATATCAAATTTCAAAGACAAGACAAACAAAGAACTAACTAACAAGAAAAAATAAAATCACTAGTACTCAAGACCAACAAACACTAAGTTACTTAAAAACAAAACTAGTCCCCGACAACGGCACCAAAAACTTGACACGTGATTTTACCAACACTCTCCTCTCAAGTGTAAGAGGGTCGTATGTAATAAAAGCAAGGCCCGGTTAAATTATTGATCCGCGAGACTAGGATGATAAAGTAACCTTAGTGCTATATATTGTTCTTTGAATATAATGAAAAGCCATGTTTTGTGCAAGGAAATGTAAATGAAACTCAGAAATAGCAACTAATGATAAGCATTAACTAAAGAGATAATGATAGAAATCAAGTGGAGAGAGGTAGTGTTCGGGTGTTCGTCCTTTTGTGGAATCGATGTTAATAGTCGACTTCTATGTGTAATTCATTGGATGGAATTTTGTAGAAGCAATCACTAAGGCATATATCGCGTAAAGCACCTAAGATCGATCGAGAGGATGAATAGAGGCTTTCTTACCCGGGTAATCACACGACTAGGGGGTTCGACTCTACCTAAATTATACTAAACTAATCCCTAATCATGCTTTTCCACTTGAATACTAACAACCAAACTCCTTTGGCCTTCTCACTAATCACTCAAATGTTTATTCAAGCTATTAATGTAGATAAATGAGGTTCTAATGAAATTTACCCAACTCTCGTTGCGATAAACCAATATTGACTCAATTCACTCGACTCCCAACCCTCGATTATACTATCTATCCCGATTAACCAACTCTCGTTGCATTAATTGAGCTTCTAATATAACATACTAATTGAATTCAATTAGTAGGTTATATTAGAAGTTAAATGATTATGTTTCAGGAATGTTGGATCATATAGATCAGGCTAGTTGAGAAGCTGACATGTTAGGAAGCTTATAGATGCTTTAGATGCATAAATTGAGGGGGAACACAAGATTAGAAGGTTACAAAAATCAAGTCCCTCAAGGCTCAGAATCAAGTTGATCTCAACACTGCTGAAGATTTATATGCCCAACTGTGCTGATACACAGATCAGCTCAGTAAAGAGACAACCTCCCTGATGAGTATTTCAAAAGAGTACATCAGTTAGATCAAGTCTGCTGATAAGCATGCAATCAAGATCAGAGGAGATGTCTAGCAGAGTTGACCAAGCACACTAAATCTGATGTGATCTGAATCCAGTCTAAGGCAAGAGACAACTGTGCTGATAGGGTCAAGTCCACTGATATGGAAGCATGGATGCTTAGAAGCTATCAACAAATGATCAGTGAAGTTAGAGAGCCAACTCAACTGAAGAAAGCTAGCCAACATTGCTGAAAGGACAAATCAGCTGAAAGTGATAAGCAAATCAGTCCTGATGATAAGGAAAGTTGTCCATTATCAAGGAATCAATGATGAGAAGGAATGTCCATAGTTTGACTACTGAATCTTCAAGTCAGATATTGGGAAGAGTGCATTAAAGTCAATACAAGAAGCTTCTAGCCGTTTACTTCCCAATCCAAGGACATGTCACTTTCAAGAATCTGTCTTCCAGTTGCAAAGTTCAAGGAAAACAAATATAGACATTTTGAGGTTGTCTCTCCAACGGACATAACCTCATCTTGCTCTATAAATACTGGAGTATGGAGACCATTCAAGTAGTGGAAACTACAAGCATTCAAGCCTACAAGCCTTAAGTTCTCTCAAAGAATATTTCATTCTTAGAGTTTCCATACACTTCCAGTTACCAACTAAGCTGGACATATTGTGAATCATACAAAGCTTAGAGAGATATCCTATCCTTATACAGACCTTAATTGTAAAAGGATATCTCACCCTAGTTGGAACCAACCTTAACCCTTTAACCTTTCAAGGAAAGTGAGAAAGAGTGGTTGTAGAAATGTGAGAACTAGAACTGTCAAGTGAAGAACAGTTTAGTTCGAGTTGAGAGTTAGTACTAGGACTCAGAATTCCTAGGGATCAATGCAGTAAGGAGTAGTGTGGTTGATCAATGCACTTTGGCACTATAAAACAAGTTAATTCCAAGTGAAGGATATATCCTATTAAATCAAGGAAAGTGGATGTAGGAGCTTGTGTCTCTGAACCACTATAAACTCTTGTGTTATTTACTTTCAAGTCATTTCATACAAGTAACACATTCATACACTGCACACAAACTGATCTTCAAAAGATATACATCACAAATTGTGCAAAACTGATTTGGGACAAGTCCCTTGAAAAGCTGTTAAGTGTTAAGAAGAGTTTCAGAATTAAAAGGAGTTTAAATATAAAGGGCCAACCATAATTCCGCACATATAACTTAATTAGATAGTTATTCAACTAAGTACTTCATAGTACTTAGTAGATTGATTATCTGAACCAAGTTATCATACTCAGAGATGTTGTCCAGGACAACTCTGCTGATAGCCTGATTTGCTTAAACTGAAAAAGATTTGAATACACAAGTGCATTCCCCCCCCCCCATATACTTGTGTCATACTCCTTTCAGGACCAACAACCTAACAAATTCTTTATTGCAGATAATGAAGGTATTTCCTTTGAGCAAATCTTTGATGTAGATATGTTCACTGAGACTCCCATCCAAGCTGAACTTGACTTATCAAGTATGAAATTTACTTCTGATGCAATTGAAGTTCATTTAATAAAGTTGGATACATTGGTAAAAAAAGTTGAGAAAGCCCATGCACACACTTCAGAAGCTCTAAATGAGCAAGGAAGGACTTTAGCCTCAGTGGATATGAGGTTAAGTAGATTTGAAGAAGTGGTGCTTTCCACAATCGAGGCAAGGCTCAGTGGAGTTGAAACAGGGTTGCAGGCCATTTCCACTGATGTTCAGAAAGCAAAGTCTACCATGAAGAAGTTCACCAAATCTGTGTAAAATGAACAAAAGCATCTTGTCAAGAGCCACAATAAGAATGTAGCTTCTCTTAAGAATGTGGTCAAGCATGCCCTACGACAAAAGACTGCAATTCAGAGGAAAAGAGCTGAAGAGCTTCGAATGGTTATGGTGAAAGAAGCTTCAGCAAAGTTTACAAGTAATGTGCTTGCCAAGATCTCTAAGGATGCAGTGGCCAACTTCACTGAGCTTCTCAAAGACAAATTGGATGAATCCCTAAAGGCTACCATGGAGGCTGTTGTAGAGCAGAAAATGAACCCAGTTCTAGCATTTGTAAGTATGAGCAATGATAAAATGCAGAACATCCATGATGAGAATGTTTATCTTTTGGAAGAGATAAAGTCCCTGAACCAGGCACAAGCTCAACTTTCAATCACTATGGGTGATTTGAAGCCCTAATGTTTTGATGTTTCCTAAAAGGGGGAAAGAGAAAGAGCTAGAGCTAAGGGTGACTTGAAGATTGGAGGAAGCAGTTTTGACCCTAATTCCAAACAGTCTGAAGTCCAAGGGAAAGGGAAGCAAGTGATGAGCATATAAGATTTAATAGAAGAAGAACAACTTGACATGGTTGTAAAGAACTCTATGTCATCTATACAAGAAGATGAAGCAAGATGGCAGTAGAGGCCTGGTGTTGAATCAACTAACCTGATATAACCTATATGTGTTTGAACTATCATTGTGCTAACATTTTCTTTCAGGAAATTTAACCTAGTCATCTCTTCTGAATATATGTAATAAAATAGTCAAGTCACCATTGTATAGGTTTTGGCATCATAAAAAAAAGGGGTATTTTTTTGGGAATAAAATGAGATTTTGATTAAGATACCAAAACCCCTAATGATAGACCATAGTATATGAGTTAAAATGATTAAATATGTTTCAGGACTGTTGGAACATATAGATTAGGTTAGTTGAACAATTGATATGTTAGACATCTCATAGATGCTAGAAATCATTAGCTGAGGGGGAACTTAAGCTAAGTAGAAAAATGTAAATCAAGTTCCCTTAGGCTTAAGATCAGTAGAAGCTAACCCTGCTGATAGCTCAAGATCAGAAGAGTAAATCAGAAGAATCAACCTTGCTGATAATACTTTGATCAGACGAGAAGATCAAGACAGAATCTACTCTAAGGCAAGAGACAACTATGTTGATCAAGCCAATCTCACTGACATAAGAAGATGTTCATCAAAGATTGATTCAAGTAATAATCAGTGAAGATGGGAAGCCAACTCAACTGAAGAAGCATGTAAACACTGTTGATAAGCCAACTCAACTGATGAGATAAGAAAGTGCACATATTTGTCTTGTTGATCATGAGGAATGTTTTCCTTAATACACGAATCAACTTTTAGAAAGAATGTCTAGGCTGACCGTTAGAACTCAATTCAAACATTGGGAGAAGAGCCACTCAAGTCAAGACAAAGATGCTTAGCCATTTCTTTCCCAAACTGAAGACATGTCACTTTCACAGATCCTGAAATCAAGTTGCTCATTCCTAAGATGATGAAAATAGACAATTTGAGGTTGTCTCTCCAACGTACAAATCCTCACTTTGCTCTATAAATACTGGAGTTTAGAAACCATTCAAGGCATCAACCTTCAAGCATACTAGCCTTAAGCTCCAAAGAATACATCATTCTTTAGTTTCCAAACACTTTCAGTTCCCAACTAAGCTGAACTCATTGTAAATCAATCAAAGCTTAGAGAGATATCTTATCCTTATACAACTCTCATTGTAAAGGATATCTCAACCTAGTTGGAACAAATTAAACCTCAACCCTTAAACCTTTCAAGGAAAGTTAGAATTGTCGTTGTAGAAGTGTAAGAACTAGAACTATCAAGAAAAGTATAGTTTAGTTCGAGTAAGATTGAGTACTAGGACTCAGAATTCCTAGGGATCAAGGCATTAAGGAGTAGTGTGGTTGATCAGTGCACCTTGAAACTATAAAACAAGTTAATTCCAAGAAAGAAGGAATTATCCTATTCAGCCTGGGAAGTGGATGTAGGACTTGAGTCTCTGAACCACTATAAACCATTGTGTTATTTACTTACTACACACTTCATATAAGTAACCCATTCATACACTGCATACAAACTTGGTCTTCAAAAGATATAATTTATAAACTGTGCAAAACTGTTTTGGGCCAAGTTCATTGAAAACCAGTTTATGTGTTAAGAAGTTTTTCAGAACTTAAAGAAGTTTAAATATAAAGGGTCAACCATAATTCCGCACTTATCACTTACTTAGATAGTTATTCAATTGATTACTTAACAGTTCTCGGTAGTTTGATTATTTAATCAAAGTTATACATGAGAAAGAAAAAAAAAATACTTGTATTTGCGTGGTCGGTCGACAACTTGGGAGGGGTGTGGCGGGGCGGCCGACTTGGATGGGGTGGAGCAGCGCTAGTGGGGTGGGGTGGGTCAAATAAAAAAAACAAAAAAAAAAATGCAAAAAGAAGAGAGGGAAGAGAGAAGGGGGAGGGAGGGCAGCGATAGTCGGGGACAAGTTGGGCGGGGTGGGAAACCTATTAAAAAAAAAAAGCAAAAAAAAAAAAATGCAGCAAGAAGAGATGGAAGAGAGAAGGTAGACGGATAGTGGGGGAGAAAGATGAGTTTTAAGGTTTAATTTTATTTTTTTTATTTTGATAAAGATAAATTAGGCGATGTTTGTTTTGGGATGGAAAATTTTAATTTGGAATTTTGAAATTCAACCCATGTTCTCGTTTGGGATTTAAATTTAGGATTTTAAAATTCTACGCTACAAACAAATACCTATAAATCCTACAAAAGTCAACCCTATAAATACCTATAAACTCTATATAAATACCTATTAAAACCTAGGGCTAGTCTTATGTGAAATATTGCATACATGCATTTCATCCCAATTAGGCAAGTCAAAACCCTAAGCTCAAAAGTCAAATTAAGTCAATTTTAAAAAGTTCGCGGGTCATAAGCCTGGATCCGGGTTGTCCTGAAAATTCGCGGGTTGCAAACAAGTGGTTTACTACATGACCAAAATATTGTTACTACAAGGCCAAAATATTACCACTACAAGGAAAAAAATTTAATACTACATGTTAAAACATTTTGACAAATTCACCAAAATATTAAGTCTTTTGAATATTTTTGAACATGTAGTAATACACTTTTGACCTTGTAGTGATAAAAATTTGGTCTTGTAGTAACATTGTGTTAGTCATGTAGTAGTCGAATAAGTCGAAATTATTTTAGTAATTTTGTCCAAAAAAAATAAGTGTCCAGAATATTTGTAGTGACAAAATTTAGGTCTTGTAGTAACATAGTTTTGGTCATATAGTAAGATAATATTTTAGAGTGAAAATAAATATTCTAATTAAGGTTGACCCGCTATGACCCGCATTGACCCACGAATTTTGACACAATTTACTTTAATTAGTCAATATTGCATGCAATATTGCATATAAGTTTTTGCATAAAACCTATATAAACACCTATAATTTTTATACTATAAAGTTAAATCCTACCCTACTTAAATCTCAAAACAAATAAAAAATATACAAGTAGTTAGAATTTCAAAATTCACTAGATTTTGAAATTCGAATTTCAAAATCCTCAAAATCCCAAAATAAACATCTCTTTAGGATTTTGGAGGATCAGTGTGTTTAGTAAATGAATTTTATAAAGAAAAGGGTAATTTAGACAATTTAATATTTTCTTAATTGGAGGGAGAGTGCATCAATCCAGGGAATTCAGTTAACAAAGATGGAGGTGCAGATAGTGGTACCCTTTTTTTTAATCAGAATTGGAAAGTGCAGGCTATATACCCCTCCATACTTGTTAAATATACTCCCCTCCCCCATTTATTAATTTAATATTTATATAAAATATCCAATTTACCCTATTAATAAAATATCTCCTAATACACCCCTTAAAATTTAAACACACCCTCTAATCTTAACCCGACCCTAATCCTAATTTGAATTAGCCCTAGAAGCAGTCGTCATCCCTCCGGCGGCTGCCACCATCACCCCAGCAGCCAGCCGCTACCGCCACCTTCAACGCTGGTAGCCAGCCGCCACCTCCTCCTTTAAAAAATATTAAAAAAAAAAAAAACTTAGAAATTAAAAAAAAAATCTACACTGATTTGTCGACAATAGTTTGCAAACAAAATGCGATCATGTCGACTACGTTTTGTCGAAAGAATATTTTTTTAAAACACCTAATATTTTTTACCATAGATTATCGAAAATTAATACTATGGCCAACAACAATTTATCGACAACAGTGTTAATTTTCATCAATCTATGGTCGAAAATTATTAAAAAAAAAGTGATTTTATTGTTTTAGTTGAATGAATTTATTGTTTTAGGGTTGTGATTGTTAGACTAGGTTTTAGATTTTGATAATATTCCTGGACAGGTGTAGATTAATGTTGTTTTATGTGTTATATTCATGGCCATCTGTAGAATGTGCGAAAATGTCATGTGTTAGAATGAAAATAAACTCATGTACATGTTTAGGACGAAAAGACGTGTTTCGACTTTCGAGTCTGTTTTTTTGAATTTTGTGAGTTGTCCGATTTTTTTTTTCGAAAAAACAATCAATTTCTGAAAAAAAAAAAATTCGAACAAATGAAAGTTTTTTTCAATGTTTTTTTATCGCTTCTTCCACTTTTCACGATAGATATGTGAGTGGGTGTATTCATTGACCTTTTTTAAAAAAAAAAGTTTCAACAAAGAATATACTCCATCTATCTCGTGATTACTTGCACACTTTCCTTATTTGGACGTCCCAAAATTACTTGCACACTCTTAATATGGAAATACCCCACAAAATTTATACCCTCACAACATCATTTTATTTTCAAAATTGTCACCCTCTTTTTATATACATTTTACTTTACACTCATCATATCTACTTTACATATCACCAAATTACCTAAAATACCCCTCTTTTATCTTACATCACTCATCACTAAATTCACTTTTCTTAAAAATTGTGCCGATCAAACCATGCAAGTAATTCCGGGAAGAAATATTAAACATTGCATGCATCCTTCCGTTAAAAAAAAAAGTTGAATGTCCTCACCAATCACGTGTGCGTATAACCGTGCCCTTGAGGCCATACGTAAGCCCATGACAAATCTATCGTGGCCCAAAATTCTTTTTCATTTGGATTCAAAATATTTAGATGCAACCCAGTTGCATTCTTTTATCTCATGGAGATGTTTTTTTTTCTCTTTCAATTCACCATATCTTTCTTGTGCAAGAAAAACCAATGTCGTTTTGATGGTATATTTAGTTTCCATCTTTAATATTTTTAACTTATAACCTTACAGTTGCCTTGAAAAAAAAAAAACTTACAACCTTATAGTTTAGACAAATTCTCTCGTGCAATTAAGTTGTTCCATGTTGAACAAAAGTTTGACCCGTATTGACAACGATATTTTACTCAAATTTATTTTAATTAGTCATATTTCATATATGAAATATTTTAGCTCACACATACACACAAATCAACTAATTATTTATTTTATATATAAAGGTTTACACAGATATTCCTCACCATTTTATTCATTATTACACTTTTTCAATGTGTGCATCCACTTATATGTGAAAGTTATTGTGAAACGAGGAGTATAATTTTTTGGGAATAAAACATTTGTTATATAAAATAAAACGTTATTGCATCTGTTGAGATTAATGCAATATTGAAATGTTATTTTGATTCTGGTATCAGAAGTGTTCTTACTACCAAAACTGTTCTTATCAGAACTGTTCTTATTATCAGAACAGTAACTAGTGTTCTGATATTGATTTTCAGTACAAGCTGAGTAAGGAGTACTCTACTGATAAGGTTTAGTGTTCTGATCTTAGGTATCAACTCATCTGGTCTGATCAGAAGAGTAGTGTTCTTAGTCTACTGTCCTGATCTTACTGTGCTGAGGTTTACTGTGCTGATATTCCAGTTTCAGAGTTAGTTTATTTTTGTTAGTTTGTTAGGTAGTTAGTTAGTTGGTGGCAGTTTCAACTTGCATTGTACATCTATAAATACACCATCTAGTGCATAGTTTGTACATCTACACTGTGCTGAGGTCTACTGTGCTGATATTCCGTAGACGTAGATCATTTGATCGAACCACGTAAAATCCTGTGTTCTTTCTTTGAGTTCTTTATTCGTTTCAATTCTTTGGGTTTCTAGTGATCTTGGTTTATCATTTGTGAGGATTTGCTTTGTGGATACAATTCCATAACAATTAGCGCCATCTGTGGGAAGTCGAAAGATAGTTAAGAATCAAGAAATGGGCTCTATAAAGTTGGAAATAGAGAAATTCAATGGTAAGACAGATTTTGGTTTATGGAAAGCCAAGATGAAGGCTCTGCTGTCACACCATGGGCTGAAAGAGGCTCTTACTCCACTTGACCCTGCTGCATCCAATGCAGACAAGGCCAAGAAAGAGGAGCTTATGGAAAAAGCTTACAACATTGTTGTTCTGAGTTTGGGAGATAATGTCTTCAGAGAAGTTATGAAGGAGAAGGATGTTGCTGGAGTATTTGAGGCATTAGATAATCTGTATTTGGCACAATCTTTGTCAAATCAGATGTTTATGGAAAGAAAGCTCAATAATTTCAAGATGACAGATGATAAAACCCTTGATGAGCAGTTAATAGAGTTCATGCAGGCAGTTGATGATCTTGAAAATGTTGGAATTACCTTGGAAGATCACAAGAAGTCTTTTCTACTCTTAGAGGCATTACCATCTTCATATGACAACTTCAAGGATGCTTTGCTGATTACCAAGGAGGGTAGGGCAAAATTCAAAGATGTCTTGTCTATACTGAAGACTAAGAGTTTACATGTAGCAAACTCAACCAAGAAGACCAAGAAGCAAGCTGAGGGTCTTAATATCAAACTCAAGAATGACAAGAAAAGGAGGCAAGGCAAGAAGTTTCATGCCAAGCCAAATCAGAAAAGGAATGGATTTTTAGCCAAGAACAAAGCTTGCTACAAATTCCATAAAGGACATTTTATAAAAGATTGTCCAGAGCACAAGAAGTCTACTGATGGAGCTAAAGCTGATGTATCATAGGCAAAAGGATATGATAGTGCTGAAGTGATGAGCATAACAGATAGAAAACTTGTTAATGAATGGGTGTTGGATTTTGGATGTTCATTTCACATGTGTCCCACCAAATCTTGGTTTCAAAACCTGGAAATGATGGATGGTGGATCAGTTCTGTTGGGTAATGATGAAAGTTGTAATGTGAGAGTAATTGACACTGTGAGGGTGAAGATGTTTAATGATAAATATGTGATCCTGACCAATGTCAGATTTGTTCCAGATTTAAAGAGAAACCTTATACCTCTTGGCACACTAAATGATTTGGGTTATGAATTCAAGACAGAAAGAGGATGTCTGCTTGTTACCAAAGCTGATAGAATAGTGATGCAAGGGAAGAAGTCTAATGGGTTATATTCTTTAATTGGTGAGACAATCACAGGTGCTGCTGATGTTACCATGAGTTCTGAGGATGCTATGCTTTGGCATAAGAGGCTAGCATATGTGGGAGATAAATGTCTGATGTAGTTATCCAAGAAGGGGCATTCCACCAGAAGACGTTAAAAACCCTGGAGTTTTGTGAGCTGTGTATTCTTGGCAAGGCCAAGAAAAAGTCTTTCCAGAAGGGTAAGCACACTACAAAGGAGCTGCTGGATTATGTTCATTCAGATGTCTGGGGGCCATCAAGAACTGAAACCATTGGTGGAGGTAAGTATTTCATGTCCATTATAGATGACTATTCTAGAAAAGTTTGGGTGTTCATTGTCAAACAGAAGAGTGAGGCCTTTACAAAATTCAAAGAATGGCTACTTCAGATAGAGAACAAGAAAGGAAAGTCCTTAAAACATTTAAGGACAGATAATGGCCTTGAGTATCTATCAACTAAATTCAATGAATTTTGTAAAGAGAATGACATTACTAGACATAGAACTGTCCCTCTTAATCCACAGCAAAATGGATTAGCAGAGAGAATGAACCGAACTATTTTAAAACGGGTCAGATGCATGTTAGCTGATGCGAAATTACCTAAAAGTTTTTGGGGAGAAGCTGTATGTACTGCATGTTACTTGATAAACAAAACCCCCTCATATGCTTTAGAAGGTAAAACACGAGATGAGATCTGGTATGGCAAACTGTCTGATTATTCAAAACTTAAAGTTTTTGGATGTCAGACATATGCACATATTAGACAGGCTAAGCTTGAGCCAAGGGCTCTGAAATGTATATTCATTGGCTATCCAATAGGTGTCAAGGGTTATAGACTGTGGTGCCTTGAACCAGGTCATAAGAAACTGATAATCAGCAGAGATGTTGATTTTAATGAGAAGGTAATGAGATATCCTCACAATGGAAATTCCCATGACCTAGATGAAAGAATTGTAAATGAGTCAGAAGAGAGTTTCTCAGCTGAGGTGGAGTTTCCCACATCAGAAGAGTTGGCACCAGAGGAGGTGGACAACCCTACTGATCTTGGAAATGACACACCAGATGAGGTTGTTCCAGAACAGGTACCAGAAGATGATCCAGAAGATCATTCAGAAGATTCTGCCATGGAGGACAACCTTGCTGATTTGAGAAATTACAGTCTTGCAAGAGATAGGCTCAGAAGGCAGATTCATCCTCCATCTAGGTTTGGTCAGGCTGATCTTGTGTCGTATGCTCTGATCACAGCAGGAGAGGTGGAGAATTATGAGCCAAGAAACTATAGGGAAGCTATCACCAGTCCTGAAAGAGAGCAGTGGATAACAGCCATGTCAGAAGAGTTGCAGTCCTTAGAGAAGAATGAGACCTGGATCCTTGTGGAGAAGCCAGACAACCAGAAGTTGGTCAGCTGCAGGTGGCTGTTCAAGAAGAAGCTTGAACTTGGATTTGGTGGTGCTTGAGAGCAAATCAGATTCAAGCTTAGGTTGGTGGCAAGAGGATTCACACAAAGAGAAGGCATAGACTTCAATGAGGTATTCTCTCCTGTTGTTAAACACTGTTCCATAAGATTACTTTTGTCTAAGGTGGCTCAAGATGATCTTGAGTTATATCAGCCAGATGTTAAAACTGCATTTTTACATGGGGAACTAGCTGAAACAATATATATGCATCAACCAGAAGGGTTTATCATGCCTGAAACTGAAAGTATGGTATGCTTGCTTAAGAAATCATTGTATGGGCTCAAGCAGAGTCCTAGACAATGGTATAGAAATTTTGATACATTCATGCTTTCTATTGGTTTCTTAAGAAGCAAATATGATGGATGTGTATATATTGGTAAACAAGATTATCTAGAGAGCACCTATCTACTGATCTATGTAGATGATATGTTAATAGCTAGCAAGAGTATGAGAAAGATTACCCAGCTGAAGCTGCAGCTGAGTAGCAAGTTCGAGATGAAGGACTAGGTGAAGCCAAGAGAATATTGGGGATGGATATTCTCAGAAACAGGAAAGCAGGCAAACTGTTCTTGTCCCAGAAGAGTTACATCCATAAGGTTTTGAAAAGATTCCTTATGCACCAGTCTAGACATGTTAGTACTTCATTTGGCCAGCAATTCAAATTATTAGTAAATCAATCTCCTCAAACAGCTGAAGAGAAGAAGCAGATGCTTATTGTTCCTTATGCCAATGGAGTTGGAAGTCTCATGTATGTTATGGTTTGTAGCAGACCTGATCTTGCCTATGTTGTTAGTATGATGAGTAGATTCATAGGAAATCCAGAAAAGCTGCATTGGGAAGCATTGAAGTGGATTCTAAGATATCTGAATGGATCAGAAGACTTAGGATTAGTGTTCAAGAAGTGTGCTGATACCAAGAGTCCTTTGCTGGGATATGTGGATTCTGATTTTGCTGGAAACATAGATACAAGGAAGTCTTTATCTAGTTATGTGTTTACATTGTATGGCACTGATATCACCTGGAGAGCAGCTTTACAATCTATGGTGACCTTATTCACAACTGAAGCTGAATACATAGCATTGACGGAAACTGTGAAGGAAGCAATGTGGTTAAAGGGCATTCTGAGAGATTTTGGCATAATTCAGAAGAGTGTCCCTGTGTGATAATCAGAGCACTATTCATCTAGCAAAACATCAAGTGTTTCATGAGAGGTCAAAGCAAATTGATGTGAAGTTGCATTTTTTTAGAGACATCTTGGAGAAGAACATTGTTGAAGTTCAGAAGGTAGCTTCAGAAGAGAATGCAACTGATATGTTAACTAAGGCATTACCAAGCAAAAAGTTCAATCATTGCATGTAGTTGGTAAACCTTAGCACCTGGGATGTTCATTAAGAAGAGAATGAACAAACAGCCTTGAGGAGGGCTGGGAAGAAGGCAATCTTGCATTAAGGTGGAGAATTGTTGAGATTAATGCAATATTGGAATGTCATTTTGATTCTGGTATCAGAAGTGTTCTTACTACCAGAAGTGTTCTTATCAGAACTGTTCTTACTATCAGAACAGTAACTAGTGTTCTGATATTGGTTTTCAGTACAAGCTGAGTAAGGAGTACTCTGCTGGTAAGGTTTAGTGTTCTGATCATAGGTATCAACTCATCTGGTCTGATCAGAAGAGTAGTGTTCTTAGTCTACTGTGCTGATCTTACTGTGCTGATATTCCAGTTTTAGAGTTGGTTTATTTGTGTTAGTTTGTTAGGTAGTTAGTTTGTTGGTGACAGTTTCAACTTGCACTGTACATCTATAAATACACCATCTAGGCCATGTTTGATAGCTTAGATTAAACTTAGATTAACTATATATCATTTTTATTGGTTGTTTGATAACTTAGATTAAGGGTAGATTATGCTTTAAAATTTATAAAGTTTAGTTATCATCATAATCTTAAATAATCAGTCTATACTATCAAACATGCCCCTAGTGCATAGGTTGTGGGTTACCAAAACTGAGAGTTTCGAGAGAGATCAAGTTTTGTGTACACTTGTAATCTGTAATTTTCATTTGTGATTAGTGAAGAGAGTCTTCTATCCTCTGTGGACGTAGATCATTTGATCGAACCACGTAAATTCCTTGTTCTTTCTTTGAGTTCTTTATTCGTTTCAATTCTTTGCATTTCTAGTGATCTTGTTTTATCATTTGTGAGGAGTTGCTTTGTGGATACAATTCCATAATAGCATCATCTCAAAATAAAAAGCTTACAATGTTTATTAAAAATACAATATTTTACAATTTCATACAACTTAGGAATTAGGATACAACAAAGAATAAAGAACCCAAAAAATTAATTAATTCAAAGGCCAGCAGTGAAGGGCACACCGGCGGCAGGGAGCCACGACTGTCCAGCAACAAAATTCGCCACCGTGAACCTCCCTGCCTCCGCCGCATTAGTAATAACACGATATCCCCTCCAACGGACCCTCCCACCCGTACCCGAACCCGGCCCGGAATTCCTATACTCTCCATAGTACAACGTATTGAGGGCGAAATCCCCATCCCATTCCAACCACCCGGCCGGGTCAACTAACGAATCCAAATACGTCTGCATGAAAACCGTCCTCGAGTACTGCTTCCACGGCCGACCCAAAAAAGACCGAACCGACCCGAGATCCGACGTGGCCATGACCCGGGAGTTGTGGACCGAGATCCCGGTGTTCTGGTTCGGATCGGTTCGGCCTTGGGCTGTAATTGTGATTTTTTGCTTGTCCATGGGGCGGCGGGCGTAGATCATGCAGTTTTGAAGTACGACGGCGGCGTTGCCGAAGATGAAGTCGACGGTGCCGTAGATGTAACACTCTTTGTAGAATTGGCGTTGGGAGTGGACGTAGAGAGTGTCTTGGTATCCTTCGAAGCTGCACCGGTAGAACACCGACAGGTCGGCGCCGGAGCGGAGCGCCACCGCTTGGTGGTTTTGGGGACCGGCGGTGTTGCGGAAACTTATGCCGCGGGCGATGAATCCCTCCCCGGTCACCGCTGAAGATTAAAATTTTAATTAATACAAAATTATACAGTATTGGTTATATTATATGAATATTCAACACTAAAAAGTGAAAAGTAAACTAGTATCCTTCTTTTGACTTATTAAAAAAGACACTGAATATATATATATATATATATATACGGAGTATATATTTTGAGAAGTATTTAGTTAGTTATATATATATATACGGAGTATATATTTTGAGAAGTATTTAGTTAGTTTTATACGAAGAAGAAAATTGAAAGAATTAAATCTCTTAAAAAAGTTCGAGTTGGAAAATTATAATTCTATATTACTGTTTCTCACTCGTGGGACGGATTATCACCTCTACCATTTTGGGAGGAGACTCATCGATTAGACAATTTAAATGAGTAGAGTTACTTTCAATAGGAATCGAACCCAAAACGTGTGGGCATGAGTCTTAAGATCTGATACCATGAATTTTTTGTTGTCTCATCTAAAAGGTTTAAAAGTTCGAATTTGTGGAAAAATGGAAAATTAATTAATTCTTCTATATTAAAATTCATATTAATTACTTTATGCATAAAAAATATTAGCTAATTAGTACTTTTTACATGATTTGAGATTGTTTTATGATTCACAAATATTATATATAGTGACAGTGTATATTCATTATTGTTGTTTAATTTAGCTAAAAATTTCTAGTCACAGAAAACTGAGAATTAATGATACAATTGATCACTAAAAGTCAATTTCTATTATTAAAAATATTTTTAGTTAGAAAAACTATAATAATTTGATTTACTTTATTAAAGTCAACTTTGATGATTTTTTTAATAAAAATTGCACCAATTGATTCTGAAATTGTCTGGTGCATCAAAGAGTTACTCGAAAAAAATATATATATGCAACACATATATATTTGTATATAGGATTAGGACTTACCAACGGTGGCTGAATTGAAGGTGGTGGAACCTCCTCCAACGCTTCTACTACCCGTAATAACGGTATACTTCATTCCATCACCAACCAACATTATATTCTTCATCTTATTCCCAATCTCCAAATTCTCCCTATACACCCCCCTCTTCACATGAATTACAAACCTCCCACTCCCACTCCTCCCCGCCGCCGCATCAAGCGCCGCCTTAATCGTCCGGTGCGTCCCGGACCCATCTTGCGCCACCACAAGGTTCGCCCTAACCGTCGTCTGCAGCAGCCTCCGGTCACCCGAATTAACCCACTTGGGGAACCCACTTCCGTAATAATCACCAACTTCATGACGCGTGTCATTGTCCCCAAGGGCCAACGAATTGCATATCAATTTGGAGACGTTGTTGGACATCAAGGGGAGCATGAAATCGGACACCCCGAGCTCCACGAACCCCGTTCGACACGTCTCGATGTTTGTCAACGCAGTGCTGAGCCACGTCTGGGCGTCGAAATCGCTGCATTTGACGCTAGGGTCTATGGTCTTGTTGAGCTGCTCGATCGTGCTTTCGTAGAGCTTCAAGCAGTCGGACCAGGCCACCTTTTCGTGCTCGTTTCGACACTTGCTTCCGAGGGCTTTCGTGTTGCCCTCGGCCATGATGGCACGCTCTAAAGCGATTTTAACGGCCATTTTTTTAAAATCGGATTTGTGTTTAGGGAAATATTTGTTGTTGTGGGTCATGAAGTATTTGCATTGGTCGGGGTAAGGGGTTTGGTTGCACCACCAAGTTATATCGGATGGGGTGGAATAAGATTGAATAGGGAAGAGAGATAGGAACGAGGAGAGAGAAAGGAACAATGGTATCAAGAATTTAAGCTCCATTGTTGAGATAATTATGAAATGTGTAACAATTGAGACTGCTTTTTATAGTTGATAAAACAGCGTGACTGGTAATTGTCTATTATAGAAAATTCAGAGTTGACTATTATATAACAACGAAACAAAGAACCAACTACGTTGCGTACATGATGTAGATTCCGGAAGGACAAATTAAGTACATCTCATATTTTTAATAAATTAAATAAAAAAGTCTTTTTTTTTTATTTTTTTTTTTTATGGAAGTTAAATACCCATACCTGCCTAGGTAGTGGTGATCTAACCACTTGAGCTATCCCACTTTGTCAAATAAAAAAGTCTCCGTTAATATGATAAAAAATGTGTATTTTTTTTTTTTAAATTACGACCATAGTTCTACTGAATACACATGCATACATATAAAATATAATATCTTGTTGAACCGGCTTCCATCAAGCTTTTGGATCCCTAGTATTCTAGTTACTTGTGGGTAATCAACCCAGATGGATGCCAGCGAAACCTCCCTCCCGACATTTGAACTGGTCGTTGACACAAATGTATTACTAGTTCAAATTCATTACACTCATTTTTTTTAATGAGTTAATTTTAATGAATACTTTCTTCCGAAATTATTTGCACAGTTTGATCGACACACTTTTTTAAAAAATTGAATTTAATAGTTGGTGATGTAAAATAATTAAAGGAAGGGTATTTTCACCGTAGAACATATGGCCGCCTAAAATTTATCGACCAAAAACATCTCTATCGACGAAAGAATATAAAAAAATAATTTTCAATAAGGAATGTTGACCAAAATGTTTTTGGTCGACATTCCTTGTCGAAAATAAAAAAAATAAGGCGTACCTGTTTGTTACAGAAAGGGAAAAAAAACCCTAAGAAGACGGCGCGGTGGAGACGGCCAACGGGGAGAGGAGGGCGGCGGCGGAGGCGAGGGAGGAGGGGGGCGGCGGAGAGGAGGGCGGCTGCTATTACACAAATAAATAAAAAAAGAGGGGAGAGAGGAGGGCGGCGACGAAGGCGAGAAACGAGGGAGAAGGGGGGTGGCGGAGAGGAGGGCGGCGACATTTACAGAAATTAAAAAAAAAAGGAGGAGAGGAGGGCGGCGGCGGAGGCGAGGAGGGCGGCGGCGGAGGCGAGGAGGTGAGGAGGAGGCGAGAAACGAGATAGGAGGGCGGCGACGAACGCAGGCGACGCTCAACAATGGGCGGCGACGGTGCATGGGAAGAAAGAAAAGGAGTGTGGGAGGAAAAGAGAAGAATGAAGAAAAAGATGAGAAAAATTAGGGTTAGGGTTATAGAGGGTGTGTATGTATCTATAATATTTTACTAAGGGACAAAATTGGTATTTGATTCGGGTGGAATTTACGCGTTTTAGGGGCACATGTGAAGCATGTTTTGATGTGGATTTCTTTGATTTATGCATTGATTATGATTGTTTGAGCCGAAATGAGAGAAAGGTTGTGTTTTGTCGATTTTATAGGAAATACGATGGAATTTAGAGCAAAACAGCAACCATACTTTACTGGATCAGGAATAGGAGTGCACGGTTGGATTCGTCTCGAAAAACGGAGTGGATTAGCCGAAGGAATCGAGTCAATCCGACACCCGAGGCGAAAGATATGCACGAAACGAGAAAGGGCCGAAGCCGACCGAGCGCGAGCACGCCCGAGACGAGTGCTCGAGCAAGTGCACCTCGAGACCGAGAGTTTTCGAGCCAAGAGGAAATCCGAAGTGCACAGCCGAGCACCCTTCTCGGCCGAGCACCATGCCAACGCCACGGCCGAGCCCTTGTCTCGGACAAACGCTCCTCGAGACCGAGAACATTTAGCCCATGACACGCATCGATTGAGCACGGCCGAGCACCACTCTCGGCCGAGCATCGCCCAGCCCCTGCATCCGCGCGCCACGGCCGAGCACTTCCCGACCACCTGTCCGCCGGGTGCTCGGCCGAGCACCTGCTTGCCTTTATGTCCGTTTTGCACGGCCGTGCCAAGCCCATTCTCGGTGCCTATCTCCTATTTTGGCCATTTTTTAAGGACTAACTTGCAATTTTGGCACCTAAACCCTACCCCAACACTATATAAGCCCCCTTTCTTGAAATCCAAGACATTCTCCCCCAAATCCACACATAGTTACACACACTTCAAGGTGTTTTGGCCATTTCTCTCTCAATTCTTCACCAAATCAAGGAAGAAAGGATGAAATAGCTCTCAAATTTCATTCCCTACAATAATCTAGATTAAGCTTCCTTGTTCTCTTTCTTTTTATTTAGTTATTTCATTTGGAATTTGTAATTTGATTATGCTAGTAGTTAGCTAAACAATTTGTGGTTCTAAGGCATTGTAGAGACTTGGATTGATGTTTATGAGTAATTTCCTGCTTTAATTGGTGTTTATCTCTTATTTGAATGTTTAATTATCCATTGTAAAGCATGTTGTTAGTGGCCATGATGATATGCTTAATCTATTGTTAATTGGGGTAGTATCGAGAGATTTATTCCATTTAATTGTATGCGAATGTGCAACCCGGTATTATTATGATCTCGAGAGAGGATTAATTATCGGAGAGGGAATCGAATGATCTTAGGAGCTATTTTAGACGGTGTAATGTTTGTGATGTAGACATACGAGCTTATGTTGCATGCGTTCTTTGGATTAATTTGTATCGAGAGATCGATTAGTTCTTCTTTTGTGATCACCCTATATGAGATAACCTTAATGGCCATTTAAACGAGATAACATTCATAAACGGACATCTAAGTACTACAATTGCCTTGGAACCCACCTACTTTCTTTGAGTCTAAATCCGTTTTACGTTCGTTTTATTGAATTGCATGGTATTTGATCGACTTTCTATTTACTCCTTCGTTGTTTATTTGTGACACATTGTTAGACAATCTTAGGGGTAATTCAATCTTCAAATTATCGATCACGTCTACTTAGAACTCGATTAGCAAACTACCCTTTTACGCTTAACCTCCTTGTGGGATCGACCTCGTGCTTATCACGCTACGATAAACGCCGTACACTTGCGGTTGTTTAATTTAGTGTTGCATAACACGTGAATCAAGTTTATGGCGCCGCTGTCGGGGAGGTTTTTATAGCTCTAGAGTGTAGGCTAAAAGAGTTTTAGTTTAGACAATTTACTTGCGTTCTTTATTTGCAAAAATCCAAAAATATTTGTGTTTGTTATCTTGATCTTATTTGCAATTATCACTCTCGTTTGCTCTTTTGATAGACATGGTTTATGATCACACGATCTAGGAGGAATCAACAAGAAGTTTTACCCTTGTATCTGGAGATCGAAGCCAATTGTCGAAGAAGGAACGCCGAAAGGAGAAGAATAGAGTTGGAAAGAATGAATTGAAGAGAGAATCCGGTTGTAGAAGAAGTTGAAGAGGAATTTGAGAATCAAGGAGTCGAAGGAGTTGAGGAACCCAACGGGAATGGAGGTAACCGACCTCAAAGAGTGCTAAGGGACAACTTTCGTCGGAGAGTTGAAGAGAATATTGGTATGGAAAGAGATGGTAGACGAAGAGAGGACGAGGAACCACAAAGAGTCTTGAGAGACCACTTCCGTCCTATCCCAAGGCCCCATGGAGGAGCGGGTCGGGAACCCGTTGATGCTCATAACTTTGAGCTCAAACCGGCACTAATCATGATGGTTCAAAACAACCAATTCGGAGGGTTGTCGAAGGAGGATCTTAACCTCCATTTATCTCAATTCTTAGAGATAAGTGGAACGGTTAAGATCAACCGTGTTCCTCAAGACTACATCCGCTTGCAACTCTTCCCCTTCTCACTCCGTGATCGTGCAAAGCAATGGTACATGTCTCTTGATCTAAGGACGATCGAAAATTGGGCCGACCTTGTAGATGCCTTCCTTATGAAGTACTTTCCTCCAAGCAAGACCATCAAGATAAGAGGAGAAATTTCTTCCTTCGTGCAAGACGATGATGAGTCTTTAGCCGAGGCTTGGGAACGCTTCAAGGATCTCATAAGGAGTTGTCCTCAACACGGGTTCTCAAGAGACCAATTGATTTGTTACTTCTACAACGGGATGGACCATCGAACGAGAGGGATGGTGGATGCCTCGTCCGGTGGAGGTTCTTTGTTGGGAAAGACGACGGAAGAAGGTTATGTACTCTTGGAAGAGATGGCTAAGAATGGCAACTAATGGCCATCCGAGAGAAGACAAAACCGGAAAGTTGCTTCAACCCAAGATTTGGATGAGAGTGCTAAACTCTCCAACAAAGTGGATAAGCTAATCTCTTTGATGACGACCAAAGCACTAGTGGAGCTCAATAATGATCAATATGAAGAGGCCCATTTCATGAATAACCAACGGGATCGTCATTTTCGAGAGAGAGGTTGGTGAGAAAGACAAACCCATGGGAACTATCATCCCTCTAATCTAAACCAATACCACACCGGCTTGAGAAACCATGAAAATTTCTCCTATGCTAACACAAGGAACACCATCATACCACCTCCGAATTTCAACGTAAGAGATGGTGAAATTATGGAATCCCCATCAAAGTTATCCTTGGAAGAGATGCTTGGTGCATTCATGGGAGAAACGAAGAATTTCATGAAAGAGACTAAGCAAAATGTGGCAAAGATATGGCAAAAACTTGATGAGCATGGTGAGATGATCAAAGATGTGACCACTCACATGAAAGCTATGGAAAAGCAAATAAGCCAACTTGCTACCATCATTGGAAAGCAACACGTTCCGGGGCAATTCCCCTCTAACACGGAGCTAAATCCTAAGGAGCAATGCAACGCCATAAAGCTAAGAAGTGGGACAAGCTACGAAGGGCCCAAGATGCCGTTAGAGGAGGAAGTGGTAATGGCACCCGAGGGTGTTGACAAAGATGATGGCTTAGTGAAAGAGAAAGAAGGGGAGAAGAAGAGTGGGGAGGCAATCCCTCCTTTGTTTGTCAAGAATGTAGTGCCCCTCCCATATCCTCAAAGGATGAAGAAGAAGAACTTAGATAGCAAGTTTGTCAAGTTTGCGAAGATGTTCAAGAAACTCCATATCAACATCCCTTTCGCCGAAGCTCTTGAACAAATACCACATTACTTCAAATTCATGAAGGAGATAATGTCACACAAGAGGGAAATGGAGGTATATGAGACGGTGCACTTAGCCGAACATTGTAGCTCCATAATTCAAGCTAAGCTACCTCCAAAGCTTAGGGATCCCGGATCCTTCACTTTATCATGCACTATTGGAGATGGAGGTACATTAAGAGCTCTATGTGATTCGGGAGCAAGCATCAACCTCATGCCATTGTCACTCTTCAAGTCACTTAGTTTAGGAGAGATCACACCAACCACAATGAGCCTCCAATTGGCGGATAGGTCTATGACATACCCTTTGGGTATAGCGGAGGATGTATTGGTCAAAATCGGCAAGCTTCTCTTTCCGGTAGACTTTGTGGTGTTGGATATGGAGGAAGACAAAAACATTCCATTGATATTGGGAAGGCCATTTTTGGCAACCGGAGGGGCTATTCTTGATATGAGGAATGGAGAGTTGGAGCTTCGAATGAACCAAGAGATAGTTACGATTGACATGTTTAGAGCTATCAAACTCCGAAATGATGAGACTGGAGAGTATGGGTTTCCCAAGGGAGAGTATCCTCCAATACCCATGAGAAAGGAGGTGGAAGAAGAGCCAAAGATAAATATTGTGGAGGAGAACCCCAAGGTGGAAGACAAGGAATTAGAGATGGGCAAGAAGGCCAAGTTTGGGGGAGTTTTCTTCAAAAACTCCCCCAAATCAAGAAAAGCTACTTGTGCAAGCTTGGGGATGGATGAGGCATCAACCTCCTACGACATGATTGAAGAGCCGGATGGAGTAGCTAGTGGATGCTTCAATGGGTTCAAGAAGGTAGCATGGGCCAAGAAGGTTAAGAACAAGGAGGATGATGGGGTGACTTGATATTCCCCTAAAGAGGAACCGTCCGACATAGGACGTTAAAAATAGCGCTTCTTGGGAGGCAACCCAAGGTTTTATTGCTTTCATGTTTTTATTGCTTTAGTAGTGTTGATAGCTTGATTTATTTTGTAGGTATGGATGAAGAATACTATGGACATCATATCTTGAAGAATGGAGCAGAAAGAAAAACCAACTTTGGAGAAGGGAAGCAAGTGTTGCAATGGTGATCTTTGAAGAAGCATTGGATGTGCAAGGAAGGAGGTAACAACTTGTAGCCCCAAACTTAGAATTTATACATAGTAAAATTCTAAGTTTGGGGGAGTTATTTTTCTTTTATTTTTCTACTTGTTGTTACCCTTGCACCGGTTCGTCATTCTACTTGTGTCACATTTTGCACCAGCGCACACTTGGCTTTCACATGAATATATTGATTAAGTTGGTTTTGAGCATATGATTGGGTAGTGGGTCTTTGGTGAAATGTGAGCATGAATAGTCATTGGGATCCATTGTTGAGTAGTTGTGGTGATGTCTATTTGCTTTGAATGTATGCATGATTGGTGTTGGAATATAGTATCACGTTGTGTTCATACTTGTGATCTTTGATAGCATGGATGCATGATGTGTTGTTGTTTGGGAACATGTGATAAATGTGAGAGTTCTATTGAATAAACCAGTGAGAATTGAGCCTTGAATCGAGCATGTAATCCGGTTTAGTTCATTTGAGAGTGGACTATGTTATTGCTAGTAATCCTAGAACTTGCCTAAGTTCTTGTTTGAAAGCATGATTGTGTGAAACTTTGTGATGTGATATAAGCCATCTTGTTCTAAAAGAGTCACTTAGCCAAAATTTCCCAAAACCGAAGTAATCTTCCGTAGTTAACCCCTTGAGCTTAATTCCTCATTTTCTTGGCAAACTACAATGTTAACCACTTAGCCTTTTTGAGCCTTTGATACCTATATCTAGTGGGGGATAAAAGACAAAGTGGAAAACATGTGCTTGAATGAATATCTTTGGTGAAAAGAAAAGTTGGAAAAGTTGAAAGAAAAAGAGAAAGATGAAAAGAAAATCAAGGAAAAGAAAAGAGGGACAAAGAGCCCCAAAAGCTTGAAAAAGAAAAAAAAAAGTGTTCAATGGTTTTGTGGTGTAGAATGTGCTTAAAAGAGAACAAATAAATTGTGGAAGTTAGAGTTTTTGAGTTGCAATCCGCGGAATTGTAACTTTATCTTGAGAAGTTTTTGAGATGTGTCTATGCGTCTTTATCTCTCGCTCTCCACTAGTTTATGAGTTACTTCATCCAAATTTACCTCACCTTGACCAAAGAGTCAATGTTACATCCTTGATTAAGTCCTATTGATCACATTGTTGAGCATTTGAGTGTTGTGAAAAGTAGAAGTTGGGCAAGCATATGGTGATTGCATAACATAACTTGGTTGATGAGTGCATTAATATCCTCAATTTGTTTGTGTGTTTGAGAGAAACACTTTGTCATGTGAGTAGAGGACTTGAGCATTTGGATTATGTTTCCTATTCACAATGTGTTGTGTTTTGTGCATTCTTTGATCCATGAGTGTGAATTGCAATAGTGAGCCTATGACCTTCATTGAGAAATGCACTTTGAGAAAGAGATATCATTGCATTCTACTTTACATGTGCGAATTACATTGAATATTCCATTGTGATCATTCCACCCTCATTGCTTTAAGTGCTTAGTTGTTTGAGGACAAACAACATTTTAAGTTTGGGGGAGTTTGATTCGGGTGGAATTTACGCGTTTTAGGGGCACATGTGAAGCGTGTTTTGATGTGGATTTCATTGATTTATGCATTGATTATGATTGTTTGAGCCGAAATGAGAGAAAGGTTGTGTTTTGTCGATTTTATAGGAAATACGATGGAATTTGGAGCAAAACAGCAACCATACTTTACTGGATCAGGAAGAGGAGTGCACGTTTGGATTCGTCTCGAAAAACGGAGTGGATTAGCCGAAGGAATCGAGTCAATCCGACACCCGAGGCGAAAGATATGCACGAAACGAGAAAGGGCCGAAGCCGAACGAGCGCGAGCACGCCCGAGACGAGTGCTCGAGCAAGTGCACCTCGAGACCGAGAGTTTTCGAGCCAAGAGGAAATCCGAAGTGCACGGCCGAGCACCCTTCTCAGCCGAGCACCATGCCAACGCCACGGCCGAGCCCTTGTCTCGGACAAACGCTCCTCGAGACCGAGAACATTTGGCCCATGACACGCATCGATTGAGCACGACCGAGCACCACTCTCGGCCGAGCATCGACCAGCCCCTGCATCCGCGCGCCACGGCCGAGCACTTCCCGACCCACTGTCCGCCGAGCACGGCCGAGCACCCTGCTCGGCCGAGCACCTGCTTGCCTTTATGTCCGTTTTGGCCATTTTTTAAGGACTATCTTGCAATTTTGGCATCTAAACCCTACCCCAACACTATATAAGCCCCCTTTCTTGAAATCCAAGACATTCTCCCCCAAATCCACACATAGTTACACACACTTCAAGGTGTTTTGGCCATTTCTCTCTCAATTCTTCACCAAATCAAGGAAGAAAGGATGAAATAGCTCTCAAATTTCATTCCCTACAATAATCTAGATTAAGCTTCCTTGTTCTCTTTCTTTTTATTTAGTTATTTCATTTGGAATTTGTAATTTGATTATGCTAGTAGTTAGCTAAACAATTTGTGGTTCTAAGGCATTGTAGAGACTTGGATTGATGTTTATGAGTAATTTCCTGCTTTAATTGGTGTTTATCTCTTATTTGAATGTTTAATTATCCATTGTAAAGCATGTTGTTAGTGGCCATGATGATGTGCTTAATCTATTGTTAATTGTGGTAGTATCGAGAGATTTATTCCATTTAATTGTATGCGAATGTGCAACCCGGTATTATTATGATCTCGAGAGAGGATTAATTATCGGAGAGGGAATCGAATGATCTTAGGAGCTATTTTAGACGGTGTAATGTTTGTGATGTAGACATACGAGCTTATGTTGCATGCGTTCTTTTGGATTAATTTATATCGAGAGATCGATTAGTTCTTCTTTTGTGATCACCCTATATGAGATAACCTTAATGGCCATTTAAACGAGATAACATTCATAAACGGACATCTAAGTACTACAATTGCCTTGGAACCCACCTTCTTTCTTTGAGTCTAAATCCGTTTTACGTTCGTTTTATTGAATTGCATGGTATTTGATCGACTTTCTATTTACTCCTTCGTTGTTTATTTGTGACACATTGTTAGACAATCTTAGGGGTAATTCAATCTTCAAATTATCGATCACGTCTACTTAGAACTCGATTAGCAAACTACCCTTTTACGCTTAACCTCCTTGTGGGATCGACCTCGTGCTTATCACGCTACGATAAACGCCGTACACTTGCGGTTGTTTAATTTAGTGTTGCATAACACGTGAATCAGTATTTCATATATATATATTGAATTAATAAAAATGAAGGGGAGTGTATTAAACAAAGTTGGGGGTATATACCCACTACAAAAATGCGGAGTATTACCGACGGATCATTACCGACGGAACATGTTCCGTCTGTAATACCGACGGAGTACCGACGCTTTGCCGACGGACTCGAAAAGTCATTAACGGTGCCGACAGAATTTCGACGGATCTTTCGACGGAAACACAAACCTCTCTGAACGACGTCGTTTTTTGGTCATATGCCGACGTAATTTTTAGTCAGTATTTTAAATTAGGGGTACCGACGGAAGGGTTCCGTCGGTAACTACCCCTATATTCTTGGGGGTCCTCGAGAACCACTAAAATTACACGTGGGGATTATACTTTGCCAACATCGACGGATCGTTTCCATTGGTAACCAACCCGACATAATTACATTGCCTCTTGAATTACGCGTGTAATTTAATATTTCTCAATACCGACGGAAATATCCGTCGGTAAAGGCCAAATTTCGGTTATATAATCTGTAAGCAGATTACTCTTTCGAAAGAAAGAAAAAAATTTCTTCTTTCGTCATTTCGTCTCGTAAATTCGACCGCGAAGAGGTCCTGGCGAGGTGATTTTTGTACGGGCGTTTCGAGTATCCCCCTCCCGATTAAAAAATCTATACGGTACACTTTCTTAATTTATTAATTAATTTTTAAGTTATATTGTAATGCCTATTATAAATTAAATTTCATGTGTTAATTTGTTATATAGATTAATATAAAATTGCATGTAGTTGATGTATATAGTTAATTAGTTTGTATGTAATTGATATATCTAATTAATTAGTTGATATTGTACGTGGATAAATTGATGTTATTCGTTAAGTTATTTTTTTACATTTTTGTTAATTTTTATATATATATATATATATATATATATATATTAATTGTTTAATTTCAAGTTTAATTAATTGTTAGTTAGTGTACGCGGGATGTACGTAATTATTAGTTAGTATACGTGGAATGTACGTAATTAAATTATGTTAATGTTGATTAAATTATGTTATTGTTAATTAAATTAGAAATATTATATTAATTAGGTTATTGTTGATTTATTTATGAAATTATTGATGAAATTAGGTTTTTGTTAATTATATTAATTTTAAAGTAGATTATTATCGATTAAACTAGGTTATTTATTTTATACTAATTAATTAAGTTAGAAAATTATTACTAAATTTATTAGGTTATAGATTGTTGATTAAAATAGGAAATTGTTGATTAAAATAGGAAATTATTGATTAAATTAAATATTGCTGAATAAATTAGGAAATTATTGATTAAAATAAGAAAGTATTGATTAAAATAGGAAATTATTTATTAAAATAGGTATTGTTGAATAAATTAGGAAATTCTTGATTAAATTAAAAAAGATATTAATATTTTAATTCGTTTATGTTTAAATAAATTAGAATTTTTTTTGATTAATTGTTTAATTAGATTATTGTTTATTAAATTAAGAAATTAATTATTAATTAGTATTATATATATATATATATATATATTTATTAATATGAATGTTTAAATTTAACAGATGAGTCAAGATGGTGTTGGTGGTTCGGGTTCTCGCGGGGCCTCGGGGTCACGTAGCCGGCCGAGGAAGAGTCGCGCCGCACCCGAGCCGTCTATAGTGCATCGGGCACCGTTGTCGTCGCCGCCACCCATTCCACAGCCGTCGCCGCCACCGTCGTCTCAGTCGTCCGCACATGTAGATGGATCTCGTGAGCATCCTGTTGCTGCTCGGGATGGCCGGAAGTACGTTTGGGTACTCAGAGGAGTGTAAGTAATTAAATACTTTAATTGTTTAATAATTAATAATTTTGCATTTGTTTTAATTTATAATGTGTTTTGTTTGTTAATTAATGTCACATATTGTTATTTGGTAATGAGGTCTCTAGGGCATGCACGATTGCTTTTTCCACTTTACCGATCAGTGCGGGTGCGATTACCTGGAAGAAGGTCCCAAAATAAAAAAAATGTGCGTACTTCGAGGAATTTCAGGTACTAATTAATTACTTAATTAATTAATGTTTGTTGTTTGTTCAATAATAAACAATTTATTATATGTGTAGAAAAAAGCCGCTTGGGATCGGGAGATCCTACTCGGACGAGGTTATGTTCAAGCATTTATGTACAACGGCGAAAGAGCAGTATAAGGATTTAATGTACGTCTGGAGAATGGCATAGCGGGAGGATGGGACGACGTAGAGCTTGGGTAAGGATTCTAACAAGGTTGAGTTGTGGGATTCGTTGACGAGGGAGTGGCTGGATCCGAATTATATCAAGAAGGGTTGGATTGCTAAGACCAACCGCATATCCGAAATTGGGGGCGGGATGTCAAGGCATCGGGGTGGAGCCCGGTCCATCTTTGAGCAGTCGCTTGCGCTTGTAAGTGTTTATTAATTTTTTTCAAATTAATTTCAATAAATTTAATTATTTAGTATATATAATACATAAATATAATTATTAGGAACGGGAGACAGGGTGTGTACTCACTCACTTGGACCGGTTGAACATTGCTCATCCGTTTGACCCGGATACACTGCGGTCCACGTACGGGCGCACGATTAACCTCCACGTAAGTAATAATATTGTTTAATTAAACATATTGTTTTATAGTTTATTATATTAATTTACAATTATTAATTATGCAGTTGGAAGTGAACCGAAGGATGACCGAGGTCGAAACTCACGTCGGAACCAACACTCCCCCTCCTACGGTCGAGGTGGTGAACATGGCTTATTTGGATGTTGCCCCGATCACCCGAGGACGAGTTGTTGGCCTTGGTCTTCTGAGCAACGATGTCAGGTCCTCTGGTCCGTCCCAGGCATCGCAGGGTTCCATATCCTCCACCCCAACTCCTGACGTGATGACGCACCTCAACCATTACATCCATTAGATGTGTTGGGAATAAAATGAGATTTTGATTAAGATACCAAAACCCCTTAATACATGCCATGTAAGATAAGTCAAAATTCAATGAATATGTTTCAGGAATGTTGGAACATATAGATCAGGCTAGTTGAACAGCTGACATGTTAGGCAGCTTATAAATGTTTAGATGCATAAGTTGAGGGGAACACAAGTCTAAAAGATCTCAAGAATCAAGTTCCTCAAGACTCAGAATCTGAAGATCTCAACCCTGCTGATAGTCAAGTGCTCAACTGTGCTGATAGCTAAATCAGCAGAGTAAAAGAGACAACCTCTCTGATGGTTAATACAGAAGAATACATCAGTTGGACCAAGTGATGCAGCGGCGGAAGCGTATATTAAAGAAGATATATACGAAGAACACACTTAATTTTGTTGATTCTACGAATACCCGAAAAAGTGATAAAAACTCATATACGTTGATTCACTAAGAATACCGTAAAAGAGAGACGGAGATTAACTCTCATATTTTATTAATCAATTTCAACTCCCTAATAACAATCTAAAACTTATCTATTTATAATATGAAATACTTGGAGAATAAGAAACATATAAATATTAAATATAATGAAATCAAAACAAATCTCCTGAATATAAGCATAAATATCTAATCAAATATTAATATTGATTCTCATCAATATCTTCATCATTCTCCTCTTCTTGAAGATGATTCGCCCTCAAATCGTGTTGGTTCTCATCGAAAAGGTACGAAGACGAGCTGGAACATCTTTGTATTCTTTTGGCCATAAGACGATAAGACCCTCCATCGTTAAGTTAGAAATATTGAGATGAACACGAACACTCTTAACTACAAAAATATTTCCCTTCTCCTTTTCCTCATAAAAAATTAGGGGGCCACAATAACAATCATCAACACCATCAACCAACCTATCAACAAACTCATCGAAAACTGGTGGTACATCATAACCACAATTTTCATCAAAATATTTATCAAAAATTGGTGGTCCATCATAACCACAATCTTCATCAAAATATTTATAAAAAACTGGAGATCCATCATAACCACAATCTTCATCAAAATATTTATCGAAAATTGGTGATCCATCATAACCACAATCTTCATCAAAATATTTATCGAAAATTGGTGGTCCATCATAACCACAATCTTCATCAAAATATTTATAAAAAATTGGTGGTCCATCAAAACCACAATCTTCATCAAAATATTGATCGAAAATTGGGGGTCCATTATATTCACCATGACAGATTTGCATATTATCATCTTCATACGTTGATTGCTCATCACGAATAATATCCTAAACCGATTGAAATCTCGGAACCATCATCGAGAATCGTACCTAGGCTCTGATTACCAACTGATAAAGCAGCGAGAGCGTATAATAAAGAAGATATACGAAGAACACACAAAAACACACAAATCCGTTGATTCAACGAATATCCGGAAAGTGATAAAACTCATATACGTTGATTCACGAAGATTACCGTAAAAGAGATATCGAGATAAACTCTCATATTTTATTAATCAATTCCAACTCCCAAATAACAATCTAAAACTTATCTATTTATAATATGAAATACTTGGAGAATAAGAAACATATAAATATTAAATATAATGAAATCAAAACAAATCTCCTAAATATAAGCATAAATATATAATCAAATATTAATATTGATTCTCATCAATGTCTGAATCACGTAGTCTATTGACATGTAAACAATCAAGATCAGAAGAGATGCCAAGTAGAGTTGATCAGCACACTAAACTGGAAGTGTTCACATCAAGTCTAAGGCAAGAGACAACTGTGCTGATAGGGTCAACTTCACTGACATGAAGGATAAACACTTAGAAGAAAGTCAAAATTGATTAAGTGAAGATAAGGAGCCAACTCAACTGAAGAAGTTAGCCAACACTGCTGATAGGTCAAGTTAGCTCATGAGATAAGCTTGAGCACATATCAGTCATGGTAATAAGGAAAGTTGTCATTTATCATGGAATCAATGATCAAAAGGAATATCTAGTGTTTCACTGCTGAATCTTCAAGTCAGACATTGGGAAGAGTGCATCAAAGTCAAGACAAGAAGCTACAAGCAGTTTACTTCCCAAATCAAAGACATGTCACTTTCAAGAATCTGTCCTCAAGATGCAAAGTCCAAGGAGGACAAATATAGACAATTTGAGGATGTCTCTCCAACGGACATAACCTCACTTTGCTCTATAAATACTGGAGTTTTGGAAACTATTCAGGAAGAACTGAAAGAACTAGAATGAAATAAAATCCAACAAGTCAAGGAAACTACAAGCATACAAGCCTTCAAGCTTACAAAGAATGCATCATTCTTTAGTTTCCATACACTTCAGTTCATCTAAGCCTGAAACTCATTGTATATCAATCAAGCTTAGAAAGATATCCTATCCTTATACAGTTCTTCATTGTAAAGGATATCTCACCTAGTTGGAACCAACCTCAACCCTTTAACCTTTTAAGGAAAGTGAGAAGAGTTGTTGTAAAAGTGTGAGAACTAGAACTGTCAAGTAAAGAACAGTTTAGTTCAGAGTTAAGAGTGAGTACTAGGACTCAGAATTCCTAGGGATCAAGGCACTAAGGAGTAGTGTGGTTGATCAGTGCACCTTGGCACTATAAAACGAGTTAATTCCAAGTGAAGGAATTATCCTGTTAAATCAGGGAGAGTGGATGTAGGATCTTGAGTATCTGAACCACTATAAACTCTTGTGTTATTTACTTTAAAGTCATTTCATACAAGTAACACATTCATACACAGCACACAAACTGATCTTTAAAAGATATACATCACAAGTTGTGCAAAACAGATTTGGGACAAGTCCCCTAAAAACTGTTTAAGTGTTAAGAAGGTTTCAGAATTAAAAGGAGTTTAAATATAAAGGGACAACCATAATTCCGCATATATAACTTACTTAGATAGTTATTCAATTGAGTACTTCATATTATTTAGTAGTCTGTTTATCTGAACAAAGTTATACATACTCAGAGAAGTTGTCCAAGACAACTCTACTGATAGCCTGATTTGTTTTAATTGAAAAAGATTTGCATACACAAGTGCATTCCCCCCCCCCATACACTTGTGTCATACTCCTTTCAGGACCAACATGATGCATATGAATATGGGTCGAGAGCTCGGGTGGTCGGACGAGAAGATCGGTGAGTTTTATCAGAGAAGCATGCACGCTCCTCCCCCGTACAACATTAACGTGCCTGTTCCCCCAACCCCCTCAGCCTATGTCCCGCACACACGTGATGACGACATCCTAGGTCAGCAGTTCGGTGGCGACGATGACATTGATATGTGGAACTTTGGTGATTGAGTGTCGATGAATAATTTATTTTTAATTTCTGTTGAAAATTTTTATTTTTATGTCTCGTATAACTATTTACTTTTATATTTTTTCTATCTGCATTATTGTTGAACTATTTACTTTTTGATGTTTAATTAGTAGTTGTTTAATGTTTTTATTCATTGTTTGTTTTTATGTTAAGTAGTTTAATTTTTTTTTATGTTAATTAATATAATTTTTTCGTGTTAAGAATCTGTAAATTATTTGTGTTAAGGAGGGTTTATTTTATTTTAGTACGCGTCCTTTACCGACGGAAGGACTGTCCATCGGTAGATTAATTTTTAATACCGACGGATATTATCCATTGGCAACGAACACTGCCGACTGAAATTTAAGCGCGTAATTCTGTGACTGAACTGATTGACTTGACATGAATTTGAAGTTAGGGTTACCGACGGAATTTTCCATCGGCAATGCACCGTACCAACGGATTTATGGGCGCGTGTTTTGGCGACGGATTGTAATTCTGTTGGTATGCAATATTTAAAAAACAACTTACGAACCATTTTTTCCATTTCAGAACATGGGAAATGCTGAAATTTTAGAAAGGAGGGAAAATTGTGAAATTTTCTTTATATTACGGTATGTTTTCTACTCTATTTTTTTCTATGAAGTGTATATAGTTTAGTGTTTAATTTCTATGAAGTATATATATATTTTAGGATTTAATTTCTATAAAATGTATATAGTTTAGTGTTTAATTTCGATGACGTATATACCTATTTTAGGGTTTAATTTCTATGAAATGTATATAGTTTAGTGTTTAATTTCGATGAAGTATATATAGTTTAATATTTGGTCAAATTGTTTAACAGGTGGAATTGCCAGATCGTCGGTGGATGTATTGTACTCCTAGACTCGTTCTAGGAAATGTGAATAGTGAATTTTATGATGAACTCCATGTCATTTGTTGAATTTGCAAAGCTCCACCCACATTGCGTGTGTGAGGATTGTATTAGGTGTCTGTGTAATGCTAAGAAATGTCAGAATAAAGTATTTAAAGGCATTGAAGAAGTCTTATGCCATGTTGTGATGACTGGTTTCGTTGACAATTATTATAATTGGACAAGTCATGGCGAAGAACGGTGGCCTTATAATTTTGATCAAGTCTTATATTATTACACTACTGCAATTTATGAATGACCAGTACACGTTGATCATGCCGGCACCAGTAATGATCAAGAGTTTGGAATGGAAGAACGTGTTACGTATCAAACAATGGTGATGGAAGTCGGTATGTCAAATATAGAGGAGGAACCAACGGATGAAGCATTTCAGTTTTATGAGATGCTCAAATTAGTCAATCAAAATTTGTATCCGGGGTGTGATTCTCACTCTCAGTTGTCATTTAATGCTCAACTTATGGTTATCAAGACAGAGAACAAGCTCTCTACAGGGCATATGAGCAAATGATACAATTATGCAGTGAGATTTGTCATGTCGATAATAAAGTGCCTACGACGTTTCATTAGAGCAAACAACTGATGAAGAATATGGGTTTGCCGGTTGCATGTTATACTGGGGTGATGACGATAGCGATCTTCTTATGTGTAGAATGTGTGGTCATCCCCGGTGGCATGCAACAAATTCTGAAGCTGCTGAGTTTGGGGAGATGAGACATCCGACAGACTCTGAAGCCTGGAAACACCTTGATAACGTGTTTCCAGGAGTTGGTTGTGAACCGAGGAATGTGAGATTAGGTTTTAGTACTAATGGTTTTGCACCGTTTGGGAGTTATGGAAAGAAGTATTATTTGTGGCCGGTGATACTGACTCCGTATAATCTACCTCCGTGGATGTGCATGAAACCTCAAACAATGTTTCTGACTGTATTGGTGCCTGGGCCGTCGAATCAAAAGCATAAACTTGATGTTTATCTCCAACCTCTTATAAAAGACTTGATCTTCTTATGGGATAACGGAGTCCAAACGTATGGTTTTCCAGGAACAGAACTTTACGATGCGTGCTGCTTTATTGTGGACCATTAGCGACTTTCCTGCATATGTTATGTTGTCCGGGTGGAGTACAGTCGGAAAGCAAGCTTGTCCGTATTGTATGGAACATTCTGAAACTTTCAGTCTCCCGACGAGTAGAAAAGTTTCATGGTTCGATAATCACCGAGAGGATGTTTGTTTTGGGATGGGAAATCCGGATTTGGGATTTCGAAACTCCATCCCCCATTACAGTTTGGGATTTTGATTCAGGATTTCAAAATCCCACCCTATAACCCTATAAAAGTCAACTCTATAAATACATACAAACCCTATATAAATACCTATAAAACTTATAATCCCATACTATAAAGTTAAATCCTACCCTACATAAATCCCAAAACAAACACAAAACATAAAAAGCATTAGGATTTTGAAATCCACTAGATTTTGAAATTCGGATTTCAAAATCCTCAAAATTCCAAAACAAACATCCCCGAAAGTTTTTACCTCGAGATCATCCATTTCGAAGGAATAAGCTGGACTTCTTGATGAACAGAACAGTCACAAACAATCGACCGCCCCTTCGAAATGGTATTTTATACATTTATTTTATGTGAATTACACATATTTTTTTGGGATAAAGGTTGTTTCTTTTAAACACATATATTAATCGTACATAACAAAGGCTGTTACATGAGATTGAGTGGACGAGTTTGAAAAAATCTACGGAGGAAAATGTAGAAGAACACAACAAACGAATCTCAGGTAACTGGAAGAAAAGGAGTATTTTTTGGGACTTGACATATTGGAGTTCACTATTAATCCGACATAATTTGGATGTCATGCACATTGAGAAGAATGTGTTTGACAACGTGTTCCACACAATCATGAACACATAAGGCAAGATGAAAGATACTCCAAAGTCCAGGGATGAGTTGAATACTCTCTGTCGCCGTGATGAGTTGGAAAAGGATACTCGTACAAGTAAATCTGAAGGCTTGATACACACTAGATAAGCCACATAAATAGGAATTGTGTAGGTGGATTAGAGTTGAACTTTCCGGACGGCTATGTGTCAAACATGAGTCGATGCGTAGACACAACAAGCGGCAAAGTTGCAGGGATGAAGAGTCATGATTTTCATGCAGCGCTTGATACTTATTGCGTTCTGAGAACTTCTTCCTCTGAATGTGTGGAGGGCTATCACTGAATTAAGTCTCTTTTTTAGAGATTTAACGTTTAGAACAATCAAGATCGATGATATGATTCGTTTGGAACGAGACATTCCAGTGATTTTGTGTAAGTTGGAACAAATTTTTCCACCTAGCTTCTTTGACTCGATGGAACACTTACATGTTCACTTAGCGTATGAAGCTAGGATTGGTGGTCCAGTGCAATACATGTGGATGTACCCATTTGAAAGGTGAACTTCTACTTCTCTCATTTAATTAATTTTTAGTACAAAAAGTCTTAATTTAATTTAATTTGTTAACTATTTATAATTTTAGGTATCTCCACAACTTGAATCACAATGCTAAACAAAAGGCAAACGTCGAAGCATCAATTGTTAATGCATATTTGAATGAAGAGGTTGGCATGTTTTGTTCATATTATTTTGAAGACCATATCGGCACGAGGATCAGAAATGAACCACGTAACTTCGATGGTAGAGGTACGCAACAAAAGGTCGATGACATGCTCTCTGTATTCAAGTTTAAGGTGCGACCTATAGGAAAAGCCACTGAACGATATTGGTCAACGAACACAGAGACTGAAATAGCACATACGTACGTGTTATTGAGTTGTGATAAAGTTCAGCCTTACATTGAGTAAGTATTTCATATATTTATCATCTAATTAAATACCACTTTATTTTTATTTGTTAATTAATATTAAATATGGTTGGATGTTGTGAATAATTATGATGTATACTCAAGAACTATGACATGCAGATCAAAACATCTCAGATAAAGATATAGATACTAGTCTTCAACGTCAATTTGCCCGATGGTTCCAACGTTATGTGAGTATCATTAATTATATTTTCCGTAAATAAATAATTGTTTTGATTAATGTTAATTTGAACTGTATAGGGACAATCACACGATTTTCAGAGCCGGTTCTTAGAGGATCTCAGCAAAGGACCACTACGTCGTGTAAGGACTTACAACAACTATATTGTGAATGGCTACATGTTTCATACATCAGAGTTTGCATCAATAAAAATGACTACCGATAGTGGTGTTTGTGTTAGTAGTGCGAATTACAATGCAGATGCAAGTGATTACTTTGGGGTGTTTCACGAAGTCGTTGAAGTAGAATATCTGGGATATCCAACGAAAACCGTAATGTTGTTCAAGTGTCATTGGTTTGATACATCCCCTTTAGGAATAAGAATTCATCCGGAGTACAAGCTTGTGGATGTTAATTCGAAAAGGAAGTATAGCGGGGATGATCCGTTTGTATTTGCCTCTCAAGTATCTCAAGTATACTACTGCACTTATCCAGGAGCTGGAATACATAATAGAGAATGACACGCTGTTTGCAAAGTGAAGGCAAGGTCAATGGTGGAGGTCCCTAAAAAGGAAAACGGAACAAATAGAGAATCAAACTGAAGTGTTTGCGGGAGATTTGACGGCTGCAAATCCACAATTGATTGAAATTGAAAACGATAGTAGAGATGAGAAGGAAGATGAAGATGACGAGGGGGAGGATGAAGAAGATGAGGAGGAAGAAGATGCAAATAATGAAAATGAAGACGAAGAAGATGAATATTAAATTAATGTAACCTATTTTATTTTGTACAATTTATAAGAGATAATTATTTATCATTTGGTTAAAACTTATAATTTAATCACAACTAATATATGTGAGAATGAAAATATATAAATGAATTTATATTTTTTAAAAAAAGAGTAAATAATGTATAACATATACACATTTTAAAATTTCAATCAAAGAAAAAACTAGTTTTACAATATATAAATTAAAAAAAATTAAATTTACAATAGTTATAAGTTATAAATTTAATTATTAATATAAGTTAAAGAAATTAATTTTGTGAATTTAAAAAAAAAAATTGATCGAAAATGAGTACATATACAATAAATATCAGAACAATAAACAAGTAATCGACTTGTCTCAGTGGCAGGCGCTCCTCACTAGGCGCCCGCCCACCTGGGATTGAGTCCTGCCAAGGATGAAAATTCAGCCATTTAAATCAACAGTTTGCAAGTCGGGTTTAGACCGGTCGGACCCGGGTCCGCCCCTGACGGGTCGGGTCCCAGGTTGACCTGGAATTTTTTTTCAGACTGAAATACCGACGGATATGTCGACGGAAACATTTCCTTTTTTCATTATTTTAATTACGGAAACTTGATCCGGTCCGTAAACGGGTTAGCGTGTTTGGCGACGGAATTAAATCCGTCGGTAATCGCGACTGACAAGAATCGTCGGAATTTCATCGGTACGTACCGACAGAACCTCGTTTTCAGTCGATAAACAATACCGACCATTCCAGTGGCGAATGAATATTTCCGTCGATAAAATCGTAGGTATGACGTGTTACCAACCAAAATTCCGTCGATAAAACTGTCAGTAAACATACCTTTTTTTGTAGTGACCCCACGCCTTAAGAAATACAAGGAATTATCAACTATCAATTGATGTTTCATGTTAACCCATCTAAATCCCCCCCCAAAAAATGTTAACCCATCTAAATCACTGGGCCAACTTTTTGAGTTTAGAGAAACAATGAAATATTAATATTTTGATCCCACCAAAAAGTAAAATTATTCCAGTAACCTTTTTCACTTAAAATTTTATTTAAATAGTGTTTAACTAATATTAATGAGAAGCCTCCTAAATTCTCCTCACAAGACAACATATAAAATCGACAATTATTTAAAAATAGAGTTATTTAAATAAAAAAATTAAGAAGGAAGGTCTTTTAAATGACGTTTTATGTTGATCAGACTCTTTTAATAAAGATCCCTTTAAAAAAATGTGTCAATATTAAAACGATTTTTTTTTTATAAAATATCAATTACATTAAAACATAACATTCTTAAATAAAAAAAAGTAAGTTGGTGTATGCTCGGATCGAGTGCTACAGCTGGGTGGCATGAAAATGGACACACAAAATATAATATTGAAAATTATATACTCCATAAAAGGACTTCAGTATGACTCTCCATTTTCAACCCGTATCAAAAAAAAAAAAAAATTAATTGTTGAATTAGGCTTATCTTTAATCATGCATTAGGTACCCACCTTTCATATTTTAAATATTTTAATAATTATACATTATCACAAAATTTACTTTTAAATTCAAAATCATAAATTTGTTTCATTTTGAGAATTCACTTTTTACGTACAATTAATTTCAAACATTACAAAGCTTGCGAAAAATCTAGAAAATGTAATAATTTGATTGTTATTTTAGTGAAAAATGAATCATTAAATTTAATGAGAGGAATTGTAGATATTGCAGGTGTCCTTCAAGTTGACATTTTTTAAGATGAATTTTAGTTTAACCAATGAAAATTGAAATTATAGAAAAAAAGAAAAAAAAAAAAAAAAGAAAGAACAATAGGTCGAATTCAATAAATGGAAAACATCAAGGTCTCTTCAAATGTCACCCCCAATCCATTCATAACTTTTTTTAGATGTAACATGTAATCCACTCATAACTTAACTCATTAATTTTTATTTTTTTAAATATGTTAATGGATTGTGTAGTTCCCTAGTTGAGTTAATAATATTGAGTAAGTTAGGAAAACGTCTAGAGGGGGTGAATAGACTTTTTAAAATCTTTCAATATATCAAAGTATACAATGCGGAATTATCAGATTTATCAATGAGCCCAACAAATTTATACTCAATTAATAACAAGAACACTGATCTTGTCTATTCTATATGCAGATTAATCAATTAAACAAGTAATCAATCAAACAACAAATAAAACAGTAAAGTAAACAACACACGATCTATAGTGGTTCGACAACTTGTCTACATCCATTCTCACAAACCCAGTTGTGAAATTCTTATTACTCTACTCTTCGAGTACTAGTGTGTTCTTGTGGCTTTAAGTCCCAAGAAATAAGACTTCGATCTTCTCGATTATATCTCCAGATATATCTTCGATCTAACAACTAGTGATTTACAAGTATCTAGCAACTTGAACAAAAACAATAAAAGAAAAACTCCTCTAGTCTAGTAGTAGCCTTCTTAGAATTTGTGACTTGTCTTGTGGCTTCAACTTTCTGAACTTGAACTCTGTGAATTTCTTTGCTTTGAATTCTCTTCGTAATTTGCTTCAGTATATTGAGTTTCAGTAGTCTTGAATCGTAGAATACCTTGGACTATTTATAGACTTCTGAATATCAAGAACAGTTTGTTATCCAACTAACTTTTCTTGATAACTGACTTCTAACTGCTTCTTCTTATCCTTCCACGCGTTTCTTCAGTTAATTAGTTATTCCATAACTAACTCTTCAATATATCCTTCATACGCGTTTCTGAATAAGTAATTTCTTCTTTGTTTGCGCACTTGTCTAGTCTTCCATACTTAGACAAATCTTCAGTCTTCTTCTTCACTTGTCTTGTCTGGTCGTGAGTCTTCTTATCTTCAGTAGACTTCTCCAGTAGTAGACTTCAATTCAGAACTATTCTATACTAGTCCTATCATCTAATCTTAACAAGACTATTACATTACATTAAGCTTTATAAATCCGCTTAGTCAACTTAAGTCTATACATCAATATAATCAAAACATAATAAAACGTATAAGATTTTATACATCGTTTAATTCGCTCATCATAAACCTAACATATTACTTATAAAAACGTACTTGTCTTTTCTTTCACATTTAAACTTTTCTTTCATACTTTCGTACTCTACTGATCTTCACAAGACGACTTCCATAACTAGATCAGTCAACACTTAGAAATATATTCAAGTCTACTTTTGGCTTATCAAAACTACTTCTCATCATCCTTTAGGACTTGAATCAGGATTCATATCCCAACAATTTCCCCCTTTTTGATGAAGCCAAAACTACTTGAATTATTTTAAGTCAGTAGACTATTTAAGTAGTTATCTTCTCAAAATATGTTATCTTTTCATTCATAATCAGTAGATAAGTAGATTACAATTACTTAGACAGAATAATAAAAACTAAGTAAAATACTTTCAACCTTACTCACTGATGTTTCCAACGTCAGGATTCGGAATGCAGAATGCATCGAGAATTCTTCTGTGAATGTCTGAGATATGATCTTCAATATCTATCTTCTCCTTCTCGAGCAATTCTTCTTCAAACTTTTTCACCTTGTTGAAGTCGATTCTCTTTCCAGAGCCTAGAAGTGGAGTCTCCCACTTTGGAAAATCAGGAACTAGGATGTTATAACCAACAGCAGTTGCAATGCGCATGATCAAGTTCCATAAATTCTCATCTTCAGCTTCCATGAACTTGTCAAACACAGCATATAACTCTTCTTTGTTGTCTGCGTCACCATACTTGCGAATAATCCAGTGATCTAATTCCCATTTCAACTTGACAACCACCCAAACATCTCCATGCTCATTGTCAATGAATTTGTCTATTTGGGCATCTTCAATCATATCTGGATCAGTTTTCATCTTTTGCAGCCTGTTGACGTGTTTACCTAACACCTTCTTGTTAGCGTAACGATCATCTTCAATCTTCTGTTTCTTCAGAATCTCCGTCTCATCTTGATCAGCAATGATCTGACCTATAGATTCCTTAACTTTTGGTTCTGACATAACCAACTTTCTTTTCACAACTCGCCTTGTCTGAACCTCTTCAGTAGCCACAGACTTGCCTTTCGCGAGTCTCTTCTGCTCTTCTGCGCTTGCTTGTTCTAGATCAGCTTTCTTCACTAGCCTACCTCTTCTCCTAGGCCTACTAGTCTCTTCTGTAGCAGCAGCAATTTCAGGTTCAGCAATTTTCACCTCTTTCGTCTCTTCCCCCTTTTTGGCTTCATCACTAGCCTTAAGAGTGAATAGAGAGGTAAAACGAGTCATTTCTTCCTTAACAGCTTCCTTCATCAACTCAGCAGCTCTATCAATCTGCTTTTGATGCGTCTTGTCTTGACTCAGCTTCTCAAGACGATCAGCTGTATATTCCAATTTCTTCGAACAAAAAGTGAATTCGTTCTTGAAGTGAGTAGCAGTCAGCTTGAACAATCTGTTTTCTTCAGTCATATCTAACAACAACGCTCTTGCTTGCACTAACTGATCTTGTGCTTCTCTTCTCTGCTCGTCTGCTATCTCAATCTTCACACGATAAATCCTTTTCATTTTCTTAGATTCTTCAGCCAATACTTTCGCAAAATCAATAGAACACTCTTAGAATAGTTGATCTGTCTTTGCAAGAAGTCTTCTAGCTGAGTATACATCTCCTGTCTGAATGTAGCATCCATCTGGTTTACTTCACCAATGATCAGTTCTTTAGAACTATCAACAAGAGACTTATTCTGTTCTTCCAGAGTTTGCTTCACATCCGTCTTAAAAAATTCATCGATAGATGACTGAATCACTTGCTTCAAATTCATCTTCAACTCATCTAAAAACGCAGTTGGAATCTCTTGAATTATGTGAGCAACTTCTAATGGAATATTATCTTCTGGAACAGCTTCATCCATGAGCTCGTCTTCATAAAAAACTTAAGCTTCAACTAACTTGTCTTCCAGACCAGTAGTCAAGACCAAGTCTTCTACTACTTCATCTTCTGGAATGACGCTTCCAGCTAACCTTGTAAGTTCAATAAAGGACAGTAAGAAACGATAGCTAACCTTGCTTCCTTAGCTCTTCTTTCAGCAGCATTTGAGTCTCTTTTCACCAATTCAACTAATCTGGCGGTGTAAGCACACGTTTCAGATGGAAAACATTTCTCTATCTGTCTGGTGATCTGTCCAACATTACACCTTGGACCATGTGCATGTTCTACTTGGAATTCGAACACGAGACCTCTCATCTGATCTGAAACATTCTCAAGGTCAGTAATCGGATCAGTAGTCATCAACTCTTCTACTGGCTCAACATCTTGCATCAACTCGTCCTCTGCAAGATCAGTCTCTGGGACTTGAACACCAACATTCAACTTTGCTTCCGAAGACAGCAAATCATCCGAAATATTCAGCATCCTTTTGATAAGAGCAGTCAAGGCATGCGCTGGGAGTAGTTCTGAGTGATCTTTAACACCACTATTCTCAAGTTGTTCCATCTCCCAGTCTTGGAAATTTGAAATACCACCCATTCCAAGAATTATTTCAAACATGTCCTCAGTTGGACCTTTCTTTAATGCAACCCAAGTGCATATCCTTATCAATTTCTCATATACCTCTGAAGTTATATCAATCTCGACTGACGACAACATCTTTTTCAAGTTCCAAGTCATCTGTGCACGCAATCTCTTCTCTCGCATACACATCGGGTAATCGACCAGGGCTTCGAATCTGTTTTTCGGAGGGGTCTGAGTAAGTGGGGTCCTTAACTCAGTTGCTGAAGTATCAGCTAGTAGAGTTCCCAAAACAGATGGGTCAATGGGGTCAACATTTTCTGTTGTGGGAGTGGGAATAGTTTGGATTATGGTTTCTTGGGGCTTCGATGTGGCTAGGTTTGGTATAACAACTGTAGAAGTATCAACTGTAGCATATATAGTAGTGTCTTGGCTTAAGTTTGATCTCAACGGTTGAACTATCAATGGAGAGGTTTTGGGAATAGGTCTGACACGAGATCGAAGTGTTCTTGCCTTGGTTTTCACAGGAATATCAAGAGGAATGGAAAGCACGAGAAGAAGTACTAACCATTTCAATCGTCTCTTCTGGTGGTGAACTCGTCGCGACTCTCACCAGTCGATACGCTTCTGCACCCTCAACTTCCTTCTCCGATTCTTTATCCGATTGAGTTTCCTCAGAATCATCAATTGGTTCTATCATTGCCTCATCAGACACATAGTTCACTAGCGCATCACTAGTTCCAGCCTCAGCCTCGTCTTCTTCAGCACTAGACGAGTCGGCTTCTATCATAGCGTCTCTTGGGTTGATTTGAATTTGCCCACGCTCAAGAGCCCTTTGCTCAGCTTGCCTATCGAGCGCATCCTTCTTCAAGTAGTGTTTCAACACGTGAAACAGCTGACCCTTGCTCCAATTCGTCTTGTTTGGGAGTAAGACCGGTAGAAGAATACTCAGCTTATTTACAAAGCTAACAGCAGTAGACACCACCCATTCTCTGGCATCGGTGTCGACTCTTACATTCTTCTCGAAATACATCAACCTATCTGTGAACAATCTGTACCAATTTCCATCGGTAATTCCATCATAGATAGCAGCCATCACTCTTGTCTTCTGCATCGTCACAGAATCATAACTTTCGGTCACTCCGAGCAACATCTTGCTGGCGATGTCAAGAAGAGTCTTATATTTTGACAGCAGCTCCTTCTTCTTGACTGACGAAATCTTGCCATCACGCCCTAGCTTCAGCTTCTTTGCACAGAAAATACTAAGATACCTCAACTCTTGCCCTGTTCCATAATTTTCCACATTTATCGAACCAGACGGCGACCGAAATGTGTTGAACAAAACTTCTCTGATAATCTCCGCTCGACTTCCACCAACAAAGGCCTCGATGGAGTCGCCTCGTCGAGTAGCAGTGGCGAAGAACTCCAACACCTCTTCTTCATAGACGACTTCAGGAAAGGCTTCCAAATACAGTCTCAAACCACATCTGAAGCATTTGATGAGGATCTCCTTGTTGTCGTCCGTGTGCCTTCCCATTGAAGAATGTCGAGCTTTCAACATGCACTTTTCCTTCCGAAGCATATCTGCCTAAATCGAATCTCGCTTGCATGTTAGTAGAAACGTCGAACATAGATACGATCGACATAGTGAGTGAAATGAGTAACGATTAACACACAGAATGCGAATAGCAAGAAAGTTTTGATCGCTTGAAAGTAGGAAAGTAGAGTGAATAGTGAGGAGAGATTTGAGGAAAGATTGGTTTTGTTACAAATCAAATTTTGAATGAATGGCCACGAGTGATTCACTTGATCTAACGGCAGAAACCTTTGGTATTCAGTTGCGTAATCGAGAATATTATGTGATTTGGTATTGTAAATTTTGGAATCCGCATTTTCTATTGGTTAGAACAGAGGAGTGTACTCATCTGACCTAGTCCAGTAGGTTTTAGGCGCGAACTGGGTGTATACACCTCATTAAATGGAGTGTATATATCCAGTCTTAGGTTTTCCAAAACTTTGCATTATCAAATTACATTGATTACCCTTAATAATATGTACTGAACACTAAGTAAATTTAGAATCACGCGAGAGCTTATCTGGTCTGTTCGAGTTCATCAGAACAGATTAGTAGACTTCATCTACACTAGACGAGTTCCCCATTCGACTGTGCTTGTCTGTCTGATTGTCGAACAACATCCTGTACCTATCTCATCTTATGCGACGTATGAGAGTATATACGAGTAGTAGAGTAGAATAAATAAATTGAATATCATTCATATGCAGTAATCAAGGTTTTGATCAAGATGACTTTTAACAAACTTAAGATTCAACATAAGGATATTTAAGAAATCATAGATTCCCCCTTAAATTTATATTCCCTTAGTATTACCCTCAGCTTTACCAGCTTCCTCATCGGGTTGTTTGGTCATCTTGTCTGACCTTGTATACCTGTCTTGTTGACGAGTAGACGAGTGCTCTGTTTCTGTAGTAACTTGTCTGTTCTCATTTCTTCTTTATGATGTATCTGTCTGGTTAGTACACAACTATATGCAAGTAGGGTCTAGATCGATTAGTCCTAGACTAATGCATAATTCTCTAAAGCGAGCTTCAGCTAATGGTTTCGTAAAAATGTCAGCTCTTTGAATATCAGTATGAATCTTTTCCATGCGAATGTTTTTCTTTTCAACATGATCACGTATAAAATGATGTTTCACATCAACATGCTTACAACGTGTGTGCAAAACAGGATTTTGTGTAATGGCAATAACACTGTTACTGTCACAGAAAATAGGAACATTTGATTCATAGATATTATAGTCTCTAAGTTGTTGAATGAGCCAAAGTAATTGACTACAGCAGCTACCAACAGCCATGCACTCGACTTCAGTAGTAGAGGTAGCCACACTAGTCTGCTTTTTCGAAAACCATGAAATGAGTTTTGTGCCTAAGAATTGACAAGAACGAGAAGTAGATTTCCTATCTATTCTACAGCCACCAAAATCAGAATCAGAGTAGCCACTTAGGGATAAATCATCATTTGAAGGATACCATATACCACGATTGATGGTTCCTTTCAAATATTTCAGTATCCGTTTAGTGGTTTCCATATGACTCTCTTTTGGATTAGCTTGGAATCGAGCACATACGCCAACAGAGAATGCAATATCAGGTCTACTAGCAGTCAAGTACAGTAATGAACCAATAAGACCACGATAATATGTTTGATCAGCACACTTACCATGCTCGTCTGGATCCATCCTGTAGGTAGGTAGCATAGGTACTCCAGTAGATTTGCATGTCTTAATACCATACTTGTCTAGAAGATTTCTAGTATACTTGGCCTGATTTATGAAAATCCCATTGGGAGTTTGTTTTACTTGAAGACCAAGAAAGTAGGTAATTTCACCCATCATCGACATCTCAAATTTACTTTGCATGAGTGTTGAAAAACTTTCACTCGGCTTTTTGTTAGGTGATCCAAAAATGATATCATCTATGTAAATTTGGACGAGTAAAATGTCTTTCCCTTCTTGTCTTCTAAACAAAGTTCGATCTACTTTGCCCTTAGTAAAACCATTTTCTAAAAGAAAATGAGAGAGAGTATCGTACCATGCTCTTGGAGCTTGCTTTAGTCCATATAAGGCTTTCTTCAATTTGTATACTTGGTTGTCTTTCACTTCGAAACCTGGAGGTTGTTCTACATACACTTCTTCCGCAAGAATACCGTTAAGATGCACTTTTAACATCCATTTGATATACAGTAAACTTCATATAAGCAGCATATGCAAGAAACCATCGAATGGCTTCTAGTCTAGCAACAGGAGCATATGTTTCATCATAATCTATACCTTCGGCTTGTGAATAGCCTAGGGCTACTAGTCTAGCCTTATTCCTAACGACTACATCATTCTCATCTTTCTTATTTTTGAAAATCCATCGAGTGCCAACTACATTATGATGTTTCGGCCTATCGACAAGTTCCCAGACGTCGTTTCAAACAAACTGGTTCAACTCGTCTTGCATAGCGATGATCCAATTACTATCAGCCAATGCCTCTTTAACGGTCTTAGGCTCGATAAAAGAGAGGAAACAACACCAGCAAAACATAGATGGACTCGGCTGTTCTTTGCTACTCAAAGAGTTGTCGTCGAGTCTTCACACCAATAGTAGAGTCACCAATGATATTTTCAGTATCATGAGCAGATTTCCATATTTTTCTAGATTTAGCAGGCATGTTATCATCATCTAAATCAACTATAGCATCATGCATTTCAACGTCATTTGTATCAGGAGTTTTAGCAGGAGTAGACGAGTCAACTAGAGCAGGCATGTCAACTGGTCTAGTTGACTTACCTTGAGCACTTACCTTCTCCTTGTCATCTGACTCGAGAGCTTTCATAAATGGATTGTAGGCTTGAACAAATTCGTACACTTCTGATTCCTTCTCAGATTCGATCGATAGATCAGTTACTTTCTTACTGATCTGGTCGGCAGACGATTCCTGTCGAGATTCATCGAAAACAACATGTGGTGTTTCTTCCACACAAAGAGTTGAGTAGTTGAACACTCTGAATGCTTTGCTAGTCGAGGAGTATCCTAAGAATATCCCCTCGTCTGCTTTAGCATCGAATGCATTCAACTTGTTTTTCTCATTGTTATGGATGAAACACTTACAACCAAATATATGGAAATATGAAATTCTGGGTTTTCTACCTTTCCAAATCTCGTAGGGTGTCTTACATAGTACCTTATTGATTGCGCTTCTGTTCTGGAAGTGGCATGCAGTATTGATTGCCTTTGCCCAAAATTTTTGAGGAGTGTTGTACTCGGCCAGCATGGTTGTACAGGCTTCTTTGAGAGTCATATTCCTTCTTTCTGCTACACAGTTTTGTTGTGGTGTCCTAGCTGCACTAGTAAGGTGCTGAATACCACTTTTAGTACAGAAATCTTTGATATAGCAATTAATGAATTCAGTACCCTTGTCACTACGGATCTTGACAATGGACTGATTTTTCTCAACTTGTAACTTCTTCAACAAATCAAGTAGAAGAGTCTGGGTATCACTCTTCTTGTGTAGGAAGACTACCCAAGTGAACTTAGAATAGTCGTCTACAACAACAAGTGTGTACCTTCTACCATTCAAGGTTTGAGGAGTTATCGGACCATGAAGATCCATATGTAGTAGTTCTAGGACTCTACTTGTTGAGAGAGTGGGAATTGACTTAAAAGAACCTTTTACCTGTTTACCTTTCTCACAAGCATTGCATACATGTGACTTGTAATAGATTTCGTTGGGTATACCTTCAACAAGGTAATCTCTTGCAATCTTATTAATCACCTTAAAGTTCATATGACATAGGCGTCTATGCCACAGCCAACTGATCTCTTTAGGGTTCTTACTAAGAAGACAAGCATCCCTCGGACAGCTATTCCAATTCACAATGTATACGCTGCCTTGTCTTATGCCGACGAGTAGTACAGTATGAGTCCTCTTGTCTATGATCTCGCACTTTCAGCTTTTGAACTGTACCTTATTACCACGATCACAAAATTGAGAAACAGATAGTAAATTGTACTTCAAACCTTCTACGTAGGATACGTCCTGTATCTCCACATCTCAATTTCTGATGTAACCAAAGCCTTTAGTGATTGCCATTGAGCTATCATCGAATATTACTCTGGGTCCTTCTTGCTCGCAGTAGCTCGATAGAAGAGCCTTAGTACCTGTCATGTGGTGCGAACAACCACTATCAATGTACCAAGTTTCTCCTACTGAGCCACCCTTCTTATACAAGTCGAGTCGACCCTGCAATGAAGATATTCAATAATTTAGGTACCCACCTTTTCTATTGGGGTCCTCGGGGGTTAGTAGAGTTCAAAGGAATCCAAATATACATAGGATTCCTGAACAGATTTGATCTTTTGAGCTTTCTACCATATTTGTTGCAAAATAAGACCCTGTTGTCCTTATCTGGCCTATCATTAGTCGTGTCTACTCGTCTGAGGTAGCCTTTCGACTTGACTTCTACTTGAGTAGGCATGGGCCTTTGATAGTCAGAATATGGCTTGTAAGCATTGGGGCTATACGGTTTATAGACTCGTTTAGGTCTTTCCTCACTTATAATATCATACGACAAAGGTAGAGGATATAAGACAAGTTGAGTATGATATTTTGGAGCAACCTTCCTAGGTCTAGTCGAGTAGAGCTGAGACTGCCTTATAAAAGGAGGTCTAGGCTCTTTCCGACTAGTCTGTACTTGTCTAGAAATCATCTCCTCAGGATACCAATCCTCGTATCTGACCTGGTTTGGTCGTCCACGACTAGTGGTCCTCTTTCGACTAGTTCTAAACGGAACAGGTCTGTTGTCAACATTCTTTTTACTACCTTTGGTAATTGGAGTGTTAACACTAGTCTGCTTATGTACAGTACATTTGGATGGCATTCCAATATCGTATTCCATTGGTCTTTTGCCTTTATCATTAGACAAAGAACTTGAATTAACAGCAGTAGGGTTCTTAATGACATGAGTAGACGAGCTAGGTGTATCTGCACCCAACCCTGTCTTGTCAGCTGGAGCCCTATACCTATCTAACAATTGTAGATTAATATTTGAAGAATTAACCAAGTCAGTAAGTTTAAAGTTTAGATTAAAAACCTTAGTCTCTAAGAACTTATTACGTTCTTCAAGTTTTTTGCACTTGTTCTTTAAAACATTGAATTCATTAGTCTCAGTAGCATGTGTCTTAAGTAGGTCTTGATACAACTTATCTGTTAACGCACACTTGTCTTTGAGTTGTCTCAACTCTTCCGTCAAGCGTTCGTTTAGGACAGTTATATTAGGATCTACTTTACTCTGAGCTTCCTTAAGATCAATGATTTCTTGTTTTAAAGCGATGTTCTCGTCGCTGACTTCAACGAATGCCTTGTTAGCAAGTAGGAGGTCTTCTTCAGTCACACTAGTAGAGTGATGAAGACTACTCCCTACTCCACTGTCGACAGTATCACTTTCATCAGAATCCGATTCATCACATGATTGAAACGAAGTTGCAGATGATACCTCTTGTTCAATTTTTGCCATGCAGCAGAGGCCATCATCCACTATGAAAGCTTCTTCATCTTCATGATCAGATGGGTAGCTAGACGAAGACGATGGTAACTCGTCTGAATCCGTTTCAGAGTCATCATTAGTCATCATAGCCTTCTTACCCTTGTTGTATCTTCGTTCACGCTTTGCTTTGCGTACTTCTCGATCATCAGTGCTCAGGTCCGTACATTCGTAAATGTAATGACCTGGTTTCTCACAGTTATAGCATAAAAAGATCGTTAGTAGACTTTTTCACAGAAGAATTATCTCTTCTCTTATCTCTTCTATCAGAACGCCTAATCTTCCTATCTTCAGAGTCCCTATTTCATCTGTTTCCTTTCGAGACTTTGTCTCTCCTTTCGGACGAGTTTCGGTCTCGTCTAGTCTCAGACGAGTCCTTAGAAGCAGAACCTCTAAATTCTTTGTAGAACTTCTTATATCTACCGTAGCGCTTGTTTAACTTGTCAAACTTCCTAACCATAAGATTCACATGATCCTTCAGACTTAGATCAGTCTTGTCTAACTCGTCTCTAACACTAGCAGACTTAGTCTTAGATTTCGACTTACTTATTTTAGAGCTTCTAGACGAGGTAGACTTAAAGGCCACGTTCTTCGACACAACTTTCTCTCTATCACTACTGGCAATATTGGGATCATCTTCATCTAGATCATACTCGTGAGCTTTTAGAGTTTGGAACATTGTCTCTGCTGTCCACTCATCTATATCCTTGGTATTCTTAATGAGCATTTTCACCATTTTCCATCTAGCATCTAGACTCTTAAGAATTCTCAAGTTTATTTCACGAACAGTATAAGTTTTGCCAAGAACTTCCAAGTCATTCATAATTCTTGTAAAGCGAGTATCCAACTGGTCAATGTTTTCACCAGTTTTCATCTTGAATGATTCGAATCTCTGAACAGCAGTGGAAAGCTTGTTTTCTTTGATTAGAGTAGTCCCTTCACAAATAATAGCAAGACGGTCCCACATATCTTTGGCTGTCTTACATTTTAATACTTTCCCAAGATACTCATTAGGAAAGGTATGTAAAATGTAGTTTTTGGCCAAGCTGTCCAGGTTATTCTGTCTCATTTCTTCAGTTGTTAATTCTGACCTGGGTTTGGGAACAGGAACCCCAACGTCTTTTGTTTTGTTTAGAGTGCCAGTTTTGGTACCATTGTTGTGATTGGTCCATCTTGAACAACAGAGATCATAAGATCATGAGTCGAACTGAAAATCGCCTCCATTCTCAGCTTCCAGTAGTCATAATCCTGGATAGAAAACTTAGGAAGTTTGTTAGCACTAATTTCCAAAGACATGATGTCAGGAAGATTAGTATTATGCAGTTTAGATCAAAGATACAGGTACTACAAGAACAGTGATAAGAACAAGTACAATCAAGAACTAAGACTTCACCCAAGTCTTATAGAGATTATCAAGAAACCGCAGTTCTTAAACTACTGCTCCGATACCACTTGTAGGTCCCTAGTTGAGTTAATAATATTGAGTAAGCTAGGAAAACGTCTAGAGGGGGGTGAATAGACTTTTCAAAATCTTTCAATATATCAAAGTACACAATGCGGAATTATCAGATTTATAAATGAGCCCAACAAATTTATACTCAACTAATATCAAGAACACTGATCTTGTCTATTCTATATGCAGATTAATCAATTAAACAAGTAATCAATCAAACAACAAATAAAACAGTAAAGTAAACAACACACGATTTATAGTGGTTCGACAACTTGTCTACATCCACTCTCACAAACCCAGTTGTGAAATTCTTATTACTCTTCTCTTCGAGTAGTGTGTTCTTGTGGCTTTAAGTCCTAAGAAATAAGACTTCGATCTTCTCGATTATATCTCCAGATATATCTTCGATCTAACAACTAGTGATTTACAAGTATCTAGTAACTTGAACAAAAACAATAAAAGAAAAACTTCTCTAGTCCAGTAGTACGTAGCCTTCTTAGAATTTGTGACTTGTCTTGTGACTTCAACTTTCTGAACTTGAACTCTGTGAGTTTCTTTGCTTTGAATTCTCTTCGTAATTTGCTTCAGTATATTGAGTTTCAGTAGTCTTGAATCGTAGAATACCTTGGAGTATTTATAGACTTCTGAATATCAAGAACAGTTTGTTATCCAACTAACTTTTCTTGATAACTGACTTCTAACTGTTTTTTCTTATCCTTCCACGCGTTTCTTCAGTTAATTAGTTATTCCATAACTAACTCTTCAATATATCCTTCATACGTGTTTCTGAATAAGTAATTTCTTCTTTGTTTGCGCACTTGTCTAGTCTTCCATACTTAGACAAATCTTCAGTCTTCTTCTTCACTTGTCTTGTCTGGTCGTGAGTCTTCTTATCTTCAGTAGACTTCAATACAAAACTATTCTATACTAGTCCTATCATCTAATCTTAACAAGACTGTTACATTAGATTAAGCTTTATAAATCCGCTTAGTCAACTTAAGTCTATACATCAATATAATCAAAACATAATAAAACATATGAGCTTCTATACATCGTTTAATTCGCTCATCATAAACCTAACATATTACTTATAAAAACGTACTTGTCTTTTCTTTCACACTTAAACTTTTTTTTCATACTTTTGTACTCTACTGATCTTCACAAGACGACTTCCATAACTAGATCAGTCAACACTTAGAAATATATTCAAGTCTATTTTTGGCTTATCAAAACTACTTCTTAATAGAGAAGATTTGATTGATGAATAAATTGATTAGGTTCCTTTCTTGTACAACAAGTTCTTTCCTTGTATATAGATTCTTTTCTTGTACAACAAGTTCTTTCCTTGTATATAGATTCTTTTCTTGTACAACAAGTTGTAATTCACCTATATTAATGAGAATATCATACACCGTAAATTACACGGTGATTATTATCATTCTGTCATGGTATCAGCAAATTAAGTGCTGAAAACCCTAGCCCAATTTTTTTTTTCTTTCCCATCCGTTTCTTCCTTCTCCTTCACAATGTCGAATATTGTTCCAGCAACACCTAAGGATCCCGATCACATTCCCCTTGCCACTCTGATTCACATGGTTACGATCCGCCTCTCTTCATCAAACTACCTTCTTTGGAAGAGTCAAGTTCTTCCAATGCTTCGATGTGATAATCTCGCAACCTTTGTCGACGGTTCTGGTCCCGAGCCCGAACCTATGATTAAGTCGTCCGAAGACAAGGACGAACCCAACCCAGCCTATCTTCTCTGGCGCAAACGCCACGATCGTGTCCTTTGCCTGCTTCTATCCTCTCTCACGGAAGAAGTTATGTCTGAAGTCGTTGGCCTCTCTAAGGCTCGTGATGTTTGGCTTGCCCTAGAGGCCGCATTCAATCCCTTCTCCCCATCCCACGCTCAACAACTCCGGGATGAACTACAATTCCTCCGTCGTGGTTCGCTTTCCGTCGTCGAGTTCAATAGGAAGTTTACTAATCTCTGTCACCAGCTTGCTGCAATCGGCCACTCAGTTTCTGATGCGGACAAGGCGCGATGGTTCCTTCGCGGACTTGGCCCGCAATTTCGAGCGTTCACTGAGGTTCGCCTAGCCATCGCCCCCTTACCCTCCTTTCTTGATCTGTTGTCTCAGGCCAGAGATCATGAGTTACGCGAGAAAGCTATGGAAGCTTCTGACGCTCAGCCGCCTACTGCTGCCTTTTACGCTAATCGCTCAGGTCATCGCTCGTCGTCTTCCGGTAATCGTACTTCGAATCAGGTCCGCGACGGTGGTCGTGGTCAGGGTGGTCGCGATGGTGGCCATACCTCCAACAGTGGTGGCCGTCCCCAAGGTGGCGGTACTAAGCATGTGCCTCGCTGCCAAATCTGTCGCGATGCTCATTACGCCACTAATTGTCCGAACAGGTTCTCTCGGGATTATAATTTTCATGATTCTCAGTCCAGATCTGCAAACATTGCCCAGGCATTTCAAACTCAGTGTACCGTCAATCCCTCATCTGTATCAGATTGGTATGTTGACACTGGTGCCTCGGCTCATATGACGTCCTCCTCCACTGCTCTGGATTCCTTTGAACCCTATTCTGGTAATGGTTCAGTCATCGTCAGTCATCATTTATGATATCGTATAAGGATTCATATCCCAACAGATTGTGTACGACAAATCATCTTATTATAAATAAATAAAGTGATTAGTTGATGATTAAAAAAATGTACATAGAGAGCTTCATAAATGTGATTTTTAGTAAAATTAAACATTATAAAAACTTTGTTAACAAAGTACTACTTATATATCAGTATTCTACATATACTACTTATTAAAAGCAAATTAATAATTAATTATTGATAAGAATGTTTTTAGAGCAAACGTGTCATTAGTGGATAAATGTCTAGTTACCAAAGGATACATTGACTTTCTTATAGAATAAAGAATAATAGAGCAATTAGAAATTTTTATTAAATTGAAAAATAAAAAACAATCTATTGACTTTGGTATGGAATAGTAGAGCGGCGCTGAACGTGCACCAGTTGCCGCATATTGAAGCCTGCATGAGACGTGCAGTTTTGGGGTCTTAATCCATTCTAAAACATACAACTAAATAATAATTAAAAAAAAACCATAAAATTTTTACTTGATTTATATTTTATTGTTCTCATTTTTTTTCCAATTGCATTATACTCATTTTGTTTTTAAAAACAATATTTTTCACATTATTTTATAACCTTCAATCATCAATTATTTATTCAAATATTGTCTTTCACTTTATTCATAAACAATCAATTTATTTATAAGTGGACCTCACAATTATCCATCATACTCTCGACCTATCTACCGTCTATCTATTCCATAAGAGTGGCATGTGTTAGATATATTAGAAAGAAGAGTTTTGAGAGGAAAAGGTCTGCGAGTTTGATGAGAGTCAATCACGATATTTTTATAGCTATGTTTGACTAATTTATTTTCTAGTTCAAGGAGGTACAAATCATTGTTATAATTTGATTCTCGATTATTTAGTACTTTCTTCGTCCAATTTTATTATGCCCACTTCTTCGGGCACGAGTTTTAATGAATATTGATTAGTTTATGTATAAAAGTTGGGGGGTATGATGGGATGTTGTGGGGTCCATTTATAGATAAAGTTATTGTTTATGAATAAAATTAGTGACAATTTGAGTAAATAAATGATGGTTGAAGGGTGGAGATAAAGTAGTGTGAATAGTATTATTTCCAAAAAGGGAATGGACATAATAAAATTGGACAACCAAAAAAAGAAAAGTGAGAATAATGAAATTGGACGGAGGGAGTAACATATTTCTTAACCTTTTTTTTTTTCTTTAATTTCTTAGTTATTTGGTTAATGCTATATATGTGTGTGATATTTATTAATTTCTTGCATGATTAATTATTCTCTAGCTACAATCCGTAATTGTTATAATTGTGTAATTGATGTAGTAAATTAATAGGGTAGAACACCCTAGGGATAACGAAGTCTAGATTGTATGGAACGAGCGTCTCGTATTCATAATCTAGTTTGCTACATATATTGTTTTGGAATATCAACGAATTTATTAGAATAGATTAATTAGGGTTGTACCTTCTAATTAATTAAATTTAAGAAATAATTTGAACTGATTTGATCATACGTACCACCGATTTAGGGGCAAGATTCAAAGAAAAGTGGAGATTTTTAAATGTGCATGAGAATCATTCAAGGGGAAACAAATTCGAACTAGAATTTTCTTTTACTGTTTACAAATTAGTTTTATTATTATTTTTTAGTAGAAGTAGAAACAACAAATCCAAACCCCCCTTAACTGCTCTTATTAACATGAATTATCAATAAAAATGCTACTCGTCGTGGGATCGACCCTTGCTTAACATACTACATTAGTGGATCGATTAAGGTATTTATTAGACGTGGGAGACTTTGTTTGGGCCATCCTCACTAAAGCCCATTTTTCGGCTCACACATATAATAAATTGGTGGTCAGAAAGATTGGGCCAGTTGAGGTGGTGGAAAATATCAACCCGAATGCATCTTCCCTTCTTCCCATATTCGAACAACTGATGTGTTTAACGTTATTTGTCCGTTCCACAATTGTTTGCACATCCATAAAAGGAAACTCTTCAATAAACTCTACCCTCACAATATTCACATATTTACACAAAATGTCATTACTTTTACTCTCTTTTTCCAATCACTTTTTTACTTTATTCATATAACTTTACAAAATTAGCCCTTAACACTCCACTCATTACACTTTTTTCTTAAAAAGTGTGCCCATTTTATGGTACAAACACTTGTGGGACGGAGGGAGTATACATTAACAAACTCATGTATAATACTCCCTCTGTCTTGTTATTAATTGAACACTTACTGTTTGCACGAGTTTTAATATACAAATTGTTTATTGGTATTAAAGGTGATAAAGTAACTTTTTAGTGGGGGTGTAATGAATAATTCAACTTTATTGGAGAGAAAATCTTTAATTAGTGTGTAAAAAGTAATGACATGTGGAGTAAATAAGAGATGTTTGACGAAGTTTTTTAAAGGAGTAAAAAATTACTCTTTCCAAATAAGGAAATATTCAATTAATAATGAGACAGACGTTTTTGACAAATATTCAAATAATAATGGGACAGAGGAAGTATAATTATCATAAAATTTTTAAAATATAGCATTGAACGTACAACTGATTAAAATTTAGAACGTCTTTCTTTCATGTCACAAAAATCATCTATGATGAACCTTTTCGCAATCTCCTTTTTAATATACATCAACAAATAGTTGGTAAGAAATTCATCTTCCATCCTATTGTGGAACGTAGTCTTAACTATGTTCATAGCTGAAAAAGATCGCTCTGTAATTGCAGTGAAAACTGGAAGTGTGAGAATTTGAGTTACAATTCTATACACAATCGAATAGATTTATGATTTTCTAGTTTTCATCATCCATGCACATAAATCAGAAATAATCTCCCATAACTCAAAATCAGGAACTTTTCACACGTGATCAAAAAAGTAAATTGTGTTTTAATTGTATCATCTCATATTCTGCGAAGTCTTGTGGATAAAACTCATGTACCAACTTACACATGTCTTCATGTTATACCCGTAAATTTATAATATAGAACTATAAATGTATATTTGATTATTCATTTAATTTATTTTTAAAGTTATGTTATATACGATTCCTAATTTATTGAGATAACTATTGAAAGCCCATTTTAACTCTAGTTCTTATCTTGAGCCCAAGCCCGATTCCAATTCCGATTCCATTATATATATATATATATATATATATGATAATCAACCTTGTCCTAATTTTTTTTCTACGCATTAGCCTCCATAAATCAACTTAGTAGCGGCGTTGCGAGTTCCAATCTCAATTTTTGTTGAAACATAAACTATAGTGATGGTAATCACGAGAAGTGAGTCAAGGACATTTGCATCCATTATGTCCACGATATAAGATTGAGGTGGGAATTTCTATTATTTTGTTTGTCATTATTAAATGCGATTGTGTGATTATTTTGATATTCATGTGAATATGATTTCTAACTTATTAATTATTATGTTTGTCACTATTAAATGACATATTTTATTATTTTGATGTTCTTGTGAAAGATGTACGGGGATAGGCCATTTGACCTTTATAAACGAGGATAGGTAATTTGACTTTTATAATCGAGGATATATCATTTGACATTTATAAACAAAATGATGTTATTGAATTGTTATGATATTATACATGTTAATGTGAATAGAAGATTTAATTGCTTATTTTATTTAGTTCTGACAAGCATGTCCACGGCGGTTACAAACCGTTCGGACGAAGCGGACGGTTTGTAACCGCCGTTATGGTAAAAAAATTGAACCGTAACTGTAAAATGGAGGTTTGGTTAAGATTACGGATTTTCAAAACTGCCGGTTTCGATTAAAAAATAAGTTTAGCGATTAAACTGTTGGTTCGACGATTTTTTTAACCGCGATTCAGCAGTTTTTTTTAATTCTTTTAATATATGCAATTCTTTTTTTAATACACAATTATTTTATTTTATAAGTATAAATTTAAGTTTTATAATTTTTATTAAATTATAGTAATGTATTTTCTTAAAAAAAATGTTTAAATCGGTGGTTATAAATTGTAACCGGTTCGGTTATAGTTCGGTTTCAGTTTAATTTTTTCCCAAACTTAACCAGCGATTTGTAACCGTTGAGCATGTCTACTTTTGAGTGTCTATCACTTCATTAAAAATAATTTTTTTATAATGTTGTACCCAACTGTGAAGTCATCTTGTTGGCGACGAGCTCTTCCTCGTCTTGCAGCATATTGAGCATCAAAATCTGACAAAATTTTATTGACCCCTCCACAAAATGATTTGACATTTGTAACTAATTCACCCCATCCATCGTGTCTTAGTTTTTGAATGAGCAATTTATTAGATGACACAAGATGCATTGCATTCAAAATATCTTGAGACCAAACTTAGAAAGCTTGGCAAAGAATATTAGAAATCTCCAAAATCTTTCTCATAAGATGTAATGAAAACAAATTCAAAATAATTTAGTGTCTCATAAGCCGCATCTGCATCTTCACGTTGAGCAGAAATGGTTCCATCCTCAATAATGTTCATTAGAACTTTACATGAGGTACTAAGGTACTAAACATCTTTATAAAGCTGAATATATGTAGATTTCAAATGAGAACTCCAACGAGTATCACCTGACCTTTGTAAAGAGCGAATCTGACTAAGCCAATTTCCCAGTTTCAAGCTCATGAATACTTATTAAATATTCAATATATGAGGCATGAGCTTCTTTTAACTGATCATTACGCTTAGATGATGCACCAACAATATTAATAATGAAGTTCAATTTGGTAAAAAATTGGTGGATGGGAATTACTTCCTTTGATGTGCGCATCAACTAACGTCAATTGCAAGCGATGTGCGCACATAATATGCATATGGACATTCACCTAGAATCAAAGCTTGCAATCATTTCCATTCTCCACACATGTTATTAGCACCATCATAACCTTGTCCCCGAATATTTTTAACATCAAGACCATGCCTAGATAGAACATAAAGGATACCTTCTTTTAATGTTGATGCATTGATGTCTCTAACATGAACAAGTCCAAATAAACGTTCTTGTACACATTCGTTTTTATCCAAATATCTCAAGACAATTGACATTTGCTCCTTCTTAGATTCATCCCTAGCTTCATCAATAATGATACAAAATTTGACAACACAAATTTCTTCACGGATAAAACTCCTTAATTTAGTTGCCATAACTTTCCGAATTTGTTTTTGTACATTTGGTGATGTGTATGTGATGAGCGGGATATTTCATATATTTTATGCTTTAATTGAATATTCTATGAGAATTAGTTTGATGATTTATTGTGTTTTTTTCGACTTACTAATTTGTGGCCTTTGAATGCTTTGATATTGATTTTTGTATGTTTTCAGGTTGTTTTGAGTGTTTTTGATCAAGTTTGAGACGAGTGAAGTGTGGAGATGCATTGAAGGCAAGTCGTTCAGGATATTTTCAAAGAAAGGACCCAGCACTGAGGGGCTCAGTGTCAGATTGTAGTAAAGAATAACTTATTAGCCGTATCAGCCTAATGATTTGTGGCACATGAGTTATTATTATTTGTAAATGGCCCAACCCACTATTCACTTGTTACGTGGGCCATGAAACCATTTGATAAATTTTTGTTTGAAGCCTAAGCCCATAATTTTCTAATTGTTGGTGGGGCCCAATTACTTCACTTAACCTAACGTTGAAGTAATGCCTTACGTGAGCTTGGGCAACCATATATATTGCAATTCCAGTGAGCTTGGAGGGGAATTTTTCGAAGAACAAGGAGAGAGGCAGCGTGAGCAGTGAGAAGGAGAATTCCAATGAGAGTCTACCGTGAGATTTTTGTAGCCATGTTCGACTAATTTTATTTTCTAGTTCAAACTAGTTTGGTCGTACCACTGGTTTAGGGACAAGATTTAAAGAAAGAGTTGAGATATTTATGAATTTTAATTGTGTATGAAAATTATTCAAGGGGAAGCAAATCCGAGAACAATAATTTTCTTTTATTTGTTTACGTGTTATTTTTATTGCTCTTTAGTAGAATTAGGAACCATCCATCCAACCCCCTCTTTAATTGCTTTATTAACACGAATTGTCCGATATAATTAACTACTCTCTGTGGGATCGACCCTTACTTCCCTAATGCATAGTGGTTAGTTAAGGTATTTATTTTTGGGTGCCGGTGACAGCACACCAGTATGATGCATTTTTTGGACCTTTATCCACAACTTATCTTATCTTACTAAAAAGTTTTCTCGATTAGTTAATGTTATAAACGCATCATGCCCTCTAACAAAACATCCTTTAAGTGCAAGACAAGGGTAATTTTGTCTTCACAAATATATCATACTGTATTATATAATAGAGTAATTTTCTAAAATAATAAATGGATGTATTTTTTTTTCGGGTAAAATGCAGAGAATAGCTGCTCACGAAAATTTTCTCATTTTAAACAAAAATGGTCCCATGTAAATTTTTTGTCTAAAATTAACGGAATTCGTAGCGTGAGATACACGTGTTGTTAATGTCTGAAAGAAAAATACTTTACTCTTCGTCTTCGATCAAAGAACCGAAAAACAGCCAAAATTTCAAAAAAAAAAAAAAACCTTGAGTCGCACTGAAATCTCACGCTACTCACTGATCACAAATCCCAGGCTACTCACTGAAATCCCAAATCTAAGCACCCTCAAAGAACAATCCCCAAATCCACAATACCTTGAAATCACACCTCAAATCACACCCCAAATCGCAAAATCCTAAATCGAAAAACCCTAAATCGTGCCCAAAATCGTGCCCAAATCACAAAACCATGAAAACGCACCCCAAATCGCACACAAAATAAAAAACCCAGAAGTTGCAACCCCAAATCGCATGATTCCGCTGAAATTGTTTGAAATGACACTCAAAATTGAAGATACTAAAATCGCACGCTGATTCACGTATTCTACAACACTAGAATAAACGACCGCAAGTATACGGTGTCTATCGTAGAGAAGTAAGTACGAGGTCGATCCCACGAGAAGGTATAGCGTAAAAGTGTATTTTGTTAACAAAATTCTATTTAGACGCGATCGATTAAGGTGAATGTGGTGAATTACCCTAAGATTGCCTACCAAATTGTCACAAATAAGCAATAAAGAGTAATGTAGAATCGATCAACTAACATGCAAATCAAGAAAACGAAAGTAAAACGAATGAAAACTCAAATATGAAAGGGTGGGTTCCAAGGCATTTGCAACACTTAGATATCCGTTTATGAATTGTACTCGTTAAAATGGCCATTAAGGTTGTCTTCATATAGGGTTGATCACAAAAGAAGAATTAATCAATCTCTCGATCTAACTAATCCAAAGGAGCATGCGACATAAGTTTGTATCTCTACCTTGCAAACATCACACCACCTAAAATAGCCCCAAAGATCATTCGATTCCCTCTCCGATAACTAATCCTCTCTCGAGATCATAATAATAATACCGGGTTGCATGCTTGCATACGATTAATGGAATAAATCTCTCGATCTTACCCCAATTAACAATGAATTAAGAAAATCATGGCCAATAACAACATGCTTCCAATTGAGAATTAAGCATACAAATAAGAGACAAACACCAATTAAAGCAAGAAATTAGTTCATAAACTTCAATCCAAATATTTACAAAGCCTTATAACAACAAGTGTTTAGCCAATAACTAGCATGATCAAATTACAAAATCAAATGAAATAACTAACTAAAAAGAGAGAGAAAGAGAAAGCTTAGTCTAAAATGTGGTAGAGAGTTGAATTTCCAAGCTATTGCATCCTCTCTTGCTTGATTTGATGAAGAATTGAGGAAGATATGGCCAAAACACCTCCATGTATGTGCTACTATGTCTGGAATTTGAGGAATTGGGGGAGAATGTCTTGGATTTCAAGAAAGGGGGTTTATATAGTGTTGGGGTAGGGTTTGGATGGCAAAATTGCAAGTTAGTCCTTAAAAAATGGGCAAAATGGAGGAATGGCACCGAGAATGGAGGTAGCACGGCCGTGCAAAACGGACATGTGGGCTTGCAGGTGCTCGGCCGAGCAGGCTTGGGAGTGCTCGGCTGAGATTGGTGCTCGGCCGAGGTGCACGGATGCAGGGGTGGACGTGTGCTCGGCCGTGGCATGTGCTCGGCCGAGGCGCTCGAGGCATGTGATGAGCCAAAATTCATCGGTTTCGAGGAGCCTCATCTCGAGCTCGATGCTCGGCCGTGCTGCATAGATTTTGTCTTGGCTCGAGCTCGGCCGAGAAGGGTGCTCGGCCGTGCCCTCTCTCGGCCCAAAACTCTCGGTCTCGAGCGTGCTCGTCTCGGGCGTGCTCGCTCGGTCGACTTCGACCCTTTCTCGTTTCGTGCATATCTTTCGCCTCGGGTATCCGATTGACTCGATTCTTTTAGCTATTCCACTCCGTTTTTCGAGATGAATCCAACCGTGCACTCCTCTTCCTGATACAGTGAAGTATGGTTGGTGTTTTGCTCCAAATTCCATCGTATTTCCTACAAAATCGACAAAACACAACCTTTCTCTCATTTCGGCTTAAACAATCATATTCAATGCATAAATCAATGAAATCCACATCAAAATACGCTTCACATGTGCCTCTAAAACGTGTAAATTCCACCCGAATCAAACTCCCCCAAACATAAAATGTTGTTTGTCCTCAAACAACTAAGCACTTAAAGCAATGAGGGTGGAATGATCACAATAGAATATTCAATGCAAATCACACATGCAAAGTAAGGTGTAGTGATATCTCTTTCTCAAAGTGCATTTCTCAATGAAGGTTATAGGCTCATTATTGCAATTCATACTTATGAATCAAAGAATTGCACAAACACACAACACATTGTGAATGGGAAACATACTCCAAATGCTCAAGTCCTCTACTCACATGATATAGTGTTTCTCTCAAACACACAAACAAATTAAGGACATTAATGCACTCATCAACCAAGTTATGCTATGCAATCACTATATGCTTGCCTAAATTCTACTTTCTACAACATTCAAATGCTCAACAATGTGATCAATAGGACTTAATCAAGGATGTAACATTGGTTCTTTGGACAAGGTGGGATGAATTTTGGGAATTTGTGACTCTTCTAGTGGAGGGCAAAGTTTGTTGTTTTACAATTTGTGCTTTCACCTTCAAAATTTACAAACTCCATCCTCACTTTTCATTTTCCTTTCTTTTTCAAGCATTCATCACCTCATCTTTTTGAACCATTTTTCTTTTCAAGCTTTTGGGGCCATTTGTCCCTCTTTTCTTTTCCCTTGATTTTCTTTTCATCTTTCTCTTTTTCTTTCAACTTTTCCAATTTCTCCTTTCACCAAAGACATTCAAGCACATGTTTCTCCACTTTTTCTTTTATCCCCCACTAGATATAGGTATCAAAGGTTCAAAAAGGCTAGACGAAGTTGGATAGCTCAAGTGGTTAGAGCACCACTACCTAGGCTTTAGATCCTGGGTTCGAGTCATGGGGAGGGGGGAAAAGGGATGGGTATTTAATGTAATTAAAAAAAAAAAAAAGGTTCAAAAAGGCTAGGTGGTTAACATTGTAGTTTGCCAATAAAATGAGGAATTAAGCTCAAGGGGCTAACTACGGAAGATTACTTCGGTTTTAGGAAATTTTGGCTAAGTGACTCTTTTAGAACAAGATGGCCTATATCATATCACAAGGTTTCACACAATCATGTTTTCAAACAAGAACTTGGGCAAGTTCTAGAATCACTAACAATAACCTAGTCCACTCTCAAATGAACTAAACCGGATTACATGTTCGATTTAAGGCTCAATTCTTACCGGTTTATTCAATAGAACTCTCACATTCATCAAATGTTCCCAAACAACAACATATCATGCATCCATGCTATCAAAGATCACAAATATGAACACAACATGATACTATACTCCAACACCAATCATGCATACATTCAAAGCAAATAGACATCACCACAACTACTCAACCATGGATTCCAATGATTATTCATGCTCACATTTCACCAAAGATCCACTACCCAACATATGATCAAAACCAACTCAAACAATATAAGCATGTGAAAGCTAAGTGTGCGCCGGTGCAAAATGTGACACAAGTAGAATGACGAACTGGTGCAAGGGTAACAATTAGTAGAGAAATAAAAGAAAAAATAACTCCCCAAACTTAGAATTTTACTATGTATAAATTCTAAGTTTGGGGCTACAAGTTGTTACCTCCCTCCTTGCACATCCAATGCTTCTTCAAAGATCACCATTGCAACACTTGCTTCCCCTCTCCAAAGTTGGTCTTGCTTCCTTCTTCATTCTCCAAGATATGATGTCCTTAGTGCTCTTCATACATACCTACAAAATAAACCAAGCTATCAAAACTACTAAAGCAATAAAAACATGAAAGTAATAAAACCTTGGGTTGCCTCCCAAGAAGCAATATTTTTAAGGTCCTATGTCGGACGGTCCTTTCTTGAGATGATTATCAAGTCACCCCCTTGTCATCCTTGTTCTTAAACTTCTTTCCCCATGCAACCTTCTTAAACCCATTGAAGCATCCACTAGTTACTCCATCCGGCTCTTCAATCATGTCATAAGAGGTTGATGCCTCATTCACCCCCAAGCTTGTATAAGTAACTTTTCTTGATTGAAGAAAACTCCCCCAAACTTGGCCTTCTTGCCCATCTTCAACTCATTCTCTTCCACTTGGGGGTCCTTTTTCACAAAATTGACCTTGAGATCTTCTTCCACCTTCTCCTTCATGGGCATTGGAAAATGATCTTCCTTGGCATACCCATACTCTCCATCCTCATCATCCCGAACTTTGATAGCTCTATAGATGTTGAACACTACTTTCTCATTGTTCACTTGAAGTTCTAGCTCTCCTTTTCTTACATCAATGATGGCCCCACCGGTTGCTAAGAATGGCCTTCCCAAGATTAATGGAATATACTTATCTTCCTCCATATCCAACACCACAAAGTCCACCGGGAAAATGAATTTGTCGACTTTAACCAACACATCCTCTACTACACCCAAAGGGTACGTCATGGATCTATCCGCCAATATAAGGCTCATTGTGGTTGGTGTAAGCTTTCCCAAACCAAGAGATTTGCATATAGACAAAGGCATAAGATTTATACTAGCTCCCAAATCACACAAAGCTCGAAATGTACCTCCATCCCCGATGACACATGGTAATGTGAAAGATCCGGGATCTCTAAGTTTTTTAGGTAACTTAGCTTGAATAATCGAACTACACTCCTCGGTCAAATGCACCGTTTCATACTTCACTATCTTCCTCTTATTTGACATGATCTCCTTCAAGAATTTGGAGTAATGGGGCATTTGCTCAAGTGCTTCGGCAAAGGGAATGTTAATATGAATCTTCTTGAACAATTCCGCAAACTTGGCAAACTTGCTATCCAAACTCTTCTTCTTCATCCTTTGAGGATATGGGAGAGGCACTACATTCTTGCCTTTGTTTTGTGGAGGGATTGCCTCCCCACTCTTCTTTTCCCCTTCTTTTTCCTCTTCCCTTACTATCTCATCTTGCTTTTCTTTCTCATGCCCTTCTTCTTTGTCAACATCCTTGGGTGCACTCACCATTTCCTCCTCTTGTGGCATCTTTGGTCCATCATAGCTTGTCCCACTCCTTAGTTTGATAGCCTTACAATGCTCCTTGGGGTTAAGCTCCGTGTTAGAGGGGAATTGCCCCGGAACGTGTTGCTTTCCAATGATGTTGGCAAGTTGGCCCATTTGCTTCTCCATAGCTTTCATATGGGTAGTCACATCCTTGATCATTTCACCATGCTCATCAAGTTTTTGCCATATCTTTGCCACATTATTCTTAGTCTCTCTCATGAAATTTTTAGTTTCTCCCATGAATGCACCAAATATCTCTTCCAAGGATGGCTTTGGTGAGGGGTCAATGATCATCTCATCCCTCACATTGAAGTTTGGTTGTGGTTGAATGGCATTCATTGGGTTGGCATATGAAAAGTTCTCATGTTGCCTCAAATTCGGATGATATTGGTTTGGATTGGAAGGACTCTCACGGGCTTGCCTATCGTTCCAACCTCTCTCTCTAAATTGCATATCTCTTTGATTGTTCATGTAGTGGGCTTCTTCATATTGCTCGTCACGTGGCCCCACTAAAGCTTTAGCCGTCATAAGAGATATCAATTTATCCACCTTGTTGGATAGTTTAGCATTCTCATCCAAATCTTGGGTTGAGGCAATCCTTCGGTTTTGTCTTCTCTCGGATGGCCATTGGTTCCCATTTTTCGCCATCTCCTCCAAGAGCACATAACCTTCTTCCGTCGTCTTTCCCAACAAAGACCCTCCACCGGCCGAAGCATCTACCATCCCTCTCGTACGGTGATCCATCCCGTTGTAGAAGTAACATATCAATTGGTCTCGTGAAAAACCATGTTGAGGGCAACTTCTTATCAAATCCTTAAAGCGCTCCCAAGCTTCGGCCAATGACTCATCATCGTCTTGCATAAATGAAGAAATCTCCCCTCGTATCTTGATGCTCTTGCTTGGAGGGAAGTACTTCATTAGGAATGCATCAACAAGGTCGGCCCAATTCTCAATGGTCCTCAAGTCAAGAGAGAGGTACCATTGCTTTGCTCGGTCCCGGAGTGAGAAGGGGAAGGGTTGCAAGCGAATGTAGTCTTGGGGAACACGGTTGATCTTAACCGTTCCACTTATCTCGAGAAATTGAGACAAGTGGAGGTTAGGATCCTCCTTAGAAAGCCCACCAAAATGGTTGTTTTGGACCATGACTATCAAGTCCGGCTTGAGTTCGAAGTTGTGTGCATCTACGGGTTCTCGACCCGCTCCTCCATACGGCCTTGGGATAGGACGGAAAGGATCTCTTAAGACTCTTTATTGCCCATGTTCCTCATTCTCCCTTGGCCTTCCATCTCTTTCCACACCAACATTCTCTCCAACTCCCCGGTGAAAGTTGTCCCTTAACACTCTTTGAGGTCGGTTACCTCCATTCCCATTTCGTTCCTCAACTCCTTCCACCCCTTGATTCTCAACTTCTTCTTCAACCCCTTCCAAAATTGTATTCTCTCTTCTATTCATGGCTTCTAAATCAATTCTTCTTCTTTCGGCGTTTTGTCTTCGACAACGAGCTTCGATTTTCGGGTCTAGAGGTAGCAAAACTTGTTGATCTCTCCTAGCTCGGGTGATCATAGGCCATGTCTATCAAAAGAGCAAACGAGAGTGAGAATTGCAAGTAAGATCAAGATAACAAACACAAATATTTTTAGAATTTTCAAAATAAAGAAAGCAAGTAAAATGTCTAAACTAAAACTCTATTAACCTACACTCTAGAGCTATAAAACCTCCCCGGCAACGGCGCCATAAACTTGATTCACGTATTCTAAAACACTAGAATAAACGACCGTAAGTATACGGTGTCTATCGTAGAGAATTAAGTACGAGGTCGATCCCACGAGAAGGTATAGCGTAAAAGTGTATTTTGTTAACGGAATTCTATTTAGACGCGATCGATTAAGGTGAATGTGGTGAATTACCCTAAGATTTCCTACCAAATTGTCACAAATAAGCAATAAAGAGTAATGTAGAATCGATCAACTAACATGCAAATCAAGAAAACGAAAGTAAAACGAATGAAAACTCAAATATGAGAGGGTGGGTTCCAAGGCATTTACAACACTTAGATATCCGTTTATGAATTGTACTCGTTCAAATGGCCATTAAGGTTGTCTTCATATGGGGTTGATCACAAAAGAAGAATTAATCAATCTCTCGATCTAACTAATCCAAAGGAGCATGCGACATAAGTTTGTATCTCTACCTTGCAAACATCACACCACCTAAAATAGCCCCAAAGATCATTTGATTCCCTCTCCGATAACTAATCCTCTCTCGAGATCATAATAATACCGGGTTGCATGCTTGCATACGATTAATGGAATAAATCTCTCGATCTTACCCCAATTAACAATGAATTAAGCAAATCATCATGGCCAATAACAACATGCTTCCAATTGAGAATTAAGCATACAAATAAGAGACAAACACCAATTAAAGCAAGAAATTAGTTCATAAACTTCAATCCAAATATTTACAAAGCCTTAGAACCACAAGTGTTTAGCCAATAACTAGCATGATCAAATTACAAAATCAAATGAAATAACCAACTAAAAAGAGAGATAAAGAGAAAGCTTAGTCTAAAATGTGGTAGAGAATTGAATTTCCAAGCTATTGCATCCTCTCTTGCTTGATTTGATGAAGAATTGAGGAATATATGGTCAAAACACCTCCAAGTATGTGCTACTATGTGTGGAATTTGAGGAATTGGGGGAGAATGTCTTGGATTTCAAGAAAGGGGGTTTATATAGTGTTGGGGTAGGGTTTGGATGGCAAAATTGCAATTTAGTCCTTAAAAAATGGCCAAAATGGAGGAATGGCACCGAGAATGGAGGTAGCACGGCCGTGCACGGAGCACGGCCGTGCAAAACGGACATGTGGGCTTGCAGGTGCTCGGCCGTGCTCGGCGGATGGAAGAAATGGGAGTGCTCGGCCGAGGTTGGTGCTCGGCCGAGGTGCACGGATGCACGGGTGGACATGTGCTCGGTCGTGGCATGTGCTCGGCCGAGGCGCTCGAGGCATGTGATGAGCCAAAATTCATCGGTTTCGAGGAGCCTCATCTCGAGCTCGATGCTCGGCCGTGCTGCATGGATTTTGTCTTGGCTCGAGCTCGGCCGAGAAGGGTGCTCGGCCCAAAACTCTCGGTCTCGAGCGTGCTCTCTCGGTCGACTTCGACCCTTTCTCGTTTCGTGCATATCTTTCGCCTCGGGTATCCGATTGACTCGATTCTTTTAGCTATTCCACTCCGTTTTTCGAGATGAATCCAACTGTGCACTCCTCTTCCTGATACAGTGAAGTATGGTTGGTGTTTTGCTCCAAATTCCATCGTATTTCCTACAAAATCGACAAAACACAACCTTTCTCTCATTTCGGCTTAAACAATCATATTCAATGCATAAATCAATGAAATCTACCTCAAAATACGCTTCACATGTGCCTCTAAAACGTGTAAATTCCACCCGAATCACACGCCATTGAAATCGCAACCACTGAAGATGTTGCGACAAGGCAAGGTTGGAGAACCTCCCCCACGATGTAAGTTCATCTGAAAAACTAAGGTTTTTAATTCCACTAAATTTCAAAAGTGGAAGAAACTCTCTACTATAGAACAAATACAAGAGTCTTAGAATTGATTTTGTGTTTTTATCTCTCTGTGTGCAATTAGAAGTTTCACTATTTACTCTTTTGGGTTGGTTGAAAAATAGAAATAGAGTAAACTACTTACTTTTTTGGCCGATTGCATCTCCTCTTATGAATGTTGCTTACTGCAATAAATTTCTCACCATAATATGAGTTTCTTAGTCAATTTGTTAGATCTCTAAAAATTAATTGCGTTTTGAGCTTGTGGAATGTAAGTAAATGGGTATTTTGTTTGTTTAAAATATAGTAATTAATGGGTTCTGTTTAGGAAGAAACATAAATATTGTGTTTTTTGGTTTGATTTTGTTTTTTTGAAAAATACATGTTGTTGCATTCGACCAGATTCTCACTGCTTTTCGGCTGATTTTATTGTCGCCTGCCTAAAAAGATTAAGTTTTATCTTATCATAGTTTCTAATTCGTTTGCCCCTTTACGTTTAATGCTGGCTAATGAACAAAGTGGGAGTGGCTACATCCACTAATTTCTCGTCCTTAGGCTGATGTGTGTCGATTGAACGAAGTGCTTTACTTCTAGATGGTTTTTCATTTGGTTTCCTCTATAGGATTAAAATATTTTATTTTATGCCTAAATTGTTAAATATCCCTGTTGGAAGAGATTGACTCGTGTTTGTTTCGCTCTTTCAATCTTCAAACATGTATTGGACATCTTTGGTTTAACATTACCTTAATATTGGCATCCATGAGCTATTCTCTTCTTTTATCTAAGGACACTCTTCATGCATTGGCAGTTGGACAGAAAATATAAACAAACATCCACGTATAAAATGATTGTTGGACTTTGGATGCTATTCATCTTTTTGGATAAATTGCAGTGGTTTTATATGCATGCATATATTCTAAAATTTTGAAAATTTTGGTTAAATTGCTGTGATTTTTTATGCGTGCGCTTATTCTGAGATTTTTTTGGTTAAAGTGCAATGATTTAGATCTATTTAGAATGAGTTTTACACATTGGTGTGAAGTAAATTATTTCCAAAATTATGGATTAGGTTGTGAAGTAAATTGTAGTGGTTTTGTATACATTCACTTATTCTGAATTTCTGAAATTTTTGGTTAAATTACAGGTGTCTATGAGTTCCCATTTTCTAGCAACAAATGAGTCAATTCCTTTCAAACCTCCTACACAAGTAGTTTCAAGGGTTAATATTAGAGCACCGGCTCCCATGACTCTACACCCTAATGAGAACCCACACTACAAGAAAACTGCAATTTAGCTGCGAAAAAATTTGTCGCTAATTCTAATATTTTCGTCGCTAACGTGAGTTAGCGATGAAATAATTTTGTCGCAGGATTTGTTGCTATACGCCCGTCGCTAACGTGTTTGCGACAAAAAAAATTAATTTTGTCGCAAATGTTTGCGAAGAAAATTTGAGTTTCATCGCAAAATATTAGCGACGAAAATTTGAGTTTCATCGCAAAATATTAGCGACAAAAATATAAGTTTCATCGCAAAATGTTAGCGACGAAAATATGAGTTTCATCACAAAATGTTTGCGAGGAAAATCAAACATTTGTCGCAAACACGTTAGCGACGGGTGTATAGCAACAAATCCCGCGACAAAATTATTTCATCGCTAACTCACAATAGAGACAAAAATATTAGAATTTTTGTTGCTAATATTTGGCTATGATATCCGATTTACGAATCATTCTCTAAACCCACTTCCGTACTCGACCAACCCAACCCGCACCCACACCCAACCCGCCCCAACCCACACCCGACCCACACCCACCGAACCAATTCAATCGTTCTCTAAACCCACTTCTGCACTTGACCCGCCCCGCCCCGCCCCAACTCAACCCAACCCGCACCCACATACCCCCTCCCCCATTTTATTTAAATAAATATTTTATTTGGTCTTAGTGGGAATTGATCCCGGGTGGATGGACGCCCATAGTTGGGCGCCTACCATTCGGGCAGACAGCTCTTTGGTTCAGTTTTTAATATTAATTATATATGTATTCAATTGTTACTAATTTAGTTATTTTTACACATTTAATAATTTATTTCACATTTATTAATTGACTAATTTTTAACTTGTAACAACTATATATGTATATATACATGTGTATACGTAATTTTTAAAACAATTCCAATTGTAAAAAATCAATGTTACTTTAACAATTTAAAAAAAAAAATATTAGAGCCAATCTTCATTCTCCCATCTTTAATTATGTCCATCTTCATTTGCATCATCATATTTATAAATATTTTTATAAACATTCATACTGATTTGTAAAACATAAAATTTGGACAATTATTAAACATTTAATTATATAAATAGATTTTTTTGATTTAATAAGCATAGTTGATTTAATATTAGCCACGAAATATAATTATCATTGTTGTTCTTATTATTAACAACAAAATAAAATAATTTGATAAAAGTGTAGCGATAAAATATTTTAATTTTGTTGCAAATATTAATTCCAAAAATTAGCCACAAAAAATATATTTCATCGCAAAATAATAGCGACTAAATATAATTTTCATTGTTGCCCTAATTATTAACAACAAAATAAAAGAATTTGTACGTTGCTAGTTTAGCGATGAAATATTTTTATTTCATTGCAAAAAGTAATTTCAATAAATTAGCCACAAAAAATTATATTTCATCGCAAAATATAATTTTCATTGTTGTTCTGATTATTAACAACAAAATGCAGCAATACGTTGCTAGTATAGCGATGAAATATTTTAATTTCATCGCAAAAATTAATTTCAATAAATTAGCCACAAAAATTTCTATTTCATCGTAAAATATTAGTGATGAAATATAATTTTCATTGTTGTTCTGATTATTAACAACAAAATGAAGCAATCTGTTGCTAATATAGCAATGAAATATATAAATTTTGTTGCAAAAATTAATTTCAAGAAATTAGCCACAAAATTTTCAATTTCATCGCAAAATATTAGCAAGAAAATATAATTGTCATTGTTGCTCTGATTATTAACAACAAAATGATGCAGTTTGTTGCTAATAAAGTGATGAAATATATAAATTTTGTTGCAAAAATTAATTTCAAGAAATTAGCCACAAAAATTTCTATTTCATCGCAAAATATTAGCAACGAAATATAATTTTCATTTTTGTTCTGATTATTAACAACAAAATGAAGCAATTTGCTGCTAATATAGCGATGAAATATATAAATTTTGTTGCAAAAATTAATTTAAAAAAATTAGCCACGAAAATTTCTATTTCATCGCAAAATATTAGCAACGAAATATAATTTTCATAGTTTTTCTAATTATTAACAACAAAATGAAGAAAATTGTTGCTAATATAGCGATGAAATATATAAATTTTGTTGTAAAAAATAATTTCAAGAAATTAGCCACGAAAATTTCTATTTCATCGCAAAATATTAGCGACGAAATATAATTTTCATTGTTGTTTTGATTATTAACAACAAAATGAAACAATTTGTTGCTAATATAGCGATGAAATATATATATTTTGTTGCAAATATTAAATCTAACAATTTAGCAACGAAAATTTATATTTCGTTGCTAAAAATTGATTTTAGCGATGAAATTTAGATTTGTCGCAAAATTTTCGTCGCTATACCCCCCATTTCTTGTAGTGCCAACTATGCAAAGAGGAAGTATAATGGCAACTCCATTATCACTTGTTGTTCTGTTGCTGAAAGTTAGGGGCAAGAAGTATGTGACCATGACAAATTTGCAAGCATCAATGGTTCAATCTTCCAAGAAGAAGGGTGGCAAAAAGAAGTAAAGTATGCAGCTTCTTTGTCTTTTATTTTGGGAACTTGAACTTTGGTCTTATTTTGTGTTAGACAGAAAACAATAGCGCATTTAGTTTGTGATTTTACATGATTGACTCTGTCTTAGATGAAGTTATTTTGCTAGTTGGTTTGAAACAAATTAAAACAATACTTTTTGGTGTGGTGATGAAGGTTTTTTTTGCTATGAACTTGTTAATCTTTTAGAATTATGTAATGAAAACAGGACATTCGATCAAATGTTAGATGTCGAAGAAGATGAAGGCATGTGAGTATTTTTTTTTTTTTTTTTTTTTTTACAAATCTGGCATTTTTTTAGTATTTGAGGTTTGGGTTGATAGAGCATGCTATTTAATGACATGTATGAGTCATTTACCCTCCAAAAAATATGCAGGTCATTTCCCTCCAAAAAATTCAATCCCAAAGCATTTTCCCTCTTATTTTGCTTTGGGACCATTTTTGCATTTTTATCACTGAACATAAACTTGTTAAGTATTTAACTGTTGTGACCGTTTTTGCAAAAAATGGGACCAAAAAAGAACGTGGAACCAAAATTGCTTTTGAAAAATTCTTTCGGGACCAAATTTGCATTTTACCTTTTTTTTTTATTTTAATTAATTAAAAACATCCGTGTCCTCCCAAACAAATAAGCTTTAAAAAAAATCATTATGTATTATTCATAATGTAAATAAATAATGATTATTTATTTATTAATATATATTTATCCACCTATGAAGTAGATAAGATGAAGAAAAGTTAACAACTTCTTATATAAAAGGAAATCCAAACGGTATTTTCCATGACAACTGATTGATAACAGATGAGAGATTATGTTCTCTCTCTAATCTCTGTAACGCTCACAACGAACAAAAGACAGAATGAAGAAAATAGAGATTTTTGAGTATTCTGTACAATATACTCACACACACTTCTACATGGAAGGGCACTTAGATTGTGGATATGAGAAGCGGTTCGTGAAGCAATTCATGTGACCGTGTTCTGACTACGAGGATCACAATACGTACGTGGAATTCAACCGGGTTTGATATCTTCTGCTGCATTGAGAATTACACGTTGATAATTCTGATTTCTTGATTAATTAATTCCAACGATGGTATAAGAGCCAATGAGTTGGATTCTCGCACGTAATAATGTGAATTTCTCGTGTTTAAATGCATGCCTGTAATTATAGTTGATTATGCCGTGCACGGCATAAATGAAGAATCTGTAAAAATTTCAGAATTTTTATTTTTTCAAACTGTGGAATTAGGGGCTGAATTTTTTACTGTACATTCGTAGTATAGTGTAGATAATATCTGAAAAATTTCAGAATTTTCGGCCTTACCGTTTGGGAGAAATAAATTGGTCTTTGGAAATTTACAGAATCTTCGACTGGAAATTACGAATGATATATAGGGAATTGTGATTAATTCTTGTTACTGGGTTGAAGTACGTTGAATGAGGATTCCATCGATATAAAGTTTGTTAATTTTGGTCAAGAAACGAGTGAGATATGAATTTTTTAAAAATTCTCGTTTCTGGGGTAATTCTGAAAAGTTTCAGAAACTATGTGGGTGACTGAATGAGAATTAGATATTCTCTAAGGACCATTCTGCAATTAGTAGTTGTGCGCTCTTTTAAACTTGTTTCAGCTCGTTTAGGCTCGTTATAACTCTGTTTTTAATTCTGAAAATTGATGTGAACTCCGTTTTTCGTGTAGATTCTTAATTTTCATAGTATGAAGGTATTTGAACAATGAAAAATTTAAGTACTTATTTATCTATAGAAATGAGAACCTTTGTATGGACTTATTTCACTTGTGAATTAGCTATACGCACTGAATTAAATTTCTTTGCATAATTATGGTCTTGAAATTCATGTGTTCGAGTTTGTAAACATTAAATTAGTTTTAATGGTTGCTCGTTTTATGGGTTTGACTCGAAAGAATAAGAACATTTAATGTTCAATAAATTCGAGATAATGGAGTTAAGCTCCGTGATTTTAAGAATTACATGATTAAAAGTCACTACATTTTTTTGGGAACTTTACGTTGCTTAATGAAGATGTATAGTTTATCACTCTTTTATTATCACGTACGGATATTCCAATTGAATAGCTCATGATTTAATTGGAGTTAAAACTCGAGCTAAGATAATTTCAAGAGAACTTATTGTAGTTTTCTGAGATGAATTATGTTTAGATTGGAAAGTGATAATTTTATGAAAATTGTTGACATGATTGGGTAAAATGATATTAGTGAACTAGTCGTTGAAACGACTTGTTTACGTGTTGAAAAATTATTTCGGGGATCCGACGTTCTTAGCTTGAGAAGTTGGAGCAACATTCGGATGGAGAACCCTGATATGTGATTTTTCCCATTATTTTTTCATAATATTGGTACTAAAGTAGTACTACAAGAGTGCATAAAATACATTAAAGGTTATCTGAAATCTTCAAGTTAACTGCCTAATAGTGTAGCTGAAATGAGATTTTTCTGAAATAACCATTGTAATTGGTTTATTAAACTTACAGTAGTTTTTTGATTACCTGATCTACTTTGAGTTGTTTTTAACTTATGACATGATTGTGCTTTATTGTGTTTATGTTGATAAATGTTTAAGCATGCAGATTCATGTTGTTGAGTGGGAGTTTTAGCTATTTTTTTTTGGATTAAATGCTAGAACTAATATTGTTCATGTTTTGGAGTTGAATCTGTTAAATGAGGATACTTAGTGAGATTGATGATTAATAACTTTTAGTTATTTTTCGATATCAAATTTTGTATCGAATTTTTCAGATGTCAGTTAGCTTAACATTGAACATAATGATACATAAATGAACATTAGCTTGTTGAATCACTTTGATTAAAAACAAGACAAACGCAATGATCGCTGAGTTAATTAAATAAAAACTCAAAAGCGATAATAATGACACATGGTGTCATAATTAATTTTTTTTAATGTTCTTGGAAGAACATGATTAATTGGATACTATCAACCATATTATGGATGATCCTGAAGTTAGGATGGAGACTCAAATTATTAAGGGTCAAGAGACTTACCATAATTGAAAGGTATTCACATAGCTTGTGAAATACTGGTAAACTCGGTCATTGACGACATGATCTATAATTGTGAACAACACCGTACTGCCTATGATATTTAGGAATATTTGAAGGAGAAGTATGGTGATACTTCATTTTTTTGAGAAACATCAAATTTGGGATCGAATCCGACCACTTCGTGAAAATTGGGAACACTTGAGGGTCATTACAAATATTTGATGAAAGTATTGAGAATTTCACCTAGACACCTCAAATCATTGAGTTATATGATGAGTGACTTGAAGTTGATTAAGTCTACATCTAATGTTCTCATTTCTGAAACCAGTTCAAAACAAAAGAGATACTGGAAATAAATGACATATCTAGTAGCCTAAGACCGGGCACACTACTAAAAATCTAGATATCAATCTCAATGCTAAGAAGAATAAGAATAAGGAATAAGAAATATGTTATACTGAAAATGGATAAGGGTGGGATGACATGCTACAGATGTAACAAGCATGATCATTATACTCGTGAATATCCTGAGTCCATGATGGACAAGGTAGTTTATTTTGATTTTTGGTTGGGTCATAAATGTCTTTAGTACTATATTTCCGTCTAAATCTTATGATTGAGGATTATAGACATAGGAATGATGGGCCATTGACTAAAGACATATGAGCATTTGTAGATCTCTGTATATTCCAAGAGAGACGAGATTGAATTGTGTAGGAAACCGAGCTCGAGTTAGAGTTTAAAGACTCGTAAAACTTGATATTGACAAAGGTCAATATTTCATAATGCATGATGTCTAGTTTGCTCTAAAGATCACTCAGGATCTCACCTCCAGACCTGTTCTTCTATGATTGAGATGTGATTTATTATTTCCTTTAGAGATAGTTGTGAATAGTATAAACAATGTAGATTATGGTACTAAACATTTATTTGACTTTGGTTTGTATGAGAACAATAATTAGTTTTATGAAGCGAGTTCATAGTTACTAAAGGTTTGTTCCTCTGGCAATGCTTGAGTTATTGATGAAATTCAGTATACTAGATTAGGTCATATTGTGAAAGATTAGGAGAACTGACTTGTGAAAGAAGGACTACGGTGTTCGTCTTTATAAGTTGAGTTTTTAACACGTTGTTGCTCATAAGTGACTGAAAAACCATTTGATTATTGTTAATTCTTCATTGCATATATTTCGTTATGATAAATGTGATTTTGTAAATGTCAAATAACATGGAGCTGGTTGTTTCCACTTCTTACGTCGATAATTTTTCACGTGTTGGACTTGTCCGTACAATTTCTCAAAGTCTAGGCATTTGGATTGCTTTAGACATTACCTAATAGAGGTTGAGAATAAAAGACACAACTTTAAAGGTTTTAAGAACCTATAGAGCGTGAATATTTATCCAACAGTTCAAGGAACTGTATAATGAAAATGACATAGTCCGATAATTATCAAAACCTTATATTGTTTCACAAGGATGCGACTGTAAGAAGGAGTACACGTTGTTGGATATAATAAGATCCATGATGGCAAAAATTTAACTATCGTCTTTCGTAGATATTTACTTCAACTCCATTAGAACTCTGAACGAGTGAAATACCTGTTCTTGAGTAATTTTTTGTATCTGAATATCCACAATTTATATACTTGATTCTACGAGTCAGTATGAAAAGATGGGTTTGAGGGTTTAGAAACGTATCTTCATAAGGATATTGTGCTAAATCTTAACGATACATGTTGATCGAAGATCGAGGAGTTGGGAGTGTGACATGAGATAGAATCATATAATACCATTTTTCTGAGAATTTCCTAGTATTGGAAGCATTTGGTATGTTAAACCATTTTTGTGATTGAAATAATCACTCTCTATCAGATCCAAGTGGGAGTGATTTACTTAATGTGATATTTGATAGAAGTTTACCCATTAAAGATCGGATGGATCTTGATGAGAGTAATTATCTAGAGAAGATGTCACAGATTTTCAATCTGAAACTTTTAGAAAACGTGTGTCTAAGAGACATCATGATATTAAAGGACATGCCTTCTATGTATCTTCAGAAAATAAGATAAGTTTTGTTGAATGAGGAAGAACCTACAAACGTTTCAGAGGTTCTAGCTCGTTCTACAAGAGACTAATGAAAGAAAGCAATGGAAGAAACGATAGAGTCGATAAGGTCAAATCAAGTTTGGAAACTTGTCGATCTTTCATCGAGACACAAAGAAATTGAGAATAAATGGATTCTCAGATTATTAAACAGACTGTTGGGTCTATAGTGAGGTAGAAAAGTTCACATGGTAGAAAATAATTATACTCTGGTGTGGATATATAACCTTTTTTCCGCCTGTTGTGAAATTTACCTTGATTCGTCTACTTCTGGCTAGATTTAGAATTACATTAGAATGGACGTTTAAACTATATTTTCTCAAAGGAGAATTGGAAGGAGAAATCCATATGTTGAAAAATGTGGGATTCATAGGAGAAATCCACATGTTGAAAAATGTGGGATTTATTCTTCAAAGAAGAGGATAATATTTGTGAATTGATGAGATAGTGGTACTTGAGACTTTATTGAATGATTGTCTCATGTAACTTTATGATGATAAACAAAGACCATTGTGCTTACGTTAAACGGTCCTAAGAAGTTTTGTAATTCTATCATATGTATCTTGATACGCTGTTAGCTGGAAAACGATAATGAGTATGTTTGGTGAAAATATTCATAGAGATAGTTCAAGGAAGTTACTTGGGTTGTCTCAAGAGACATAGTAAAGAGACTTCTAGAACAGATTCAGAATGGATACATGAAAGCCTGTTGATACTCTTGTTGTAAAAGACGAGTCATTGAACTGTAATGAGTGTCCGAAAGACTCAAAGATGGAATGTTAGTAGTACTATATATATGCAAATATAATTGAAAGTCTGATGTATGCTAAGATGAGTGAACATCTAAACATATGATGAGCTGTTGGTTTGGTTAGTAGATATCAATTCAATTCAGAATAGATACTGGTGACAGTATAAGGGATTGTAAGATATTAGAAATGTACTACAGATTAATTGGAATCTGGAAGGGTATATAGACATGTACCATCCACTGTGCAAGTAGAGCTTGTGGCAAGTGCATCTGTAAGTACAAGAAATGGTTTGGGTAAGAAATTTATTGAAATTTTTGAAAAAGTCGGCAGTCCATTAGGAGCTGTAACGATTCATCGTGGAATCAAACACTCCAGTAAGAGTTATAACGATTCACTATGGAATTGAACACTCCAATGGAAGCTGTAACGATTCATTGTTGAATTAAACGCTCTAATGGGAGCTGTAGCAATTCATTGTGGAATCAAACACACTAGTGGGAGTTGTACCAATTCATTGCTAAATCAAACACTCTAGTGGAAGTTGTAACGATTCACTATGGAATCAAACACTCTATTGGAAGTTGTAACGATTCACTGTGGAATCAAACACTCTAGTGGGAGTTGTAACGATTCATTGTTGAATTAAACGCTCTAGTGGGAGCTGTAGCAATTCATTGTGAAATCAAACACTCTAATGGGAGTTATACCGATTTATTGTTGATTTAAACACTCTAGTGGAAGCTGTAACGATTCACTGTGGAATCAAACACTTTAGTGAGAGAGTTGTAACTATTTACACTACCTTGGGAGTTGTAATGATTCACACTCCAGTGAGAGTTGTGGTGATTCATTGTAGTAATCAAAGTAGTTAAAGCTTACACTCGAGATTCCGAGTTTCATGAAAAACCAAACAAATAAGATACAAAGTTTTGACTTTGTGGAAACTTTAAAAGAAGAAAAGGTGATTCTTAAATGCATGACTACTCACTTGATGTTTGCAGATCCTCTTGTCAAACATATTCCTGGGAGATGTTTTGACATCTAAGGTTTTGGGTTTGTGTGGATTTAAACATAGTGCTTTGTAGTTGTTAATGTTGTTGAACATTTAAGTATTGTGAATTATATGATGTTTCATATAATAGTATGTCGACAAGTAAAGATTGGCTCTCTCATACTAGCAATCGCCTCTAACATCGAGACATGTGTAGAGATGAGATTATTTAGGAATAATCGTAATAGATCTTACCACAAATCTATTTAACTTGTTACGAAGCGAAATCAATGGATTTTCTGGACTATAGTGGGAGGAAATTCAAGTTAAGTGTCGAGGATACACTTGAACTGTGATTTACACGATGTCAAATAAAAGAATGACATACGCTTCCATCTTGGGAAGTTAAGATATCGTGACATGTGTTTCATACCACATGTGCTAAGATGACCATAAGGAAATGAGAAAGATATCCCTATTTTCTCATTGTATGAGACCTCGAGGGTTAAGAAATCCTCTAATAAGTACCCTTACGACTTTTTACTGTATTCTTAAGTCTTCACTCTAGTGTTGCTACTTTAGCATGTTACCAATATCTATAAGTTATATGGCCATACGGTGCATGTCTAGGAAAGCAGCTATAGTGGAAGTCTACAGATATTAGTGTAAAAGGAAGGATGACTTTATTAGCATGTTCTATTGTGTTCATTGATCGATCAATCGAGTTGGGAACTTTATTATGAATACATAGATTTGATAAAAGGTTGAATATGCTCTTATGTTCAAGGGATTGAAAGAGATATGTCAACTGATGTTAAATTGAAAGAGTTATGGGGTATAACGAGTTTTGAAATCTTCATATAAAACTGGTTGAGTTGCTATATATTCTTAACAAGTGTATAGCGTGGAAACTCATATTCTCGAGGGTCACACGATTTATTTGCCTGTATGAAAAAGGTGTTATGTGATGGTACAAAGATGTGAAGTAAATGAGCTTGAGGTTCAAACTTCATATGTGAGTGGAAGATGTAAATAAATAATGATTATTTATTTATTTATTAATATATATTTATCCACTTATGAAGTGGATAAGATGGAGGAAAGTTAATAACTTCTTATATAAAAGGAAATCCAACGGGATTTTCCATAACAACTGATAACAGATGAGAGATTATGTTCTCTCTCTAATCTCCCTAACGCTCACAACGAACAAAAGACAGAATGTAGAAAATAGAGATTTCTGAGTATTCTGTACAACATACTCACACACACTTATACATGGAAGGGCACTTAGATTGTGGATATGAGAAGCGGTTTGTGAAGCAATTCATGTGACCGTGTTCTAACTACGAGGATCACAGTTCGTACGTGGAATTCAACCGGATTTGATATCTTCCGCTGCATTCAGAATTACAGGTTGGTAATTCTGATTTCTCGATTAATTAATTCCAACACATAAATTTGTGGCATAATTTAGCATAACATATATACAAATCAAATGAAACAATCAACAAATATTTTTTCTAAAAAAATCCATAACTATATACAACTATAAATCCATTGTTGTGGCAAGGTAAATCATAACCCAACCGTGAATGGCACACCGGTAGCAGGCAGCCATTGCCCACCAGCTATAAGGTTAGTCGCCGTAAACGGGGCCGCCTCCTTCGCCGTCGTCATAATATGATAACCCGGCCACTTAACCCGGTTTTCCGTCAGAGAACCCGGTCCGAAATTCTTGTACTCCCCATAATACAAACTAGACAAGGCAAAATCTGTACCATCCCACTCTGACCAACCTTCCGGGTCAACCAAATCATCAAGAAAACTCTTCATGATCACGGTCCTTGAGAACTCTTGCCAAGGCCGGCCCAAGTATGTTTTAACCGAACCCACAACCGGTTTAAGGTCGGGTGCGGCCATGACCCGACAGCTGTGGATAGAGATGCCCGTGTTCTGAAACGGGTCGCCCCGACCCTGGGCAGTAACCATATTTGCCTGCCCGTCTAGAGGCTTTCGGACGTAGATGATACAATTTTGGAGCAAAACGGCGGCGTTTCCAAATATGATGTCCACGGTGCCGTATATGTAGCACGATTTGTAGAACTGGCGCTGGGCTTGGGCGAAGAGCGTGTCTTGGTACCCTTCGAAGCTACAGGCATAGAATACAGAGAGGTCCGAGGCTGACCGGAGGGCGACTGCTTGTCCGCCCTCTGGCCCGGCGCTGTTGCGGAATGTGATTCCACGGGCTATAAACCCGCTTCCGTCTACACCTGCAAACATGCATATATAAAGTGCAAGTTTAGCCTTAGACGTCATATTTTTACAGATTTTTGTGATACTTTTATGCGTGTTTTTATGATATTTCAAAAACGTGTAATCTATATCACAGGCATTTTTTTTAATATCTTCTAGTATAAATTAGTTTGTTTTCAATAATTTTATATAAATAGATGCGCGCTATTGCCTATATTAATTTTTTTTAAATTCTCGGGTATCTCATCTAAAAACTAACTAATTTCGGGGGACCAATCCCACCGTCCACTTGCGGGGAATCCCGTTTAAAGTCAGAAGTTTGCGCTCTGTATGGACTATATTAATTAATAATTATACTTCCTAATGTATTTCAATATTAAGAATTTGCAAATAATTTTGGAACGGCCAAATAAAAAAAGTGTGTAAATAATCAGGGAAAATTATTTTTTCAGGACCGCAACTTAGGGGTGTTTGCAAAAAGAGGACCGTAACTTTGCGGACTGGCAAAATTAGGCCCGTAACTTCTTTTTTTCGCAATTTCAGGCCAAATTAGCCCAATCAATCCAATTTCGGGCTGATTGAGGCCCATTATTCGGGCCAAACTTATTTATGGCAAAAAGAGGACCACAACTTTTTTTAATGCAATTTTAGGATCAATTAATATCCCTATTATAATAATTTGAATTTTTTTTTTCTATGTGTCTCAACACAAATTCAATATTCATATTTTATAAATTTCTGATAATTTTATTTTTTTCCCCTTTTAAAACAGTTTTTTTAATAGGTTTAAAATTGTCTCTAACCACTTCTTCTACCACTCATCTTCCCCAATTTTTAACAATTTAAATTTTAAAAATCGTATTTATATTTTAATGCATTTTTTATAATCTTAAAAAAATAAAACTCTATTTTATTCTTTTGGAGCTGGGTCTCCCGAGGAAAATTTTCTAAAGTAAAATCAAATATAACTTTTATAATAAAATAAACTTTAAAATTTTAATTTTTAATGTTACTTACAAAAATAAATATCTTGTGTGAAATTGACTTTCATGAATGAGATTGAACTTTACTCTAGAGTTTGTATTTTACTTTATATATGGTCTTTATTTTAAAATACGATTTAAATAAAGTTATAACACTTCATAAAATTTATAAGTGTTAAAAATATGTATGAGTCCGTCTTATAATTTTTTTGTCAAAATATTAATATAATAAATTATCTTCAATCAGGCGTGTTACGCGGGTCTTCCACTAGTAAATACGAAGTATATAATTTTTAAAATATACTCTAGTTTATATTCCCTTCATCAATTAGATCCATTTTCATGTCTTATACTAGTTTAAAATATTATACAAAATTTTCCATAAAATTTCGAATCGAATAGTTTAAATAAAAATACTGGAAAATGTTTGATCGAAATTTTGTAAATAATGTTTACTATAATCCTCTCAATAATAAATCTATAAAAAAATTTCCTTCAATAAAATTTATAAGCATTATTTATGTAAATACAATCTAAAATGTACTAATTAAACATTTAAAAATTATATTTATATTTAAAAATTGTGACAATCTTTTTAATTAACAATTAAAAATTTATCATCCCAATTTATAATATTTTATTCATTCATTTCACTATAATTTATATGTAGTATATATTTGTTTCTTTAAACATAAATAATGTTTTCTAATTCATAACAAATTATTACATCTACAACTTTCAAATTTAATTTTTAAAAGTTTACGAGTATTTTTTATTTATTTTGTCATGTTTCTTAAATTTGCATTAAAAAGTTACAGTCCTCTTTTTGCAATAAATAAGTGTGGACCGAAAAATGGGCTTCAATTAGCCCGAAATTGGGTTGATTGGGCTAATTTGTCCTGAAATTGAGAAAAAAAGAAGTTACGGGTCTAATTTTGCCAGCCCGTAAAGTTACGGTCCTCTTTTTACAAACCCCCCTAAGTTGCGGTCCTTAAAAAATAATTTTCCCAAATAATCATGGACGTGCAATTTGATATTCAAATGTTAACGTGCAATTATAGAAATACTATTAATTATATGGTGGTCTCAACACTAATTGATAAATTGGTATCCCTCTCGCAATTTATTACTAACTCTTTTTTAATAAGTTGAACTGCTTGGTGTATATTTTAATTTTAGGATTTATTTTTTACCATTTTACCCTTAGTATCCCACAAAACATATTATTCTCCCTTAAATCTTATTCAACAAGCACTATGCTAAAAATGACCTACAACAACAGAGAAAAAACAAAGAGTATTGGCTTTGCTCGTTGTCATAAGTGCAAAACCCGTTGTCTTAAATAGAAGGACTTACCAACGGTGGCGGAGCTGTATGTGGTAAACCCGGAGGAGGCGCTCCGGTTAGACGAGATAACAGTATTCCTCACTCCATCCCCAACCAACATCACATTCTCCATACTTGTATTCACTACAATATTCTCTACATACACTCCTTTTTTCACATACACAACCACCCTCCCGCTCCCAACCTGCTTGGAAACCGCATAATTTATCGCCTCCTGAATGGACCCAAACTGACCCGACCCGTCCTGAGCCACGACCGCATTCGCCTTCGACTTCACACCCGGATCCTGCAACAGCTTCCGATCTCGACCCATGACCCATCTCGGAAACACGCGACTATTTCCCAAGAGAGCTGCATTTGCGGCGAGGCTGTTGCTTATCAGCTTCGAAAGTTTGGTGGTGAAAATAGGGTGGCGGAGTTTGAGATTGGTAGCGGCGGAGCGGCAGAGGTCAACGTTGGTCAACGCTGTGCTGAGCCATGTTTGGGCGTCGTGAGCTGAGTTTGTTGTTGATATGGTTTGTATAGTGGTGTTTAGTTGGAGGATTGCGTGGGCGATTAGGTCGTTGCAGTCTTTATGTACTTGATGTGGAAAGCCAAGGCGCGAGCCTCGGCTTTGGCTTTCGACGTCAATGGCTTGCTCCATGGCGGCTAGAATTGTGGTGGTGAGGGACTTTTTTGTAATTTCATCATGGGCTAAAGCTGAATCATACAAGCATATGATACTGTGAAGTAACAAGTAGAATGATAATAAGGAGAAGAGTTTGCGCATTGTCATTTTATGTGTGGGGAGATATATTGTGTCTGTACTTGTACCGGATATTGAAACTTATAAAAAAAATATGTTGTGTTTGTGAAAACTGATTACGGTTATATAGTTGAATAAATACATGTATATATGTACACGGACATGATTGACCAATGTAAGGAATTGGGCCTCTTTAGCTTCAAATTGACGATACATATCCTTGTTTCATGGATTACGGCAAATACACTCAAGGCGGCTAGCTCTAAGTGAGATATATATATATATATATATATATATATATATATATATATATATATATATATACGTGCAATTAGATTAGAATAACATAGAGATATGTAGTAAAGTGATTAATTGCTTCAACAGTTGTGAATACACTGAATTGGTTACGACGGCCAACGATAAGTGTGAATTACAAGTGCGGCGCTGACAAAATATACCGTGTGATTTTGGACCTCAAGCAACATGCATCAAAATTCAAGAAAAAACAAATAAACCCTCTGTCTTCTAGAAGAATTTGCACCACCCATGTGTGAACATTTAAAAAAAAAGTAAAAAAAAAGTGTAGTGAGTAGAGTTTTGAGTAGTAATTTTGTAAGGGATTATATTTTTTTTAGTCTATTAAGTTGCCATGTTTTTTAATTTAGTCCATCAGATTACGATTTTTTGAATTTAGTCCATTAAGTTTCGATTTATTTTGATTTTGGTCCAGTAACCTGCTATAGCAGGTCATTTTTTAAAACACACCCCATAAAATGTTATACACACCCCCAATGTTAAATACACCACACTAAAATTTAAAAAACTTTTGTTATTACTATACACACCCCAATTCTTTCCTATTTAATAAATTGTCAAAAATAATTATATTTAAAAACGTAAGAATTCAAATTAATATAAAAAATATAAATAAAATCTATAAAAAAATAGCCTAAATCTTCAAAAATTAAATAAAGCTAAAAAAATTAATTAATTTAATTAATTTTGAAGATTAAGTTGATTTTTTTTACTATTTTTGACGAATTTTATTTTTATTAAAAAATCTTTAAAAATATTAAAAAATCAACTAAATTTTCAAAAATAATTAAATTAACTATTTTTTAGCTTTATTAAAATTTTGAAGATTTATATATTTTTTTATAGATTTTTTTTATATTTTTTATATTAATTTGAATTCTTACTTTTTTTTAATTAAATTAATTTAGATAATTTATTAAATATTTTTATGATTTTATTGAATTGATTTTTTGAATTTTTGTGTTTAACATTTGAAGTGCATATAATATTTATGGGGTACGTGTTAGTAGGTTCATGTAATATAAAAAAAATTAAAAGGAAAATAAAATAAAAAAGTTTAAAACTTCAATACTTTGTTAATGTTTCATTTGCCTTCTAATTTCTATAAAAATGTCGATAAAACTCATATTACTATTTATTAGAAACAAGAGAGGCTTCGCCAACACACTTTCAGATGAAAATCGAATCGTTTTCGTTGCTTGGGAAGTTGAGAATTCACAATTACCAAAGAGAATTCACAATTAATATTTTTGAAGATTTTTTAATAAAAATAAAAATCTTGAAAAATAATAAAAAATCATCTAAATCTTCAAAATTAATTAATTTTTTAACTTTATTTAATTTTTAAGATTAGAATATTTTTTATAGATTTTATTTATATTTTTTATATTAATTTGAATTCTTACGTTTTTTAATTTAATTATTTTTGATAATTTATTAAATAGGAAATAATTGGGGTGTGTATAATAATAACGGAAGTTTTTTAAATTTTAGTGTGGTGTGTTTAACATTGGGGGGTGTATAACATTTTATGGGGTGTGTTTTAAAAAATGACCTGCTAAACCTGTTATAGCAGGTTATTGGACCAAAATCAAAATAAATCGAAACTTAATGGACTAAATTCAAAAAGTGGTAATCTGATGGACTAAATTAAAAAACATGGTAACTTAATGGACTAAAAAAAATATAATCCCATTTTGTAAACTTTAAGAACAAATTAAAGAAATTGGTAGAATAGTGTATGTGTAAGCATCAAAAGTAATAACATTTTATATAAATATATGAATATTGTGAATGTCAAATTTATGAAGCTAGATAATTTTTTTAAGGTATAAAAATTTATATAGGACGTCCAAATTGTACGGTGCAGTTTTGCACATAAGATATCGATTGACTCATTTATAGGTACAGAGGTACATTGGGCGCTGAAATGTTGACCTTAAGCCACAAAAGTTCCGTCCCAATTTCACCAAATTTGGGTTCATTTTTTGCTGGTTGCAAAATGGCTCCCTTTTAAAGAAAGTCATCAATTGACAATATTTTGTAATGAATTTTTTTGACAAGTATAATATTAAAACGGTTATATATATATATATATATATATATATATATATATATATAATTCATTGAGGGTTGTCGTTGGATGATCATTATATGTACATGTATTGATTCACAAGGATTCATATATAATTACGTAAAGATTGACGAAAAAATCTTTAGTGGATGGAGCCAATATTTTTATATTTTTCTTATTAATTTGTGATCACATCAGTTTTCACATAAAAAAAATTTGAAATATTTACTCACGGCCATTACTTTAACACTATGGAGTAAATTATAAACACAAATTTCGTGAATTAAATATTAAAACGCAAAAATGAGATACAATATATTTCTTTTGAATTAAACCGAAAATTTAGCAGGTTACAATCTTTAATTTGCTCCTCTGATTCTCTCTTCGCTAACTTACTTCTAGAGTTGGATCCGCAGCCGAATCCTATCCGATCTTGTATTGAGACTTTGTAATGTTAATCCAAGGGCTTGACGCCGTATTTTGGATCAAACGTTAAAAAATATTTCAAAATTACCACATATCATGCATTACTTTATCACTCTACTTTATTACTCACAATATTTTATTATTTACTTTATTACTCAAAAAAAAAAAAAGTTTCATACCCTACTTTTTTTCTTTAATATTAATAAACAATTCTCACATTAGTAAATGCACAATCTAACTGGATGGAGAAAATATCATTTAAAAATACACTTACAGTGCAATTGATGCATAAAAAGATTTACGGACAAATACTATTATTAAATTAAATTAGACTAAAATTGTACTGTACAAATGTCCGAAATTCATTGAACTGTTATAAAATAATATATAAAATGGATGTCCTTTCAAATACTTTTAGATGATTCTAGTATAAGCACTTATGATAATCACTTATGATGATCTTTATGTTAGAATTCTAGGAGCTTCTCTTGCTCCCTATAAAAGGGTGGTATGCCACTCCATTTTGTACACTCGATGAAAAAGGAATAAAAGTATTAGTTTCACAACACGTTATCAGCACGAGTCTCTACGTTGAGCCAAAATAATATTTTCAAGTATTATATACTTGAACCTCTTCAAGGTAGATTAAGGTAGTGTTTTTTCTTTCTCCTTTCTCATTTCATTCTTCATTATGGCTACTTTCACAAAACTTGAATTTGCACCACTTGATATCACCGGAAAAAATTATTTGTCATGGATTTTAGATGTTGAAATTCATCTTGAGGCTATGGGTCTTGGTGATGCTATTGTTGAAAATAATAGTGCATCAAATCAAGACCGTGTCAAAACAATGATTTTCCTTCGTCATCATTTGGATGAAGGATTGAAAGCTGAATATTTAACAGTGAAAGATCCACTAGTTTTGTGGAGAAATTTAAAAGAAAGATACGACCACCTGAAGATGGTCGTCCTTCCAAAAGCCCGGTATGATTGGCTTCATCTACGTCTGCAAGATTTCAAAACTGTCAATGAATATAATTCGGCTATGTTCAGAATTACTTCACAATTAAAGTTATGTGGTGAAACCATAATTGATGATGATATGCTTGAGAAGACATTCTCTACTTTTCATGTCTCGAATATGCTCCTGCAGCAACAATATCGAGAAAAAGGTTTTAAGAAATATTCTGAACTAGTTGCATGCCTTCTCTTAGCCGAACAAAATAATGAATTATTGTTGAAAAATCATGAGTCCCGACCCACCGGTTCTAGTCCATTCCCTGAAGCGAATGCGACTCAATCTCAAAATTCTGGTCGTGGACGTGGACGTGGACGTGGTGGTAGCCGAGGACGTGGTAATTATCGTGGTCGCGGTCGTGGTAGATTTACTCCATATAATAACAACAACCATGATCGTGACAAGAAACAAGCTGTCTCCCAGAAGAGAGACAATGGAGAAAAGAATGGAGAAAAGAAGAAATATGAGGAACATTGTTACCGGTGTGGAATGGAAGGTCATTGGTCCCGCGTGTGTCGAACAGCGGATCATCTTGTTGAGCTTTATCAAGCTTCTTTGAAAAATAAGGCAAAAAATGTTGAGACAAATTTTATTGATAACAATATTGCTCTTGATGGTGATGATGTGGTTATGACCCATCTTGATGTAGCCAATTTCTTTAACAATGTTAACTAAGCATATGATGAATACCCTATAAGTATTTCATGATGAATAAAATATTTATATATTTTGCATCTTTTATTAATATTAATTTCTAATTTATGTTTTATTTTTTTTATGAAGAAGCAATGGATGCCAAACATTTGGGAATGAATAGTGATGGTGATATTTGTCTAATTGATAGTGCTACTACACACACTATACTTAAAAATGAAAAATATTTTTCTCATTTGCAAAAGGGGGAGACAAATGTTAACACTATAAGTGGTAGTGCAAATTTGATTGATGGCTCCGGAAGAGCCACAATATTTCTCCCTGAAGGAACTAAACTAGTTATAAATAATGCACTACTGTCTCCCAAGTCTCAAAGAAATTTTTTAAGTTTTAAAGATATCCGCAAAAATGGGTATCATATCGAGACTCTAAATGAGAAAAACAGTGAATGTCTATTGATTACACAAGTTGTTTCTGGAAAGAAACGTGTGTTAGAAAAGCTGTATTCACTCTCTTCTTGCCTATATTACACGAATATAAATACAGCTGAAACATATCACCTAATAGACCAGAAGTATATTACTCCCAATGATTTTATGGTTTGGCATGATCGCCTTGGACATCCTGGTTTCACCATGATGAGGCGCATAATTGAAAATTCACATGGCCATTCATTAGAAAATAAAAAGGTGTTAAATTCTAATGAATTCTCATGTGTTGCATGCTCTCAAGGGAAGTTAATTGTTAGACCTTCACCAACTAAAGTGGGGATTGAATCCCCTGCATTTCTAGAACGAATTCATGGTGATATTTGTGGGCCTGTAGATCCACCATGTGGACCATTTCGATATTTTATGGTGCTAGTTGATGCATCAACGAGATGGTCACATGTATGTCTCTTATCCTCTCGCAACTTGGCATTCGCAAGATTACTTGCCTAAATAATAAAGTTGCGAGCACAATTTCCAGATCACCCAATAAAGAAAATTCGTTTAGATAATGCTGGTGAATATTCATCACATGCTTTTTATGATTATTGCATGTCGATTGGAATAAGTGTTGAACATCCTGTAGCTCATGTTCACACACAAAATGGTCTAGCCGAATCATTTATCAAACGATTGCAATTAATTGCTAGACCATTGTTAATGAAATCAAAACTCCCTTTATCTGGTTGGGGACATGCTATACTACATGCAGCAACACTTGTGAGAATTCGGCCGACAAGTTATAATAACCTTTCTCCCCTTCAATTAACATTTGGTTATGAGCCCAATATCTCCCATTTAAGAATTTTCGGGTGTGCAGTTTATGTTCCAATTGCACCGCCTCACCGAACTAAATTGGGCCCCCAACGAAGGTTGGGAATATATGTCGGGTATGAATCACCTTCTATAATTAAATATATTGAACCATTAACAGGTGATTTATTTACTGCTAGATTTGCAGATTGTCATTTTGATGAATCTCATTTCCCGACATTAGGGGGAGGTAAGGATCAACCGAAAAAAGAAATCAATTGGAAAATTGCATTAGATTTCCTTGATCCTCGTACAAAAGAATGTGAACTAGAAGTTCAAAGGATCATACATTTGCAACAAATTGCAAATCAATTACCGGATGCATTTAGTGACTCCAGAAGAGTTACTAAATCACATATTCCTGCAGAAAATGTTCCGGTTAAGATTGATGTCCCTGAAGGACAAATAACAAGTGCTAATGAATCTAAAGCACGCCTGAAGCGTGGTAGACCTCTTGGTTCCAAAGATAAAAACCCTCGAAAGAAAAGAGGAATAATTAAGATCGACGAGTCAAATGAGGATGAACAACTCGCACGTAGTGAGAAAATTCAGCTTCCTGAAGAAGTTGTCTCAGAAGATGTTGCTCCTGAAGAGCATGAGGTTGTAGAAACTTCAATAAATTATATCACTACGGGAAAAAGTTGGAACCGAAGAGAAACAGTCATTGACAATGTTTTTGCATATAATGTAGCACTTGATTTTTTGGAAGAATTTGAGGATCATGAACCCAGATCGGTTGATGAATGTCGGCGTAGAAATGACTGGCCAAAATGGAAAGATGCAATTCAATCCGAGTTGGATTCACTGGCAAAACGAAAAGTATTTGGACCTGTAGTCCAAACACCTGAAGGTGTAAAGCCAGTGGGATACAAATGGGTATTCGTGCGAAAAAGAAATGAGAAAAATGAAGTTGTGAGATATAAAGCACGATTGGTAGCCCAAGGTTTTTCACAAAGACCTGGATTTGATTATGATGAAACATACTCTTCTGTGATGGATGCAATTACATTTAGATATCTTGTAAGTTTTACCGTGCATGAAAAACTTGAGATGCGTCTAATGGACGTAGTCACTGCATACTTATACGGTAATCTTGAAAAAGATATCTACATGAAAGTCCCTGAAGGATTCAACATGCCTGAAGCATGTAAATCAAATCCAAGAGAAATTTATTCTATTAAATTGCAAAGGTCTTTGTATGGGCTCAAACAATCTGGACGTATGTGGTATAATCGTCTTACCGAATGTCTAGTCAAGGAAGGTTATACCAATGATCCAATATGTCCATGTGTTTTTATAAAGAAAAATGGATCACGTTTTGTGATAATTGCAGTGTATGTTGATGATCTCAATTTAATCGGGACTCCTGAAGAGCTCGAAGAGGCAGTTGCATATTTAAAGAAAGAATTTGAGATCAAGGATTTTGGAAAGACAAAATTTTGCCTTGTTTTGCAAATTGAACACCTCGAAGGTGGAATTTTTGTCCACCAAACTGCTTACACCCAAAAGGTTTTAAAGAGGTTCTATATGGAAAAGGCACATCCACTAAGTACCCCAATGGTCGTCCGGTCACTCGATCCTAATAAAGACCCTTTCAGACCGCGAGATGAAAATGAAGAGATACTTGGTCCTGAAGTACCATATCTCAGTGCAATTGGTGCACTTATGTACCTTGCTAACTGCACAAGGCCAGATATATCATTTGCAGTTAATTTACTAGCAAGATTTAGTTCATCTCCCACAAGGCGACATTGGAATGGTATAAAACACATTTTTCGCTATCTCCAAGGAACAGTTGATCTTGGCCTATTTTATTCAAATAAATCTCGACCTGAATTGCTTGGTTATGCTGATGCTGGGTATTTATCTGACCCACATAAAGCAAGGTCTCAAACTGGATATGTATTCACATGTGGTGGTACAGCCATTTCATGGCGATCTACAAAACAGTCACTTGCTGCCACTTCTTCAAATCATGCTGAAATTATAGCAATTCATGAGGCCAGTCGGGAATGTGTTTGGTTAAGGTCAATGATTAATTATATTCGAAAGAATTGTGGATTGTCTCATGACAATAAAAATCCTCCAACTTTATTATATGAAGATAATGCAGCTTGTATAGCTCAACTAAAAGGAGGATACATTAAAGGAGATATAACTAAACATATTTCACCAAAATTCTTCTTTACTCATGAGTTGCAACAGAATGGTGAGATCGATGTGCAACAAATCCGCTCAAGTGACAATTTAGCAGATTTATTTACCAAGGCACTACCTACTGCAACATTTGAGAAGCTGGTGAAGCGTATCGGAATGCGTCGATTAAAGGATTCCGCATGATGCTTGGATCAGGGGGAGATTGAATACACTAAGTAATATGTACTCTTTTTCCCTTACTAGGTTTTTGTTCCACTGGGTTTTTCCCTAGTAAGGTTTTTAACGAGGCATATTCTTTGTGTAATGACGGACATCCAAGGGGGAGTGTTATAAAATAATATATAAAAGGGATGTCCTTTCAAATACTTTTAGATGATTCTAGTATAAGCACTTATGATAATCACTTATGATGATCTTTATGTTAGAATTCTAGGAGCTTCTCTTGCTCCCTATAAAAGGGTGGTATGCCACTCCATTTTGTACACTCGATGAAAAAGGAATAAAAGTATTAGTTTCACAACATGAACACTTATTTTGCAGGCTGGCCATGTTTGTCTCTCAAGTTTGGGCTACACGCAAATTTCCTACGAATTTACAAGTGATCATTTTCTTCAACTATTTATTTATTTAATTTGAGAATTTTTATAAAAAAGGCTAGCCTCACCTTCTTAATAAAAGACCTAAAATATAATCTTTTTAAAAAAAGATAAAAACGCGTGTTAATAACTTCTTATGCCCTTATAAACACATGTTAATAACCTCTTATGCCCTTATATTTAAATATGGAAATTAATTTGTTAATTAAATAACAAGTCGTCATCTTCTTTGTTTGTCACCATATATTCAACCACATTCCACTCAATAAAGAATCCTTTTGTTTAATATGGCAGCTATATATGTAAATAATAATCTGACCTTCCTTATTCGTATGCAATTAAACCAATCACAATTATTCTCAAATTCAGTCAATTCCATAATTCCAATCAAAGATGCACAATTATTCTCAGATTTACACAAAATCTGTAATTTTTCACCACCGCTCACCGGCACGATCTGATTTTCTCCGAGTCGACATCTCGGATCCGAGTTAATCGGACAGTGGGGACGAGGGGGTGATTTCTGAGAGGCGGGAGAGAGAGTAGGTAGCGGCGGGGGATGTGACGGCGAAGGATGGCAGAAAGGATGATTGGATCCGTGAGTGTTCGGTGTGTGTAGACGAAGAGGACGCCGGAGGTGGTGGAGGAGGCGGAGGAGGCGGATCATTTTCTTCAACTATTTATTTATTTCGGGATTTTGAGTCAAATAAACATTATTTGACTCATGGTATTAACATACGAAAATGCAAAAATTTTTAGCCACGGTTAAATTCCTACCAAGTTGAGTTCACCAACAAGATAACACAACTACCCTCTCTTACTTACCCATCCTCTCACACACCCCATTCTCTTTACTCCCTTCAAACTTTCTCAATTTCAAACTAGTTGGACATAATTTTGTACGAATTACAGTGACAAAACTGAATTTTTGTACTAATACAAGTGGAAATCGCAAAATTTTACAACAATGTCGAACTCGACACTGATTCACTGAGAAAGAGAAAAAAAACTCTGAAGTTTTTTCCAAGACTTTTAGGAATTCTCGGCCAAAATTTTCGAGTTTTTGTCAAATAACTTTGCAAATTTTTTTGAGAGATTTTTATGGAAGATTTTTTCGAAAAAACACGGAAATTTTATCTAAGAATTGAAAATTCTCGGTGAACCAAAGCCGAGTTTTTAATTTCACCCTTATCTAATTTAATTAATTAGACGGACTAAACGTTAATTATGAAATAATTGAATGTGACATAGTCGATCTACTCGCGGAGTAGATGAACGTGGTATATTTAATATCTCAAAACCGAGTTAAGGTGAGTGAGAAATTAATTGTTGAAGTTGAAGAGTTTCAACTTTGAAGTTTGAGAAATGTGGGAAATTGTCCCACATAGGAAACCTACAAAACATTTATGATGTATAAAGGTATTGAAGTAGCTTGGAAGTTCAACCATGTAAAAGAGGTACACCCCTCTAAGTAGCTTGGTCTTCAAGATTCGGTCTTAGGACTTATCCACGTGCGAGATATTTTCGCAACCGTTGCGATATATTCGCGATATATTCCCAAGAATCGGGCCTGGGCCCACGCGTTTTTCCAACTCCCTCCTAGGGTTTCGTCTGCCTATAAATATCAGTCTCTTCCCTCATAAATCCTTACGCTCGTTTTACCTTTGGGAACGGAACGCCATACCAGTCGATCACTATCCTGGGCGTATTTTGTTCTGCGGGAAAAAGGTTTCCCTTGACTCGACTTATTTGTTATTCTGAAATTTTCGATATTGCAGTTTACACGGCGTAAACAGTTTCCAACAATCGCAGAACAGAATATATAATTAATATTTTCGGACTTAATTAATTTTTCGGACTTAATTAATTGAATTAATTTACTGCAATATCGAAAACGAACGATAACATGGATGTTGACCCCATCGATATGGATGTCGTGCATGGTACCGAGAACATTGGCAACGAGGCCAATAAGGAAGCGTCTTCTGATCAATCAGAGTCACACAGTTCCGATGTGAAATCACAAGGAAAACAGAATGACCATGCGGAAAGAGTTAGGAACAGAAGCAATCCGCTTGAACCGTTTCCTGCTTTCCACAATCCCATAAGGGATCCGATGTTTACCTTCTCTGCACCTGGGCCGAGGCCAATGGTCGTACAAGGAGAAAAGCCGGAAAAGTTTTCCGGAACTGAATTCAAGAGATGGCAAAGTAAGATGTGATTTTACCTAACCATGCTTGGAATGGATAGGTTTCTAACCGAAACGAAACCTACACAGCCTGAGGCAAGTGCTAGCCAACTAGAAAGAATCTATTATGATCAGTGGCTTAGTGGTGATTATCTGTGCAGAAATCACATTGTTGGAGGGCTTTCTGATACCCTCTACAGTGTCTACTGTGACATAAAATCTGTGAAGGAGTTGTGGGAATCCTTGGAGAAGAAATACAGAACTGAAGGCGCCGGATTAAAGAAATTCGTCGTTTCACAACTGTACGATTTTAAGATGGACGATAACAAGTCTGTAGTGGATCAAGTCCAAAAACTGCAGATTATTTTCCATAAGATTGCTGCTGAGGATATGGTGTTACCTGATGCATTTCAAGTAGCGACCGTGGTCGAGAAACTGCCTTCATCGTGGAAGGATTTCAAATCATATCTAAAGCACAAACGAAAGCTTATGAGCTTGGAGGATCTGATCATCCGTCTCAGTATTGAGGAGGACAATCGAAAGAGAGAAGGGAAGGGATCTACCCTCCAGATTGAAGTCAATGCTAACTTGATGGAACAAGAGGGTCCATCAAGGAAAAGAAGACGTCCAAAAGAGTCTGCTGCCAACACAACGAAGATTGTGAAGGGGAAGGGTCCAGCCACAAAGCAGAAATTCACTGGAAATTGCTATAACTGTGGGAAACCGAACCATAGGTCCAGTGAGTGTCGTCAACCCCGTCGTGACGATAAGGGAAAAGGCAAACAGAAAGTACAAGATTATGTGAACCTTACGGATTTGGACATGTCCGCAGTGGTGATGGAGGTCAACATGGTGGACAACAAGAAAAAGTGGTCTGTGGACACGGGTGCCACTTGCCACGTCTCCTCGGAGAGATCTGCATTCTCAAACTATTCTCCATTTGATGGGAGAAAGTTGTTCATGGGCAATCAAGCCTCATCTGAAGTGGCTGGAATTGGGTCAGTGGTGCTTAAACTGACATCTGGAAAAGTGCTAACATTGAAGAACGTGCTGCATGTCCCAGACATCCGGAAGAATCTGATTTCGGGGTCTCTTCTAGTTAGCAATCAATTTAGACTAGTCTTTGAATCAGATAAGATAGTTCTAAGTAAGTTTGGTCACTTTCTCGGGAAGGGTTATCTCGAGAATGGTTTGTTTAAATTAAGCACAATGGTTGTAAGCCCCAAAGGCAAACAAGTTATTAATGAAATTGCTTCATCTTCTGCTTATTTCGTTGAGTGTTCCTCTTTATGGCATTCTAGATTAGGACATGTGAATCTAAAATCCATAAAACGATTAGTAAATCTTGATTTACTTAAAATTGACAACGTTGATACATCCAAACGATGTGAAATATGCACGGAAGCAAAATTGACCAAACTATTGTTTAAAACTGTTGAAAGGAACACTGCTGCCCCTCTAGACTTAATTCACACGGATGTATGTGATTTGAATTTGGTACAAACTAAAGGAGGGAAAAAGTATTTTATTACTTTTATAGACGATTGTACAAGATTCTGCTACGTTTACCTTTTAAAGAGTAAAGACGAAGCTATAGAATCTTTTAAACGTTATAAAACTGAAGTAGAGAATCAATTGGACACTCGAATTAAATCAATTCGTAGTGATAGAGGTGGAGAGTACGTAGCTCTGTTTGAACAATTATGTATTGAATCAGGGATTATACATCAAACGACAGCCCCTTACTCACCTCAGTCTAATGGTGTTGCGGAAAGGAAAAACTGAACACTAAAGGAGATGATGAACGCAATGTTAATCAGCTCTGGTCTACCTCAGAATTTGTGGGGGGAAGCCATTCTTTCGGCTAACCACATTCTGAACAAGATTCCTCATAAAATTAAGGATCAAACTCCTTATGAAATATGGAGGAAACGAAAACCTTCATACAAATACCTCAAAGTGTGGGGGTGTTTGGCTAAGGTTGAAGTACCGCTTCCTAAACAAGTTAAAATCGGCCCTAAAACCGTCGATTGTATCTTTATAGGATATTCTTCAAACAGTAGTGCCTATCGATTTCTGATTCACAAATCCGAAGTACCGGATATGACAGAAGGCACTACAATTGAGTCAAGAACGCAGTGTTCTTTGAAAACATTTTTCCTCTTAAGGAAAAAGAGGAAGTGAGATCGAATAAGAGAACTCTTGAAGCAACAGACGACACTGCTAGTCCTTCCACTCAAGAGAGTGAAGAACCGAGACGCAGTAAGAGAGCTAGAATTGATAAAGATTTTGGTTCAGACTTCATTACTTATGTTTTGGAGGAAGATGAACCTAAAACTATCAAGGAATCTATGGCAAGACCAGATGCACACCTCTGGAAGGAAGCCATAAAAAGTGAATACGAGTCTATCTTGTTAAATCACACATGGGAGTTGGTCGACCTCCCTAAAGGTTGTAAGCCCTTAGGATGCAAGTGGATCCTTAGAAGAAAGTACAAAGCAGATGGGTCTGTTGATAAGTACAAAGCTCGTCTAGTTGCAAAGGGTTTTAAACAAAAGGAAGGGTATGATTTCTTCGATACATACTCACCAGTGACAAGGATCACCTCCATTCGATACATACACCAAATGGACGTTAAGACAACGTTTCTTAATGGTGAGATGGATGCTAAAATATACATGGATCAACCCGAAGGATATGTTGCTCCTGGAAATGAGAAAAAGGTGTGTAAACTCGTTCGATCACTGTATGGACTTAAGCAAGCTCCAAAACAGTGGCATTTGAAATTTGACAATACAATGTTGTCAAATGGGTTTCGATTTAACGAATGTGATAAGTGTGTATATGTGAAGGATACACCAAATGGATATGTTATTGTGTGCTTATATGTCGATGACATGTTAATCATGAGTAACAATCACGATATCATAGTTAATACGAAGAACATGTTGAGTAGAAACTTTGACATGAAAGACATGAGATTAGCAGATGTGATTCTTGGAATCAAAATAGAGAAAACGTCCAATGAAATTTCCTTGACACAATCTCACTATATGGAGAAGGTTCTAAAGCAATTTAATGCCTTTGACGATCCACCTGCTAAGACGCCTTTGGAACTCAATGTTCACTTGAAAAAGAATAGAGGAGAACCAGTGGCTCAACTGGAATACGCAAGGATCATTGGAAGTGTGATGTACATCACGAACTGTACACACCCTGATCTTGCATGTTCGGTAAACAAGTTGAGTCAATACACGAACAATCCAAGTCATGAGCACTGGAAAGCGTTGAAAAGGGTATTAAGATACTTGAAGTACACACTTGATTATGGGCTTCACTACACAAGACATCCAGCTGTAGTCGAAGGATACAGTGATGCAAATTGGATATCAGACACTAAAGACTCGTTATCCACTAGTGGATATGTATTCACTATTGGAGGAGCAGCAGTGTCGTGGAGGTCCAAGAAACAAACGTGCATTGCTCTTTCCACGATGGAATCAGAATTTATTGCGTTAGACCTAGCCGCTGTAGAGGCTGAATGGTTGCGTAATTTTCTGGAAGACATTCCATGTTGGAATAAACTAGTACCCTCGGTGACGGTACACTGTGACAGTCAAGCTGCCATTGGGAGAGCTACGAATGTCATGTACAACGGAAAGTCGAGACACATACGTCGTCGACACAACTCCGTTAGAGAATTGATCTCCACTAGAGTAATGTCCAGTGACTATGTCAATACGAAGGAAATTATAGCGGATCCGCTCACGAAGAGCATAAATCGAGATCAATTGAACAAGCTGGTAGAAGGAATGGGTCTAAAACCCACAAGAAAAACCAAAGCAGTGGAAACCCAACCATGATGACTGGAGATCCCAAGAACTTGGTTCAATGGGAAAACGAAACTGTGGAAGTTAGTGATAAAACATTTGAAAAATATGACTATTCCTGACAGCACTATCTCAAGTGTTAACAACCCGTAAGATGTGGTAAAGGTTGAGTCTTCGACTCTTAATAAGTCCTAGAGTATAACGGGATACTCGAAATGAGGTTACCTATATAAATGAGAAGTGAGGGCCGCTTCGACCAAACATTTATGAAGACAAAGGACGTCCATGGCCAAAACGGACAAAAACGTGAGAACGTTACAAAGACGAGATTGAAGTGTGCTGACACTGTTGACTAGGTATACACTATGGAGGAGTAGTTCAAGGCATTGCGTCCACTAAGCCGTCGGTGTACCCGATAGTGTTTGGCTACAGAAAGTTCAAAGCCAAAAACTACTTATCTGGACGCACGGAGATCTCAATCGAACTGAACACTGAGTCTGATGTTTTATAGATACGATTTTCACTCATGTGGGGATTGTTGGAATTAATGGGATTAATTGGGTTTTGACACCCTTATCTAATTTAATTAATTAGACGGACTAAACGTTAATTATGAAATAATTGAATGTGACATAGTCGATCTACTCGCGGAGTAGATGAACGTGGTATATTTAATATCTCAAAACCGAGTTAAGGTGAGTGAGAAATTAATTGTTGAAGTTGAAGAGTTTCCACTTTGAAGTTTGAGGAATGTGGGAAATTGTCCCACATAGGAAACCTACAAAACATTTATGATGTATAAAGGTATTGAAGTAGCTTAGAAGTTCAACCATGTAAAAGAGGTACACCCCTCTAAGAGCCACACGCACGCACGCCCGTCCGGCTCGGCTCGGCTTCGGCTTCGGTCTTTGGGGCCCGACTATCTTTTTGCAGACCCAAAAACTCCGAAAGCCCAACTCAGGAATGGGCTTGGCCCATTCGAATTACTTCAAGAACGTTCCAGAATTTTCTGGAAGTCTCAAACTTGGTCTTCAAGATTCGGTCTTAAGACTTATCCACGTGCGAGATATTTTCGCAACCGTTGCGATATATCCGAGATATATTCCCAAGAATCGGGCCTGGGCCCACGCGTTTTTCCAACTCCCTCCTATGGTTTCGTCTGTCTATAAATATCAGTCTCTTCCCTCATAAATCCTTACGCTGAAATTCGCCCCTCTCTCCTACTACTCTCCTCTCGTCCCTACGCAGTGTGTTGAGCTCCCGAAAGCCTTCCTCTGTTCTTTCTTGTGCCGGATTTATATCCGAGAGTGTTCAGTTCGTACTACGTACGTTCGCCGAGGCTTCTTATACAGTGGTGCTACTGTGTAAGAAGTAAAAGTCATTTTACCTTTGGGAACGGAACGCCATACCAGTCGAGCACTATCCTGGGCGTATTCTGTTCTGCGGGAAAAGGGTTTCCCTTGACTCGACTTATTTGTTATTCTGAAATTTTCGATATTGCAGTTTACACGGCGTAAACAGTTTCCAACACTTCAAACTTTCTCAATTTCAAACTAGTTGGACATAATTTTGTACGAATTACAGTGACAAAACTGAATTTTTGCACTAATACAAGTGGAAATCGCAAAATTTTACAACAATGTCGAACTCGACACTAATTCGCTGAGAAAGAGAAAAAAAACTCTGAAGTTTTTTCCAAGACTTTTAGGAATTCTCGGCCAAAAATTTCGAGTTTTTGTCAAATAACTTTGCAAATTTTTTTGAGAGATTTTTATGGAAGATTTTTTCGAAAAAACACGGAAATTTTATCTAAGAATTGAAAATTCTCGGTGAACCAAAGCCGAGTTTTTAATTTCACAAATTTTTTAAAAGAAATATAAAGAACACTCACATATGTGTCCCGAAAACTCCGTTTGTTTCAACCATTGAAACTGAAAATAAATCCCTCCACGTATATATTCAAGTTTCTTTTTCAAGGTTTCATTTTTTTTACGGGGTGAAATTTTGGGAGGGATAAGAGAATAATAAAGTATTTGTTTTTGAGTTTTTGGAGTAGGGGTGAACTCATTAATGGGATAGTACAATCTTTTTACTCAAAATTTAAAAAACAAAATTGGGGATGGGTAGGGGTTTCTTCCCCCAAAGAATAGAGATGATAATTCAACTCGTAGTCAAATGAATTACGTTTACACCTCTGTAATTGCTTTCTCCTAAAAAAAAAGGTCATATTTTTTTTTTTTGAAAAAAAAAAAAAAAACTTAAAGAAAAAAAGAAGTCATATTTAATGAAAGGGATCTTTTTGAAAAGTTGAACACTTTAATGTCGTTACGATAATCATACATTAATCTGCCTTAACACGTGTATACCATAAATACTACCATAAATACAGGCTGTCTTTACACTACAAAAAAATGGCCAAAAGGAGAAGGGAAAGGTGACGGAATCCCCCTCTTTAAACTAAATGGTGACAGTAAAGGTGAGGATAGGTGTTATGGAGTTCAAAGAAGTATAGATTGTAGACGAACAACGAAACAAATTTACTATTGCGAACGAAAGAAAGAACAAGATACAATCAGCCGAAGCTGCCCAATTCCAAGATCCAAAAGTTAATTCCTAACTGGTACTCAACTCTAACGCCTTTTATATAGAGGTGGTTTCTAAGTACTGAAGTAAAAGGCTAAACTACCCCTTTAAGTTGTTACATTATTATTTCCTTTATCATAAGTACTGATATTTCCTTCCTTATGTTGACTCTTCATTTGATTCCTCCTTTGATACACAACAACTCCCTCCCCCCAAGAACATACTTGTCCTCAAGTCTGAAATCTGGAAACTGATGTTGAAAGATATCCAAGTCCACTCAAGTTGCATCCTCCTTTGGCAAGCCATTCCATTCTACCAACACTTGCTGCAGCCTGTCATCCTCACGCCAAATAGATCGAATACGCGTCACGGCCGAAGGAGTAATAAACTCAGGCCCATCCGACATCAAGTCGTCGGGGACCCCATCAACGATAGCATGCGAACCCACCACACGGCGAAGCTGTGAAATATGAAAGACTGGGTGCAGCCGTGCACCCTCAGGCAGGCGTAGCCGATAAGCCGTCTGTCCCACGCATTCCAACACTTCGAACGGTCCAAAGAAACGCGGAGCCAATTTCACGTTCAACCTACGAAACAAGGAAGATTGCCGATAAGTGTGGAATTTAAGAAAAACATGGTCACCAACCTGAAATTCGTCATGTCGACGATGCTTATTAGCAGTGCGGCGCATTCTGGACTGCGCTTTCTCCAGATTTTGTCGTAAGCCCTGGAGGATTGAATCGCGTTCCACCAAATCGTCCACTACAGCCTTTACCCTAACTTCTCCTGGAATAAAACGCGATAGGACTTGAGGCGGTCTTCCGTAGACAGCTTCGAAAGGAGTGCAACCCGTTGCAGTGTGGAATGTCGTGTTGAAACAATATTCGGCCCAAGGAAGCCACTGAGACCAGCGACTAGGATATTCAGATGTAAAGCAACGAAGGTACGTCTCAAGGCACCTATTCATCACCTCCGTTTGTCCATTACTCTCCGGATGGTAGGAAGAACTCATACGTAATTTTGTACCCGTGGCTTTGAATAATTCCTGCCAAAACGAACTCGAAAATAGTGGGTCACGGTCCGAAACTATGGAACGAGGAACGCCGTGAAGACGGACGATCTCCTTTGAGAAGGCGATTGCGACCATCCTAGTTGTATATGGGTGTGTTAACCCAATGAAGTGTGCTGCTTTGGAAAGACGATCTACCATGACGAGAATAGTGTCTAACGACTGCGAACGAGGAAGCCCTGGAATGAAATCCATACTAATATCCTCCAAAATTTGGGTTGGAATGGGAAGGGGCTGTAACAAACCGGCTGGCGTACGGGTATCGGCCTTTTGGCGTTGACAAACTAAGCATTCAACCACCATTTTAGTGATGTGGCGCAGCATTCCAGGCCAATAAACGTTCGCAGCAATGCGTCTATATGTACGAAACGCTCCCGAATGCCCCCTGTTGGGGAAGAGTGAAACTCATCAAATAACTGCCTCGTCCAAGACGTATCACTAGGGATCGCTAGTCTATCCTTATAGTACAGAACCCCATTAATAAGTGTGTACGGAAGACGAACTGGTAACCCAGCAGCAAGGTCGCGGATGATCGGCGAATAGAACGGATCCTCCAGAGTGGCAGTCCGTAAGCGTGTCCAGTCAATCCACTATGGAAGGGAAATTGCCGCTAAGTCGTAGTCGATGTCACGGCGTGAAAGGGCATCCGCCGCGGCGTTTGTTGCCCCAGATTTTTACTCGATCACGAAATCGAACCCAATGAGCTTTGAGACCCAATATTGTTGTGCATGGGTCGCAATGGACTGTTTGAGAATGTGTTGTAGACTGCGGTAATCGGTCTTGATAGTGAAGCGGCTCCCAACAAGATACGGTCGCCAATGTAAAATTGCTAAGACCAAGGCCATAAACTCTTTTTCGTACATGGATTTGTTTGCGTTTGTGATGGACAAGGCCTTGCTATAGAAGGCAATTGGTCTGCCATGCTGCATTAGAACAGCCCCAAGACCACGGCCGGAGGCGTCACTCTCTACCACAAATGAGGTTGCGAGGTCGGGCATGGCGAGAACTGGCGCTGTGGTGATGGCGCGTTGCAACTGCTCGAAGGCCAATTGGGCGTCTGGTGGCCAGGAGAAATGTCCGGAGTCTTTCTTAAGTAGCGTGGTGAGGGGCAGCGCCATTTTTCCATAATCCTTAATAAAGCGACGGTAGTAGCCGGTGAGGCCAAGAAAGCCACGAACAACCTTCAATGATTTGGGTGTCGGCCACTGCAGGACAATTAGGATTTTTGAAGGGTCCATTCGAACGCCGGTTGCTGAAATGACATGGCTGAGGTACTCGATTTCGGTCTTAGCCCATGCGCATTTTTTGAGATTGATAACGAAGAAGTCCGTGGCGAGAGCATTAAGGACCAGCCGAAGATGGGACATGTGAGCCTGCAAGGACGAGCTATATATTAGGATATCATCAAAGAAAACTAAGACGAACTTACGTAACCAAGGCCGAAAGAGGTCATTCATGGCTGCTTGGAACGTGGAGGGTGCGTTACACAAGCCGAATGGCATGACCAGCCACTCGTAATGTCCGGAACCCTGTTTTTTCAATGTCATCCGGCGTCAACCGAATTTGATGATACCCTGAGCGCAAGTCGAGGCGTGTATAGTGTGAGGCACCATGCAGCTCGTCGAGCAACTCTTGGATGACGGGGATAGGGTATTTATCCGAAATTGTCCTTTTGTTAAGCTCACGGTAATCCACACAAAATTGCCAGCTGCCGTCTTTCTTGTGGATGAGCAGGACGGGGCTAGAGTACGGGCCCGAACTCGGTTGGATGATACCTGCGCCCAACATGTCAACGATTAGGCGTTCTATCTCGTCCTTTTGGGCCGAACTGTATCTGTATGGCCGGACCGCGACCGGTGAGGAGCCCGGAATTAGAGGTATGTGATGATCGCACGGCCGAGTAGGGGGCAGACCCTTTGGCGGTTCTGTGACAGTAGGAAAGTCCGCCAGTAAGTCGCGGATGGCAGGGGCCAGATCGGGTGCCGGCAGGGTGACGTTTGTGAGTTCCAAGGGAAAGGCCACGAACGCCTGGTCGTCTGGACTCAGCTTGAGGGCAGCGGCCGAGGAGATCTGTCGGTGCGCAAGGCCTGGTTCACCGAACATGACGAGGCGGCGGCCCCAAAAATCAAATTTTATAGTAAGGGTTGCCCAATTTACGCGGACATCTCCCAGCGTGGCCAACCAAGTGATACCCAGAATAATATCAACTCCGGCAATCGGGAACGCGTATGCCTAAATCTGGAAAACAATATCTCCTATTTGCAGGCGAATGTTGGGGCAAAAGCCCTCGGTCATTGTCATGTTTCCATCGCCCAAGATGACGGGAAGGGTGGATTCGCCTGAAAAAGAAAGACCACATTTAGCGACAAAGGAAGAAGAAATAAAGCAATGTGAAGCCCCACTGTCGATCATAACGATCAGGGGGGTGTCGTTAATGGAAGCGCGTAATTTCATTGTTTGGGGGCCATCAAGCCCCGTTGCCGCGACAGCAGAGATCTGGAGGTGTTGGAAATCGGTGGGTGGTGGTTCAGGCGCGCTTGGTAGGGCAAAATTGAAATCATCCGGTGGTGAATCATCATTACCCAAGACGATAATGCGGAGCGACTTTTCCGCGGAAACATGTAGGGGGTGAAGGGTTCCTTGCACATAAAACAGAGGCCCTTGCGACGAAGGTCCATGAACTCGTCATGCCCCATGTACTTGGGGCCAGTGGAGCGGCCTGATGCCGACGATCCTACAGAATCCGTTACCGATCGCGAATCTGGTGGTCGCGGGGGAAAGCGTCGAGGTGCCAAGGGGGTAGAGGCCGAGTGGGAGATAGCGGGCTGTGTCGAAGTGCGGGGGCCTGTAACCCAGTTTCGAGAAAACTGATTTTGGGGGCGGTTACCGCGGATAACCGACAATTCCTGCTCGATCTCGCGAGCAAAGTGCATAGTCTGGCAAATGTCCTCGGCGTCCTTTGAATGAATACGAAGACGAATATCGTCTCGTAACCTATGTAGAAACAGGCCCAACCTGTGCGCGGGGTCAAGATTAGGGACGTCGGCCATTCTTGCAATGAATTGATCAACGTATTTGTCCACCGTTCTTGTTTGGCGGGTCAAGGCGAGTGTCTCGAACGTGCTGGCGCGGGGGTCATCACCATAGCGCCGGAGCAGTTCCACCGTGAACTTCTGCCAACTGAGGGTGGGGTATTGAGTAAGGAGCCACTGGAGTGTCGTACCCTCCATAGCTATGAAGGCGAGTTCGGTTCGCATATCCGGAGGGGTTTTATCTAGGCGAAAAAACTGCTCGGCCCTAGAAATCCAAGCGTAGGGGTGTTCGCCCGTAAACTTGGGGAGTTCCAGTTTGGTTGTGGCGGTTGTGGGGCCGGCACGGGGAAGGAGGACGGTTGGAACCGGGGCCTCCAAGATTGGGTCGATCCCAGACGAAGAGATAACTGCCGGAGGGGCTTGGGTAGGTGCGACGCCAGAAGAGGTCGCGTTAGGAAGGTTGGAATGAGCCATCTGGCGCAGCAGGTCGCGCATCTCATCGACGTCTTTATTAGTATGCGTCATCTGGGCCTGGAGACCGGAGATAGTAGAACCGATGGTGGATACTTCTTTCTCCAAGGTGCCAACGGTGGATTGAAGAGATGCCATCGCAGCTTCCACCGTATCGATGCGAGAATCTTGACGCGTCATAGTAGAACGGAGGTCGGACCAATTGTTATGGAGTTCAAAGAAGTATATACTGTAGACGAACAACGAAACAAATTTACTATTGCGAACGAAATAAAGAACAAGATACAATCAGCCGAAGCTGCCCAATTCCAAGATTCAAAAGTTAATTCCTAACTGCTACTCAACTCTAACGCCTGTTATATAGAGGTGGTTTCTAAGTACTGAAGTAAAAGGCTAAACTACCCCTTTAAGTTGTTACATTATTATTTCCTTTATCATAAGTAATGATATTTCCTTCCTTATGTTGACACTTCATTTGATTCCTCCTTTGATACACAACAATAGGTCCCAGTAGCCAATATGCTCCTCGACAATTTAAAGGCGACAGAATTATTGAATCTGTTGTGTTTTTGCAAGTGCACGCGGCCGTTGCCAATTTGCGGGTCCACGTGTCTTTACAAAAGAAAGCTCACTCACGCCAACTTCTTACCTAGGAAGGATTTTTAGGGGGAAAATTTCAAAAGTTCCGTAACTTAGGTTGATTCCATTTTAAATTTTTTAAATTTTCATTTTTTCAAAATACGTTTTAAGGTGTTCAATTTACATCTTTTTTGTCCAATTTTTACGTCCTGTAACTTATAGGGGTGGGTTGGTATTTGGATTTGTATTTGGATTGAGATGGATTGAGAGAGATTGAATTGGGATTGGGCCAATCCAAATCCGGATTGGCCAATCCCAAAACAAACACCTAAGGACGTAAGTTACAGGACGTAAATTGGACACGTTAGGACGTAAATTGAAAAAGTAAAAATTCAAAGGATTTAAAATGGAATCAACCTAAGTTACATGACGTATTTTGAAATTTCCCGATTTTTAGGGTTTGTTTGGTGCCGTAAAAAATATATAATTCACTCACACACACAACCTGCTGCAGGAAGCATATTTTTAGGGTTTCTTTGGTGCCGTCAAAGAGCTTTCTATATAATTCACTCATACACACAACCTGCAAGAAGAATAGTTGATTTTTTTTTTTTTTTTCATTTCTTTGAAACGAAATTAAGATTGTTTAGTTCTTCCATTATAGAAAGACCAGGTATTCAAGGATATATATCTACTGCCGCTTGGATATCCTTTAGTCAGGTACACCTGCATTCTCTTTTTTTTTTTTCCAATTATGTGAATTAAACTTTTGATTTTCATGAATTTTTGCTTGAATTCTATTATACCAGGTCAAAGAAGTCAATTTTTGACAAGTTAATCCTAGTCATCAGCTTGCGTGGCGACGACTAGTCAACCATGTCATGCGACGACTAGTCAACATTATGAAGAAAATGTAAGTGTGTGCTCATCCTAGCGATGTTGACGAGCACGTGTAAATCCAGGAAAAGGACGTCCTGAAGCCATTGATCGATGGAGAGGACGACCACCATCTATGAAGATGATCGGACGACCAGATCCTCCGGCGACCACCCTGGCCCAGTTCCTCGTTTCGGGCGAGGACGACCACCAAAGAGGCGGTTTAACATTTAATGCGGCGTCCCATCACCTTTTTGTGATGGGATCTCAGAGCCCGTTAGGGGCTGCCACGTGTAAAGTGTGGGCAGCCAAAAATCTTAGTATATAATGCCTAAAAGGCTCATTTGTAAAGACAAGTTAATTCCTACACCCAAAACCCAAAGTAATACACTCCCAAAGCTCCCTAAAGTTTTTAACTTCTCCAAGAAGCTACATCCTGTGTTCTTCAATTGTTCTTCATATTGTTCATCACAAATCATCCGATTAATCTCCTAATACGCGTAATAACCCCCACATAAATTACATGTTTGTTTAGTGCTTGCAAAGTCCACATCCATATCAACCAATCAAAAGCACGTACAACAAATTCTATTATGTATGAAATTCTTAACTTGCAGGGTAATGTGTTACGTACATTGAGTTTTGGGTGATGAAAATCGATTTTAAAATCCTGGATTTTTGCATAATGAAAAATAATTAATGTTTGTGTTTTCACTACAAAAAAACTGAGATTTAGAGACGAATTAGATACCATAAACACCGTCTCTTCTCTAAACAGGTTTGAAATGGATTTTAGAACCATTTTCTATCCGTTCCTAATCACATGGTATTTAATGTCAAGAACGGTTTTTTAAATTCCGTTTCTAATCACAACCCGCAACCCAAACTCTACCTCAAATATTTAAATGACCATTTATATATTTGGTCTATGTGGAAATTGAAAATATTTACTAACATGTGAATAGTTTATATGCATATTACTTAATCATACACGTAGAGGGATTTCCCTCGTGTCTAATAAAGTTTAACGAGGGAAGTTATATATGTCCATTGTTGGGCACCCGTCACTTAGTCAAATAACTTTTTTCTTTTTTTCTTTTCATATTAATTATATATATAAATTATGAGTTTATTTACTATAAGAGCCAGAATCCAACACCCTACTACAATTAAAGACAATTTTTTTTTATCATTATAAATAAGTCAAAAACCTACATAAAACCCCCCTTATGCCCTTTTCCTTAAAAATTATAATTATAATTGAAATTTAAAAAATTCCACTTTTCCTGAAATTTTGAACTTCCACAAAATGGAGTGAACTAATTCCCCATTCTTATTTTTCCATATTCCAAAATCCTAACTTGCTCCTCCCACCATGGCCGCCGCTGCCCTCGCCCAACAGTTTGCATGCCCACCGCTCCATTATCTCTTCATTGTCCTCCATCTTCGCTTTTGACGACATATTTGTACGGATCTGAAGACGGCGACACACTTTGTTGCAATTGTCGTCGTTGACATCAATCTCCCTCACCCAAGCCATTATCGTCACCGTCGGAGAAGATGAACACAAAGCTTTAGTCGCCATAGTCGTCGTCGCCGCCTTCATCTTCCGAATTAGGGGTTTGCAGATGGAATTACTTTTTTAGGTCAATCAAGCAACGAGTTAAACCCGGAGTTCAATTGCAGATTCTTCTGCCAACCAACTCTTCTTCTAGTTCTAGTGAGAAGACGACGATGAGAGAAAAGATTCAGAAAGGGAAAATGTGTATGAAGAAAGCAGTCGATTGGAAAATCTGGTTCAGATGTAGATCGTGTAATTGTGAAATTAAAAGGCAAAGTTACACCTAAGGTCACTCCCTTAAGAGTTTTAGCAAATATATCCAATTTTAATCTGGTATAACAATTAAAGACAATTTAGTATGCAGATGTACCAATATACCATTTATATTCAATTGCATGGTCATGTAGAATTAGTCAACCCTTTTTTAATTAAAAATTCGTAATCAATTTTAATTCCTGCATTTCAAAACTTTCCATAAACCTAAACCTTTCCAAAACAACATAGTGCAATTAATTTCAGAAGAATCTACACAAATAGTCTACCTAAAATACCATTGATTTTTGGATATTGAAGGAGCTAGGGTTTACTGCATCCAAGCGATTAAGGCGATATTGAAGGAGGTTAGTGAACGACACTTTTGCACATGACATCAACTGTTTCCGGCGACGACCTCAAATACTTGTTAGAAGGTTAGAGAGCTCGGATTATTGTTTCATTATTCCTTTTTTTAATTAAATATATATTCAAATGTATATAACAAGTCAACTATTATATTTATTATACCTAAAATACGGTAATTAATACACCTTCAAGAAATCAAAACATTCCTAAAAAACCGAATTCAAAACATTTCTAAAAAACCGATATGTGAACTAATCAACTACATATTCATACTGTTTTTTTTTAATCACGGTAATTAATCAACTGTATATTCATACTTTATTTTATTTTTTTAATCACGGTAATTAATCAACTGCATTCGTACTTTTTTTAAGCGCATATTCATAATGTTAATAATATTTTTGTTTTTTTTTCTTTTTAATAAAATATTATTAGCAAATATTAATAAATGATTTTTTTGCATATCATTTACACATACCCGTATTTACAATTTGTATATTTCTTTACACATTATGAAATTGAAATTTGTTTCAATGCATTTACTCGTAATTTTATATATAATTGCATAAAGCAACTTAAAAATTGCAGATTCTAATTGCATATAACAACACAAAAATTGCATAACACTTAATTATAATTGCATAACACTTAAATAATTGCATATAACAACACAAAAATTGCATAACACCTTAAGTATATACTTATGCATTTACTCGTAACACTTAAGTATAATTGCGTATCACTTAAGTAATTGCATATAACAACACAAAAATTGCATAACACTTAAGTATAATTGCATAACACTCAAGTATATACTTCTGCATTCACTCGTAATTTTATAATTGCATAAAACAACATGAAAATTGCATAATTGCATAACACTTAAGTAAGCAAACGAACATTGCATATTGTAATTGCATAAACAAAGATAATACGTAAAGCATACGAAATAAATCGATTATTGCAGATTAAGAAGAGAAAGACGAATAAATATCTTAAAAAAGTGGAGAGAAAAGTCATTGAGAAGAAAATTCAGAAGAGTGAGAACTGTGAATAAATTTGACAAAAACAATTCAATAAATCGGATTAAACAAATGAATTCCCATCAATGAATCAACAAAAGTAAGGATGGACCCTACAATCAGTTTCTAATAAATTGGGTTTACATATGCAACGAAAATTGAATGCTGCGTTTGTTGGTCCTAAAACGAGTATGGTGACAGTCTAGGGGGTGAATAGACAGTCAAGTGTTTAAAACTTTTTCGTGCTTTAGATCAGATAAGACGATAAGATGAGTTATATACTCAGTCGTCTATATGCAGATAGGATGTTCTGATTTGTAAAGTGCTTAGGTGTATTATAGCCGATTAAGATAATTGCCTTACTGACTACTGAATTAAGTTGACCAGTTTGGAAGCTATCTTAGAAACTATGTGTGTGGAAATGTGTAGGCCCTACGTGTTGTATTAAATGCTTCGTATCTTCATAAGAACTAGCCGTTGCATCAAATCTTTCTAAGTAAGGTCGTTATCTTCATAAGAATGGTGTTTGCAGGTTTTCTGGTACGATGTTGCCTTAAGAGGTAATGTGCATTAAATGCTTCGTACTTCATCTGCAGATCTCTTGTACGACCTATTGTATTGTCAACATAGCTTCGTGTTGATATCTCATTGGTCCACATCAACTTAGTAGTTGAGTGATGTTTTGTCTTCTGTTAGAGCAATTCAGAACTTAATCCGACATTCTCTTTGTCTTCTATTATGGATTCCTTTATCTTCTGACTTAGTTAGTCATAAATGAACAAACACTTGTGAAGGTGTTTTATCCATAAATGCTAATTGTCTTCTGATTCTTCAGATGATCGTTTGACTTGAATGCTCATTAAAGCTTCTTAGACAAGATACATACGAGCTCATATCTGCTGTGATGTCTTCTAAATGTTAATTGTAGATTATCATATAGATCATTCAGTCTATAAGGCATACAACAACCTTTAGATCTGAATTCACTAATGAGCTTTTGAAATCTTCTAGTCTTCTGTGTTTCTTCTAGAAAGGCTTGAGTAGAGTATACAGATGAGTAATCAGCTGATATCTATACAGCTGATTCCTCATACTAGAATTATACATGTACAATACTTCTAAGATTTATAACTCAGTTTAGGAAACTTTGTTCCCAACAACGTTATGAGCAAAACCCCACAGCATCATAGCCAAAAACCTTCACATCTAATAGAGTTATCAGCAACTGGTTAATCTTCACAGTATACTGCACAATCATCACAACAACTTTCATCATATAATTTGCCCAAGAAAACAAACTTGTAATATGGGCAGTCTACATAAATTAATCAGATCACCAAATTTTTAGCAACATCAGATACTATTTTAACAATAAGCATTAAATCAAACATCATTGTTGTGAACCAAATCACATGATCCTCATATCTAGATGATGTTGATCAACTTTCAATATGGCTACTGATATTTTCCACTATCCAATATGCTTCTGGCATATTGGGTTGCATAATCATGTTCATATTTTATAATGTTGAATTCAGATTCAAAAGATACTACAGAAGCTTTGTGGTCTATACTTGAAATATCTAAATAAAACCACCTTTTCTGGATCACACAAGTGAAAACAAACGTAATAATTGTAATATAAGTACTAATCATTATCAGCAAAATTAACAATCAACCATCTCCCACCAACTCTTAATACATGTACAACCAATACTAATTCATATGAAATAACCACAAATAACAACCAAAATTGCATCATCACTTCTCAAGAGAATCAAGATCAACAAAATGAAACAAAGAACAGAGAAATTAAACAAAAATAAAAATTCATAGAAGAATTAAAAAAAAAAAAAACTACATTTTTTAACATTAAAATCAAGATTTATGGCATCAACAACCGTCCAAAGTGCATGTGAAGAAGGATCCGACAATGATCACTGAGAACAAATCAGAGAAACCCATCACAAAAAGAAGGTATATGACAATCAATTTCATGATTCTCCCCCATTTGCACTCGGATAAGCTTAACAACGTCATTCCGGATCTCCCCCATCATCACCACCCCCAATTTCATCACTTACAAGATTCTCTTTATGCTAATTATATAAAGGAGTAACCGAACTATTTCGTTAAAAGAAGGGGGGCAAGGTGTTATAGTATATTGGAACGAAGCATCTCCGGTAGCGTCTTTGGATTTTCGATGGCGGCGACGTATGTAGATCGCCCAAAACAGCGCCGTTGAAGGGAAGAGCTGGGTGAAGGATGGAGATGTGGCGAGGTGATTTGCAGGGGATAATAGCATGACTATTTCCGAACTTGCTGAGAGAATTTTGAGAAAAAGAAGATGGATAGTCGCAGGTTTTCTTGAAATTCAACAATATCACGTCTACAATGGGGGGTTTTGAGACTGTTGTTTGCGTCGGTCGATCGTCTATAGGAGACCTTGACAGTCGGCGTCGGCCATGGCGACTCTTGAAGTCACACAGGAAGAAACAACCGTGGTGGAAAAAGGAAAGGCCAATGGGGTTTGAAATAACTTAGAATTGAATGTGAAACAAAATAAAAGGAGAATTGAGCTAAAATTGTGGAACAACCATAAATAAAAATTTGAAATGAATGTAAATTTTAATTTTGAAAAGAAAGGGTATATTGGGATGTTTAAGTATTGATTTGCCCATTGAATTGCTAATTTTTTTTTTACTTTAATTGTAGTAGAGGGATCGATGGATATTAGCTCTAAAGGTAAATAAACTCAAATTAAATATGTTGATGGTGGCATACCATCTTAGTTGCATATGTAACATATTTATTGCATATATTTGTATATATAATGCATATTCCGAATATTTTTTAAATAAAATTAATATTTTAGAACATCTTATTATAGATATATAATTCTATTATATATTATGAAGTATTTTAAGTCATATACAACATGTTTTTTAATATCACTGAGAATATGCAACAATTTTTTTAATAGGTAGCTAATTGATTTCGTGATTTTTTGGTATCGAAATGAGAGATTACTAAATTTTCTGATTTTAGAAAGATAATAAATGAGCGCGATTTTCGATATTGTGTTTTAGAAATCGTTTTTGAAGTCATATGCAACATATTTTTGCACATGTCACTGAGAATATGCAACAATTTTTTTCATATGCAGCTAATTATTCGGTGATTTATGGGAATCAAATTGAGAGATCAGTAATTTTTTTGAATTTTGGAAAGATAATAAATAGGTGCAATTTTCAAGATTTTTTTACAAATTTCATTTTTTAATAGTTGACTAATTCAAATGTAAAATTCGAACTATATTTAAGTTGAAGGGTATAGTGGTACATTTATATGCAATTTTGACCTTAATTGTAACTCCTTAAAAATTTATCTTTATTTATAAATTGTATAAGTGAATTGTCCTCTAGAGTAATTCCCGTATTCTTTTCACCATTTTTTAAATTCATTTAATTTGTTTCTTTAACATATATTCAAATTGTAACTTTTAAATATGTAATATAATTTTTTGTTATTAATTTTTAAATTGTATATGTATTCAATTTTGATCCATTTAATAAATTAATTTCGGGAAAATATCAATTTTGGTCACCCAATTTTACCTCTTTTCATATTTGGTCACCCACATTTAGTCACTATCAAAATTGGTCACCCAATTATTATATTCTATCAAAATTGATCACTCTGTTAGTCAATCTGTCATTGACTAACGGAGAAAGAGTTTTGAGCCGTCAAATTTCTCAAAACCTAAATTTAAAATATTTTCATGCATCTTCGAGAACTAATGAAACAAACGCAGAAACAAGAATGAAACATGGGAAAAATTACTAATATTTACATTATATTTATAATAGATCAGAATTCTAATGAATCTTCTAGAATGTAATATAATAGGTTGGAAGGAATTAATTTATTTCAATTAATTTCAAATGCTCAATTGTTTGACTAACATTTCAAGAAATCTGCAATAATGATTTTAATAGAAAAATATTTAGAATGAAAAATAAGTTTATGAAATTTTCTAGAATGGATAATTTTAGAAAATTTCTTACAATTAATCTTCACCATAAATTATGCTCCAATAATTATATAAATAGGGAAATAAATTGAAATAAGTTTATATCTCCAATTATTATACACATTCAATATGAAATCAAGAATGGGAAAACAGAGTACAATTTTTTTTTAAAAAAATCAGAGTACAAAGTTGCATTTATCTCTTGAGTTTCTCATTTTCTATAAAATAAAAAGTAAACCAACAAAAATGAATTCATAATTGAGTTAAATAATTATTAAAAACTTACTGAAATTTTCTGACTACCCAGCAAGTTTCACATTCGATTGAATCACGTTCTAGAAGATGCATCAGAACTCCTTCTAACCTATTATAAATATAATGTAAATATTGGTAATTTTTTCCATGTTTCATTTTTGCTTCTGCGTTTGTTTCATTAGTTTTAGAAGATGCATGAGAATTTTTTAACATAGGTTTTGAGAAATTTCACGGCTCAAACTCTTTCAATGACAGATTGACTAACAGAGTGATCAATTTTGATAGAATATAATAATTAGGTGACCAATTTTGATAGGGACTAAATGTGGGTGACCAAATATGAAAAGAGGTAAAACTGGGTGACCAAAATTGATATTTTCCCATTAATTTCACATATATAGTTTTGATTTCAATTGATACATTTGATTTTCATTTCCTCGATCACATATTTTATTATCTTGTTATCATACTATATTTTGTTGCACTCCATAATTAATTTATATTTCAAAGGATATATTTGGTTTCCTCTCATATACTAGTGTTTTATTATGTTGTTATCTTAGAGATATTTTTAAAATAAGTTTATGTAATATATTTTTTATAATTTCGAATTTGATTTCTATAAATTATATTCCACTTAATTTGTCACTCTCCCAAATTCAACCTAATTTTAGACCCTTTCTATTCCTAATAACTCATTTTCTAAATGAATTATATAATTTTTTTAATCTAAAAACTATAGGAACTTTTTAAAAAACCTTATTCTTTAATTTTCTACAAATAAAAAACTTATTTTAACTAGTAGAATATTTTCAAATAATTAAGTCAATTCATGAAATCCTCCTTTAATTATTTTAACTAGTAAAAACTGGTTTTGTTTTTTTTTAAAAAAAAACTAGTAAAAATTGAGTGTGCATGTGTTGCACATTATTCGTACGTAATACGTTACTTCAGAACATGATTTTTAATTTAATGTTTCACTTGGATTTATTGTGGTTTATTTAAGAAAGACGAGGTTTAAAAAAGATATTAAATTTGAAAATTTAATGATGTTTATGTGTACGTTTAAATTTTTTTTTACCTTATTATTTATCATTTGGAAGGTAGGTTTTTTTTGGGAAAATATCATTTTTGGTCACCGAACTTTACCACTTCTCACATTTGATCACCCACATTTCATGACTATCAAAATTGGTCACTCACTTATTTTTTTTCTATCAATTTTGATGCTACTGTGAGAGAATCCGTCATTTACTAACGGAGAAAAGATTTTGAGTGCGAACTTTTATTTTTCCTCTTTTAATTCTTTAACCCTAAACTCCCAAACACAATAGAGTGATTTTGAGTTTGTACGAAGAACTGAAGATGTCTAAAAGGAACCAGAATGCTTTTGCACTCCAATACTACGGTAAGTTTCTATAACTTTTACGTTTAAATATATGGGTTAATTAGTTTTGTTTTGTTTACATTTTTATCAAAAAAAAAAAAAATGTTTATTTTCAACATTTAGATAGTGAGAGGGAAATGACGGTAGTTGATGGTGGTGATTTTGGTCCTGAAGTTGATATATCTTTTTTAGATAATGTGATTTTAAATGAGTCTGGGGCCTCCAATTCTGAAAATTTTGAAGTTAGTAACGTTCTAGTTGATAGCGAATATGATATGAATGAGGATGATATGTTATATGAAAAGTATATTGATCATGATGTTGAGTTTAATCGTGTTGAAATTATTGGTGATAAGATGGAAAATAAGTATGTGAGTGAGAAGGTTTATGCTAGGGTAGAGGATGAAAATGAGACATTTGATAATAGTAGTGATGAGTTTGAGAGTATTCAGGGGTCTGATGAAGAAGATTTGTCTAAATTCCTCAAATTTAATGAAGTAACTGAATCTAGAAAGCTTGAGTTGAAAGTTGAACTTATCTTTTCATCAAAAAAAAAAAGAAGAAGTTAAGGAAGCCATTGGAGAATCTCAGTCAATCAGTGTGAAAAATACTCCATTAATCAATACTCAAGTAAAGAAACAAAAATTACCGGGTATGTACCATATGTATTTTTTATTTCAATTTAATATTTAAGTTTTTTGTATCACTAAATTATTATGTTGTTTGTATTATATTTATTAGGTCAGAAGGAATTCTCATGCATCTTCTAGAACATTGGGTGATTCATCAACCAACCCGGCCTTTTCTTTCCAGAGTAACCAAGAATTATCAGTAATTTATTATCATCTCATTGTTGTTGTTGGTTTACTTTTCATTTTACAAGGTAACAGGAAATGGGAAACTCAGGAGGTGGTAGGAAAAGAAAAAATCGCAATGAAGCAAATGTGAGTGTGTCTTGGCTTGCAATGTCATTTTATAATTACTGTAATGTTACGTGACTAATTTTTTATTTTATAGGTTGTGCAATCATCAAGATCAAGAGTACACAGTCCAATTATTGTGAAAGGAGTAGTGAAAACAAGTGAGAGTGATGGTGGTCACGTACTAGTTATAAACTCTGTTTTTATAATTACGGTGTGTAGTTCGATGGTTTATAATTATTGTATTCACTGTGGTTGAAAATTATCCTTGCTTTTGTACTCTGTTATTCAGACTTTTTTGAATAATATTTCAATTACGGATTTTTATATTGAATTTTTATAAGGATTGGGAATATAAACTTATTTCAAAATAGTTAATTATTAGAATTCATTTCCCCATTTATAAATATTCGGGTTGATAATCTATTCCTAACTACACACCAGTAATATTAATTGAAGATAAATTCAGTAAAAAAATTTTTTTAAAAAAAGGGTTTGAGGGGTTAGGGTTAAGGAATTAAAAGAGGAAAAATAAAAGTTGGCGCTCAAAACCTTTTCTCCGTTAGTAAATGATGGATTCTCTAACATCAACATCAAAATTGATAGAAAAGAATAAGTGAGTGACCAATTTTGATAATGATGAAATGTGGGTGACCAAATATGAAAAGTGGTAAAGTTCAGTGATCAAAAGTGATATTTTCCATTTTTTTTTTTAATTATTACTCCCTAAGATCCAAAAAGTTTGTCGCATTTGGACTTTAAATTTGTTTCAAAAAGTTTGTCGCTTTTCCTAATTTTACCAATGATCTCCCTAAAATTGCCCCTATTCTTTTGGAAATATATTAATTACAATTTTTTTTTGAAAAGGTCAAACAAATGGTGGAAAAGGAAGGTGGAAAAATAAAAGAAAAAAGAGAAGAAAGGGTGAGAAAATATCGGGTAAATTTGTCAAAAAAATATGTTCCTTAATTTTATACAAAATGAGAAATGCAACAAATTTTATGAAACGGAGGGAGTATTATTTTGCACCATCATCGCACGAAAAACATTACGCGTAAGAGTTCCATACAATTTTTTGTGTTGAAATCTTGGAAATGACACGTAATGTTGGAAAATAAATATTTGATTTAGAAAAGAAAAAAATATGTGCAACCTATGATCAGTGACGCAATTGAGTATTTGCAAGCCTTGGACCAGAGTTTGTTAACATTTTGTTCTTTCCAATTATTTATTGGAAAAATTGCACTTTTAATTCTGTAGGAATTTTAAAAAATCACTTTTAGTCCTGAGGTTTGTAAATGGTCCTGTTTATTGCAGATTTGGTCCTGTAAGATAGTTTTTGATTTGAAACCGTTACCTTTTAGATGGAAACCGTTAGTTAACCAAAAAATATTACTAAAAAAGTAATTATAATTAAAAAATACAAAAATATTTTTAAAACTAATAATAAATTATATTTATAGAATTAAAATATAAATAAAATCAATAGAATTTAGAATATTAATTTTTTTTACTGTAAATGAAGAAATCTTACTAAATTATATAATTTGATTTTTTTTAGTTCAAGAATTTGAATATAATTAAAAATTACTAAAAAAATAATGTAATTTAAATTTAAATTTAAATAATTTTGAAGAAATTTTCTGTATTAAAATTGAAATATTTAAAAAATACAAATTTAAAAGTAAATTTTGAAAAATAATTTGAATATACAAAAATATAAAATTGAAAAATATACTTCCAATTTATATTCAAATATAATCTTCAAATTTAAATTAATTTTTAACCCCATATAATTTGAAAATACAAAAAGAAAAGAAAAAAAAAAGCAAGCCAAATACTTTTTTTTTTTTTGCATTGATTTGAGATCAATTTCAGATTTAATTGAATAATTTAATTTTATATAAAATCAATTTCAGATTTAATTGAATAATTTAATTTTATATAAAATCAATTTCAGATTTAATTGAATAATTTAATTTTAATTTTATATATAATTGATTGAATTTTTAGATCATAAAATCAATTTCAGATTTTAACGCAATTTTCTTCCGTTAAAACAAATATAAATTTATTATGAGACTAAAAGTGTATGAAAAAAAGTCTAAAGTGATTTAATCTCATTCTTACAGGACTAAAAGGGTATGAAAAAGGATCAAAAGTGATTTAAATGCATTCTTACAAGACCAAAAGTGCAATTTTCCCTCCCATTATTTATTGCTATATAAAGTTATATATTTTAATTTAACTAGCTAGCCGAACATTCTCAAAATAATTAAACCAGAACATTCTCAAAATAATTAAACCAATTGAAATCCTCTTTAATTTTTTGTGGTTTCCTTTTAAAAAAGATGTTGATTTGCAAATTAAAGATTATCTTGTTTCCCTGTTTTGAATTGATGACTTTCTCTTGCACAAAAGAAGGCAAACTGCGTACAAAGTAGGAGTCTGCGTTCAATCAAGAGGTTTGCTCTTGTGCAGTATCTAAGTTTCCCTTCCATCACCACCTTCATGTTGGCTTTTACCTTGAACATGGCATTTTCCTTCATCATTTCCCCCATGATTAAGTCTCTCAAGTTGAATTTGATGCCTTTGGCACTGGCATCAATCACATCAGCCATGATTCTGATTCTTGGCAAGCTTACTTGCTCAAGACTTCCAGTGTTGCTCAGAATGCTCTTTGTCACCACTTCAAAGAGTGTGAGAAACTTAGTCTTAAGAGTGTTCTTGTGCTGTGGGGTAATGGACTTGGAACTTTGAGCCATTCTTGAGCCACATCTTGCTCATGTCCAGCACCATATGATTCTGGATTCCTTCCCTCTGAAGGCAATCCAAAGGCACCTTCTAGGTCCTCCTCAGAAAACTTGACCACATGAGAGCTCTCCTCCTCTTGGCCTTCTTCTACATAGGTCAATCTTGTAGATACCTCTCCTCCAGTGGCATTGTCTTTCCATTTCAGAAAGGCAAAGAACTCAGCCATGTATTGTTCCAAGTATGAACTTGGTTTGTTCTCCTTGAACTTCTGTAAGTCTGCCCTCCTTAGCCATCTTAAGGTTGGGGTTACTTTTGGAAGCTCACTCTCAAAAGAGATGATGGGTTCAAAGGTGAGGTTGGGGTTACTTTTTGTGACTGAGATTGTTGGGAATAAAATGAGAAGTGTTTTGATATAATACCAAAACCCCCTGAGACATGCCTAAGTCAAGATTGATAATGTTCTAAGAATGTTAGAACATATAGCATAAAGCTAGATGAGAAGCTGATATGTTAGGCAGCTCTTAGTTTATTAGATGCAGAATTTGAGGGGGAACATATGCTTTAAAGTCTATCAAGATCAAGTCCCCTCAAAGCTCAAATTCTGGAATGATTGCCAAGTCTACTGAAAGACAAGCATGCTAATCAGAAGAGTTGTCCAGCAGAGTTGTCTCAGCACAGTTAAACCAGAACAAGTCTTCTGAAGTTCAAGAACAACTATGCTGAAGAAGTCAAGACAACTATACCCTAAGATCTTCAAAGAGTCATGCAAAGAATATATGCAAAGGAAGCAAAGGGAAAGAGCCAAGTCATCTGAAAAGAGCAAGCCAACTATGCTGATAAGCATGTCTGCTGATAGTGATAAGCAAAGTTGTCCAAGTTGATAAGGAATGTTGTCCCTATCTTTTGGATCAACCTTCAGAAGCCATGTCCATGTCTAAACAAGCGGATCTTAAAGTCAGACATTGGGAAGAGTGCTGCAGAATGAAGACAAAGTCTATGCAGCCGTTTATTTCCTAAATGAGGACATGTCACTATCAAGAATTTATCTTCTAAGTAGAAGAAGACATTTATGGACATTTGGGGCTGCCTCTCCAACGGGAAGATCCTTCATTTGTCTATAAATACAGAAGTGTGAAGACCATTTGAAATAATCCAACTGACCTCAACCTTGACAAGAATATCCTACAAGCAAAAGTGCTTTCAAGCTTTCAAAAGACTATCTTAGTCTTCATACACTTCTACTAAGCTGAACTTCATTGTATATCCATACAAAGCTTAGAGAGATATCCTATCCTTATACACTGATCTTCATTGTAAAGGATATCTCATTAGTTGGAACCTTACTTCAACCCTTACATCTTTCAAGTGAGAAAGTGAGAAGGTTGTAGTAGTAGAAGTGGTAGGAGCTGACTGTTGAGAGAAGAACAGTTCAGTTCTGAGTTGAGAAGAGGGTACTAGGACTCTAGACATCCTAGGGATCAATTCACCAAGGAGTGGCGTTCTTGATCAAGTGCACCTTGGCACTATAAAACAAGTTAATTCCAAGAGTGAAGGAATTATCCTGTTAAATCAGGGAAAATGGATGTAGGAGCTTGAGTCTCTGAACCACTATAAACTCTTGTGTTGATTTGCTTTCAAGTACTTTCATACATTCAACACTGCACACAAAACTGATCTTTCAAAGGACAAATATTCAAAGACTGTGCAAAATACATTTGGACAAGTTCCCTGAAAACTGGACTGTTTAACTAAGTGATTTCAGAACTTTAAAGGAGTCTAAACTAAACGGCCAACCACTAATTCCGCACATATAACTCCCTTAGATAGTTATTCAACTAAGTGCTCAATAGTACTTAGTAGTTTGATTATCTATAAAGAGTTAATCATATCAGCAGAGTTGTCCAGGACAACCTTGCTGAACTCTGGTTTGATCAAAGTTTGAAAAGATTTGCATACAAGTGTATTCCCCCCCCATACACTTGTTATATACTCCTTTCAGGACCAACAAGTGGTACCAAAGCAGGGGTTCAAAGACCACTGCTTCTGAAAATCCATCTTGATTTTCAAAATCACATATTTGGTGTGGTCACTGAACTTATCTATTTGAAATCCTTTATCCATTGTCTAACCCTTTTCTTGAAGAAATGGCAAGAGGAAACAACAACAACCAGAACCAGCAACAGAATCCAGATCAAAACATTAATGCTGCTGTTCCACCTCCTGCAGTTCCAGGATTGGACAATATGGCCACAAATCCAGTTAACCACATCTCACATCATAAATTGCCCATGTTCTCAATAGACAACTATGATTTCTAGAAAATCAGAATGAGGGTTCATCTTGCATCTCTCCACACTGACATGTTGAGAGTGATCACAAGAGGACCTTTTGTGTTCACTCAAGTCAATCCCAGAGTCACTGAAGCTCAAAGAGCAGACACAAGAGATGTGATCCCCAAAGATGAAGATGATTTCACCTCAGAAGAAAAGAGGAAAGATAATCTGAATTGTCTTGCTATGAACACCCTCTACCAAACAATTCCAGATGCAATCATGGGAAGAGTCTACCACTGCACAACTGCCAAAGAAATTTGGGATACTCTTGCATAAATGTGTGAGGGTACTGAAAAGATCAAGGAGAACAAGCTCCAAGTAGCAGTGCAGACGTTTGAACAATTCACAATGGAGTCTGAGGAGTCCATTGGCAAATTTGCTGGTAGATTCACTGATGTGATGAATGAGATCAACTCATTGGGTAAGGTGTACTCCAAGAGAGAGGTTGGATTAAAGATCTTGAGAACTCTCACTCAAAAGTGGGATGTATATGCAATTATGATGCAGAACACCAAAGATCTCTCCACCATGCCCATGCAACAAATCTTCTCTGAACTCAAAGCTTATGAGTTCGATCTCAACAGAAGAAAGCCTGTTGAGGAACCTTCTATTCCAACCAAAGGAGTGGCATTCAAAGCCAAAGCTGTTGAATATGAAATGCAGTCCACTCCTAGATCATCAAAGTCAGTCTCCAAGACCGAAATGAAGGAAGAACTAGCCTTGATGGCTAGAAGGTTTGAAAAGTTAAACTCAAGGTTTGGTAGATACAAGAAATTCTACCAAGACAACAAATTCAGGAGAAGTTATTGTTGGTCCCAAAAGTTGAGGTAAGATTGAGTAAGCTAAGAAAAAGTCTAGAGGGGAGGGGTGAATGGACTTTTTCAAATTCTATCAAAATATCAGAGTTTAAGTGCGGAAATACGTTCTGTACAGTACTGTTCTTAGAATCAGCTCAGTACTTAACAGTTAGCTTTTATACTCAACTTTTCTTTAAATCTTTTCTTAGAAAACTTACTGTTCTTGGTTAAACAAATATATCAACAGTTAATCAAAACAAACAATAAAGAACACAAGATTTTATAGTGGTTCGACAAATGTCTACATCCATTCTCACAACTCCAGTTGCGATGTTTTATTACTCTTCCTTCTTGAGTACTTGTAGCTTAGAGTCCCAAGATTAAGACTTTGATCTTGTCGATTATACCACCAGGTATATCTTCGATCTACTAGTAATTTCACAAGTAACTAACACACTTGTTTACACAATACAAACTTAAAATGAAAAGTAAAACTTCTCTATGTAATAGCATTTGATTCTTCAAATCAGATCTGTGGCTTCTCTTCAGTTCTTGATCTTCAACTCTGTGAGTGCTTGAATACTTGAATGCTTCTTGATTGCTCTTGAATACTTTGAGTAGTAGTAGTTTCAGTAGTCTTTTCAAGTAGAAGATCACACGGTATTTATAAGATCTAGTATGACAGTTAGCAGTTTGTGAACTAACTCTCAACTAACTCATAACCGTTCTTGTTGTAACTTCCTTCTTTAGTAACTAACTTATCTTATCTTTCCAAGTCAGCATATCTTCATATATATCTTCAGTTACGCTTCAAATAAGTCATCCAAACTTATTCTTCAAATAAACCAACTCAGCACAGTAAACTATTCTTCTTAGTTTTACTGCTCTTGGTCAATCAGCACAGTTCTTCCAAAACTGTTCAGCTTCCTTCAAACATACTTCACTTGATTTCTTCATTCTCTGAAATAGTCTTCTGATATCTCTTAGTCTTCTTTCTTCAATCTAATCTACTGTTCTAACTATTACAATGCTGAATACAATAGAATACAACTTTACAAATATAAAACCTATCTATACATCAACTGAACTACATACAGATGAGTATAACTAAGTCCTATACTATAAGCTGTCTATACAATTCATTCATCAGCTTAGTTCTTAAACAGTTCATATATCAGATTAATAATATATCATTAACTTCATAGTTGCTTTTGGCCATCAAAACATATAATCATCAATTAGAACATTGTTTATAGGATTCATATCCCAACAATTTCCCCCTTTTTGATGAAGCCAAAACTACTTAAACAGTTGTCTATAACTAAGTCCTATACTATAAGCTGTCTATACATTTCATTCATCAGCTTAGTTCTTAAACAGTTCATATATCAGATTAATAATATATCATTAACTTCATAGTTGCTTTTGGCCATCAAAACATATAATCATCAATTAGAACATTGTTTATAAGATTCATATCCCAACAATTTCCCCCTTTTTGATGAAGCCAAAACTACTTAAACATTCACAGATCAGTAGTTAAGATATATAGTTAATCATATCAGTTCATCAAATCAAAAATCAGATTCATATTCAAACTAAGATCACATATATCACATATTACAACTAAGTCACATAAACACAGAAATATCAAATAAAGAAATAAAGATAAGGTTTAGAAATGTTATCTTCTTCAGCATAGTCCTTCATCTTCAATCTTCATTAGGAATTCTGAATGCCAAGTACATTCTGTTCTTGATATCCATCATGTGCTTGAGATCAGTGATTCCTTCATCTTGAATAATCTGTGAAATTATGTTTCCAACTTCAATTAGATCAGGTTCTCCATTATCTAATCTTGGAGGATCCCAAACAGGTTCTTCAGGACATAAGATCTGAATTCCTGCACCAGCAGCCAATAACAGTATATGCTCCCAAAAATTCCTTGCAATGTTCATCATGAACTCATCAAAGTCAGAATATTCATCTTCCTTGCATGAATGATCACCAAATTTCTTTACTATGAAATTAGCAATCTGCCATTTCCTTTTCAAATTATTCCAGTATACCATATCTTCTGGATCAACCACAAATTCCATGAATTCTTCATCCAGAACAGTTCCAACAGACTTAGACTTCATTTTCCTTTTCAATGCAGTAACTCGATTATCAAACTTTTTCCTTGCAGCTTCTGCATCTTTCATCTTTTGCTTCCTAATCTGTTCATCTGTTCTTTTCTCAGCCATCTCAATTTTCTTCTGAGCAAGCATCTGATTATGCTTCTCAACTGCTTCAGCCATCTGCACAACACTTGGCCTACTATCAGTAACAAAATGTTTCAACTTGCTCTTAGACCTGGTAATCCTTCCAGTCTGTTCAGCCTCTTCTTCATCTTCTAAAATAAGTTTTCTTTTTCTTTTTCCAGAAGAAGATTGTTTTTCTGAGTAGCATGAGGTTCAGAATCAGGATTTTGTTGTCTTAATTTCAAACTAATGATTTCTTCTTTCAATTCATCAATACTAGCTTTCAGCTCATCTTGACTCACAACCAACTGGGCTTGTTGAGTTTGAGTCTGCTCCATCACTTTCATCACTTTTTCTTCCCCCTTTTTGGCTTCATCTTGCCAATCTTTCAAGGGTGTCAAAAGTAGCTCTACTTTCTTTTGCAATTCAGTAGAAAGTTTCTTCTCTTGTAATCTATGCAGATCATAGATCTTTGACATTGTGAATTCCATTATCTTGTCATATGAATTAGCAGCAGTCAAACTTTCCAATTTCTCAGTGGCTTGTTGAAATTGCTTCAAGGTAGCCTCCAGCTTGCTTTGTAATTCTTCATTCTGCTTTTTCAACATTTCAAAGCTAGAATTATCTTGCCTTGTCTCAGCAGAAACATCTCTTACTGTCTCATTAAGCACAGTATTCTCAGCAGCATTAACTTGTGTGCTTTCTAACACATCAGCACTCAAATCTTGTTCCACTAAGACTTCAGTTTCTTCAGGAACAACAGTGTTCTCAAACATCTCTGTTGCATTTGTATCAGCTTCATAGTCAGCTTCCATGTCAGCTTCATATGCAGCTTGATTATCAGAATCTCTGACATCAGCATCATCAGCTTCCATGTTGACATCAGTATCAACATCTGCATCAGTAGGTTTAACCATAGAATACTTGCAACCTATTATTCTATCAATCAACTGAATAACAGACTCAAGAGTGAATAATTCAGTGTATGAATTAACATCTGCTGCTTCTCTCTGTTCTTGTTCCCAGTCATGGAACACAGATAAACCACCCATACCTTCAGCTACAATCATCAGCTCATCTAGACCTCTACTTCTAAGATATACCCAAGTACCTATCCTTAGAAGTTACTCAAAGGATCTAGTGCTGTCATCTAAACCATGAAAACTTTTGATAAGAGAATTTCTCAACTTAAATCTTATCCTCTCTTCCTTATCACAAACTGGATAGTCCATCAAGAACACTGAATCAGGTTGGATAATCTCAGTTTCAGGAGAAGATGTAATCTCAATTGGTTCAGAAGAAGGCATATGTTCATGCTCAATAGAGTGATCATGAACTGGTTCAGGTTCAGGAGAGAAATGAGGAGTGGGATTTTGGTGAGGACTCGATTGGGGAGTGGAATGAAAAGAAGTGTTCTGAGGGGTTGAGTGAGGAGTGTTCTGTCGAATAGGAGAGTAGTGAACTGACTCCTCAGAACAGGAAGGCTCAACTTCAAGGGGTTGGGCTTGGATAGAATGAGAGGTTGAGGGAGAAGGGGTAGTGTTCTTGAGGACTCTTCTGGGTCTAAGAACACCAGAAACTTTAGTTCTCTTATGTGAAAGAATGAGGCTCAAAGAACTTACCTCTTGTTCCACAGAAGTCTCCTTCACAGCAGCAACAGACTCTTCTGAATTTTCAGGAATGGCCCTAGCTGATCTACCTCTTCTTAATCCAGCTCTGTGAGGATCATGCCTAGCCTTCGATCTCATTTCCGGCTCATCATTGTCAGAACGGAATATCGAACCACCAGATTCTTGAGGCTGAGGACGATTCCTCTGTTCTTGTTCAAATTTGACAGACTCTTTCTTGAACAAAAACTTGCCCTGGTGAAATCTTTTCGGAGGACTCCAATCCACCTTCTTCTCTGCTAATTGAGGCAATAAGATGCTCAATTTGCTTCCAAAACCCATCCAGGATTTAATGGAAAATTCTCTGGTGTCTTCATCAAACAACACCTTTTCTCTTTCAGCCAACAGTCTGCCAAGCAGAAATCCTTGCCAATCACCATCAACGCGATCAGTGATTGCAGCCATAATACGAATCTTGAGATTAGTGAGGGCATCTTGACTGAAGTGTTGCCCTAACAAGCATTTTTCAGCGATGTCCATTAATAATTGAAGACCTTCTGGAAGAATTTCCTTCTTCAAGTTGGTGAGAGATGCTGGGTCCACATTCAACCATCTGCCCACACGAGCTTTTTCTTGCCCTGCCATATAGCTCAGAATGTCTATCGGCCCGTCTGGTAGATTGAAAGCGATTCCAAGGGTTTCTTTGGAGATGACAACCCTATGACCAGAAACTATCGAACGAATGCAATTCGTATCACCTTCCACCTGTAGAAAGAATTTCATCGCCTCAGGTTCGTAAACCTTCATAGGAAATGATTCTAGGTACTTCCTCAGCCCGCTTTCTTCACACATGGTGAGGATGGCTTGATTCTCTTCTTTTTGTCGTCCGGTGAAATAAACAGAATTTTCAACGAAAATTCCTTTCTCACGCATCCATCTGGTTGAATCAAAAGTACCTACGACTTCATTTTCTTCGTTAAGAATATCAATAATCGCCATGGAGTAGAAATGTAGAAGTGTAGTTGCAAGAGTAAGGAGAATCGAGAAAACTTGAGCTTAGAGAATTTGCAGAAAGATTTTTAGTAATGAAGAAGAAGAAGTTAATGTGATCGCATTTAATCTAAATCAAAGCAAATCTAGGGCTTGGATTGATTTAGATTCACACGTTGAGTGGTTTGGATTGAGTATTGAAAAGTGTAATTTTAAGAGAAACGTTCCAGATTCATAAAACTCATTTCCAATTTGGAGCCAACTTGTGTTGATGAATACACCTTTTAAAATTAGGTCAAAAATAGAGGAGTGTATTAATCTTCTCTATAAGTAAACTAATTTTTGAAGTCATCTAAGACAATAATACAGTTCTGATGTGTATCAGCACAGTTGTTTCCATGCACATTTTACTTCAATTTCTTACTTAAAATATGTTGTAATTTACTTATCTGGGTTCAGCTGAGTATTGTGATCAGCTGAGTACTTTCTTTGAAGATCAGCTTAGTAGTTGGGTCAGCTCAGTAATCCTCAGATCAGTTCCCCAACTCTTCTGATTTTCACCTTTTTGATATCAGCACAGTACTTTCTTAGATCAGTACTGTAACTATTCTGTAGACAGATTTCCCTGTAATCAAATAAGCTCTGTAGACAGTTTTATCAGTAGTCAGATCAGTTCTGTAGAGAGAATGATATTGTAGTCAGAATAGTTCTGTAGACAAAATAACTTTGTAATCAGAACAATCCTGTAGACAAATCAATTCAATAATCAGAACATGTCTGTAGACAGATATATGCTGTAATCAGATCAGATTTGTAGACAAATCATATATGTAATCAGATCAGTTCCCCCTTCAGTGCAGAACTCCTCTTCTGTACTTGTTTCACCTTGGTAGAAGTATTAGTTCAAGCATAAATGGTGAAATACAGTACAGAATAGAAAAGAATAATTAAAATAGGTCTTTGTAAGGTTTGTTCTAAGGTGACTTGTACTCTGAGTCAACATACAAGATTTTTCAGAAATCATAGATTCCCCCTTAAATGTATATTCTCAATTCCCTCAGCTTTACCAGCTTCCTCATCGGGATTTAGGCACCTTAGTAACCTTTTTACCTGTTTGAGATGAGTGTACTGATCTTGATATCAGCTAAGTACCTGAAATGTTAGAGTACAATTCTATATACATGCAGGATCCATGTCTATCAATCCTAAACTTATGCAAAGCTCTCCAAATCTAGTTTCAGCCAAAGGTTTTGTGAAAATGTCAGCTATCTGAATATCAGTATGGATCTTTTCCATCCTAATGTTTTTCTTTTCAACATGATCCCTAATAAAATGATGCCTAACATCTACATGCTTGCATCTAGTATGTAAAACGGGATTTTGAGTGATGGCAATTGCACTATTGTTGTCTCTAAGTTGTTGCTTTAGCCAAAGAAGCTGACTACAAAAACTTCCTGCAGCCATATATTCTGCTTCAGTGGTAGATGTTGCCACACTAGTTTGTTTCTTTGAAAACCATGATATGAGCTTAGAACCTAAAAATTGGCATGAACCAGAAGTTGATTTTCTATCTATCCTGCAACCACCAAAGTCAGAATCTGAATAACCACTTAGGGATAGATCATCATCTGCAGAATACCACAAACCTCGATTAATGGTACCCTTTAGATATTTCAAAATCCTTTTAGCAGTTTCCACATGACTTTCTTTGGGGTTGGCCTGAAATCTAGCACATACACCTACTGCAAATGCAATATCTGGCCTACTAGCAGTTAAGTAGAGTTGAGAACCAATTAAAGCTCTATAATAGGATTGATTAGCAGACTTACCTTGATCATCAGGATCCATTCTGTATGTTGGCAGCATTGGTACACCAACTGTTTTATAGGTCTTGATACCAAATTTATCTAACAAATTTCTTGTATATTTTGCTTGATTGATAAAGATACCATCAGATGATTGTTTTACTTGAAGTCCAAGAAAATAAGTCATTTCTCCCATCATTGACATTTCAAACTTGCTTTGCATGAGCTTTGAAAAGCTTTCACTCATGTTTTTGTTAGGAGATCCAAATATTATATAATCAACATAAATTTGGACTAATAGAATGTCTGTACCTTCTTGTCTTCTGAACAAAGTTCGATCCACTTTGCCCTTAGTAAATCCATTTTCAACTAAGAATAGTGAAAGAGTGTCATATCAGGCTCTTGGAGCTTGCTTCAGACCATATAGTGCTTTCTTCAACCTGTATACTTGATTACCATTTACCTCAAATCCAGGAGGTTGTTCTACATAAACTTCTTCAACAAGTATACCATTCAAAAATGCACTTTTCACATCCATTTGATACACAGTGAATTTCATATAAGCAGCATAAGCAAGAAACAATCTTATAGCTTCTAATCTAGCTACAGGGGCAAATGTTTCATCATAATCAATACCCTCAGCTTGAGAGTAACCCTGAGCCACTAATCTGGCTTTGTTTCTCACAACAAGATCATTCTCATCTTTCTTATTTTTGAAAATCCACTTTGTACCTACCACATTGTGATCAGTAGGTCTCTCTACGAGTTCCCATACATCATTTCGAGTAAACTGATTTAATTCTTCTTGCATAGCCATAATCCAGTTACTGTCAGATAAAGCTTCTTTCACATTAACAGGTTCAATAGAAGATAAGAAGCAACACCAACAAAATAGAGAATTACTGGGTTCAGGCTTAGAATCAAACAGTTGTCTTCTGGTCTTAACACCTTTATTGGATTCACCAATAATCAGATCAGTAGAATGAGCAGATTTCCATGTTTTTCTAGTTTTAACAGGAATACTTTCATCATCCACATCATGTATAACAGAATTATCAATATCAATATCATCATTTTCAGCAGGTTTATTCACAGGAGAAGAGTCAACCAATTCAGGCATGTCAATTGGTCTAGAAGACTTACCATTGTCTTTTACCTTTTCTAGAACATCATCTTTGTTTAGAATATTCAGAAATGGATTGTAGGCTTGTACAGATTCATAGACTTCAGTCTCTTCATTGTCTTTATCAGTTTGAATGGTCAGATCATCAATTTTCTTACTGATCTGATGATCAGCAGAGTCCTGTACAACTTCATCAAAGACAACATGGGGTGTTTCTTCTACACATAGGGTTGAGTAATTAAACACTCTGAATGCCTTGCTAGTGGAGGAATATCCTAAGAATATTCCCTGATCAGCTTTGGCATCAAAAGCATTTAATTTGCTCTTTCCATTGTTATGAATAAAGCACTTACATCCAAAGATATGAAAATATGAAATTCTTGGTTTTCTACCTTTCCATACCTCATAAGGAGTTTTACCATGTACCTTGTTGAATGCACATCTGTTCTGAGTGTGACAGGCAGTGTTGATTGCCTCAGCCCAGAACTTCTGTGGTGTGTTGTACTCTGCAAGCATTGTTCTGCATGCTTCCTTTAGTGTTCTGTTTCTTCTCTCAGCTACACCATTTTGTTGGGGTGTCCTAGTTGCACTTGTCAAATGCTGAATTCCAGACTTAGAACAAAATTCTTTAATGTAGCAGTTTATAAATTCAGTTCCCTTGTCACTCCTGATCTTGACAATGGGCTGACCTTTTTCTACTTGCAACCTCTTTAACAGATCTGGTAGTTGGGTTTGTGTATCACTCTTTTTGTGTAAGAAGATTACCCAAGTGAATTTTGAATAATCATCTACCACAACCAAGGTGTACCTTCTACGATTCAGTGTAGGGGGTTTTATTGGACCATGTAGATCCATGTGCAAGAGTTCTAGGACTCTACAAGTAGAAAGAGTGGGAATTGACTTAAAGGAAACCTTTACCTGTTTACCTTTTTGGCAAGCATCACACACTTGTGATTTGAAATAGATTTCATTAGGGATACCTTCAACAAGGTAGTTTCTTGCAATCTTGTTAATAATCTTAAAGTTCAGATGGCATAACCGTCTATGCCATAGCCAGCTGATTTCTTTAGGACTTTTAGAAAGAAGGCAAGCATCCCTAGGACAACTATTCCAATTTACAATGTGGACACTGCCTTGTCTAACTCCAACTAGTAGAATTGTATGTGTTCTTTTATCCCAGATTTCACATTTGGTGCTTTTGAAGTAAACTTTGTAGCCCCTGTCACAAAATTGAGAGACAGATAACAAATTATATTTCAGACCTTCAACATATGAGACATCTTGAATCTCTACATCTCCATTCTTGATGTATCCAAATCCTTTTGTGATTGCCATGGAACTATCTCCAAAGATCACCTTTGGTCCTTCCTTCTCATGATAGTCAGAAAGAAGAGTCTTGGTACCAGTCATGTGGTGAGAACACCCACTGTCTATGTACCAAGTTTCTCCAACTGAACCACCTTTCTTGTAAAGATCCAGTCGACCCTGCAAGTACTGATCTTAATAACTTAGGTACCCTTTCTTTACTGGGGTCCTTGGGGGTTAGCATTAAGAGGTATCCAAATAAACATTGAAGATTTGAATAATTGAGACCTCTTAAGTTTTCTACCATGCTTATCACAGAACAGTACTTTGTTGACCTTATCCAAATTATCAGCAGACTTAGGATCTATTTTTCTGAGATACCCTTTCCTTGGTTCTATCCCTTTTTCAGGAAGATCAGTATGTCTGTAATAATTTGCATATGGCCTAAAAGCCTGTGGACCATACGGCTTATAGATGCGTTTTGGTCTTTCCTCTCCAATGATATCATAAGATAAAGGTGGAGGATAAAGAACAGGTTTGTTATGATAATGAGGCACAAATTTCCTAGGTTTAGTTGAGTACAGCTGAGACTGCCTTATAAAAGGAGGTCTAGGTTGTTTCCAACTTGCCTGTGCTTGTCTTGACCTACTGTTCTGAGTCTGCCTCTTCTGAATCCAGGACTTTTCAGCTCTGTTCAGAGGAGTAGAACTCTTCTGGTATGGTCTTGACTGTACTGGTCTAGATCCATTCTTCTGTTTACCATTCTTGGTAGTAGGAGGAATGTATTTAGACTGTACTTTAGGTTTTGGATCATTATCATAAGTCATAGGTTCTTTTCCTTTATCTAATTGTAAAGTACTTGAACTAGCTTCAGTAGTGTTCTTAATGCCTGAAGTAGAGGAACTAGGAAGATCAGTACCTATTCCACTTTTATCATAAGGAGCTCTGTATCTGTCTGATAATGTTTGATTAATCTTAGAAGAGTTAATCATATCAGATAGCTTTAGATCCAGGCTCAGTACTTCAGATTCTAAGAATCTATTGCGCTCTACAAGTTTTTCACATTTAATCTTTAAGTCATTGAACTCATTTGTCTCTTTAGCTTGTGTATGAAGCATACCCTGATATAACTTGTCCATAGATGCATACTTATCTTTAAGTTGTGACAACTCTTCTGATAGCCGTGCATTTAGAACAGTTATATTAGGATCCACTTTCATTTGAGCTTCTCTAAGACTCATGATTTCTTGTCTTAAAGATATGTTCTCATCACTGATTTCCATGAATGCTTTGTTAGCTGGTAGGAGGTCTTCTTCATTCATTCCATTGGAATGATGAAGACTACTCCCTACACTACTATCAGCAGTGTCACATAAATCAGAATCAGAATCAGATTCATCACAAGATTGAAAGGATGTGACAAAAGATACCTCTTGGTCTATTTTTTCCATCATGACTAGTCTATCATCTGCAATGAAGACTTCTTTCTCACTGCTAGAAGGGTAATCAGAAGAGGAAGATGGCAACTCATCTGAATCCGTATCAGATTCATTGTTAGCCACCATTGCCCTCTTACCCTTTGCATATTTGCGATCTCTCCTTGCTTTTCTTTCTCTTCTGTCTTCAGCACTCAGATCAGGACATTCATGGATGTAATGACCTGGCTTTTCACAGTTATAGCACAGAGGTTCATTAGTAGAACGTTTAGAAGGAGAATGATATCGGTTCCTGTACTTTCTATCAGTAGAGTTCCTATCCTTCCTATCAGCAGAGTTCCTATCTCTTCTTTTCTCATCAGAGATCTCATCTCTCCTTTCAGAAGATTTGTGATCCCTTCTGGTCCTAGAAGAGTCCCTGTTATTAGAGCCCTGAGTGTCCTTATATAATCTTTTGTATCTACCATACCTCTTATTAAGTTTGTCAAACCTCTTAATCATTAAATTCAACTGATCCTTAAGATCAAGATTAGTACTCTCTAGTTCATCTTTTATGCTTGAGGACTTAGACATAGATGATCTAGGCTTCTTAGAGGTAGATGCCTTAAGTGCAATGCTCTTGGAGATTTCCTTAACCCTATCACCACTAACTATTGGATCCTCTTCATCCAATTCAAACTCATGTGCCTGAAGGGTTTGGAAGGTAGTTTCTGCAGACCAGTTATCTATATCCTGAGTGTTTTTAATGATCAGTGTGACCATTTTCCACCTTTCATCTAAGGCTTTAAGGATACGTAAATTGATCTCCCTATTGGTATAAGTCTTACCTAAAACATCCAGATCATTCATAATCTTTGTAAAACGAGTATCGAGCTGGTCTATAGTTTCACCAGTCTTGATTTTGAATGATTCGAACCGCTGGATAGCAGTGGATAGTTTGCTTTCTTTTATAAGAGAAGTTCCCTCACAAATGATAGCTAACTTGTCCCACATCTCTTTGGCTGATTTACATTTAACCACTTTCCCAAGATACTCGTTGGGAAGGGTGTGCAAAATGTAATTCTTTGCCAAGCTGTCTAAGTTGTTCTGCCTCATTTCCTCAGTAGTTAAATCTAACCTGGGTTTTGGCACGAGAACACCAATGGCTTTTGAAGGCTCCAGAGTTGCAGTGTTGGGTATCATGGTAGTAATAGGCCCTTCTTTGATCACAGACATCATTAGATCATGGGTTGAACTAAAGATGGCCTCCATCCTCAGTTTCCAGTAATCGTAATCTGCAACCTTGAACTTTGGAAGTTTATTGATGTTAGTTTCTTCCATGATAGAACAGACAGTTAAGATCAGTAGTATGACAGATAGGTCAAGAAAGACAAGTAAGATCAAGAAACAAGTATCAGTAATGAGAAACAATTTAGACTTTCCCCAAAGTCTACAAGGTTATCAAGAAACAGCAGTCCAAAGAACTACTGCACTGATACCACTTGTTGGTCCCAAAAGTTGAGTTAAGATTGAGTAAGCTAAGAAAAAGTCTAGAGGGCAGGGGTGAATAGACTTTGTTGGTCCCTGAACGAGTAGTGAATGGGTTTAAAGTCTAGAGGGGAGGGGTGAATAGACTTTAAAACTTTTTTAAACAGAGTTGGGAACCTCTTCTGATTGCTATGTCAACTGGACTGCAAGTCTGCTGGTCCAGATGACTATAGTGATCTGACTGAGGAGGTTATACTTTAAAACTTTTTTAAACAGAGTTGGGAACCTCGTTCTTGTAACTTGTTTTACTTAATGAAAATACTCAGCTGATGCTGGTTTGAAAGTTATGGCCTTGTTTTGAAGAGTGTTGAAATCACAGTATGCACTATATAATAATGAATGTAAAAGGCAGAAATGTAAAGTGCAGAAAGTAAATAACACCGGATTTATAGTGGTTCGGATATACGTTCCTACGTCCACTCTCACGTCCTAACGTGATGTTTAATCCCTTTAATTTCCACAAATTACAAGGGTCTTGACCTTTATAGTCCCAAGGTTAGGACTTTGAGATCTGAGCCGTCCTAACAGCTACGGTCTCCACAAGTGATTGTAAGCACTTGCACTTTAAGGGGTTTCAAAAACTTTAACCTTTCGGTGAGGGTTTGGGGTTTTTGAGGTGTATCCAACTAATGGTTCAAGCTTATAATTTGCTTAACCACTATGCCTAAAACAATTGATATACAATATGAACAGGTTTCAGGTTCTTAAGGGTTGGATAGAAATCACTTAAGAGCTATAGATAATCTAATGGTTTCTGGCTCTTTTGAGAATTCATAGAACTGTATGGCTTTAGCTTTGATTGCTTGCTTGGCTTGTTGAATTCTCTCTTGTGACTTCTTGTTTGTGATTCCTCATCCTCTTGTATTTATAATGGAGATTGGTTGCAACTAGCCGTTGGAGTTGACTAGCCGTTTGAATAATCTTTCCATAATAGCTTGATTCCTTGATTCCAGCCGCTTGATTGCTTCAATCCTGGGATCATGTCAATCTTCTAAATAAGGTAGGTCTTCGTTTGAATTGCAAGATGACTTGGGAATCAGCCGAGTCCTGGAAGAGCACACAGTCTTCTGATCTGTACTTCTAGTCTTCTGACTACTCTTCTGGCCTTAGGTCTTCTGTCTTCTGATATCAGACGAGTAACACTCTTCTGATCTGGAAATTCTTTGTACTGCTTTTAGGCCATCTTCAATCTGGGACTCCATCAGATAGGTAGGTATACAAGCACCTTAACTTATCTGGTCTTCAAGGATCTTCTAGTCTTCATGTCTTCTACTCTTCTCATCTTGAGGATAGGCATGTAAGCCAGGACTGTGCTGATCAGCTGATATCAATACAGTTGATCACACAAGACTAGTCTAAGCTGTTCTATACAAGTCAGCTGATCCTATTACATTTATAAACTCTAAGTGTTTTGGCCATCAAAACTATTCTAACATCAAGTGGAGCTTAGGATGAATTTATATCCCAACAATTTCCCCCTTTTTGATGAAGCCAAAACTATACTTGATAAGTGCTCTTAATAAGTTAAGATAAGAGTTTATAACATGCTTAAAACTGAAGTATCTGATGAAGACAATGAGAGTTTGTCTTGTAAGCAGAAAGAACTAGAACTTGAATATAGATAGAACTTTTACAGATTACAAGTAATAGTTTCTTTAAACTTCTAAGCTAGTCTTCATCAGGTCTTCTGATCTTCAAATGCGGTAGGCAAGGTACAGACGAGCTCGAACTTCTTCCATGTGCTGTACATCTGTAACATTCTCCTCTTCATAGATCTTGTACAGAATCTTCTTGATTTCTATCATGTTGGCTCTTCCTGAATCCAGAAGGGGTGCATCCCATTTGGGTTCTTCAGGAGTTAGGATTCTGCAGTTGTCAAGTCCTTTGGCTGTCTTGACAATTTCTTCCCAGAACTCTAGATCTTCAATGTTCATGAACTGGGAGAATTGAAGAAATTCTTCTTCATAAGAAGGGAGAGGGCCAAATTTCCTTACTATGTGGTGTTGAATTTGCCACTTCTTCTTCAGGGGATACCATCTTGGTAGCTCATCTTGAAGGGCTAAGTAGTCCACATAATTGCTATCAAACACCAGGACCTTGTCTTCTTGTGCTTTCCTGAGTTTGGCAATTCTTCTTTCAAATTTGGCTTTGACTGCCTTCGCATCATTCAGCTTCTTTTGCTTAAGCTCTTGAGCTTCAAGCAACTTCTTTTTCTTCAACTCTAGAGCCTCTTTCTCCTCTGCAGTAGGCTCTGTTGGAGTTGGCTTCTTGCTGGTCTGAGCTGACTGAGCTTGCTCATCTGCCTTTCTTTTCCTTGTCATTCTCTTTTCAGGGACTTGTTCTTCAGGAGCAGTGATCTGAAGAGTCTTGGCAGGAGCTTGAGTGGGTGCTTGAGTGTCTTCTTGAGCAATTTCTTTGTCTTTGCCTTGCCTGTTCTTGATTTTGCTCTTTAAACCACCCAAGGTTTCAGTCAAGTCATCTTGTGCTACTACCAGTTCAGCTTGCTGGGCAGTAGACTTCTCTAGAGCCTTTATCAACATATCTTCCCCATTTTTGGCTTCAGCAAGTGCAGCCGCAAAAGGCTTCATGGAATTCATGATTTCCACTTTCAGAGTTTGTTTCAGTGCCATGGCATTGACCTTGGCAACTTGGGCCAGATGGGTTATGCTGTGCTCTAGAACTTCAGCATGTGAATTGGAGGAGGAGGCAGCTTCAAATCTAGTTGTAAGGGCTTCCAACTTGGCTGCTGTCTCCTTCAGCTGAGTCTGCAATTTCTCATTCTCCTCTGCAGCTGCCTTAAGAAGGGCTTGACCTTCTTTGGCTCTTGCTTCAGCTTCTACAATTCTGGATGTGTAGATGGTCTCCATGCGGTGCATCTCATCAGTGTAAAGATCAGCAAACCTTTTGGAGGTGTCAGCTGACAACTTCTGATAGGTACTCAAGTATTCTCCTATCTGCTGATGAAGTGCTTCACCAAACTTGTCTTCAATGTCAATAATTTGGTCATGAAGACGAGTCTTCTGTTCCCTTGCAGCTTTCTCAACATATCTTCCTAGCTGCAGGCCTAAACCTTTCTCAAAGTGCAAGTCTATTGCAGCTTTGACCTGGGAGCAGATGTCTACTGTATGGTCAACAGATGGGGTAGAAGTAGAGGGTGTACCTTGAGGCTTTGGATGAACAATTATTGCTTTGCCTCTCTCTTCGGCTGATAGGTACTCCTCATTGAGGAAGCAGGTAGTGGCCTTGGTCAGATGGGTCATCATTCGTCTGCCTGGATCCTCTTGATTGGCAAGGAAGTGAGTCAGTTCGTCTGAAGGTCTGAAGTGAGCTGGTACTCTGACTACTTCTCTTGCAATCTCTTCTTTGTCAGCTGATGCAGCTGAGTCTTCTGCAGGTGCAGCTGAGTCTTCCACCAAGGCTGGTGCAGCTGATTCCTTCATCTTTGCTTGTTCAGCTGTCTGCTGATCCGACGAACCTACTGGGATAGGGACATCAGCAGTGGAGACTCCTAGGATCCGGTTGCAGACTGCAGTTAGTGCCTCATCTGATAGCAGCTGAGCAAAGGATTGAACTTGAGCAACTTCCTTTTGCTCCATCTCCCAGTCGAGGAAGTTTTCCTTTCCTCCCATTCCTTCCATGACCTCAAGAAGGTCATCTACATCATCTCTTCTGAGCTCAATCCAAGTGCATACCCTAAGCACTTGTTCAAACTGGATTGAAGTCTCATCAACTCCAGGGATGGTGGTCTTGAGCAGGTTGGCTATCTTCATCCTCATTATCTTTTCTGTTTGGCACATGGGGTAGTGCACCATTCTGAACTGAGGTTGAGAAGGACCAGGTTGAACCAGGTCTTCTGGTGCCAAGTCTTCTGGAGCAGAAGGGACAATGATGGTAGGGGTTTGGGTAGTTGGGGCATTTTCCTCTGCTGTGTGAGTATCAACAGGGATTTGGGAAGTGATTTCTTTTTGTTGGGTAGGAGGTTGGGATTGATTTCAGTAATTTGTTCATCAGCAGGGTTATGGGTCTGCTGGTCTGGTTCAGTTTCTTCTTGAAGATCAGTAGGTGTTTGAGCTTGACGATCTTGGACATTTGCTGTTTGAATATCAGCAAGGATTGTGGATATAATCTGAGTTTGATCATCAGCAGGTTGTGTGGAGGTGGTCTGAGGTTGGTTGTCTGCTGTTTGAACATCAGCAGGGTTAGGCTGGGCTTGTTCCTCTGCTGTGTGAGTATCAACAGGGATTTGGGCATCAGTGTGTGAGGGTTCAGATGGGTTGGTATCATCAGAAGGGTTGAAGGATGAAATAGGGGCTATGCTCATTGGAGTAGGGAGCCTGGATTTCTTGGCTTTCTTTGTGAAAGAAGAAGTGTTCTTCTTTCTCTTCTGACCCTTTGATAGTTTAGAAGGTGTGAAAGTGAGAGGGGGATTAGAAGTACCTGCCTTTTTCAAAGGAGAGGCAGTGGGAGTGACATCTGAATCAGATGGGGAGATGAGCCCTGATCTGATCAGATATCTTCTTTGTGCTAAGGTCTGATTGTCATCGTCATCATCCTCAGCAGCCTTCTTTTGAGCCTCTTCTTTGGATGGCTCCTCTTCTTCTTCAGCAGCAGAGTCATGAGCAGACTCTTCTGCCTCTTCAATAACATCTTTGGAAGATGCTTCAGCTAACAGCTTCTTCCTCTCTTCTTTCAACCTTGCTGCCTCAGCAAGAGCGTCCTTCCTTAAATAATATTTGGAGATGTGGAAGGTCTTGTGAGGTCCCATCTTGTACTTTCTTGGGAGTACTTCTGGAAGGATGATACTCATCTTGTTGACAAAGCTGACAGTTGAGGTTACCTTCCATTCTCTTGATTGAAGGTCCAAAGTCACCCTCTTGGCTTCAAGAGCAATTCTGTCCAAGAAAAGCCCTTGCCAGTCTCCATCAATCTGATCCCAGATTGCAGCCATAACTCTAACCTTTAGAGTAGTAACAGCATCATGACTGAATGTGTTACCTAGCAACATCTTGCCTTCTATATCCATCAGGGTTTGGAACTTAGGTTCTAGTTGGGATTTCTTGAGTCCAGAGGCATCAGCAGCCTTGATTCTCCCATCAGTGAACAGCTCCATGTACTCTTTCTCCTTATTCATGATGTAGGTGGAGATATTGATTTTCCCCCTTGACAAACCAAACAGTTCCTGAAGGATTTCCCTTGTTACCTTGACCTTGTGTCCACCCATGACACTTTCAACATACGATCCCTTCATCACAGCGTTTGCATAGAAAGCCAGCACATCTTGTTCATAAACATTGGTGGGTGCTGCTTCCAGAAAATCTCGAAGGTTGAGGTTGATGCAACGGAGAAGGATTTCCTTGTTTGCAGCTGTGTGTTTGCCCTTGAAAAACAGAGCATTCTCTGTGAACATCTTCCCTTCCTTGGACCACTTTGCAGCATCCAAGGTGCCAGTGCTCTTGGTCTTCTCGTCGTAAATTTCAATGATTGCCATAGTATCTTTCGAGTGTTAGGGTTTTGAGAGCTTGAAAGAAATTTGCAGAACGAGAGAGTATTGAAAGCAATAGGGTATTGTGAGCGAAAGGGTTTGGAAGAGGTTTTAAGGGTGTGTATATATACTCCAACAAATCTTGATCTAACGGTCAGATTTGGGTTTAATTGTGGAGTAGAGCCCAAGATTTTCCTTCTTTGATTTTGGGCCTTTTCTTTAAATTTGCCGGCTGAATTTGCCATGTGGCAACAGTTGATTTGCTGGCAATTTGGTAATTGAGTATTAATGACATCATTACCAAAAATAGCCGTTGTGACTAATTTTGTGGCAAGAATTGATCATCAAGGCCGTTTTTTATAAGTGAATTGCATTCCTTATATAGGCCAATTTGTTTAATTACATTCAGGAATAAATCTAGAATGAATTACATGATCAAAGATAGTCATTAAACTCAAAAATCAAGTGATCTGATCAGCAGAGTAAAGTCTTCTGATTTCTTGAAAAGGTCTGCTGATTTCTCTTGGAAGTCTTCTGGTCAGCTGAGTAGGTCTTCTGATCAGCTGAGTGGAGGATTGAGATTTGCTGAGAAAATCTTCTGTGCTTTGAAGGTCCAACCTGGTCTGATGGATCCTTCATTGTTGCTGTGATGATACAACCTGTATGATGGATTTTCCAGCTTTATTGTGAGTGGTGATCCAACCTGGTTTGATGGATCCTTGTTGTGATGATCCAACCTGTATGATGGATCTTCCAGCTCTATCTCTGAATCAAGTAAGACCATCAAATCAATATGTAGATGATCAGCCTGGATGATATCCCACTGGTTCAGGTTGCCCTTACCATCTGATGTTCCTCATCATCAGATGGGTTGTAGCATCAAATGTGTCCTAATTGAATCTCTTCGCTACTCTTGAAAGAGAAGGAAGATTGGAAGAGGCTTCAATGGAGTCGAAGAGAGGGCCATGGACTCAGCCTTCATGTTCTGTTTAGACACAATAGCTTTTGATAACAAGCTCTCCATGTAGAACTTCCCCCTGGAGAAGAAGCTCTGCTTGTTTGCTACTCTGTCCTCTACATCTCTCTTTCCTCTAGTTTTCAATAAGGACTTCTCTCTTTCCTCTAGTTTTCATAGACATACTTATGTTGGTTAAACCAAGTATGCTGATCTGCATCATCTTCATCTTCTGGACAAATCTTCATCTCCTTCACCCAAGACTTTGGTTGAAGAATGATCTCCATTCCATCTTTTCTCTCGATTGTCTCCATACCTGAAACAAAAATAATGTTTAGTGATTTGTGTTCTTAGGTGTTCTCATAACTTCCTCCTTTTATAGGGGTAGAAATGAGGTAGCGGAGTGAAAGATGACAAAACTATAGAGTTGATAGGTCTGAATTTCTGAAAAGTTACTTCTTAAGATCAACAATGAGATTCTTGATCTAAGGGTTCACATTTAAAGATATTCAGACTTTATCTTATGGAATGCAGAAATTATAGATTTTTGAGCAAGAGTTATTTGAAATCCGTACAGAGCATGCATACTGTTGAGTCGGCGAGGATGGTGTATTAATCCAACCAAGTATAACTCAATAGTATATTGTATGTATGTATATAAATAAAGTATTTTATGAAGAATAGTTTATTATTATACATAGTATACATTACTTATAGCAGAGAAATCAAATAACTTTGTTCAAGTCTGCTGTATATATATATATATATATATATATGATATGCAATGTAGATTTTAGAGTATTTCATCAAGGATTCTTAAGGTATCATTGATTCCCCCTTGATTAGATGACTCTAAGTTTTCCCTCAGCTTTATTTGTCTTCATTGGGAAAGAACTTACCTGAAGATGAGGGTGTCTATTCACCTCATCTGATCCTCCTAGTCTGCTGCACTTGGGTCAGCTGAGGTTTTCAGCTGATCTTTCCTTCTTCATGTGCTTGGGTCCAGGAGTCCTAAGTTGTAACATAGGGTTTTGAACCTTTCTTCAGCTAGGGGCTTAGTCAAGATGTCTGCTCTTTGGATATCTGTGTGAATTTTCTCCATCTTGATGTCCTTCTTTTCAAGGTGGTCTCTTATGAAGTGGTGTCGAATGTCGACATGCTTGCACCTTGTGTGGAGGACTGGATTTTGAGTGATGGCAATGGCACTGCTGCTATCACAATAAATAGGGACTTCTCTTGCCTCTACATTGTAATCCTTGAGTTGTTGAACTAGCCAGAGCAGCTGACTACAACAACTACCAGCTTCCATGTATTCTGCTTCAGTGGTGGAGGTTGCAACTGAGGTTTGCTTCTTAGAGAACCATGATATCAGCTTGTTGCCTAGAAATTGACAGGTTCCAGATGTGGATTTCCTATCAATTCTACATCCTCCATAGTCTGAGTCAGAATAGCCACTCAATTCTAGATTGTCATCAGCAGGGTACCATAGTCCTAGGTTGACTGTTCCTTTTAGGTACTTGAGAATCTTCCTTGCTGCTTCTAGATGACTTTGCTTTGGGTTTGCTTGAAACCTAGCACATACTCCTACAACAAATGTTATGTCTGGTCTGCTAGCTGTAAGATATAGTAGAGATCCAATCAGTGCTCTATATTCAGCTTGATCAACTGCCTTTCCAGACTCATCTGGTTCCATTTTGAAAGATGTCATCATTGGAATCCTTGCAGTCTTGCTTTGTAGGGCTTTGAATCTTTCTAATAGGCTCTTGGTATACTTGGACTGGTTGATGAAGATCCCTTCTGAACTCTGCTTGACTTGAAGTCCTAGAAAATAATTCATCTCACCCATCATGCTCATTTCAAACTTTCCTTGCATAAGTTCAGAGAACTTCTTGCACATCTCTTGATTGGGTGATCCAAATATAATATCATCTACATATATTTGCACCATTAGGATGTCTTCTCCTTCTTGTATTCTGAAAAGAGTTCTATTCACTTTGCCTTTTGTATATCCATTGTCAAGTAGGAATTGTGACAATGTGTCATACCAAGCTCTAGGGGCTTGTTTTAGACCATAGAGAGCCTTCTTCAGTCGATATACTTGATCACCTTTTTCAAAACCTGGAGGCGACTCTACATATACTTCTTCTACCAGAATACCATTTAGAAAAGCACTCTTGACATCCATTTGATATACCTTGAAGCCCATATATGATGCATAAGCTAGAAACAGTCGTATGGCTTCTAATCTGGCTACTGGAGCAAAGGTTTCATCATAGTCAATCCCTTCAGATTGAGAGTATCCTTTTGCAACTAGCCTAGCCTTATTTCTAGTTATCACATCATTTTCGTCCTTCTTGTTCTTGAATACCCACTTTGTTCCTACTACATTGTGGTTTTCAGGACGATCTACCAATTCCCAGACTTCATTTCTTTCGAATTGGTTTAGTTCTTCTTGCATAGCAGTGATCCAATTGCTATCTGTCATTGCTTCTTCTATGTCAGCTGGTTCAATGTTGGATAGGAAAGCACACCAGCAGAACATAGATGATTGTCAGTTCTGATTCAGTTGTCTTCTTGTCTTGACACCTGAGTCAGCTCCTCCTAAGATGAGGTTTGATGGATGGTTGTTTCTCCATGTATGCCTCACAGGAGTATCTGCATTGGATGAGCTTGGATTCTCATCCGATCTAGTGCCATCAGGAGGGTTGACTTGATTAGGTCGATCATCATCTGTATCTTGAGTGTCAAAGAGATCATTCCCCCTGGCATTTGGGATTGGTGCATCTTGATTCTGGTCAGCTTGTCCTGCTTGAGTTTGAGATCTAGTGACAGGTCTATGAGGCTTATCCTCCTCTGGTTCTTCAGGGAAAGGTTCATTGACTTCAATGAACTCATCTGGTTTGGACTCGATCACTAGATGTCTCATCTGATCTGCAGCTGAGTTTGTTTCTACTGCATTCTTTTCACAAGATTCATCAAAAACAACATGAGGTGTTTCTTCCACAAGAAGGGTTCGTTTGTTGAGTACTCTAAATGCTTTGCTAGTTGAGGAGTATCCTAAAAATATCCCCTCATCTGCTTTGGCATCAAAAGCATTCAACTTACTCTTCCCATTGTTGTGGATGAAACACTTACAACCAAATATATGAAAGTAAGATACTCTAGGTTTTCTTCCTTTCCACAATTCATATGGGGTTTTCTCATGTATTTTATGAATACCTGACCTGTTTTGAGTGTGACAAGCTGTGTTGATGGCTTCTGCCCATAGCTTCTTGGGAGTGGAGAATTCAGCAAGGAGTGTTCTGGCAGCTTCTTTGAGTGTTCTGACTCTTCTTTCAGCTACACCATTCTGTTGTGGTGTTCTTGCTGCACTTGTCTCATGCTGAATACCATTAGAAGTACAATAGGCAATAATATAAGAGTTAATGAATTCAGTGCCTTTGTCACTTCTAATTTTCACAATTGGTTCTCCTTTCTCTACTTGGATCCTCTTCAATAGTTCAGGGAGCTTCTGCTGTGTTTCACTCTTCTTGTATAAGAAGATAACCCAAGTAAACTTGGAATAATCATCTACAACAATAAGAGTGTACTTCCTCCCTGTTAGAGTGGTTGGAGTGATTGGTCCAAAGAGATCCATGTGAAGCAGTTCAAGAACTCTGCTGGTTGATGCTGTCTTCTTGGTCTTGAAGGAGACCTTTGTTTGCTTTCCTTGTTGACATGCATCACACACCTGATCTTTACAGTAGAGTTCATTAGGCAGACCATCAACTAAGGATTCCCTTGCTAACTTGTTCATAGTCTTAAAGTTCAGATGACTAAGACGTTTGTGCCATAGCCAGCTGACATCTTTAGGGCTCTTCACAAGCAGACATGTATCCTTAGGACAGCTGTTCCAATTTGCAAGATACATACTTCCCTTTCTAGATCCTGTTAGCAGGTTTTGTTTTGTTCTCTTATCACTTATGAGACACTCATCTTTAGAGAATTTGACTGAGTAACCAGTGTCACAAAAGTGAGAAACAGATAATAAATTAAACTTAAGACCTTCTACATATGATACATCATGTACCTCAATGTCACCATTTTTAAGGGTGCCATATCCTTTTGTGTTACCATGCGCGTTATCACCAAAGAAGACTTTTGGACCTTTCTTTTCTATGTAGTTGGTCAGCAGGGCTTTGGTTCCTGTCATGTGAGTTGAGCATCCACTATCTATGTACCAAGTTTCTCCTGCTAGACCTCCTCTTCTGTATAGGTCCCTCCTTTCCTGCAAGAAAAGTTAAGTCTTAGGTACCCATTTTGTTTTGGGTCCTTGGGTGTTAGTACTACCCTTGGGAACCCACATATACATTGGTCGTTTGAACAACCTTGAGCACTTGAGTTGTTTCCCTCGGGCATCACAGAACCAAATCTTACCAGTCAGCACCTTGGACTGATCTGATTTGTCCTTAGTGTCAGCTAAGTAATAGTCAAATGGTTTCCCTTTATAGGAGTGTACATACATGATCTTTTGACTAGTTACATTCGGCCTGGGTGCATTAGCTGGTCGATGCACACGATTATATGGACCATACTCTTCTGTTCTCACAATATCATAAGAGATAGGGGGTGCAAAGAGAACAGATTTGTTTGAAGAAGACTTCTTCTTCTTGGCTGGAGCAGCATACAGCTGAGACTGTCTCAGCCGAGATGGTCTAGGCTGTTTGTTGTTCCTCTGTACAGGCTTGGGGTTAGCTTGTCCTTTACCATTTTTGGTTTTGGGATAGTTAGCCTTAGATGGTACAGATGCCTTTTGGTTCATATTAGGTTCATTGTGTTTAGAACACTCACCCTTTTCATGTGTCTGAGTAGTGCACTTGTTAGGTGTAATACCCCCAGCTGGAGAGGATGTAGATGGGTTGAGTTCATAGCCAAAACCCATCTTATTGCCATTTGATCTATAATACTCAGAGATACTTTCAATAGTAGTAGAGGCTTTATTGAACTCTGATATCTTTTGATTTAGGCATTCCTTCTCATTTTCTAAGAGCTTGTGTGCTTGGAAGAGGTCATCGAATTTGGATTGTAGTGAACGAAGTTCCTTATTTTCTAAAGCTTGAGTTTGTAACATCCCCTCATACAACTGAGTTATTGCGGTATTTTCTTCCTTAAGAAGCTCCACTTCTCTGGTGAATCTTTAATTCATTGTGGCCAGCTCAGGGGTGTTATCAAACTTAACCTTTTTCAACTTAGCAATTTCTTTCCTTAGATCCTTATTCTCCTCTTCCACTTCTATAAAAGCTCTAGTGGCAATATCCAGATCACCTTTTACTTCTCTTAAAGATTGATAATAGGTGTCTTCTGATTCGCCTTCAGATGAGTTTATCTCATCTGATTGTGAAAAAATAGGTGAATGAAAAGTAGTAGTATAGGAGTTTATCTCATTTTCACCTATGGCCATCATAGCTAGGTCATCTGAATCATCTGAGAAGATTTGGCAGTCTGGTGATGTAGGGAGTTCATCACTTTGATATTCAGATTCTTCAGTCACCATAGCTTTCTTGTCTGAAGTTCTTCTTGGCCTTCTTTCTTCTTTGTCATCCAAATCCAGCTCAGGACATTCATAGACATAGTGTCCTGGTTTGCGACAGTTGAAGCATGGTCCAGGTTTCTGATTTGAGTTGCCTTTCCTTAGAGGAGTGGCATCTCTTCTTCTGGATCCTCGGCTGTCAGATGACTCCACATCCTTTCTAGGATGTCTTTCTGGTGTTCTTTCTCTGGAACCTCTGGAGGGTGAACTTGCTCTTCTATCTTTGTAGTTTCTATAGAATTTTCTATATTTGCTGTTGAGAGTGTTCATCCTTTCGAATCTCTTGATCATAAGAGCCATTTGTTCCTTCAGACTCATGTCTGATCCTTCACAGTCTTCTGTTTTCAGAGAGGCCTTGCCAGATGAGGTACTTGCAGCTTTTGTATTGGCTGCCTTGAAGGCTACAGTCTTGGAGGTAGATGGGGCTGCAGTTGGCTTATCACTTCCTGAGTTTTCTTCTCTGTCAAGGTCATATTCATGAGCTTTTAGGTTCTGAAATAGAGTTTGAGTAGACCACTTCTTGATATCTTGAGTATCTTTGATGATGGTCTTCTAGAGTTTCCATCTCTTGGGTAAAGAGTCCAAGATCTTCAAGTTTTTCTCTCTATTTGTATACTTCTTGCCTAGAGATTCAATCTCATTTATGATCTTTGTACATCTATTATCCAGCTGATCAATAGTTTCTCCTGGATGCATCTTGAGGTGCTCAAACTTCTTGACTGCTGTTGACAATTTGCTTTTCTTGATCAGCTCAGTTCCTTCACAGAGGAGTGCCAATGCCTCCCACATCTCTCTGGCTGACTCACAGTGGATGACCTTTGCAATGTACTCATTTGGAAGAGTTTGCATTATGTAATCTTGAGCAATGCTATCAAGGTTTGATTGCTTCATCTCTTCTGGTGTGAGATCCCTCATGGGCTTGGGAACCAGTTCTCCAACTGGGACTTCTGGATCACCATTAGCAGTGTTGACTGTCATGATGGTGATTGGGCCTTCAGTGATTACTGACCACATCTTGTAGTGGACTGATGTGAGATTCTTCCTCATCCTGATCTTCCAGTAATCATAATCCTCAACTGAAAACTTAGGCAACTTACGCATGTTAGCACTCATGCTGTATGAGTTTTCAAAAACAAGTTTTCCAAAAAGATCTGTTCAAGAGGACTACAGAAAGACTCCCTCAAGTCTTCTGATAATCTAGAGACAGTAGTCCGTTAGAACCACTGCTCTGATACCACTTGTTGGTCCCTGAACGAGTAGTGAATGGGTTTAAAGTCTAGAGGGGAGGGGTGAATAGACTTTAAAACTTTTTTAAACAGAGTTGGGAACCTCTTCTGATTGCTATGTCAACTGGACTGCAAGTCTGCTGGTCCAGATGACTATAGTGATCTGACTGAGGAGGTTATACTTTAAAACTTTTTTAAACAGAGTTGGGAACCTCGTTCTTGTAACTTGTTTTACTTAATGAAAATACTCAGCTGATGCTGGTTTGAAAGTTATGGCCTTGTTTTGAAGAGTGTTGAAATCACAGTATGCACTATATAATAATGAATGTAAAAGGCAGAAATGTAAAGTGCAGAAAGTAAATAACACCGGATTTATAGTGGTTCGGATATACGTTCCTACGTCCACTCTCACGTCCTAACGTGATGTTTAATCCCTTTAATTTCCACAAATTACAAGGGTCTTGACCTTTATAGTCCCAAGGTTAGGACTTTGAGATCTGAGCCGTCCTAACAGCTACGGTCTCCACAAGTGATTGTAAGCACTTGCACTTTAAGGGGTTTCAAAAACTTTAACCTTTCGGTGAGGGTTTGGGGTTTTTGAGGTGTATCCAACTAATGGTTCAAGCTTATAATTTGCTTAACCACTATGCCTAAAACAATTGATATACAATATGAACAGGTTTCAGGTTCTTAAGGGTTGGATAGAAATCACTTAAGAGCTATAGATAATCTAATGGTTTCTGGCTCTTTTGAGAATTCTTAGAACTGTATGGCTTTAGCTTTGATTGCTTGCTTGGCTTGTTGAATTCTCTCTTGTGACTTCTTGTTTGTGATTCCTCATCCTCTTGTATTTATAATGGAGATTGGTTGCAACTAGCCGTTGGAGTTGACTAGCCGTTTGAACAATCTTTCCATAATAGCTTGATTCCTTGATTCCAGCCGCTTGATTGCTTCAATCCTGGGATCATGTCAATCTTCTAAATAAGGTAGGTCTTCGTTTGAATTGCAAGATGTCTTGGGAATCAGCCGAGTCCTAGAAGAGCACATAGTCTTCTGATCTGTACTTCTAGTCTTCTGACTACTCTTCTGGCCTTAGGTCTTCTGTCTTCTGATATCAGACGAGTAACACTCTTCTGATCTGGAAATTCTTTGTACTGCTTTTAGGCCATCTTCAATCTGGGACTCCATCAGATAGGTAGGTATACAAGCACCTTAACTTATCTGGTCTTCAAGGATCTTCTAGTCTTCATGTCTTCTACTCTTCTCATCTTGAGGATAGGCATGTAAGCCAGGACTGTGCTGATCAGCTGATATCAATACAGTTGATCACACAAGACTAGTCTAAGCTGTTCTATACAAGTCAGCTGATCCTATTACATTTATAAACTCTAAGTGTTTTGGCCATCAAAACTATTCTAACATCAAGTGGAGCTTAGGATGAATTTATATCCCAACAGACTTTTTCAAATTCTATCAAAATATCAGAGTTTAAGTGCGGAAATACGTTCTGTACAGTACTGTTCTTAGAATCAGCTCAGTACTTAACAGTTAGCTTTTATACTCAACTTTTCTTTAAATCTTTTCTTAGAAAACTTACTGTTCTTGGTTAAACAAATATATCAACAGTTAATCAAAACAAACAGTAAAGAACACAAGATTTTATAGTGGTTCGACAAATGTCTACATCCACTCTCACAACTCCAGTTGCGATGTTTTATTACTCTTCCTTCTTGAGTACTTGTAGCTTAGAGTCCCAAGATTTAGACTTTGATCTTGTCGATTATACCACCAGGTATATCTTCGATCTACTAGTAATTTCACAAGTAACTAGCACACTTGTTTACACAATACAAACTTAAAATGAAAAGTAAAACTTCTCTTTGTAATAGCCTTTGATTCTTCAATTCAGATCTGTGGCTTCTCTTCAGTTCTTGATCTTCAACTCTGTGAATGCTTGAATACTTGAATGCTTCTTGATTGCTCTTGAATACTTTGAGTAGTAGTAGTTTCAATAGTCTTTTCAAGTAGAAGATCACACGGTATTTATAAGATCTAGTATGACAATTAGCAGTTTGTGAACTAACTCTCAACTAACTCATAACCGTTCTTGTTGTAACTTCCTTCTTTAGTAACCAACTTATCTTATCTTTCCAAGTCAGCATATCTTCATATATATCTTCAGTTACGCTTCAAATAAGTCATCCAAACTTATTCTTCAAATAAACCAACTCAGCATAGTAAACTATTCTTCTTAGTTTTACTGCTCTTGGTCAATCAACACAGTTCTTCCAAAACTGTTCAGCTTCCTTCAAACATACTTCACTTGATTTCTTCATTCTCTGAAATAGTCTTCTGATATCTCTTAGTCTTCTTTCTTCAATCTAATCTATTGTTCTAAATATTACAATGCTGAATACAATAGAATACAACTTTACAAATATAAAACCTATCTATACATCAACTGAACTACATACAGATGAGTATAACTAAGTCCTATACTATAAGCTGTCTATACAATTCATTCATCAGCTTAGTTCTTAAACAGTTCATATATCAGATTAATAAAATACTAAGATCAGTAAACTCAAACTTCATATCACATTAAGATCAGTAAACTTAATCCGTATATTTCACATAGAACAACATATAATCACATATATCATTAACTTCATAGTTGCTTTTGGCCATTAAAACATATAATCATCAATTAGAACATTGTTTATAGGATTCATATCCCAACAGGTACAACTCTCCAGAAGCTCAGGCTGAGGTCAAGAAGCCTGAAGAGAAAAGATCAAAAGACAAGTACTCTGATAGGAGAAGGTCCAGTAGAGCTGAACCTTCATCATCTAGAAGAAGAGATGAACCTAAGAAGGATGATGATGAAGACCTGTGCTATAATTGCAAGAAGAAAGGGCATTTACAGTATGATTGCCCTGAACTAAGCTCTAAAGAAAGAAGAGAAAGGCAAGCTAAGAGAGACAGAAAGTTCACCAATAGAAAAGCCATGATGGCTGGTGAAGAATCTGATAGTGCTGAAAGCTTCAACTCTTCTGATGGACTGTTCTCAAACAGTGATGATGATGATGATGTGTGCAACATGGATATTGAGGATGATGAGGTATCCTCTACTTCTAGCTCACCATCATTTATTTCACAAAACACTAGTGAAGTCAACTTGAAACTTTCCCTTGGGAAGTTGATGGAAGATTTCACTATGTTACAAGAATTTCATGACAATTGTGTGAGAGAAAATGAAAGATTATCAATTGAGCTTGCTAAAAACTCTGAGTTAGTTGTTGAAGTCAATTCTACTGAGTTGCATCAACAAGTCTTGAGAGAGCTTGAGGAAGCAAATCTCAGGATAGTTGACCAACAAAAGGAGATTGATGATCAACTCCTTTCTCAGAAGAGAAAAGATTTCGAACTAAAAATTCTTCAAGCTAAGTTTGAAAACCTCTCACATGAGTATGATATTCTTAAATCAAGTGAAGAGAGCCTGAAATTAAAGATGTTTGCTCTGAGAAGATCCACTAAGGCAATAGAGGAAATTCAGAGTTACCAAAGACCTATGGCTCAAAGAAGTGGATTAGGTTTTGATCCATTTGGATCTTCACCTTGTCTTAGTGTTGCTTCTACAAGTAACACTAAGAGAATCTTTGTCAAATCAGTGGCACAACAAGCTGAAAATGAAATAATTCAGCCACTGAATAAAGGAAAGGGCAAAATGGATGAATTGCCAACTCAAGTGTGTCAGGAGACTAGGCCCAAACCTAAGGAAAAGGCCAAGGTCCCTGAACACAAGAGGAATGTTGGTCAGCAGAGTAGACCCAATGGCAGGGCAACTCTCCTGAACAATGTTCAGAGGAGTTATCCAAGGTATAATCAGCCTAGGCCAACTCTACTTGCGGGTACCTAAACCTATCTAATTGCGGGTACCTTTGGGTCACAAGAAGAGGAGAAGTATGAGCAAAAAATCAGCATGGTACCTTGACAGTGGATGTTCAAGGCACATGACTGGAAATAAAGATCTCCTCATTGACTTCATTGAAAAAGAAGGCCCAAATGTCACATTTGGAGACAGCTCACAAGCAACAACAAAAGGTTATGGTACCTTGATAATTGGTAATATCAAGGTATCCAATGTGTCTTATGTGGCTGGTCTCAAATATAATCTCCTAAGTATCAGTCAATTCTGTGATAAAGACTTCAGTGTTGAGTTTTCAAGTGGAAAATGCCTAATCAAAGATAAAACTCAACAAACTCTATTGACTGGAACTAGGAAAGGAAATGTGTATTTTGCAGACTGGGACAAGTCTACTGATGCTGCATGCTTCATTGCTAAGAGTTCTAGTGAACAAAGCTGGTTATGGCATAAAGGATTAAACCACCAGAACTTTAAGACAATGAACAAACTTGCTAGAAATGCATTAGTTAAAGGACTACCTAATGAGGTGTTTATTAAAGAGCATGTTTGTAAACCATGCCAAGAAGGAAAACAGATCAAAGCCTCATTCAAGGGAAAACCAGTCATTTCTACTGAAAGGGTACTTGAACTTCTACATATGGACTTATTTGGACCAATTACCCCTGCAAGTATAAATGGTAGAAAATACACATTGGTGGTAGTAGATGACTTCTCTAGGTTCACATGGGTAGTATTTCTCCTTAATAAGAAGGAAACACAAGTCAAACTCCCTGAACTCTTAAAGAGACTGTCAAATGAGAAAAACCTTAGCATTATCAAGATAAGATCTGATAAAGGCACTGAGTTCATAAACTCTTACATCAATGAGTATTGCACATTAAATGGGATGGCTCATGAAACCTCAGCAACTAGAACTCCTCAGCAAAATGGAGTTGCTGAAAGAAGAAATAGAACCTTAAAAGAAGCTGCTAGAACTTTAATTGTTGATTCTAACTTACCAAAGAGGTTTTGGGCTGAAGCTATAAACACTGCATGCCATACTCAAAATAGATGTTTGATAACTAAGGGGCAAGGCAAAAACCCCTATGAACTCTGGAAAGGAAGAATGCCTAAAGTGTCATATTCTCACATATTTGGTTGTAAGTGTTTCATTCACAACAATGGGAAAGATCAGTTGAAAGCCTTTGATAGAAAAGCTGATGAGGGAGTATTTCTTGGATACTCTCAAATCAGTAGAGCTTTCAGAGTCTACAACAAGAAAACCCTTGTAGTGGAGGAAACACCTCATGTTGTGTTTGATGAATCTACTCATGAGTTCAGGAATAAGAACTTGGAAACTGAAGAAATACAAAGAACAACCAGATTGAGCCTAAAAGACAAAGGCACGGAATTCCTAGATGTTGTCCAAGCACACCTCCCTGAAAATATCACACTGGACAACAATCCTGAAGGCAACCTTCCTGAGGAAAACCCCACTGCAGAAAATGGTGAACTGAATGAACCAACCCCAGTTCACATTCAGGTAACAACTACCAATAAAGAAGCAGTCCCTGCTGAGGTAGTTAATGGATCAAATGATCAAGGGGGAACCAATAATGTTGAAAATGCCAATGTCCCTGACATTGAAGACAACATCCCTGATTATGATCATGAGTTAGATCCTGCATTAAACTTTCCTGAATTCTATGATCAAAATGACTCAACTTCAGTAGAGGAAAACTCTACTGAAGAGATCAGAAAAAGAAGGACTTGGTTGTCTGACCATCCTACTGATCTAATACTTGGTGACCCAAGTATAGGAGTCAAAACTAGAAGATTTCATGGTGAAAGTGCTATATTCTGTTGTTTCTTGTCAGAACAAGAACCAAGTGATATTGAGGAAGCACTTCAAGATGCCAATTGGATCACAGCCATGCAGGAAGAGCTGAACCAATTCACCAGAAATGATGTATGGGAGCTGGTGGATAGACCTTCACATCAAGATGTTATTGGAACAAAGTGGGTGTTCAAGAACAAGAAGAATGAGAATGATGTGATTGTCAGAAACAAAGCAAGACTAGTGGCAAAAGGCTATTGCCAATCTGAAGGCATTGACTATGATGAGACATTTGCACCTGTGGCAAGGCTAGAAGCAATAAGGCTTTTTCTAGCCTATGCAGCCCACAAGAGGTTCAAAGTGTACCAAATGGATGTCAAGAGTGCCTTTCTGAATGGAGTCTTGAAAGAAGAAGTCTATGTGGAGAAACCACCTGGTTTTGAGGTTGGAAACCAAGTCTACAGATTGAAGAAGGCTCTATATGGACTCAAGCAAGCCCCTAGGGCTTGGTATGATACACTGTCACAATTTCTCTTGGATCATGGATTCATCAAGGGAACTGTGGACAGAACTCTCTTCAGAATCTCTGAAGGAGAGGACATCTTGCTTGTCCAAATTTATGTGGATGACATAATTTTTGGATCCCCCAATGAGAAGCTGTGTGAGAAGTTCTCAAAGCTTATGCAAAGCAAGTTTGAGATGTCTATGATGGGGTTGATGAACTTCTTTTTAGGACTTCAAATCAAGCAATAAAAAGAAGGAATCTTCATCAACCAAGCTAAGTACACCATAGAAATGATCAAAAAGTTAGGGTGTACAACTAGCAAGCCTGGAAGGATCCCAATGAACACAAATAGGAAGATGGATCCTGATGAGAGTGGTGTCCCAACCAACTCTACTGAGTATAGAGGAATCATTGGTTCTCTCCTCTATCTCACTGCCAGCAGACCTGACATCACCTTTGCAGTAGGTGTTTGTGCAAGGTTTCAAGCCAATCCTAAGAAAAGCCATCTTGAGGCTACAAAGAGGATCTTGAGGTATCTCAAAGGCACTAAAAATCTAGGCCTTTGGTACCCTGCTGATGACAACATTGAGTTAACTGGCTACTCAGATGCTGACTATGGAGGATGTAGAATTGACAAAAAGTCCACTTCAGGGACTTGTCAATTCTTGGGCAACAAACTCATATCATGGTTCTCCAAGAAGCAAAACACAGTGGCTACTTCCACCACTGAAGCTGAATATGTTGCAGCTGGAAGTTGTTATGCTCAAATCCTTTGGTTGAGACAACAACTAAGAGACTACAATGTCAACTCAACTGAAGTGCCAATATTTTATGACAACAATAGTGCCATTGCAATATCACAGAATCCAGTTTTGCACACAAGATGCAAACATGTGGACATCAAGCATCACTTCATCAGAGACCATGTGGAGAAGAAAGACATCAAATTGGTGAAAATCCACACAGATCACCAAAAAGCTGATATATTGACAAAGCCACTTGCAGAGACAAGATTTCTAGAGCTATGAGCAGAATTGGGATTACTTGATCCAGGGATGTTGGACAAGTAAAACAATTGGAGTTAATGGGTGAAAGGGGAAACTAAAATGGTGTTCAGCAGACTTGGTCAAGTCTACTGAAACTCAGAAGAGATGACCTCAAATATTCAGGACTCTTGTCCATTGAATCTTAGGACACTTGTCCACATCTTTTCAGGACACTTGTCCATGTAGGGTCAGATAAGTTGTCTTGGCTATCAAACCAATTCTTGGTATGATAAGCACCTATTTTGGGCAATCATTGCCTATTTTGATATCTGTCCCATTCCTTTTACAGATATCACCTTTATAGGTTTTAATTTGTCTCCCACCCAAAAGGTCACTTTCCATGCATTAAATGCCAAGATTTAACTCCTGTTTGCATTAAACATTTCAAGACATGATCTATCTCGAAAACTCCCCATCCATTAACTAATATTAAATTCTTCCCACATTCGAATAGAAAACAGTTTTCACTGTTACATTGGTTATTAACCGTTGGATCAAGATTGGCCAACTCCCCTGAAGACAATCCTGGCCGTTCAATCTTGTTTCCATTTTTGACAACCGTTGAAAACTCTTAAGACTCACCTACTCATTGACAAACATTCCTTTTGGAATATACACAAGTCTTAAGAACCCCACAAGCTCACTTCTTCCCCAAGTATTCGAAATTTCCTTGAAACCCTAGCTTTCATTTCTTCAAACACTCTCAAACTCTCTCAAATTTCTTTCTGAATCTTCAAATGGCTCCTAAAACAAGACCTGAGATGGTTGTTGATTTCACAAACAAGGATCTAGACCTTGATTTTGGCTATCTAAGCCACAAAAATAACCTTACTTTTGAGCCAATCCTCTCTTTTGAGAGTGAGGAACCTGAAGTTATTCCAACCTTGAGATGGTTGAGAAGGGCAGGTCTCCAGAAGTTTATGCAAGAGAAGCCAGACTCTTGTCTTGAATCTTACATGGCTGAGTTCTTTGCTTTTCTTAAATGGAGAGGCAAACCTGAAGATGGTGAGGTTGCCACAAGACTGTCCTATGTTGCAGATGGAGAAGAAGAGGAAAGATTTCACAGGGTGAAATTTTCTTAGGAAGATGTTTTATGGTAATGGGCTTGAGCAAGAAATTGCTCAAGAATGGCTTATTACTCCAGGGCCACTATCCTCTACTTAACATAAGAGGACCCTCAAGCCAAAGTTCCTTACCTTTTTTGAAGTGGTTGCCAAGAGTTTGCTGAGCAATACTGGCAGTTTGGAGCAGGTCAGTCATCCAAGGATAAGGATTATGGCAGCTGTGATTGATGCAAGTGATAAAGGCATCAAGTTCAACTGGAGGACCTTCATCTTGTCTAAGATGATGAAGGAGAAGGCCAAGTTTAAGGTCAAAACTCACAACAAGGTTGTGTTGGAAGGAAAACTGAGATATTGCACAAGGGCAAGTCTCCTAATTGAAAAGTTTGCTCACTACTCTGAGATGCAAACCTTTGCCAAGCCTCTCCCAGCCCAGAAAATCATGTTCAGGAAGTTGAGCAAGAAGACTGAACAAAGGAGAATGATTTTGGCCAAACCTGCTGAAGAAAAGGTTGAGGAGAAACCAAAGTAGAAAAAGAGGACAAAGGCCAGAGTTGTGAAGACAAGAAAGGTGTCTCAAATTCCTTCAGAAGAGACTTCAGGAGCATCTACTGAGGTAGAAGAAGTTGCCAAAGAAGGAGTGGAAGTGCCTTCTGATCATTTAGAAGAATTGAGGCAAAAGTATAATGAGACAAGGGAGAAGAAGAAGGGTGATAAGAGGCCCAGGGAAGTTGACCCTGAGGAAGAAAATGAAGGAAGTGGAAGCAGTAGGGCCAGCAAGAGAAGGGCTAAGCCTACTGAAAAGATATTGGAGCTTCAGGAGGATAGAACTCTCCAACTTGCTTTGAAGGAGAGTAGGGCTGAAAGTAGGACTAAATCTAAGTTTAGGACCAACTCTTCTGGTTCTGGAACCCCAGAGTCCAAGGTCCCTGAAGGTCAACCTAAAGAGGCCAACCTTCCTGAAACCCAAAATCCTGAGCCCAACTCCCCTGAAACCCATATTACCCCCACAAACCAACCCATCACACCTCTCAATCTTACAAAGAGATATTCTCCAGAAGGGAGTGTGCAAAGAAGTGGAATTGATGTGCTAGCTGACCTTACAGTGGATGAGACAAGATTGCAATCTCCACTTGAATCATCCATGCTCAATTACTCAAAATTCTTAGAAGCTGCACTTCATGAGCCAACCCCCCTAAGCAAAGCCCCTTCAGATCCATTGCTCTCAAAAGCAACTGAAGCAACCCTTGCAGCACCCAACCCTTCTGAAGCCAAACCCCCTGAACTCAAACTCCCTGAAGCCACATTAGGAGAAGCCAGAGCCAACTCCTCTATAACCCAAAGTCCCCATTCAAGTGGAGATGAGGAGGAGTATAATTATGAAAGTATGCTCAGAGGTGGAGCCAAGGCTACTGTGGACAATTTGTACCCACAACTTGCTGAATTTCCTAGAATTCAGAAGATGTTTCATGATTTGAGGATGCTTGTGGATGTCAAGGACAAAACCATTATGGAAATCTCTCAAGTCATCCAAGATAAGGGTGCAAATTGGTGGCAAGTGGAGGAGAGTAGGCTACTACACTTTGCTGGAGTTTTAAAGATAATATTCCTCATTGATGAGGATGTTTTTGCAAAGTTGGTGGATGATAAGATTGATGAAGAGAAGGAGAGAATAGCTAAGGGCATCAGACACCTAGATAGTAGCTCAAATGATGATGATTCTCCTGATGATCCTTCAAACCCCTCAAATCCCAACCCTCCTGAAACCAATCCCAACCCTCCTGAATCAAAATTGCCTTCAACCCCTCTCTTGACATACCATAGAAAAGGCTTTGTATCCTCAGAGGTGTTGACCAAGGGTGGTGACACAGCCAAAGAAACATCTGCCAATGAAGGTTCTTCTGAACCCAAGGCACAGCCTAAAGATGTTGAGGTTCCTATTATAGAGGCTGGTTTGATTAAGGCCTATTCAGTGTCAGAAGAGTTGGACACTGATCAGCCCTTAATCATTCAGGATGACTCAGTGGCTGCTGATAAAAGCACTGTGATCTCCCAACAACTGCCATCTTTGAACCTTGTTGAAGGTGGAGATGTTGCAGGTTTAGGGGAAGGAGTTGAAAAGGAGAATGTAGAGGAAAAACAAGAGGGAGTTGTGGATGATAGAGAAGTTATTATCACTAAGATAGTGAGTGTACCACAAAATGAGGGTGGTATAAGTGAGGAAGGACAGGTTATTCTTGAAGTCAAATCTGAACTTCAAGAATCCCTTGATGAAAGGAGGCCTGATTCCTTGAGTGAGGACATTTTTGATGAAGGGAGAAAAGAAAAAGTTGAAAATGAGAAAAAGACTGCTGATGTATCAGAGTCTTATGCAAAAGAAACTGAGGGTGATGAGTGCTTATTTTCTAACCCTTTTGATTTTTCTGATATTGCAGGTATTACTTTTGATCAAATATTTGCAAATGAACTCTTGACTGATGCACCAATCCATGTAGATTCCAGCTCTGCTCAAGCCATTCTTGGAGAGCAATCAGCTAAGTTGGATTCTATTGCTCATCAAGTCGAATCTGCTCATACTGAAACTTCAGGAGCTTTGGATGAGCAAGGTAGAACCTTAGCAGCTGTGGAAATGAGACTGACTGGCTCTGAAGAAATTGTTCTTCCAACCATAGAGGCAAGAATCAGTGGATTTGAAACTGGGTAGCAAACCATCTCCACTGAAGTGATGAAAGCCAAAGCCAGTATGGATACAGTCTCAAAAGAAGTCAAGAAAGAGCAAACCTTGCTGAGGACTAACCACAGCAGGAATGTTAAGGCATTAAAACTGGTGGTTAAGCAAGCACTTGGGAAGAAGACTGCCTTGCACAAGAAGAGAGCAGAGGCAATGAGGCTTGCAATGGTGAAGGCAGCCTCAGAGAAGTTTTCCCAAGATGTCATGGCCAAAATTGCTGAAGGTGCAGTGGCCAACCTTACTGAGCTCCTAAAGGCACAACTTGATGCATCCCTCAAGACAACCATGGAGGAGGTTGTTGAGCAAAAGATGAAGCCTGTCCTGGCTTTCTTAAGCCTAAGCAGTGACAGAATGCAAAACATACATGATGTAAATGTATATTTGCTTGAGGAGATGAAGTACCTGAACCAAGCCCAATCCTTGATGGCATCTACTATGAGTGAGCTCAAACCTCAGTGTTTTGATGCTGCTAAAAAGGGGGAAAGGGAAAGAGCAAGGGCAAAAGGTGCCTTGATTATTGGAGGTTCTGATAAGGGCAAGGACAAGGTTGCTGAAGGAAAAGGAAAAGAGCAAGTAGTGCTGAACTTGGATGATTTGGATGAAGAAGAGCAGTTAGCCATTGCTTTGAAGAACTCAATGGCTTCAGCACAAGAAGAGAGAGTTAGGCTACAACAAAGACCATGAGGAGAAGTGTCTGGTTTGGACAAGGATGCTGAAGGTGTCCAAACTAGAGGAAAGATTAAGAAGGCCAAGAGAAACAAAAGAAAGGCTGAAATATTCACTGATTTTCCCAACAGCCTTTATCTCCCCCCTGAGTTTAGAATTGAAGAAGATGAGCCTACTTCCAAGAAGGCCAAAAGTGCTGAAAAGGACAAAGCTGCTGAAGTGTCCAAGACTGCTGAAGTTGACAAGTCTTCTGAAAGTGTCAAAGTGGCTGAAGATCCCAAATCTACTGAAGAAGTTGAAGAGCTATTTGCTGAATGATTTGGATCTGAACCCAAGAAGAAGACAAATGTCTTAGCTCTTGATCCATCTAAGTTGTTTCAAGAAGGATATGGCAAAGATCCTGAAACACAGCAGAAGTTAGCCATGATGAGGGCTCAAGAGAAGATGGACCTAATTGAAGAAGCCAACAGAGCAAGAGACAAGAGAAGAGCTGATTTTCAAAAGCCAAGAAGAAGAAGAGCTACATACAGCAAGATGAAACCAAAGCTACTAATTCCCATGGATACTAAATATCCTCACTTGGATAAATGGGTGCCAATACAGCTGAATGACTCATGGGAAGAGGCCAAAAGGGAGTTTGTCTATGACTCTTATGTCATTGATAGATGGAATGGAAAAGATGCTAACTCCACTTTCACTGAGTTTATGATTGAGTATTACAGGGAACTATATCAGCAACTCCTTGCAGCTGCTGATCTTACAAGAGTTGAATTCACTGCCCCTAAGCCAATCATTTACATGCCTCCTAAGCTGGATGGATGGATTGACCAGTCAAAGATCCTGAAAGAGTTCCTCGAGATCCTTAAGCTGAACAAAATGGTGCTTGGACCTAAGGGAACTAACCAAGAGGCCATGGAGCTGAAAAGAAGAGTGTGGGCACAATATGGGATGGTGCCACCTAAGGAGGATGATCTATGAAATGGCTAAGTTTTCTGACCTTCATGTGCTAAATTAGATGAAAACTTACCTTGGTTGCTGATCTATCTTGAATTGGTCATCTATGCTGAAGCTGCTCAAGAATGCTGACATATGTTTGCTCTGATATATTTTTCTCTAATTCTCAATGTTCTTGTCTGAAATTTTTTTTTTTTTTGAAAGTTTATGCTCTGATGCATGATGTAATAGTGTTTAGATTCATGCTCTGATATGTTAGTTTCAACTATCAACATGCATGTAATGAATTTCAATGAATGATAGTTGAATCAAGAAACATTGTTACAAAAATCTCTCTATGCCTATCCTTGAAACCTATTTGCAGTATGAATGGTGATTACACTAACACATTCTTTTTCAGGAAAATTGACTCTAGTCATGTCTTTTGAAGATAAATGTAATAGATGTAGTCAAGTCACTTTTACATAAAATGTATAGGTTTTGGCATCATCAAAAAGGGGTAAATTGTTGGGAATAAAATGAGAAGTGTTTTGATTTAATACCAAAACCCCCTGAGACATGCCTAAGTCAATATTGATAATGTTCTAAGAATGTTAGAACATATAACATAAAGTTAGATGAGAAGCTGATATGTTAGGCAGCTCTTAGTTTATTAGATGCACAATTTGAGGGGGAACATATGCTTTAAAGTCTATCAAGATCAAGTCCCCTCAAAGCTCAAATTCTGGAATGATTGCCAAGTCTACTGAAAGACAAGCATGCTGATCAGAAGAGTTGTCCAGCAGAGTTGTCTCAGCACAGTTAAACCAGAACAAGTCTTCTGAAGTTCAAGAACAACTATGCTGAAGAAGTCAAGACAACTATATCCTAAGATCTTCAAAGAGTCATGCAAAGAATACATGCAAAGGAAGCAAAGGGAAAGAGCCAAGTCATCTGAAAAGAGCAAGCCAACTATGCTGATAAGCATGTCTGCTGAAAGTGATAAGCAAAGTTGTCCAAGTTGATAAGGAATGTTGTCCCTATCTTTTGGATCAACCTTCAGAAGCCATGTCCATGTCTAAACAAGTGGATCTTAAAGTCAGACATTGGGAAGAGTGCTGCAGAATGAAGATAAAGTCTATGCAGCCGTTTATTTCCTAAATGAGGACATGTCACTATCAAGAATCTGTCTTCTAAGTAGAAGAAGACATTTATGGACATTTGGGGCTGCCTCTCCAACGGGCAGATCCTTCATTTGTCTATAAATACAGAAGTGTGAAGACCATTTGAAAGAATCCAACTGACCTCAACCTTGACAAGAATATCCTACAAGCAAGAGTGCTTTCAAGCTTTCAAAAGACTATCTCAGTCTTCATACACTTCTTCTAAGCTGAACTTCATTGTATATCCATACAAAGCTTAGAGAGATATCTTATCCTTATACACTGATCTTCATTGTAAAGTATATCTCATTAGTTGGAACCTTACTTCAACCCTTACATCTTTCAAGTGAGAAAGTGAGAAGGTTGTAGTAGTAGAAGTGGTAGGAGCTGACTGTTGAGAGAAGAACAGTTCAGTTCTGAGTTGAGAAGAGGGTACTAGGACTCTAGACATCCTAGGGATCAATTCCCCAAGAAGTGGTGTTCTTGATCAAGTGCACCTTGGCACTATAAAACAAGTTAATTCCAAGAGTGAAGGAATTATCCTGTTAAATCAGGGAAAGTGGATGTAGGAGCTTGAGTCTCTGAACCACTATAAACTCTTGTGTTGATTTGCTTTCAAGTACTTTCATACATTCAACACTGCACACAAAACTGATCTTTCAAAGGACAAATATTCAAAGACTGTGCAAAATACATTTGGACAAGTTCCCTGAAAACTGGATTGTTTGACTAAGTGATTTCAGAACTTTAAAGGAGTCTAAACTATACGGCCAACCACTAATTCTGCACATATAACTCCCTTAGATAGTTATTCAACTAAGTACTCAATAGTACATAGTAGTTTGATTATCTATAAAGAGTTAATCATATCAGCAGAGTTGTCCAGGACAACCTTGCTGAACTCTGGTTTGATCAAAGTTTGAAAAGATTTGCATACAAGTGTATTCCCCCCCCCATACACTTGTTATATACTCCTTTCAGGACCAACAGAGATACTCAAAATCAATGTGTAACTTCTCATTACAGAAGTCAACAATCTTATCTTGTTTGATTTTGGATGCCATGGATAGACTGTAAGAAAGCTTGAGGTTTCGAAATTTTTTGGTTAGGGTTTGAAAGTATGCGTGGGGAAGAATGAAAGGATTAGGCTTCTTAAGACTTAGAGTATATTCCAAAAGGAATGTATGTCAATGAGTTAGTGAGTCTTGAGGTAATTGAACAATTTACAAAAAGGGAAATCAACATTGGATGGCCAGGATTAATTCAGGGGAGTTGGCCAATTAATGATCCAACGGTTGAAATCTGATTTCAAGGTTTTAAAACTGTTTTATCAAAACGTGGGATGTAAAGTTGAGGCAAATTATGGCTAGGGAGTTATCAAGGTAGATTGTGGGCTAGAATTATTTAATGCAAACAAGAATTGAATCTTCGCATTAAATGCTTCGAAAGTGACTTTTTGGGTAGGGGACAAATTAAATCTTTGTAAAGGTGATGACTTTAAGAGGAATGAGACAGCCATCAAAATAGGCAATGATTACCCAAAATAGGTGACTATCAAACCTAGATTTTGTTTGATATCCATTTCAGCTTATCTAGCCCCACATGGACAAGTGTTCCGACTCAAATCTCCTGAAGTGGGCCCAGATCAATGAATTGATCTGCCCAACTTCCCTGATCAACTTTGGGTCTTCTCTTCTGAGTTTCAGTAGACTTTGCCCAAGCCTGCTGAAGGACAATTCTAGTTCCCCCTTGATTGTTGAACTCCATTGGGCTTACTTGTCCATCTTTCCTGGATCAAGAAGTCCCAACTCTGCTGAAAGTTCTATGAACCTTGCTTCAGCAAGAGGTTTAGTCAATATATCAGCCTTTTGATGATCTGTGTGGATTTTCACCAATTTGATGTCCTTCTTCTACACATGATCTCTTACGAAGTGATGCTTGATGCCCACATGCTTGCATCTTATGTGTAACACTGGATTTTGTTATATTGTTATAGCACTGTTGTTATCACAAAATATTGGCACTTCATGGGAGTTGACATTATAGTCCTTTAGTTGTTGTCTCAACCAAATGATTTGAGCACAACAACTTCCAGCTGCAACATACTCAGCTTCAGTTGTTGAAGTTGCCACAGTGTTTTGCTTCTTTGAGAACCAAGAGATGAGCTTGCTTCTCAAGAATTGGCATGTTCCAGAGGTGGGCTTCCTACCAATTCTGCATCCTCCATAGTCTGCATCTGAATAGCCATTTAACTCAATGTTGTCATCTGAAGGATACCAAAGACCTACATTTTCAGTGTCTTTAAGGTATCTTAAGATTCTCTTTGCAACGTCTAGATGACTTTTCTTAGGATTTGCTTGGAACCTTGCACAAACACCTACTGCAAAGGTGATGTCGGGTCTACTGGCTGTGAGATAGAGGAGAGATCCAATGATTCCTCTATACTCAGTAGAGTTGGTTGGAACACCACTCTCATCAGGATCCATTTTCCAGTTTGTGTTCATTGGAATCCTCACTGGCTTACTAGTTGAACACCCAAACTTCTTAATCATCTCCCTTGTGTACTTGGCTCAATTGATGAAGGTTCCTTCCTTAGATTGGTTGACTTGAAGTCCCAAGAAGAAATTTATCAGCCCCATCATTGACATCTCAAACTTGCTTTGCATGAGCTTTGAGAATCTCTTACAAAGCTTCTCATTTGGTGATCCAAATATGATGTCATCCACATATATTTGGACAAGTATGATGTCTTCTCCTTCACAAATTCTAAACAAGGTTCCGTCCACTATCCCTTTGACAAAGCCATGATCCAACAGAAATTGTGACAATGTGTCATACCAAGCTCTTGGAGCTTGCTTCAGTCCATAAAGGGCTTTCTCCAGTCTGTACACTTGATTTCATTCTTCAAACCCTGGGGGTTGCTCCACTGGTGAAAATGTCTCATCATAGTCTATGCCTTCTGATTGACAATAACCCTTGGCCACCAATCTGGCCTTGTTTCTGACTATCACATCATTCTCATTCTTCTTTTTCTTGAACACCCACTTGGTTCCAATAACATCTTGATGTGATGGTCTGTCAACCAGTTCCCAAATATCATTTCTTGTAAACTGGTTCAGCTTCTCTTGCAGGTGAAACAGGCACAGAAGAAGAGTTCTCTACTGAAGGGGGAACTGATCTGAGAGTACTGTGTTGATCGTCAAAAAGTGCTCAAAATGTCGAGAAAGTAATAATCAGAAAAGTTGGAGAACTGATCTGATGATTACTGTGCTGACCCCAACAACTAATCTGATCGTCAAAATTGTACTCAGCTGATCACAGTACTCAGCTGAACCCAGATAAGTAAATTTCATTATTATAAAAGCACGAAAATGAAGCAAAGTGTGTTTGGAAACAATTGTGCTGATATACATCAGAATAGTATTTTGCCTTAGAAAATTTATAAGTCAAGATTTGTTCAAAATTAGATTACTAATAGAGAAGATTAATACACTCCTCTATTTTTGACCTAATTTTTAGGGTGTATTTATCAATTGTAGTTTGGCTCCAAAATTGGAAAGGGTTTCTTGAATATGGAACTTTTTTTTTAAAATTCCACATCTCAAGACTCAATCCAAACCCCACATCGTGCGAAATTAATTCAAATCCAAGCCCTAGATTTGCATTAAATTTGATATCCACGATCTTAACACTTCATCTTCTTCACTCTTACACTTCTGCAAGTTTACGAACTCTGAAATTCTTCAAACTCTCATATTCTATCTTCTACATTTCTACACTTCCATCAAATGGCTATTATCGAAATCTTAAACGACACTGACGAAGTTGTAGGTACCTTCAATCCTATGAAATGGATCAAAGAGAAGGGCGTATTCGTAGAAAATGTTGTCTACTTCATCGGAAAGCAAAAGGCAGAAAATCAAGCCATTCTTACAATGTGCGAAGAATGCGGTTTGAGGAAGTACCTAGAATACTTTCCCAAGAAGGTTTTTGAACCTAAGGTAATGGAATTCTATCTACAACTCAATGGCGACACCAATGTAGTAAAGTCATTTCTTTCGGGAAACAGAGTATCTTTGGCAAGACAACCTCTCGCCAATGCCTTTGACCTCCCCGATGGTCCTGTTCATATTTTGAGCTATATAGAAGGGCAAGAAAAGATGTGTGTTGGTAGATAGACAGGAGAAGAACCGAAGACGTTGCTAAACCTGAAGAAAGCAATTCTCCCAGAGCCCCTTCGATTATTAATGGATATTGCCGGAAAGATTATGTTAGGGCAACATCATAGCCAAGATGCCCTTTCGAACCTTAAAATTCGTGTTATGGCGGCAATAATTGATCGAGTAGATGGAGATTGGCAAGGATTCTTCCTTGAAAGGCTGCTGAATGAGAAGGACAAAATTTTGTTTGATGAGGAGTCCAAGGAGTTCTCTATAAAGGCAATGCTTGGTTTTGGAAACAAATTAAGCATCCTACTGCCAACTCTTGCAAGTAGTAAGGTTGATTGGAGTACACCCAAGAGATTCCATCAAGGGAAGTTTCTTTTCAAGAAAGAATCGATGGAGTTTGAGCAACAACAAGAATCTGGTGGATCTATGTTTAGATCGGATGATGAGGAACCGGAAGTTAGATCAAAGGCAAGGCATGATCCACACCAACTGAGATCCAAGAAGATTATGACTGGAAAACTGACCCCGGAGCAATCAAAACAGTCGGTGGCTGTTGTGGAGAAGGAGTCTGAATCAGAGAAAGAGGTTAATTCTCCAAGCCTTGTTGTTATTCATAAAAGAACAAAGGGTAGAGGTCTTACTGGACCTAGGAGAGAGCCTAAGAACACTTATTCCACCCCCTTAAAACTCTGATCCTATCCCAGCCCAACCCATTGATCAACATCCTACCCGTTCTGATGAGTCAGTACACTACTCACCAATTCGCCTGAACAATCCTTTTTCATCTCCCAGAACACTACTCCTCAACCTACCCCTCAATCAAGTCCGCAACATAATCAATCCACTCCCCATTTATCTCCTGAACCCATTTTTGAACCCACTTCTGAACCTATTCATTCTGATTCATCTCCTGAACCTGAACATATTGAATCCCAACCTGCATTTTTTGATGCAATATCCCATTTGTGACAAAGAAGAGCAGATTAGAATGAATCTGAGGAATGTCATTCTGAAGGAATTTCATGGAATTGATGAACACTCTACTACTTTTGAGCAAATTCTTAGGATAGGCACTTGGGTTTATCTAAGAAGAGTTGATTTAGATGAGCTCTTAGTAGTCATGGAAGGTATGGGTGGTTCTGCAGTTTTTAGAAACTGGGAACAAGAACAGAAAGATGCTGCTGGTGTTAACTCATTTACTGAGCTGCTAACTCCAGAATCTATTGTTCATATGGTGGGGAGAATTACTGGTTTTTCTTATTTTGTTGAGAATCTTGAAACCAAAGAGAATGTTGATGTTGATGTCAACATGGATGACCATATTGAAGAGGAAATTATTGTAGAAGTTGATGATGATAATACTACTGAGGTGTTTGAGAACACAGTAGTAATTGAGAACACTGAGGTGTTGGAGGAGCAAGAATTATTGGTTGATGAGGTGCAGAGCACACCTGTCATTGTTGCTGAAAATATTAATGTTCCTGATGCTGTTCAAGGTGAAGTCAGAACATATTCTGCTAGGCAAGTTCATGATAACTCCAGCTTTGAATTGTTGAAAAAGCACAATGAGGAGTTGCAAGCCAAGCTGGAAGCCACATTGAAACAATTTCAGGAAGCTACTGAGAAGCTTACCAAGCTGACTGCAGAATGTGCTTATGAACAGATCATGGAGCACACTATGTCAAAAATTTATGATCTTCATATACTGCAAGAGAAAAAGCTATCTCAAGAGCTGCACAACAAGTTAGAGCAACATATCTCACCCTTGAAGGAATGGCAAGATGAAGCCAAAAAGGGGGAAGAGAAAATAATGAAGGTTATGGAGCAGACTCAGACGCAACAAGCTCAGTTAGTTGTAAGTCAAGATGAGCTAAAGCAAGAGATTATCAATATAAACCAGAAAATCAAGATGAGAAAACAACAAGATGCTGGTGCTCAAAGTGTTGCTGAACGATCTGTTGCTATTGCCAGTGCTGAAAAAAGTTTATGAGAAGAACATGGGTCTTTCTACGAATAGACATGCTTCGCACTGTCTTATAAAAGGCAGTACTTTAAATACCATTGGATTGTTGATCTAACGTATGAAATTTATTTTATATAATTGCATTTCGCATTAGTGCATTTGCTCTACGCAATATGCAATTGCACCACATCGCCCTATTAATAAATTAAATTAATATATATAAAATGACGAAAATATCCTTTTAATTTAAAATAAATATTTTTTATAACATATATAAATATCCTTATACTCATACTATTAAAATAAATATCATAAAAAATACTATATCATCTAAATCAATTACTACTATGTTATAAAATTAATCGAATTAAAATATATCATGAAACTCAAATAAACCCTAACTTGCCCGGAACATCGTCCCCATCCCCACCCACCCCCCTCTGCAAATCCTCTCTTTCGCTTACAAGCTCATTAGTCGATTATAAATTTATAACTACTCTATTGTATGCAACGCCTCATTCGATTAAATTAGATTATGTATGTCCTGTTAATTTGGTAATTTAATGTAGTTGGAGAGGTGACAAAACAGAGTGATTAAGGACGCAGAAAGGGGGAAGGTGAAGGCGTTGGACCCTTGGAGCCGTATGTAAAACCGAGAAGTACACCATATCCAGGACCGACGCCAATAACAGCGATGTCGTTCTCATCAGATCCCAAACCCCCTGTTGGCAATCAAACTTGTATTTGGTGCCATTGTAATTTGTAGAGATGCTTTAATGAGGAAGAAAAGAGTGTTGTGGAGGGTTACCGATAAATTTTGTAATGGAATGATTAATATTATTAAATTATAAAAAAATTGAATAATGTTAAGTTTTGTAAATTTGTAGTTACGAGTATAATATATATTTTTTAAAGAAAGGTCAATTTGGTAATTTTATATATTTTTTAATAAAAATTAAATATTTTATTCAATGGCGAAGTGCGATCGCCCATGACGAAACAAATTGACGTGCCAACTTTTCATTGGATGCCTTTTAAAAGACAGAGCGAACCCCCCGAAGAACATTGCTGAAAGTTCTGGAAATAGAAAAAGAAAAGTCATCTTAAGTGATGAGGAAGCAGAGCAAGAAGCTGAAGAGACTGGTAGGGTAACCAGATCTAGAAGCAAGTTGAAGCATGTAGTTGCAAGTGCTCAGCCAAGTGAAGAACTGATGGTTGAAGTTGCTGAGACTTGTAAGTCTATGTTAGCTCAGAAGAAAACTGAGTTACATGAATAGAAGAAAGCAGATGCAGAACTTAAAAAGCAGAAATTGAAAGATGCTGAAGCTGCAAGAAAGAAGTTTGATTGAAGAGTCTCAATGCTCAAGAAGAAAAAGAAAGTGAATGAAATCTGCAATGATACATATCTTAATATCATTGTGCATCCAGATCAGATTGCATACTGGAATAATATCAAGAAAAGATGGCAAATAGCAAACTTTATTGTGAGAAAATTTGGGAAGAAGAGTTTGCTGACTTTGAAGATTTTATGATGAACATTGCAAGAGAATTTTGGGAAGATATGTTATTGACAACCAGTGTTGTTGGAATTAACATTATTTGCCCAGAAGAACCTATTTGGGAACCTCCAATATTAGAGAATGGAGAACCTGATTACAATGAGATTGCTAACATCATTGAGAAGATCATTAAGGATGAAGGCATCACTAATCCTCAACATATGGTGGACATCAAAGCAAGGATGTGTTTAGCATACAGAATCTGAAGATTGAAGATAGGACAAGCTTACAAGATAACATTTCTTACCTTATCTTTATTTCTTTATTTCATATTTCATATTTTGTAATTATGTGTAATATCTGATCCTATATGAATATGATTCTGAGATTTGGACTTGATGAACTGTTATGATTGACTAATTACTTAACTACTGATTTATTAACATTTAAGTAGTTTTGGCTTCATAAAAAAGGGGGAAATTGTTAGGATATGAATCCTTGAAACAATATTCTAGTTGATGATTATATGTTTTGATGGCCAAAAGCAACTTGAAGTTAATGATATATGTGGTTGGAAGTCATCTTAACTAAGTCATCTTGGTGAAACATGAAAAACTGAGTTTAATGATCTTATGAGTTACTAATCTGATATATGAATATATTATGAACTGTTAGGAACTAAGCTGATAAATGTATTGTATAGACAGCTTATAGAATAGGACTTAGATATACTCTTCTGTATGTAGTTCAGTTGAAGTATAAATAGGTTTTATATTTGTAAGTTTGTATTATTGTATTCGGCATTGTAAAAGTTCAGAACAGTAGATTAGAACAAGATCAGAAAACTAAAGAAGACTCAGAATAAGAAGAGTAATCTTAGAAGATTTGAAAGGAAACACAGAAGTATTCTGAAGGTGTTCAGAACAGAAGATGAGAACTGTGCTGACTGGCTCAGAACAGTAAAAGTCAGAACAGTAGTTTACTGTGCTGAGTTGAAGTTGTTGAAGAATAAGTTTGGAAAACTTATTTAAAGCGTAATTGAATATATCTGAAGATAAGAAGTTAAGTCGGTTACAAAAGGATAAGTTACAAGAAACGGTTAAGAGTTAGTTGAGAGTAGGTTTCACAAACTGCTAACTGTTATACTAAAGTCTATAAATACCGTGTGATCTTCTACTGATGAGACTACTGATCTAAGAGCAATCAAAGAGCAATTAAGAGTCTAAGAAGCTTTCAAGAACTCATAGAGTTGAAGGATATCAAATCAAGAGAAGAAGCTACTACATAGAATTGAAGAATCAAAGGCTACAAATTAGAGAAGCTTTACATTTTAGTTTGTGATTTGTTGTAAACAAGTGTGCTAGTTACTTGTGAAATTACTAGTAGATCGAAGATACACTTGGTAGTGTAATCGAAAAGATCACAGTTTTAGTCTTGGGACTTTAAGCCACAAGAAACTCAAGAAGGAAGAGTTAATAACATATCACAACTGGAGTTGTGAGAGTGGATGTAGACATTTGTCAAACCACTATAAATCTGTGTGTGTTGATTTACTTACTGTTTGATATTTGTTTAAGTGTTTACATATTAAAGATCAAAATCAAAGTTGAGTATAACTTGAAACTGGAAGTACTGTGCTGATTGAGTAAGAACAATACTATATAGAACACTATTCCGCATTGTTTACTATGATATTTTGAAAGATTTTAAAAAGTCTATTCACCCCTCCCCTCTAGACTTTTTCTAGCTTAATCAATCTTAACTCAACTTGGGACCAACAGTAACACTGTCTTAATTTTGTTCTCAATATTCCCAATCGTGATCTGAGCCCAATGACTTAGGTGTGTCGAACACCTAGCTAATCGATCAGGCAAAGTTATGTGGTCATTCTCAATCATCCACCCCTTTCTTGTTTCACACATAAAAGATTTCTCTTGAAGCCATAAATTCTCAAAACAGAAAGACATCTTATTATCCGCTCTGCACTTCATTGGTTTGAAATGAATACATAAGCAAATTGCTCAATGATCCGATCCAAACCAATGCAAATTCTCAACTGAGTGCAAGTTGAACAAATTCAACCAATCTGATGTTGCAACAAATCTATCCAACTGTTCCTCTATGTGATGTATTCCTTGCCTTTTCGTTTAGTATATTCCTAAATTTCTCCATTCTTTGTCTTACTCTTGAATTCATGGTTCCTCCCAATTTTTCATCACTTGTTATGATATCATTAAAATCTCCTCCCACTATCCAAGCTTCGAGTTGTTGTGTGTTTGTTTAATACGTCTAAGTAGTTCAAAATAATTATCCCTCAAAAGCCAACTTGGGTTTCCTTGAAAACCCGTGAAATGCCACTCCAAACCATGTCATTTAATCAAAATATCAATGTGACCAATAGAGTAAGGCTTCAAAAAAATTTCCACATCTTCATTAGCATAAAGGATAAGGCCCCTTGCCTTCCAAAAGCATCAACAACAAAACAAAAACCAAAATTGAGACTAGTTCTCCAAGATTGGGCTATCCTAGAAAACAATTTTGATTCCATAACAAACAAGACATAAGGTTTATTTAAGGCAACAACTCGCCTAAGTTTATGGAATGTGTTTGGCCCCTTTAAGCCTCTTGCATTCCAGGAGATAATCTTCATTCAGACCTGATTCTCATGTGGATGGAATTTTAAGATGTCCGATCAATTTCTTTGTGGAAATTTAAATATCAAAAGCTAGGTTCAGAGCCTCTATAATCTCCAATAAATTCAGGCACACATGCAAAACATGGGAAACGACGGCGGATGTCGGAATGACTGGTGGAGGTGTCTTGAACACTAGTTAGATAGCAAAGTACAAACTCAAACTGATTTGCATCTTCAACCCGATTGTTCTTGTGCACATTGGCCCGATGAGCTCAAATTCCAGCCCTTGTGACTTGAAAGGACGCACAGAGGCGTAGGTGCACGCACTACGGTGTGTGGGGAAGCACTGGGGCGGAAAAAGAAGTAATGAGACGGAGGAAGAAAAGCACAAAGACGGGGTAATAGAGATAATGTTAAATAGTATTATTTGTTAGAGATTTTATTGTATTCTTAGAATATATCTTTTATGATTTGGTCTTCCTATAATTGTGGAAGTTTGTTGTAGACTTTGTAAATCTCACTATTATATATTTCAGAATACTCAATCACCAGATTACGGTGATTTTCCTCTCAATTATTCTTTTCCAAAATATGTATTCTACATATTCTGTTATGGTATCAGCCTAATATTACCGATCCTAAACCCTTATTCTTTTCTTTCGCTTCTACATCCGATTCTCTCTTCCTCCCACTGCACGGACTGGTAGCCTCCGTCCAGTTTTCCTTCTCGTCGAGTGTTATATCAAGGACTGGTCCCCTCCTTCATCTCTCTCGATCGACAAGATGACATCCTCCGCCACCGATCCTCTTCCGGTGACGACGATGATTAATATGATGCAAATCAAGCTTGAGGCGTCCACTTATCTTATGTGGCGTCGTCAAACTATTCACATGGCCGAATGCTTCGATATACTCGGGCATCTTGACGGCACTTCTCCCTCTCCCGCGGCCACTGTACCGGCGGTTGCACCTGCTGTTGATCCGACACCGAATCCGGAGTATACGACATGGCGACTCAAGGACAAACGGTTGCTCAGCGTTTTGTACACCTCTCTATCCCCTGATGCCGCGTCTGAAGTGATTGATTGCACCTCTGCAAATCAGGCATGGGTGGCGCTCGAATCTGTTTATGCCTCATCTTCACGATCGCATCAATTACGTGAAGAATTGTTATCTCTCCGTCGCGGTGATCTGTCTGTGGAGGAGTATGGGCGCAAGTTTAAACATCTCTGTGACCAGCTGCAAGCAATTGATCGTCCGATTGATTCATCTGATAAAGCTCACTGGTTTTTACGTGGGTTAGGACTTCAGTTTGCGGGTTTTGCCGATACCCGTATGGCTATGTCTCCGATCCCCGCGTTTCGTGACCTTTTGCACCAGGCTGTGCAATTCGACATGATGATGAAGTCGATGGAAGGGCCTTCTCATGCACCTGCGGCGTTTTCTGCTACTCGAGATGGGCAGCCTTCTTCGGCTGGGTCCAGGCAGGTGTCCCGATCCCAGAACCGTGGCCAATCTCAGTCCCAGCAGCAGTCCAGGCCGTCAGGTTTTTCTGGTAATGCGGGTGGCTCTGGCAGGCGTGATGGGCAGCCCTCTGGAGGTGGTTTCCGTCGTCCTTTCGTGCCTAAATGCCAACTCTGTCGTGGGGAGCACTACGCAGATAAATGCCCCAGGTATCTGAATGCTATTGGTTCGAACTCTGCTGCAAATCTTGCTGAAGCTTTCACCTCGACTTGCAACGTCTCAAACTCTACCCCTGATTGGTATCTCGATTCCGGAGCCTCCGCTCACATGACGAACCAACTGTCCGCCCTTGACTCTCATGAGTCTTATTCTGGTAACGGTTCTGTTATAGTTGGTAATGGTAATGCGTTGAATATTTCTCATATTGGCACTACTAAACTTTCAGACGATGTTAAGTTGTTAGATGTACTTGTTGTACCTCATATCACAAAGAACCTCCTATCTATCAGTAAATTAACTGCGGATTATCCTGTCGATGTTATTTTCTCTGATAAATTCTTTGCGATCCAGAACCGACTCACAAAGAAAATACTGGCTCACGGAAGGTGTAATCAGGGGCTTTACCTACTTGATCGGGGTGTTCCAGCTTTGGTTACAGCAATTCGGGTCAGGAGATTGAAAGCTAGCTTTGACTTGTGGCATTTGCGTTTGGGGCATGTCCCGTTTTCAGTTATCTCATTGTTAAATAAACAGGGTTGTTTATCTGTTACTTCAGTTTTACCAAACCCTCGTTTATGCTCTTCTTGCCAGTTGGCCAAGAGCAAACGTTTACCATTTATGTTGAATGAAAAACGAGCTACTGCTGTTCTTGATTTAATTCATTGTGATTTGTGGGGTCCAGCACCTGTTTCTACATCTGATGGCTTTAAGTATTATGTTGCCTTTGTCGATGATTTTTCACGTTTTTCCTGGATATATCCATTACGTGCTAAGTCAGAATTTTATGATGTATTTGTTCGATTTCATGCCTTTGTCTGCAATCAATTTTCTCGAACTGTGAAGATATTTCAGTCTGATGGTGGTACTGAGTTTGTAAATGGGAGGGTTCGTCACTTTATGCACGAGCATGGTATACATCATCGAATTTCATGTCCATATACACCTCAACAAAATGGCAGGGCTGAACGTAAACATCGTCACATCTCTGAAACTGGGTTGTCCATGCTTTTTCATGCACATGCTCCAGCTTCTCTTTGGTTTGATGCCTTTGCTACTGCAGTATATGTTATTAACAGGCTTCCATCTGCGATACTTGATAATATTTCTCCCTTTCAGGTATTATTTGGATACTCGCCTAGTTATGATACCTTTAAACCATTTGGATGTCGTGTTTATCCTTATCTTCGGGATTATGTTGCTCACAAATTAGAACCTCGCAGTCGGCCGTGCATCTTTCTTGGGTATAGTAGTACTCAGAAGGGGTTTCGTTGCTTTGATCCAGAGTCTTCTCGAGTTTTTATCACTCGCCATGCTCAGTTTGATGAGCTCTATTTTCCATTTTCTCGAGCTCCATCTCTCACACAGGTCACTGATTTGGATATCTCGACTTTTCTCGACATCTCCTCTGATTCCCCTTTGGCTCCTGTTTCGGCACCTATCAGTCAACCGCATCGGTTTTCTGTTGATCATGATACTCGTCCTCCCTCCCTGGTTCATGATGAACTGGTTATGCCGCCACATGTGCCTGATCCTATTATAGCGCATGTTCCCGACGTTGGGCCTCCTGTTCCGCCTCCTGTTCCGCCTCCAGCTCAGGACTTGCCACTTGTATCCACTCATCCCATGATCACCCGAGCTCGTGTTGGGACATTTAAACCTCGTTATCCAGTCGACTTCGCTTCTTCGGCTCTACTCTCTGCACTTGTTACCACCTCTGAGCCTCGTGGTTTCAAGTCTGCTGCTAAGCATTCCCACTGGCTTGCTGCTATGCAAGAGGAGATTGATGCACTTCGTTCGAATTCCACTTGGGATCTGGTGCCTCGTCTATCTGGAACGAACATAGTTGGTTCAAAGTGGGTTTTTCGTACGAAATTTCTGGCAGATGGTTCGATTGAACGTCACAAGGCTCGTTTAGTGGCGCAGGGCTTCACTCAGATTCCTGGTTTGGATTTTCATCATACATTTAGTCCTGTTGTGAAGGCAGCTACAGTTCGGATAGTCTTGGCATTATCGGTTCAGCATGGGTGGCCTCTTCATCAGCTTGATGTCAAGAATGCTTTCCTTAATGGAGTTCTTGACAACCCTGTCTTCATGTCTCAGCCTCCTGGCTTTGTTGATCCTCAACATCCTGATCATGTTTGTCGCCTTAAGAAGGCTCTATATGGCCTTCGCCAGGCCCCTCTTGCCTGGTACCAGCGTTTTAGCACATTTCTGTTCAGCTTGGGCTTCTCTCAGAGTCGTTCTGACTCGTCTCTCTTTCATCTGCATCAGGGTAATTCTATTATTTATCTCCTTTTGTATGTTGATGATATCATTGTTACAGGCAATGATTCTGCTTCCCTTCGTCGCTTTATTGCTCGTACTGGTGACGAATTTGCTATCAAGGATCTTGGCTCTTTGAGTTATTTCCTTGGCCTTGAGGTCTCCTCCACTGACGCTGGTTTGTTTGTTGGCCAGACCAAGTATGCACTTGACATCCTTGAGCGTGCAGACTTGGTCGAGGCTAAACCTGTCTCAACTCCCTTAGCAACAGGTGAATCACTTGTCAGCACAGGTCCTACGTTCAAGGATCCCACCCTATATCGATCGCTTGTTGGTGCTTTGCAGTATTTAACTATCACTAGACCTGATCTCTCGTATGCTGTAAGCTCTGTGAGTCAGTTCCTCCAGTCTCCAACGGAGGACCATTTTCTGGCAGTTAAGCGTATCCTTCGCTACGTGAAAGGTACAATTCATTTCGGTTTATCCTTCACTAAGCGCTCGGATATTTCCATTCTGGCCTATTCTGATGCAGACTGGGCTCGCTGCATTGAGACTCGTCGTTCGACATATGGGTACTCTATTTTTCTTGGAGGTAATCTTGTATCCTGGAGTGCCAAGAAACAACCGACTGTTTCTCGCTCTAGTTGTGAATCTGAGTACCGTGCTATGGCCAATGCTGCGGCCGAACTTGTTTGGGTTATCAATCTTCTGAAGGAACTTCGAGCTCTTCCTTCTACTCGGCCTACTCTGTTATGTGATAACAAAAGCGCCATCTTTCTGAGTCAAAATCCTGTTGCACACAAGAGAGCCAAGCATATAGATTTGGATTATCACTTTGTTCGTGAGCTAGTGTCTTTGGGCAGAATTTCTACCGGGTTTGTCCCATCTCATCTACAGCTAGCAGATATCTTCACTAAGAGTCTTCCGCGTCCAGCCTTTGAGTTTTTACGTTCCAAGCTTTGCGTGTGTCTTCACCCCACGCAGCGCTTGACGGGGGGTAATAGAGATAATGTTAAATAGTATTATTTGTTAGAGATTTTATTGTATTCTTAGAATATATCTTTTATGATTTGGTCTTCCTATAATTGTGGAAGTTTGTTGTAGACTTTGTAAATCTCACTATTATATATTTCAGAATACTCAATCACCAGATTACGGTGATTTTCCTCTCAATTATTCTTTTCCAAAATATGTATTCTACATATTCTGTTACGGGGGAGAGAACGCGGCGTAACTAAGGTGGACGGACTAGCAGCGTGATCGGGCGCAAGGCGGCAAGAAAGCCCGACGTCCCAAGCCACTGGTGCTGCTCCGTCGCGCCCTATGATTCGATACTAGTATAGATAGAGAGATCTCACCAAGAGGAACAAAAGACCTAATTTAATTTTACGATTGGACACCGGTAGGATTGTCAATATGCCGGTAGAAGCTGCATCATTTCTGGTTTCTACAGTAGGGAAGAGAGAGAAGAAGCTTGTCCAGTTTCTGGTTTAACGTATTGTGTGTACATCTCACTGTTTCTGGTTTAACATATTGTGTGTACATCTCACTGTTTGGAGGTGAAAATCGCACCTCTACTAGGTGTTAATCGCCCCTACATCCCACCCTCGACAATGCAACTTGCAAAATTGTCAGAGTGTTGTTTTTATATAGGTATTTTCACACTCATTTTGTCCCTAATTGTAATGTTCAAATATTTTGTTCCTAATTGTTATGTGGTCTAAGTAATTGAACCTTACAATAAATAATCTCTTAATTATATAATTCTCTTTCTTAATCACACCACCTCTACTTATTCTATTATATTTTTTAACCTCTGTATCGAAAGCTTTCGAGTGACTTTCACGAAACGGAGAGAATAGTAATTTCAAATTCACAGAAGTTAGATGATGCAGTGTGTAGAATTCCAAAACCATCTTCATTCTTGGAATACAAAGAACAATTAATCAAAGAAAAACCTGGAATAAAATTGGAAGGATAGATTTCATCGATTGAAAAGTTGAGAATACAAATGCCCTTGATAGTCTTTATAGACTAAGCAAGTTTAAAACAGTTAATTAATCTCTCTTAACTGCTTAACTAACTAGGTCTCCAATAATACAAGATAGAGGAGTGTATATGCCAATACTGAGTGTGTATTGGATTTTAACTTGTGTGTCAACTAACTAACCCTTTATACATTGATTTTTTAATTTTTTTAATTTTGGAGAAAAGGAATTTTAATTTAATGAACAAATGCTTGAAATGCATGATTCGAGAGTCATCCGGTCCCCAAAATTTAGTTCCTGGAAAACATAAAAACACTAATCCATCGAATAAGCATTAAATTTGTGTCAAGGTTAAATAATGAACAAAAAAACGTTTGAGTATTTGGCTCCACGAAATTAAGTTGGAAACGATTCAAATCATTCTCTCTCTCTACAGAAAGTCAGTAACTTTCTTTTGATTAATGGAGACATCCGGCGTCGGCATACCTGAAAGTAGCTTGGATTTTTCATTTAGATTTGACAATGACAACTTTTCTGATCGAACTCTACAGCTCGAGATCGTTGAGAGTGATTCTACTACTGGTATTACTACTTTCTCTAATGCTTTTTCATAAACTAATTTTGGGGCTTTTGTGGTTGAGGACTGATTTATGCTTGCATTTACTTTGTGATGATGCTCTGAGTTTGTTCAGAATTTATGGGCTAAGGAATTTTTATTTGGTTTTAGCCGCGAGAAGTCGATTTTCTCATAAATAAATTGCTTTTAGCAGCAGCGGTGTCCTGTCTAATTTGGGGCTTTTGTGGTTGAGGACTGATTTATGCTTGCATGTAGTTGTTCATAATTTCTGGGCTAAGGAATTTTTATTTGATTTTTGGATTATGTTATTTGAATTCGTAGAACCACAGGTGAAGACAATACACGTCAACTCTTTGATTTTAGCCGTGAGGAGTCCATTTTTTCATAAAGTAAGCTCTGTGTAACTTTCATTTATTTTTTCCCATCCAATAACCCAAATGTGAAATGCGGTTTTATTTATTGAATTATTTGTAGCTGCTCTCGAATGGCATGCAAGAGTCCGGGCAAAAGCTTGTAACACTTCGAATCGAAACCTCAGGTGAAAGTTTAATAAGTTAGGTCATATTCATGTATGCTTATCTATGTTCCTGGCTTAAAAAAATGGACCTCTTAACATTTTTATGCGATTTTGAAAGGTCTATCTTTATAAGTCATGAACTTAGAGGAACAGAAACAACCCTCTATGATGTGGTCATGTTAACTGACCAATTTTGCAATTTTCCCACAGAGGAAGCTTCTCTTATGGATTTGTTGAAGTATGTTTATAGTAATAATCTGCCAACTACTTTCGATGCTTTGTTGTATCTATTGGTGATCGCCGACAAATTTGAGGTTGCTTCATGCTTGAGAGACTGTACTAAATTATTGCAAAGCATGCCAATGACTTGTGAATCAGCCTCGTTTTGTTTGAATCTTCCTCCAAGTCTCTTGATGTCCCCTGCAGTTCAACCATTTATAGATGTAGCCAAGCAGGCCCTTGTTGAACACTTCAAGGATTTTGACCAGTAAACACTCTTTCTTTATTTTGTTTTTCAAGGATTATGGTTTTAAGAAGAAATAAGTAGTTCTATCATTCCACGAAATCATTCATGCATTCACGTTGACATTTCTTTTTTACACAAACATCTTCTTTACACAATTACACTCATTGGACAAAATATGCATATTGTAATCGAATTAGACAACATACCTCATTTTAAATTTTTGTACCTTTCATAATACATATTTGTATCTTTAAACAGGTGTGAGGAAGAGATACTTAACCTGTCTTTACCCTGTATTCAAGTGCTTCTCTCCAGTGATGATTTGCAAGTGACTTCAGAGGGTGTTGTTTATAATTCAGTTCTATCATGGGTGCATGAACATTATAAGGACTTGGAGGAAAGACGAGAGATATTGAAAAACCATCTACTCGATCTCATTCGTTTTCCATTTATGACTATACCACAACTAACTAAAATTCAAACTTGCAGCAATATTTATCCTGAACTTGCTTCACAAATAGTTATGCGTGCTCTCTATTTCAAGGCTGAGACTGCCCATCAAAAGCGTTGTCTAGCTGCAGAGGAAGGCAATGTTGTATCTCGCCAGTGTGTGGAGCGCGCATACAAGTTTCGACCTGTTAACGTGGTTGAACTTGAATCTCCACATCACCATTGTATGGTTTTTCTTCATCTCACGAGGAAGGAACTGAAAGACATCTTCCCCAACGATGGAATAATGTTGGAGACTTTTCACCTGGGAAAACAAGAACTTGCCTTCGTTATCAAATGCTTTTTTGTCAAAGAAACTAATTCTCACTATTTTGGTCTGGTTCTATTAGTGGTGGGATCAATAACAACATTTCCAGTTAAGTATGAGATTGGGGTCAGAAGGAAACCCTCGGAGAAGTTTGTAAGTTGGACTGAAGGAAGGCACGTGTTCACTGGGCAAGAGAATTACAAGTACGCTGTTGGTCTTTTGTGGTCTGATTTATTAAAGGATGGCAGCGTGTACTTCATCAACGACGGTCTGCATGTGAGAGCGGAGCTCACGATCGAGAACTGAGCTTACGATGTGATATGACACATTTGTATCCTGAATGCAAAACTCAATGGCTGATGCTCTGTTTTCGTTTTTTCTATCTAAGATGGTTCACTGGCTAGCTGTTGGGAAGGACAATTAAATAAATGTAATGGCCAATTCTCATTTTAATGATTATATATAACGTGACCTAACCTGAACTAGAACCACATATCATGAAACAAAGTATTCGTCTTTTTCTTCATGATTAGCCGATTATGTGTGTGCATCGGTAACCGAACTAAATTACCAGAACTGAATACGAACCGAAATATTACTATTCATAACTGAATACGAACCAAATGCCCAAATACAGAAAAATAGACATAGTTTACTACAAAAACCTATCCATAACTGAAAAATATTGGAGTAGGAAAAACTTGTTCATAAACCATAACCTTTGGTACATATATCAAATAAATTGGTTCACTTTTTGGTTAACTGAATTTTTATTCTTAGAATTGAAATCGAACCAAAATATCAAATTTTTTAAAATTGCTAATTAAAACTGAACTTAAAATTACGATAATCAAACTAGGCAAATAATTATATGTACCAGATACATTCCAATTTTCTATTTACCCTCCTTTTTTAATAAGTTCACACTCCATTCTTTTAGACACCTATGTGTACGAGTTAAATACATGTAACTAAATCCAATTTTTCATTAACTTCACCCAAATTTAAAGTGGGATAGCTCAAGAGCACCACTACCTAGACCTTAGATCCTGGGTTCGAGTCATTGGGAGGGGAAAAAAGGGATGGGTATTTAATGTAATTCAAAAAAATAAAACCCAAATTTTTTAAAAGAAAAATAAATATTATTTTATTTTTTAAACTTTCAAAAAATAAATATAAAAAAAAAATAACGAATATAAAATAAAATATTGAAAAAAAATATGAAACTAAAAAATTAAAGGGAAAATATCATTGTTGTCACTGATATCAAAATTGGTCACTCACTTATTTTTTTCTATCAATTTTGATGCTACTGTTAGAGAATCCGTCATTTACTAACGGAGAAAAGGTTTTGAGCGCCAACTTTTATTTTCCCTCTTTTAATTCTTAACCTTAAACCTCCAGATCCATTTTTTTTTTAATTTTACTGAATTTATCTTCAATTAATATTCTATTCACAATCATTATACAAATTCAATATAAAAATCAGTAATTAAAATATTATTCAAAAAAGTCTGAAAAACAGAGTACAAAAGAATAATTTTCAACCACAGTGAATATAATAATTATAAACCATCAAACTACACACCATAATTATAAAAACAGAGTACATAACTCGTACATGACCACCACAATTTGACTAATTTGGCTTGCCATCACTCTCACTTGTTTTTCCTTTGCTATTTTCCTTGTTTGGTCCTTTTGTTGATGAACCACTGCCACTAGATTTGACATAGTGATGTAATTGACTCCTCCTTTCACAATAATTGGATTGTGTACTCTTGATGATTGTTTTTCAACAAATTAAGATTATAAAGTGTGGTCTATATTAACCTTCATTAATTATAGCTAATTTTAATATAGAAATTTTGTTTGATAAAGAATGTGGTCAAGAATGTAGCTAGTATTCATAAAGCAAATTAATTTTGGTATAAACAATATATATGAAATTTATTTATGAACATTATATATGGTAAATGAATAAGGATAAAATAGTCAAAATTAAAGAAAAAAACTCAGAATGACACTTATTTTAAAATTAGTTAAAAAATCAAAGTGGCACTTATTAAAACACGGAGGGAGTATATATATATTTTGAAGTAAATTTTTTTTTTTGAGAAACAATATATAAGGAGAAAAATAGATAAGTAACAAAAAAACAGATATACTTAATATATAGTGGAATATCATCTTCAATCCAATAGTAAGGTATTGAAGTGTTCCTGGCATGTTGAGCAAGAGCGTGAGCAACTCCATTATGGGCTAGCTCTGGAAATATGTTGGTAATCCCACACTAGAATTCTCCTCAATAATTCCTTAATCCGATCAAATTTCTCTAATTTCATTTTTTCAACAAAAGCAGCACCTATATATAAAATGAAACCTTGCTTATCCATGGATTGGCTTTTCATTCTTGTAGACTTACAGTGATTTGGAGACTGAAGGAGGAGACAATTGTTCCAAAAATCATACCAATAGCAAATGGCCCAGTCTACTTTGAACACATTCTTCATTTTATTTTTTGTCAGCTTAGATTCATCAGAGTGAAGCCATCTACACCCCTCCTTCCATATAACCCATGTTATGACTAACACAAAAAAAAATAAAAAAAATTACATTTTGCCAATTTTACTTTTAAGAAAAAAGAGCAGATCAATGATGGAGCCCCTCAAAGCAGCTTTAAGAGTCTCCAAAATATCTAACTGCTTCCAAGTTTGCTTAGCTAGAGGGCAAGAAAATAACACATGTAAGGACTTAGCAAAAGGGTAGCTACAATAGAGACAAAATGGATCAACTGGAATGTGATGGTTCATAAGATTACCTTTTGTGGTGAGTGTGTCATTGGTGAGTTTCCAACCGAAAATACGAATTTTTGGAGGAATTCTAAGGTTCCATATAAAATGAAGTATCTTCGATTTATTCTTGGAACTTGATGATTCTGGTTTTATGGAGCTTCGGTCCTTCATTGCATGATCCCTAATAACTTCATAGCCTGATGCAACCGTGTATTGTCCGGACGAATTTTTTGACCAATATCTCTAATCTTTTCGAAATTTTCCATATAATGGAATTTTTAGAATGGCTTCGACTTCAAAAGGAAGAAAAGCATTTCGAATCAGGTTATTGTTCCAAGCATAACCCTCAGTGATGAACCGGTTCACATTTGATGCACTCGCAATGCACGAAAGAGGGCGCCCCCATTTAACTCTTGAATCCATCTATCCTTATGAATGCGTATTGTCCTTCCATCCCCAATTCGTCATTTGATCCCTAAATCCAACACATCTCTGCTCTACAAAAGAGAGCGCCAAATAAACGATGGATAAGAACCAAGATGAGTTTCAAACACATATGAAAATGCTTAAAATACCGTTCTTTGAAAATCTTGCCAACTAACGTATCAGGATGCTCCATGATTGTCACGTACGCCCCAAACTTAAAAATAATGATTTTTTTAAAAATTAGTTAAAATAACTAACTTTAAACCCCAAAAATTGAATATTAATTTTTACACGTTAAAATAGAGGGACGTAACGGTTAATATATTTAAAAGTTAACTATTGCAGCAGAAATGATGGTAATATAATTCAATTGAAAATCACCATTTAATAATTTAACTAGGAATCTTTAAAGAAAATCACAATCCAATTAAATAAACATAAAATATTCCTTCATTCTTTAAATATATATCGATCGTCTCCCATCACCACTACTCGCCATCCAACACTTTAATCTGAAATTGTAAATTGTTGAGGGGTGAGCATGCAAGCACACTCAGTGGAATTTAAGTCATTCAATAGTTAATATTAAAAATAAATAATCAAGTAATTGCAACTTAGTAAATAACATTTACATTGCCACATATACTTTGCAATGGATACTTTGCCAACTCTGCCATTTGATACTTTGCCCATGAAATTTTGCCATTGTAATTTTGCCAATAGAGTTTTGTTAACCTTCCCAAAATCAAATCAATGAATAAGGTATTCTCACACGTAGACTTCGCATGTTTGTGGACCTTTCCAAAGTTAAATTAATGACTAAGGTAGTCTCACACGTAGTGAGCACGGCGGGTTACACCTGAAGACCCGTCGGCCCCGAACCCCATTTGGAGCCCCTGGCTATTAGATAACTTTGCCACAAACTTTGCCAATAGAATAATATACTTTGCCACAAACTTTACAATTAGAATAACGTAAGAATGAAATCACATAGTAGACAATTAACTCAAATCATTTATCTAAAACATTAAATAAAGAATAACAATGCAATAAAGATCTACCAACCACTGTAGAGATTAAAGCAATTAAAATCCACCTCGATAGATGAACGTACACGTGATATGTGAAAGACTCGTATAAATGAATTATATCACCTAGCCATTTGATACATAGAATAACAAAGAGTTTGAACTAAAACCTTGATTATTTTCCACTTTAATAACAATATATCAAAAAACAAACCTAAACCCTACTGTCCGATTGCATACTATAATATATATAATATATACATATGAAATCAATGTACATGCATGTGAGAAGAAGGGATGTTCAAGCAATTAAAAATGCAGGTAATGTTGGGAGTTATGAAAATCATTATATCTATATTATAATTTTCTTTTGAGATAATAACTTAAAAATTAATTTCTATTATTATTATTATAAAATTTTGAGGTATTACAATGATTCTTCAAAGTTGTTTTGCAAGCATAGTTTTATTGAAAAAAATAAGGTTTCGAAAGCCCAAACCACCATCCTCTTTTGGCACACACAAATCTGACAATTTCTTCCAGCGGGGTCGTCCATGTCCATTTTCTGAACCCCACCAAAACTGAGCCATCAATTTTTCAATGTCAGAGCAAACAGAAACTGGAATACGAAAGCATGACATAACATACTTCAAAATATATTAAATGAGTTAATTTCTACTACATGATCAATTACACACATGTTTAAAAAAATATTAAAGTAATACAAAAGTAATATTTTTTTTTATCAATAATAGTCAAACATAAAAATTAAAAAAAAATCTTTTAAAATCAGTTTCACGATTATACTACATATACGTAAAATAATCACTTTACTATATAAGTATCAAAAGTACAATAAGAAGTTTATTTTGAGACAACTTTTACAATAAATTCACCATACAATGAATTATTAAATTAATATATCAGTAATTTTACTACTTAATTTTAAAACAAATAAAATTTAATATATATATATATATATATATATATGGGTGGTTTGGTACCGTATACCAACCATACCATTATCATACCAAAAATTTCGGTATTGAAAATATTCATACCGTCACTACAAAATTTGGCTCAGATCGCAAGGGAAATTACCGAGGGAAAAAAAATCTCTTACAAATGGCAAGAGATTTGCCTAGGGAGTTAATGGGCAAGGGAAAATACCTAGGGAAGAAAAAACCCTTGCTAAATGCCTAGGGAAACTAAATCCCTTGTCATTCCCGAGAATATTGACAAGGAAATTTAAATTTGAAAATTTTCGAGGGAGTGGGCCCTTGCAAAGTTTGACACGTCAATTAAAATTCCCGAGGGTTAGTGGGCCCTCGGTAAAGCCCTCGGCGAATGAAATATATAATTGAGTGAAGATTGAAATGTAATAAGAAAATGATCAACGTTTTATCTACTTAACTGGTCTTTAAAGTTTTGTACATAAGTAGTCGGTCTTTAAATAAAATTACTAAATAATCTATATTTTTATAAAATAACTTCAGTTTAATGAGGACTTTTTAATTTATTTTTACTCTGCGTCGACAAAATAAGAATTATGCTGAACATACGTGAATTGGGAGTATGACTTTGATTATTGTTTTAAGATTAAGTGATTTTGGTTTGGTTTTAGAGCCAAAATTTATAAAGGATAAAAGAAACAAAATGAAACTGGTAGAAAAAGTCAAGATAATTACCGAGTTTTCCATAATTCTTGTTGGTCCCAAAAAGGAGTGTGACACGTGTATGGGGGGGGGGGAGAGAATACACATGTATGTGTTTTTCAAAAACTTTCGCAAGTAATTGTTGGTCCTGAAAGGAGTATATAACAAGTGTATGGGGGGGGGGGGAATACACTTGTATGCAAATTCTTTTCAAACTTGATCAAACCAGATATCAGTAATGTTGTCTTGGACAACTCTGCTGAAGATGATTAACTTCTTAAAGATAATCAAACTACTAAGTACTATTGAGTACTTAGTTGAATAACTATCTAAGAGAGTTATATGTGCGGAATAGTGGTTGGCCCTTTAGTTTAGACTCCTTTTAGTTTCTGAAATCACTTAGTCAATGAAACAGTCCAGTTTTCAGGGAACTTGTCCAAATGTCTTTTTGCACAGTCTTAAGTATAAGTTCTCTGAAAGATCAGTTTTGTGTGCAGTGTTGAATGTATGTAAGTACTTGAAAGCAAAACAACACAAGAGTTTATAGTAGTTCAGAGACTCAAGCTCCTACATCCACTTTCCCTGATTGAACAGGATAATTCCTTCACTCTTGGAATTAACTTGTTTTATAGTGCCAAGGTGCACTTGATTAATAACACCACTCCTTGGTGAATTGATCCCTAGGATGTCTAGAGTCCTAGTACCATCTTCTCAACTCAGAACTGAAACTGTTCTTCTCTCAACAGTCAGCTCCTACCACTTCTACTACTACAACAACCTTCTCACTTTCTCACTTGAAAGGGGTAAGGATTGAAGTAAGGTTCCAACTAATGAGATATCCTTTACAATGAAGATCAGTGTATAAGGATAGGATATCTCTCTAAGCTTGTGTATGGATATACAATAGGTTCAGCTTAGAAGAAGTGTATGAAGACTAAGATAGTCTTTGAAAGCTTTGAAAACACTCTTGCTTGTAAGATCTTGAGATTAGTTGGATTGTGTTGAGGTGCTTTCAAATGGTCTTCACACTTCTGTATTTATAGACAAATGAAGGATTTGCCCGTTGGAGAGGCAGCCTCAAATGTCCATAAATGTCTTCTTTTAGTTCTTCAACTTTGAAGACAGATTCTTGATAGTAACATGTCCTCATTTGGGAAATAAACGGTTGTATAGACTTTGTCTTCATTCTGCAGCACTCTTCCCAATGTCCGACTTTCAGATTCTCTTGTTAGGACATGGACATGGCTTCTGAAGTTTGTTCCAATGATAGGACAACATTCCTTATCAAATGGACAACTCTCCTTATCACTATCAGCTGACTTGCTTTATCAGCATGGTTGGCTTGCTCATTTTCAGATGACTTGGCTCTTGCCCCTTGCTTCACTTCAAAGTGATCTCAGCATGTTGAATTGAAGTTCTTTAGGGTGTTGTTGTCTCTAACTTTTCAGCATAGTTGACCTCAAGCTTTCAGAGCACTTGATCTTGATTAATTGTGCTGAGACAACTCCTCTGGACAATTCTCCTGATCAGCATAGTTGGTCTTAAGAAGACTTAGTGTTGGTTCCAGAATTTGAGCCTTGAGGGGACTTGATCTTGATGGACTTCAAAGCATGTGTTCCCCCTCAAATTGTGCATCTAAACAACTAAGAGCTGCCTAACATATTAGCTCCTCATCTAGCCTTATTCTATATGTTCTAACAGTCTTAGAACATAATTATCTTGACTTAGGCATGTCTCAGGGGGTTTTGGTATTGAATCAAAACATATCTCATTTTATTCCCAACAATTTCCCCCTTTTTGATGATGCCAAAACCTATATATTCTATGCAAAAGTGACTTGACTACACCTATTACATTTATCTTCAGAAGATATGACTAAGGTCAATATTCCTGAAAAACAATGTGTTAGTGTACTCACTGTTCAGGTTGCAAATAGGTTTCAAAGATAGGCATAGAGAGATTTCTGTAATAGTGTTTCTTGATTCAAAGTCAGTTCAACTATCATTAATATGAAAATCATTACAAGCATGTTGATAGTTGAAGATAACATATCAGAGCATGAGCTCAAGACATCATTACAATTGATCATTTCATTACAGAAATTTCAGAGCATACACTAAACATAAAATCTAGAGTATCAGAGCAAAACAACTAAATACTTAAAAGTATCTAGATCTTCTAGTATAATCAAATCAGTTAATGGTATCTAGATCTTCCAGTATCAGAGCATAAACTTCTTATCAGAGCAACATGAGCATATCAGAGCAAACATATCATATCAGAGCTTAACAATTTGTCAGAGCACACCACATCAGCAATCTTGAACAAAACTTCAGCATAGATGACCAATTAAACATATCTTCAGGTAAGATAAGTTTTTATCCAAAAAGGTCAGAAGACTTAGCCAATTTAGAGATCATCCTCCTTTGGTGGCACCATTCCATATTGTGCCCACACTCTTCTCTTCAGCTCCATGGCCTCTTGGTTTGTTCCCTTGGGTCCAAGAACCATTTTGTTCAGCTTGAGGATCTCAGTGATTTCCTTCAGGATCTTTGACTGATCAATCCATCCATCAAGCTTTGGAGGCATGTATATGATTGGCTTGGGGGCAGTGAGTTCAAATCTTGCAATATCAGCAGCTGCAAGTAGTTGTTGATAAAGCTCTCTGTGATACTCTATCATGAACTCAGCAAAAGTGGAGTTGGCATCTCTTCCATTCCATCTGTCAATGACATACTGATCATAGACAAACTCCCTTTTAGCTTCCTCCCATGAGTCATTCAGCTGAATTGGCACCCATTTATCCAAGTGAGGATATTTGGTGTCCATTGGAATCAATAACTGTGGCTTCATCTTGTTGTAAGTTGCTCTCTTCCTTCTAGGCTTTTGGAAGTCTGCTCTTCTCTTGTCTCTTGCTCTTTGTGCTTCATCCATCAAGTCCATCCTTTCTTGGGCCCTCATCATGGCCAGTTTCTGTTGAGTTTCACGGTCTTTGCCATACCCTTCATGAAACAGCTTTGATGGATCATTTAGCAATACAACTTTCTTCTTCTTAGGTCCAGGTCCAAAGCCTTCTTCATACAGCTCCTCTACATCTTCAGAAGCTTTGGCACCATCAGTGGACTTAGTCTCAGTAGACTTTTCCTTCTCAGAAGACTTGTCTTTTTCAGCAGCTTTTGGCATTTCAGCAGTCTTGACTTTTTCAGCATTTTTGGCCTTCTTTGAGATAGGCTCATCATCAGCAATTCTGAACTCAGGAGGCAAATCAAGGCTGTTGGGAAAGTCAGTAAATGTCTCAGCTTGTCTTTTCTTTCCTTTGGCCTTCTTGATCTTTCCTCTAGTTTGGACACCTTCAGCATCTTTGTCCAAACCAGACACCTCTCCTCCTGGTCTTTGCTGTAGCCTAACTCTTTCCTCTTGAGCTAAGGCCATTGAGTTCTTCAAAGCAAGTGCTAGCTGCTCCTCTTCATCCAAATCTTCTAAGTTCAGCACTGCTGGTTCTTTCCCTTTTCCTTCAGCAACATTGTCTTTTCCTTTCACTGGGCTTCCAATAACTAAGGCACCTTTTGCCCTTGCTCTTTCCCTTTCCCCCTTTTTGGCAGTATCAAAACATTCAGGCTTGAGTTCACTCATAGTTGATGCCATCAAGGACTGGGCTTGGGTTAGAGACTTCATCTCCTCCAACAAATATACATTCTCATCATGTATATTTTGCATCCTATCACTGCTCAAGCTAAGAAAAGTTAGAACAAGCTTCATCTTTTGTTGGACAACCTCCTCCATGGTTGCTTTTAGAGATGCATCTAGTTGGGCCTTTAGAAGCTCAGTGAGGTTGCCCACTGCACCTTTAGCAATGTTGGCCATCACCTCTTGGGAAAATTTCTCTGAGGCTGCTTTCACCATAGCAAGCCTTTGTGCCTCTGCTCTTTTCTTCTGCAAAGCAGTCTTCTTGCCAAGAGCTTGCTTTATGGTCAGTCTGATAGCTTGAACATTGGCATTGTGATTATCTCTTAGCAGCTTTTGATCCTTCTTGACTTCCTTTGAGATGTTTTCCATACTGACTTTGGCTTTGTGAACTTCAGTGGAAATGGTTTGAAGACCAGATTCCACTCCTTCAATTCTTGCTTCCAATGTGGGTAACACTACATCTTCAGAGCCAGTTAATCTCATTTCTACAGATGCTAAAGTTCTTCCATGCTCATCCAAGGCTCCAGAAGTTTCTGCATGAGCTGATTTGAATTGATGAGTCAAGGAGTCCAACTTTGTTGATTGCAAGCCAAGTAGGGCTTGTGCTGACCCAGGATCAACATGGATGTGAGCATCTGTCAAGAAGTCATCTGCAAATATTTGGTCAAGAGATATACCTGCAATGTCAGACAAATCAAAAGGGTTAGTGAAAACACACTCATCACCCTCAGTTTCTTTTTCATAAGACTCTGATACATCAGCAGTCTTCTTCTCATTTTCAACTACTTCTTTTCTTCCTTCAGTAATAATTTCCTCACTTAAAGGAACAGGCCTCCTCTCATCAAGGGATTCCTGAAGTTCAGATTTGACTTCAAGAATAGCCTGCCCTTCCTCACTTATATCACCCTCATTTGGTGGTACACTCACAATCTTAGTGATTACTACCTCTCTTTCATCCTCTACTCCCTCTGATTTTTCAGCTAAATTCTCCTTTTCAACACCAACACCTAGACCTGCATCATCTCCACCTTCAACAAGGTTCAAAGATGGCAGTTATGGGGAGATCACAGTGCTTATTTCAGCAGCCACTGAGTCATCCTGAATGATTAAGGGCTGATCAGTGTTCAACTCTCCTGACACTGAATAGGCCTTAACCAAACCAGCCTCTAAAATAGGAACCTCAACATCTTTAGGTTGTGCCTTGGGTTCAGAAGAACCTTCATTGGCAGATGTGTCTTTGGTTGTGTTACCACCCTTGGTCAACACCTCTGAAGATATAGAGCCTTTCCTATGATAAGTTCTAGGGGGGTTTGAGAGTCTGTCTGATACAGAAGACTTGGGTTGAAAAGATTCAGGGAGGTTGGCTTGAGGGTTTCAGGAGGGTTGGGTTTTGAAGGGTTTGAGGGATCATCAGGGGAATCATCATCATTGGAGCTACTATGAGGGTGTCTGATGCCCTTAGCTTTTCTCTCCTTCTCCTCAATGATCTTCTCATCTACCAACTTTGCAAAAACTTCCTCATCAATGAGAAATCTTGTTTTCATCACACCAGCAAAGTGTAGCAATCTGCTCTCCTCCACTTGCCACCAGTTTGCACCCTTATCTTGGATGACTTGGGATATCTCCATAATGGTCTTGTCTTTCACATCCACAAGCATCCTCAAATCATGGAACATCTTCTGAATTCTTGGAAATTCAGCAAGTTGTGGATACAAACTGTCCACAGTAGCCTTGGCTCCTCCTCTGAGCATACTTTCATAAGTATACTCCTCCTCATCTCCACTTGAATGGGGACTTTGGGTTATAGGGGAGTTGGCTCTGGTTTCACCTACTGTGGCTTCAGGAAGGATAAGTTCAGGGATATTGGCTTCAGAAGGATTGGGTGCAATTGAAGGTACTTCAGTTGCTTTTGAGAGCAATGGATCTGAAGGGGCTTTACTCAGGGGGGTTGGCTCATGAAGTGCAGCTTCTAGGAATTTTGAGTAATTGAGCATAGATGAGTCAAGGGGTGATTGCAACCTTGTCTCATCCACTGCTAAATCAGCTAGCACATCTATCCCACTTCTTTGCACACTCCCTTCTGGAGAATATCTCTTTGTAAGATTGATAGGGGTGATTGGTTGGTTGGTTGGGGTTATGTGGGTTTCAGGGGAGTTGGGTTCAGGATTCTGAGCTTCAGGGATGTTGGCCACTAAAGGTTGATCTTCAGGGACCTTGGACTCTGGAGTTCCAGAACCAGAAGAACTGGTTCTAGACTTTGATTTAGTCCTGCTTTCAGCTCTGCTCTCCCTTAGAGCCAATTGGAGAGATTTTTCTTCTTGAAGCTCCAACACTTTCTCAGTAGGCTTGACCCTTCTCTTACTGACCCTACTGCTCCCACTTCCTTCTCCATCCTTCTCAGGGACAACTTCCCTGGGCCTCTTATCACCCTTAGACTTTTGCCTCAACTCTTCTGAATGATCAGAAGGCACACTTACTCCCTCTTCAGCAACTTCTTCAATCTCAGTTGAAGCTCCTGAATTCTCCTCTGAGGGAATTTGAGACACTTTCCTTGTCTTCACCACTCTGGCCTTTGTTCTCTTTTTCAATTTGAGCTTCTCCTCCACCTTTTCTTCAGCAGGTTTGACCAGTAGCATTCTTCTTTGCTCAGTTTTCTTGCTGAGCTTTCTAAACAGAATCTTTTGGGCTGGGAGGGGCTTTGCAAAGGTCTGCATTTGAGAATAGTGGGAAAATTTCTCAATCAGCAAGCTTGCCCTAGTGCAATACTTGAGTTTTCCCTCCAATACAACCTTGTTGTGGGTTTTCACTTTAAACTTAGCCTTTTCCTTCATCATTTCAGACAAGATGAAGGTCCTCCAATCAAACTTGATGCCTTTATCACTAGCATCAATAACTGCAGCCATAATCCTTATTCTTGGATGGCTGACCTGCTTCAAGCTTCCAGTGTTGCTCAAGAGACTCTTAGCAACTACCTCAAAGAGGTTCAGAAATTTTGGCTTGAGAGTCTTCTTGTTTTGTGTTGCAGAGAGAGGACCTGGTACCAATAGCCATTCTTGAGCTATTTCATCTTCAAGGCCAGTATCATAAACTTCTGGATTCCTTCCCTCAGAAGGCAATCCAAAGGCTCCTACAAGATCCTCTGAAGAGACTTTCACCCTGTGAAATCTCTCTTCCTCCTCTCCCTCTACCACATAAGAAAGTCTGGTGGAAACTTCACCATCTTCTGGCTTACCTCTCCACTTGAGGAAAGCAAAGAACTCTGCCATGTAGCTCTGCAGACAAGAACTTGGCCTCTCTTCCATGAACTTTTGAAGAACTGCCCTTCTCAACCATCTCAAGGTTGGTGTAACTTCAGGGTCTTCACTTTCAAATGAAATAATGGGCTCAAAGTGAAGGCTGTTCTTGTTGCTCAAATATCCAAAATCAAGGTCTAGAGCCTTGTTGGAGAAATCAATGATCATTTCGGGTCTAATTTTGGGAGCCATTGAAGGTTTCAGAAATGGATTTGAGAGAGTTTTGAGAGAGTTTGAAGACAATAAGAGCTAGGGTTTCGAATGCTTGGGGAAGAAGTGTTTGTGGGGGATCGTAAGGCTTGTGAATATTCTAAAAAGAATGTTTGTCAATGAGTTGGTGAGTTTTGAGAGTTTTCAACAGTTGACACAAATGGAAAATACACTTGGACGACCAAGATTGATTTCAGGGGAGTTGGCCAATTTTGATCCAATGGTCAAAAACCAATGTAACAGTGAGTTATTGGTTTTATTCAAAACGTGGAAGTTATTTAATACTCCCTCCGTTTTTTAATAAGTGCCACTTTGACTTTTTAACTAATTTTAAAATAAGTGTCATTCTATGATTTTTTCTTTAATTTTGACTATTTTATCCTTATTCATTTACCATAAATATTTTTCATTAATAAATTCCACAAAAATTGTTTATACCAAAATTAATTTGGTTTATGAATACTAGCTACATTCTTAACTACATTCTTTATCAAACAAAATTTCTATATTAAAATTAGTTAGAATTAATGAAGGGTGATATCGACCACAATTTATAATCTTAATTTGTTGAAAAAAGCTAAAATGACACTTATTAAAAGATGGAGGGAGTATTAGTTAATGGTTGGGGAGTTATCAAGGTAGATCATGGTTTGAAAAGTGTAATGCAAACAAGAGTTAAATCTTGGCATTAAATGCATGGAAAGCGACCTTTTGGGTGGGAGACAAATTAAAATCCCAAAAAGGTGATATCTGTAAAAGGAATGGGACAGATATCAAAATAGGCAATGATTACCCAAATTAGGTGCTTATCAAACCAAGAGAATAGTTTGATAGGCTTGACAACTTATCTGACCCCACTTGGACAAGTGTCCTGAAGGATGTGGACAAGTGTCCTGAGATTCAATGGACAAGAGTCCTGATCATTTGAGGTCATCTTTTCTGAGTTTCAGTAGACTTGACCAAGTCTGCTAAAAACCAATTTAATTCCCCTTATTCCCATTAACTCCAATGGATTTTTCTTGTACAACTTCCTTGGATCAAGTAATCCCAACTCTGCTGATAGCTCCAGAAACCTTGCCTCTGCAAGTGGCTTTGTTAGAATATCAGCTTTTTGATGATCTGTGTGGATCTTGACCATCTTTATGTCCTTCTTTTCCACATGATCTCTAATGAAGTGATGCTTGATGTCCACATGTTTGCATCTTGTGTGCAATACATGATTCTGTGATATTGCAATTGCACTGTTGTTATCACAAAATATTGGCACTTCAGTAGAGTTGACTTTGTAGTCTCTTAGTTGTTGTCTCAACCAAAGGATTTAAGCACAACAACTTCCAGCTGCAACATATTCAGCTTCAGTGGTGGAAGTAGCCACTGTATTTTGCTTCTTGGAGAACCAAGATATGAGCTTGTTGCCTAAGAATTGACAAGTCCCTGAGGTGGACTTCCTATCAACTCTGCAACCTCCATAATCAGCATCTGAGTAGCCAGTTAGCTCAATGTTGTCATCAGCAGGGTACCAAAGGCCTAGATTTTCAGTGCCTTTGAGATACCTCAAGATCCTCTTTGCAGCCTCAAGATGGCTTTTCTTAGGATTTGCTTGAAACCTTGTACAAACACCTACTGCAAAGGTGATGTCAGGTCTGCTGGCAGTGAGATAGAGGAGTGAACCAATGATTCCTCTATACTCAGTAGAGTTGGTTGGAACACCACTCTCATCAGGATCCATCTTCCAATTTGTGTTCATTGGGATCCTTACTGGCTTGCTAGTTGCACACCCAAACTTTTTGATCATTTCTCTGGTGTACTTAGCTTGGTTAATGAAGATCCCTTCTTTTGATTGCTTGACTTGAAGTCCCAAAAAGAAGTTCATCAACCCCATCATGGACATCTCAAACTTGCTTTGCATAAGCTTTGAGAACTTCTCACATAGCTTCTCATTGGGAGATCCAAATATTATGTCATCCACATAAATTTGGACAAGCAAGATGTCCTCTCCTTCAGAGATTCTGAAGAGTGTTCTGTCCACAGTTCCCTTGGTGAATCCATGATCCAAGAGAAATTGTGACAGTGTATCATACCAAGCCCTAGGGGCTTGTTTGAGTCCATATAGAGCTTTCTTCAGTCTGTAAACTTGGTTTCCAACATCAAAACCAGGTGGTTGCTCCACATAGACTTCTTCTTTCAAGACTCCATTCAGAAAGGCACTCTTGAACCTTTTGTGGGCTGCATAGGCTAGGAAGAGCCTTATTTCTTCTAGCCTTGCCACAAGTGCAAATGTCTCATCATAGTCAATGCCTTCATGTTGGCAATATCCCTTTGCCACTAGTCTTGCTTTGTTTCTGACAATCACATCATTCTCATTCTTCTTGTTCTTGAATACCCACTTGGTTCCAATAACATCTTGATGTGAAGGTCTATCCACCAGCTCCCATACTTCATTTCTGGTGAATTGATTCAGTTCTTCCTGCATGGCTGTGATCCAATTGGCATCTTGAAGTGCTTCTTCAATGTCACTTGGTTCTTGTTCTGACAAGAAACAACAGAAAAGAGCACTTTCACCATGAAATCTCCTTGTTTTGACTCCTATACTTGGGTCACCAAGTATTAGATCAGTAGGATGGTCAGACAACCAAGTCCTTCTTTTTCTTGTCTCTTCAGTAGAGTTGTCCTCTACTGAAGTTAAGTCATTTTGATCATAAAATTCAGGATAATTGAATGTAGGATCTAATTCAGGATCATAATCAGGGGTGTTGTCCTCAATGTCAGGGACATTGGCATTTTCAACATTTTGAGTTCCCCCTTGATTATTTGACCCATTAACTACCTCAGCAGGAACTGCTTCTTCATTGGTAGTTGTTACCTGGATGTGAACTGGGATAGGATCATTCAGTTCACCAATTCCTTCAGTGAAATTTGCCTCAGGAAAATTGCCTTCAGGATTGTTGTCCAATGGGAGTTTTTCAGGTAGGTTTGCTTGGACAACTTCTATGAATTCAGTGTCTTTGTCCTTTAGGCTTTGTTGGTCCTTGGTGGAGTATGACACAAGTGTATGGGGGGAGGGGGGGGAATGCACTTGTGTATGCAAATACTCCAAGTTAATTTCTGAAAAGATACAGTTATCAGGGACTTTGTCCAAAACAGATTTTCTTACTTACTGACTTTTGCTTCTTTAAAATATGTTTGAATGTAAGTGCAATAAAGAATGCAGTAAGTAAATGGCACACAAGTTTATAGTGGTTCAGAGACTCAAGCTCCTACATCCACTTTCCCTGATTGAACAGGATAATTCCTTCACAATGGAATTAGCTTGTTTTATAGTGCCAAGGTACACTGATCAACAACACTCTCTTAGTGTTTTGATCCCTAGGATAATCTGAGTCCTAGTGCTCAATCTCTCTGAGTTAAGACTGTGTTTCACTCTAACAGTCCTTAACTCCTCACTTCTACAACAAACACTCTCTTCACTAAATGAGATAAGGGTTTGAGGTTTGGTTCCAACTAGTAGAGATATCCTTTACAATAAGAACAGTGTAAAGGCTTAGGATATCTCAATGCTAAGCTTTGGATGTTTACAAAGATTGGCTTAGCTAAATGAAGTGATTCGGGAAACTTGGGATTCTGAAGAACAACTTGGTTTCCTTTGAAAGCTTGATGATAGTTTGATAGCTTGTAGTTAGATTGTGAATCCCTTTGATCACTTCTGTATTTATAGACAAATTTGAACAACTAACCGTTGGAGGGATAGCAATTCAAATATGTCTATTTGCAGCACCATTGAAACGGCTATGAAGCTTGGCATCCTTTTATCCACTGTGTAAAAGGGCTCTTCAATGGTTGCTTGAATGAATGTGTTGACTTCTGAAAAATGCGGCTGAGTAGACTTGTGTCAGTTTCCAAATATGCACATTTCCCAAGGTTGATTTGTGGCAAACTCTACACTCAATCAACGGTCAGATGGGACAAGCTCCCTGAACATTCCTGCTGCAATATAGAATGTTCCAACATTCATTCAATGCTTCACTCTTTAATGCTCTAAGTCTTCAATGCTTGGTTCAGGCATGATTGGCAATAAATGCTTCATTGAATGTGTCTTCTGTAAGCTTTGGGATTCAATGCTCTTGATCATTTGTACTTCAACTGTCTTGATCATCTGTATTTATGAGCATTGCTTTACTGCTCTTGATCTCTTCAGCTCAGTTGTCCACTTGGTCAGTCTGCCTTGCAAGTTCAGCAACTTTGGCCTATAGACTTATCAAGCTGCCTAACATTCCAGCTTAGGACAACTATCCTGAACACTAAAATCTCACAACATTCCTGAGATTTTTCACTTAAGCAATCTACATACTCAAGTGTACTGAGACAACTTGCCTGAACTAGACTTGAGCTTATCTCAACTAATTTGAACATCATCAATCAGGGGTTTTGGTATCTAGATCAAAATCATTTTATTCCCAACAATTTCCCCCTTTTTGATGATGCCAAAACCTATTACAAAGGGAACTTGACTTATATTATACTTTACCTTCAGGATGAGTGAACTAGTCATCTTTCCTGAAAGAAACTGTTAGCACAATAAATCAAGTATATATGTAATGTCAGGTTAGTTGAGATAATGAGTTGTTATCTCTTGATAGAAAATCAGTGGTCCTTTTATATATATCATAGAGCATTACAGATCAGAAAATCAAAGGACATCAAGACTGATACAAGGAAAACAGAATAACAACAATCATAAATAATCATAAAAACCAGATAGGGAAGAGATGAACTTATCCATCATAGAGTTCCATCATCCTGAGGAGCAATGCCATATTGAGCCCAGACCCTTTTCTTCAGCTCCTAAACATCCTTGTTGGAGCCTCTAGGGCCAATCTTCATCTTCTCCATCTTCATGATGTTGATGAACTCCTCCAGAATCTTTCCCTCATCAATTAAGTTCCCATTGAACATAGGAGGCATGTACAGAATTGGACCAGGGGCCTTGAATTCAACTCTTGCCATCTCAGCTGCTGCAAACATCTTTTGGTAGAGGTCCCTATGGTTCTCAAACATGAACTGGACAAAGACTTCATCTACACTCTCTTCAAGCCACTTTCCAATGACATAAAAGTCATATACAAAACTTCTCTTGGCCTCCTCCCATGCATCATTCAGTGAGATTGGAACCAACTTATCATGGTGAGGGTACTGAGTGTCCCATCTTTGCAGCATTTGAGGTTTGAGTCTTCTGTATGAAGCCCTCCTTCTTGGAGCTTTGATGTTTGCCCTTCTCTCATCCCTTGCCTTGTTGGCCTCCACCAACTGATCCATCCTCTCTTTAGCTCTTTGAAGAGCTAGCTTCTCCTGTGTTTCTGGATCTTTCCCAAAACCTTCTTCAAACAATTTGGAGGGATCATCCGCAAGCTTGGGCACTACAACTTCAGGCTCTTTGTCCTGTACCTCCTCTTCTTCTTCAATGACAGGCAGCTTGGCTGCTTTCTTCAATCTCTTTGATTGCCTTACTGGAGTAGATTCTTCAGTCTGAAATTCTGATGGCAAAGTCAGGCTGGTTGGGAATTCATTGAAGGCTTCCAATTCCTTCCTCTTTCTTTCATATGACCTTGTCACCTTCCCCCTTACTTCAGCAACTTTCTCTTTGGGGTCAAGTCCTGCTGACTCACCACCAGGCCTTTGTTGCTTCCTTGCCTGACTCTCCATTGCAGACATCATGGACTCTTTAACAGCAATTTGAATCTGCTCTTCCTCAGTTAAGCTTTCAATATCCATTGGGCCTTTGCCTTTCCCAATGTCTTCTACTGCCTCCTCCTCAATCTCAGGGACCTTCTCCTTTCCCTTAGGTTCACCAATCACCAAGGTTCCCTTTGCCCTTGCTCTCTCTCTTTCCCCCTTTTTGGCATTATCAAAACACTGGGGCTTTAATTCACTCATAGAGACTGAGAGATGTGAGTGGGCCTGAGTGAGGGACTTCAACTCCTGCAGTAGATAAACATTCTCTTCATGAATGTTTTGCATTTTGTCATCTGCCATGCTAAAAAATGTGTGAACTGGCTTCATCTTTTGAGTAACAATTGCATCCAAAGTGGCTTTCAGTGATTGATCAAGTTTGGCCTGAAGTTGTTCAGTGAGGTTGGCCACAACTTGATCAGACACTTTGGCCATAAGTTCAACAGTGAACTTCTCAGCAGCCTCCTTCACCATTGTAGCTTTCAATTCTTCAGCCTTCTTCCTCTGGGCTGCTGTCCTCTGTCTTAAAGCATCCTTGATTGTTTTTCTCAAGGCTTTCACATTATGCTTGTACAAATCTTTGAGACCCTGCTGTTCTTTCTTCACAGATCTTGTGAATTTTCCCATAGCATCCTTGGCCTTTGTCACTTCAGTTGAAACTGTTTGCAGTCCAGTTTCAACTCCACATATTCTTGCATCCAATGTGGGCAGAATCACCTCCTCTGAGCCAGTTAGCCTCATCTCCACAGAGGCTAGAGTCTTTCCTTGGCCATCTAGGTATCAATTGTTGCTGCATGTGCCTTACCAACTTCCCTGACCAAAGTATCCAACTTCTCTGATTGTTCTTCAATGATAGATGCAGTTTGAGTAGCAATCTGAAAGCCAGCTTCAGTGGTATTGGCTTGTTCAAAGTACATCTTGTTCAGTGTGGACACATTGGCTGAAACTGCTTCAAGATCAATATCAGCATCAACTGGTATATCTATAAGGGAAGCATTTGCAAAAATTTGCTCAATAGTAATAGCAACAGAATCTTCAAAACTAAGAGTGTTAGTAAAAACTCCCTCAACACCCTCATTTTTTCTTTCTCCCAAAAGGCCTGATACATCATCACCTTCTCTCTCATTTTCAACTAAATTCATTTCTTCAATATTCATTTCAGATGGACTCACATACATTTGAGAATCAGGCCTCCTTTCACCAAGGGATTCATCAAGTTCAGATTTGACTTGAAGAATTGCCTGACTCTCATATTGGGCTGCACCCAATATTTCTACCTCATCTCCCTCTACTTGTGGTGCACTCAGGGAACCTGTAATCACACAATCCTCACCATCATCTCCCTCTGAGTTTTCACCACTTTCAGCCTTTTCAACTCCTTCCATTCCTAAACCTGACACCTCTATATCCTCAACAGGATCCACAGAGGGCAATTGTTGGGAGATCACAGTGCTTGGGCATCCCAAGGCCACTGAGTCATCCTGAATGACTAAAGGCTGGTCAATGTCCAACTGTCCTGACATTGATGAGGCTTTAGCCAAACTAGCTTCTCCCATGGAAGTCTCAACATTGTCAAGCTGTGCCTCAGGTTCAAGAGAACCATCCTTGGCCAATGCATCTTGGACTGAGTCACCATCTTTGGTCAACTCCTCTGAATGATCAGAGTCCTTAACAGAATGATATGTCAAGTAATGTACCTGAGCAGAGTTGAGGCCAGGAGGGTTGGGATTGGTGTTATCATCATCATCATCATTGTCATCGTCAGATGGGCTATCAGGGTGCCTGAGTCCCTGTGCAATTCTTTCTCTCTCAGCAAGCACCTTCTCATGAACAATGGTGCAGAACAAGGCCTGAGTGGTCAACACACTGGATTTCTTCACATTTGCAAAATGCAAGAGCCTATTCTCTTCAACCTGCCACCAGCTTGCTTCTTTATCCTGGATAGCCTGAGCTATTTCCACCATAGTTCTATCCTTGATCTCAACAAGAGCTCTGAGATCATAGAACTGTTGTTGCAGCCTAGGATAATCCTTCAACCCTGGATATAATTCATCCACATTAGCTTTGGCAATCTGCCTCAACATCCCCTCATAAGTGTACTCTTCACTACTCTCTTCTTCAGAAGAGTTGGTTTGGGATTCAGGAGGGTTGGATTGGGATTCAGGAGGGTTGGATTGGGATTCAGGTAGGTTGGGTTAAGAAGGGTTGGGTTCAGAAGAGCTTAAAACAAGTTGGGATTCAGGTGCTTTTGAGAGGAATGTGCCAGAAGACGTAATTGGAATGGCTGGAATGGGTGGGAGAACAACTTGATCACCTTCTTGAAGAACAGTTTCAAGAAGTTTGGTATATGAGAGAAGTCTTGGATCAAGTGGGGAAAAAGGTCTATCCTCAAGATTTACCAAATCGGCCAGCACATCAATACCTGCTCTGTCAGGGGCACCTTCAGGGGAGTAAACCTTCTTGGCAATGATTGGGGCATCTTCAGGAGTCTTGCACTCCTCTTCTTCATGCCTTGATGGGGATATTCTTTCTGATTGAATATCAGGAGAGTTGGCTTCAGGGCTGTTGGTCTTGGAGTTAGACCTACTGGCTTGTCTAATCTCCTTGAAGAACTCTTTCTTCTTCTTCTCCTCATCCATCAACTTCTGCTTCTCAGAAGTTTTGATTATCCTTCTCCTCCTTTCAGATCTTGTTGGCTGGTCAAGATCCCTAAATTCTGTTACACTTTCAGGCTGTAAGGGGACAACCTCTCTGAATTCTTCACCCTCTTCAGGGGGGTTGACTCCTTCATCAGCAGCTTTCTCAATCTCCTCAGAAGTGGCTCCTCCACTTCTTGACTGGCTTTCTGGTGAAGATTCACTCAGAATCTTCTTCATCCTCTTCATCTTTGGCTGAGCTTTTGGTGGTTGGGCTTTCCTATTTCTTGGAGAGGCTCTGGTTGCAGGAACAGCTGCAACAACTTTCTTGGAGATAGCCTCGTGCTTCCTCTTTTCTGTCTTAGAAGACAGCTTTCTGAACATCACCTTTTGAGCAGGAAAAGGCTTTGGCTTTGCTTGTAGATGGGTGTAATGAGCAAATCTTTCCAAGAGCAGGCTGGCTCTTGTGCAGAACTGAAGTCTTCCATCAACCACCACCTTGTGGTGTTTCACCTCCTTAAACTTGAACTTCTCATTCATCATCTTGTCCAAGATAAAACTTTTCCAGTCAAACTTGACTCTCTTCTCAGCAGAGTCAATCACAGCAGCCATTACTCTTAACTTAGGCATACTTATTTGTTCAACACTCCCAGAGTGACTTAACAAACTCTTCACCACACAATCAAACAAGTGCCTAAACACTGGCTTTAAAGTATTCTTGTTTTGAGCACTTACTAGCTTTTTGGGTGTAAGCAGCCATGGAAAGTAGAACTCCTGATCATCTCCTTCCTTGTAAGATTCTGGATTCTGACCTTCTGATGGTAGCCCAAAGCTAGCATCCAAATCCTCTGCAGTGAAGATGATGGTGTGTTGGCTTTCTTCTTCTTCATATTCCTCAGCATATGTGAGCTTAGTGCACACATCACCCTTTTTGCCCTTCCATCTGAGATGGGCAAAAAATTCAGCCATGAAGGAGTTCAGACAGGAATCTGGCTTGGTGCCTAAGAACTTCTCTAGCCCAGCCTCTCTTAGCCATTGGAGGACTTGATGAACTTCAGTGTCTGGACTATCAAAGGCAACTAGTTTCTCAAACCAAAGAGAACTTGTGTTGCTGAGATATGCAAAATCAATGTCCAAAGATGGATCATTGAAGTCTACAAGTTCTTCTCTCTTGATTTTGAGAGCCATGGATAATTTGAGAGTTGGGTGGGTTTTTGGAGAGGAGTTGCAGGTTTGAGAGGTTTTGAAAATCTTAAGAGTTTGGAAATATGAGTGCGTGAGGATGAAAGTAAAACTGAGGAGTTTATATATGTGGGGAGTTTATTAACCGTTGGTTAATAGAAAACGGCAGTGGGTAAAAGTAAAAACCAATTGAATAAAGTAGGGTAGTGGGCTTTAGGCGGTTTGATGGAAGTTTAATGCAAATCAATGGTCTTGATGATGGCTCAAGAATTCATGAAATCTCATTTAAGATTTTGCATTAAATGCTGATTTGCCTTTTTGGTGGTAAAAATCTTTATAGCACACTCCATCCTAAAATGGCCTACTCTTAGACCAAGAAATCTTTTAAAAGTCTAATCAATGCTAAAAATAGCAATGATTATCCAATTAACTCGGACAAACATCCTGAGATGTGCTTTGATTTCTGTGAAGGTCAAACTGCCTGATGAACTTGCCTGAGTGGGTCCCAAAGTTGCTGACTGGGTCCCACTTGGACAAAGCTCCTGACCAACATTGCTGAACAGCATAGGGACAACTTTGCTGAGTTTCCCTCTTTGGCTGACTGCATCAGTGAGTTTGGTCAACTTTGCTGAAGTTCATCTTAATGAACTTCCCCCTTCATATGAGCTTTCTTTCCTCATTTCTCCATCTTGCCTGGATCAAGTAAGCCCAATTCAGCTGACAATTCTAAGAACCTTGCTTCAGCTAGAGGCTTAGTCAAGATATCAGCTTTTTGCTTATCAGTGTGAATTTTGACAAGCTTGATATCTTTCTTCTCCACATGATCCCTTATGAACTGATGCTTGATATCCACATGCTTGCATCTGGTGTGGAGCACTGGATTCTGTGAGATGGCAATTGCACTGTTGTTGTCACAGAATATTGGCACTTCATTTGAGATGACTTTGTAGTCTCTAAGTTGCTGCCTAAGCCAAAGTATCTGAGCACAGCAACTTCCAGCTGCTACATATTCTGCTTCAGTTGTTGAAGTTGCAACTGTATTTTGCTTCTTGGAGAACCATGAGATAAGCTTGCTGCCCAAGAATTGACATGTTCCTGAGGTGGATTTTCTGTCAATTCTGCATCCTCCATAATCTGCATCTGAATATCCAGTGAGCTCAATGTTGTCATCAACTGGATACCATAATCCAAGATTTTCAGATCCCTTGAGATATCTTAGGATTCTCTTGGCAGCATCAAAGTGGCTCTTCTTTGGATTTGCTTGAAATCTTGCACACACTCCAACTGCAAATGTGATATCAGGCCTGCTTGCAGTGAGATATAGCAAGGATCCTATGATTCCCCTGTAGTTAGTGGAGTTTGTTGGCTCTCCACTTTCATCAGGATCCATTTTCCAGTTAGTATTCATAGGAATTCTGACTGGCTTGCTTGTAGCACATCCAAATTTCTTAATCATGTCCCTTGTATACTTTGCCTGATTGATGAATATTCCCTTCTTTGATTGAGTGACTTGGAGTCCTAAGAAGAAATTCATCAATCCCATCATGGACATCTCAAATTTGCTCTGCATGAGTTTTGAGAACTTCTCACACAGCTTCTCATTTGGAGATCCAAATATAATGTCATCCACATAGATTTGGACTAACAAGATATCATCTCCTTCACAGATTCTGAACAAGGTTCTGTCAACAGTGCCTTTGACAAAACCATGATCTAAAAGAAACTGTGATAAGGTGTCATACCAAGCTCTTGGAGCTTGCTTTAAGCCATAGAGAGCTTTCTTCAATCTGTACACCTTGTTTCCATCTTCAAAGCCTGGGGGCTGTTCCTAATATACTTCTTCTTTGAACACCCCATTGAGAAATGCACTCTTCACATCCATTTGATATACCTTGAACCTCATGTGAGCTGCATATGCTAAGAAGAGTCTGATTGCCTCAAGTCTGGCCACTGGAGCAAAGGTCTCATCATAATCAATCCCTTCAGATTGACAATATCCCTTGGCCACCAGTCTTGCTTTGTTCCTCACAATGATGTCATTTTCATTTTTCTTATTTTTGAACACCCATTTGGTTCCAATGACATCTTGATGAGTTGGCCTTTCTACCAGCTCCCATACTTCATTTCTGGTAAACTGGTTCAGCTCCTCTTGCATGGCTATGATCCAGTTGGTGTCTTGCAGTGCTTCCTCAATGTCTTTTGGTTCCTGTTCTGAAAGAAAACAACAAAACAAAGCACTTTCTCCATGAAACCTTCTAGTTTTGATCCCTTCACTTGGATTACCAAGTATCAGGCTAGATGGGTGGTCCTGCAACCAAGTCCTTCTAGACCTGATCCCTTCAGGAGGATTGTCCTCATCTGAGGTTGGATCACTAGACTCGTTAAATTCAGGAAAGTTAATTGAAGGATCAAGTTCAGGATCATATTCAGGTGTATTGTCCTCATTGTCAGATAAGTTGACATTTTCATTGGTTCCCCTTTGAATATTGGATCCATTTACTACCTCAGCATTGCCTGCTTCTTCATTGGTAGTTGTTACCTGGTTTTGAACTGGGATGGGGTCAGTCAGTTCAATTTCACCTTCAGGTTGGTTGACTTCAGGTTGATTGCCACCAGGTAGGTTGTCCAGTTTTTGATTATCATGCAATTCAGGCTGGGCAACATCTACAAACATTGTTTCCTTGCTTTGAAGCCTTAGTCTGGTTGTTCTTTGTGTTATCTCATCAATATTCAGGTTTCTATCCCTGAACTCATCAATAGATTCATCAAACACAACATGAGGTGTTTCTTCCACAATAAGAGTTTTGCAATTGTAAACTCTGTAAGCCTTGCTGATTTGTGAATATCCAACAAATATTCCTTCATCAGCTTTGCTATCAAAAGCTTTCAATTGCTCTTTCCCATTATTGTGAATGAAACACTTACAACCAAATATGTGAAAATAAGCAACAGTGGGCAATCTACCTTTCCATATTTGATATGGAGTTTTACCTTGTCCTTTGGTGATTAAGGACCTATTTTGTGTGTGACATGCAGTGCTAATGGCTTCAGCCCAGAACCTTTTAGGCAGTTTTGATTCAGCAATCAGTGTTCTTGCTGCCTCTTTCAAGGTCCTATTCCTTCTTTCAGCAACCCCATTTTGTTGAGGTGTTCTTGCTGCTGAAGTTTCATGAGTAATGCCATTCTTGCTGCAGTACTCATTGATGTATGAGTTTATGAATTCAGTGCCTTTGTCAGATCTGATCTTGACAATACTTAGGCCCTTTTCATTGCTCAATCTCATCATCAATTCATGTAGCTTGACTTGGGTCTCCTTTTTGTTCAGCAAGAATACTACCCAAGTGTACCTGGAAAAATCATCAACAACAACTAAAGCATATGATTTTCCATTTATACTAACTGGGATTATTGGTCCAAATAAATTCATATGCAGTAGTTGAAGAACTCTCTCAGTTGAGATGACAGGCTTCCCTTTAAATGAAGCTTTGATCTGCTTTCCTTCCTGAAATGGCTGGCATATATGTTCTTTGGTGAACACTTGATTTGGCAGCCCTTTAACTAGAGAGTTTCTTGCAATCTTGTTGATGGTTTTGAAGTTCAGGTGGTTTAGTCTTTTGTGCCACAGCCAGCTTTGCTCACTTGTGCTTTTGGCAACTAGACAAACTGCTTCAGGGGTTTTGCTCCAATCTGCAAAATAGACATTTCCCTTTCTCACCCCTGTTAGTAGCACCTGTTGTGTTGATTTGTTTTTGATAGTACATTCATTTGGTGCAAATTCAACACAGTATCCTTTATCACAAATTTGACTTATAGACAGCAAGTTATATTTTAGGCCTAGGACATATGAGACATCAGTAATTTTTGAAAGTGTGTGGTGTGGTGTATGTATATGAAGTGTTTAAGTTTAAGTAGAATAATGTTGTACTAAATGTTGTGACAATTGGTACAACACTGACTCTAACAGAATATCAGAAATTAAGATTCACACAGCGGAAGACTTGAAACACTAAAAACAAACGTGACACAAATGGAAATAATTTTCACATAGATTTTATAAATAAAAATCTATGCTAGCCTTACGGCGAAAAACAATACTTATCTTCAAGTATAAATGTTGTGTGAAATGTTACAGCATTAACATTCACAACAGAAACTACAAACGAGGCAGGTGCCTTGTTCTAAAAACGAACTAAGTGTATAAGGTATACACTGTCGAAATGCCTAGTCTATCTAATGATTACACTCTCAATAGATAAGAAGACACACAGCCATACGGGTGGGATACGAACGTATGATCTAAAAGGTAGTTCTACTGGCCACAATTCCTAACAGGGATATACGCTCGGTCTAGGAAGTTGATCGAATAGAGTACACTGATTTGAGAAGCCTTCCATCGGTATTTATAGTAGTGGGGTGCTGATTCTAGAGGCTTCCACAATGAGGTCCTATTTTTTAGGAACTCAACTTCCATGATCTTTCTAGATCCTTCTTGAATGCTCCAGGTCGTTCCAAATGGTTCCAGGCCGTTCTAGCATGTTCTCCAATGTTCTGGAATCTTCCAGGTTCCAGATCCTTGTAGAAGCTTCTAGATCCTGCCAGAAATGCGACAACATTTAGATCAACATTTAATGTAGCATTTCAGAAAAGACTTAGAAAAAATCTCGGAAGGTCAAATTAAGATGTTGTTGATAATGTTAAGGCATTTAAGGATTAACAACATCTACAATCTCCCCCAATTTGACCTTTCGACTACAACACACCTGATGCACATATATTTCTATACATACTCAGTATTATGTACTTAGTTGAGGTTAACATCATTGCTAAGCACTAGTCAAGACAATACCTGTTGTAATCGTTCGATCAAATCAAATGAAGATCAGGGATAATTTTACAATGATCCGTGCCATAAGATCAAGATAAATTTTATCCAAAATAGAACAAGTATAAACACTACACTTATTCACAACATAAGTAACTTTACTTAAGATCATAAGTTGAACTGGAAGAATTAACTTAGAATCTAAGTAAGACACTAATAAAAACAAAACAGTAAATCAGAGCAAAACATAATGTAAAAAGAATATAAACAGAAACAGACACTAATACTATACACAGCCTGCAGTAAGCACATGACAATCTACAAACAAATTAAGCAAGGCAGTAAACAAATTATCAAGTGGAACCATTAAGGAAGTTGCAGTAAAAAACATCCTACAATCTAGAAAGTAAACAACAAGAGTATCAGAATTTCAGAATTTCAACTTAAACATTAATTACAAAGGTAGAACTGAATAAATGGCTTATATTGCTGTGGTAACAGCTGCAGCATCATCTTCCTGCACCATAGCCATTGTGGAATTCAGATCTCCTCCTGTCTAACAGCTTTCTGCAGGAAGATCACCATACAAGGTGTCCATCTCAGCAGCATCATCATCATCTCCTTCATCAACAAAGTAAGTAGATGCAAGGTGTGCAACTACATCAGTAACAACAGCATCTCCAGCAGCATCAGGTCCATCACCAGCATCAGCAGCAGCTGGAACTCCATCATCATTAATCTCCTCAATGACTACACTGGAGTTGGATGGTGGTGGTACTCCCCCTGTTGTAGGTGAAAGGAGGTTGGTCCACCTGTCCTTCAGGAACTGAAGTTCATCTATAGTTTCCTGCAAGTGTTGGAGTTGGAGTTTGATGAATTCCTGTGAAAGATACACATTACCAGAAATGTTGATACGGATGTTCTCAACATTTGGGGTTGCATTTCTGTGTCTTGGTCTGGATGATTCAGGATGATCAGTAGTTGAGGGTCTGGTTGGTTCTGGTTGAGCAGAAGTAGAGGGTCTTTGCTGATGTTCAGTACCAGGAGCAAGCAAAGGCAGATCAATTACTCTATCCCCAGTGAGTAAGGCAGGAGCTATGGCCAATAATGGAACTCTCCCCCTCAACACATCAGTGTTCTTGGCAACAAATCCATGATGTCTCAAATAATTGGAAATCAGAACAGGATAGGGTAAATTGCCTTTTTCAGAAACTCTCCCAGTAAATCTCATCATATGTTGAAAAATTGTAAGACCCAAATTGAACTTCTTAAGCACAGAAATCCTATATATCAAAACAGCTTGATCCTTTGTGATCTTGGTAGTATTTGTGGTGGGAATCCAATTGTAGATGATGAGTTTGTATAACACAGAGTGTAGGGAAGTGAGGTCTTTGGCTAGCATGTGTCTAGTCCATTTAACTACCCTACCAGCAGTTATAGCAGAAATGACCACATCCATGTCAGGTTCTTCATCAACCTCAACATTGGGAATTTCTAAAAACTCATTTATCAATTCAGGAGTAAAAGGTACATCCCTCCCCCTAAAATTAACAGTCCCATACCACTTAGAAGATCTCCTACCAGTGCTCTTTTTCAAACATGCATAGAATTCATATGCCCAATTTGTCAAGAAAGATTCACCAAAATTTACAGCATGCATCAAATTCCTTTCTTCTAAGAAACTAACCATGCCTTTACTATCAAAATCAGGTATATTGATCCTCTTTTCTATCAACAGTTTTCTCTTAGAATAAATGGCCAATCTATTCTCTAGAGTTTCAAGAGAATCAGAATTACCTCCCTCTTCAGAAGCAAGGTCATCTGAGCTTGTTGTAGAGCTTTTAGCAGAGCTCTGTTCAGGGCTGCTTGCTGCACTAGAAGAGCTATCCCCACTGCCACCATCTTCAGGTTCTGGTGCAGCCTCCTTTGCAGCAGCATAGTGCTCAGCATTTTTCTTAAGAGACTTCAGAATGTCTCTCAAGCATCTTTCAGAATCAGAATTGGACTCTGACTCAGCTGGTTCATCTTCAGTGATCATCTTTTCTTTGCCTTTTGGTTCAGCAACAGACTTTCCTTTCCCTTTCTCTTCAGCAACAACCTTCTTTTTGGATTTTTCAGCAGCAACAGTCTTAGCTTTCTTTGGTTTCTCAGCAACAACATGAGCTTCATCTTCAGAATCTGTGAACACTTGGATAGGTTCACCAGCATCAGCTCCAGCCTTCTTCTTCTTCCTCATGGATTCAGAATAATCCACACGGTTTGATCTCCTCCTTCTTTGTACAGGGCTTCTCTGTCTTTTCCCTTTTTGTGCATTCTTCTTAAGAGGAATGGGGGCAGACTCATCTGAAACAGAGAGTGAAGAGTTTGTACCTTCAGAAATGTTTGCCTCCTCCATTTCAACGTCTTCAGGGTCAGACGTGGCAGTGGCTTCTTCTTCAACAGAAGCTTCAACGTTCTTAGCTTGCGGTTCGTGAACAGAGGGTGATTTGGGGCTTTTTGAAGCAGAAGCCATTTGGGCAGTTTGCTCAGCCAAATAGCTTGATATGTCCACCGTGATACCTCCAAAAGTCATCACGGGCAAATGGCCTGTCGTTCGAAGAGTATCAGACACCTCTTCGATAGCCCTAGTGACCTGTTCAACAGTTGCATCTTGAGGGAAGTTTGTTTGAGGAGCAGTTTGAGGAGTGGTTTGAGGAGTGGGAACAGTTGTTGATGGTGTTGCAGAGACATTTGAGTCAGCATTTGAAGCGGTAGAGTTTTGTGAAGCCATGGAAGCAAGAATTTCGAGAGGATTTGTGCGAGAGAGAGATGAGGTTTTCGAATCAGAGAGAGATTGTGAGGAATTCGAGTTTGTTCCAGCCATTTAAGTTATGCGGTTGGAATTTCAAGGTAAGGATGGAAATTTGCACACACTTCTTTGAGATATACACAACCAAATAACAATTCTGCAATCTTAGTACTCAACACAATCAGAAATCACAATTAGCAAATAAATGGCATCTTATGTTCAATATTTATAGAGAGAGTAATGTAGTTGGAGGTTAAGAAAATAAAACAGAAGAATTAATCTATAATTTTCGAAAGTGCTCCACATTTTTAGCCACAACCTAGATCATGGTTAATTAGTGAAAAAAATTAATTAATTAAAATAATTAAATTAATTAGATAATTAATAAGCTTCCAGAATTAATTAAACTCGCATAATCTGAAAAAAATAAAGATGTGGGTCAGTAATTAATTAAATAAATAAAAATGAATCTCAATAAATAATTAAATAATTACACAAATAAAAATAAATTCGAATCAGGCAATGTTGTGCTCAAAACTGTTACAAACACCTCAACACGGTTTTTACATGAATTTGCTTCATTTGTGTTGCACCATATTTTTTCTTTTTGTGTTATAGCATCTAATTTGTATTGATCCATTGTTCCTGTAGAGTACATCGTAGTAGCGAACTCCGTGCCCCATGCTTACTTAATGGATTACAAATATGTTGATGTTCTTACCAAATATCACCTTTTGAAAAGAAGGCATCGTAGTAGTGAACTCCGTGCTCCATAGTTACTCAGTGATTTGGTACATCTTTTAGTATGCTAATAACATTCTCATTTTTATGCATTTGAGAGGTGTAAGACATGTTTATTTTTGCACTCCAAGGTTCTTAGATTCGTAGATATTTTACAAAGGAATTATTTAACTAAGTAAGAAATAAATTCAACTTATAAAATTTATACAACCCATGATGTTCTTCTCTACTAAATCTCTCATAAAATGGTGTCTAATGCTAATGTGCTTTGTGAGTGAGTGTTGTACAGGATTTTTAGAAATGTTAATGGCACTAGTATTATCACAAAAGATAGTAAGTATACCATTCTCAATACCATAGTCATGGAACATCTTGCTCAGCCACAAGAGTTGTGTGCAGCAGCTTCCAGCAGCAATATACTCAGATTCTGCAGTGGATTGTGAAACACAATTTTGTTTCTTGCTGTGCCATGATACAAGATTGTTTCCCATGTAAAAACATCCTCCACTCGTACTCTTTCTATCATCTATGTCTCCAGCCCAATCAGCATCACTATAACCAATCAAAATGTTGTTGGTGTCCTTAGTATACCAGATTCCAAGGTCACTTGTTCCTGAAACATACTTGATGATTCTCTTCACAGCATTCAGGTGTGATTCCTTTGGATTTGCTTGGTACCTAGCACAAACACACACACTGTACATAATATCTGGTCTACTAGAGGTTAAATATAGTAAACTACCTATCATGGATCTGTAAAGTGTTGGATCAACATCTGTTCCAGCACTGTCTTTGCACAGTCTCAAAGTAGATCCCATAGGAGTTTTCATTGGTTTTGAATTCTCAAGACCAAATCTTTTAACCAAGTTCTTAGCATACTTACTCTGGGAGAAGAAAATACCATCACTGCACTGTTTGATTTGAAGACCTAGAAAATAATTCAAGTCTCCAACCATACTCATTTCAAATGTTGCAGTCATTGCCTCAACAAAATTACTCAACATTTTATCACAAGTAGAACCAAACACAATGTCATCAACATATATTTGTGCAATAAGTAAATCTCCTTCAGTGTGCTTAATGAACAAAGTTCTATCAGCTTCTCCTCTAATAAATCCATATTCCAAAAGAAAATCAGTAAGCCTACCATACCATGCTCTAGGAGCTTGTTTAAGACCATACAATGCTTTCTTAAGTTTATATACATGATCAGGATATTGTGGATCTTCAAATCCTTTAGGTTGTTCAACATATGCTTCTTCATTCAATATGCCATTTAGAAATGCAGCCTTTACATCCATTTGATGAAGTTTAATATCAATAAAACATGCAATAGCTAGCAACAATCTAATAGATTCTATCCTAGCAACAGGTGCAAAAGTTTCATCAAAATCAACTCCTTCAACTTGGGTGTAACCTTGTGCTACTAACCTAGCCTTGTTTCTAACAATATTACCAGATTCATCAGTTTTATTCTTGAATATCCACTTTGTTCCAATGACATTAGTATGACTAGGTCTTGGAACAAGTGTCCACACTTTTTCTTTCAAACTGACCAAGTTCTTCATGCATAACATTAATCCAGTTTTCATCAGTTAAGGCTTCTTTAGCACTCTTAGGTTCAATTTCAGATAAATAGCATTCAGCATTTACAATGTTACACATAGAAGACATGCATATTGTTCTTACCACATCTACCTTGTTTGATCTTACTCTTCCTCTTGTTTGCACTCCAACTGTAGCATCACCTATGATTTGGTCAGAAGGATGACTTTTACCTATTCTTGAAGAAGGATTCGTTTTGGGAATGTACTGGTCATTCTGTGAAGTTATAACTGTCTGTTCTGTAGATGTTGACCCAGATGTGTTAACATTTGGTGCAACATTCTCAGACTTCAGTGTATTCTCAGAAGTGTCAGTAACATGTGATACATCTTCTTCATCTTTGTCATTTGTAAGACCTTTATCATCATCAAACACAACGTTAACAGATTCTTGAACAGTGTTAGTTCTAAGGTTATATACTCTATAAGCTTTACTACTTCTAGAATAGCCTAAAAAGAAACCTTTATCACTTTTAGAATCAAACTTATGAAGTTGATCCCTATCATTCAGAATATAACACACACAACCAAATACATGAAAATATTTCACACTTGGTTTTCTGTTGTTCAAAATCTCATAAGGTGTTTGACTTGTGCCAGAACGAATAAAAACCCTATTAATAACATGACATGTAGTATTCAATGCTTCTCCCCAAAATTTCTTAGCAAGACATTTGGATGTTAGCATAACTCTAGCCATTTCTTGTAAAGTTATATTCTTTCTTTCAACAATTCCATTTTGTTGTGGAGTTTTAGGAGATGAATATTCTTGCAAGATACCCTTTTTATCACAAAAATCATTAAACATGCTGTTTTCAAATTCCCTACCATGATCAGTTCTAATACGGCCAACTTTCAAGTTAAACACATTTTTGAACCTCTTATAAAGAATTTTAAATGCAGCAAATGCTTCAGATTTATCTCTTAAAGACTCTACCCAGGTATATCTAGAAAAATCATCTACCACAACTAAGGAATACCTCTTTCCTCCAATGCTTTCAGTTTCCATAGGACCCATCAAGTCCATGTGCAGTAATTCAAAACATCGATGTGTAGTACAATGTGACAGCATTTTGTGCGACATTCTTACCTGCTTACCTTTTTGGCATGGTCCACATACAGTGTTGTTGTGAAGACTTAGTTTTGGAATTCCTTTTACTGCATCTGCTTTGATTAGTCTATTCATTGCTCTGTAATTTGCATGACCCAATCTTTGATGCCATAAGACATTTTCATCATATTTTGACAAGTTGCACATATTTGTTCCAATAAGATAGCAATTATCATCTGACCTAGTACCAGTCATAACACAAACTTCATCTTTATTAAGAACATAACATGAATCTTTATCAAATTTCACATGCAAATTATCATCACAAAGTTGACTAATGCTAATCAGATTTGCAAGTAAGCCATCAACATGTAAGACATTTTTAAGCTTAGGAAAACCTTTAACATTCAAAGTTCCTTTACCAAGGATCTTTCCTTTAGAACCTCCACCATATGTAACATTACCACTATTCAAGGTCACATAATCAGATAAGAAATCAGTACGACCTGTCATATGTCTAGAGCAACCACTATCAAAGTACCATGAATCAGGTAGACATGCTTTTAAGGAGGTATGAGCAACTTTACAGGTAGTTTTTGGTTTCCATGCAGATTTCATAAACTGTTTACCAGAATGTGACAGTTTTTTATGCAGCATTTTCAAAGTTTTCTGTTCTTCAAACAATTTTATACAGTAAGGACGAATATGACCAACTTTGGAACAGTAATGACAGATATACTTCCTTTTAACCTTGTGAGGATCTGATTGTGCAGATGTTGCATCAGATGTGACAACATTTGCCTTCACAAATTTCACAGGTTTTCTAAATTTCTCAGAAATAGAAGCAGTAGTACCATCATAACCTAAACCATGAGTATTAGACTTACCAGTAGCTATAACATTATTTACCTCAAAAGAACTCTTGGAATATTTTTTGAAACATAAGGTGGAATTTATCAATTTCTCCTTTAAGTTACAGATTTTCAGATCTCTTTTAGTAAGTATAACTTCTAGCTTGGTGATTGTGTCTTTCAGATCCTCATTCTCTTTATTCAAGGAATTAAGAGTGAGTTTCTGATTGTTCCAATCATCTAACAGCTTTTGGTGTTCCTTGTCATCAGTCCTTTTTCCTGCATCATCAACCAAACCATTAAAATAGTTCAAATCTGGGTGACTCTGTTCTGATGTTGCTGTAGCTGTTGAAGCATCAGGTACAGCATCAGAATCTGTTTCATCCAGATCATCATCTGAGGAATCATTATAATCAATTCTGGTAAAATTAGAATATTCATTCTGATTTAATTCATCAAGATCGTCATCATCAGATTCATCACTCAAGGTAGCACTAAAATTCAGCTTTTGCTTATGTCTAGTATTGGCACATTCATTTGCATAATGGCCATAACCAGAACAAGCATTGCATTGAACTGATTTTCTAAATTCAGGATCATACCTTGGTTTACCTTCACTCTTTGATGGTCTTGGTGTGAATTGACCTTTCCTCCTTTCTGGTTGAGGTGTTGATGTGTTGATTTGAATCTTAGGCTGAATGTTTCTAGATTTGTTCACAGATTTCTTAAGAAACTTATTAAAGTGCTTAGTGAGTAAGGCAACATTGTTTGGATTTTTGAGGCATACATCAAGCAATTCTTCATCAGAGTCAACTTCAGTAATGATGGGTTGACCTTCAGAAGTGTTTGATGTTTCCCCTTTAAAAACCACAACTTTCTTATCAGCATTAGCTTCATCATCTTGATTAGTGTTTATCTCATAAGTTCTAAGAATACTCACTAACTCATTTTGACTTAACTTATCTGTATCTTTTGCCTCTTCAATAGCACAAATTTTAGCATCAAATCTTTTAGGAACAGATCTTAAAATCTTATGAACTACTCTAACATTAGAAATAGGGTCACCAAGAGAATGTGATTCATTGATAATCTCACTTAACCTTTCATTGTAGGCTGTAATTGTTTCATCTTCCTTCATTCTGAGATTCTCAAATTTTGTTCCCAACATTCGAAGCTTAGTCCATCGAACACTTTCTGAACCCTCACAATGCTCTTGCAACCTGTCCCATGCATCTTTAGAAGTAGAACAGTTAGATATAATTTTAAACATTGAAACATCAACAGAAGTAAAAATAGCATTTAAAGCTTTAGAATTGTAGCTTGCTGTTGTTATTTCATCAGCCGTCCAGTCAACTTCTCTCTTGAGTTGTATTTCACCATCTACATCTGCTGGTCTTTTTGGAGCTTTCCAACCTGTAAGTACAGTCCTCCAAGCGCGTTCATCAACTGACTTGATGTACATACGCATCTTAGGCTTCCAATAAGCGTAATTCGAACCATCTAAAACGGGTGGCCTAAGTGCCGTGGATATGTGATGTGTTTCCATTGCTAACCTACACTAAAAACACACTTGACCAAAGATCTAACCTAGTGTTGTCAGGTATCAGCTCTGATACCAACTGAAAGTGTGTGGTGTGGTGTATGTATATGAAGTGTTTAAGTTTAAGTAGAATAATGTTGTACTAAATGTTGTGACAATTGGTACAACACTGACTCTAACAGAATATCAGAAATTAAGATTCACACAGCGGAAGACTTGAAACACTAAAAACAAACGTGACACAAATGGAAATAATTTTCACATAGATTTTATAAATAAAAATCTATGCTAGCCTTACGGCGAAAAACAATACTTATCTTCAAGTATAAATGTTGTGTGAAATGTTACAGCATTAACATTCACAACAGAAACTACAAACGAGGCAGGTGCCTTGTTCTAAAAATGAACTAAGTGTATAAGGTATACACTGTCGAAATGCCTAGTCTATCTAATGATTACACTCTCAATAGATAAGAAGACACACAGCCATACGGGTGGGATACGAACGTATGATCTAAAAGGTAGTTCTACTGGCCACAATTCCTAACAGGGATATACGCTCGGTCTAGGAAGTTGATCGAATAGAGTACACTGATTTGAGAAGCCTTCCATCGGTATTTATAGTAGTGGGGTGCTGATTCTAGAGGCTTGCACAATGAGGTCCTATTTTTTAGGAACTCAACTTCCATGATCTTTCTAGATCCTTCTTGAATGCTCCAGGTCGTTCCAAATGGTTCCAGGCCGTTCTAGCATGTTCTCCAATGTTCTGGAATCTTCCAGGTTCCAGATCCTTGTAGAAGCTTCTAGATCCTATCAGAAATGCGACAACATTTAGATCAACATTTAATGTAGCATTTCAGAAAAGACTTAGAAAAAATCTCGGAAGGTCAAATTAAGATGTTGTTGATAATGTTAAGGCATTTAAGGATTAACAACATCTACAATTTTAACACTACCAATGTTTAATGTACCATAACCTCTTGTGATCCCTTGAGAGCTGTCTCCAAAGGTTACTGAAGGACCATCCTTTTCTATGAAATCTGAGAGAAGCTCTTTGTTCCCAGTCATGTGTCTTTAACATCCACTGTCCAAGTACCATGCTGTTTTCTTGTTGATGCTTCTCTTCTTCTTGTGGTCCTTGCAGCCCTGCAAAGTCAAAATTTAGGTACCCTTGGAGTGTTGGGTCCTAGAGGGTTAGCTGTACCTTTTGGAACCCAAATCTGCCTGATTACTCTGATTGATTCAAAGTGACTGACTTGGTTTCCATTTACATCTACATACACAGTTTGACCCTTAAATGCCTTGGGTGGCTTCTGTGTATAAGTGTTAGCCTTGTAAGGTTCAGAAGTGTTTGTGAATTTCTTTGGGACATTTCTCCTGAAGTTACTAGACTTAGGTGCAGCTTGGTAAGACCTTTGAGGATAGGGTTTTGGATGGCCTTTTCCATTTGGCAAGTAAGGTTCAGGCTTCCTGAATGTTTTATACCTGTCAGAGGGGATTGGCCTTAGTCCATTCAGTTGAGGTTGCCTCATTTGAGTTGGCCTTTTTTGAACAGATTTTGGACAACTTCTCTGATGAGGATTCAGATAGGTTGGCCTTCCATTGGTTCTACCTTTCTGACCCTCGTTTCTCCTGTAAGCAATGCCTTTAACCTTTTCCATAGGTATGGGTTTAGGTACATTGTTTACTTGAGTTGGCATAAAAATTCCTTTACCTTTATCCTTGATCAGTGGTTGATTTACTTCCATTTCATTTTGTTGTGCCACTGATCTTACAAAAGTCATCTTAGAATTGCTTGATGAGACAATACTAAGACCAGGTGAGGGTTCAAATGGATTATAGCCTAATCCACCTTTTTGAGCAAATGGTCTTTGAAACCCTTGAATTTCCTCTATTGCCTTAGCAGATTTGTTCAAGGCAGACATTTTCATTTTTAAGCTCCCCTCACTCAATTTTAGAGTATCAAATTCACTTGAGAGATTTTCAAATTTTTCTTGAAGAATTCTAAGAACAAAATCCTTTTTCCTCAAGGCCAGTTCTTGATCATCAATCAACTTTTGTTGTTCAGAGACTTTGAGAGACATTTCCTCTTGCTCTCTCACAATCTGCTGATACAACTCAGTTGATTTAAAGTCAAGCTCTGGTTCAGGAAGGTTGGGAGTTTGAGCTTTCGAATTCAGTAGCTCATTTTCTCTAAGTGCCATATTGCATACTTCTCTTAGCCTGGTGAAATCCTCAAATAACTTTACAAAGTTGAGTTTTAAAGGGATTTCACTGGACTCATGTGTGTTATTTGAAGAACTAGAAGAACTAGAAGATGAACATACCTCATCATTTTCAAATGCCATTTGACAGTCATCATCACTGTCACTGTTGGAGAACAGTCAATCATCAGAAGAGTAGACACTCTCTTCACTTGCTGAATCTCCAGCTATCATGGCCTTCCTGTTGTTCATCCTCTTGTCTCTTTTGTTCTGCCTTTCTTTTCTTTCTTTGGCACTAAGGTCAGGACAATCATACTGAAAGTGACCCTTTTTCGGGCAGTTGTAACACACATCTTCATCATCATTCTTCTTGCTTGAGGACTCCTTCCTCCTTGATGATGATGGTTCACCTTTGCTGAATTTCTTCCTATCAGCATATCTGTCTTCTTTCTTTTCATCAGAGACTTTGTCCTCTGATTTGTTGTCAGGAGAGCTGAATCTCCTTCTGGTTCTGTTGTCTTGGTAGAACTTTTTGTATCTACCAAATCTGGAGTTGAGCTTCTCAAATCTCCTAGCCATGAGTGCCAGCTCCTCCTTTATTTCAGATTTTGAAACAGATTGAGAGGATCTTTGTGTATTCTTCTTTTCTGTTTCAGCAGCTTTGAAGGCAACACCTTTGTTTGAGGAGGATGGTTCTTCATGCACCTTCTTTCTGTTGAGATCAAACTCATATGCTTTGAGTTCAGAGAATACTTGCTGCATTGGCATGTTGTCAAGATTGCTGGTATTTTGCATCATGACAGAATATATGTCCCACTTGGATGTGAGACTTCTCAGAATTTTCAAAGCAACCTCTCTTTTGGCATAGAACTTGCCAAGAGAGTTTATCTCATTCATGATGTCAGTGAATCTGCCATCAAGATGATCAATAGTTTCATTGGTTTCCATAGAGAATTGTTCATATTTTTGGATAGCCACTTGAAGCTTATTCTCCTTGATCTTTTGGGTACCTTCACACATAAGTGCTAAGGTATCCCAAATCTCTTTAGCTGATGTGCAGTGGTACACTCTTCCCATCACTGCATTTGGAATGGTCTGGTACAATGTGTTCATGGCAATGTAGTTCAGGTTGTGCCTTTTTCTTTCCTCAGCTGTAAAGTCATCTTCATCCTTTGGCAGCAACTCCCTTAGATCTGCTTTCTGAGCATCAGTGAGCTTGGGATTTGCTTTAGTGAATGTGAAAGGCCCTCTAGTGATGACTTTAAGCATCTCATCATGCTGGCAAGCAAGACGTGCTCTCATCCTGATCTTCCAGAAATCATAGTTCTCAATTGAGAACATTGGCAGTTTGTGATGAGAAATATGATTGACTTGATTTGGACCCATGTTGTTGATGGTGTTGACAGCATCTCCTGAAACTGCATTGTTAGCCATTTCAACAGAAATAATATAGGATGAACACAGATAGGTTTTTCAGAAATTTGGAGCAGTTCAGTGACCACAGAAAATGTGATTTTGAAAATCAATGATTTTCAGAAGCAGTGGTCTATGAACCCCTGCTCTGATACCACTTGTTGGTCCTTGGTGGAGTATGACACAAGTGTATGGGGGGGGGGGAATGCACTTGTGTATGCAAATTCTTTTCTTTTTAACAAAACTGATCTTATCAGGCAGGTTGTCTCACAACTGGCCTGAGTGTGAACTTTGATAGATACTTATCCTACTGATTACTATTGAGTGATCAGTTGGCTAAATATCTAAAAGAGTTGCTAAGTGCCGAATGTGGTTGGCCTTTGACTTAAAGAAATACTCCAAGTTAATTTCTGAAAAGATACAGTTATCAGGGACTTTGTCCAAAACAGATTTTCTTACTTACTGACTTTTGCTTCTTTAAAATATGTTTGAATGTAAGTGCAATAAAGAATGCAGTAAGTAAATGGCACACAAGTTTATAGTGGTTCAGAGACTCAAGCTCCTACATCCACTTTCCCTGATTGAACAGGATAATTCCTTCACAATGGAATTAGCGTGTTTTATAGTGCCAAGGTGCACTGATCAACAACACTCTCTTAGTGTTTTGATCCCTAGGATAATCTGAGTCCTAGTGCTCAATCTCTTTGAGTTAAGACTGTGTTTCACTCTAACAGTCCTTAACTCCTCACTTCTACAACAAACACTCTCTTCACTAAATGAGATAAGGGTTTGAGGTTTGGTTCCAACTAGTAGAGATATCCTTTACAATAAGAACAGTGTAAAGGCTTAGGATATCTCAATGCTAAGCTTTGGATGTTTACAAAGATTGGCTTAGCTAAATGAAGTGATTCAGGAAACTTGGGATTCTGAAGAACAACTTGGTTTCCTTTGAAAGCTTGATGATAGTTTGATAGCTTGTAGTTGGATTGTGAATCCCTTTGATCACTTCTGTATTTATAGACAAATTTGAACAACTAACCGTTGGAGGGATAGCAATTCAAATATGTCTATTTGCAGCACCATTGAAACGGCTATGAAGCTTGGCATCCTTTTATCCACTGTGTAAAAGGGCTCTTCAATGGTTGCTTGAATGAATGTGTTGACTTCTGAAAAATGCGGCTGAGAAGACTTGTGTCAGTTTCCAAATATGCACATTTCCCAAGGTTGATTTGTGGCAAACTCTACACTCAATCAACGGTCAGATGGGACAAGCTCCTTGAACATTCCTGCTGCAATATAGAATGTTCCAACATTCATTCAATGCTTCACTCTTTAATGCTCTAAGTCTTCAATGCTTGTTCAGGCATGATTGGCAATAAATGCTTCATTGAATGTGTCTTCTGTAAGCTTTGGGATTCAATGCTCTTGATCATTTGTACTTCAACTGTCTTGATCATCTGTATTTATGAGCATTGCTTTACAGCTCTTGATCTCTTCAGCTCAGTTGTCCACTTGGTCAGTCTGCCTTGCAAGTTCAGCAACTTTGGCCTATAGACTTATCAAGCTGCCTGAACACTAAAATCTCACAACATTCCTGAGATTTTTCACTTAAGCAATCTACATACTCAAGTGTACTGAGACAACTTGCCTGAACTAGACTTGAGCTTATCTCAACTAATCTGAACATCATCAATCAGGGGTTTTGGTATCTAGATCCAAATCATTTTATTCCCAACAGGCTCAGTCTGGTTGTCCTTTGTGTGATTTCTTCTGATTCCAAGTTCTCATTCCTGAACTCATGAATAGATTCATCAAACACAACATGAGGTGTTTCCTCCACAATAAGGGTTTTCTTGTTGTAGACTCTGAAAGCTCTACTGATTTGAGAATATCCAAAGAATACTCCCTCATCAGCTTTGCTATCAAAGGCTTTCAACTGTTCTTTCCCATTATTGTGTATGAAACACTTACAACCAAGGATGTGAAAGTAAGACACTTTAGGCATTCTTCCTTTCCAGAGTTCATAGGGGGTTTTGCCTTGCCCCTTAGTAATCAAACATCTATTTTGAGTATGGCATGCAGTGTTTATAGCTTCAGCCCAAAACCTCTTAGGTAAATTTGAATCAACAATTAGGGTTCTAGCAGCTTCTTTTAAGGTTCTATTTCTTCTCTCTGCAACTCCATTTTGTTGAGGAGTTCTAGCTGCTGAGGTTTCATGAGCTATTCCATTAGATGTGCAATACTCATTGATGTATGGATTTATGAACTCAGTGCCTTTATCAGATCTTATCTTGATAATGCTAAGGCTTTTCTCATTTGACAATCTCTTTAGAAGTTCAGGCAGTTTTACTTGAGTTTCCTTCTTATTAAGGAGAAATACTACCCATGTGAACCTAGAGAAGTCATCTACTACAATCAATGTGTATTTTCTACCATTTATGCTTGCTGGGGTAATTGATCCAAATAAGTCCATATGTAAAAGTTCAAGTACCCTTTCAGTAGAGATGACTGGTTTTCCCTTAAATGAGGCTTTAATCTGTTTTCCTTCTTGGCATGGTTTGCAGACATGATCCTTAATGAAGACCTCATTAGGTAGTCCTTTAACTAATGCATTTCTAGTAATCTTGTTCATTGTTTTGAAGTTCAAGTGGTTTAATCTTTTATGCCATAACCAGCTTTGTTCACTAGAACTCTTAGCAATGAAAGATGCAGCATCAGTAGACTTGTCCCAGTCTGCAAAATACACATTTCCTTTCCTAGTTCCAGTCAATATAATTTGTTGAGTCTTATCTTTGATTAAGCATTTTCCATTAGAAAACTCAACATTGAAATCTTTATCACAGAATTGACTGATACTTAGGAGATTATATTTGAGACCAGCCACATAAGACACATTGGATACTTTGATGTTACCAATCATCAAAGTACCATAACCTTTTGTTGTAGCTTGTGAGCTGTCTCCAAATGTGACATTTGGGCCTTCTTTTTCTATAAAATCAGTGAGGAGTTCCTTGTTTCCAGTCATGTGCCTTGAACATCCACTGTCAAGGTACCATGCTGACTTTTTACTCATGCTCCTCTTCTTGTGGCCCATTGGTACCTGCAATTAGATAGGTTTAGGTACCCTTTGAGTTTTGGGTCCTGAGAGGTTAGCTGTACCTTTAGGAACCCAAACTTGCCTAATAACCCTGATTGATTCAAGGTGGCTAAGTTGTTTTCCTCTAGCATCAGAATACACTGTCTTTCCCTTAAATGCCTCTAGGAAAGTATGTGTGAAAGTGTTAACTCTGTAAGTTTGAGGAGAGTTGTTAAATCTCCTGAACTTATGAGTTCTTTGTGCTACTTGAGGGAATCTTTGAGGAAAGGCTTTCTTATGACCATTACCCTTTGGCATGAAGGGTTTTGGTTGTCTCATTTTATTTTGCCTTTGAGGATAGTTGTCCTTAGGTCTAGTCAGCTGAGGCTTTCTCAGTAGAGTTGGCCTAGGCTGATTATACCTTGGATATCTCCTCTGAACATTGTTCAGGAGAGTTGCCCTTCCATTGGGTCTACTCTGCTGACCAACATTCCTCTTGTGATCAGGAGTTTTAGCCATTTCCTTAGGTTTTGGCCTAGTCTCCTGAAGCACTTGAGTAGGCAAGTCATCCATTTTGCCCTTTCTTTTGTTCAGTGGCTGTTTGTTTTCATTTTCAGTTTGTGCCACTGACTTAACAAAGATTCTCTTAGTGTTACTTGTAGAAGCAACACTAAGACAAGGTGAAGATTCAAATGGATCAAATCCTAATCCACTTCTTTGAGCCATAGGTCTTTGATAACTCTGAATTTCCTCTATTGCTCTAGAGGATTTCTTCAGAGCAGACATCTTTAGTTTCAGGCTCTCTTCACTTGATTTAAGAATGTCATATTCATGTGAGAGATTTTCAAACTTGGCATTTAGAATTTTTAGTTCAAAATCTTTTCTCTTCTGAGATAGGAGTTGTTCATCAATCTCCTTCTGTTGGTCAACTATCCTGAGATTTGCTTCCTCAAGCTCTCTCAAGACTTGTTGATACAACTCAGTAGATTTGACATTAACAACAACCTCAGAGTTTTGAGCAAGTTCGATTGCCAATCTTTCATTTTCTCTCACACAGTTATCATAAAATTCTTGTAACATAGTGAAATCTTCCATCAACTTTCCAAGGGAAAGATTCAGGTTGACCTCACTAGTGTTTTGTGAGATGAATGATGGTGAACTAGAAGTAGAGGATACCTCATCATCCTCAAGAGCCATGTTGCAAACATCATCATCATCTTCACTGTTGGAGAACAGTCCATCTGAAGAGTTGAAGCTTTCAGCACTTTCAGATTCTTCACCAGCCATCATGGCCTTTCTATTGGTGAACTTTCTGTCTCTTTTTGCTTGCCTTTCTCTTCTCTCTTTAGAGCTCAATTCAGGGCAGTCATACTGGAAGTGCCCTTTCTTCTTGCAATTATAGCACAAGTCTTCATCATCATCTTTCTTTGGTTCTTCTCTTCTTTTTGATGATGAAGGTTCAGCTCTACTGGACCTTCTCCTATCAGAGTACTTGTCCTCTGATCTTTTCTCTTCAGGCTTCTTGACCTCAGCCTGAGCTTCAGGAGAGTTGTACCTTCTCCTGAATTTGTTGCACTACAAGAAAACTGCAATTTAGCTGCGAAAAAATTTGTCGCTAATTCTAATATTTTCGTCGCTAACGTGAGTTAGCGATGAAATAATTTTGTCGCAGGATTTGTTGCTATACGCCCGTCGCTAATGTGTTTGCGACAAAAAAAATTAATTTTGTCGCAAATGTTTGCGATGAAAATTTGAGTTTCATCGCAAAATATTAGCGACGAAAATTTGAGTTTCATCGCAAAATATTAGCGATAAAAATATAAGTTTCATCGCAAAATGTTAGCGACGAAAATATGAGTTTCATCACAAAATGTTTGCGAGGAAAATCAAACATTTGTCGCAAACACGTTAGCGACGGGTGTATAGCAACAAATTCCGCGACAAAATTATTTCATCGCTAACTCACATTAGAGACAAAAATATATATTAGAATTTTTGTTGCTAATATTTGGCTATGATATCCGATTTACGAATCATTCTCTAAACCCACTTCCGTACTCGACCAACCCAACCCGCCCAACCCACACCCGACCCACCCCAACCGAACCAATTCAATCGTTCTCTAAACCCACTTCTGCACTCGACCCGCCCCGACCCGCACCAACACTCGACCCGCCCCGCCCCAACCCGTACCCAACCCACACCCGCCCCGCCCCAACCCGTACCCAACCCACACCCGCCCCGCACCCACATACCCCCTCCCCCATTTTATTTAAATAAATATTTTATTTGGTCTTAGTGGGAATTGATCCCGGGTGGATGGGCGCCCATAGCTGGGCGCCTACCATTCGGGCAGACAGCTCTTTGGTTCAGTTTTTAATATTAATTATATATGTATTCAATTGTTACTAATTTAGTTATTTTTACTCATTTAATAATTTATTTCACATTTATTAATTGATTAATTTTTAACTTGTAACAACTATATATGTATATATACATGTGTATACGTAATTTTTAAAACAATTCCAATTGTAAAAAATCAATGTTACTTTAACAATTTAAAAAAAAAAATATTAGAGCCAATCTTCATTCTCCCATCTTTAATTATGTCCATCTTCATTTGCATCATCATATTTATAAATATTTTTATAAACATTCATACTGATTTGTAAGACATAAAATTTGGACAATTATTAAACATTTAATTATATAAATCAATTTTCTTGATTTAATAAGCATAGTTGATTTAATATTAGCCACGAAATATAATTATCATTGTTGTTCTTATTATTAACAACAAAATAAAATAATTTGATAAAAGTGTAGCAATAAAATATTTTAATTTTGTTGCAAATATTAATTCCAAGAAATTAACCACAAAAAATATATTTCATCGCAAAATAATAGCGACTAAATATAATTTTCATTGTTGCCCTAATTATTAACAACAAAATAAAAGAATTTGTACGTTGCTAGTTTAGCGATGAAATATTTTTATTTCATCGCAAAAAGTAATTTCAATAAATTAGCAACAAAAAATTATATTTCATCGCAAAATATAATTTTCATTGTTGTTCTGATTATTAACAACAAAATGCAGCAATACGTTGCTAGTATAGCGATGAAATATTTTAATTTCATCGCAAACATTAATTTCAATAAATTAGCCACAAAAATTTGTATTTCATCGTAAAATATTAGTGATGAAATATAATTTTCATTGTTGTTCTGATTATTAACAACAAAATGAAGCAATTTGTTGCTAATATAGCAATGAAATATATAAATTTTGTTGCAAAAATTAATTTCAAAAAATTAGCCACAAAATTTTCAATTTCATCGCAAAATATTAGCAAGAAAATATAATTGTCATTGTTGCTCTGATTATTAACAACAAAATGATGCAGTTTGTTGCTAATAAAGTGATGAAATATATAAATTTTGTTGCAAAAATTAATTTCAAGAAATTAGCCACAAAAATTTCTATTTCATCGCAAAATATTAGCAACGAAATATAATTTTCATTTTTGTTCTGATTATTAACAACAAAATGAAGCAATTTGCTGCTAATATAGCGATGAAATATATAAATTTTGTTGCAAAAATTAATTTCAAAAATTTAGCCACGAAAATTTCTATTTCATCGCAAAATATTAGCAACGAAATATAATTTTCATAGTTTTTCTGAGTATTAACAACAAAATGAAGCAAATTGTTGCTAATATAGCGATGAAATATATAAATTTTGTTGTAAAAAATAATTTCAAGAAATTAGCCACGAAAATTTCTATTTCATCGCAAAATATTAGCGACGAAATATAATTTTCATTGTTGTTTTGATTATTAACAACAAAATGAAACAATTTGTTGCTAATATAGCGATAAAATATATATATTTTGTTGCAAATATTAAATCTAACAATTTAGCAACGAAAATTTATATTTCGTTGCTAAAAATTGATTTTAGCGATGAAATTTAGATTTGTCGCAAAATTTTCGTCGCTATTCCCCCCATTTCTTGTAGTGTTGTCCTAGTAGAATTTCTTGTATCTACCAAACCTTGAGTTTAACATGTCAAATCTTCTAGCCATTAAGGCTAGTTCCTCCTTCATTTCAGTCTTAGAGACTGACTTTGATGATCTAGGAGTGGACTGCATTTCTGGTTCAGCAGTTTTGGCTTTGAATGCCACTCCCTTTGTAGGATTTGAAGGTTCCTCAACAAGCTTTCTTCTATTGAGGTCGAACTCATAAGCTTTGAGTTCAAAGAAGATTTGTTGCATTGGCATGGTGGAAAGATCCTTGGTATTTTGCATCATGACAGCATAGACATCCCACTTTTGAGTGAGACTTCTCAAGATCTTCAGTCCAACTTCTCTTTTGGAGTACACCTTGCCTAATGAGTTGATCTCATTCATCAAATCAGTGAATCTACCAGCAAATTTGTCAATGGATTCCTCAGATTCCATTGTGAATTGTTCAAACTTTTGCACTGCCACTTGGAGTTTGTTCTCCTTGATCTTGTCAGTACCTTCACACATTTAAGCAAGAGTATCCCAAATTTCTTTGGCAGTTGTGCAGTGGTAGACTCTACCCATTATTGCATCTGGAATTGTTGGGTAGAGGGTATTCATGGCAAGATAATTCAGATTATCTTTCCTCTTCTCATCAGCAGTGAAGTCATCCTCATCTTTGGGAATCAGTTCCCTTATATCTGCTCTTTGAGCTTCAGTAACCCTGGGATTTACTTGAGTGAACACAAAAGGACCTCTTGTGATCACCCTCAGCATATCAGTGTGTAGAGATGCAAGATGAGCCCTCATTCTGATTTTCCAGAAATCATAATTGTCTATTGAGAACATGGGCAATTTGTGATGAGAGATGTGGTTGAGTGGATTTGTGGCCATGTTGTCCAATCCTTGGACAGCAGGAGGTGGAACAGCAGCATTGTTGTTGGTCATATCTCAAGAACAAACAATTAGTCAACAATTGATAGGATTTCAGATAGATCAGTTCAGTGACCACACCAAATATGTGATTTTGAAAATCAAGATGGATTTTCAGAAGCAGTGGTCTTTGAACCCCTGCTCTGATACCACTTGTTGGTCCTGAAAGGAGTATATAACAAGTGTATGGGGGGGATACACTTGTATGCAAATTCTTTTCAAACTTGATCAAACCAGATATCAGCAATGTTGTCTTGGACAACTCTGCTGAAGATGATTAACTTCTTAAAGATAATCAAACTACTAAGTACTATTGAGTACTTAGTTGAATAACTATCTAAGAGAGTTATATGTGCGGAATAGTGGTTGGCCCTTTAGTTTAGACTCCTTTTAGTTTCTGAAATCACTTAGTCAATGAAACAATCCAGTTTTCAGGGAACTTGTCCAAATGTCTTTTTGCACAGTCTTAAGTATAAGTTCTTTGAAAGATCAGTTTTATGTGCAGTGTTGAATGTATGTAAGTACTTGAAAGCAAAACAACACAAGAGTTTATAGTGGTTCAGAGACTCAAGCTCCTACATCCACTTTTCCTGATTGAACAGGATAATTCCTTCACTCTTGGAATTAACTTATTTTATAGTGCCAAGGTGCACTTGATCAATAACACCACTCCTTGGTGAATTGATCCCTAGGATGTCTAGAGTCCTAGTACCCTCTTCTCAACTCAGAACTGAAACTGTTCTTCTCTCAACAGTCAGCTCCTACCACTTCTACTACTACAACAACCTTCTCACTTTCTCACTTGAAAGGGGTAAGGATTGAAGTAAGGTTCCAACTAATGAGATATCCTTTACAATGAAGATCAGTGTATAACGATAGGATATCTCTCTAAGCTTGTGTATGGATATACAATAGGTTCAGCTTAGAAGAAGTGTATGAAGACTAAGATAGTCTTTGAAAGCTTTGAAAGCTTTGAAAGCACTCTTGCTTGTAAGATCTTGAGATTAGTTGGATTGTGTTGAGGTGCTTTCAAATGGTCTTCACACTTCTGTATTTATAGACAAATGAAGGATTTGCCCGTTGGAGAGGCAGCCTCAAATGTCCATAAATGTATTCTTTTAGTTCTTCAACTTTGAAGACAGATTCTTGATAGTGACATGTCCTCATTTGGGAAATAAACGGCTGTATAGACTTTGTCTTCATTCTACAGCACTCTTCCCAATGTCTGACTTTCAGATTCTCTTGTTAGGACATGGACATGGCTTCTGAAGTTTGTTCCAATGATAGGACAACATTCCTTATCAAATGGACAACTCTCCTTATCACTATCAGCTGACTTGCTTTATCAGCATGGTTGGCTTGCTCATTTTCAGATGACTTGGCTCTTGCCCCTTGCTTCACTTCAAAATGATCTCAGCATGTTGAATTGAAGTTCTTTAGGGTGTTGTTGTCTCTAACTTTTCAGCATAGTTGACCTCAAGCTTTCAGAGCACTTGATCTTGATTAATTGTGCTGAGACAACTCCTCTGGACAACTCTCCTGATCAGCATAGTTGGTCTTAAGAAGACTTAATGTTGGTTCCAGAATTTGAGCCTTGAGGGGACTTGATCTTGATGGACTTCAAAGCATGTGTTCCCCCTCAAATTGTGCATCTAAACAACTAAGAGCTGCCTAACATATTAGCTCCTCATCTAGCCTTATTCTATATGTTCTAACAGTCTTAGAACATAATTATCTTGACTTAGGCATGTCTCAGGGGGTTTTGGTATTGAATCAAAACATATCTCATTTTATTCCCAACAGTAATCAACACAAATAATCAGAGTCAAGTAAGTTACACAGTATGACAAGTCCTATGAAAATACTAACAGTAGATTCTAAGAGATCTTAACAGAATGCAACTTGTATGCGGAATAAATGATAGGCCCTATTATACTCCTTAATTTAATATGCACTTAAATACAAAGTTATCAAATAGCAAATAGCAGTTATAACAAGACAAGAGCTAAAGAAATAAGATAAATGCAGTAAGTAAGAACACAAGATGTATAGTGGTTCGGAGACTAAACTGCTCCTACGTCCACTCTCCTAATTTAATAGGATAATTCCTTAATCACTTCGGAATTAACTTGTTTTTATAGTGCCAAGGTGCACTCTACTTCTTCTTCTTTTCTTCTCTTGATTTCTTACAACCTTCTCTCGTTGCAATACTCTCAAACACTACTACGAACTTTAACAATACTCTCAGACTATCTCTCAAGGTGAAAGTAGGGTTTTGTTCTAGTACCAACTAAGTGTGATATCCTTTACAATTTAAGAACGAATGTAAAGGCTAGGATATCACTGTCTAGTCTTTGGATAATCAAACAATAAGCTTGCCTAGTGGGGACTAAAGATAACACTCACAAATGAATATGCTTCAAAGCTTTTTATCTCTCGAGTGTTTTCAATAATTTTGAATGCTAAAACAATATTGCTAGAATGCGTATAGCTTGTGTCTTGATGTATGTCCCGTAATCTTGAAATGATTCAAGATGTGGCCTATTTATAGATGAAGCAAACTATCTGTTGGTGGAGATAGCAAACTTTATCCATAAATTTGAACTTTTAAATTGTTCAGGGGCCTGCATGCAAATATTACATGCATTCACGTCCATTCTGCATTTTGCATTCCATTCTCAGAATTTGTTATGCGCAGTGACAGGTGGCATGTTGGTCACAAAAGTTGAGTTAAGATTGAGTAAGCTAAGAAAAAGTCTAGAGGGGAGGGGTGAATAGACTTTTCAAATTCTATCAAAATATCAGAGTTTAAGTGCGGAAATGTGTTCTGTATTATACTGTTCTTAGAATCAGATCAGTACTAACAGTAAATCTTTTATACTCAACTTTTCTTTAAATCTTTTCTTAGAAAACTTACTGTTCTTGGTTCAACAAATATATCAACAGTTAATCAAAACAGAAAGTAAAGAACCTAAGATTTTATAGTGGTTCGACAAATGTCTACATCCACTCTCACAACTCCAGTTGCGATGTTTTATTACTCTTTTCTTCTTGAGTACTTGTAGTTTAGAGTCTCAAGATTAAGACTTTGATCTTGTCGATTATACCTCCAGGTATATCTTCGATCTACTAGTAATTTCACAAGTAACTAGCACACTTGTTTACACAATACAAACTTAAAATGAAAAGTAAAACTTCTCTTTGCAGTAGCCTTTGATTCTTCAAATCAGTACAGTGGCTTCTCTTCTTGCTTCGATCTTCTTGACTCTGTGAGTGCTTGAATACTTGAATGCTTCTTGATTGCTCTTGAATAGTAATTGTATCAGTAGTCTTTTCAAGTAGAAGATCACACGGTATTTATAAGCATTAGTAAGACAGTTAGCAGTTTGTGAACTAACTCTCAACTAACTCATAACCGTTTCTTGTTGTAACTTCTTTCTTTTTGTAACCAACTTAAAACTTATCTTTCCAAGTCAGCATATCTTCAAATATATCTTTAGTTACGCTTCAAATAATTTATCCAAACTTATTCTTCAATTCAACTAACTCAGCACAGTAAACTACTCTTCTTAGTTTTACTGCTCTTGGTCAGTCAGCACAGTTCTTCCAAAACTGTTCAGCTTCCTTAAAAAATACTTCTCTTGATTTCTTCATACTCTGAAGTAGTCTTCTGATATCTCTTAGTCTTCTTTCTTCAATCTATCCTACTGTTCTGAACTTTTACAATGCTGAATACAATAGAATACAACTTTACAAATATAAAACCTATATATACATCAACTGAACTACATACAGATGAGTATATCTAAATCCTATACTATAAGTCGTCTATACAATACATTCTCAGCTTAGTTCTTAAACAGTTCATATATCAGATTAGTAAAATAAGATCAGTAAACTTAGACTTCATATCACATTAAGATCAGTAATTTTAATCCATATAACTCAGTAATAACAACATATAATCACATATATCATTAACTTCAAAGTTACTTTTGGCCATCAAAACATATAATTATCAATTAGAACATTGTTTATAGGAGTCATATCCCAACAATTTCCCCCTTTTTGATGAAGCCAAAACTACTTAAACATTAACAGATCAGTAGTTAAGATATATAGTTAATCATATCAGTTCATCAAATCAAAAATCAGATTCATATTCAAAATAAGATCAGATAATTCACATATTACAACTAAGTCACATAATCACAGAAATATCAAATAAAGATATAAAGATAAGGTTAAGAAATATTATCTCTTCAGCATAGTCCTTCATCTTCAATCTTCATTAGGAATTCTGAATGTCAAGTACATTCTGTTCTTGATATCCATCATGTGCTTATGATCAATTATGCCTTCATCTTGAATAATCTTTGAAATAATGTTTCCAACTTCATTCCGATCAGGTTCTCCATTCTCTAATCTTGGAGGATCCCATACAGGTTCTTCTGGACAAATAATATGGATACCTGCACCAGCAGCCAATAACAACATGTCTTCCCAAAAGTTCCTTGCTATGTTCATCATGAACACATCAAAATCAGAATATTCATCTTCCTTGCTTGCATGATCACCAAATTTCTTCACAATGAAATTAGCAATCTGCCATTTCTTTTTCAGATCATTCCAATATTCCATATATTCAGAATCAACAATGAATTCCATGTAGTTCTCATCAAGAACTATTCCAACAGACTTAGATTTCTTTTTCCTTTTCAATGCAGCAACTCGATTATCAAACTTTTTCCTTGCAGCTTCTGCATCTTTCAATTTTTCCTTTCTGGGCTGTTCATCAGCTTTCTTCTTTTCAGAAATTTCAGCTTTCTTCTGAGCAAGCAACTCATTATGCTTCTCAACTGCTTCAGCCATCTTTTCATCACTTGGCTTACTACTTCCAACAACATGCTTCAGCTTACTTCTTGACCTGGTAATCCTTCCAGTCTCTTCAGCCTCTTCTTTATCATCCAAAATCAGTTTCCTTTTTAGCTTTCCAGAAGAAGGTTCAACAATATTTTTCTCAATTGTTACTATCTCTTGAGGTTCAGAAGCCTTTTGTTGTCTTCTGAGATTGATTTTTAGCTTCAGACTAATGATTTCTTCTTTCAAATCATCAATACTTGCTTTCAACTCATCTTGACTCACAACCAACTGAGCTTGCTGAGTTTGAGTCTGCTCCATCACTTTCATTACCTTTACTTCCCCCTTTTTGGCTTCATCCTGCCAATCCTTCAAGGGTGTCACAAGCAGCTCAACTTTCTTTTGCAACTCAGCAGAAAGTTTCTTCTCTTGCAATCTATGCAGATCATAGATCTTAGACATTGTGTGTTCCATCACTTGCTCATACGAATTGGTAGCAGTCAATCTTTCCAGCTTTTCAGTAGCTTCTTGAAATTGTTTCAAAGTAGCTTCCATCTTGCCTTGTAACTCTTCATTCTGCTTTTTCAACATCTCAAAGCTAGAGTTATCTTGCACTGTCTCAGCAGGAACAATTCTCACTGTTTCTTGAACATCATCAAGCACAGTATCTTCAGCAACGTTGATTGGTGTGCTCTCCAACTCATCAGCACCCAAAACTTGTTCCACTAAGACTTCAGTTTCTTCAACTACAACTGTGTTCTCAAACACCTCAGTTGCATTGGTATCAGCTTCATAGTCAGCTTCCATATCAGCTTCCAAATCAGCTTTATTATCAAAATTTTCAACACCAGCATCCTCAGCTTCCATGTTGACATCAGTATCAACATTTTCATCAACAGACTTCATCATAGAATACTTACAACCAGTTATCCTCTCAATCAACTGAATAACTGAATAAAGTGTGAATAATTCTGTAAAGGAATTAACACCTGCAGCTTCTCTTTGTTCTTGTTCCCAGTCATGGAACACAGACAAACCACCCATGCCTTCTGCTACAATCATCAACTCATTTAGACCTATACCTCTAAGATACACCCAAGTGCCTATCCTTAGAAGTTTCTCAAAGGTCATAGAGTTGTCATCTAAACCATGAAAGCTTTTGAGAAGAGCATTTCTCAATTTGAATCTTATCCTCTCTTCCTTATCACATACATGATAGTCCATCAAGAACACTGAATTTGGTTGGATAATCTCAGGTTCTGGTGAAGAGGTGATCTCAACTGGTTCAGAAGAAGGTATATGTTCATGCTCAGTAGAGTGATCATGAACTGGTTCAGGTTCAGGAGAGAAATGAGGAGTGGGATTATGTTGAGGACTTGATTGGGGAGTGGGATGAAATGAAGTGTTTTGAGGGGGTGAGAGAGGAGTGTTCTGTCGAATAGGAGAGTAGTGTACTGACTCCTCAGAACAGGTAGGCTCATTATCAAGGGGTTGGGCTTGGATAGAAACATAATTTGAAGGAGTAGGGGTAGTGCTCTTGAGGACTCTTCTGGGTCTAAGCACACCAGAAACTTTTGATCTATTATGTACAACAATGAGGCTTGAAGAACTTACCTCTTGCTCTACAGAAGGCTCCTTCTCATCTGCTGCAACTGACTCTTCTGATTTTTCAGAGGCAACCCTAGCTGATCTGCCCCTTCTTAATCCAGCTCGGTGAGGATCATGCCTAGCCTTTGTTCTCAACTCCGGCTCATCATTATCAGAACGAAACATAGAATCACCAGATTCTTGAGGTTGTTGACGCTGACGCTGTTCTTGTTCAAATTTGACAGATTGCTTCTTGAACAAAAATTTGCCCTGATGAAATCTCTTTGGAGGACTCCAATCCACCTTCTTATCAGCCAGTTGAGGCAACAACATGCTCAATTTGCTTCCAAATCCCATCACAGATTTAATGGAAAATTCTCTAGTGTCTTCATCAAACAACACTTTCTCTTTTTCAGCCAACAACCTGCCCAAAATAAAACCTTGCCAGTCACCATCAACTCGATCAATGATCGCGGCCATAACACGAATCTTTAGTTGAGTGAGGGCATCTTGACTGAAGTGTTGACCTAACAAGCATTTTCCAGCAATGTCCATCAACAATTGAAGACCTTCTGGAAGAATTTCCTTCTTCAAATTGGTGAGTATTGCTGGGTCAACATTTATCCATCTACCCACGCAAGCCTTTTCTTGCCCTGCCATGTAGCTCAAAATGTTTACCGGCCCTTCTGGTAAATCAAACGCGATTCCAAGGGTTTCTCTGGAAATGACAACCCTGTGACCCGAAATTGTTGAACGGATGCTATTTGAATCACCTTGAACCTGTAACAAGAATTCCATTGCCTCAGGTTCAAAAACCATCTTGGGGAATGATTCTAGATACTTCTTCAGCCTGCATTCTTCACACATGGTGAGAATGGCTTGATTATCGCTCTTTTGCCGTCCAGTGAAGTAGACCGAGTTTTCAACGAAAATTCCTTTTTCACGAATCCATCTGGGTGAATCAAACGTACCTACAACTTCGTTTTCTTCGTTAAGAATGTCAATAATCGCCATAGAGTAGAAATGTAGAAGTGTAGATGAAAGAGTAAGGAGTTAAGCAAAACGTTCCAGATTCATAAAACTCAATTCCAATTTGGAGCCAACTTGTGTTGATAAATACACCTTTTAAAATTAGGTCAAAAATAGAGGAGTGTATTAATCTTCTCTATAAATAAACTAATTTTGAACAGATCTTGACTTAGAAAAAATTCTAAGGCAATAATACCGTTCTGATGTGTATCACCACAGTTGTTTCCATACACACTATACTTCAATTTCTTACTTAAAATATATTGAAATTTACTTATTTGGGTTCAGCTGAGTACTGTGATCAGCTGAGTACTTTCTTTGAAGATCAGATCAGTAGTTGGGTCAGCTCAGTAATTCTCAGATCAGTTCCCCAACTCTTCTGATTTTCACCTTTGTGATACCAGCACAGTACTTTCTCAGACCAGTACTGTAACTCAGATCAGTTCTACTCTGTAGACATATTTTCCTGTAATCAAATAAGCTCTGTAGACAGTTTAATCAGTAATCAGATCAGTTCTGTAGAAAGAATGATATTGTAGTCAGAATAGTTCTGTAGACAAATTAACTTTGTAATCAGAACAGTCCTGTAGACAAATCACTTCAATAATCAGAACATGTCTGTAGACAGATATGTGTTGTAATCAGATCAGATTTGTAGACAGATCAAATCTAAAATCAGATTGGTTCCCCCTCCAGTGGAGAACTCCTCTTCTGTGCCTGTTTCACCTTGGTAGAAGTGTTAGTTCATGCATAGATGGTGAAATACAGTACATATTAGTAAAGAATAATTAGAAATCGGTCTTTATAAGGTTTGTTCTAAGGTGACTTGTGCTCTGAGTCAACATACAGGATTTTTCAGAAATCATAGATTCCCCCTTAAATGTATATTCTCAATTCCCTCAGCTTTACCAGCTTCCTCTTCAGGATTTAGGCACCTTAGTAACCTTTTTACTTGTTTGTGATGAATGTAGAGGTCTTGACATGGTCTGTTCTTCAGAATTACTCTTCTTGGAGTACTGTTCTTGATATCAGCTCAGTACCTGAAATGTTAGTGTACAGTTCTATATACATGTAGGATCCATGTCTATCAATCCTAAACTTATGCAAAGCTCTCCAAATCTAGTTTTAGCCAAAGGTTTTGTGAAAATGTCAGCTCTCTGAATATCAGTATGGATCTTTTCCATCCTAATGTTTTTCTTTTCCACATGATCCCTAATAAAATGATGCCTAACATCTACATGTTTGCATCTAGTATGTAAAACGGGATTTTGAGTGATGGCAATTGCACTATTGCTGTCACAGAATATAGGTACATTAGATTCCACAATATTGTAGTCTCTAAGTTGTTGCATTAGCCAAAGAAGCTGACTACAACAACTTCCTGCAGCCATATATTCTGCTTCAGTGGTAGATGTTGCCACACTTGTTTGTTTCTTTGAAAACCATGATATGAGCTTAGAACCTAAGAATTGGCATGAACCAGAAGTTGATTTTCTATCTATCCTGCAACCACCAAAGTCAGAATCTGAATAACCACTTAGGGATAAATCATCATCTGCAGAATACCACAAACCTCGATTAATGGTACCCTTTAGATATTTCAATATCCTTTTAGCAGTCTCCACATGACTTTCTTTGGGATTGGCCTGAAATCTAGCACATACACCTACTGCAAATGCAATATTTGGCCTACTAGCAGTCAAATAGAGTAAAGAACCAATTAAAGCTCTATAATAGGATTGATCAGCACACTTACCTTTGATCATCTGGATCCATTCTGTATGTTGACAGCATTGGTACTCCAACTTTTTTACAGGTCTTGATACCAAATTTATCTAACAAATTTCTTGTATATTTTGCTTGATTGATAAAGATACCTTCAGATGATTGTTTTACTTGAAGACCAAGAAAATAAGTCATTTCACCCATCATTGACATTTCAAACTTGCTTTGCATGAGCTTTAAAAAGCTTTCACTCATGCTTTTGTTAGGAGATCCAAATATTATATCATACACATAAATTTGAACTAATAAAATGTCTGTACCTTCTTGTCTTCTGAACAAAGTTCGATCAACTTTGCCCTTAGTAAATCCATTTTCAACTAAGAATAGTGAAAGAGTGTCATACCAGACTCTTGGAGCTTGCTTCAGACCATATAGTGCTTTCTTCAACCTGTATACTTGATTACCATTTACCTCAAATCCAGGAGGTTGTTCTACATAAACTTCTTCAACAAGTATACCATTTAAAAATGCACTTTTCACATCCATTTGATACACAGTGAATTTCATATAAGCAGCATAAGCAAGAAACAATCTTATAGCTTCTAATCTAGCTACAGGGGCAAATGTTTCATCATAGTCAATACCCTCAGCTTGAGAGTAGCCCTGAGCCACTAATCTGGCTTTGTTTCTCACAACAAGATCATTCTCATCTTTCTTATTTTTGAAAATCCACTTTGTACCTACCACATTGTGATCAGTAGGTCTCTCTACGAGTTCCCATACATCATTTCGAGTAAACTGATTTAATTCTTCTTGCATAACCATAATCCAGTTACTGTCAGATAAAGCTCCTTTCACATTTGCAGGCTCAATAGAAGATAAGAAGCAACACCAACAAAACAGAGAATTACTAGGTTCAGGCTTAGAATAAAACAGTTGTCTTCTGGTCTTAACACCTTTATTGGATTCACCAATAATCAGATCAGTAGAATGAGCAGATTTCCATGTTTTTCTAGTTTTAACAGGAATACTTTCATCATTCACATCATGTATATCAGAATCATCAATATCAATATCATCATTTTCAGCAGGTTTATTCACAGGAGAACAGTCAACCAATTCAGGCATGTCAATTGGTCTAGAAGACTTACCTTTGTCTTTTACCTTTTCTACATCATCATCTTTGTTTAGAACATTCAGAAATGGGTTGTAAGCTTGTACAGATTCATAGACTTCAGTCTCTTCATTGTCTTTATCAGTTTGAATGGTCAGATCATCAATTTTCTTACTGATCTGATGATTAGCAGAGTCCTGTACAACTTCATCAAAGACAACATGGGGTGTTTCTTCTACACATAGAGTAGAGTAATTAAACACTCTAAATGCCTTGCTAGTAGAAGAATATCCTAAGAATATTCCCTGATCAGCTTTAGCATCAAAAGCATTTAATTTGCTCTTTCCATTGTTATGAATAAAGCACTTACATCCAAAGATATGAAAATATGAAACTCTAGGTTTTCTACCTTTCCATACCTCATAAGGAGTTTTACCATGAACCTTGTTGAATGCACATCTGTTCTGAGTATGACAGACAGTGTTGATTGCCTCAGCCCAGAACTTCTTTGGTGTGTTGTACTCTGCAAGCATTGATCTGCATGCTTCCTTTAGTGTTCTGTTTCTTCTCTCAGCTATGCCATTTTGTTGGGGTGTCCTAGCTGCACTTGTCAAATGCTGAATTCCAGACTTAGAACAAAATTCTTTAATATAGCAGTTTATAAATTCAGTCCCCTTGTCACTCCTGATCTTGACCATGGGCTGACCTTTTTCTACTTGCAACCTCTTTAACAGATCTGGTAGTTGGGTTTGTGTGTCACTCTTTTTGTGTAAGAGGATTACCCAAGTGAATTTTGAATAATCATCTACCACAACCAAAGTGTACCTTCTACCGTTTAGTGTAGGGGGTTTTATTGGACCATGTAGATCCATGTGCAAGAGTTCTAAGACTCTACAAGTAGAAAGAGTGGGAATTGACTTAAAGGAAACCTTTACCTGTTTACCTTTTTGGCAAGCATCACACACTTGTGATTTGAAATATATTTCATTAGGGATACCTTCAACAAGGTAGTTTCTTGCAATCTTGTTAATTATCTTAAAGTTCATATGGCACAGGCGTCTGTGCCATAGCCAGCTGATTTCTTTAGGACTCTTAGAAAGAAGGCAAGCATCCCTAGGGCAACTATTCCAATTTACAATGTAGACACTGCACTGTCTTACTCCAACTAGTAGAATTGTATGTGTTCTTTTATCCCAGATTTCACATTTAGTGCTTTTGAAGTAGACTTTATAGCCCCTGTCACAAAATTGAGAGACAGATAACAAATTATATTTCAAACCTTCTACATATGAGACATCTTGAATCTCTACATCTCCATTCTTGATGTATCCAAATCCTTTTGTGATTGCCATGGAACTATCTCCAAAGATCACCTTTGGTCCTTCCTTCTCATGATAGTCAGAAAGAAGAGTCTTGGTACCAGTCATGTGGTGAGAACACCTACTGTCTATGTACCAAGTTTCTCCAACTGAACCACCTTTCTTGTACAGATCCAGTCGACCCTGCAAGTAGTGATCTTAATAATTTAGGTACCCTTTCTTTACTGGGGTCCTTGGGGGTTAGTAGTAAGAGGTATCCAAATAAACATTGAAGATTTGAATAATTGAGACCTCTTAAGTTTTCTACCATGCTTATCACAGAACAGTACTTTATTGACCTTATCCAAATTATCAGCAGACTTAGGATCTATTTTTCTGAGATAGCCTTTCCTTGGTTCTATCCCTTTTTCAGGAAGATCAGTATGTCTGTAATAGTTTGCATAGGGCCTAAAAGTCTGTGGACCATACGGCTTATAGATGCGTTTTGGTCTTTCCTCTCCAATGATATCATAAGTAAAGGTGGAGGATAAAGAACATGTTTGTTATGATAATGAGGCACAAATTTCCTAGGTTTAGTTGAGTACAGCTGAGACTGCCTTATAAAAGGAGGTCTAGGCTGTTTCCAACTTGCCTGTGCTTGTCTCGACCTACTGTTCTGAGCCTGCCTCTTCTGATTCCAGGACATTTCTGCTCTGGTCAGAGGAGTAGTACTCTTCTGGTATGGTCTGGACTGTACTGGTCTAGATCCATTCTTATGTTTTCCATTCTTGGTAGTAGGAGGAATGTATTTAGACTGTACTTTAGGTTTTGGATCATTATCATAGGTCATAGGTTCTTTTCCTTTATCTAATTGCAAAGAACTTGAACTAGCTCCAGTAGTGTTCTTAATGCCTGAAGTAGAGGGACTAGGCAGATCAGTACCTATTCCACTCTTATCATAAGGAGCTTTGTATCTGTCTGATAATGTTTGATTAATCTTAGAAGAGTTAATCATCTCAGATAGCTTCAGATCTAAGCTCAGTACTTCAGATTCTAAGAATCTATTGCGCTATTCAAGTTTTTCACATTTAATCTTTAAGTCATTGAACTCATTGGTCTCTTTAGCTTGTGTATGAAGCATACCCTGATATAACTTGTCCATAGATGCATACTTATCTTTGAGTTGAGACAACTCTTCTGATAGCCGTGCATTTAGAACAGTTATATTAGGATCCACTGGCATTTGAGCTTCTCGAAGACTAATGATTTCTTGTCTTAAAGATATGTTCTCATCACTGATTTCAATGAATGCTTTGTTAGCTGGTAGGAGGTCTTCTTCATTCACTCCATTGGAATGATGAAGACTACTCCCTACACTACTATCAGCAGTGTCACATAAATCAGAATCAGAATCAGATTCATCACAAGATTGAAAAGATGTTACAGATGATACCTCTTGATCGATTTTTGCCATCATGGCTAGTCCATCATCTGCAATGAAGAATTCTTTCTCACTGCTAGAAGGGTAATCAGAAGAAGACGATGGCAACTCATCTGAATCCGTATCAGATTCATTGTTGGCCACCATTGCGCTCTTACCCTTTGCATATTTGCGATCTCTCCTTGTTTTCCTTTCTCTTCTGTCTTCAGCACTCAGATCAGGACATTCATGGATGTAATGACCTGGCTTTTCACAGTTATAGCACAGAGGTTCATTAGTAGAACGTTTAGAAGGAGAATGATATCGGTTCCTGTCCTTTCTATCAGTAGAGTTTTTATCCTTCCTATCAGCAGAGTTCATATCTCTTCTTTTCTCATTAGAGATCTCATCTCTCCTTTCAGAAGATTTGTGATCCCTTCTGGTCCTAGAAGAGTCCCTGTTACTAGAGCCCTGAGTGTCCTTATAGAATCTTTTGTATCTACCATAACGCTTGTTAAGTTTATCAAACCTCTTTATCATTAAGTTCAACTGATCCTTAAGACCAAGATCAGTACTCTCTAGTTCATCTTTTATACTTGAGGACTTAGACATAGATGATCTAGACTTCTTAGAGGTAGATGCCTTAAGTGCAATACTCTTAGAGATTTCCTTATCCCTATCACTGCTCACTATTGGATCTTCTTCATCCAATTCAAACTCATGCGACTTAAGGGTTTGGAAAGTGGTTTCAGCAGACCAGGTATCTATATCCTGTGTGGTTTTAATGATCATTTTGACCATTTTCCACCTGTCATCTAAAGCCTTAAGAATACGCAAATTGATCTCCCTATTGGTGTAAGTCTTTCCTAAAACATCCAAGTCATTCATAATCTTTGTAAAGCGAGGATCGAGCTGGTCTATTGTTTCACCAGTCTTGATTTTGAATGATTCGAACAGCTGGACAGCAGTGGATAGTTTGCTTTCCTTTATAAGAGAAGTACCCTCACAAATGATAGCTAACTTATCCCACATCTCTTTGGCTGATTTACATTTAACAACTTTCCCAAGATACTCATTGGGAAGGGTATGCAAAATGTAATTCTTGGCCAAGCTGTCCAAGTTGTTCTGCCTCATCTTCTCAGAAGTTAAATCTAACCTGGGTTTTAGCACGAGAACACCAATGGCTTTGGAAGGCTCCAGATTTGCAGTGTTGGGTATCATGGTAGTAATTGGCCCTTGTTTGATCACGGACATCATTAGATCATGGGTTGAACTGAAGATAGCCTCCATCCTCAGTTTCCAGTAATCGTAATCTGCAACTTTAAACTTAGGAAGTTTATTGATGTTAGTTTCTTCCAAGATAGAATAGACAGTTAAGATAAGTAGTATGGCAAATAAGTCCAGATAGACAAGTAAGATCAAGAAACAATTATCAGTAATGAGAGACAATTAGACTTTCCCCAAAGTCTACAAGGTTATCTAGAAACAGCAGTCCAAAGAACTACTGCTCTGATACCACTTGTTGGTCCCAAAAGTTGAGTTAAGATTGAGTAAGCTAAGAAAAAGTCTAGAGGGGAGGGGTGAATAGACTTTTCAAATTCTATCAAAATATCAGAGTTTAAGTGCGGAAATGTGTTCGGTATTATACTGTTCTTAGAATCAGATCAGTACTAACAGTAAATCTTTTATACTCAACTTTTCTTTAAATGTTTTCTTAGAAAACTTACTGTTCTTGGTTCAACAAATATATCAACAGTTAATCAAAACAGAAAGTAAAGAACCTAAGATTTTATAGTGGTTCGACAAATGTCTACATCCACTCTCACAACTCCAGTTGCGATGTTTTATTACTCTTTTCTTCTTGAGTACTTGTAGTTTAGAGTCCCAAGATTAAGACTTTGATCTTGTCGATTGTACCTCCAGGTATATCTTCGATCTACTAGTAATTTCACAAGTAACTAGCACACTTGTTTACACAATACAAACTTAAAATGAAAAGTAAAACTTCTCTTTGCAGTAGCCTTTGATTCTTCAAATCAGTACAGTGGCTTCTCTTCTTGCTTCGATCTTCTTGACTCTGTGAGTGCTTGAATACTTGAATGCTTCTTGATTGCTCTTGAATAGTAATTGTATCAGTAGTCTTTTCAAGTAGAAGATCACACGGTATTTATAAGCATTAGTAAGACAGTTAGCAGTTTGTGAACTAACTCTCAACTAACTCATAACCGTTTCTTGTTGTAACTTCTTTCTTTTTGTAACCAACTTAAAACTTATCTTTCCAAGTCAGCATATCTTCAAATATATCTTCAGTTACGCTTCAAATAAGTTATCCAAACTTATTCTTCAATTCAACTAACTCAGCACAATAAACTACTCTTCTTAGTTTTACTGCTCTTGGTCAGTCAGCACAGTTCTTCCAAAACTGTTCAGCTTCCTTCAAAAATACTTCTCTTGATTTCTTCATACTCTGAAGTAGTCTTCTGATATCTCTTAGTCTTCTTTCTTCAATATATCCTAATGTTCTGAACTTTTACAATGCTGAATACAATAAAATACAACTTTACTAATATAAAACCTATCTATACATCAACTGAACTACATACAGATGAGTATATCTAAATCCTATACTATAACCTGTCTATACAATACATTCTCAGCTTAGTTCTTAAACAGTTCATATATCAGATTAGTAAAATAAGATCAGTAAACTTAGACTTCATATCACATTAAGATCAGTAATCTTAATCCATATAACTCAGTTATAACAACATATAATCACATATATCATTAACTTCAAAGTTGCTTTTGGCCATCAAAACATATAATTATCAATTAGAACATTGTTTATAGGATTCATATCCCAACATGGCACTAATTCTTTAGCTAATTTGGAATAATTCTGTCCTTTCCGCTAACGGCCTCGTACTGGGTAAAGTGCCTAGTCATTCATCGTTTTTGACCATAAGTATGCCAAGTCCAAGGTATATGCATTTCCAAATTCATCATACTTGACTTTTGTTATTCAACATACTTGTCTTCATGAATCCTTGTCACTTTCTTCATAACACTTCAGCTCCTTGTCTTCAATGATACTTGTCTTCATGTACTTTGTGCTTCCAGGTCATTTGTCATAGATTCAAAGAATAATCTATCTAATAAAAATTAAAGTTCCCTAACATATATGGGCTTTTCTAATCATGAAAATCTAGACTTGGCAAATCATCATACTTGGGGTTTTAATTAGGGTTTTGGTATCAAATCAAATTTTCTTTTATTAATATAAACCATATCCCAACAATTCTCGTAACCGCTTATTAATAATACATTTAGAGTATTTTTGGTAATTAATATTCAATATTTTAAAGTAGACCAAATAAGATAACAAAATATTTATAATATTTGTATTGGAAAAATATAAAATGTATGTTTGTTATCAATTATCAAACAAGCAATTAAGTTTAAATTAAAGAAGAAAAACCTGGAAATATAACACATATATTAATTGCATTTAAAATATAACGAAAATAGCTCCTAGCCCAACGGCAAAAGAGGCCCTCATAAGCACATCATTATTAGCCGGTCACCAAATTCATCTAATTAAAAGGATACTAATTAATGACTTCCTTAACTAACAAGCATGTTTCTTCCTTCATTAATTTAAAAAAAAAAAAAAAAACTTGTCCATATTCGAGGTGGTCTTTTTCATTATTTTACTCTTTGTTTCATGTGCCATGAGGTTCCTCGTCCAAATCTTATTTTCACGCTCAATTTTTTTTTAAAAAAAAGTCACGTGTTTGAGTGTTTCGAGAATATAAGAGGAATTTAAATAGTTGATTTGCATTTATGTGTATTTTTTAATGTTAATAGTTGTTTCATTAAAATATCTATTGATTGTTTTATTTAAAAAAAAAATAGGTATTCACTGCGTAAGATACTGGAAGCAAAACCACTATGTACAGTTCCAAAACAAATGTAGAAACAGCATCAGATCGAGTGCATTATATACTACTAGTATCTGGAATTGTGTTGTTTGGTTAATATGAAAATGGTGAAATGAGCATATCTTCAGGAGCAAGGAAATTTCTCGAGAGAAAATGATGACGGAACTAAAGACAAGATTGTGTAGTTGGATAATAGCCAAGGAGGGCCACTGCAGAAATTGGGAATTCAAGCAATGGATATCAGACCCGCGATGTGTAGTGGACAATTAAACTCTTTATCAAAACTCAAACTTGTAAATCTATAGTGGCATTTCTCATGCTGGATTGAAAACTTTTTGTACTGTTCTATTTTTAAATTAATGGTGAAAGTGTGTGGTGTGGTATGTAAGTGTTTAAGTTTAAGTAGAATAATGTTGTACTAAATGTTGAGACAATTGGTACAACACTGACTCTAACAGAATATCAGAAATTATGATTTACACAGCGGAAGACTTGAAACACTAAGAACAAACGTGACACAATGGAAATAATTTTTAACATAGATTTTATAAATAAAAATCTATGCTAGCCTTACGGCGAAATTCAATACTTATCTTCAAGTACAAATGTTGTGTGAAATGTTACAACATTAACATTCACAACAGAAACTACAAACGAGGCAGGTGCCTTGTTCTAAAAATGAACTAAGTGTATAAGGTATACACTGTCGAAATGCCTAGTCTATCTAATGATTACACTCTCAATAGATAAGAAGACACACAGCCATACGGGTGGGATACGAACGTATGATCTAAAAGGTAGTTCTACTGGCCACAATTCCTAACAGGGATATACGCTCGGTCTAGGAAGTTGATCGAATAGAGTACACTAATTTGAGAAGCCTTCCATCGGTATTTATAGTAGTGGGGTGCTGATTCTAGAGGCTTCCACAGTGAGGTCCTATTTTTTAGGAACTCAACTTCCATGATCTTTCTAGATCCTTCTTGAATGCTCCAGGTCGTTCCAAATGGTTCCAGGCCGTTCTAGCATGTTCTCCAATGTTCTGGAATCTTCCAGGTTCCAGATCCTTGTAGAAGCTTCTAGATCCTGCCAGAAATGCGACAACATTTAGATCAACATTTAATGTAGCATTTCAGAAAAGACTTAGAAAAAATCTCGGAAGGTCAAATTAAGATGTTGTTGATAATGTTAAGGCATTTAAGGATTAACAACATCTACAATCTCCCCCAATTTGACCTTTCGACTACAACACACCTGATGCACATATATTTCTATACATACTCAGTATTATGTACTTAGTTGAGGTTAACATCATTGCTAAGCACTAGTCAAGACAATACCTGTTGTAACCGTTCGATCAAATCAAATGAAGATCAGAGATAATTTTACAATGATCCGTGCCATAAGATCAAGATAAATTTTATCCAAAATAGAACAAGTATAAACACTACACTTATTCACAACATAAGTAACTTTACTTAAGATCATAAGTTGAACTGGAAGAATTAACTTAGAATCTAAGTAAGACACTAACAAAAAAACAAACATCAGAGCAAAACATAATGTAAAAAGAAAATAAACAGAAACAGATACTAATACTATACACAACCTGCAGTAAACACATGACAATCTGCAAACAAATTAAGCAAGGCAGTAGACAAATTATCAAGTGGAACCATTAAACAAGTTGCAGTAATAAACATCCTATCATCTAGAAAAATAAACAACAAGTGTATCAGAATTTCAGAATTTCAATTTAAACATTAATTACAAAGGTAGAACTGAATAAATGGCTTATATTGCTGTGGTAACAGCTGCAACATCATCTTCCTGCACCATAGCCATTGTGGAATTCAGATCTCCCCCTGTCTAACAGCTTTCTCCAGGAAGATCACCATACAAGGTGTCCATCTCAGCAGCATCATCATCATCTCCTTCATCAATAAAGTAAGTAGATTCAAGGTGTGCAACTACATCAGTAACAGCAGCATCTCCAGCAGCATCAGGTCCATCACCAGCATCAGCAGCAGCTGGAACTCCATCATCATTAATCTCCTCAATGACTACACTGGAGTTGGATGGTGGTGGTACTCCCTCTGTTGTAGGTGAAAGGAGGTTGGTCCACCTGTCCTTCAGGAACTGAAGTTCATCTATAGTTTCCTGCAAGTGTTGGAGTTGGAGTTTGATGAATTCCTGTGAAAGATACACATTACCAGAAATGTTGATACGGATGTTCTCAACATTTGGGGTTGCATTTCTGTGTCTTGGTCTGGATGATTCAGGATGATCAGTAGTTGAGGGTCTGGTTGGTTCTGGTTGAGCAGAAGTAGAGGGTCTTTGCTGATGTTCAATACCAGGAGCAATCAAAGGCAGATCAATTACTCTATCCCCAGTGAGTAAGGCAGGAGCTATGGCCAATAGTGGAACTCTCCCCCTCAACACATCAGTGTTCTTGGCAGCAAATCCATGATGCCTCAAGTAATTAGAAATCAGAACAGGATAGGGTAAATTGCCTTTTTCAGAAACTCTCCCAGTAAATCTCATCATATGTTGGAATATTGTGAGACCCAAATTAAACTTCTTAAGCACAGAAATCCTATATATCAAAACAGCTTGATCCTTAGTGATCTTGGTAGTATTTGTGGTGGGAATCCAATTGTAGATGATGAGTTTGTATAACACAGAGTGTAGGGAAGTGAGGTCTTTGGCTAGCATGTGTCTAGTCCATTTAACTACCCTACCAGCAGTTATAGCAGAAATGACCACATCCATGTCAGGTTCTTCATCAACCTCAACATTGGGAATTTCTAAAAACTCATTTATCAATTCAGGAGTAAAAGGTACATACCTCCCCCTAAAAGTAACAGTCCCATACCACTTAGAAGATCTCCTACCAGTGCTCTTTTTCAAACATGCATAGAATTCATATGCCCAATTTGTCAAGAAAGATTCACCAAAATTTACAGCATGCATCAAATTCCTTTCTTCTAAGAAACTAACCATGCCTTTACTATCAAAATCAGGTATATTGATCCTCTTCTCTATCAGTAGTTTTCTCTTAGAATAAATGGCCAATCTATTCTCTAGAGTATAAAGAGAATCAGAAATACCTTCCTCTTCAGAAGCAAGGTCATCTGAGCTTGGTGTAGAGCTTTTAACAGAGCTCTGTTCAGGGCTGCTTGCTGCACTGGAAGAGCTATCCCCACTGCCACCATCTTCAGGTTCTGGTGTAGCTTCCTTTGCAGCAGCATAGTGCTCAGCATTTTTCTTTAGAGACTTCAGAATGTCTCTCAAGCATCTTTCAGAATCAGAATTGGATTCTGACTCAGCTGGTTCATCTTCAGTGATCATCTTCTCTTTGCCTTTTGGTTCAGCAACAGACTTTTCTTTCCCTTTCTCTTCAGCAACAACCTTCTTTTTGGATTTTTCAGCAGCAACAGTCTTAGCCTTCTTTGGTTTGTCAGCAACAACAGGAGCTTCATCTTCAGAATCTGTGAACACTTGGATAGGTTCACCAGCATCAGCTCCAGCCTTCTTCTTCTTCCTCATGGATTCAGAATAATCCACACGAGTAAAAACGCGGTTTAATCTCCTCCTTCTTTGTACAGGGCTTCTCTGTCTTTTCCCTTTTTGTGCATTCTTCTTAAGAGGAATGGGGGCAGACTCATCTGAAACAGAGAGTGAAGAGTTTGTACCTTCAGAGATGTTTGCATCCTCCATTTCAACGTCTTCAGTGTCAGACGTGGCAGTGGCTTCTTCTTCAACAGAAGCTTCAACGTTCTCAGTTTGCGGTTCGTGAACAGAGGGTGATTTGGGGCTTTTTTAAGCAGAAGCCATTTGGGCAGTTTGCTCAGCCAAATAGCTTGATATGTCCACCGTAATACCTCCAAAAGTCATCATGGGCAAATGGCCTGTAGTTCGAAGAGTATCAGACACTTCTTCGATAGCCCTAGTGACCTGTTCAACAGTTGCATCTTGAGGGAAGTTTGTTTGAGGAGCAGTTTGAGGAGTGGTTTGAGGAGTGGGAATAGTTGTTGATGGTGTTGCAGAGACATTCGAGTCAGCATTTGAAGCGGTAGAGTTTTGTGAAGCCATGGAAGCAAGGATTTCGAGAGGATTTGTGTGAGAGTGAGATGAATTTTTCGAATCAGAGTGAGATTGTGAGTGGGATTGAGGTTGGTTTCCAGCCATTTAAGTTAGGCGGTTGGAATTTCAAGGTAAGGATGGAAATTTGCACACACTTCTTTGAGATATACACAACCAAATAACAATTCTGCAATCTTAGTACTCAATACAATCAGAAATCACAATTAGCAAATAAAGGGCATCTTATGTTTGATATTTATAGAGAGAATAATGTAGTTGGAGGTTAAGAAAATAAAACAGAAGAATTAATCTAGAATTTTCGAAAGTGCTCCACATTTTTAGCCACAACCTAGATCATGGTTAATTAGTGGGAGAAATCAATTAATTAAATTAATTAAATTAATTAGATAATTAAGAAGCTTCCAGAATTAATTTCGCATAATCTGAAAAAAATAGATATGGGTCAGTAATTATTTAAATGAATCTCAATAAATAATTAAATAATTACACAGATAAAAATAAATTCGAATCAGGCAATGTTGTGCTCAAAACTGTTACAAACACCTCAACACGGTTTTTACATGAATTTGCTTCATTTGTGTTGCACCATATTTTTTTCTTTTTGTGTTATAACATCTAATTTGTATTGATCCATTGTTCCTGTAGCGTACATCGTAGTAGCGAACTCCGTGCCCCATACTTACTTAATGGATTACAAATATGTTGATGTTTTTATCAAATATCACCTTTTGAAAAGAAGGCATCGTAGTAGCGAACTCCGTGCTCCATAGTTACTCAGTGATTTGGTACATCTTTTAGTATGCTAATAACATTCTCATTTTTATGCATTTGAGAGGTGTAAGACGTTTATTTTTGCACTTCAAGGTTCTTAGATTCGTAGATATTTTACAAAGGAATTATTTAACTAAGTAAGAAATAAATTCAACTTATAAAATTTATACAATCCATGATGTTGTCCCAAGTGCTGACGCATTTGTGACAACATCCATCCGAATTCTTTTCAGATAGTGCTCATGCCAAGAGATTTCCTCAAGATAGAGAATCTCTCATGGTCTAAGGCTTTAGTAAAGATATCAGCATTCTGTTTTTCAGTAGGTACATACTCCAACTTAACAATATTCTTCTCTACTAAATCTCTCATAAAATGGTGTCTTATGCTAATGTGCTTTGTGAGTGAGTGTTGTACAGGATTTTTAGAAATGTTAATGGCACTAGTATTATCACAAAAGATAGTAAGTATACCATTCTCAATACCATAGTCATGGAACATCTTGCTCAGCCACAAGAGTTGTGTGCAGCAGCTTCCAGCAGCAATATACTCAGATTCTGCAGTGGATTGTGAAACACAATTCTGTTTCTTGCTGTGCCATGATACAAGATTGTTTCCCATGTAAAAACATCCTCCACTCGTACTCTTTCTATCATCTATGTCTCCAGCCCAATCAGCATCACTATAGCCAATCAAAATGTTGTTGGTGTCCTTAGTATACCAGATTCCAAGATCACTTGTTCCTGAAACATACTTGATGATTCTCTTCACAGCATTCAGGTGTGATTCCTTTGGATTTGCTTGGTACCTAGCACAAACACACACACTGTACATAATATCTGGTCTACTAGAGGTTAAATACAGTAAACTACCTATCATGGATCTGTAAAGTGTTGGATCAACATCTGTTCCAGCACTATCTTTGCAAAGTTTCAAAGTGGATCCCATAGGAGTTTTCATTGGTTTTGAATTCTCAAGACCAAATCTTTTAACCAAGTTCTTAGCATACTTACTATGGGAGAAGAAAATACCATCACTGCACTGTTTGATTTGAAGACCTAAAAAATAGTTCAAGTCTCCAACCATACTCATTTCAAATGTTGCAGTCATTGCCTCAACAAAGTTAGTCAACATTTTATCACAAGTAGCACCAAACACAATGTCATCAACATATATTTGTGCAATAAGTAAATCTCCTTCAGTGTGCTTAATGAACAAGGTTCTATCAGCTTCTCCTCTAATAAATCCATATTCCAAAAGAAAGTCAGTAAGCCTACCATACCATGCTCTAGGAGCTTGTTTAAGACCATACAATGCTTTCTTAAGTTTATATACATGATCAGGATATTGTGGATCTTCAAATCCTTTAGGTTGTTCAACATATGCTTCTTCATTCAAAATGCCATTTAGAAATGCAGCCTTTACATCCATTTGATGAAGTTTAATATCAATAAAACATGCAATAGCTAGCAACAATCTAATAGATTCTATCCTAGCAACAGGTGCAAAAGTTTCATCAAAATCAACTCCTTCAACTTGGGTGTAACCTTGTGCTACTAACCTATCCTTGTTTCTAACAATATTACCAGATTCATCAGTTTTATTCTTGAATATCCACTTTGTTCCAATGACATTAGTATGACTAGGTCTTGGAACAAGTGTCCATACTTCTTTTCTTTCAAACTGACCAAGTTCTTCATGCATAGCATTAATCCAGTTTTCATCAGTTAAGGCTTCTTTAGCACTCTTAGGTTCAATTTCAGATAAATAACATTCAGCATTTACAATGTTACACATAGAAGACATGCATATTGTTCTTACCACATCTACCTTGTTTGATCTTACTCTTCCTCTTGTTTGCACTCCAACTGTAGCATCACCTATGATCTGGTCAGAAGGATGACTTTTACCTATTCTTGAAGAAGGATTCGTTTTGGGAATGTACTGGTCATTCTGTGAAGTTACAACTGTCTGTCGATGTTAACCCAGATGTGTTAACATTTGGTGCAACATTTTCAGACTTCAGTGTATTCTCAGAAGTGTCAGTAACCTATGATACATCTTCTTCATCTTTGTCATCTGTAAGACCTTTATCATCATCAAACACAACATTAACAGATTCTTGAACAGTGTTAGTTCTAAGGTTATATACTCTATAAGCTTTACTATTTCTAGAATAGCCTAAAAAGAAACCTTTATCACTTTTAGAATCAAACTTATGAAGTTGATCCCTATCATTCAAAATATAACACACACAACCAAATACATGAAAATATTTCACACTTGGTTTTCTGTTGTTCAAAATCTCATATGGTGTTTGACTTGTGCCAGAACGAATAAAAACCCTATTAATAACATGACATGAAGTATTCAATGCTTCTCCACAAAATTTCTTAACAAGACATTTGGATGTTAGCATAACTCTAGCCATTTCTTATAAAGTTCTATTCTTTCTTTCAACAATTCCATTTTGTTGTGGAGTTTTAGGAGATGAATATTCTTGCAAGATACCCTTTTTATCACAAAAATCATTAAACATGCTGTTTTCAAATTCCCTACCATGATCAGTTCTAATACGGCCAACTTTCAAGTTAAACACATTTTTGAACCTCTTATAAAGAATTTTAAATGCAGCAAATGCTTCAGATTTGTCTCTTAAAGACTCTACCCAGGTATATCTAGAAAAATCATCTACCACAACTAAGGAATACCTCTTTCCTCCAATGCTTTCAGTTTCCATAGGACCCATCAAGTCCATGTGCAGTAATTCAAAACATCGATGTGTAGTACAATGTGACAGCATTTTGTGCGACATTCTTACCTGCTTACCTTTTTGGCATGGTCCACATACAGTGTTGTTGTGAAGACTTAGTTTTGGAATTCCTTTTACTGCACCTGCTTTGATTAGTCTATTCATTGCTCTGTAATTTGCATGACCCAATCTTTGATGCCATAAGACATTTTCATCATATTTTGACAAGTTACACATATTTGTTCCAATAAGATAGCAATTATCAGCTGACCTAGTACCAGTCATAACACAAACTTCATCTTTATTAAGAACATAACATGAATCTTTATCAAATTTCACATGCAAATTATCATCACAAAGTTGACTAATGCTAATCAGATTTGCAAGTAAGCCATCAACATGTAAGACATTTTTAAGCTTAGGAAAACCTTTAACATTCAAAGTTCCTTTACCAAGAATCTTTCCTTTAGAACCTCCACCATATGTAACATTACCACTATTCAAGGTCACATAATCAGATAAGAAATCAGTACGACCTGTCATATGTCTAGAACAACCACTATCAAAATACCAAGAATCAGGTAGACGTGCTTTTAAGGAGGTATGAGCAACATTACAGGTAGTTTTTGGTTTCCAAGCAGATTTCATAAACTGTTTACCAGAATGTGACAGTTTTTTATGCAGCATTTTCAAAGTTTTCTGTTCTTCAAACAATTTTATACAGTAAGGACGAATATGACCAACTTTGGAACAGTAATGACAGATATACTTCCTTTTAACCTTGTGAGGATCTGATTGTGCAGATGTTGCATCAGATGTGACAACATTTGCCTTCACAAATTTCACAGATTTTCTAAATTTCTCGGAAATAGAAGCAGTAGTACCATCATAACCTAAACCATGAGTATTAGACTTACCAGTAGCTATAGCATTATTTACCTCAGAAGCACTCTTGGAATATTTCTTGAAACATAAGGTGGAATTTATCAATTTCTCCTTTAAGTTACAGATTTCCAGATCTCTTTTGGTAAGAATAACCTCTAGCTTGGTGATTGTGTCTTTCAGATCCTCATTCTCTTTATTCAAGGAATTAAGAGTGAGTTTCTGATTGTTCCAATCATCTAACAACTTTTGGTGTTCCTTGTCATCAGTCCTTTATCCTGCATCATCAACCAAACCATTAAAACAGTTCAAATCTGGGTGACTCTGTTCTGATGTTGCTGTAGATGTTGAAGCATCAGGTACAGCATCAGAATCTGTTTCATCCAGATCATCATCTGAGGAATCATTATAATCAATTCTGGTAAAATTAGAATATACATTCTGATTTAATTCATCTAGATCGTCATCATCAGATTCATCACTCAAGGTAGCACTAAAATTCAGCTTTTGCTTAAGTCTAGTATTGGCACATTCATTTGCATAATGGCCATAACCAGAACAAGCATTGCATTGAACTGATTTTCTAAATTCAGGATCATACCTTGGTTTACCTTCACTCTTTGATGGTCTTGGTGTGAATTGACCTTTCCTCCTTTCTGGTTGAGGTGTTGATGTATTGATTTGAATCTTAGGCTGAATGTTTCTAGATTTGTTCACAGATTTCTTAAGAAACTTATTAAAGTGCTTAGTGAGCAAGGCAACGTTGTTAGGATTTTTGAGGCATACATCAAGCAATTCTTTATCAGCATTAGCTTCGTCATCTTGATTAGTGTTTATCTCATAAGTTCTAAGAATACTCACTAACTCATTTTGACTTAACTTATCTGTATCTTTTGCCTCTTCAATAGCACAAATTTTAGCATCAAATCTTTTAGGAACAGATCTTAAAATCTTATGAACTACTCTAACATTAGAAATAGGGTCACCAAGAGAATGTGATTCATTGATAATCTCAGTTAACCTTTCATTGTAGGCTGTAATTGTTACATCTTCCCTCATTCGGAGATTCTCAAATTTTGTCCCCAACATTCGAAGCTTAGTCCTTCGAACACTTTCTGAACCCTCACAATGCTCTTGTAACCTGTCCTATGCATCTTTAGAAGTAGAACAGTTAGATATAATTTTAAACATTGAAACATCAACAGAAGTGAAAATAGCATTTAAAGCTTTAGAATTGTAGCTCGATGTTGTTATTTCATCAGCCGTCCAGTCAACTTCTCTCTTGAGTTGTATTTCACCATCTGCGTCTGCTGGTCTTTTTGCAGCTTTCCAACCTGTAAGAACAGTCCTCCAAGCACGTTCATCAACTGACTTGATGTACATACGCATCTTAGGCTTCCAATAAGCGTAATTCGAACCATCTAAAACGGGTGGCCAAAGTGCTGTGGATATGTGATGTGTTTCCATTGCTAACCTACACTAAAAACACACTTGACCAAAGATCTAACCTAGTTTCGTCAGGTATCGGCTCTGATACCAACTGAAAGTGTGTGGTGTGGTATGTAAGTGTTTAAGTTTAAGTAGAATAATGTTGTACTAAATGTTGAGACAATTGGTACAACACTGACTCTAACAGAATATCAGAAATTATGATTTACACAGCGGAAGACTTGAAACACTAAAAACAAACGTGACACAATGGAAATAATTTTTAATATAGATTTTATAAATAAAAATCTATGCTAGCCTTACGGCGAAATTCAATACTTATCTTCAAGTACAAATGTTGTGTGAAATGTTACAGCATTAACATTCACAAAAGAAACTACAAACGAGGCAGGTGCCTTGTTCTAAAAACGAACTAAGTGTATAAGGTATACACTGTCGAAATGCCTAGTCTATCTAATGATTACACTCTCAATAGATAAGAAGACACACAGCCATACGGGTGGGATACGAACGTATGATCTAAAAGGTAGTTCTACTGGCCACAATTCCTAACAGGGATATACGCTCGGTCTAGGAAGTTGATCGAATAGAGTACACTAATTTGAGAAGCCTTCCATCGGTATTTATAGTAGTGGGGTGCTGATTCTAGAGGCTTCCACAATGAGGTCCTATTTTTTAGGAACTCAACTTCCATGATCTTTCTAGATCCTTCTTGAATGCTCCAGGTCGTTCAAAATGGTTCCAGGCCGTTCTAGCATGTTCTCCAATGTTCTGGAATGGATATAAAGTAGATTTTTTATTACAAAATGATCATCGATGGTAAGTATCATTCATAGATTATAAAGTAGATTTTTTATTCATCGTTAGAATGGAAACTTACCATAATTTTGGAATCTCAATATGGGAAGTATGCATTTTATATATATATATATATAATTAATCTGCCTTCTTGATTTTTAATTTCAAGAATGTGCTTCTTAAACTTACCATAATTAATTCTTCCCAATTTCTTCAACAAGGAAACTTTGGCTCTAAATTTGACTAACACCTCTTTTTTCGAATAACATTTCTTTACTTTTATAAAAAATAATAATAATTTATGCACAACCGTGTTACTTAAAAAAATTAATTTACATAAACTCGAGTTCACAAAATTTATATTATAAACACCATACAGTCGGGGACGGATCAGAAAAAAATTATGGTAAAAAACACTAACATATATATATAATATACTCCCTCCATTTTTTAATAAGTGTCACTTTGAACTTTTTCAACAAATTAAGATTATAAAGTGTGGTCCATATTAACCTTCATTAATTATAGCTAATTTTAATATAGAAATTTTGTTTGATAAAGAATGTGGTCAAGAATGTAGCTAGTATTCATAAAGCAAATTAATTTTGGTATAAACAATATATATGAAATTTATTTATGAGCATTATATATGGTAAATGAATAAGGATAAAATAGTCAAAATTAAAGAAAAAAACTCAGAATGACACTTATTTTAAAATTAGTTAAAAAATCAAAGTGACACTTATTAAAACACGGAGGGAGTATATATATATTTTGAAATAATTTTTTTTTTTTTGAGAAACAATATATAAGGAGAAAAATAGATAAGTAACTACAAAAACAGATCTTCTTAATATATAGTGGAATATCATCTTCAATCCAATCGTAAGGTATTGAAGTGTTCCTGGCATATTGAGCAAGGGCGTGAGCAACTCCATTATGGGCTAGCTCTGGAAATATGTTGGTAATCCCACACTAGAATTCTCCTCAATAATTCCTTAATCCGATCAAATTTCTCTAATTTTGAAGCCCTTTTTAACATAATTAGTAAGATCAATTTCAATAGCTCTTAATTCAACAGCTTTAGCATTATCTGGATTAACAATTCTATAAAACGAAATTATAGAAGTTGTATTTTTCATCAAAAGTAGCACCTATATATAAAACGAACCCTTGCTTATCGATGGATTGGCTTTTCATTCTTGTAGACTTACAGTGATTTAGAGACTGAAGGAGGAGATCATTGTTCCCAAAATCATACCAATAGCAAATGGTTCAATCTACTATGAACATATTCTTCATTTTGTTGTTTGTTAGCTTAAATTCACAAGAGTGAAGCCATCTACATTTCTCCTTCCATATAGCCCATGCTATGACTAACACCAAAGAAAATTGTTTTTTGCCAATTTTACTTTTAAGAAAAAAGAGCAAATCAATGATGGAGCCCCTCAAAGCAGCTTTAAGAGTCTCACAAATATCTAACTGCTTCCAATTTTGCTTAGTTAGAGAGCAAGAAAATAGCACATGTAAGGAATCATCAAAAGGGTAGCTACAACAGAGACAAAAGGGATCAATTGGAATGTGATGGTTCATAAGATTAACTTCTGTGGCGAGTGTGTCATTGGTGAGTTTCCAACCGAAAATAAGAATTTTTGGAGGAATTCTAAGGTTCCATATATAATGAAGTATCCTCGATTTATTCCTGGAACTTGATGATTCTGGTTTTATGGAGCTTCGGTCCTTCATTGCATGATCCCTAATAACTTCATAGCCTGATGCAACCGTGTATTGTCCGGACGAATTTTTTGGCCAATATCTCTAATCTTTTTGAAATTTTCTATATAATGGAATTTTTAGAATGGCTTCGACTTCAAAAGGAAGAAAAGCATTTCGAATCAGGTTATTGTTCCAAGCATAACCCTCAGTGATGAACCGGTTCACATTTGATGCACTCGCAATGCACGAAAGAGGGTGCCCCCCATTTAACTCTTGAATCCATCTATCCTTATGAATGTGTATTGTCCTTCCATCCCCAATTCGCCATCTGATCCCTAAATCCAACACATCTCTTCTCTACAAAAGAGAGCGCCAAATAAACGATGGATAAGAACCAAGATGAATTTCACACACATCTGAAATTGCTTAAAATACCGTTCTTTGAAAATCTTGCCAACTAACGTATCAGGATGCTCCATGATTGTCACGTACGCCCCAAATCTAAAAGTAATGATTTTTAAAAAAATAGTTAAAATAACTAACTTTAAACCCCAAAAATTGAATATTAGTTTTTACACGTCAAAATAGAGGGACGTAACGGTTAATATATTTAAAAGTTAACTATTGCAGCGGAAACGATGGTAATATAATTCAATTGAAAATTACCGTTTAATAATTTAACTAAGAATCTTTAAAGAAAATCACAATCCAATCAAATAAACATAAAATATTCCTTCATTCTTTAAATATATATCGATCGTCTCCCATCACCACTACTCGTCATCCAACACTTTAATCTGAAATTGTAAATTGTTGAGGGGTGAGCATGCAAGCACACTCAGTGGAATTTAAGTCATTCAATAGTTAATGTTAAAAATAAATAATCAAGTAATTTTGCCCATGAAATTTTGCCATTGTAATTTTGCCAATAGAGTTTTGTGAACCTTCCCAAAATCAAATCAATGAATAAGGTATTCTCACACGTAGACTTCGCATGTTTGTGGACCTTTCCAAAGTTAAATTAATGACTAAGGTAGTCTCACACGTAGTGAGCACGGCGGGTTACTCCTGAAGACCCGTCGGCCCCGGACCCCATTTGGAGCCCCTGGCTATTAGATAACTTTGCCACAAACTTTACCAATAGAATAACGTAAGAATGAAATCACATGGTAGATAATTAACTCAAATCATTTATCTAAAACATTAAATAAAGAATAACAATGCAATAAAGCTCTACCAACCACTGTAGAGATTAAAGCAATTAAAATCCACCTCTATAGATGAACGTACACGTGATATGTGAAAGACTCGTATAAATGAGTTATATCATCTAGTCATTTGATACATAGAATAACAAAGAGTTTGAACTAAAACCTTGATTATTTTCCATTTTAATAACAATATATCAAAAAACAAACCTAAACCCTACTGTCCGATTGCATACTATAATATATATAATATATACATATGAAATCAATGTACATGCATGTGAGAAGAAGGGATATTCAAGAAATTAAAAATGCATGTAACGTTGGGAATTATAAAAATCATTATATCTATATTATAATTTTCTTTTAAGATAATAACTTAAAAATTAATTTCTATTATTATTATTATAAAATTTTGAGGTATTACAATGATTCTCCAAAGTTATTTTGCAAGCATAGCTTTATTAAAAAAAATAAGGTTTCGAAAGCCCAAACCACCATCCTCTTTTGGCAAACACAAATCTGACAATTTCTTCTAGTGGGGTCGTCCATGTCCATTTTCTGAATCCCACCAAAACTGAGCCATCAATTTTTCAATGTCAGAGCAAACAGAAACTGGAATACGAAAGCATGACATAGCATACTTCAAAATATATTAAATGAGTTAATTACTACTACATGATCAATTACACACATGTTTAAAAAAATATTAAAGTAATACAAAAGTAATATTTTTTTTTTTATCAATAATAGTCAAACATAAAAAAAAAAAAAAAAAACTTTTAAAATCAGTTTCACGATTAAACTACGGGTAAAATGCAAATATGGTCCCAAGAGAATTTTTGTTCCCGAAAATGGTCCCATTTTGAGCAAAAATGGTCCCACGAGATTTTTTCGTAAAAAACTAACGGAATTATGAGCGTGAAGCACACACGTCGTTAAGGTCAAAAACAGAAAAATGCAGATTTGGTCCCAAGAGATCGGAAAAATGCAGATTTGGTCCCAAAAGATCGGAAAAATGCAGATTTGATCCCAAGAGATTCGTGTTCACAAAAATGGTCCCATTTTGTACAAAAAACGGTCCCACGAGATTTTACCTTCTTAAATAAAATCTCCAAATGTTCTATTTTAATCAAATGCTCTAAAATCACCTCTAATTTTAAAAAAGCCCTAAAAAACTCAAATAATACCACACGAACCCAACTTGAAAATTCAGAAAAAATTGAAGGTGAAACACTTATTAAGCATTCCCAAATCGCAAACCCTCACTTAAACCCCCCAAATCGAAGTAGACAAACCACATTCACTGAAATTACACGTCAAGTTGATCTTGATTTTTTATCATTCTATCTCAATTACTATTTCCTCTGTTGGGGCTGGTGGTGAACCGAAATTTTCAATTTTGAGATATATTATCAATTTTTTTAAACCAAATTTAGCAATTTGATTTTGAAAGCATGATTATTTTGTTTGAAATGACTTAATATGTAAAATGAATTTTTGGAAGACTGACTTTCGATTTTCTGTCAATGAAGAACAGGGTTAATGATAGATATATGAATACAATTTTTTTTAGTATCTTTAGTTTAAATTTTTGATGGAATTTGTAATTTTTAATTTGAATTCTTCAAAATTTACGTTTTAAAAACTTTATTTGATGAGTTGGTCTATTGTGCATAGTGTGCATGTGCACACGAATGCACATGGAGATCCTCTATGTACTAATAAAGACAAAAGTATGCAACAAAGTAATCATTCTCCAAGTGGTTACAAATAAATATTATAAATATAAGGTCAAAGTTATCACTTTCATACCACTTTTCAGTAAGATTTTTTCCAATTGCTCCTTAATTATTATCAAGGATCAAAGAGAAACCATCAACAATCAACAAATTAATCTGCTAATCAATAATTAGGATACTAAAAACAAAGCTAAACAACAATTTTTTTTTTATCAAGCAAAGTAATATATTGATAATCATGTGAGTCAAGTTTCTATGAAGAGAGTAATTCCAAGAAGGCAGGTGACGAAATACAATCAAACAGCAGCCTAAAAAGCACTCCAATTGAACGTAAAAGAAACAAAAACACCCAACAAATCTTCCTCTTCACCCCACATCGGATAACATAAATCTTGAATCTTCCTCATCCCCGAAAACTGCAGGGATTGTAGCAATTGACACCTCACTTTTATAAAATACACCAAATTTGTAGCAACAGCGTGCAAATCTTCTTGTGTTAGATGGAAAATGCAACGTGCCTTAGAGTTTAATACAATAAAATTCAGCAGCAGTTTGTCTTGCAAAAAACAGAGCATCTATGCTTCCTATGATGGAGCTGTTTCAGATCAGATAGTTACAACAAATTTGTAGAAGAAGAAAAAAGAGCTTCGACACGAGAACAAATTCTGGGGTGGGAGTAGGTGGTCGGAGCTGAGAAAGGCGGCGGCAGGGTCAGTGTAGTCGGCGGCTAATATGTGAAGACACACACGGTGGGAGGTGTGGACATTTTTTTTAGGGTTTCTCCATTATATGTTTTCTCTAAAAAAATAAAAAGAGAAGAAATAATAGAAAATAGTGGTTAAAAACCGTGTGATTTGGTGCACACGGTGCATTTGAGACATTGCCTTATTTATTTGATATTTTTAAAAAATCTATATGATAAACTTTTATGATTTTATAAATTAAAAAATAATATCTTCAAATTTTAATTATTCAAATTCTTTAATTTGACAGATTTTACTAAAATATTAATTGGTTTGAAATTTTTAATTTTTTTTTTCTTTTTAAATATTGAAGATTTTCTATAAAAAATTTTAATTTTTAAATTTGATATAAATTATTATAAATATTTTTTCAAATTTACACAAATTATTAAAAAAATATGCAATGTTTCATTTTTTCTCATTTTTTGCTTTGAGACCATTTTTGCAATATCACTTAACGAAACCTTTAAGTATTTAACGGTTGGGACCATTTTTGCAAAAAATTGGACAAAAAAAAGAACGTGGGACCAAAATTTTTTTTAAAAATTCTCTTGGGACCAAACTTGCATTTTACCCATTAAACTACATATACGTAAAATAATCACTTTACTATATAAGTATCAAAAGTACAATAAGAAGTTTATTTTGAGACAACTTTTACAATAAATTCACCATACAATGAATTATTAAATTAATATATCAGTAATTTTACTACTTAATTTTAAAAAAAATAAAATTTAATATATATATATATATATTGGGGTGGTTCGGTACGTGTTGGTCCCAAAAGGAGTGTGACACGTGTATGGGGGGGGGGGGAAATACACGTGTGTGTGTTTTTCAATAAAAACTTTTGCAAGTAATCAACACAAATAATCAGAGTCAAGTAAATTACACAGTGTGTCAAGTCCTATGAAAATACTAACAGTAGATTCTAAGAATTCTTAACAGTATGCAACTTGTATGCGTAATAAATGATAGGCCCTTTTATACTCCTTAATTAATAAGCACTTAGATACTAAGTTATCAAATATCAAATAGCAATTATAACAACACAAAAGCTTAAGCAATAAGATAAATGCAGTAAGTAAGAACATAAGACGTATAGTGGTTTGGAGACTAAACTGCTCCTACGTCCACTCTCCTAATTTAATAGGATAATTCCTTAATCTCTTTGGAATTAGCTTGTTTTTACAGTGCCAAGGTGCACTCTACTTCTTCTCCTTCTCTTCTCTTGATTTCTTACAACCTTCTCTCGTTGCAATACTTTCAATCACTACTACGAACTCAACAATACTCTCAATCTATCTCTCAAGGTGAAAGTAGGGTTTTGTTCTAGTACCAACTAATTGTGTGATATCCTTTACAATTTAAGAACGAATATAAAGGATAGGATATCACTGTCTCGGCTTTGGATAATCAACAATAAGCTTGCCTAGTGGGGACTAAAGGTAACACTCACAAATGAATATGCTTAAAAGCTTTTAATCTCTCGAGTGTTTTGAATGCTTTTGGATGCTAAAACAATTGCTAGAATATGTATGACTTGTAGCTTGATGTCTGTCCCGTCTCACTTGAAATGATTCAAGATATGGCCTATTTATAGATGAAGTAAACTATCCGTTGGTGGAGATAGTAAAACTTATCCATAAATTTGAACTTTCAAATTGTTCAGGGGCCTGCATGCAAATAGTACATGTATTCACGTCCATTCTGCAATTTGCATTCCAATATCAAAGTTTGTTATGCGCAGTGACAGGTGGCTCTCATTCCTTGGCTAATTTGGAATAATTTTGTCCTTCCCGCTAACGGCCTTGTACTGGGTAAGGTGCCTAGTCATTCCTTGTCTTTGTCCATAAGTATACCAAGTCCAAAGTATATGTATATCCAAATTCATCATACTTGACTTTTGTCGTCCAGCATACTTGTCTTCATGAATCCTTGTCACTTTCTTCATAACACTTCAGCTCCTTGTCTTCAATGATACTTGTCTTTTGTGCTTTGTGCTTTCAGGTCATAGATTCAAAGAATAATCTATCTAAAAATTAAAGCTCCCTAACATATATGAGCTTTTCTAACCTGAAAATCTAGACTTGGCAAATCATCATACTTGGGGTTTTACTTAGGGTTTTGGTATCAAATCAAAATTAACTTTTCTTTTATTAATATAAACCATATCCCAACAATTTCCCCCTTTTTGATGATGCCAAAACCTACTTACTTCAAAAGATCCATAGGGATTTCTTTTTCAGTAGATTTGACAAAAACAGGACAACTAGCATGTATATTCTATACTTAGAGAATTTCACATAATAAATTCAGATAATTAACCTAAAAAGGGCTAAGTTCTCTGAGTTCTATAAAACTTGATCTAAGCAAGAATCAATTTAAAATCATTTTGCTAGAGCCTATTTTCAGACAAATAACACAAGTATAAAGACTCAAAAATTGTTGTCCAGTGCATATGATAGATAATCATTATCAGAAATAAGATAGCACAGTAGTAAGAGCAGAAAGTTGTAAGTTCTAGCTCTTAAGGAGCAACAATTGTCTGGGAATAAAAATAAACATAGATTAAAAAGTTCATGTTTGTTCGAGATTAAATCTTGACTTGACCTTCAGCAGCTTCATCACTTGGCTGCATCTGACTTCTTCTTCAGGAAAGATGGGAGTTCCTTGAACAGTGGAGTTAACCCATAGGATGCAAAGTGCCTATTCTTCAAGGCCATGACCTCCTCATTCTTCCCAATCAAATCTTCATCCTTGACAAGTTGCACAAACTCATCAGTAATTGCTTTCCTATCAATGCTTTTACCATCAGTCTTCATTGGTGGAGTCCAGAAAATCTGTTCACGAGCTTTGACAATCACTTTCTCCTTTTGAGCAGCTCCAAGAATCTTCGTGTACAGTTCTGGATAATTCTCCATCATAAAACCTTCATAAAGACCATCAATGTCTTCAAAGTCTCCCCATCTCTTCACAACAAAGAAGAGATGATCCCATACTCGATTGGCTTCATCCCAAGCACCATTGAGTTCAGTAGGAACCCAGCTGTCAGTATGAGGGATCCTTTTCAAGGTTTCAGACTTCCTCTTGGCTCTATTTTCCATCATCAAAGCATAAGAACTTTTGTAAGACTTAGAATTTCCTGGATTGAAGTCTTTGTGCCTCTTCATCCTGCACTCTTCAGCATCTATGAACATCTTGGTTCTCTCTTCAATAACAAGCTTCCTTACTCCTTTTCTGGTTTCTGCATCTTGTCCAACTCCTTCTGCAAAGATGTTTGCAACTTCTTCAAACACATGAGCTTTGTCTTTCACAAGATCAGCAGCAGTAACTTCAGGAGAAGTTCTTCTAACAGGTAGCTTATCTTCCCTTCTAACCAATTTTGAAATTTCTATCTCTTCATCATCATCTGGTTCACTTGACTTGTACTTCTTGCTTTTCTCTTGGTCAGAGATATCTGCAAGTTTCTTTCTCTTCAAATTTGGCTTCCTTATCTTTCCACTTCTGGTTTTGAGGCAATCTTCCTCCTCTGTAGCCTCAGCAATCTCCAAAACTTTTGCTTTCCCTTTCCCTTTGCTACCTTCCCCCTTACTTTTCTCACCCTTCCTCAATAGATCTTCCCCCTTCTTTTCACTTTCCCCCTTTTTGGCATCATCACATGCCTCAAGGTTGGTGGGGTCAGCAGGGTTGGCATCAATCTTAGCCATAGTAAGTGAGAGCTCTTGTTGGTAGTTGTCCATTCTTTTCATCTGGACAGAAATGGGGTCAACATGATTCAATAGAAATGCAGAAATGGTGGAACTTACAGACTCTTCCACTTGCTTCTTCACAGCTTGATCAACTTGGTTCCTCATCATCTTGATTATGCCTTCCAAGTTGTCTTTGAATAAATCAGAAGTAGCATTCAGTGAACTCTTGATGGTTTCTTTGATCAGTTGATCTCTTTGACTCTGCATGGACTGAGTCAGCTTTTCAATGTCCTTTGACAGCATCTGGGAAATCTCTTCCTTCTCTTTGGCAACATCATCCTTTAGCCTTAGAACTTCCTCTCTGTCCTTCTTGATCAGCTTCTTCTCAGTGTGAAAATATGTGGTAACTGCATCTGACATAATCTTTGATGACTCTCCAATCTTGAGGGTAGAGTCCTTCACATCCTTTCCAACACTGTCAATTTTCTTATCAAAGGTCTCAAAACCTTTTTCAACAGCTTCCAGTTTTATGGTTGTGGAGTTCATCTTCTCTTCCAAACTCTCAACCTTGATGCTTAAGTCCATAGCATTATTATCAATAGTTTCCTCCAGGTTCTCCATCCTCCTTGTCATCCTTCTTGCCTTTGTGTTCAAATTGATCAAAGACTTGTGCTGGGCTTCATTTGTTGGAATGATAGTTTCATTCAAACTATCTCTCACATACTTTCCCATGTTTAGGCATAAACCTACAACATTCTCCAGCTTCTTCCTCTCAACTTCATTGATTTGTTCAATCTCAGAATTGAACTCCTCCATCACTGCCTTCATTCTTCCATCCTCCTTATCAATGATGCAGACTTCAGTCAAAGGAGAAGCATCTAAGTGAATTGGGAACTCCATCGAAGTTGATGGTGCTGCAGCTATTGCCTCATTTTCCAAGGGCTTCTTCATAGCAGCTGGTTCCTCGGTCTTCACAGCTTCTTGTTGAGCAATATTGGCCTCCACTTCATCTTTCTTGGCCTCAGCTTCAGTGACTTCAGCAGGAGTTGGCTCATTCAACTCAGCATCATGAATGTTAGGATTTTCAGCAGTCTTCTCAGTTGGAGGTTCAAAAATGACAATCTCCATAGATGCAGTGGCTTCAACAGCTGGCTGTATTTCAACATTTTTAATCAATTGACCTTGGTCAATTTCATCAATCTTTCCTCCTTCACTGGTTTCTCCAATCTTCAATTCTTCAATGGCAGTCTCAACTCCATCAAAGAAATCTTTCTCAGCAGGCTTCTGGCTTTCATTTCCTCCTTCAGTGATGTCTACCTCCATGGCAGCAATCTCTCCATCATCTTTGTCCTCAACAATCTTGGACTCTTCTTCAGTCTTGTCCTCAGTGCTTTTGGACATTTCAACATCTCCATCAGCTTGCTTTGATAACTTATCATCCTCCTCCATTAAGTCTTCAATGTTCAGATCAATCCCAGCAATAATGGATTGAATAGCTTTCTTCTGAATCTTAATGTTCACCAAGTTGGCAAACAACTTTTCATCTGTCAATTCAAAAGTGGATTCCACTTCAGCAAAATCTGTTAGTCTGGCTTCCTCATTCTCCCACCAGTCCAGTCCCTTGTACTCAATCACTTTCCCAATATCATACATGGATTTCTTCCTTATATCTACAATCAATCTAAGATCATAGAAGGTTGATCTTAAATCAGGGTATTTGGTAAGTTGGGGATAAAGTTGGTCTAGGAAAAATTTGGATTCATCTCTCAATGACATTTCATAGGTGTATTCAGGGGTTGTATCTGACTTGGATGAGGGTTGAAGTTCATAAAAAAGAATGGGTATGGAGGTATCAGACTTGTAGATAACTTTTTGAATGGTTGGATCATTCAAATGAGGGGTAGTTTCAACAGCTTTTGGGCTATGACTTGAGGGTTCATTCAAATCTAGGTTTTCAGATGATACTTTTTCTTCATCATCATCACCTTCATCATCATCATCTGATCCTTCCAGTTCAGCTTGCTCATCAATATCCATTTCCTCTTCAGAAGTATCAACATACTCCTCTTCAGTTTCATCTTCACTAGGGCTAGATATGGCCCTCTTTTTCTTGGACTTTGAGGCTGTCTCAACCTCCTTTCCTTTCTTTTCCTTCTTGGCTTTTTCAAGAATACTGATCACCATTTGTGTTGCTTCTTCACTCTTCTGCTTGGCAGATTTAGCTTGCTTCCTTGTTGAGGCTTTTGGTGACTTGATCTCCAGCCCCAATCTTTTCTGAGTTCTCACAGATAATTGTCTAAACAATATCTTGGTGGTGTTGAACTTTACTCCATCTTCAATAATATCCTCAGGTCCATACCTGTATAAGAATGCAGCAACTTTTGTACAGAAAGCTAGTGTCTTCTTGACAGCTACCCTTCTTACATCCACAATTTTGAACTTTCCTTTCTAAACAGATTCATTTAGAGCTAAAAACAGAGCATGTTATTTTTCTTGAAAGCTTTAAAAAAATGCATGTCTTTAACAGAAGATTATGAGAAATACTAACCCATTTCCAAAGACATTTTTGTTAAAGTTATAGAGCTTTGAGCAAAACTTGTAGATAAGCTTGAAGATTCTTGAGCGATTTAGCTTAGGGCTATTTCAGGAATTTTGAAAACGTAAATTGTGAAAAATTCTAAGTTATGCTTTTATATCTCCTCAACTGTACAATTTGAAAAGTGTTAGGTGTAGGGCTGAGATTGAATTGATAAGATTTAATGGTTTAGATCAATTCTGTTACACCAAAGGACGCAAATGTCGTGTCCTGCGCACAATAAGTTGCTTTTTCAGAAAATCGTGCAGTTGATCGTCTTTTAGCAAAAATCTCTTGTTTGTCTGTTATGAGCATTAAATGCGTACTATAAAGATGAACAGAGTTTAACTTTTATGAAAAAGAAAAACTTATCTACAGTCAAGTGACAACTTGACTGAATAACCCTTGACAACTTCTATTGAAGTTTCTCATGTTCTTTGTCATCCTCTGCGTGGTCCTTCGTAGTTTTCCTCGTACTTGAGTGTCATGTACTTTGTCCAAGTTTCCTGCATGAAAATTCTTGAAAATAATATCAGAATGAGAAAAATAAATTAATGAACTTTGTATGTCTCATCAACTTATCCTTCCTAAATCTTCACTCTAAGTTCCCCCTTGGATTAATACTAGTATCTCTGGCATGAATAAAGTAATTCCTTATACTTTAAACATTCTCTCCAGGATCTAATAAACCAAGTTCCATTGAAAGTTCCTTGAACCTTGTTTCAGCTAGGGGTTTTGTAAGAATATCAGCCTTTTGCTTATCAGTATGAATCTTTTCCATTTTGATGTCCTTTTTCTCTACATGATCTCTTATGAAGTGATGTCTAATATCCACATGTTTACACCTTGTGTGTAACACTAGATTTTGAGTAATAGCTATGGCACTATTATTATCACAATAAATAGGTACATCTTTTGTGACAACTTTATAATCTCTTAGCTGTTGTTTGAGCCATAAGATTTGAGCACAACAGCTTCCAGCAGCCATGTATTCAGCCTCTGTGGTTGAAGTAGCTACAGAAGTTTGTTTCTTGGAAAACCATGAAATCAATTTGTTTCCTAAGAATTGACAAGTGCCAGTAGTTGATTTTCTGTCTATCCTCCATCCTCCATAGTCGGCATCGGAATAACCAGTCAACTCAATGTTGTCTTCAGATGGATACCACAATCCTAAGTTCACTGTACCTTTTAAATACCTAAGTATTCTTTTGGTAGCCTCTAAGTGACTTTTCTTTGGATTGGACTGAAATCTAGCACAAACACTAACTGCAAAAGTAATATCAGGTCTGCTTGTAGTTAGATATAATAAAGAACCTATTATTGCTCTATATTCAGTGGGGTTGGTATCTAATCCATCACTGTCAGGATCCATTTTCCAATTTGTATTCATAGGAATCCTAACTGGTTTGCTATTTTCACAGCCAAACTTCTTGATCATTTCTCTAGTATACTTAGCTTGATTGGTGAAGATCCCTTTCTCAGATTGTTTGACTTGTAAACCTAGGAAAAAGTTCATCAATCCCATCATTGACATTTCAAACTTCCCTTGCATGAGAGTTGAAAATTTCTTGCACATATCCTCATTTGGTGAACCAAAATTGATATCATCAACATATATCTGTACTAACAGAATATCATTTCCTTCACTTATCCTAAATAAGGTCCTATCAACTGTGCCTTTCACAAAACCATTGTCCAATAGGAATTGTGATAGTGTCTCATACCAAGCTCTTGGTGCTTGTCTCCCTCTTCAAAACCAGGTGGCTGCTCTACATAAACCTCTTCTTTAAGTACACCATTCAGAAATGCACTCTTCACATCCATTTGGTATACCTTGAACTTCATATGAGCTGCATATGCTAAGAATAACCTAATTGCTTCTAACCTAGCTACAGGGGCAAAGGTTTCATCATAGTCTATTCCTTCATGTTGACTATAACCTTTGGCAATTAGTCTGGCTTTGTTTCTAACTATAACATCATTTTCATTCTTCTTGTTCTTGTAAACCCATTTAGCTCCTACAACATCCTGATGTGTTGGTCTGTCTACCAGCTCCCAAACATCATTCCTTTTGAACTGATTTAGTTCCTCTTGCATTGCTGTAATCCAGTTGGAGTCTGTCATTGCTTCTTCAATGGTTGTGGGTTCTGTTTCAGAAAGAAAACAACAAAATAAGGCACTCTCTCCATGTTGTCTCCTAGTGATTACACCACTAGTAGGATCACCAATGATCTGGTCTGAAGGATGAGCATCTAGCCATGTCCTTCTAGACTGATCATTTTCAGATAAGTTAGTCTCATTTGGTTCAACATTTAATTCAATATAGAATTCAGGAAAATTAAAAGCAGGATCAGTTTCATATTCAGGGGTGTTGTCCATGTCATCGATATTGACATTTACAGGTTGAGTTCCCCCTAAATCATTTGATCCTTGTACTCCCTCAGCATTACCAGCTTCGTCATTGGGAGAACTTACCTCATGTTGAGTGGGTTCATTCAACTCAACATTGCAGTTTTCCTCATGAATGTTGGCTTCAGGTGAGTTGTCTCTATCTTGATTGGCTTCAGATATGTTGAATATCTTGAGGTTGTCCAAATCAGGATAGTGTACATCAGTAAATGTAGATTCTTTTCTTTCACCATCTCTTAGCCTTGTCACTCTTGTGTTGATTTCATCATGAGATTTGTCTTCTTTGTTTGAGGTCATGTGCTTGAAAGAAAACTCATCAAAGATAACATGAGGTGTTTCTTCAACAATAAGAGTTCTACAATTATAAACTCTGAAAGCTTTGCTAGATGAAGAATATCCTAGAAAGATTCCTTCATCTACTTTGCTATCAAATGTTTTTAATTGTTGCTTCCCATTATTGTGAATGAAACATGTACATCCAAAAATATGAAAGTAAGAGATTCTTGGTTTTCTCCCTTTGAAGAGTTCATAAGGAGTTTTTCCTTGTTCCTTTGTTAGCATGGATCTGTTTTGGGTGTGACAAGCAGTATTGATTGCTTCTGCCCAAAACCTCTTTGGAATCTTTGCTTCTGCTATCATGGTTCTTCCAGCTTCCTTGAGTGTTCTAACTCTCCTTTCTGCTACACCATTTTGTTGAGGTGTTCTAGCTGATGAAGTTTCATGAGTGATTCCATTTGCTTGACAGTATTCATTTATGTAAGAGTTGATGAATTCAGTTCATTTGTCTGATCTGATCTTTACAATGTTCAAGCCTTTCTCATTTGTAATTTTCTTCATAAGTTCTGGCAGCTTCTGTTGAGTCTCCTTCTTCTTTAGCATGAATATTAACCAAGTGTATCTTGAGAAGTCATCCACTACTATTAGTGTATACTTCTTTCCACTGATGCTCACAGGGGTAATGGGTCCAAATAAATCCATGTGAATTAATTGTAATACTCTTGCAGTTGAGATGACAGCCTTTGTCTTGAAAGATGCTTTGACTTGCTTTCCTTCTTGACATGCTTGACAGATGTGTTCTTTTGTGAATACTTCATTTGGTAGGCCATCTACTAAGGAAAATCTTGCAAGTTTGTTCAAGGTCTTAAAGTTCAGATGGTTTAGCCTTTTGTGCCATAACCAACTGAGATCTTTAGAGCTTTTTGCAACTAGGCAGATATCTTCAGGGGATTTGTTCCAATCTGCAAGATAAACATTACCTTTCCTTGACCCAGTTAGTAGTAACTGTTGATTTGATTTGTTCTTAATATAACATAAGTTACTAGAAAACTCAACATCAAAACCTTTATCACAAAATTGGCTTATTGAAAATAGATTGTGTTTCAGACCATAGACATATGAAACATTTGAAATACTTACAGTACCAATTTTGAGAGTTCCATAACCTTTGGTTGTTCCTTGTAAGTTGTCACCAAAAGTTACTTGTGGTCCATTTTGTTCAACAAAATCTGACAAAAGTTCCCTATTTCCAGTCATATGTCTTGAACATCCACTGTCCAAGTACCATGTAAGTTCTTTAGAACTTCTTTTCTTTGTTGATGGCACCACAGGAACCTGTTACAAATCAAAACTTAGGTACCCTTTGAAAGTTGGGTCCTAGAGGGTTAGATATACCTTTTGGAACCCAAACTTGCCTTATTTTCATTACTTGAAAAGGACTAATTTGTTTTCCATAAACATCTAAATACACAATCTTCCTTTTAAATGCCTTAGGTTGAGATTGAGTATTAGTGTGAATCTTGGATGATTTAGAAGAGTTATATCTATTCTTGTGAATATATCTGCTAAATCTATCTTTTGATTCATGTGCAACATGCTTGAATCTTTGTGGATAGGTATTCAGATTACTTGATGTCCTTGGCATGTAGGATTCAAGTCTTCTGTACTCATTGTACTTAGGCTGGAAATTCCTTTGATAATTCATTGTAGGCCTTCTCATTTGAGTTGGTCTTTTTTGAATATCTTGTGGTTTTCTTGCCTGAGTCTAAGAGTTTTTCAGCTGAGTTGTCTTCCATTGACCTTTACTCATCTGAATTGTCTTAGGCCTCTGAAATCTTGTCTTAGGTCTTGCAACCTTTGACTTGTGATTCAGGATAGTTGGTACAATGGTTTATTTACCTTTGTCCTTTATCTGTAGCAGCTTTGGTTCAACAATTTCAGTCTGAGCCACATATTTTACAAAGACTCTCTTAGTAATATTTGTTGAAGTATTACTGAGGCATGGTGAAGATGTTTTATCTGGATTGTAACCAAGTCCAGATCTTTGAGTCATAGGCCTTTGCATCCCTTGTAGTTCATCTATTGAATTAGATGTCTTATACAGGGCAGCCAGTTTAAGTTTCAGACTCTCTTCACTAGATTTAAGACATTCATGTTCCTTGAAAAAATGTTCAAACTTTGTCATCAATGCTTGGTAGTCTGAATCCTTACTCTCATGAAGCTTAAATTTTTCTTCCAACATAATAAGTTGTTCAGATGACTTGTCCTTTAGAGTATTCAACTCCTTAGTTAAGTCATTGCACAACTCATTAGTTCTCAGATCATGTTCAGCTTCAACCTGAGTAATTCTTTCAATCTTAGCATTCAAGACTTTGTTTTCTTCTAAGGTTTGATCATGAATCTCTTGTAGTCTCATGAAGTCTTCCATCAACTTACCAAAGGTAAGTTTCAGGTTGTCTTCATTTGACATCATTGTGTTACTAGAATTGACAGAGCTAGAAATAGATTGTACCTCATCATTGTCTTCAATAGCCATTAGACACTCTTCATCACTGCTGTCTGTAAACATCTCAGATGATGAAGATGGAAGTTGATCATCTTCAGAGGTTTATTCTTCAGCTTTCAATGCTTTTCTTTTTCCATATTTCTTGTCCCTCTTAGTTTGTCTTTCCTTCCTTTCCTTGGAGGTTAGCTCTGGACAATCATATTGGAAATGTCCTGTCTTCTTGCAGTTGTAGCATGTATCCTCATCTTCATCTTTCTTCTTTTCAGCATCTCTCTTCTTGGTTGATGAAGATGGATCTTCTTTGGAGTTGTCCCTTCTGGATCTCCTTTCATCATTCTTCTTCTCAGGTGAGTTGAACCTTCTTCTTCTATCTTGGTAAAACCTTTTGTATTTACCAAATCTAGAATTTAATCTTTCAAATCTTCTAGCCATCATGGCCAACTCATCTGAAAAGTCAGCTTTGGAAGTTCCTTTTCCACTCTTGCTTGATTTGCTGGTTTTCTTGGAATCAGGTTCATTGGATTTGGCCTTCAGTGCAATCCCTTTGCTCTCAGGTTCCTCAGTGTTGTTCTTTCTATTCAAGTCATATTCATAGGCCTTGAGTTCTGAGAACACTTGTTGCATTGGCATTGTTGACAAATCCTTTGTATTCTGCATCATGACAGCATACACATTCCATTTGGTTGTCAAGCTCCTAAGTATCTTCAGAGCCACTTCTCTATTGGAGTATACTTTTCCAAGTGAATTGATCTCATTCATGATGTCTGTGAACCTTCCATCCAGTTGATCAATGTTTTCATCAGATTTCATCCTAAATTGCTCATATTTTTTAACAGCAACTTGAAGTTTGTTTTCCTTGATCTTGTCAGTTCCTTCACACATTAGAGCTAATGTGTCCCATATCTCCTTTGCAGTTGTGCAGTGAAACACTCTACCCATTATAGCATCTGGAATGGTCTGATATAGGGTGTTCATTGCAACATAGTTGAGATTCTGCTTCTTTCTTTCTTCAGGAGTGAGCTCATCATCATCTTTTGAAATTTCTTGTGCTCCAATTGCTCTTTGGGCTTCTGTAACATTTGTGTTGGGTTTCATGAACACAAATGGACCTTTAGTGATCACCCTTAGCATTTCATCATGGAGACAGGCCAAGTGAGCTCTCATCCTTATCTTCCAGAAGTCATAATTCTCAATAGAGAACATAGGCAGTTTCTGGTAAGATATCTTGTTGATGGGGTTGGTTCCCATAGTAGTAGGTGGTGGAATAGCTACACCAGAATTCTCAGAAGAAGATGTGTTGGGCATAGTGAATAATCAGAAATAATGAATATCACAAAAAGTGCACAAGTAGATCAGTTCAGGTAACCAAAGTTGATCCTCAAAGCAGTGGTCTTTAAACCCCTGCTCTGATACCACTTGTTGGTCCCAAAAGGAGTGTGACACGTGTATGGGGGGGGGAGGGGAATAACAGTAAGTTACACAGTGTGTCAAGTCCTATGAAAATACTAACAGTAGATTCTAAGAATTCTTAACAGTATGCAACTTGTATGCGGAATAAATGATAGGCCCTTTTATACTCCTTAATTAATATGCACTTAGATACTAAGTTATCAAATAGCAAATAGCAGTTATAACAACACAAAAGCTAAAGCAATAAGTTAAATGCAGTAAGTAAGAACACAAGATGTATAGTGGTTCGAAGACTAAACTGCTCCTACGTCCACTCTCCTAATTTAATAGGATAATTCCTTAATCACTTTGGAATTAGCTTGTTTTTACAGTGCCAAGGTGCACTCTACTTCTTCTCCTTCTCTTCTCTTGATTTCTTATAACCTTCTCTCGTTGCAATACTCTCAATCTCTACTACGAACTCAACAATACTCTCAATCTATCTCTCAAGGTGAAAGTAGGGTTTTGTTCTAGTACCAACTAATTGTGTGATATCCTTTACAATTTAAGAACGAATATAAAGGATAGGATATCACTGTCTAGGCTTTGGATAATCAACAATAAGCTTGCCTAGTGGGGACTAAAGATAACACTCACAAATGAATATGCTTAAAAGCTTTTAATTTCTCGAGTGTTTTGAATACTTTTGAATGCTAAAATATTGCTATAGAACGCGTATGGCTTGTGTCTTGATGTATGTCCCGTCTCTCTTGAAATTAAATGATTCAAGATATGGCCTATTTATAGATGAAGTAAACTATCCGTTGGTGGAGACAGCAAAACTTATCCATAAATTTGAACTTTCAAATTGTTCAGGGGCCTGCATGCAAATAGTACATGTATTCACGTCCATTCTGCAATTTGCATTCCAATATCAGAGTTTGTTATGCGCAGTGACAGGTGGCTCTCATTCCTTGGCTAATTTGGAATAATTTTGTCCTTCCCGCTAACGGCGTCGTACTGGGTAAAGTGCCTAGTCATTCCTCGTCTTTGTCCATAAGTACTATGCCAAGTCCAAAGTATATGAATATCCAAATTCATCATACTTGACTTTTGTCGACCAGCATACTTGTCTTCATGAATCCTTGTCACTTTCTTCATAACACTTCAGCTCCTTGTCTTCAATGATACTTGTCTTTTGTGCTTTGTGCTTTCAGGTCATTTGTCATAGATTCAAAGAATAATCTATCTAAAAATTAAAGCTCCCTAACATATATGAGCTTTTCTAACCTAAAAATCTAGACTTGGCAAATCATCATACTTGGGGTTTTACTTAGGGTTTTGGTATCAAATCAAAATCAAAATTTCTTTTATTAATATAAACCATATCCCAACACATAGCTTTATTGAAAAAAATAAGATTTCGAAAGCCCAAACCACCATCCTCTTTTGGCAAACACAAATCTGACAATTTCTTCCAATGGGGTCGTCCATGTCCATTTTCGGAATCCCACCAAAACTGAGCCATCAATTTTTCAATGTCAGAGCAAACAGAAACTGGAATACGAAAGCATGACATAGCATACTTCAAAATATATTAAATGAGTTCATTGCTACTACATGATCAATTACACACATGTTTAAAAAAATATTAAAGTAATACAAAAGTAATATTTTTTTTATCAATAATAGTCAAACATAAAAATTAAAAAAAAATCTTTTAAAATCAGTTTCACGATTATACTACATATACGTAAAATAATCACTTTACTATATAAGTATCAAAAGTACAATAAGAAGTTTATTTTGAGACAACTTTTACAGTAAATTCACCATACAATGAATTATTAAATTAATATATCAGTAATTTTAAAACAAATAAAATTTATATATATATAAGGGAAATTACCGAGGAAAAAAAAAATCCTTGCTAAATGCCTAGGGAAACTAAATCCCTTGCCATTCCCGAGAATATTGACAAGGAAATTTAAATTTGAAAATTTCCGAGGGAGTGGGCCCTTGCAAAGTTTGATACGTCAATTAAAATTCCCGAGGGTTAGTGGGCCCTCGGTAAAGCCCTCGGCGAATGAAATATATAATTGAGTGAAGATTGAAATGTAATAAGAAAATGATCAACGTTTTATCTACTTAACTTGTCTTTAATGTTTTGTACATAAGTAGTCGGTCTTTAAATATAATTACTAAATAATCTATATTTTTATAAAATAACTTCAGTTTAATGAGGATTTTTTAATTTATTTTTACTCTGCGTCGACAAAATAAGAATTATGCTGAACATACGTGAATTTGGAGTATGGTTTTATTTATTGAGTTTTAGTTATGGGTGAATTGAGAGTATGACTTTGATTATTGTTTTAAGATTAAGAGATTTTGGTTTGGTTTTAGAGCCAAAATTTATAAAGGATAAAAGAAACAAAATGAAACTGGTAGAAAAAGTCAAGATAATTACCGAGTTTTCCATAATTCTCGTAACCGCTTATTAATAATACATTTAGAGTATTTTTGGTAATTAATATTCAATATTTTAAAGTAGACCAAATAAGATAACAAAATATTTATAATATTTGTATTGTAAAAATATAAAATGTATGTTTGTTATCAATTATCAAACAAGCAATTAAGTTTAAATTAAATAAATTAAAGAAGAAAAAACTGGAAATATAACACATATGTTAATTGCATTTAAAATATAACGAAAATAGCTCCTAGCCCAACGGCAAAAGAGGCCCTCATAAGCACATCATTATTATCAAGTCACCGTAATCTTGGGCATTTAATTTGATATAATTTATAACAACAGTTTTACAAATTCTAAAGACAGTCCCATTTCACCAAATCCATCTAAAAGGATACTAATTAATGACTTCCTTAACTAACAAGCATGTTTCTTCCTTCATTAATTTAAAAAAATAAAAAAACATGTCCATATCCGGGGTGGTCTTTTTCAATATTGTACTCTTTGTTTCATGTGCCATGAGGTTCCTCCTCCAAATCTTATTTTCACGCTCAATTTTTTTTTTTTTTTTAAAAAGTCACGTGTTTGAGTGTTTCGAGAATATAAGAGGAATTTAAATAGTTGATTTGCATTTGTGTGTATTTTTTAATGTTAATAGTTGTTTCATTAAAATATCTATTGATTGTTTTATTTAAAAAAAATAAATAGGTACTCACTGTGTAAGATACTGGAAGCAAAACCACTATGTACAGTTCCAAAACAAATGAAGAAACAGCATCAAATCGAGTGCATTATATACTACTAGTATCTGGAATTGTATTGTTTGGTTAATTAATATGGAAATGGTGAAATGAGCATATCTTCAGGAGCAAGGAAATTTCTCGAGAGAAAATGATGACGGAACTAAAGACAAGATTGTGAAGTTGGATAATAGCCAAGGAGGGCCACTGTAGAAATTGGGAATTCAAGCAATGGATATCAGACCCACGATATGTAGTGGACAGTTAAACTCTTTATCAAAACTCAAACTTGTAAATCTATAGTGGCATTTCTAGCTCATGCTGGATTGAAAACTTTTTGTACTGTTCTATTTTTAAATTAATGGAATGGTAGTTTTGTCTGACCAAAAAAATATACTACTAGTATCTTGTATTAAGGTTGTGTTTTGAAACACAATCAACTGCTTCTACAATCAATTATTTTTAAAATAAATAATAATTTCGGAAGCATTTAGTTGATTTTATAAATACTCCCTAAATCTTTGTTTGTTTTTATTTTGTTAAGAATAATCTTAAGTTTTAGGATTTTCCGGTTATGTGTAAAGAAACTGAAGGAGTGATGTTATAAATTTTTTTTATATGAGATGATCTTACTAAGAAAATTATACTTTTGTTAAAAAAAAAAAAAAGTTGAAATACATTATTTAGCACAGATTTTTTATTTTGTTTTGACTTCAAGTTAAGAATACTTTTATTTATTTACAATCAAACACACATCGTCGAGAAAATCATCCACAAGAATTGACGGTTCAACTGAATAGATGGCTCTCGAAAATGATCTCGAGCTCCTAGCAATAAAGTGTGACACTAAATATGTAATCGTAATTAAGTATTTAAAAGAAAAGTCATAATTGTGCATGGTTAATAATAATTAAATTCATTGACAATGCCCTTTTAGGACTTCACATCAAATCAAAACCGAATAAGCTCCAACTTTAAGATATTCATTTTACTTTTCATATCTATTTATAATTTAAAAACTATTGAATAGTATTATTTATGTGTAGTGAAATTTATAAAATGAAGAGAAGAGTAAAATTAAAAAAGAAAAGCGAGAATAATTGAATTTAACGGAGGTACATACGTAGATTAGTACTCATCAAATTAAAAGGAAAACCAAAACATAAACATTACTCAATATATCAAATAATATTGTTTCTTTCGAAATTCAAAACCTGCAGGCACCATGCATGCATCAATTAATAATCTCTAGACATTATCTGCCGCAGGCCCCGGCTGGCTCTTCTTATCAGCCTGATCAACTTTTGGGGGTTCAGCGTGGTGGTTCGCTGCCTTGTTGTGGTGGTTCTCCTCCTTCGGTCGGTTGCAGAAGCGTCCGACGACACAAGCCAACACGGATATGACAACGATCACGCTCAAGACGATGAAAACGGGAATATATTCATGGACATTGGATTGGGAAAAGTCAGGTTTTCTGATGACATTATTTGGATATACGCCCTCGTCATAAACAGATTGTGACATTTTTTTAAATTTTATCTATCGAGCTTTGATTGATCAAGTACAAGAAAAATAGTAGTAGTAGTATTTTTATGCTTTGAGTGACAATAATGAGTTGATGTGGTGGATGGTTTTATAGCGATTCTAATTCATAACCTTCTAGTAATTACAGATTTAGTTGGACATATTCTTTACTTAATTAATCCTTTTATTCTACAATTGGGAACTCTTGATACTACTTAATTTCCATAAGATCATCGATGGTAAGTTTTGATCATTCATAGATTATAAAGTAGATTTTTTATTCATCGTTAGAATGGAAACTTACCATAATTTTGGAATCTCAATATGGGAAGTATGCATTTTCCATATATATATAATTAATCTGCCTTCTTGATTTTTAATTTCAAGAATGTGCTTCTTAAACTTACCATAATTAATTCTTCCCAATTTCTTCAACAAGGAAACTTCGGCTCTAAATTTGACTAACACCTCTTTTTTCGAATAACACTTCTTCACTTTTATAAAAAATAATAATAATTTATGCACAACCGTGTTACTTAAAAAAATTAATTTACATAAACTCGAGTTCACAAAATTTATATTATAAACACCATACAGTCGGGGACGGATCAGAAAAAATTTATGATACAAAACACTAACATATATATATAATATACTCCCTCCATTTTTTAATAAGTGTCACTTTGGCCTTTTTCAACAAATTAAGATTATAAAGTGTGGTCCATATTAACCTTCATTAATTATAGCTAATTTTAATATAGAAATTTTGTTTGATAAAGAATGTGGTCAAGAATGTAGCTAGTATTCATAAAGCAAATTAATTTTGGTATAAACAATATATATGAAATTTATTTATGAACATTATATATGGTAAATGAATAAGGATAAAATAGTCAAAATTAAAGAAAAAAACTCAGAATGACACTTATTTTAAAATTAGTTAAAAAATCAAAGTGACACTTATTAAAACACGGAGCGAGTATATATATATATTTTGAAGTAAATTTTTTTTTTTTGAGAAACAATATATAAGGAGAAAAATAGATAAGTAACTACAAAAACAGATCTCCTTAATATATATTTGAATATCATCTTCAATCCAATAGTAAGGTATTGAAGTGTTCCTGGCATGTTGAGCAAGGGCGTGAGCAACTCCATTATGGACTAGCTCTGGAAATATGTCGGTAATCCCACACTAGAATTCTCCTCAATAATTCCTTAATCCGATCAAATTTCTCTAATTTTGAAGCCCTTTTTAACACAATTAGTAAGACCAATTTCAATAGCTCTTAATTCAGCAACTTTAACATTATCTGAATTAACAATTCTATAAAACGAAAATATAGAAGTTGTATTTTTCAACAAAAGCAGCACCTATATATAAAATGAAACCTTGCTTATCCATGGATTGGCTTTTCATTCTTGTAGACTTACATTGATTTGGAGACCGAAGGAGGAGATAATTGTTCCAAAAATCATACCAATAGCAAATGGCCCAGTCTACTTTGAACACATTCTTCATTTTATTTTTTGTCAGCTTAGATTCATCAGAGTGAAGCCATCTACACCCCTCCTTCCATATAACCCATGCTATGACTAACACAAAAAAAAAAAAAAATACATTTTGCCAATTTTACTTTTAAGAAAAAAGAGCTGATCAGTGATGGAGCCCCTCAAAGCAGCTTTAAGAGTCTCTCAAATATCTAACTGCGTCCAAGTTTGCTTAGCTAGAGGGCAAGAAAATTACACATGTAAGGAATTAGCAAAAGAGTAGCTACAATAGAGACAAAATGGATCAACTGGAATGTGATGGTTCATAAGATTACCTTTTGTGGTGAGTGTGTCATTGGTGAGTTTCCAACCGAAAATACGAATTTTTGGAGGAATTCTAAAGTTCCATATAAAATGAAGTATCTTCGATTTATTCTTGGAACTTGATGATTCTGGTTTTATGGAGCTTCGGTCCTTCATGGCATGATCCCTAATAACTTCATAGCCTGATGCAACCGTGTATTGTCCGGACGAATTTTTTGGCCAATATCTCTATCTTTTCAAAATTTTCCATATAATGGAATTTTTAGAATGGCTTCGACTTCAAAAGGAAGAAAAGCATTTCGAATCAGGTTATTGTTTCAAGCATAACCCTCAGTGATGAACCGGTTCACATTTGATGCACTCGCAATGCACGAAAGTGGGCGCCCCCCATTTAACTCTTGAATCCATCTATCCTTATGAATGCGTATTGTCCTTCCATCCCCAATTCGTCATTTGATTCCTAAATCCAACACATCTCTGCTCTACAAAAGAGAGCGCCAAATAAACGATGGATAAGAACCAAGATGAGTTTCAAACACATATGAAAATGCTTAAAATACCGTTATTTGAAAATCTTGCCAACTAATGTATCAGGATGCTCCATGATTGTCACGTACGCCCCAAATTTAAAAATAATGATTTTTTTTAAAATTAGTTAAAATAACTAACTTTAAACCCCAAAAATTGAATATTAATTTTTACACGTCAAAATAGAGGAACGTAACGATTAATATATTTAAAAGTTAACTATTGCAGCAGAATTGATGGTAATATAATTCAATTGAAAATCACCATTTAATAATTTAACTAAGAATCTTTAAAGAAAATCACAATCCAATTAAATAAACATAAAATATTCCTTCATTCTTTAAATATATATCGATCGTCTCCCATCACCACTACTCGCCATCCAACACTTTAATCTGAAATTGTAAATTGTTGAGGGGTGAGCATGCAAGCACACTCAGTGGAATTTAAGTCATTGAATAGTTAATGTTAAAAATAAATAATCAAGTAATTGCAACTTAGTAAATAACATTTACATTGCCACATATACTTTGCAATTGATACTTTGCCAACTCTGCCATTTGATACTTTGCCCATGAAATTTTGCCATTGTAATTTTGCCAATAGAGTTTTGTGAACCTTCCCAAAATCAAATCAATGAATAAGGTATTCTCACACGTAGACTCCGCATGTTTGTGGACCTTTCCAAAGTTAAATTAATGACTAAGGTAGTCTCACACGTAGTGAGCACGGCGGGTTACACCTGAAGACCCGTCGGCCCCGGACCCCATTTGGAGCCCCTGGCTATTAGATAACTTTGCCACAAAATTTGCCAATAGAATAATATACTTTGTCACAAACTTTACCAATAGAATAACGTAAGAATGAAATCACATAGTAGACAATTAACTCAAATCATTTATCTAAAACATTAAATAAAGAATAACAATGCAATAAAGCTCTACCAACCACTGTAGAGATGAAATCAATTAAAATCCACCTCGATAGATGAATGTACACGTGAAATGTGAAAGACTCGTATAAATGAGTTATATCACCTAGCCATTTGATACATAGAATAACAAAGAGTTTGAACTAAAACCTTGATTATTTTCCACTTTAATAACAATATATCAAAAAACAAACCAAAACCCTACTGTCCGATTGCATACTATAATATATATAATATATACATATGAAATCAATGTACATGCATGTGAGAAGAAGGGATGTTCAAGCAATTAAAAATGCATGTAATGTTGGGAGTTATGAAAATCATTATATCTATATTATAATTTTCTTTTGAGATAATAACTTAAAAATTAATTTCAATTATTATTATTCACTACTAAAAAATACCCTTTATAGTCACGCTTGTTTAGTGACGCGATTCCTTAAGCATCACAATATTTACTTATAAGTGACCCTTGATAATTTAATTAGACTAAGCCAATATTAAGTGACGCTTAATTTTTAATTGAGCTCCTATTTTTATTCCGCCCTTCTCCTTAATTCAATGCGCCCTTCCCCAAAAATAATTAAACTCCCCCTTCTTTTCCAAAAACAATCAGCGAGCCCTTCTGTCAATAATTTCAGAGTACCAATCAATTCTTATCCGATTTCTTGCTTCTCCATTCACTGGTAAGTTTCTAGATTATATTAAACCTAGATTGAACAGGTAAGGTTCTAGATTATATTAAACCTAGATTGAACAGGTTCATTTTGCTCACCTTTTGAAGCGGCGAGTTTCTGGGATCGAGTTTTGCATAACGTTCCCGCTATGGAGAGGTGTGGCTTAGGTGTAACCCTGGATTTGCGGCCACCACCATCTCCGACGGAATTTCGGTTAGTGTTTATTCAGCGCTCTATACTATTTCATCTGCACTCCGCTCCACATTCTGTTCCCTCGTATCCTCCGCCCTACACACCCTAAGATTAAGGTTTCCCCCCTCAACCGCCTTCAGTAACCAGTGTTCCCTTGTATCCTCCGCCCTACGCACCCTAACATTCTGTTCGCTCTCTTTTTCAATTACGTTTCTAGATTCACGATCTGTACTTGCTAGCACTATTCGTCATATATCGAGTAACCTGTTTCCTGATTATTTTATGTATTAATTTCTATTTAGAGTCGAGTAGATTTCGTGTGCCAATTTATATCTGTTTGATTTCGTGTCAGGTAACTTTTTTTATGCTAATTTTGTTGAAATTTTGACATCTCTTTATTTCTATCTTACCTGTTTCATGTGAATTTGATACGGTTCTAGGTTTTGGAGGGTTTATTTGTTATTTTGGGTCTCTGGTTCGATTTTCATAAGAAATTGTGAGACTTCAGATTGATCCTGCAAAGATCTGATAATGTTTTGCTCAGATATACGTTTTGTCTGAAGTGAAAAATGGTCTTGTAATTTAAGTTTGATGTTTTTTTAGAGCAATGGTGTGGTTGTTATTTTTATAATAACATCTGAAATAATTTGTCCCTCTTGAATTTCAAGATATTGATAGTCGTCCTTGTATCTTCATAAACATGCTTCCTTCTGTGTTGGCAATATAAATTGGTCTCTAAAACAAATTGTACGTTCTTTTGAGCAGTAGGCGATGAGGTTTTATTATTATAGCAGTGATGACCAGATGAGGCTGAGAGTTACAAATGTTACTCTATGATGGGCAGTGGGCAATGTGGTTTGATTATTAATTTCTATAATCATCCATCTATGTGAACTTTTTTGTAGATCAACATTAGTGGGTTTTACTACTCGAGAGAAGTGTGTTAGTAAACGGTGATCAGTATGAGGAGTGAAATCCCTTGTAGCTCAACATTAGAAATATCCCTGTACAACAATATGTGGATAATGTTTAAAAAAATTTAACATATATGCCCCCAGCTCTGCACTCCTATGTCTTCTATTAACATTGTTTATGTTTGATGTTTCTAAGTATTGCTCTTGGATAACTTGTTTAGAATTAATTTTCTTTCCTGGGATTGGCCGTAGTGCATTCATTTTTTGTTGTGTAGATGCAGGACTTTTTTAGCGAAAAAAAAAAAAAAAAGTTACTGCAGGATTTTGATCAAGAAGTTGTTGTTGTTGTAATGGCTAGACAAGCTCTTATGAATCTGTGCGGAGAGCTTACTCATAACCTAGTTTGTTGTATTTCATAACTGTACATTTAGTTTTTTCTCAGAGATAATTAGTTTCTTCCACTGGGAGATTTATGCCTTTTTAACAAGCAAATTGGAGGCAGCATACTAACCAGTTTCCCCATCACTCTAAGGAGTTTGTATGTCTCTGAACTAATTTTCTTCCATAAGTGATCTTATGGCTTTATTTTCTATGAAAGTGCAATTCTGTTATGAAATTTATGTCAATAACTCTGATAATGCTTGTCTCCGTCGTGGAGACAACAAACTCTTGCTTTCTTTCAGATAATTAGTTTACTGGACAAATTCCCGATGCACTGTCTACGTTAGGCCAATTAACATATGTAAGTCATTCTTCTCTCACTGATACGGAAATGGTTACAGCATATGGGGGTTACTTTGAACACAAATGTGAATTTGTTAGCCTTGAGTTAACCCATGAATAATACATAGTTTTGAAGCCCTATGAGTCTAGTTTCTTATGCTTCAAACGGAGAGTCATTATGATTTTTCTAGAAGAAGTTATACCCTTTTTTCCAGAAGGTGACAGATTCATACGAGATTCTGTCAAGTTCATGAATTTTGGGGGTTTTCAATCCTTCCATTTGTCTTTCTTGGTAATATTCGAGTTATATACATGATTAACCAGTAGAGGAGTGTTATTATTTATTTATTAACATTCAGAGCAAATAGAAGCAAACAACATATAAGTCCACTGTTCAATTTCTTTTATAGCTCTCACTAGTGCAAATCAAGTCATTTGGAGTTACCTACGAGTCCTGCTGATATTCAATAGTTACCTTCAATTTTGTCTCTTATGAGTTGTCGAATTTTGAAGTTCTAGCATCACTATTGAACAGTGAGATATTTATAGTTTTAATTATATTTGGATACCAAGTGATGTTTGTATACTCTTTAAAAATATGAAGCCTAAAGATCGAGCTCACTGGCATGGGCAGGAGAGACTGGTGAATGTATATATTCTCGGTGCAAAGGTTCCAGTTTTAACAAACAATACATGAGCTGGCTATCTGCCTCAATATATATTTTCTACAAAATTTCCTTGTGTAGCACTTGCCACTTATATTTTCTTGGTTTCCTAGTTATGGAATATAACCATGCGCACATTGGCATGTGTAGAGTGCAGCACCTACTATTTTGTATGTGTTCATGTAAAGTACATAGGATATTTTGCTCATAATTTTTAATTCCCGCATCGTAATTCTAATGCTTATTATAAATATGTTTGCTTAGTGCTCATTTTGTGGTTAACGTTGCTTTTTTTTTTGTAGCTGACATAAGCATCAGATATGAAGATATTGTCAACACCCAGGTTAGCAATTGATTTTAGTCTTTTGATACAAGAGTTACCATTGCAGAAAACACTTCTCTATGGTTAATTATAGTGAAAGCTGCAAATTGTTCTTTTACCTGTACTTTAATTATCAAATTTGAGAGAAATTATTAGTGGAAGTATTTTCTCTTATCTTAGAGATAAGCATCAGTTTTTATTTCAGTAAATTATTCCAACCATCCACCATATTTGACCAGTTTTTAAAAAGTATATCTTTTACTATTTTGGAATGATGGAAAGGTGCAATTATTCTCTTATTTGCGTGGTGTTTTGATCAATCTTTTAAAGTGGGGTGGCTAAATGATTTTAATTCAACACTGTCTTACATCGTTGCAGTATTAGGCCAAACATCAGAGAAGGCTTGCTAGGAGTATTTTATGGAGTTTATGAGAAAGATGCTGAAAAGGTGTCACTAAATTTGTCTCTTTATCCTGTTTTTAGAACTTTTGTCTATTTATCAATTATAGGATGTGCAATATCAATATGTTATGCTCTATTTTATAAACTATTTTACAGCAATGGTTCAAATGGGTGTTCTAGTTCCTACTAGAGATAGGGTTGCTGACGGACGGACTACTTAGTTCTTCCGCAACAGGTTGGTTATAAATTGATTTATTATCACTTTGAATCTTCATATAATCTGTATAAAAGTGAAAATTGGACAAATTTTTTCTTGTCTGAATAATTGCATCTTGGTTTCTCTTGTGTGATGGAAGAGTCTGTTTCTTGTGAACCAGGTTCAGGATACGGCCATAAATCTTAGCTTTTTTACAAGTACTATCATTTCATTCAGCTACCATTTTGAAGGTATTTTTCCATTTGTTGGCACTTGTTTTGTTTGATATCATCAACATGTTGCTTTTAACAGGATACTCAACCCATTTTTCTTAATTTAAGCTCTAGTTGGCTGCCTAGTTTGATTTTTATTGATGATTATTCAAGTATATATAGCACGGGTGCAATACTAATTTTAAAGTAAGTTTGGCAGTATAAACAAGTTAGACCATTTATATTTTTTATTCACCATATTGTTTCGCAAGTCTTATCTCGTTCTCTCTAGTTAAATGAAGTTAGTAAGTGAAAGAAAAAAGTTCCTAACCATAGGCTAAAGTCGGACCAATTTACTCAGAAATTGTACACCCTATTTTGTTTTGTTTTAATTAAGCTATTTTGTTTTATTTTAATTAAGTATCCATTCTTTTAGGCTAAAGTCGGACCATTTTACTCAGAAATTGTCACTGGTTTAGAAATATGTTAACATTAAGTGAATTCGTTATTTACGTGCACCTGTCTACTTTAAGTGAATTCGTTATTTTTGTGCACTTGTCTGCTTTAAGTGAATTCGTTATTTTCATTATAGCAACTAGTTTGATTAGTTTCAGCTTTGATTGAATTTATGAATTTTACTTTAGTATTACATTTATATTTTTACGTTCTAAATTTCTTCAGAATTTGCAAAAGTGAATTTAGTATATGAAATTATGAATGCAAATAGAAGTTGGATGGACAAGCTATAGGATGTAGCATTGCTTTCAAGTATTAATAATTTTCTCTTTCATTCATTATTATAGGTTCAAGGAAGATGATAAAGATATCAAAATGGATTTGCACGCATAGTTTAGGTGCAATTTATCTTTCAACTGAAAATCTTGATGTATTTTTTGATTTGGAATATTGGACTTGATATTTATGTAGTTGATAGGTCAGATGTTTTGAACTCTGTAATGACATTTAATTGTTATATCTTTAGTTGTTTCTATTTTAGAAGTGATGATATTTTATTGTTATATTTATTGTAGTTTTTCTTTTAGAAATGTGATGATATAAATGAATGAAATTATAAAATTATTATATATGTGTGGGCAGTTTAATTAGGGGTATATATATATATTGTTACTAATATTATGTGACATTAAAAAACATCACTAAATTTGGTAGTTAAATTAGTTATAAACTTTTTACGTTAGTTATACTTTTTTTTGTGACGTGTGAAAGCATGACTAAAGCACACCGTTGTGACGTCGGTTAGCGTCATTATATAGTGTTACTATGACGTGTAAAAGTGTCATAATGACTCTCTACAATGATGCTTTTCAAGCGTCACAATAACAACATAAAGAAACGCCAAATCAGGCGACGCTTAGACAAAGCGTCACTACATCAAAAGCGTCATTAAATACTATTTTTAGTGACACTTTTGAGCGTCTCTAAAGCCTATTTTTGTAGTAGTGATTATAAAATTTTGAGGTATTACAATGATTCTTCAAAGTTGTTTTGCAAGCATAGTTTTATTGAAAAAAATAAGGTTTCGAAAGCCCAAACCACCATCCTCTTTTGGCACACACAAATCTGACAATTTCTTCCAGTGGGGTCGTCCATGTCCATTTTTTGAACCCCACCAAAACTGAGCCATCAATTTTTCAATGTCAGAGCAAACAGAAACTGGAATACGAAAGCATGACATAACATACTTCAAAATATATTAAATGAGTTAATTACTACTACATGATCAATTACACACATGTTTAAAAAAATATTAAAGTAATACAAAAGTAATTTTTTTTTTTTTATCAATAATAGTCAAACATAAAAATTAAAAAAAAATCTTTTAAAATCAGTTTCACGATTATACTACATATACGTAAAATAATCACTTTACTATATAAGTATCAAAAGTACAATAAGAAGTTTATTTTGAGACAACTTTTACAATAAATTCACCATACAATGAATTATTAAATTAATTTATCAGTAATTTTACTACTTAATTTTAAAACAAATAAAATTTAATATATATATATATATATTGGGGTGGTTCGGTACGGTATACCAACCATACCATTATCATACCAAAAATTTCGGTATTGAAAATATTCATACCGTCACTACAAAATTTGGCTCAGATCGCAAGGGAAATTACCGAGGGAAAAAAAATCCCTTACAAATGGCAAGAGATTTGCCTTGGGAGTGAATGGGCAAGGGAAAATACCTAGGGAAGAAAAAACCCTTGCTAAATGCTAGGGAAACTAAATCCCTTGCCATTCCCGAGAATATTGACAAGGAAATTTAAATTTGAAAATTTCCGAGGGAGTGGGACCTTGCAAAGTTTGACACGTCAATTAAAATTCCCGAGGGTTAGTGGGCCCTCGGTAAAGCCCTCGGCGAATGAAATATATAATTGAGTGAAGATTGAAATGTAATAAGGAAATGATCAACGTTTTATCTACTTAACTGGTCTTTAATGTTTTGTACATAAGTAGTCGGTCTTTAAATAAAATTACTAAATAATTGATATTTTTATAAAATAACTTCAGTTTAATGAGGACTTTTTAATTTGTTTTTACTCTGCGTCGACAAAATAAGAATTATGCTGAACATACGTGAATTTGGAGTATGGTTTTATTTATTGAGTTTTAGTTATGGGTGAATTGGGAGTATGACTTTGATTATTGTTTTAAGATTAAGTGATTTTGGTTTGGTTTTAGAGCCAAAATTTATAAAGGATAAAAGAAACAAAATGAAACTGGTAGAAAAAGTCAAGATAATTACCGAGTTTTCCATAACTCTTGTTGGTCCAAAAAATGAGTGTGACACGTGTATGGGGGGGGGGGGGGAAATACACATGTATGTGTTTTTCAAAAACTTTCGCAAGTAATCAACACAAATAATCAGAGTCAAGTAAGTTACACAGTATGTCAAGTCCTATGAAAATACTAACAGTAGATTCTAAGAGATCTTAACAGAATGCAACTTGTATGCGGAATAAATGATAGGCCCTATTATACTCCTTAATTTAATATGCACTTAAATACTAAGTTATCAAATAGCAAATAGCAGTTATAACAAGACAAGAGCTAAAGCAATAAGATAAATGCAGTAAGTAAGAACACAAGATGTATAGTGGTTCGGAGACTAAACTGCTCCTACGTCCACTCTCCTAATTTAATAGGATAATTCCTTAATCACTTCGGAATTAACTTGTTTTTATAGTGTCAAGGTGCACTCTACTTCTTCTTCTTTTCTTCTCTTGATTTCTTACAACCTTCTCTCGTTGCAATACTCTCAAACACTACTACGAACTTCAACAATACTCTCAGACTATCTCTCAAGGTGAAAGTAGAGTTTTGTTCTAGTACCAACTAAGTGTGATATCCTTTACAATTTAAGAACGAATGTAAAGGCTAGGATATCATTGTCTAGTCTTTGGATAATCAAACAATAAGCTTGCCTAGTGGGGACTAAAGATAACACTCACAAATGAATATGCCTAAAAGCTTTTTATCTCTCGAGTGTTTTGAATAATTTTGAATGCTAAAACAATATTGCTAGAATGCGTATAGCTTGTGTCTTGATGTATGTCCCGTAATCTTGAAATGATTCAAGATGTGGCCTATTTATAGATGAAGCAAACTATTTGTTCACTACAAAATAATGAGGAAATGGGGACGGGGAAGGTATCGGATCTGCCCTCACTAATGATGAAGGGGACGGCAAAGGGGACGGCAAAGGGGACGGCAGTGTGCCGATGCCAATATGCTCGATGCCATTTAAATGGCATCGGATTTGGGGAAAACCGTTACCTTTTGGCATCGGGGCCACCGCCGTTACCTTTTGGCATCGGGGCCACTGCCGTTACCAAATGGCATCGGGGCCCACTGCCAATGCCATTTCGCATCGGGCCCACTGCCGTCCCCTTTTTGCCGTCGCCTTTTTATTAACATTTAAAAAAGACGAATCTGGGTTTCGAACCCAGGTATCGAGGCCACCAACACCCATCCCCCACCGCTGAGCCACCAATTTTTCGGAAATTCTGGCATTTTTCGCGAATTGTGGGGTTCGAACTCGGGACCTCGCGGTCTCGAAGGCTTTTGAGCGCCCCCTGTGTGCCGTTTAAGCTAGGAGCTTTAGTCGACATGTTGTGAATGCAATTAATATATATTCAATTTAATTTTAGTTTTTAATTCTTTAATTAATTCAATCCATTCTAACTTTAATGGTTGCTTATTAAATTATTTATCAAAGCATATCATAATTATTTCTAAATTATGTTTTTCAAATTAACTAAATTATGTTTTTCAAATTAAATAATTTAATTACGGTATCAATTCACACTATTTAAATTTATTCTAATCCTCAATTTACAACATTTAAATTCATTCTAATTTTTAATTTCATAACATTATAATTACATACAACATTGAATATAATTATTTTCACTTATACATTTAAATTTATTCTAATCACATCATTTAAATTCATTGTAATTTTCAATTCACAACATTAAATATATATAATTATTTTCACTTATCCATGCATTTAAAAATATGAATTCACTTATCCATTTAATTAAAAATATTTTCATCTATTATAAAATTATTTTCTAGTTCATTTTCAATTAAAATAACATCACAAACAACATTAATTATAATCATAATTATCATGTTCACGTCAATTAAAATAACATCACACACACCATTAAAATAAAAATTAATCCTCAACGTTGACGTCTCGCCAGGGTATGTTTTTATTAAATTGTCACTACTGCAAGAACCGAATTGAAAACAACTCCGAGATATTTATGTATGGGTATGTTTTTATTAAATTGCAAATTTCATTTCTATTTAATTTGGTGTAAGAATTTTAATTTTCTTAATTAAAATTAAACATGCACTTCATGGAATTACCTTAACATTGTTTCTATTCAATTCAATTTAATTTAAATCTGATTTTTTTTCTATATTTTTTATTATCCGGTGATCGGATTATGGGGTTAATTTGGTTGTTCAATTATTGTTTTGTTTCCTTTTTTAACTTGTATTTTTTCCCCAATTTTTTTACCAGACTATAATGGTGTTTTAGTTTTATTTTAAATTAAGCTTTCTAACTTAACCCTTTTTTGCATTGCATGCAGGAAAATGTTCTTCTGTCTCTAATTTAGGGTTCTTGATTTGTGGTATAGCACACAAGCTTATTAATTTCTTTCAAAAAAACAATTGATAAGTATATATAGATGATTAATTAGAGAAAAAGTTAAAACACGAATATATGAGTAAATGGGGAAATTTGTTTCTTAAATAACTTTTTACTAATTTTTCAATCTTCTAGAATCAAATAAAAATAAATTTAAATGAAATTAAAATTAAACTAAAATTTCACAGATTTTTTTTATCTAATCAATTTGTGTATGGGTGGGGCTAATAACACCCCATAAAATGTTATTCACACCCCAAATGTTAAACACACCCCATTAAAATTTAAAATTCAACTTTTATTACTATACACACCCCAATTATTTCCTATTTACCCTTCAACTCTCATAACTAATAAAAATTAACTAAATCTTTAAAAACATATAAAATTTAAAATTTAATTAACAGAAAAAAAAATCAATAATACAATAACATTACGCGTAAACGTTGAAAATATTTTAAAAAATCAGCTAAATTTTAAAAATCATTTAAAAAAATTAAGAAAATAAAAAATAAATGAAAAAAATAATAATTAAATCTAAATAAAATCTGAAAAATAAATCAAATAATTTTTTTTAAGAATTAACGATTTTTTTTAAAATTAAATAAAATATTAAAGAAAAATCAACTCAATATTAAATTAAAAAATAAAATCTTTAAAAATAAAATAAAGCTAAATAAAATTTAAAAATTTCAACTAAATTTAAAAAAATAATTAAATCAATTATATTTTTAATATTTATAATTAATTCTTAAGATTTAGGTGATTTTTAATTTTTTTGATTTTATTTATCATTATTCGAATTCTTAATTTTAATTGATTTTTTAATTAATTATTTTTTACGATTTATTAAAAAAATTACGAATTTATTTATTTTTAATTGATTTTAAATTTTTTATTTAATAATTTATTTTTTTCTTTTAAAAAAATATTTAATTTTTTCAGATTATTTTTTAAAAATATTTGATTTATTTAAATTATTTTTTTTAGATTTTATTAATCTTTTAAAATACTTTTCAGATTTTAATTACATTTTTTAAGTTTTTTTCAATTTTTTTTAAAAAAATTATTTTTAATTTGTATAAGGGTTACTTAGTCATTTTACAATTATCTATTTTTATTTTTAAAATGATGGGGTGTGTATAACATGTTTTGGGGTGTTAGTAGCGGTACCCTTTGTGTATTATTTAATTAATTTGTCAACATTAATAAAATATGTCAACAATTACAATTTTTTATTTTAATAAATCTACCCAAATTATAAACAAACGACCTTTAAATTAATTTAATTTTGAATGAGTTTAAATGAAATTTCAATTATAAATGAAATTTTACGTGAAATGAATTTTATCACCAATATTGGTAATTAATTTTTTTGAAATGAATGCAAAAATCGTAGTAACACTTACTAATTAATGTTTAAAATGATTTTAAATCTCCAAATAAAAAAATATTTGAAATAAATTTAAAATTATTTTAAATTTCCCACTGCCGTTACCAAATGGCATCGGGGTCCACTGCCGTTACCAAATGGCATCGACCATTAAATGCCGTTACCAAATGGCATCGGGGCCCACTGTCGTCCCCTTTTCGCATCAGCCATTAAATGCCGTTACCAAATGGCATCGGCCATTAAATGCCGTTATAAAATGGCATTCGGGCCCACTGCCGTCCCCTTTTCGCATCGGCCATTAAATGTCGTTACCAAATTGCATAGGCCCGCCTGCCGTTGCCAATTGCCGTTGCCTTTTGGCCAATATTTTGTAGTGGTTGGTGGAGATAGCAAACTTTATCCATAAATTTGAACTTTTAAATTGTTCAGGGGCCTGCATGCAAATAGTACATGCATTCACGTCCATTCTGCATTTTGCATTCCATTCTCAGAATTTGTTATGCGCAGTGACAGGTGGCACTAATTCTTTGGCTAATTTGGAATAATTCTGTCCTTCCCGCTAACGGCCTCGTACTGGGTAAAGTGCCTATTCATTCATCGTTTTTTACCATAAGTATGCCAAGTCCAAGGTATATGAATTTCCAAATTCATCATACTTGACTTTTGTTATTCAACAAACTTGTCTTCATGAATCCTTGTCACTTTCTTCATAACACTTCAGCTCATTGTCTTCAATGATACTTGTCTTCATGTACTTTGTGCTTCCAGGTCATTTGTCATAGATTCAAAGAATAATCTATCTAATAAAAATTAAAGCTCCCTAACATATGAGCTTTTCTAATCCTGAAAATCTAGACTTGGCAAATCATCATTCTTGGGGTTTTACTTAGGGTTTTGGTATCAAATCAAAATCAAATTTTCTTTTATTAATATAAATCATATGCCAACAATTCTCGTAACCGCTTATTAATAATACATTTAGGGCTCATTTGGTGGCCCAGATTAGGCCATATAAATTTAAGATTGTGCCTAATTTGGGCCTATTTTATATTTGGTGGAAGTCTTGTTGGCCCAATACAAACCCGCAAGCCCGATGCAACTCAAAGATAATTGTGCGTTTATAATCTTGCAAAAAGGGTGGAGAAAACTTATGGAGGAAAACACGGAGCATTTGTGGAAATCCAAATACCATTTTTACCCTCCATATTTAAACTCAAAACCCTGGAATTTTGTCCTCAAACCTTCATTCCAGCTGCCTCCCTTTCCCTCTCTCAAAAAGCGGCGATTTTTCGTTGGATGGAGAATAGGCCGACGACTTCGCCTACTGGCGACCTTGAGCTCTGGAATTAGTAGTAGTCGATTTATTTTCACTTTTTTCTTTTTATTTTTTGGCCTGATGCAACTACAGTTTGAATCTCTTCTCTTTTTGCTAGGGTTTGTGGGATAAAGTTTCCAAACAGGCGTTTGCGAGGTTAACCTTGTGTTCAAACGGTACGAACCACCTAATTTCTGGCCTTTTTTTGTTCTGTCTACCGGTGTAAATGTGTGGATCTGCTTTATTGTACGATCTGCTCTGTTGAAGTTATTTGAAATATTCAGTATGAATTTGCTTGTGCACGATCTGTTGAAATTGTTTGTGTATTGGTGATGGAGAGTTATCTAGTCATATATTCCAGTATATTTTCTGACCTTTTTTTACCTTGTTTTTTGATTGAGTTATCTAGTTAAAAGACCGTGTTTGTCTGATGATGTTCTTGGTGGTGGAATGTAGTTCAGTTCTGTGCGCATACCCCAATATTTATAAATATTGAGTATGCACTTTTTATAAATATTGAGTATTTTGATGAAGTCTTATTGCATTTGCATCTCTAAAACTTCTATTCTTGATGAGTATATGCTTCTTCGTTGTAATTCTGCATGTGCTTGTGAAGTTTTGCAATGGATTTAGAATGATCTCTAAGTTTAACTATATGTAATCTCTGGTCAAAATGGTTTGAGGGCCTTTTCCAGCCTCACTCTGGGTATGACCTAGTGTCCACTGACCAGTTCAGGCCCCTGTATGCTTGTGTGCTTGTTTGATGTCTCTTTATGGCAATTACAAAAAGTTTCAGTCTCACTATGGCTTGTTTCCTGTCTACATAGAAATTGGATTGTCAACTATTGGAAAGACGATGCACTTATGATAGTTTCAAAACTGAGTTTAAAGGCGTACTTTAATATTTAGTTGGAAGGTTGTGGTGATGTAGTCAAATTGTGTTCATCCTCGTTCATAACTGAAACTTCTGTGTCCCGAAGTAGCTGAGATAACAATGATTATTTGTAATTTGTTCATTGTTGTTATCTAAACTTATTGCTAACAATATAAGTGTTTGGCATATCATTGAACTATTTAAGTTTGATTGTATAAATACTAAATAGGTGTGTTGACAGGGTAGTGTTGATACAATTGTGTTTGTGGGTAACCTTGCACACTACAAATGAGAATTTTGGTTTCTATTAATTTTCTAATTCACACTTTTTTCTTGCAGCCATTGAAGGAGTTCCTTTGTTTTTTCTGAAGGGGAAGTAAGGTTTTTGGCCGCACTTTATGCCGGAATGATATGTATGTGTTGCCTTTGGCATCAGCTAGTTGGGATTGAAATGTAGATTCCTTGATCATCCTTTATTTTGGGAAAGACCTGGCACATTGCTCGTTTGAACTAGGTAGTTTGCTTTTTTACTTTGTACATTGAGTTTAATATTCACGAGAAACTACATCCCACTTGACTAAAAGTTGGGATGGTGTTACATTTTATTGCAAATGCCTAAATCTTGAGATCTAGATGCTGATTTTTGGATGAATGTTGATTGTAGTGATCACTGCTTTGATGAATTTTGAGAGAATGTTCAAGCAAGCCCATGAGGAAAACTGATTAAGAATTTTTTGCATGATTCTCTAGTCCGATTTTGTATACGCAGGAGTCCCAACTATAAAATACATCTACGAGCTTTGCTACTTTGTAATAGTGTTGGTGTAACTATAAAATTGGTTGTTTGTGAATATTGATTCAACTTGCATGCACGCATACTTCTTATATTTGTGACGAGGAATCAATGTTTTATTGTCAATTACTTTAAATTTTATTGGGTTTATTCGAAGTGATGTCCAGTGCACTCATAATTCACACTGAATTTTGAATATAAATAATTATACCCAAGGTAAAAAATAATTGGTATCGGTGGAAATATCGATGGATTTATTGATATCGAATATTGAAATCGATAAATTTTAAAAATTGTGAAAATTTAATAACTACTCCCTCCGTCCCGGAGGAACTTGCACCCTTTGATCGGCACACATTTTAAGAAATGTGTAAGAAAAGGTGTAATGATTGATGTTTTGAGGGGTAGTTTTGTAAATTTTTATGAATAAAGTAAAGTAAAAAGTAGATTGAGTGTGGAAAAGTAATGACATATGGGTAAATATGAATATATTTCAAGGGTGAGGGTTGTGAAGATATTTCCTTTTATGGAGTGTGCAAATTGGTATGAGACATCCATATGTAGAAAGTGTGCAAATTCCTGTGGGACGGAGGGAGTAACTTTTAATACATAAATTCAACCAAACAATTTAAATACATTTACATGTATGATAAATTTATATAAAATATAGCATACAATGTTATTTCATATGATATTTTTTGAAATTTATCTACATTTGTCGATTTTTTTTTATATTTTTCGATATTTTATCGATATCAGTCTCGATATTATTATTGTATATCGATTTTTTTTTTCAAATATCGTTTTTTCTCAATATCGATATCGGTGACTGCAAAAAATAGATATATCAAGAATATATGGGGGAAATTTCTGAATATTTTCGTCCATTATTATACCTCAAATTGTCGAAAGAATATTTGTTATCGTACAAGAAAATGCATCTCAAATTAGAAGGGGCAACTCAAATTGAGTTGGGCAAAGTTGGAATGATTATATTTCAGTAAGGACATTATTGTTCATTGTAAATTCTATCTATTAAATTGGCCCACACATTAAAGGTGTATACCAAACACCAAATATATTACAAATCTTGAATTAATCAGGTTGGGCCAATCTTGAGTCCAAATCTGAGACAATTAGTAAATTCTACCAAATGTGCCCTTAAAGTATTTTTGGTAATTAATATTCAATATTTTAAAGTAGACCAAATAAGATAACAAAATATTTATAATATTTGTATTGGAAAAATATAAAATGTATGTTTGTTATCAATTATCAAACAAGCAATTAAGTTTAAATTAAAGAAGAAAAAACTGGAAATATAACACATATATTAATTACATTTAAAATATAACGAAAATAGCTCCTAGCCCAACGGCAAAAGAGGCCCTCATAAGCACATCATTATTAGCCGGTCAACGTAATCTTGGCCATTTAATTTGATATAATTTATAAAAACAGTTTTACAAATTATAAAGTCTTGACGATTTTTCAAATGATCAACCTAATCGATTTGTCAAGACAGTCCCATTTCACCAAATTCATCTAAAAGGATACTAATTAATGACTTCCTTAACTAACAAGCATGTTTCTGCCTTCATTAATTTAAAAAAAAAAAAAAAAAAAAAACTTGTCCATATTCGGGGTGGTCTTTTTCAATATTTTACTCTTTGTTTCATGTGCCATGAGGTTCCTCGTTCTTTTTCAATATTTTACTCTTTGTTTCATGTGCCATGAGGTTCCTCGTCCAAATCTTATTTTCACGCTCAATTTTTTTTAAAAAAAAGTCACGTGTTTGAGTGTTTCGAGAATATAAGAGGAATTTAAATAGTTGATTTGCATTTGTGTGTATTTTTTAATGTTAATAGTTGTTTCATTAAAATATCTATTGATTGTTTTATTTAAAAAAAAAAATAGGTATTCACTGCGTAAGATACTGGAAGCAAAACCACTATGTACAGTTCCAAAACAAATGTAGAAACAACATCAGATCGAGTGCATTATATACTACTAGTATCTGGAATTGTATTGTTTGGTTAATATGAAAATGGTGAAATGAGCATATCTTCAGGAGCAAGGAAATTTCTCGAGAGAAAATGATGACGGAACTAAAGACAAGATTGTGAAGTTGGATAATAGCCAAGGAGGGCGACAGAAGAAATTGAGAATTCAAGCAATGGATATCAGACCCACGATATGTAGTGGACAGTTAAACTCTTTATCAAAACTCAAACTTGTAAATCTATAGTGGCATTTCTCATGCTGGATTGAACACTTTTTGTACTGTTCTATTTTAAAATTAATGGAATCAACTATTAAGAATGTGTTTTGAAACACAATCAACTGCTTCTACAATCAACTATTTTTAAAATAAATAATAATTTCGGAAGCAGTTAGTTGATTTTATAAATACTCCCTAAATCTTTGTTTGTTTTTATTTTGTTAAGAATAATCTTAAGTTGTAGGATTTTCCGGTTATGGGTAAAGAAACTGAAGGAGTGATGTTATAAAAAAAATTTATATGAGAAGATCTTACTAAGAAAATTATACTTTTGTAAAAAAAAAAAAAAAAAAAAAGTTGAAATACATTATTTAGCACAGATTTTTTATTCTGTTTTGACTTCAAGTTAAGAACACTTTTATTTATTTACAATCAAACACACATCGTCGAGAAGATCATCCACAAGAATTGACGGTTCAACTGAATAGATGGCTCTCGAAAATGATCTCGAGCTCCTAGCAATGGAGTGTGACACGTACTAAATATGTAATCATAATTAAGTATTTAAAAGAAAAGTCATAATTGTCCATGGTTAATAATAATTAAATTCATTGACAATGCCCTTTTAGGCCTTTGCATCAAATCCAAACCGAATAAGCTCCAACTCTAAGATTTTCATTTTACTTTTCATATCTATTTATAATTTAAAAACTATTGAATAGTATTATTTATGTGTAGTGAAATTTATAAAATGAAGAGAAGAGTAAAATTGAAAAAGAAAAGCGAGAATAATTGAATTTAAACGGAGGTACATACGTAGATTAGTACTCATCAAATTAAAAGGAAAACCAAAACATAAACATTACTCAATATATCAAATAATATTGTTTCCTTCGAAATTCAAAACCTGCCGGCACCATGCATGCATCAATTAATAATCTCTAGACATTATCTGCCGCAGGCCCCGGCTGGCTCTTCTTATCAGCCTGATCAACTTTTGGGGTTTCAGCGTGGTGGTTCGCTGCCTTGTTGTGGTGGTGCTCCTCCTTCGGTCGGTTGCAGAAGCGTCCGACGACACAAGCCAACACGGATATGACAACGATCACGCTCATGACGATGAAAACGGGAATATATTCATGGACATTGGATTGGGAAAAGTCAGGTTTTCTGATGACATTATTTGGATATACGCCCTCGTCATAAACAGATTGTGACATTTTTTTAAATTTTATCTATCGAGCTTTGATTGATAAAGTACAAGAAAAATAGTAGTAGTAGTATTTTTATGCTTTGAGTGACAATAATGAGTTGATGTGGTGGATGGTTTTATAGCGATTCTAATTCATAACCTTCTAGTAATTAGAGATTTAGTTGGACATATTCTTTACTTAATTAATTCTTTTATTCTACAATTGGGAACTCTTGATACTACTTAATTTCCATAAGATCATCGATGGTAAGTTTTGATCATTCATAGATTATAAAGTAGATTTTTTATTCATCGTTAGAATGGAAACTTACCATAATTTTGGAATCTCAATATGGGAAGTATGCATTTTCCATATATATATATATATATATAATTAATCTGCCTTCTTGATTTTTAATTTCAAGAATGTGCTTCTTAAACTTACCATAATTAATTCTTCCCAATTTCTTCAACAAGGAAACTTCGGCTCTAAATTTGACTAACACCTCTTTTTTCGAATAACACTTCTTCACTTTTATAAAAAATAATAATAATTTATGCACAACCGTGTTACTTAAAAAAATTAATTTACATAAACTCGAGTTCACAAAATTTATATTATAAACACCATACAGTCGGGGACGGATCAGAAAAAAATTATGATACAAAACACTAACATATATATATAATATACTCCCTCCATTTTTTAATAAGTGTCACTTTGGCCTATTTCAACAAATTAAGATTATAAAGTGTGGTCCATATTAACCTTCATTAATTATAGCTAATTTTAATATAGAAATTTTGTTTGATAAAGAATGTGGTCAAGAATGTAGCTAGTATTCATAAAGCAAATTAATTTTGGTATAAACAATATATATGAAATTTATTTATGAACATTATATATGGTAAATGAATAAGGATAAAATAGTCAAAATTAAAGAAAAAAACTCAGAATGACACTTATTTTAAAATTAGTTAAAATATCAAAGTGACACTTATTAAAACACGGAAGTAAATTTTTTTTTTTTGAGAAACAATATATAAGGAGAAAAATAGATAAGTAACTACAAAAACAGATCTCCTTAATATATATTGGAATATCATCTTCAATCCAATAGTAAGGTATTGAAGTGTTCCTGGCATGTTGAGCAAGGGCGTGAGCAACTCCATTATGGGCTAGCTCTGGAAATATGTTGGTAATCCCACACTAGAATTCTCCTCAATAATTCCTTAATCCGATCAAATTTCTCTAATTTTGAAGCCCTTTTTAACACAATTAGTAAGACCAATTTCAATAGCTCTTAATTCAGCAGCTTTAACATTATCTGGATTAACAATTCTATAAAACAAAAATATAGAAGTTGTATTTTTCAACAAAAGCAGCACCTAATTCGTCATTTGATCCCTAAATCCAACACATCTCTGCTCTACAAAAGAGGGCGCCAAATAAACGATGGATAAGAACCAAGATGAGTTTCAAACACATATGAAAATGCTTAAAATACCGTTCTTTGAAAATCTTGCCAACTAACGTATCAAGATGCTCCATGATTGTCACGTACGCCCCAAATTTAAAAATAATATTTTTTTTTAAAATTAGTTAAAATAACTAACTTTAAACCCCAAAAATTGAATATTAATTTTTACACGTCAAAATAGAGGGACGTAACGGTTAATATATTTAAAAGTTAACTATTGCAGCAGAAATGATGGTAATATAATTCAATTGAAAATCACCATTTAATAATTTAACTAAGAATCTTTAAAGAAAATCACAATCCAATTAAATAAACATAAAATATTCCTTCATTCTTTAAATATATATCGATCGTCTCCCATCACCACTACTCGCCATCCAACACTTTAATCTGAAATTGTAAATTGTTGAGGGGTGAGCATGCAAGCACACTCAGTGGAATTTAAGTCATTCAATAGTTAATGCTAAAAATAAATAATCAAGTAATTGCAACTTAGTAAATAACATTTACATTGCCACATATACTTTGCAATTGATACTTTGCCAACTCTGCCATTTGATACTTTGCCCATGAAATTTTGCCATTGTAATTTTGCCAATAGAGTTTTGTGAACCTTCCCAAAATCAAATCAATGAATAAGGTATTCTCACATGTAGACTTCGCATGTTTGTGGACCTTTCCAAAGTTAAATTAATGACTAAGGTAGTCTCACACGTAGTGAGCACGGCGGGTTACACCTGAAGATCCGTCGGCCCCGGACCCCATTTGGAGCCCCTGGCTATTAGATAACTTTGCCACAAACTTTGCCAATAGAATAATATACTTTGCCACAAACTTTACCAATAGAATAACGTAAGAATGAAATCACATAGTAGACAATTAACTCAAATCATTTATCTAAAACATTAAATAAAGAATAACAATGCAATAAAGCTCTACCAACCACCGTAGAGATTAAAGCAATTAAAATCCACCTCGATAGATGAACGTACACGTGATATGTGAAAGACTCGTATAAATGAGTTATATCACCTAGCCATTTGATACATAGAATAACAAAGAGTTTGAACTAAAACCTTGATTATTTTCCACTTTAATAACAATATATCAAAAAACAAACATAAACCCTACTGTCGGATTGCATACTATAATATATATAATATATACATATGAAATCAATGTACATGCATGTGAGAAGAAGGGATGTTCAAGCAATTAAAAATGCATGTAATGTTGGGAGTTATGAAAATCATTATATCTATATTATAATTTTCTTTTGAGATAATAACTTAAAAATTAATTTCTATTATTATTATTATAAAATTTTGAGGTATTACAATGATTCTTCAAAGTTGTTTTGCAAGCATAGTTTTATTGAAAAAAATAAGGTTTCGAAAGCCCAAACCATCATCCTCTTTTGGCACACACAAATCTGACAATTTCTTCCAGTGGGGTCGTCCATGTCCATTTTCTGAATCCCACCAAAACTGAGCCATCAATTTTTCAATGTCAGAGCAAACAGAAACTGGAATACGAAAGCATGACATAACATACTTCAAAATATATTAAATGAGTTAATTACTACTACATGATCAATTACACACATGTTTAAAAAAATATTAAAGTAATACAAAAGTAATATTTTTTTTTATCAATAATAGTAAAACATAAAAATTAAAAAAAAAAATCTTTTAAAATCAGTTTCACGATTATACTACATATACGTAAAATAATCACTTTACTATATAAGTATCAAAAGTACAATAAGAAGTTTATTTTGAGACAACTTTTACAGTAAATTCACCATACAATGAATTATTAAATTAATATATAAGTAATTTTACTACTTAATTTTAAAACAAATAAAATTTATATATATATATATATAGGGGTGGTTCGGTACGGTATACCAACCATACCATTATCATACCAAAAATTTCGGTATTGAAAATATTCATACCGTCACTACAAAATTTGGCTCAGATCGCAAGGGAAATTACCGAGGGAAAAAAAAATCCTTGCTAAATACCTAGGGAAACTAAATCCCTTGCCATTCCCGAGAATATTGACAAGGAAATTTAAATTTGAAAATTTCCGAGGGAGTGGGCCCTTGCAAAATTTGACACGTCAATTAAAATTCCCGAGGGTTAGTGGGCCCTCGGTAAAGGCCTCGGCGAATGAAATATATAATTGAGTGAAGATTGAAATGTAATAAGAAAATTATCAACGTTTTATCTACTTAACTGGTCTTTAATGTTTTGTACATAAGTAGTCGGTCTTTAAATATAATTACTAAATAATCTATATTTTTATAAAATAACTTCAGTTTAATGAGGATTTTTTAATTTATTTTTACTCTGCGTCGACAAAATAAGAATTATGCTGAACATACGTGAATTTGGAGTATGGTTTTATTTATTGAGTTTTAGTTATGGGTGAATTGAGAGTATGACTTTGATTATTGTTTTAAGATTAAGAGATTTTGGTTTGGTTTTAGAGCCAAAATTTATAAAGGATAAAAGAAACAAAATGAAACTGGTAGAAAAAGTTAAGATAATTACCGAGTTTTCCATAATTCTCGTAACCGCTTATTAATAATACAGTTAGAGTATTTTTGGTAATTAATATTCAATATTTTAAAGTAGACCAAATAAGATAACAAAATATTTATAATATTTGTATTGTAAAAATATAAAATGTATGTTTGTTATCAATTATCAAACAAGCAATTAAGTTTAAATTAAATAAATTAAAGAAGAAAAAATTGGAAATATAACACATATGTTAATTGCATTTAAAATATAACGAAAATAGCTCCTAGCCCAACGGCAAAAGAGGCCCTCGTAAGCACATCATTATTATCAGGTCACCGTAATCTTGGGCATTTAATTTGATATAATTTATAAAAACAGTTTTACAAATTCTAAAGTCTTGACGATTTTACAAATGATCAACCTAATCGATTTGTCAAGACAGTCCCATTTCACCAAATCCACCTAAAAGGATACTAATTAATGACTTCCTTAACTAACAAGCATGTTTCTTCCTTCATTAATTTAAAAAAAAAAAAAAAACATGTCCATATTCGGGGTGGTCTTTTTCAATATTGTACTCTTTGTTTCATGTGCCATGACGTTCCTCGTCCAAATCTTATTTTCACGCTCAATTTTTTTTTTTTTAAAAAGTCACGTGTTTGAGTGTTTCGAGAATATAAGAGGAATTTAATTAGTTGATTTGCATTTGTGTGTATTTTTTAATGTTAATAGTTGTTTCATTAAAATATCTATTGATTGTTTTATTTAAAAAAAATAAATAGGTACTCACTGTGTAAGATACTGGAAGCAAAACCACTATGTACAGTTCCAAAACAAATGAAGAAACAGCATCAGATCGAGTGCATTATATACTACTAGTATCTGGAATTGTATTGTTTGGTTAATTAATATGGAAATGGTGAAATGAGCATATCTTCAGGAGCAAGGAAATTTCTCGAGAGAAAATGATGACGGAACTAAAGACAAGATTGTGAAGTTGGATAATAGCCAAGGAGGGCCACTGTAGAAATTGGGAATTCAAGCAATGGATATCAGACCCACGATATGTAGTGGACAGTTAAACTCTTTATCAAAACTCAAACTTGTAAATCTATAGTGGCATTTCTCATGCTGGATTGAATACTTTTTGTAGTGTTCTATTTTTAAATTAATGGAATGGTAGTTTTGTCTGACCAAAAAAATATACTACTAGTATCTTGTATTAAGGTTGTGTTTTGAAACACAATCAACTGCTTCTACAATCAATTATTTTTAAAATAAATAATAATTTCGGAAGCATTTAGTTCATTTTATAAATACTCCCTAAATCTTTGTTTGTTTTTATTTTGTTAAGAATAATCTTAAGTTTTAGTATCTGCCGCAGGCCCCGACTGGCTTTTCTTATCAGCCTGATCAACTTTTCGGGGTTCAGCGTGGTGGTTCGCTGCCTTGTTGTGGTGGTGCTCCTCTTTCGGTCGGTTGCAGAAGCGTCCGACGACACAAGCCAACACGGATATGAAAACGATCACGCTCAAGACGATGAAAACGGGAATATATTCATGGACATTGGATTGGGAAAAGTCAGGTTTTCTGATGACATTATTTGGATATACGCCCTCGTCATAAACAGATTGTGACATTTTTTTAAATTTTATCTATCGAGCTTTGATTGATCAAGTACAAGAAAAATAGTAGTAGTAGTATTTTTATGCTTTGAGTGACAATAATGAGTTGATGTGGTGGATGGTTTTATAGCGATTCTAATTCATAACCTTCTAGTAATTAGAGATTTAGTTGGACATATTCTTTACTTAATTAATCCTTTTATTCTACAATTGGGAACTCTTGATACTACTTAATTTCCATAAGATCATCGATGGTAAGTTTTGATCATTCATAGATTATAAAGTAGATTTTTTATTCATCGTTAGAATGGAAACTTACCATAATTTTGGAATCTCAATATGGGAAGTATGCATTCTCCATATATATATATATATATAATTAATCTGCCTTCTTGATTTTTAATTTCAAGAATGTGCTTCTTAAACTTACCATAATTAATTCTTCCCAATTTCTTCAACAAGGAAACTTCGGCTCTAAATTTGACTAACACCTCTTTTTTCGAATAACACTTCTTCACTTTTATAAAAAATAATAATAATTTATGCACAACCGTGTTACTTAAAAAAATTAATTTTCACATCCCAATTTTAGGGGCCTAGATGAAAATACTATACGATGCATATTTTTTTATAAAAATTGGCAGCGGAATTAATTTGGTAAATAAATACTCAAACACTTTCAAAAAATTCATATTAAAACGTAACTTCAACTAATCAGTACCAAAACTTGTTCAAAAAAAAGGGATGTGAACATTTTAAAATGAAAGTAGTTTAAATTTTGAATGCAAATAATTAAATAAAATAGCATGAAGGCATTCTTTAATGACATGAAACACATCCACCGTCCCTCCACCGCAACTCCGTCAATCTGTAAAGTGTTAAATAGATTGGGGTGAGCAAAACAACTAGCTCAGTGGGATTAACTTTGTCACCGTTAAATATAACATATGAATAATATCATAACTCACAAACATGCATACAATTTCATAAGCTTGTTGGCAAAGCCAACCATAATAACATAGGCTTGTTGGATAAACCAACCATAAGTTTGTTGGATAAACCAACCATAATAACATAGGCTTGTTGGATAAACCAACCATAAGTTTGTTGGATAAACCAACCATAATAACATAGGCTTGTTGGATAAACCAACCATAAGTTTGTTGGATAAACCAACCATAAGATGTAAGATGCAGCAAGAAATAAAATCACTCATACGAAATACTTAAAAATGACAAAGTATAGTCAATCAAGAAAATCCCACCTTAAAGTACACTTGAGTAGTCTCGAAAATACGTAACTTGAATTAATGCAAGAGATCTTCGTCACCTATAATAAATATTATCTTAGAATTATTATTAATACATTAATGAGGATGAGATGTTAAGCTATTGTTTAAATCATTTAATCGATAACTATAAACATCATCTAGATAATTAAATAATATATATATATATATATATATATCAGAATTATCATGATTAATGGGTAACTTATATATATATATTATCATTAAATTGATAATTACTAATTAATAAACCTTACTAAAAATAAGCAGAACTTAACTATGATAGATTGATAGTACCGAAATTTGGTGTTTATAAAAGCATATACTACAACTAAGTAATTAATAGGAAAAACATTGAAATATAATAATAATATTATTATCAAGGAATTCACCTAATCCACACTATCCAATTTGTAACTTAGATGGCACTACTCAAACATTACGATAAACTTAAGGTTTTAAGAGATATGCAATAATAACCAAAATTGTACAACTAACTATACATTCGAAACTAAACCTATATATACTAAAATAATATATATATATATATGTAAGAACCCAAAAATCTCATGAATTGAGCCCTTATATTTGTTTATGTGAAATTATGTGATTTATCATAATTATGTGAAATTTACATAATATTAAATGTTATTCACCTATTAAATTATTTATTTACTAATGAAGATTATTGTTGGTGGATGGCATAAGACTAGTTAAGTTATTTATTAAGGATTGATTTGATATAAGAAGTGGTTTTAAAATAATATAAGAAATGGTCCAAACAAAAATATTAAGACAAGGCCCATTCTTATGGCCCACTAAGGAAACTCTAGGACATTTTGCACCTTATAAATAGCCACTTTCAGAAATCTTGCACATTTTTGGCACTTCACATTAGAGTAAGATTTTTACTTCACACTCACACTCAAGACACACACCTTACCCACACACTTCAGCTTCCTTCTAAATTCCGGCCAACTTTCCGACGTTCGATCATTGATCGGCCAGCACCGTTGGAAAGCTCTCGTCGAGAGCTTTCTGGAACACTTTTCAGATTCTCGATCGGGGTTCTGGATCTCCAGTCACGGCTGGTCAAAGATGGGTTAAAACCCTTATAGTCGGAACTTCTTATTTAGGCCATAACTTTCGGTACAGGAGTCCGATTTTTATGTTTTTGGTCTTGTTTGAAAGCTGTTTTCATAAGCTTTCCAGAACATATTTTAGTTTTTAAATCGGAATTATAAAACTCTAGTTATGTCCAGTCAAAGTGTTTGAAAATTTTTAGATCTACTTTATTTCCTTCTCACTTCATACTCTCTCCCTCTCTCCCGTTTTCCGGCGACTCTCCGTCGGTACGCCGCCTTTTTTATTGGTGGACCACCTTGCCGGAGCTTTTTCCGGTAGGTGGTGGAGGTATGAGTTGTGGGGTTGAATATATTGAGGTATAAAACTACGAGTTGCGTTTTGTAGATAAATTTGTATCTTGGGGTCAAAACGTTATTTTTCGGTTTTTCATTTTGGCCCAAGCCAAATATTTTCCATCTTGTCAATGCATTTTTATTATTTACGAAAATGCACAATTTTATTTAAGAAAAGTCACAAATTTTTCATAAATTTGCAACAATGCCCATAGAACTTCAAATGCACATAAAATATTCGTTTTTCATCCGTTTTGAATGAAATCAGTGGCATTTAATCCCAAATTTTGAAACCTACTGTTTTTCATTAAAATATTGAACTTCCAGATTATTTAAATCTGCCTTTCAGTCCTTAAACTTTTACGAGAATGCATTCTTTTCCTCAATCCTTTAATTTCTATGTTTGGCCAACACTTCTACTTCTTTTAAGTACACTATCACAACCACATACACTTAGACTATAATTATTGTTCATATTAATTAAGGACTAAGTGGTAGAACTATTATTGTAGAATTTAAGGAACGAGAAGTGGGAAAGGACTTGGAACTAAGGGGGGAGGATACCGTTTAACTTTCCAAGCTAATAGGTGGGGTAACTCTCGTTGACTTTTACAATGCCTACTTTATATATCATGTGATTTATTGTATTAAATGTCCTATGTGAATTTGTGTATAAATATGTTCATGTTCACTTGTGGAATATATGCTTTATGGATATTTGATATTAGACATGTTCACTCGTGTTAAGTATGTTCTATGGATACATAAATGCTTATGATTATGCATGTCCATATGTGAAGAAGTATGTTACATGAATGTTTTCATACATGCACGTTTCAAACGTGAAGATATATGATATACGGTCAAGACCGTGCAAGATGTATAGTATACGGATAATAACCGTACTAGTTATGATAAGATTATGGGTAACACCGTTCCAAGATTTGATCGAAAGATCACATTCGGGTAGCTCCCGAACAAGATGCTCGAGCGGGGTAAAGCGTACCCCAACAAGATTGATGTGCTCTTACGTGTATTATATTTTAACTATCACTATTTATTAATATAAAACACGATGTTGAACGTATTGCATGGTTAACATATGATTGATGATACGTGAAGGTTGTGATTTGAGTTGTCGATATGTGACTTAATGCCATGATTGAGAGTAATAAATCTCAAATTTATGTTTATTATATACATTGATTCCCATGGTTAACCTTTATTATGGTAGATTGTATGATATTCGAGTGGGTGTTGAGTGAACCCACTGAGTATTTTTCAAATGCTCACCCCTTCCACTTTCAAGTGGGAACGTTCGGGAGGATTGAAGGTGGATGTGAGAACTCGATCTCGAAAGTGCAACCCTTTAATTCATGTCTTTTGAAATTTAAAATTCTATTTTGGATGACTATTTGAAATTGTAGTATTTTATTGTAAGGCAAATTCTTAAGGACCTTACTTGCTACTTTACTTCCGCTGTTGTCACTTCTTAATTATTTTGAGGGTTTTGGTGATGATCAACTTGGTTTGGATGGTTTCATTCATTTAAATTATTAGGTTATTTTCAAGCGTAGTAATGCCCCCTTACTCCCTATTAAAAAAAAAAAATCTATGTTTATTCTTTTTAAAATTTGGGGTCGTTACAATATATATATAAATAATAGTTTGATCTTGAAACCTTGAAATTCCAAAATATAGCTTGTTCGATGTTTTAGTTGAAAACAGGCCATGTAAGATGATTTATTTGAAAATAGAAAATGAATTAAATAATTAAATTATTTTTCGGACCATTAGCCAATCAATCATCATCCAATCCTAAAATTTAAAACTATATACAGTATACTAATTTGAGTTAAGTATAATGCCTACCTCAAAACGCATTATAGGTGTGTTGAAAAGTAAAAGTATTGAATACTAGAGTTAATGAAGAAATAGATACCGTTCTTGGTAGACACTAAATGGATCGAATGCGTGCTCCTTCCAAAATGTGAATGATAACGACTCGATCACGAATAGAGGTACGTTTAAGTTGTTTATGCTAGAAAAATTTTCGTAGAGAGAGTTCTTTATGTGGATTTGTAGAGAAGACGATAATATGATATAATAAGAGACGTATGATATAATAAGAGAGGAGGTATAAATTAGTGGAGAATAATTTGGGATTTTGGAGAATAATCTGAAATTAAGAGAGAAATCTGGAATTAGGCGAATTATTCACGTAGGAAATTAATCTCCTAATTTGAATTCTAATTACCAACCGCATTGAGATACTTAAGGAATAATTTCAAAATTAGTGGGGCATGTTCTATTTTCCAATTAACATTCAATCCATCAATTAGTATCTATATAAAATTCTAACGCATTTGATCTCAAACCATTGAATTTGATATATTATAAATATATGGAATGGATGATGCTTAATTGAAACTACTTGTACACGTATACTAATTGATAATAATATTTTAAAATAGATAATCATATAAAATTTATAAATATAATATATATACTACTCTTTAATATATTTTAAACATTTTAATAAAATATATATCTATATGCATATACCTAATATATAAATCTTATGCCTTTTAATTACTTACAGTGTTTGAAATTTGAGGGTGTTACAATTTACATAAACTCGAGTTCACAAAATTTATATTATAAACACCATACAGTCGGGGACGGATCAGAAAAAAATTATGATACAAAACACTAACATATATATATAATAGTATATATATATTTTGAAGTAAATTTTTTTTTTTTTAGAAACAATATATAAGGAGAAAAATAGATAAGTAACTACAAAAACAGATCTCCTTAATATATATTGGAATATCATCTTCAATCCAATAGTAAGGTATTGAAGTGTTCCTGGCATATTGAGCAAGGGCGTGAGCAACTCCATTATGGGCTAGCTCTGGAAATATGTTGGTAATCCCACACTAGAATTCTCCTCAATAATTCCTTAATCCGATCAAATTTCTCTAATTTTGAAGCCCTTTTTAACACAATTAGTAAGACCAATTTCAATAGCTCTTAATTCAGCAGCTTTAACATTATCTGGATTAACAATTCTATAAAACGAAAATATAGAAGTTGTATTTTTCAACAAAAGCAGCACCTATATATAAAACGAAACCTTGCTTATCCATGGATTGACTTTTCATTCTTGTAGACTTACATTGATTTGGAGACCGAAGGAGGAGATAATTGTTCCAAAAATCATACCAATAGCAAATGGCCCAGTCTACTTTGAACACATTCTTCATTTTATTTTTTGTCAGCTTAGATTCATCAGAGTGAAGCCATCTACACCCCTCCTTCCATATAACCCATGTTATGACTAACACACAAAAAAAAATAAAAAATTACATTTTGCCAATTTTACTTTTAAGAAAAAAGAGCAGCTCAATGATGGAGCCCCTCAAAGCAGCTTTAAGAGTTTCCCAAATATCTAACTGCTTCCAAGTTTGGTTAGCTAGAGGGCAAGAAAATAACACATGTAAGGAATTAGCAAAAGGGTAGCTACAATAGAGACAAAAGGGATCAACTGGAATGTGATGGTTCATAAGATTACCTTTTGTGGTGAGTGTGTCATTGGTGAGTTTCCAACCGAAAATACGAATTTTTGAAGGAATTCTAAGGTTCCATATAAAATGAAGTATCTTCGATTTATTCTTGGAACTTGATGATTCTGGTTTTATGGAGCTTTGGTCCTTCATTGCATGATCCCTAATAACTTCATAGCCTGATGCAACCGTGTATTGTCCAGACGAATTTTTTGGCCAATATCTCTAATCTTTTCGAAATTTTCCATATAATGGAATTTTTAGAGTGGCTTCGACTTCAAAAGGAAGAAAAGCATTTCGAATCAGGTTATTGTTCCAAGCATAACCCTCAGTGATGAACCGGTTCACATTTGATGCACTCGCAATGCACGAAAGAGGGCGCCCCCCATTTAACTCTTGAATCCATTTATCCTTATGAATGTGTATTTTCCTTCCATCCCCAATTCGTCATTTGATCCCTAAATCCAACACATCTCTGCTCTACAAAAGAGAGCGCCAAATAAACGATGGATAAGAACCAAGATGAGTTTCAAACACATATGAAAATGCTTAAAATACCGTTCTTTGAAAATCTTGCCAACTAACGTATCAGGATGCTCCATTGTTGGGATATGGTTTATATTAATAAAAGAAAAGTTGATTTTGATTTGATACCAAAACCCTAAGTAAAACCCCAAGTATGATGATTTGCCAAGTCTAGATTTTCAGGTTAGAAAAGCTCATATATGTTAGGGAGCTTTAATTTTTAGATAGATTATTCTTTGAATCTATGACCTGAAAGCACAAAGCACAAAAGACAAGTATCATTGAAGAAAAGGAGCTGAAGTGTTATGAAGAAAGTGACAAGGATTCATGAAGACAAGTATGCTGGACGACAAAAGTCAAGTATGATGAATTTGGATATACATATACTTTGGACTTGGCATACTTATGGACAAAGACAAGGAATGACTAGGCACCTTACCCAGTACAAGGCCGTTAGCGGGAAGGACAGAATTATTCCAAATTAGCCAAGGAATGAGAGCCACCTGTCACTGCGCTTAACAAACTTTGATATTGGAATGCAAATTGCAGAATGGACGTGAATACATGTACTATTTGCATGTAGGCCCCTGAACAATTTGAAAGTTCAAATTTATGGATAAGTTTTACTATCTCCACCAACGGATAGTTTACTTCATCTATAAATAGGCCATATCTTGAATCATTTCAAGTGAGACGGGACAGACATCAAGCTACAAGTCATACATATTCTAGCAATTGTTTTAGCATCCAAAAGCATTCAAAACACTCGAAAGATTAAAAGCTTTTAAGCATATTCATTTGTGAGTGTTACCTTTAGTCCCCACTAGGCAAGCTTATTGTTGATTATCCAAAGCCTAGACAGTGATATCCTATTCTTTATATTCGTTCTTAAATTGTAAAGGATATCACACAATTAGTTGGTACTAGAACAAAACCCTACTTTCACCTTGAGAGATAGATTGAGAGTATTGTTGAGTTCGTAGTAGAGATTGAAAGTATTGCAATGAGAGAAGGTTGTAAGAAATCAAGAGAAGAGAAGGAGAAGAAGTAGAGTGCACCTTGGCACTGTAAAAACAAGCTAATTCCAAAGAGATTAAGGAATTATCCTATTAAATTAGGAGAGTGGACGTAGGAGCAGTTTAGTCTCCGAACCACTATACGTCTTGTGTTCTTACTTACTGCATTTATCTTATTGCTTAAGCTTTTGTGTTGTTATAATTGCTATTTGCTATTTGATAACTTAGTATCTAAGTGCTTATTAATTAAGGAGTATAAAAGGGCCTATCATTTATTCCGCATACAAGTTGCATACTGTTAAGAATTCTTAGAATCTACAGTTAGTATTTTCATAGGACTTGACACACTGTGTAACTTACTTGACTCTGATTATTTGTGTTGATTACTTGCAAAAGTTTTTATTGAAAAACACACACACGTGTATTCCCCCCCCCCCCCCCCATACACGTGTCACACTCCTTTTGGGACCAACAAGTGGCATCAGAGCAGGGGTTTAAAGACCACTGCTTTGAGGATCAACTTTGGTTACCTAAACTGATCTACTTGTGCACTTTTTGTGATATTCATTATTTCTGATTACACACTATGCCTAACACATCTTCTTCTGAGAATTCTGGTGTAGCTATTCCACCACCTACTACTATGGGAACCAACCCCATCAACAAGATATCTTACCTGAAACTGACCATGTTCTCTATTGAGAATTATGACTTCTGGAAGATAAGGATGAGAGCTCATTTGGCCTGTCTCCATGATGAAATGTTAAGGGTGATCACTAAAGGTCCATTTGTGTTCATGAAATCCAACACAAATGTTACAGAAGCCCAAAGAGCAACTGGAGCACAAGAAATTCCAAAAGATGATGATGAGCTCACTCCTGAAGAAAGAAAGAAGCAGAATCTCAACTATGTTGCAATGAACACCCTATATCAGACCATTCCAGATGCTATAATGGGTAGAGTGTTTCACTGCACAACTGCAAAGGAGATTTGGGACACATTAGCTCTAATGTGTGAAGGAACTGACAAGATCAAGGAAAACAAACTTCAAGTTGCTGTTCAAAAGTATGAGCAATTTAGGATGAAATCTGATGAAAACATTGATCAACTGGATGGAAGGTTCACAGACATCATGAATGAGATCAATTCACTTGGAAAAGTATACTCCAAGAGAGAAGTGGCTCTGAAGATACTTAGGAGCTTGACAACCAAATGGAATGTGTATGCTGTCATGATGCAGAATACAAAGGATTTGTCAACAATGCCAATGCAACAAGTGTTCTCAGAACTCAAGGCATATGAATATGACTTGAACAGAAAGAACAACACTGAGGAACCTGAGAGCAAAGGGATTGCACTGAAGGCCAAATCCAATGAACCTGATTCCAAGAAAACCAGCAAATCAAGCAAGAGTGGAAAAGGGACTTCCAAAGCTGACTTTTCAGATGAGTTGGCCATGATGGCTAGAAGATTTGAAAGATTAAATTCTAGATTTGGTAAATACAAAAGGTTTTACCAGGATAGAAGAAGAAGGTTCAACTCACCTGAGAAGAAGAATGATGAAAGGAGATCCAGAAGGGACAACTCCAAAGAAGATCCATCTTCATCAACCATGAAGAGAGTCTGAAACTTAAACTGGCTGCCCTGTATAAGTCATCTAATTCAATAGATGAACTACAAGGGATGCAAAGGCCTATGACTCAAAGATCTGGACTTGGTTACAATCCAGATAAAATATCTTCACCATGCCTCAGTAATACTTCAACAAGTATTACTAAGAGAGTCTTTGTAAAATCTGTGGCTCAGACTGAAATTGTTGAACCAAACTGCTACAGATAAAGGACAAAGGTAAACAACCCATTGTACCAACTATCCTGAATCACAAGTCAAAGGTTGCAAGACCCAAGATAAGATTTCAGAGGCCTGAGACAATTCAGATGAGTAAAGGTACCTGAAAAACTCTCAGGCTCAGGCAAGAAAATCACAAGATATTCAAAGAAGACCAACTCAAATGAGAAGGCCTACAATGAATTATCAAAGGAATTTCCAGCCTAAGTACAATGAGTACAGAAGACTTGAATTCTACATGCCAAGAACATCAAGTAATCTGAATGCCTATCCACAAAGATTCAAGCATGCTGCACATGAGTCAAAATATAGATTTAGCAGATATATTCACAAGAATATATATAACTCTTCTAAATCATCCAAGATTCACACTAATACTCAATCTCAACCTAAGGCATTTAAAAGGAAGATTGTGTATTTAGATGTTTATGGAAAACAAATTAGCCCTTTTCAAGTAATGAAAATAAGGCAAGTTTGGGTTCCAAAAGGTATGTCTAACCCTCTAGGACCCAACTTTCAAAGGGTACCTAAGTTTTGATTTGTAACAGGTTCCTGTGGTGCCATCAACAAAGAAAAGAAGTCCTAAAGAACTTACATGGTACTTGGACAGTGGATGTTCAAGACATATGACTGGAAATAGGGAACTTCTGTCAGATTTCGTTGAACAAGATGGACCACAAGTAACTTTTGGTGACAACTCACAAGGAACAACCAAAGGTTATGGAACTCTCAAAATTGGTACTGTAAGTATTTCAAATGTTTCATATGTCTATGGTCTGAAACACAATCTATTTTCAATAAGCCAATTTTGTGATAAAGGTTTTGATGTTGAGTTTTCTAGTAACTTATGTTATATTAAGAATAAATCAAATCAACAGTTACTACTAACTGGGTCAAGGAAAGGTAATGTTTATCTTGCAGATTGGAACAAATCCCCTGAAGATATCTGCCTAGTTGCAAAAGGTTCTAAAGATCTCAGTTGGCTGTGGCACAAAAGGCTAAACCATCTGAACTTTAAGACCTTGAACAAACTTGCAAGATTTTCCTTAGTAGATGGCCTACCAAATGAAGTATTCACAAAAGAACATATCTGTCAAGCATGTCAAGAAGGAAAGCAAGTCAAAGCATCTTTCAAGACAAAGGCTGCCATCTCAACTACAAGAGTATTACAATTACTTCACATGGATTTATTTGGACCCATTACCCCTGTGAGCATCAGTGGAAAGAAGTATACACTAATAGTAGTGGATGACTTCTCAAGATACACTTGGGTAGTATTCATGCTAAAGAAGAAGGAGACTCAACAGAAGCTGCCAGAGCTTATGAAGAAAATTACAAATGAGAAAGGCTTGAACATTGTAAAGATCAGATCAGACAAAGGAACTGAATTCATCAACTCTTACATAAATGAATACTGTCAAGCAAATGGAATCACTCATGAAACTTCATCAGCTAGAACACCTCAACAAAATGGTGTAGCAGAAAGGAGAGTTAGAACACTCAAGGAAGCTGGAAGAACCATGATAGCAGAAGCAAAGATTCCAAAGAGGTTTTGGGCAGAAGCAATCAATACTGCTTGTCACACCCAAAACAGATCCATGCTAACAAAGGAACAAGGAAAAACTCCTTATGAACTCTTCAAAGGGAGAAAACCAAGAATCTCTTACTTTCATATTTTTGGATGTACATGTTTCATTCACAATAATGGGAAGCAACAATTAAAAACATTTGATAGCAAAGCAGATGAAGGAATCTTTCTAGGATATTCTTCATCTAGCAAAGCTTTCAGAGTTTATAATTGTAGAACTCTTATTGTTGAAGAAACACCTCATGTTATCTTTGATGAGTTTTCTTTCAAGCACAGGACCTCAAACAAAGAAGACAAATCTCATGATGAAATCAACACAAGAGTGACAAGGCTAAGAGATGGTGAAAGAAAAGAATCTACATTTACTAATGTACACTATCCTGACTTGGACAACCTCAAGATATCCAACATATCTGAAGACAATCAAGTTAAAGACAACTTACCTGGAGCCAACATCCATGAGGAAAACAGCAATGTTGAGTTGAATGAACCCACTCAACCTAAGGTAAGTTCTCCCAATGACGAAGCTGGTAATGCTGAGGGAGTACAAGGATCAAATGATTTAGGGGGAACTCAACCTGTAAATGTCAATATCGATGACATGGACAACACCCCTGAATATGAAACTGATCCTGCTTTTAATTTTCCTGAATTCTATGTTGAATTAAATGTTGAACCAAATGAGACTAACTTATCTGAAAATGATCAGTCTAGAAGGACATGGCTAGATGCTCATCCTCAGACCAGATCATTGGTGATCCTACTAGTGGTGTAATCACTAGGAGACAACATGGAGAGAGTGCCTTTTTTGTTGTTTTCTTTCTGAAACAAAACCCACAACCATTGAAGAAGCAATGACAGACTCCAACTGGATTACAGTAATGCAAGAGGAACTAAATCAGTTCAAAAGGAATGATGTTTGGGAGCTGGTAGACAGACCAACACATCAGGATGTTGTAGGAGCTAAATGGGTTTACAAGAACAAGAAGAATGAAAATGATGTTATAGTTAGAAACAAAGCCAGACTAGTTGCCAAAGGTTATAGTCAACATGAAGGAATAGACTATGATGAAACCTTTGCCCCTGTAGCTAGGTTAGAAGCAATTAGGCTGTTCTTAGCATATGCAGCTCATATGAAGTTCAAGGTATACCAAATGGATGTGAAGAGTGCATTTCTGAATGGTGTACTTAAAGAAGAGGTTTATGTAGAGCAGCCACCTGGTTTTGAAGAAGGAGACAAAGTGTATAGATTGAAGAAAGCACTTTATGGTCTCAAACAAGCACCAAGAGCTTGGTATGAGACACTATCACAATTCCTATTGGACAATGGTTTTGTGAAAGGCACAGTTGATAGGACCTTATTTAGGATAAGTGAAGGAAATGATATTCTGTTAGTACAGATATATGTTGATGATATCATTTTTGGTTCACCAAATGAGGATATGTGCAAGAAATTTTCAACTCTCATGCAAGGGAAGTTTGAAATGTCAATGATGGGATTGATGAACTTTTTCCTAGGTTTACAAGTCAAACAATCTGAGAAAGGGATCTTCATCAATCAAGCTATGTATACTAGAGAAATGATCAAGAAGTTTGGCTGTGAAAATAGCAAACCAGTTAGGATTCCTATGAATACAAATTGGAAAATGGATCCTGACAGTGATGGATTAGATACCAACCCCACTGAATATAGAGCAATAATAGGTTCTTTATTATATCTAACAGCAAGCAGACCTGGTATTACTTTTGCAGTTGGTGTTTGTGCTAGATTTCAGTCCAATCCAAAGAAAAGTCACTTAGAGGCTACCAAAAGAATACTTAGGTATTTAAAAGGTACAGTGAACTTAGGATTGTGGTATCCATCTGAAGACAACATTGAGTTGACTGGTTATTCCGATGCCGTCTATGGAGGATGTAGGATAGACAGAAAATCAACTACTGGCACTTGTCAATTCTTAGGAAACAAATTGATTTCATGGTTTTCCAAGAAACAAACTTCTGTAGCTACTTCAACCACAGAGGCTGAATACATGGCTGCTGGAAGCTGTTGTGCTCAAATCTTATGGCTCAAACAACAGCTAAGAGATTATAAAGTTGTCACAAAAGATGTACCTATTTATTGTGATAATAATAGTGCCATAGCTATTACTCAAAATCCAGTGTTACACACAAGGTGTAAACATGTGGATATTAGACATCACTTCATAAGAGATCATGTAGAGAAAAAGGACATCAGAATGGAAAAGATTCATACTGATAAGCAAAAGGCTGATATTCTTACAAAACCCCTAGCTGAAACAAGGTTCAAGGAACTTTCAATGGAACTTGGTTTATTAGATCCTGGAGAGAATGTTTAAAGTATAAGGAATTACTTTATTCATGCCAGAGATACTAGTATTAATCCAAGGGGGAACTTAGAGTGAAGATATAGGAAGGATAAGTTGATGAGACATACAAAGTTCATTAATTTATTTTTCTCATTCTGATATTATTTTCAAGAATTTTCATGCAGGAAACTTGGACAAAGTACATGACACTCAAGTACGAGGAAAACTACGAAGGACCACGCAGAGGATGACAAAGAACATGAGAAACTTCAATAGAAGTTGTCAAGGGTTATTCAGTCAAGTTGTCACTTGACTGTAGATATGTTTTTCTTTTTCATAAAAGTTAAACTATGTTCATCTTTATAGTACGCATTTAATGCTCATAACAGACAAACAAGAGATTTTTGCTAAAAGACGATCAACTGCACGATTTTCTGAAACAGCAACTTATTGTGCGCAGGACACGACATTTGCGTCCTTTGGTGTAACAGAATTGATCTAAACCATTAAATCTTATCAATTCAATCTCAGCCCTACACCTAACACTTTTCAAATTGTACAGTTGAGGAGATATAAAAGCATAACTTAGAATTTTTCACAATTTACGTTTTCAAAATTTCTGAAAAAGCCCTAAGCTAAATCGCTAAAGAATCTTCAAGCTTATCTACAAGTTTTGCTCAAAGCTCTATAACTTTAACAAAAATGTCTTTGGAAATGGGTTAGTATTTCTCATAATCTTATGTTAAAGACATGCATATTTGTAAAGCTTTCAAGAAAAATAACATGCTCTGTTTTTAGCTCTAAATGAATCTGTTTGAATTTACGGATTAGTCATTTATTGAATGATATGTATAATGCTTAAAAACGTGTTAGATTCATACACATATTATGTCTAGAGAACATGATTACAAGCTTAAAACATTGTTGGATATGGTATTATGTTGCTATGAACTCGTTATGTAAATCTATCCACAGTAAATCTGAGACATAAGTGCAAGATATTGTTCCAAGATAGCCTAATCTTATGTTTTAGTAGTAATATTATGCTATTAAACCATACTAATACTGTATATTGGCTATATCTTTAGTTGACTTCAATGCTCCTGATTTGGACATCAACTGGAATTATTTGAGTGAAGCAACCATGCTCCACTTTGAGCAGACTGTGTGCTTTGACAATCTGTCAAATAAACACACAAGAAGAATAGTTACTTGGCTGGAGCAAGCTGGATTGAGAAAATGGCTCGAGGCCATTCCCAAGACATGCCTGGAACTTTCAACAACTCAGTTCTTAGGCACTTTTACTCCAAAAAGCTCAGGATCTGGTTATATTATGACTCATGAACCAGACACATCCAAGAAGACTGCTGGGAAGTTTGAGTTCACTGAAGAAAACTTTGATGAATTCTTTGGTCTGAATGCTACTGGAGAAGATCCCGAAGAGTATATGAGGCACAATGAACAAGAAGTTGCCAACCAATGGATGAACAAGCCAGTACTACTCAAATCTGGTCTACACAAGAGAGTTCTGAAAGAGGAATATCAACTATTGCTAGATGTGGTGGCAAAGGCTGTGATGTGCACCACAGGGAGCTATGATCAGATCAGCAGATCCAAGGTGAGATTGATGAAAGCTGTCATTGATGGAGGAAAGAAGCCAATGAACTGGAAAGGTAATTTTCTGAAGAAACTTGCTGAAGAGAAAGGAAAGTTCAAAATTGTGGATGTAAGAAGGGTAGCTGTCAAGAAGACACTAGCTTTCTGTACAAAAGTTGCTGCATTCTTATACAAGTATGGACCTGAGGATATTGTTGAAGATGGAGTAAAGTTCAACACCACCAAGATATTGTTTAGACAATTATCTGTGAGAACTCAGAAAAGATTGGGGCTGGAGATCAAGTCACCAAAAGCCTCAACAAGGAAGCAAGCTAAATCTGCCAAGCAGAAGAGTGAAGAAGCAACACAAATGGTGATCAGTATTCTTGAAAAAGCCAAGAAGGAAAAGAAAGGAAAGGAGGTTAAGACAGCCTCAAAGTCCAAGAAAAAGAGGGCCATATCTAGCCCTAGTGAAGATGAAACTGAAGAGGAGTATGTTGATACTTCTGAAGAGGAAATGGATATTGATGAGCAAGCTGAACTGGAAGGATCAGATGATGATGATGAAGAAAGAGTATCATCTGAAAACCTAGATTTGAATGAACCCTCAAGTCATAGCCCAAAAGCTGTTGAAACTACCCCCCATTTGAATGATCCAACCATTCAAAAAGTTGTCTACAAGTCTGATACCCCCATACCCATTCTTTTTGATGAACTTCAACCCTCATCCAAGTCAGATACAACCTCTGAATACACCTATGAAATGTCATTGAGAGATGAATCCAAATTTTTCCTAGACCAACTTTATCCCCAACTTACCAAATACCCTGATTTAAGATCAACCTTCTATGATCTTAGATTGATTGTAGATATAAGGAAGAAATCCATGTATGATATTGGGAAAGTGATTGAGTCCAAGGGACTGGACTGGTGGGAGAATGAGGAAGCCAGATTAACAGATTTTGCTGAAGTGGAATCCACTTTTGAATCAGATGAAAAGTTGTTTGCCAACTTGGTGAACATTAAGATTCAGAAGAAAGCTATTCAATCCATTATTGCTGGGATTGATCTGAACATTGAAGACTTAATGGAGGAGGATGATAAGTTATCAAAGCAAGCTGATGGAGATGTTGAAATGTCCAAAAGCACTGAGGACAAGACTGAAGAATAGTCCAAGATTGTTGAGGACAAAGATGATGGAGAGATTGCTGCCATGGAGGTAGACATCACTGAAGGAGGAAATGAAAGCCAGAAGCCTGCTGGGAAAGATTTCTTTGATGGAGTTGAGACTGCCATTGAAGAATTGAAGATTGGAGAAACCAGTGAAGGAGGAAAGATTGATGAAATTGACCAAGGTCAATTGATTAAAAATGTTGAAATACAGCCAGCTGTTGAAGCCACTGCATCCATGGAGATTGTCATTTTTGAACCTCCAACTGAGAAGACTGCTGAAAATCCTAACATTCATGATGCTGAGTTGAATGAGCCAACTCCTGCTGAAGTCACTGAAGCTGAGGCCAAGAAAGATGAAGTGGAGGCCAATATTGCTCAACAAGAAGCTGTGAAGACTGAGGAACCAGCTGCTATGAAGAAGCCCTTGGAAAATGAGGCAATAGCTGCAGCACCATCAACTTCGATGGAGTTCCCAATTCACTTAGATGCTTCTCCTTTGACTGAAGTCTGCATCATTGATAAGGAGGATGGAAGAATGAAGGCAGTGATGGAGGAGTTCAATTCTGAGATTGAACAAATCAATGAAGTTGAGAGGAAGAAGCTGGAGAATGTTGTAGGTTTATGCCTAAACATGGGAAAGTATGTGAGAGATAGTTTGGATGAAACTATCATTCCAACAAATGAAGCCCAGCACAAGTCTTTGATCAATTTGAACACAAAGGCAAGAAGGATGACAAGGAGGATGGAGAACCTGGAGGAACTATAGATAATAATGCTATGGACTTAAGCATCAAGGTTGAGAGTTTGGAAGAGAAGATGAACTCCACAACCATAAAACTGGAAGCTGTTGAAAAAGGTTTTGAGACCTTTGATAAGAAAATTGACAGTGTTGGAAAGGATGTGAAGGACTCTACCCTCAAGATTGGAGAGTCATCAAAGATTATGTCAGATGCAGTTACCACATATTTTCACACTGAGAAGGAGCTGATCAAGAAGGACAGAGAGGAAATTCTAAGGCTAAAAGATGATGTTGCCAAAGAGAAGGAAGAGATTTCCCAGATGCTGTCAAAGGACATTGAAAAGCTGACTCAGTCCATGCAGAGTCAAAGAGATCAACTGATCAAAGAAACCATCAAGAGTTCACTGAATGCTACTTCTGATTTATTCAAAGACAACTTGGAAGGCATAATCAAGATGATGAGGAACCAAGTTGATCAAGCCGTGAAGAAGCAAGTGGAAGAGTCTGTAAGTTCCACCATTTCTGCATTTCTATTGAATCATGTTGACCCCATTTCTGTCCAGATGAAAAGAATGGACAACTACCAACAAGAGCTCTCACTTACTATGGCTAAGATTGATGCCAACCTTGCTGACCCCACCAACCTTGAGGCATGTGATGATGCCAAAAAGGGGGAAAGTGAAAAGAAGGGGGAAGATCTATTGAGGAAGGGTGAGAAAAGTAAGGGGGAAGGTAGCAAAGGGAAAGGGAAAGCAAAAGTTTTGGAGATTACTGAGGCTACAGAGGAGGAAGATTGCTTCAAAACCAGAAGTGGAAAGATAAGGAAGCCAAATTTGAAGAGAAAGAAACTTGCAGATATCTCTGACCAAGAGAAAAGCAAGAAGTACAAGTCAAGTGAACCAGATGATGATGAAGAGATGGAAATTTCAAAATTGGTTAGAAGGGAAGATAAGCTACCTGTTAGAAGAACTTCTCCTGAAGTTACTGCTGCTGATCTTGTGAAAGACAAAGCTCATGTGTTTGAAGAAGTTGCAAACATCTTTGCAGAAGGAGCTGGACAAGATGTAGAAACCAGAAAAGGAGTAAGGAAGCTTGTTATTGAAGAGAGAACCAAGATGTTCATAGATGCTGAAGAGTGCAGGATGAAGAGGCACAAAGACTTCAATCCAGGAAATTCTAAGTCTTACAAAAGTTCTTATGCTTTGATGATGGAAAATAGAGCCAAGAGGAAGTCTGAAACCTTGAAAAGGATCCCTCATACTGACAGCTGGGTTCCTACTGAACTCAATGGTGCTTGGGATGAAGCCAATCGAGTATGGGATCATCTCTTCTTTGTTGTGAAGAGATGGGGAGACTTTGAAGACATTGATGGTCTTTATGAAGGTTTTATGATGGAGAATTATCCAGAACTGTACACGAAGATTCTTGGAGCTGCTCAAAAGGAGAAAGTGATTGTCAAAGCTCCTGAACAGATTTTCTGGACTCCACCAATGAAGACTGATGGTAAAAGCATTGATAGAAAAGCAATTACTGATGAGTTTGTGCAACTTGTCAAGGATGAAGATTTGATTGGGAAGAATGAGGAGGTCATGGCCTTGAAGAATAGGCACTTTGCATCCTATGGGTTAACTCCACTGTTCAAGGAACTCCCATCTTTCCTGAAGAAGAAGTCAGATGCAGCCAAGTGATGAAGCTGCTGAAGGTCAAGTCAAGATTTAATCTCGAACAAACATGAACTTTTTAATCTATGTTTATTTTTATTCCCAGACAATTGTTGCTCCTTAAGAGCTAGAACTTACAACTTTCTGCTCTTACTACTGTGCTATCTTATTTCTGATAATGATTATCTATCATATGCACTGGACAACAATTTTTGAGTCTTTATACTTGTGTTATTTGTCTGAAAATAGGCTCTAGCAAAATGATTTTAAATTGATTCTTGCTTAGATCAAGTTTTATAGAACTCAGAGAACTTAGCCCTTTTTAGGTTAATTATCTGAATTTATTCTGTGAAATTCTCTAAGTATAGAATATACATGCTAGTTGTCCTGTTTTTGTCAAATCTACTGAAAAAGAAATCCCTATGGATCTTTTGAAGTAAGTAGGTTTTAGCATCATCAAAAAGGGGGAAATTGTTGGGATATGGTTTATATTAATAAAAGAAAAGTTGATTTTGATTTGATACCAAAACCCTAAGTAAAACCCCAAGTATGATGATTTGCCAAGTCTAGATTTTCAGGTTAGAAAAGCTCATATATGTTAGGGAGCTTTAATTTTTAGATAGATTATTCTTTGAATCTATGACCTGAAAGCACAAAGCACAAAAGACAAGTATCATTGAAGACAATGAGCTGAAGTGTTATGAAGAAAGTGACAAGGATTCATGAAGACAAGTATGCTGGACGACAAAAGTCAAGTATGATGAATTTGGATATACATATACTTTGGACTTGGCATACTTATGGACAAAGACAAGGAATGACTAGGCACCTTACCCAGTACAAGGCCGTTAGCGGGAAGGACAAAATTATTCCAAATTAGCCAAGGAATGAGAGCCACCTGTCACTGCGCATAACAAACTCTGATATTGGAATGCAAATTGCAGAATGGACGTGAATACATGTACTATTTGCATGCAGGCCCCTGAACAATTTGAAAGTTCAAATTTATGGATAAATTTTACTATCTCCACCAACGGATAGTTTACTTCATCTATAAATAGGCCATATCTTGAATCATTTCAAGTGAGACGGGACAGACATCAAGCTACAAGTCATACATATTCTAGCAATTGTTTTAGCATCCAAAAGTATTCAAAACACTCGAGAGATTAAAAGCTTTTAAGCATATTCATTTGTGAGTGTTACCTTTAGTCTCCACTAGACAAGCTTATTGTTGATTATCCAAAGCCTAGACAGTGATATCCTATCCTTTATATTCGTTCTTAAATTGTAAAGGATATCACACAATTAGTTGGTACTAGAACAAAACCCTACTTTCACCTTGAGAGATAGATTGAGAGTATTGTTGAGTTCGTAGTAGAGATTGAAAGTATTGCAACGAGAGAAGGTTGTAAGAAATCAAGAGAAGAGAAGGAGAAGAAGTAGAGTTCACCTTGGCACTGTAAAAACAAGCTAATTCCAAAGAGATTAAGGAATTATCCTATTAAATTAGGAGAGTGGACGTAGGAGCAGTTTAGTCTCCGAACCACTATACGTCTTGTGTTCTTACTTACTGCATTTATCTTATTGCTTAAGCTTTTGTGTTGTTATAATTGCTATTTGCTATTTGATAACTTAGTATCTAAGTGCTTATTAATTAAGGAGTACAAAAGGGTCTATCATTTATTCCGCATACAAGTTGCATACTGTTAAGAATTCTTAGAATCTACTGTTAGTATTTTCATAGGACTTGACACACTGTGTAACTTACTTGACTCTGATTATTTGTGTTGATTACTTGCAAAAGTTTTTATTGAAAAACACACACACGTGTATTCCCCCCCCCCCCCCCATACACGTGTCACACTCCTTTTGGGACCAACATCCATGATTGTCACGTACGTCCCAAATTTAAAAATAATGATTTTTTAAAAAATTAGTTAAAATAACTAACTTTAAACCCCAAAAATTGAATATTAGTTTTTACACCCCAATTAAATAAACATAAAATATTCTTTCATTCTTTAAATATATATCGATCGTCTCCCATCACCACTACTCGCCATCCAACACTTTAATTTGAAATTATAAATTGTTGAGGGGTGAGCATGCAAGCACTCGATAGATGAACGTACACGTGATATATGAAAGACTCGTATAAATGAGTTATATCACCTAGCCATTTGATACATAGAATAACAAAGAGTTTGGACTAAAACCTTGATTATTTTCCACTTTAATAACAATATATCAAAAAACAAACCTAAACCCTACTGTCCGATTGCATACTATAATATATATAATATATACATATGAAATCAATGTACATGCATGTGAGAAGAAGGGATGTTCAAGCAATTAAAAATGCATGTAATGTTGGGAGTTATGAAAATCATTATATCTATATTATAATTTTCTTTTGAGATAATAACTTAAAAATTAATTTCTATTATTATTATTATAAAATTTTGAGGTATTACAATGATTCTTCAAAGTTGTTTTGCAAGCATAGTTTTATTGAAAAAAATAAGGTTTCGAAAGCCCAAACCACCATCCTCTTTTGGCACACACAAATCTGACAATTTCTTCCAGTGGGGTCGTCCATGTCCATTTTCTGAACCCCACCAAAACTGAGCCATCAATTGTTCAATGTCAGAGCAAACAGAAACTGGAATACGAAAGCATGACATAGCATACTTCAAAATATATTAAATGAGTTAATTACTACTACATGATCAATTACACACATGTTTAAAAAAATATTAAAGTAATACAAAAGTAATATTTTTTTTTATCAATAATAGTCAAACATAAAAATTAAAAAAAAAATCTTTTAAAATCAGTTTCACGATTATATTACATATACGTAAAATAATCACATTACTATATAAGTATCAAAAGTACAATAAGAAGTTTATTTTGAGACAACTTTTACAATAAATTCACCATACAATGAATTATTAAATTAATATATCAGTAATTTTACTACTTAATTTTAAAACAAATAAAATTTAATACATATATATATATATATATATATATATTGGGGTGGTTCGGTACGGTATACCAACCATACCATTATCATACCAAAAATTTCGGTATTGAAAATATTCATACCGTCACTACAAAATTTGGCTCAGATCGCAAGGGAAATTACCGAGGAAAAAAAAATCCCTTACAAATGGCAAGAGATTTGCCTAGGGAGTGAATGGGCAAGGGAAAATACCTAGGGAAGAATACCTAGGGAAAATGCTAGGGAAACTAAATCCCTTGCCATTCCCGAGAATATTGACAAGGAAATTTAAATTTGAAAATTTCCGAGGGAGTGGGACCTTGCAAAGTTACTTTTTAAAAAACTTCAGTTTAATGAGGACTTTTTAATTTGTTTTTACTCTGTGTCGACAAAATAAGAATTATGCTGAACATACGTGAATTTGGAGTATGGTTTTATTTATTGAGTTTTAGTTATGGGTGAATTGGGAGTATGACTTTGATTATTGTTTTAAGATTAAGTGATTTTGGTTTGGTTTTAGAGCCAAAATTTATAAAGGATAAAAGACACAAAATGAAACTGGTAGAAAAAGTCAAGATAATTACCGAGTTTTCCATAATTCTTGTTGGTCCAAAAAAGGAGTGTGACACGTGTATGGGGGGGGGGGGGAAATACACATGTATGTGTTTTTCAAAAACTTTCGCAAGTAATCAACACAAATAATCAGAGTCAAGTAAGTTACACAGTATGTCAAGTCCTATGAAAATACTAACAGTAGATTCTAAGAGATCTTAACAGAATGCAACTTGTATGCGGAATAAATGATAGGCCCTATTATACTCCTTAATTTAATATGCACTTAAATACTAAGTTATCAAATAGCAAATAACAGTTATAACAAGACAAGAGCTAAAGCAATAAGATAAATGCAGTAAGTAAGAACACAAGATGTATAGTGGTTCGGAGACTAAACTGCTCCTACGTCCACTCTCCTAATTTAATAGGATAATTCCTTAATCACTTCGGAATTAACTTGTTTTTATAGTGCCAGGGTGCACTCTACTTCTTCTTCTTTTCTTCTCTTGATTTCTTACAACCTTCTCTCGTTGCAATACTCTCAAACACTACTACGAACTTCAACAATACTCTCAGACTATCTCTCAAGGTGAAAGTAGAGTTTTGTTCTAGTACCAACTAAGTGTGATATCCTTTACAATTTAAGAACGAATGTAAAGGCTAGGATATCATTGTCTAGTCTTTGGATAATCAAACAATAAGCTTGTCTAGTGGGGACTAAAGATAACACTCACAAATGAATATGCTTAAAAGCTTTTTATCTCTCGAGTGTTTTGAATAATTTTGAATGCTAAAACAATATTGCTAGAATGCGTATAGCTTGTGTCTTGATGTATGTCCCGTAATCTTGAAATGATTCAAGATGTGGCCTATTTATAGATGAAGCAAACTATTTGTTCACTACAAAATAATGAGGAAATGGGGACGGGGAAGGTATCGGATCTGCCCTCACTAATGATGAAGGGGACGGCAGTGTGCCGATGCCAATATGCTCGATGCCATTTAAATGGCATCGGATTTGGGGAAAACCGTTACCTTTTGGCATCGGGGCCACCGCCGTTACCTTTTGGCATCGGGGCCACTGCCGTTACCAAATGGCATCGGGGCCCACTGCCGATGCCATTTCGCATCGGGCCCACTGCCGTCCCCTTTTTGCCGTCACCTTTTTATTAACATTTAAAAAAGACGAATTTGGGTTTCGAACCCAGGTATCGAGGCCACCAACACCCATCCCCCACCGCTGAGCCACCAATTTTTCGGAAATTCTGGCATTTTTCGCGAATTGTGGGGTTCGAACTCGGGACCTCGCGGTCTCGAAGGCTTTTGAGCGCCCCATGTGTGCCGTTTAGGTTAGGAGCTTTAGTCGACATGTTGTGAATGCAATTAATATATATTCAATTTAATTTTAGTTTTTAATTCTTTAATTAATTCAATCCATTCTAACTTTAATGGTTGCTTATTAAATTATTTATCAAAGCATATCATAATTATTTCTAAATTATGTTTTTCAAATTAACTAAATTATGTTTTTCAAATTAAATAATTTAATTACGGTATCAATTCACACTATTTAAATTTATTCTAATCCTCAATTTACAACATTTAAATTCATTCTAATTTTTAATTTCATAACATTATAATTACATACAACATTGAATATAATTATTTTCACTTATACATTTAAATTTATTCTAATCACATCATTTAAATTCATTCTAATTTTCAATTCACAACATTAAATATATATAATTATTTTCACTTATCCATTTAAAAATATGAATTCACTTATCCATTTAATTAAAAATATTTTCATCTATTATAAAATTATTTTCTAGTTCATTTTCAATTAAAATAACATCACAAACAACATTAATTATAATCATAATTATCATGTTCACGTCAATTAAAATAACATCACACACACCATTAAAATAAAAATTAATCCTCAACGTTGACGTCTCGCCAGGGTATGTTTTTATTAAATTGTCACTACTGCAAGAACCGAATTGAAAACAACTCCGAGATATTTATGTATGGGTATGTTTTTATTAAATTGCAAATTTCATTTCTATTTAATTTGGTGTAAGAATTTTAATTTTCTTAATTAAAATTAAACATGCACTTCATGGAATTACCTTAACATTATTTCTATTCAATTCAATTTAATTTAAATCTGGTTTTTTTTCTGTATTTTTTATTATCCGGTGATCGGATTATGGGGTTAATTTGGTTGTTCAATTATTGTTTTGTTTCCTTTTTAACTTGTATTTTTTCCCCAATTTTTTTACCAGACTATAATGGTGTTTTAGTTTTATTTTAAATTAAGCTTTCTAACTTAACCCTTTTTTGCATTGCATGCAGGAAAATGTTCTTCTATCTCTAATTTAGGGTTCTTGATTTGTGGTATAGCACACAAGCTTATTAATTTCTTTCAAAAAAACAATTGATAAGTATATATAGATGATTAATTAGAGAAAAAGTTAAAACACGAATATATGAGTAAATGGGGAAATTTGTTTCTTAAATAACTTTTTACTAATTTTTCAATCTTCTAGAATCAAATAAAAATAAATTTAAATGAAATTAAAATTAAACTAAAATTTCACAGATTTTTTTTATCTAATCAATTTGTGTATTATTTAATTAATTTGTCAACATTAATAAAATATGTCAACAATTACAATTTTTTATTTTAATAAATCTACCCAAATTATAAACAAACGACCTTTAAATTAATTTAATTTTGAATGAGTTTAAATGAAATTTCAATTATAAATGAAATTTTACGTGAAATGAATTTTATCACCAATATTGGTAATTAATTTTTGTGAAATGAATGCAAAAATCGTAGTAACACTTACTAATTAATGTTTAAAATGATTTTAAATCTCCAAATAAAAAAATATTTGAAATAAATTTAAAATTATTTTAAATTTCCCACTGCCGTTACCAAATGGCATCGGGGCCCACTGCCGTCCCCTTTTCGCATCGGCCATTAAATGCCGTTACCAAATGGCATCGGGGCCCACTGTCGTCCCCTTTTTGCATCGGCCATTAAATGCCGTTACCAAATGGCATCGGCCATTAAATGCCGTTATAAAATGGCATCGGGGCCCACTGCCGTCCCCTTTTCGCATCGGCCATTAAATGTCGTTACCAAATTGCATAGGCCCGCCTGCCGTTGCCAATTGTCGTTGCCTTTTGGCCAATATTTTGTAATGGTTGGTGGAGATAGCAAACTTTATCCATAAATTTGAACTTTTAAATTGTTCAGGGGCCTGCATGCAAATAGTACATGCATTCACGTCCATTCTGCATTTTGCATTCCATTCTCAGAATTTGTTATGCGCAGTGACAGGTGGCACTAATTCTTTGGCTAATTTGGAATAATTCTGTCCTTCCCGCTAACGGCCTCGTACTGGGTAAAGTGCCTATTCATTCATCGTTTTTTACCATAAGTATGCCAAGTCCAAGGTATATGAATTTCCAAATTCATCATACTTGACTTTTGTTATTCAACAAACTTGTCTTCATGAATCCTTGTCACTTTCTTCATAACACTTCAGCTCATTGTCTTCAATGATACTTGTCTTCATGTACTTTGTGCTTCCAGGTCATTTGTCATAGATTCAAAGAATAATCTATCTAATAAAAATTAAAGCTCCCTAACATATGAGCTTTTCTAATCCTGAAAATCTAGACTTGACAAATCATCATACTTGGGGTTTTACTTAGGGTTTTGGTATCAAATCAAAATCAAATTTTCTTTTATTAATATAAATCATATGCCAACAATTCTCGTAACCGCTTATTAATAATACATTTAGGGCTCATTTGGTGGCCCAGATTAGGCCATATAAATTTAAGATTGTGCCTAATTTGGGCCTATTTTATATTTGGTGGAAGTCTTGTTGGCCCAATACAAACCCGCAAGCCCGATGCAACTCAAAGATAATTGTGCGTTTTTAATCTTGCAAAAAGGGTGGAGAAAACTTATGGAGGAAAACACGGAGCATTTGTGGAAATCCAAATACCATTTTTACCCTCCATATTTAAACTCAAAACCCTGGAATTTTGTCCTCAAACCTTCATTCCAGCTGCCTCCCTTTCCCTCTCTCAAAAAGCGGCGATTTTTCGTTGGATGGAGAATAGGCCGACGACTTCGCCTACTGGCGACCTTGAGCTCTGGAATTAGTAGTAGTCGATTTATTTTCACTTTTTTCTTTTTATTTTTTGGCCTGATGCAACTACAGTTTGAATCTCTTCTCTTTTTGCTAGGGTTTGTGGGATAAAGTTTCCAAACAGGCGTTTGCGAGGTTAACCTTGTGTTCAAACGGTACGAACCACCTAATTTCTGGCCTTTTTTTGTTCTGTCTACCGGTGTAAATGTGTGGATCTGCTTTATTGTACGATCTGCTCTGTTGAAGTTATTTGAAATATTCAGTATGAATTTGCTTGTGCACGATCTGTTGAAATTGTTTGTGTATTGGTGATGGAGAGTTATCTAGTCATATATTCCAGTATATTTTCTAACCTTTTTTTACCTTGTTTTTTGATTGAGTTATCTAGTTAAAAGACCGTGTTTGTCTGATGATGTTCTTGGTGGTGGAATGTAGTTCAGTTCTGTGCGCATACCCCAATATTTATAAATATTGAGTATGCACTTTTTATAAATATTGAGTATTTTGATGAAGTCTTATTGCATTTGCATCTCTAAAACTTCTATTCTTGATGAGTATATGCTTCTTCGTTGTAATTCTGCATGTGCTTGTGAAGTTTTGCAATGGATTTAGAATGATCTCTAAGTTTAACTATATGTAATCTCTGGTCAAAATGGTTTGAGGGCCTTTTCCAGCCTCACTCTGGGTATGACCTAGTGTCCACTGACCAGTTCAGGCCCCTGTATGCTTGTGTGCTTGTTTGATGTCTCTTTATGGCAATTACAAAAAGTTTCAGTCTCACTATGGCTTGTTTCCTGTCTACATAGAAATTGGATTGTCAACTATTGGAAAGACGATGCACTTATGATAGTTTCAAAACTGAGTTTAAAGGCGTACTTTAATATTTAGTTGGAAGGTTGTGGTGATGTAGTCAAATTGTGTTCATCCTCGTTCATAACTGAAACTTCTGTGTCCCGAAGTAGCTGAGATAACAATGATTATTTGTAATTTGTTCATTGTTGTTATCTAAACTTATTGCTAACAATATAAGTGTTTGGCATATCATTGAACTATTTAAGTTTGATTGTATAAATACTAAATAGGTGTGTTGACAGGGTAGTGTTGATACAATTGTGTTTGTGGGTAACCTTGCACACTACAAATGAGAATTTTGGTTTCTATTAATTTTCTAATTCACACTTTTTTCTTGCAGCCATTGAAGGAGTTCCTTTGTTTTTTCTGAAGGGGAAGTAAGGTTTTTGGCCGCACTTTATGCCGGAATGATATGTATGTGTTGCCTTTGGCATCAGCTAGTTGGGGTTGAAATGTAGATTCCTTGATCATCCTTTATTTTGGAAAAGACCTGGCACATTGCTCGTTTGAACTAGGTAGTTTGCTTTTTTACTTTGTACATTGAGTTTAATATTCACGAGAAACTACATCCCACTTGACTAAAAGTTGGGATGGTGTTACATTTTATTGCAAATGCCTAAATCTTGAGATCTAGATGCTGATTTTTGGATGAATGTTGATTGTAGTGATCACTGCTTTGATGAATTTTGAGAGAATGTTCAAGCAAGCCCATGAGGAAAACTGATTAAGAATTTTTTGCATGATTCTCTAGTCCGATTTTGTATACGCAGGAGTCCCAACTATAAAATACATCTACGAGCTTTGCTACTTTGTAATAGTGTTGGTGTAACTATAAAATTGGTTGTTTGTGAATATTGATTCAACTTGCATGCACGCATACTTCTTATATTTGTGACGAGGAATCAATGTTTTATTGTCAATTACTTTAAATTTTATTGGGTTTATTCGAAGTGATGTCCAGTGCACTCATAATTCACACTGAATTTTGAATATAAATAATTATACCCAAGGTAAAAAATAATTGGTATCGGTGGAAATATCGATGGATTTATTGATATCGAATATTGAAATTGATAAATTTTAAAAATTGTGAAAATTTAATAAATACTCCCTCCGTCCCGGAGGAACTTGCACCCTTTGATCGGCACACATTTTAAGAAATGTGTAAGAAAATGTGTAATGATTGATGTTTTGAGGGGTAGTTTTGTAATTTTTTATGAATAAAGTAAAGTAAAAAGTAGATTGAGTGTGGAAAAGTAATGACATATGGGTAAATATGAGTATATTTCAAGGGTGAGGGTTGTGAAGATATTTCCTTTTATGGAGTGTGCAAATTGGTATGGGACATCCATATGTAGAAAGTGTGCAAATTCCTGTGGGACGGAGGGAGTAACTTTTAATACATAAATTCAACCAAACAATTTAAATACATTTACATGTATGATAAATTTATATAAAATATAGCATCCAATGTTATTTCATATGATATTTTTTGAAATTTATCTACATTTGTCGATTTTTTTTTATATTTTTCGATATTTTATCGATATCAGTCTCGATATTATTATTGTATATCGATTTTTTTTTTCAAATATCGTTTTTTCTCAATATCGATATCGGTGACTGCAAAAAATAGATATATCAAGAATATTTGGGAGAAATTTCTGAATATTTTCGTCCATTATTATACCTCAAATTGTCGAAAGAATATTTGTTATCGTACAAGAAAATGCATCTCAAATTAGAAGGGGCAACTCAAATTGAGTGGGGCAAAGTTGGAATGATTATATTTCAGTAAGGACATTATTGTTCATTGTAAATTCTATCTATTAAATTGGCCCACACATTAAAGGTGTATACCAAACACCAAATATATTACAAATCTTGAATTAATCAGGTTGGGCCCAATCTTGGGTCCAAATCTGAGACAATTAGTAAATTCTACCAAATGTGCCCTTAAAGTATTTTTGGTAATTAATATTCAATATTTTAAAGTAGACCAAATAAGATAACAAAATATTTATAATATTTGTATTGGAAAAATATAAAATGTATGTTTGTTATCAATTATCAAACAAGCAATTAAGTTTAAATTAAAGAAGAAAAAACTGGAAATATAACACATATATTAATTGCATTTAAAATATAACGAAAATAGCTCCTAGCCCAACGGCAAAAGAGGCCCTCATAAGCACATCATTATTAGCCGGTCAACGTAATCTTGGCCATTTAATTTGATATAATTTATAAAAACAGTTTTACAAATTATAAAGTCTTGACGATTTTTCAAATGATCAACCTAATCGATTTGTCAAGACAGTCCCATTTCACCAAATTCATCTAAAAGGATACTAATTAATGACTTCCTTAACTAACAAGCATGTTTCTGCCTTCACTAATTTAAAAAAAAAAAAACTTGTCCATATTCGGGTGGTCTTTTTCAATATTTTACTCTTTGTTTCATGTGCCATGAGGTTCCTCGTTCTTTTTCAATATTTTACTCTTTGTTTCATGTGCCATGAGGTTCCTCGTCCAAATCTTATTTTCACGCTCAATTTTTTTTAAAAAAAAGTCACGTGTTTGAGTGTTTCGAGAATATAAGAGGAATTTAAATAGTTGATTTGCATTTGTGTGTATTTTTTAATGTTAATAGTTGTTTCATTAAAATATCTATTGATTGTTTTATTTAAAAAAAAAATAGGTATTCACTGCGTAAGATACTGGAAGCAAAACCACTATGTACAGTTCCAAAACAAATGTAGAAACAGCATCAGATCGAGTGCATTATATACTACTAGTATCTGGAATTGTATTGTTTGGTTAATATGAAAATGGTGAAATGAGCATATCTTCAGGAGCAAGGAAATTTCTCGAGAGAAAATGATGACGGAACTAAAGACAAGATTGTGAAGTTGGATAATAGCCAAGGAGGGCGACAGAAGAAATTGAGAATTCAAGCAATGGATATCAGACCCACGATATGTAGTGGACAGTTAAACTCTTTATCAAAACTCAAACTTGTAAATCTATAGTGGCATTTCTCATGCTGGATTGAACACTTTTTGTACTGTTCTATTTTTAAATTAATGGAATGGTAGTTTTGTCTGACCAAAAAAATATACTACTAGTATCTTGTATTAAGAATGTGTTTTGAAACACAATCAACTGCTTCTACAATCAACTATTTTTAAAATAAATAATAATTTCGGAAGCAGTTAGTTGACTTTATAAATACTCCCTAAATCTTTGTTTGTTTTTATTTTGTTAAGAATAATCTTAAGTTGTAGGATTTTTCGGTTATGGGTAAAGAAACTGAAGGAGTGATGTTATAAAAAAAATTTATATGAGAAGATCTTACTAGGAAAATTATACTTTTGTAAAAAAAAAAAAAAAAAAAAAGTTGAAATACATTATTTAGCACAGATTTTTTATTTTGTTTTGACTTCAAGTTAAGAACACTTTTATTTATTTACAATCAAACACACATCGTCGAGAAGATCATCCACAAGAATTGACGGTTCAACTGAATAGATGGCTCTCGAAAATGATCTCGAGCTCCTAGCAATGGAGTGTGACACGTACTAAATATGTAATCATAATTAAGTATTTAAAAGAAAAGTCATAATTGTCCATGGTTAATAATAATTAAATTCATTGACAATGCCCTTTTAGGCCTTTGCATCAAATCCAAACCGAATAAGCTCCAACTCTAAGATTTTCATTTTACTTTTCATATCTATTTATAATTTAAAACTATTGAATACTATTATTTATGTGTAGTAAAATTTATAAAATGAAGAGAAGAGTAAAATTGAAAAAGAAAAGCGAGAATAATTGAATTTAAACGGAGGTACATACGTAGATTAGTACTCATCAAATTAAAAGGAAAACCAAAACATAAACATTAATCAATATATCAAATAATATTGTTTCTTTCTGTTACGATTGTCAATGATAATTCGACTCCGATTAGACGTCTCCAATCACAAGCAAAATAATCGGCCGATAAGCTTGACATCCAAACACGCATCGCAATGCTCGAGGCTCAAGCTTATCTTGCTTGACATGAGCATAAGCTTGACATCCAAATACCTTCAAATGATTGTAATCGGCTGCACGTCCAGACCACAACTCCTCTGGGGTTTTGTATTGCACAGCCGAGGAAGGACTCCTGTTTATCAAGTAGGCTGCAGTAGACACAGCCTCTCCCCAAAACACCTTCGGCAGACAAGAACTGTTCAACATACACCTGACTCTCTCAAGTAGTGTCTGGTTCATCGTCTCAGCTACTCCGTTTTGCTGAGGGGTCCCTGGCACAGTCCTATGTCGTACTATTCCTTTCGATTTGCAGAACGCATTGAACTCGTCTGATAGGTACTCCAGACCATTATCAGTTCTCAAATGTTTGAGAGTCTTGCCTGTGACATTTTCACATTCAATGAGCCATTCCTTGAATTTCTCAAATGCTTCTGACTTCGACTTGAGAATAGACACCCACACCTTTCTTGAGTAGTCGTCTATGATAGACAGGAAGTATTTTCCACCAGACCTCGTCTGATTCCTCGCTGGCCCCCATAGATCAGAATGGACATAGTCCATGATCCCATTGGTAGAGTGAACACCCTTACCAAACTTAAGTCTCTTGGACTTACCAAGGATACAAGACTCACACAAGTCGAGTTGAGTGATCTTGTCTTTGCCAAGCAGACCTTGTCTAGACAACTCCACTAGGCCCTTCTTGCCTACGTGAGCTAGTCTTTTGTGCCACAACATCGAGTTGTCTTGCACCTCCGCTACATCTGATCTACCAGCTACTGTTTCTCCCTTAAGAAAGTAGAGATCACTCCTTCTCTCGCCTTTCAGGACAGTCAACTCCCCTTTTGACACACTGAGCTCTCCATCAGCCGACTGGAATTTATAGCCCATAGAATCCAGCATCCCAAGTGAGATCAAATTCCTCTTGAGTTCAGGTACGTACCTAACACTCTTGAGTATTCTTACTACCCCATCGTACATCTTCAGGTGAACACTACCTTCTCCAACAACTTTGCAAGTGTGATCATTCCCAAGCAGAACAGAACCGCCCTTCTGTTGCTTGAAGTCATGAAACCAATCTCGTCTTGGAGTCATATGGAAAGAACACCCTGAATCAAGGATCCATGCTTGCTGTTCTGTAGAGGATGTGATGGTTAGCGCTTGAGCAGACTCGTAGCCTTCTTGCTCCTTCTCAACTTGAGTCTGATTAGCTTGATTCTTGTCATTAGAGGTATTGGCACCAGATTTCCTCAAGAACTGCTTGTATTTATGACAAGCATTCTTATAGTGCCCAGGTTTGTTGCAATGGTAGCACACTGCCTCACCTTGATTGGACACAGCTGATTTTCCCTTATCAGCTCCTTTGGGTTGACTAGACCCCTTCTTGGCACCAGATCGCTTCTGGCCACCTCTGATTGTCAATCCTTCTCCGCTACTGACCTTGTCTACTTGAGACGTTTTGTTGTGCAGCAGCTTGGACTTGACAGCCAGCATTACATCCTCCAATGTAATACTTTCCTTCCTACCATACAAGATGGTGTCCTTTAAGATTTCAAAGGACTTAGGGAGAGCACTCAATAGAATCAGAGCCTTATCCTCTTCCTCTAACTTGACATCTAAATTCTCTAGATCATCAAGGATTCTATTGAACTCATCAAGCTGATCCGGAATGGGTTTGTCATCCACCATTCTGAAGGCATACAGCTTCTGTTTCGAATAGAGACGGTTAGCTAAGGTTTTAACCATGTAGAGTTTACCTAGCTTGTCCCAGACCTCTTTCGCGGTTTTCTCTTTAGCCACCTCTCTCAGAACCTTATCACCAAGGCAGAGCAGAATAGTGCTTCGAGCTTTCCTGAGCATCTTGCTCCTTTCAGCAGCAACAGAGGCAGATTCCTCAGCTGGGGCTGTAGACTCTTCGAGCACGTCGAACAAGCCTTGCTGTTCTAGGAGAGCCTGCATCTTGACTCTCCACAGCCCAAAGTCACCTGTGCCTGAGAACTTCTCAATATTATACTTGGTCGAATTCTCCATCTTCGATCTGGCAATTGATTAATGGTTGACAATCGATTCCTCTCGATCCCGATCGTTCCCACAGACGGCGCCAATTGTTACGATTGTCAATGATAATTCGACTCCGATTAGACGTCTCCAATCACAAGCAAAATAATCGGCCGATAATCAATCCAACGAAAGCATGGCAATTCACAAATATAAACGAAAACGAAAAACAGAGCACAAGAAGATTTAAGTGGTTCGATCAACGTGATCTACATCCACTGGACACACGACTTCAATTTGATTAAGTATAAGAGATGTTTACACACTCATCACTCGGAAAGGGATTTATCCTCACTTCACTCGTGAACTCTCAACTCTCAAAACGAATGCTCGTACGCGTCAAGAATTACAATTACAAGTAATGGGGTATTTATAGGTTGTTAAGGGTGATTGCAGCGTGTGTTGAAAGCGTGCTCTGTTGCCACGTAGATTCTGTTACAACCGTGTAACAAACTCACACCTTCAGCGTGACCCAATCTGAATTGACCTCCTTGCCCTTCACTTGTCTTCGCAAGACAAGACGACTCCATACTTAGCCAAAAATTAACCCTGCTAACAGAACTCAACTAGTCTGGTCAAACCTCTACTTGTCTGGTCTTCCCAACTCGTCTTGTTCTTCGCAACACCCATCTCATTTGTTTGGACTCCTCCAACCCATCTGATCTGGTCTGAGTTAACTTGTCTGACTCCACCAGCTGATACGCCCAACAGCTGAGTTCTTCAGAAGACTTCTATCAACTAAGTACCTCGACTGATCTGCCCAACAGACGAGTACAGTAGTAGAGTAGAATCTACCTGATCTTCACAAGACGAGTAGCACTCGTCTAGTCTAGGAGACTTGAGATAAACCTCACACTTTCGAAATTCAAAACCTGCAGGCACCATGCATGCATCAATTAATAATCTCTAGACATTATCTGCCGCAGGCCCCGGTTGGCTCTTCTTATCAGCCTGATCAACATTTGGGGGTTCAGCGTGGTGGTTCGCTGCCTTGTTGTGGTGGTTCTCCTCCTTCGATCGGTTGCAGAAGCGTCCAACGACACAAGCCAACACGGATATGACAACGATCACGCTCAAGACGATGAAAACGGGAATATATTCATGAACATTGGATTGGGAAAAGTCAGGTTTAATTTTCTGATGACATTATTTGGATATACGCCCTCGTCATAAACAGATTGTGACATTTTTTTAAATTTTATCTATCGAGCTTTGGTTGATCAAGTACAAGAAAAATAGTAGTAGTAGTATTTTTATGCTTTGAGTGACAATAATGAGTTGGTGTGGTGGATGGTTTTATAGCGATTCTAATTCATAACTGTTGCGATTGTCAATGATAATTCGACTCCGATTAGACGTCTCCAATCACAAGCAAAATAATCGGCCGATAATCAATCCAACGAAAGCATGGTAATTCACAAATATAAACGAAAACGAAAAACAGAGCACAAGAAGATTTAAGTGGTTCGATCAACGTGATCTACATCCACTGGACACACGACTTCAATTTGATTAAGTATAAGAGATGTTTACACACTCATCACTCGGAAAGGGATTTATCCTCACTTCACTCGTGAACTCTCAACTCTCAAAACGAATGCTCGTACGCGTCAAGAATTACAATTACAAGTAATGGGGTATTTATAGGTTGTCAAGGGTGATTGCAGCGTGTGTTGAAAGCGTGCTCTGTTGCCACGTGGATTCTGTTACAACCGTGTAACAAACTCACACCTTCAGCGTGACCCAATCTGAATTGACCTCCTTGCCCTTCACTTGTCTTCGCAAGACAAGACGACTCCATACTTAGCCAAAAATTAACCCTGCTAACAGAACTCAACTAGTCTGGTCAGACCTCTACTTGTCTGGTCTTCCCAACTCGTCTTGTTCTTCGCAACACCCATCTCATCTGTTTGGACTCCTCCAACCCATCTGATCTGGTCTGAGTTAACTTGTCTGACTCCACCAGCTGAGTTCTTCAGAAGACTTCTATCAACTAAGTACCTCGACTGATCTGCCCAACAGACGAGTACAGTAGTAGAGTAGAATCTACCTGATCTTCACAAGACGAGTAGTACTCGTCTAGTCTAGGAGACTTGAGATAAACCTCACAATTCTCCACCTTTAGCTCAAAATCTCCACCTTGAACTAACAGCTCCGATCTATCCTTCTCAAAGGACAGACTCTACTACTAATCTGCCGCCACCAGACTAGTAGCCTTCTCCGCAGAGGTCACTAATGCAAACCAACTGACCTAAGACATAAACCAAACTTCTCCTTTGGTAACGCCTTAGTAAATGCATCAGCAGGGTTCTCCTCAGTAGCTATCTTAACCACTTGGACGGTCCCATTCTCCACAATATCTCTCAAAAAGTACAGCTTCACATCAATGTGCTTGGTTCGTTCATGATACCCCTGATGCTTTGCGAGATGAATTGCGCTTTGATTATCACAGAAAACAGTCACACTGTCTGAGATAAACCAAATTCCTTAAGAATTCCTTTCAGCCACATGCTTTCCTTAACTGCCTCAGTCAAGGCCACGTACTCCGCTTCAGTAGTAGACAATGCAACTACGGATTGATGAATAGACCTCCACGACACTGCCGTACCAAATAGAGTGAACACATATCCTGTTAAGGATTTTCGAGTGTCAATATTGGCTGCGTAATCTGCATCCACGTATCCCACAAGTGCATCCCCCTCACTTGGCATCTTCTGAAATTTCAGACCCGTCTGTGCTGATCCCAGAACATATCTCATAACCCACTTAACCGTTTCCCAATGGCTTAAGCCTGGATCACTCATATATCTGCTGATCACACTCATAGCATGAGTCAAGTCTGGTCTACAACACACCATAGCATACATTAGACTCCCTACAGCACTGGCATAAGGTATCTTGCTCATCTGAGTTCGCTCTTGGCTGTTCCTGGGACTCATCTGATTGGACAAACGATGATGTTGGCCAATAGGAGTAGAGACAGTCTTTGCCTTATGCATTCTGAACCTCTCTAACACCTTCTGAAGATAAGTAGGTTGACTCAGCAGAATAGACCCGTCTAGTCTACTGATCTCCATCCCAAGAATCACTTTGGCTTCACCAAGATCTTTCATCTCAAACTCCTGTTTGAGGATCTCCTTAACTTGATTAACACTGTCAATAGACTCGCCTGCTATTAACATGTCATCAACATACAGCAGAAGATAGGTAACACCAGTCCCAACCCGTCTGAAATAGACACAGCTGTCGTACAAGCTCCTTGTAAAACCAGCTGAGCAAATGTACTCATCAAATCTCAAGTACCATTGTCTAGGGCTTTGTTTAAGGCCATAGAGGGACTTCTTCAATAGACAGGCCTTGTCTTCCCCTTCTTCTATGTCCAACCCTTCTGGTAGCTTCATGTAGATCCTCTCGTCTAAAGATCCATGTAAGAAAGTTGTGGTCACATCCATCTGATGTAGCTCCAATTCGAATTGAGCAACCATAGCTAACAAGATTCTGATGCTACAATGCTTCACAACAGGTGAGAAGATTTCATTGAAATCGATACCTTCCTTCTGCGTAAATCCCTTAGCTACAAGCCTCGCCTTGTATCTAAGTCTGCCACCCCTCTGAGCCTCCACCTTCTTTTTATAGATCCACTTACACACAACTAACTTCTTGTTCTTGGGCCTCTGAACAATCTCCCATGTCTGGTTTTTGTTCAAAGAAAGCAGCTCCTCCTCCATAGCAACTATCCACTTCTCCTTGTCGTGGCAGCTAATGGCTTCTGAATAAGACTTCGGCTCCAGAGACTCCACCTCAAGAGCTGCGCATAATGCAAATGAGACTATGTCAGCTTGACCATACCTCTGAGGTGGGTGGACTTCTCGTCTGGTTCTGTCCCGTGCCAGTTGATAATGTTGAAGATCATTCTCACTTTGAGGATCGCCCTCCTCATCTGGATCAATATCATCTCCAACTGGTCTTGTGGAGTCAACTTGCTCCACCTCGACTTGTGTCTCGTCTGGTTGGTTATCAGCTGCACTAGTACTCGTACTAGTCTGTTCTGATAGAGGCATCCGACTCTCATCAAACGTAACATCTCTACTGATTATACATTTCTGCATCCCAGCTTCGAGGCACCATAACCTGTATCCTTTCACGCCTGAAGGATACCCAACAAACACGCATCGCAATGCTCGAGGCTCAAGATTATCTTGCTTGACATGAGCATAAGCTTGACATCCAAATACCTTCAAATGATTGTAATCGGCTGCACGTCCAGACCACAACTCCTCTGGGGTTTTGTATTGCACAGCCGAGGAAGGAGTCCTGTTTATCAAGTAGGCTGCAGTAGACACAGCCTCTCCCCAAAACACCTTCGGCAGACAAGAACTGTTCAACATACACCTGACTCTCTCAAGTAGTGTCTGGTTCATCCTCTCAGCTACTCCGTTTTGCTGAGGGGTCCCTGGCACAGTCCTATGTCGTACTATTCCTTTCGATTTGCAGAACGCATTGAACTCGTCTGATAGGTACTCCAGACCATTATCAGTTCTCAAATGTTTGAGAGTCTTGCCTGTGACATTTTCACATTCAATGAGCCATTCCTTGAATTTCTCAAATGCTTCTGACTTCGACTTGAGAATAGACACCCACACCTTTCTTGAGTAGTCGTCTATGATAGACAGGAAGTATTTTCCACCAGACCTCGTCTGATTCCTCGCTGGCCCCCATAGATCAGAATGGACATAGTCCATGATCCCATTGGTAGAGTGAACACCCTTACCAAACTTAAGTCTCTTGGACTTACCAAGGATACAAGACTCACACAAGTCGAGTTGAGTGATCTTGTCTTTGCCAAGCAGACCTTGTCTAGACAACTCCACTAGGCCCTTCTCGCCTACGTGAGCTAGTCTTTTATGCCACAACATCGAGTTGTCTTGCACCTCCGCTACATCTGATCTACCAGCTACTGTTTCTCCCTTAAGAAAGTAGAGATCACTCCTTCTCTCGCCTTTCAGGACAGTCAACTCCCCTTTTGACACACTGAGCTCTCCATCAGCCGACTGGAATTTATAGCCCATAGAATCCAGCATCCCAAGTGAGATCAAATTCCTCTTGAGTTCAGGTACGTACCTAACACTCTTGAGTATTCTTACTACCCCATCGTACATCTTCAGGTGAACACTACCTTCTCCAACAACTTTGCAAGTGTGATCATTCCCAAGCAGAACAGAACCGCCCTTCTGTTGCTTGAAGTCATGAAACCAATCTCGTCTTGGAGTCATATGGAAAGAACACCCTGAATCAAGGATCCATGCTTGCTGTTCTGTAGAGGATGTGATGGTTAGCGCTTGAGCAGACTCGTAGCCTTCTTGCTCCTTCTCAACTTGAGTCTGATTAGCTTGATTCTTGTCATTAGAGGTATTGGCACCAGATTTCCTCAAGAACTGCTTGTATTTATGACAAGCATTCTTATAGTGCCCAGGTTTGTTGCAATGGTAGCACACTGCCTCACCTTGATTGGACACAACTGATTTTCCCTTATCAGCTCCTTTGGGTTGACTAGACCCCTTCTTGGCACCAGATCGCTTATGGCCACCTCTGATTGTCAATCCTTCTCCGCTACTGACCTTGTCTACTTGAGACGTTTTGTTGTGCAGCAGTTTGGACTTGACAGCCAGCATTACATCCTCCAATGTAATACTTTCCTTCCTACCATACAAGATGGTGTCCTTTAAGATTTCAAAGGACTTAGGGAGAGCACTCAATAGAATCAGAGCCTTATCCTCTTCCTCTAACTTGACATCTAAATTCTCTAGATCATCAAGGATTCTATTGAACTCATCAAGCTGATCCGGAATGGGTTTGTCATCCACCATTCTGAAGGCATACAGCTTCTGTTTCGAATAAAGACGGTTAGCTAAGGTTTTAACCATGTAGAGTTTACCTAGCTTGTCCCAGACCTCTTTCGCGGTTTTCTCTTTAGCCACCTCTCTCAGAACCTTATCACCAAGGCAGAGCAGAATAGTGCTTCGAGCTTTCCTGAGCATCTTGCTCCTTTCAGCAGCAACAGAGGCAGATTCCTCAGCTGGGGCTGTAGACTCTTCGAGCACGTCGAACAAGCCTTGCTGTTCTAGGAGAGCCTGCATCTTGACTCTCCACAGCCCAAAGTCACCTGTGCCTGAGAACTTCTCAATATTATACTTGGTCGAATTCTCCATCTTCGATCTGGCAATTGATTAATGGTTGACAATCGATTCCTCTCGATCCCGATCGTTCCCACAGACGGCGCCAATTGTTACGATTGTCAATGATAATTCGACTCCGATTAGACGTCTCCAATCACAAGCAAAATAATCGGCCGATAATCAATCCAACGAAAGCATGGCAATTCACAAATATAAACGAAAACGAAAAACAGAGCACAAGAAGATTTAAGTGGTTCGATCAACGTGATCTACATCCACTGGACACACGACTTCAATTTGATTAAGTATAAGAGATGTTTACACACTCATCACTCGGAAAGGGATTTATCCTCACTTCACTCGTGAACTCTCAACTCTCAAAACGAATGCTCGTACGCGTCAAGAATTACAATTACAAGTAATGGGGTATTTATAGGTTGTCAAGGGTGATTGCAGCGTGTGTTGAAAGCGTGCTCTGTTGCCACGTGGATTCTGTTACAACCGTGTAACAAACTCACACCTTCAGCGTGACCCAATCTGAATTGACCTCCTTGCCCTTCACTTGTCTTCGCAAGACAAGACGACTCCATACTTAGCCAAAAATTAACCCTGCTAACAGAACTCAACTAGTCTGGTCAGACCTCTACTTGTCTGGTCTTCCCAACTCGTCTTGTTCTTCGCAACACCCATCTCATCTGTTTGGACTCCTCCAACCCATCTGATCTGGTCTGAGTTAACTTGTCTGACTCCACCAGCTGATACGCCCAACAGCTGAGTTCTTCAGAAGACTTCTATCAACTAAGTACCTCGACTGATCTGCCCAACAGACGAGTACATAGAAGAGTAGAATCTACCTGATCTTCACAAGACGAGTAGCACTCGTCTAGTCTAGGAGACTTGAGATAAACCTCACAATAACCTTCTAGTAATTACAGATTTAGTTGGACATATTCTTTACTTAATTAATCCTTTTATTCTACAATTGGGAACTTTTGATACTACTTAATTTCCATAAGATCATCGATGGCAAGTTTTGATCATTCATAGGTTATAAAGTAGATTTTTTATTCATCGTTAGAATGGAAACTAACCATAATTTTGGAATCTCAATAACTATATACGTATATGGGAAGTATACATTTTCCACATATATATATATATATATATATATATATATATATAATTAATCTGCCTTCTTGATTTTTAATTTCAAGAATGTGCTTCTTAATTAAACTTACCATAATTAATTCTTACCAATTTCTTCAACAAGGAAACTTCGGCTCTAAATTTGACTAACACCTCTTTTTTCGAATAACACTTCTTCACTTTTATTAAAAATAATAATAATTTATGCACAACCGTGTTACTTAAAAAAATTAATTTACATAAACTCGAGTTCACAAAATTTATATTATAAACACCATACAGTCGGGGACGGATCAGAAAAAAATTATGATACAAAACACTAACATATATATATATATATATATATAATATACTCCCTCCATTTTTTAATAAGTGTCACTTTGGCCTTTTTCAACAAATTAAGATTATAAAGTGTGGTCCATATTACCCTTCATTAATTATAGCTAATTTTAATATAAAAATTTTGTTTGATAAAGAATGTGGTCAAGAATGTAGCTAGTATTCATAAAATAAATTAATTTTGGTATAAACAATATATATGAAATTAATTTATGAACATTATATACGGTAAATGAATAAGGATAAAATAGTCAAAATTAAAGAAAAAAACTCAGAATGAAACTTATTTTAAAATTAGTTAAAAAATCAAAGTGACACTTATTAAAAAACGGAGGGATTATATATATATTTTGAAGTAAATTTTTTTTTTTTGAAAAACATTAATATATGAGGAAAAAAATAGATAAGTAACTACAAAAACAGATCTCCTTAATATATAGTGGAATATCATTCTCAATCCAATCGTAAGGTATTGAAGTGTTCCTGGCATGTTGAGCAAGGGCGTGAGCAACTCATGGGCTAGCTCTGGAAATATGTTGGTAATCCCACACTAGAATTCTCCTCAATAATTCCTTAATCCGATCAAATTTCTCTAATTTTGAAGCCCTTTTTAACACAATTAGTAAGACCAATTTCAATAGCTCTTAATTCAGCAGCTTTAACATTATCTGGATTAACAATTCTATAAAACGAAAACATAGAAGTTGTATTTTTCATCAAAAGCAGCACCTATATATAAAACGAACCCTTCCTTATCCATGGATTAGCTTTTCATTCTTGTAGACTTACAGTGATTTAGAGACTGAAGGAGGAGATCATTGTTCCCAAAATCATACCAATAGCTAATGGTCCAATCTACTTTAAACATATTCTTCATTTTGTTGTTTGTCAGCTTAAATTCATCAGAGTGAAGCCATCTACATTTCTCCTTCCATATAGCCCATGCTATGACTAACACCAAAGAAAATTGTTTTTTGCCAATTTTACTTTTAAGAAAAAAGAGCAGATCAATGATGGAGCCCCTCAAAGCAGCTTTAAGAGTCACAAATATCTAACTGCTTCCAAGTTAACGCCCCGGTTTTTCAAAAGTGCAATTCCGCCACTTCCGAAAAATTGATCGTTACTTAGTGACTAAAATTACGGACTAAAATTTTTAAAGTTTAAAGTGAGGCATTTATTTCACATAGCACAACGGAAATCTTAAGCAATTAACATTTAAACTTGAGCGTAGCGTGCGGCCCCTTTGAAATATGCATAAAAGACAGGCAACAGGATCTTTAAGTTAAAAGTTTGACAAAACTTTTCATGCATGTTACACGTTCTCAAGTAGCCATGTGAAAAATGTTTACTACTTGGCATCAAATTTAAACAACTTAATTATAAACGTAAACAGTAAAGTAGTCAAGTTCATCAGTAACATAAAACAGTAACCAATTATGTTCATCATGCATTGGAATGATAAGCAATAACAATATTCATTGACGAAGTAGACACATAAATAGGGAAACCCGTATCACTCCACCCGCTGCTCGAACTCCTCGCCATATGTACCTGAAAATATTTAATTTAAGGGGGGATGAGATTTGAATTCTCAGTGTGGGTGACCTGTACGCTAGTTACCCAATATGGCATACGCTATAACAGTGATATCTCGTCTTTACATTATTTGGGACTAGCCGTAGTTCCCCATCATATACCATTTTCTTGAGGCTAATGCCTCCATCATCTTTCATTACATCATTGGGTGAGATTCAATATAGATCTTCGTGCATTCATTTGTTTGTGGACTAGTGTCCCATTCATCAGTTAGCAGGCTCATATGTCCTTAGTCGTCTTTGTGAGACTTATGTCTCCATTAATCATTTGGATATATACCATAGAATATACCAACCGATAAATAACATCAAGGCAATACAGTAAATGTCACCCACCTGGTTTGCTTAAGAAGTTTGAGTTCGAAAAGTTGCGCTTAACCAAGGTCCGTTCCAAAGTTTCCAAACAGGTCCCGCACTTCGCCTAACACAATTCTTTTAATTCTTAGTGAATCTTATATATGTATTTAAATCTTGAATCTTTTAAGTCTTAATAATGCATATACATATGTTCATGTAAGGTGTTTCGGCGATTTCCCGATTAAGGGATTTTTGTCATTAAATCTTTCAATCATAAATATTTTTATCTAGCATACTCTCTAGTCCTACTCAAATACCAACACATATTCCTAAATCTGGTGCCAAATAAATTACCAACATGTTTGGTAAGATTTAATTAAAAACATCAAACGTAAGTCACAACCAGATATAACATTCAATCATGCTTATAAACATATTAACAAACTATCAAATTGAAATAATACACATACAATTGAAATGCCAAATAATAGAACATATAGTCATTTAATCATGCTTGCACAATTTCTAAGTATCAAAACCAAGCATATAACCATACTTGCATGCTTACTCGATCATACATATACATATACATATACACATACACATACACATACACACATATTAACACATTACAAAATAAATAATACTTATAACTAAAAATACATTTTATATAATCTACCACTGAATTCATTACGCATGTAAACAAATGAAAACACATAAGTACAATATTGATGAAAAACTCATGTATGCAGTTTGTAAAATGGTTTGTGCCTCAACTTCTAAGATTTATTTAAAATGTCTAAACTCGTTGAAAAGTTATGGAATTTAAACTGCAGGTGTTCCTTGAAGTTTAGAATGTGTATAAAATTTGTTCCAAGAGTTTTGATGGTTGGAAATAAGAGTTTTGGACTCGTTTATAAAACTGGTGCAAAATCTGCAGTTTGTAAAAATGAGTCACATAGTCAACTTTGAGCTTTTTCTAAAATACTAAAACAAGTTAGAAAATTATGATTTTTATACAGTTGGTATATCTTGGATTTTAGAACACACATAAAACTCGTATCATGGAATTTGACTTTCAGAAAGTAGAGTTTTGGTGAACTTTCGAAAATGGTGCAGTGGTCACAGCAGCTTTCCAGCTTGAGCAGTTTTTTGGAAAATGATTTTATAAAATTATTTTTACTCATTCTAAATTCATGAAATAATTCTCAGAGGTGTATAACTTCATTTTGTATTTGAATATAAATTTTATAAAAGTTTTTATCGAGCCTATTCTTTCCAGAAAATTCGTGAACACGAAAAAGACCACAGTTTGTCACATAATCTTCAAAAATTCATATCTCTCAAAATATAACTCTAATTAGCATGATTCTTGTTGGAGTGGATCCCCAACTCAAAATACTTCAACTACATAAATTTGTTTTCCCAGAATATCAAAGTATTAAAGTCGTTTCCTTTTGTATAAGTATCACAACAGTTTCAAGAACATAATCACTGGCCTTAACACATGTTTTTAATGCTCCATCTGCCACTTCTAACATGCTTCGAAAGTAAACAAAACATATCTACACTCTATATCACTTAATATATAATGCATATCATAGTATACAAGTCATCATATCACAAGAAAAACCATATGTACACCACATAACTTTAAAATATGCAAGTATTTATGAAAGTTAAACTTAAATAGCAACCTTTGATGATTTCTTCAAGTCTTTCTTTAACTTGCTCTATGGCTTGACCCCATGGTACATCTATGAACTAGAATTATCCTTGTAGGCTTGGGTATGAGTATCTACCATGGTTTGTAAGATAAAAATGAGTTATTGAAAGAACTGTGGAAGGGATGAATAAGAAGATGAAGAAACCCTTAAACCTTAAAACCATGGAGGGGAGTGTCTACAAGCTTGGACTCTTCTTCTTGCTTGTATGGTGATAGGAAAAGTGAGCTTTCCTACCACCCTTGGAGGCTTCCGATTTGAGCAATATATTTTCTTTCGGGTCTTGAAAATGGAGTGCAGGGGGTGTGATATATATAAAGGACGATCAAGAGTGAGTTTTGGGGGACCCCTAAAGTGGCTGGTCAAATTAGAGTGTAGGGGAGGGGTATGGTGATGAGATGGGAGTTGGTGGGAGGAGTGGAGTGTTGTCTTGGCATTTCAAGACAAATATATATATATATATATGAGGGATTTTTTATAACAAAAATGGAGATGGAAAATAATATAAAATGAGAAATTAGATGGCCAATGTGACCGGCCAAGATGGATTATAGGGGGGGAGGGAAATGTATTGTCATGATTTGGTGGGAAGTTAGCTTCATATATAGGTGCTAGTTGTAGGGTAATTTTAGTTTTCTTATTGGTTAATAATCAAGGTTCTAAATTGGTCTCATGAATTAAATTATCCTAAGTCTCAATATAAATCCAAAAATGTGTTACACCCTTAGGTAAATGTTGCACTAACTCTTTATGTGTGATATGTCATGCTAATTAATTAAATCATAGTATAATGCGACAAATAAATTTCACATAGCATGCGATTTAATCACAACGGCACAAAGTGTAACAATATAGAAAAATGTGATACTATAATAAAATAATAGTGTCGAGTTGGTCTAGCACATAGTGCTCGACAATTTGGAGGTTCCGGACCGTCAATTGAAAGTCTAATTTTATTATTTGATGCGGCGTCATATCGCTGTCTATTATATTTAACTGTTCCGATATTAAAACGTTGAGGTTTTTGGGGCAACCTTTCTTTTTAAAAATAATTAAATATTTTAACATAATTAAACCTTTAATATTTAAAATCTTAAGTCTTAAATCGTATTCTTATCTGTGTTAGGAGTGTGTTTCCTTCCGAAAATTCAGTCGTTCCTTAAAATCAAATTCCTGTAAATCAAGCGCTATGTTGAAGATATGCAATGACATAAAATTCTTTTTCTTAAATCCTTTTAAAGAATTCGACTAATTGTTGTATCCGTCATAATTTGATTCGGGGTATTACATGTAAGGAATCAGCAAAAGGGTAGCTACAATAGAGACAAAAGGGATCAACTGGAATGTGATGGTTCATAAGATTACCTTCTGTGGCGAGTGTGTCATTGGTGAGTTTCCAACCGAAAATACGAATTTTTGGAGGAATTCTAAGGTTCCATATAAAATGAAGTATCTTCGATTTATTCTTGGAACTTGATGATTCTGGTTTTATGGAGCTTCGGTCCTTCATTGCATGATCCCTAATAATTTCATAGCCTGATGCAACCGTGTATTGTCCGGACGAATTTTTTGGCCAATATCTCTAATCTTTTCGAAATTTTCCATATAATGGAATTTTTAGAATGGCTTCGACTTCAAAAGGAAGAAAAGCATTTCGAATTAGGTTATTGTTCCAAGCACAACCCTCAGTGATGAACCGGTTCACATTTGATGCACTCGCAATGCACGAAAGAGGGCGCCCCCCATTTAACTCTTGAATCCATCTATCCTTCCATCCTCAATTCGTCATCTGATCCCTAAATCCAACACATCTCTGCTCTACAAAAGAGAGCACCAAATAAACGATGGATAAGAACCAAGATGAGTTTCAAACACATCTGAAAATGCTTAAAACACCGTTCTTTGAAAATCTTGCCAACTAACGTATCAGGATGCTGCATGATTGTCACGTACGCCCCTAATTTAAAAATAATGATTTTTTAAAAATTAGTTAAAATAATTAACTTTAAACCCCAAAAATTGAATATTAATTTTTACACGTCAAAATAGAGGGACGTAGCGGTTAATATATTTAAAAGTTAACTATTGCAGCGGAAACGATGGTAATATAATTCAATTGAAAATTACCATTTAATAATTTAACTAAGAATCTTTAAAGAAAATCACAATCCAATCAAATAAACATTAAATATTCCTTCATTCTTTAAATATATATCGATCGTCTCCCATCACCACTACTCGCCATCCAACACTTTAATCTGAAATTGTAAATTGTTGAGGGGTGAGCATGCAAGCACACTCAGTGGAATTTAAGTCATTCAATAGTTAATGTTAAAAATAAATAATCAAGTAATTGCAACTTATTAAATAACATTTACATTGCCACATATACTTTGCAGTTGATACTTTGCCAACTCTGCCATTTGATACTTTGGCATTGTAATTTTGCCAATAGAGTTTTGTGAACCTTCCCAAAATCAAATCAATGAATAAGGTATTCTCACACGTAGACTTCGCATGTTTGTGGACCTTTCCAAAGTTAAATTAATGACTAAGGTAGTCTCACACGTAGTGAGCACGGCGGGTTACACCTGAAGACCCGTCGGCCCCGGACCCCATTTGGAGCCCCTGGCTATTAGATAACTTTGCCACAAACTTTGCCAATAGAATAATATACTTTGCCACAAACTTTACCAATAGAATAACGTAAGAATGAAATCACATAGTAGACAATTAACTCAAATCATTTATCTAAAACATTAAATAAAGAATAACAATGCAATAAAACTCTATCAACCACTGTAGAGATTAAAGCAATTAAAATCCACCTCGATAGATGAACGTACACGTGATATGTGAAAGACTCGCACTACAAGAAAAAATGTCTTTGTTGATATTAAATTTTTCATTTCTAACCACTTTTTATTACATTTTATTTATTACGACATTTTCTTAAAGTGTCTTCTAAACTAATGTAATATTAGATATCAATCTATTAAGACATTTTTAAATGTCATCCAAATATAATTTAGACTACACTTAATCAATCATATTAATTTTTAAATATTAATTAATAATACAATATTAAATGTCATGATTGAATTATTAATTAAAATAATTTTCAATAATGCTACATGATTAAGTGTCATGATAATATCTTTTGTAAATATTAGTATTATTTTCAATTAGGAATAATAATAATAATTAAATAATAACCACAATAACAATAAATTAGAAAATAATTTTATGTGAAAGAATAATATTGAAGATGTTTTGTACTTGATAACATTTCGAAAAAAAAAAAATCACATAATTTCTGAACAACTAAATGATACAAATCTCTACACTAGTCATTTAGAAAAAAGAAACTATTAGGCCATATGATCCTCAATTCGGAGCAATAAATTGATCCATTTTTTCATCCTTCTGAATCCAGATAATTCTTCTCCTCCCATATGAATCCAGATATTCTTCTCCTCCCATATGAATCCAGATATTCTTCTCCTCCCCTACAAAAGCAGGTAGCATTTTACATGAGTAAATTGTACAAAAAATGCCTTAGGTAAAAATTAAAAAAATCTTTTTTATCTTCCTCTCAACACCTCACAATTAATTCAGAAAAGGCATTCAATTAACAATCAAACAATATAGGCAAATGAGTATTTAATCATCAATGAATCACAGGCCTCAAGCAAAATTATGACAATAATAGTTAAGTGTATTCACTCTACTCTTTTACCTGTAGGCTAGCTTGACAAAAAAAAATTCTGCATTGTTGGGGCTGAGATTTTTAGTGTTGTTACTATAGCAGTTTATCCAATTTCAGTTGTGAAAACCAGGCTACAAGTTGCATCACATGACTCCATAGAAATAAAGAAAACATGACTTAATTTTACCAAAGGAAACCACACTTTGACATCTATGATTCTGTAATAACAAGATATATGGATTAAACCTCTTAAATGCAATCCTTCAAATTGATATTCCTTGAAATTATCAATGCAACCAGTTTTGCACAAAATCTAAATGCAGGTTATTGCATATTAATAGTTGATATGGTCATGCTATGAAGAACTCTAATAACAACACTTGAAGACTTAAATTTAAGCTCCCTGTTAATTGTTCAATGGGCTCATACATTAGCAAAGAATTGTAAGAAGTTAACAATATGTGAAAGTTTGTATTGTATTCCCAAGAATGTTCCTTTTCATTTCCATCATACAGTAAATTTATATGCCGAAAGCAAAATGAATAATACATACGATGACCAACATATCAACACACCTTTGATTTTTCAGCCTCGTGCGAATCCCTTTTAATCCATGTCTCACAAACTTGCAAAGGGGCATCCATTCATACCTGCATATTTACACTTACAATGCAATTATTGCAATAAATTCCATTTTTTTGGTTTAAGATCAAGCAACGTAAGCATCATCTCAATCAATGGAGAGAACATTTAAATTTTCAAGGTCCAAGAACATGATATCTACCCATTTTACAAATGACTGCATTGCCTATCCACTATTTCTATTAACAGCACTATAAGCTTTATATAAATGCCCAATCAGAGTTGTATTACAGAGCCGAACCCTGAAGATTAGCTTTCAAAGTCCACCTTCACGGGTAAAAACTTTAAAAGGACTAAGGCCTATTAAGACCATGAAAGGTGGGGCTGATAGGGTACATATTCCATCATGTTGTATATAGCCTACAACAAAAATTACTGTCCTGACAAGAATATGACGCCTAGATATTTCTCCATGCTTTCATATGTCTAGATGTAGGCAGTATTCCTTGAGATTAATGTCAAACCTTACAGATAAAATGGTAACATCATCAAGCCCACTCTTATACATGAACAAACTGTTTATGTCTTCTCCAAAGTGATTTGGGTAATTTTCCATTGGACGTAAATCATATATTGGCTCTAGGAAGATAAATTACTTAAACATCCAACCATAAGGTCCAAAACAACAGTTTCACAATTCTATAATATGTTTTCTTATCACAAGGACCAAGAGACAAATTTATTACACACATTTGCCTTCAATAATCGATACAAAAAGTAATGGATCGAGGAACTTACCCGATTATCTCTAGACATAGGATGCGAACAAAGAACTCCGGTACTTGTTCGATCGGATATATGAAAATCGGCGACTTCTCTGGCCAAATAATCGACTTTGCCACCGTTATCTGATGCATCCGCGGCACCCGGAGCCTTGCCTCCTCTATTGGCGGCGGCAACAACCTTCTTTTGATCTGCCTTCTTCTTACTCGCACCATCTGCCAAACCGAAAATCGATCGTAAGCCTAGAAGGAGAAATTTGAATAAGAAAAGGAAAAATTGATAATCAATTACCTTGGGATCTCCAGAGAATTAAAACCGCTTCTCGTCTTCTGCATTTATTAAAGAAATCCATAATAGAAATCTCAAGAGAATTAAACTTCTACATAAGAAGAATATATTGGAGATATAGGGTTTGGGCAAAGAAGGATCGAGTATGAGGGTTTGGGAATTTTAACACTGTAGAATTAGAATTTAAAATAGGCTCTATATATTTATCTCAATAGATAAGGATTATATAATTTTAAAATAAATTAAATATATGTATATAAATATTATAAAAATAAGGAATATTACAAATAAATTTGACCACGATTTTAAGTTTTCATTTTTTTTTAGGGCGGATTAATTCTAACTACTCCCGCTCTTTTTTTTTTTACGAGAATTAGAATAAGAATTAAAATAGATTATGTTATAAATGTAAAAATTATAATTCTTCAAAATTAAAATAAAGTTAATACTACACTATTAAAATGGTCCTAAGAGTCTTTATTATGACATTTAATTAATAGTGTATTGATAGGTCTTATACTAGTGTAGTTTTATGTCATTGGAATCCAGTGTACTAATAGACTAGTTTATAATACATTTCTATTGTAGTGTATTAAAATTAATGTAGTATTAAACCTTTTTTCTTGTAGTGTCGTATAAATGAGTTATATCACCTAGCCATTTGATACATAGAATAACAAAGAGTTTGAACTAAAACCTTAATTATTTTCCACTTTAATAACAATATATCAAAAAACAAACCTAAACCCTACTGTTCGATTGCATACTATAATATATATAATATATACATATGAAATCAATGTACATGCATGTGAGAAGAAGGGATGTTCAAGCAATTAAAAATGAATGTAACGTTGGGAATTATAAAAATCATTATATCTATATTATAATTTTCTTTTGAGATAATAACTTAAAAATTAATTTCTATTATTATTATTATAAAATTTTGAGGTATTACAATGATTCTCCAAAGTTGTTTTGCAAGCATAGCTTTATAGAAAAAAATAAGGTTTCGAAAGCCCAAACCACCATCCTCTTTTGGCACACACAAATCTGACAATTTCTTCCAGTGGGGTCGTCCATGTCCATTTTCTGAACCCCACCAAAACTGAGCCATCAATTGTTCAATGTCAGAGCAAACAGAAACTGGAATACGAAAGCATGACATAGCATACTTCAAAATATATTAAATGAGTTAATTACTACTACATTATCAATTACACACATGTTTAAAAAAATATTAAAGTAATACAAAAGTAATATTTTTTTTTATCAATAATAGTCAAACATAAAAAAAAAAAAAAAATCTTTTAAAATCAGTTTCACGATGAAACTACATATACTTAAAATAATCACTTTACTGTATAAGTATCAAAAGTACAATAAGAAGTTTATTTTGAGACAACTTTTACAATAAATTCACCATACAATGAATTATTAAATTAATATATCAGTAATTTTACTACTTAATTTTAAAAAAAATAAAATTTAATATATATATATATATATTGGGGTGGTTCGGTAGGTACGGTACGATGAAACTACATATACTTCTTATTGTACTTTTGATACTTATATAGTAAAGTGATTATTTTACGTATATGTAGTTTAATGGTTAAAATGCAAGTTTGGTCCCAAGAGAATTTTTCAAAAACAATTTTTGTCCCACATTCTTTTTTGGTCCCATTTTTTTGCAAAAATGGTCCCAACCGTTAAATACTTAAAGGTTTCGTTATGTGATATTGCAAAAATGGTCTCAAAGCAAAAAATGAGAAAAAATGAAACATTGCATATTTTTTTAATATTTTGTGTAAATTTGAAAAAATGTTTATGATAATTTATATCAAATTTAAAAATTAAAATTTTTTATAGAAAATCTTCAATATTTAAAAAGAAAAAAAAAATTAAAAATTTCAAACCAATTAATATTTTAGTAAAATCTGTCAAATTAAAGAATTTGAATAATTAAAATTTGAAGATATTATTTTTTAATTTTTAAAATCATAAAAATTTATGATATAGATTTTTTTAAAATATCAAATAAATAAGGCAAAATCTCAAATGCACTGTGTGCACCAAACAGATTTGGTGCACACGGTTTTTAACCACTATTTTCTATTATTTCTTCTCTTTTTTTTTTTTAGAGAAAACATATAATGGAGAAACTCTAAAAAAAAATGTCCACACCTCCCACCGTGTGTGTCTTCACATATTAGCCGCCGACTACACTGACCCTGCCGCCGCCTTCCTCAGCTCCGACCACCTACTCCCACCCCAGAATTTGTTCTCGTGTCGAAGCTCTTTTTTCTTCTTCTACAAATTTGTTGTAACTATCTGATCTGAAACAGCTCCATCATAGGAAGCATAGATGCTCTGTTTTTTGCAAGACAAACTGCTGCTGAATTTTATTGTATTAAACTCTAAGGCACGTTGCATTTTCCATCTAACACAAGAAGATTTGCACGCTGTTGCTACAAATTTGGTGTATTTTATAAAAGTGAGGTGTCAATTGCTACAATCCCTGCAGTTTTCGGGGATGAGGAAGATTTATGTTATCCGATGTGGGGTGAAGAGGAAGATTTGTTGGGTGTTTTTGTTTCTTTTACGTTCAATTGGAGTGCTTTTTAGGCTGCTGTTTGATTGTATTTCGTCACCTGCCTTCTTGGAATTACTCTCTTCATAGAAACTTGACTCACATGATTATCAATATATTACTTTGCTTGATAAAAAAAAAATTGTTGTTTAGCTTTGTTTTTAGTATCCTAATTATTGATTAGCAGATTAATTTGTTGATTGTTGATGGTTTCTCTTTGATCCTTGATAATAATTAAGGAGCAATTGGAAAAAATTTTACTGAAAAGTGGTATGAAAGTGATAATTTTGTTACTTAAAAGTGGTATTATTATTGAAAAATGATAACTATTATTATTTAAAAGTGGACTCGAACCTTTGACCTTATATTTATAATATTTATCTGTAACCACTTGGAGAATGATTACTTTGTTGCATACTTTTGTCTTTATTAGTACATAGAGGATCTCCATGTGCATTCGTGTGCACATGCACACTATGCACAATAGACCAACTCATCAAATAAAGTTTTTAAAACGTAAATTTTGAAGAATTCAAATTAAAAATTACAAATTCCATCAAAATTTTAAACTAAAGATACTAAAAAAAATTGTATTCATATATCTATCATTAACCCTGTTCTTCATTGACAGAAAATCGAAAGTCAGTCTTCCAAAAATTCATTTTACATATTAAGTCATTTCAAACAAAATAATCATCCTTTCAAAATCAAATTGCTAAATTTGGTTTAAAAAAATTGATAATATATCTCAAAATTGAAAATTTCGGTTCACCACCAGCCCCAACAGAGGAAATAGTAATTGAGATAGAATGATAAAAAATCAAGATCAACTTGACGTGTAATTTTAGTGAATGTGGTTTGTCTACTTCGATTTGGGGGGTTTAAGTGAGGGTTTGCGATTTGGGAATGCTTAATAAGTGTTTCACCTTCAATTTTTTCTGAATTTTCAAGTTGGGTTTGTGTGGTTTTATTTGAGTTTTTTAGGGCTTTTTTGGAGCATTTGATTAAAATAGAACATTTGGAGATTTTATTTTAGATGGTAAAATCTCGTGGGACCTTTTTTTGTACAAAATGGGACCATTTTTGTGAACACGAATCTCTTGGGATCAAATCTGCATTTTCCCGATCTTTTGGGACCAAATCTGCATTTTCCCGATCTCTTGGGACCAAATCTGCATTTTTCCGTTTTTTACCTTAACGACGTGTGTGCTTCACGCTCATAATTCTGTTAGTTTTTTACGAAAGAATCTCGTGGGACCATTTTCGTGAACATAAATTCTCTTGGGACCATATTTGCATTTTACCCGTAGTTTAATCGTGAAACTGATTTTAAAAGATTTTTTTTTTTTTTTTTATGTTTGACTATTATTGATAAAAAAAAAATATTACTTTTGTATTACTTTAATATTTTTTTAAACATGTGTGTAATTGATCATGTAGTAGCAATGAACTCATTTAATATAATTTGAAGTATGCTATGTCATGCTTTCGTATTCCAGTTTCTGTTTGCTCTGACATTGAAAAATTGATGGCTCAGTTTTGGTGGGATTCCGAAAATGGACATGGACGACCCCATTGGAAGAAATTGTCAGATTTGTGTTTGCCAAAAGAGGATGGTGGTTTGAGCTTTCGAAATCTTATTTTTTTCAATAAAGCTATGTGTTGGGATATGGTTTATATTAATAAAAGAAATTTTGATTTTGATTTGATACCAAAACCCTAAGTAAAACCCCAAGTATGATGATTTGCCAAGTCTAGATTTTCAGGTTAGAAAAGCTCATATATGTTAGGGAGCTTTAATTTTTAGATAGATTATTCTTTGAATCTATGACAAATGACCTGAAAGCACAAATCACAAAAGACAAGCATCATTGAAGACAAGGAGCTGAAGTGTTATGAAGAAAGTGACAAGGATTCATGAAGGCAAGTATGCTGGTCGACAAAAGTCAAGTATGATGAATTTGGATATTCATATACTTTGGACTTGGCATACTTATGGACAAAGACGAGGAATGACTAGGCACTTTACCCAGTACGAGGCCGTTAGCGGGAAGGACAAAATTATTCCAAATTAGCCAAGGAATGAGAGCCACCTGTCACTGCGCATAACAAACTCTGATATTGGAATGCAAATTGCAGAATGGACGTGAATACATGTACTATTTGCATGCAGGCCCCTAAACAATTTGAAAGTTCAAATTTATGGATAAGTTTTGTTGTCTCCACCAACGGATAGTTTACTTCATCTATAAATAGGCCATATCTTGAATCATTTCAAGAGAGACGGGACATACATCAAGACACAAGCCATACGCGTTCTATAGCAATATTTTATCATTCAAAAGTATTCAAAACACTCGAGAAATTAAAAGCTTTTAAGCATATTCATTTGTGAGTGTTATCTTTAGTCCCCACTAGGCAAGCTTATTGTTGATTATCCAAAGCCTAGACAGTGATATCCTATCCTTTATATTCGTTCTTAAATTGTAAAGGATATCACACAATTAGTTGGTACTAGAACAAAACCCTACTTTCACCTTGAGAGATAGATTGAGAGTATTGTTGAGTTCGTAGTAGAGATTGAGAGTATTGCAACGAGAGAAGGTTGTAAGAAATCAAGAGAAGAGAAGGAGAAGAATTAGAGTGCACCTTGGCACTGTAAAAACAAGCTAATTCCAAAGTGATTAAGGAATTGTCCTATTAAATTAGGAGAGTGGACGTAGGAGCAGTTTAGTCTCCGAACCACTATACATCTTGTGTTCTTACTTACTGCATTTATCTTATTGCTTTAGCTTTTGTGTTGTTATAACTGCTATTTGCTATTTGATAACTTAGTATCTAAGTGCATATTAATTAAGGAGTATAAAAGGGCCTATCATTTATTCCGCATACAAGTTGCATACTGTTAAGAATTCTTAGAATCTACTGTTAGTATTTTCCTAGGACTTGACACACTGTGTAACTTACTTGACTCTGATTATTTGTGTTGATTACTTGCAAAAGTTTTTGAAAAACACACACACGTGTATTCCCCCCCCCCCCATACACGTGTCACACTCCTTTTGGGACCAACAAGTGGTATCAGAGCAGGGGTTTAAAGACCACTGCTTTGAGGATCAACTTTGGTTACCTGAACTGATCTACTTGTGCACTTTTTGTGATATTCATTATTTCTGATTATTCACTATGCCTAACACATCTTCTTCTGAGAATTCTGGTGTAGCTGTTCCACCACCTAATACTATGGGAACCAACCCCATCAACAAGATATCTTACCAGAAACTGCCTATGTTCTCTATTGAGAATTATGACTTCTAGAATATAAGGATGAGAGCTCACTTGGCCTGTCTCCATGATGAAATGCTAAGGGTGATCACTAAAGGTCCATTTGTGTTCATGAAACCCAACACAAATGTTACAGAAGCCCAAAGAGCAACTGGAGCACAAGAAATTTCAAAAGATGATGATGAGCTCACTTCTGGAGAAAGAAAGAAGCAGAATCTCAACTATGTTGCAATGAACACCCTATATCAGACCATTCCAGATGCTATAATGGGTAGAGTGTTTCACTGCACAACTGCAAAGGAGATATGGGACACATTAGCTGTAATGTGTGAAGGAACTGACAAGATCAAGGAAAACAAACTTCAAGTTGTTGTTCAAAAATATGAGCAATTTAGGATGAAATCTGATGAAAACATTGATCAACTGGATGGAAGGTTCACAGACATCATGAATGAGATCAATTCACTTGGAAAAGTATACTCCAAGAGAGAAGTGGCTCTGAAGATACTTAGGAGCTTGACAACCAAATGGAATGTGTATGCTGTCATGATGCAGAATACAAAGGATTTGTCAACAATGCCAATGCAACAAGTGTTCTCAGAACTCAAGGCCTATGAATATGACTTGAATAGAAAGAACAACACTGAGGAACCTGAGAGCAAAGGGATTGCACTGAAGGCCAAATCCAATGAACCTGATTCCAAGAAAACCAGCAAATCAAGCAAGAGTGGAAAAGGAACTTCCAAAGCTGACTTTTCAGATGAGTTGGCCATGATGGCTAGAAGATTTGAAAGATTAAATTCTAGATTTGGTAAATACAAAAGGTTTTACCAAGATAGAAGAAGAAGGTTCAACTCACCTGAGAAGAAGAATGATGAAAGGAGATCCAGAAGGGACAACTCCAAAGAAGATCCATCTTCATCAACCAAGAAGAGAGATGCTGAAAAGAAGAAAGATGAAGATGAGGATACATGCTACAACTGCAAGAAGACAGGACATTTCCAATATGATTGTCCAGAGCTAACCTCCAAGGAAAGGAAGGAAAGACAAGCTAAGAGGGACAAGAAATATGGAAAAAGAAAAGCATTGAAAGCTGAAGAAGAAACCTCTGAAGATGATCAACTTCCATCTTCATCATCTGAGATGTTTACAGACAGCAGTGATGAAGAGTGTCTAATGGCTATTGAAGACAATGATGAGGTACAATCTATTTCTAGCTCTGTCAATTCTAGTAACACAATGATGTCAAATGAAGACAACCTGAAACTTACCTTTGGTAAGTTGATGGAAGACTTCATGAGACTACAAGACATTCATGATCAAACCTTAGAAGAAAACAAAGTCTTGAATGCTAAGATTGAAAGAATTACTCAGGTTGAAGCTGAACATGATCTGAGAACTAATGAGTTGTGCAATGACTTAACTAAGGAGTTGAATACTCTAAAGGACAAGTCATCTGAACAACTTATTATGTTGGAAGAAAAAGTTAAGCTTCATGAGAGTAAGGATTCAGACTACCAAGCATTGATGGCAAAGTTTGAACATCTTTTCAAGGAACATGAATGTCTTAAATCTAGTGAAGAGAGTCTGAAACTTAAACTAGCTGCCCTGTATAAGACATCTAATTCAATAGATGAACTACAAGGGATGCAAAGGCCTATGACTCAAAGATCTGGACTTGGTTACAATCCAGATAAAACATCTTCACCATGCCTCAGTAATACTTCAACAAATATTACTAAGAGAGTCTTTGTAAAATATGTGGCTCAGACTGAAATTGTTGAACCAAGGCTGCTACAGATAAAGGACAAAGGTAAACAAACCATTGTACCAACTATCCTGAATCACAAGTCAAAGGTTGCAAGACCTAAGACAAGATTTCAGAGGCCTGAGACAATTCAGATGAGTAAAGGTCAATGGAAGACAACTCAGCTGAAAAACTCTTAGACTCAGGCAAGAAAACCACAAGATATTCAAAAAAGACCAACTCAAATGAGAAGGCCTACAATGAATTATCAAAGGAATTTCCAGCCTAAGTACAATGAGTACAGAAGACTTGAATCCTACATGCCAAGGACATCAAGTAATCTGAATACCTATCCACAAAGATTCAAGCATGTTGCACATGAATCAAAAGATAGATTTAGCAGATATATTCACAAGAATAGATATAACTCTTCTAAATCAATATCCAAGATTCACACTAATACTCAATCTCAACCTAAGGCATTTAAAAGGAAGATTGTGTATTTAGATGTTTATGGAAAACAAATTAGTCCTTTTCAAGTAATGAAAATAAGGCAAGTTTGGGTTCCAAAAGGTATATCTAACCCTCTAGGACCCAACTTTCAAAGGGTACCTAAGTTTTGATTTGTAACAGGTTCCTGTGGTGCCATCAACAAAGAAAAGAAGTTCTAAAGAACTTACATGGTACTTGGACAGTGGATGTTCAAGACATATGACTGGAAATAAGGAACTTTTGTCAGATTTTGTTGAACAAAATGGACCACAAGTAACTTTTGGTGACAACTCACAAGGAACAACCAAAGGTTATGGAACTCTCAAAATTGGTACTGTAAGTATTTCAAATGTTTCATATGTCTATGGTCTGAAACACGATCTATTTTCAATAAGCCAATTTTGTGATAAAGGTTTTGATATTGAGTTTTCTAGTAACTTATGTTATATTAAGAACAAATCAAATCAACAGTTACTACTAACTGGGTCAAGGAAAGGTAATGTTTATCTTGCAGATTGGAACAAATCCCCTGAAGATATCTGCCTAGTTGCAAAAAGCTCTAAAGATCTCAATTGGCTATGGCACAAAAGGCTAAACCATCTGAACTTTAAGACCTTGAACAAACTTGCAAGATTTTCCTTAGTAGATGGCCTACCAAATGAAGTATTCACAAAAGAACACATCTGTCAAGCATGTCAAGAAGGAAAGCAAGTCAAAGCATCTTTCAAGACAAAGGCTGTCATCTCAACTGCAAGAGTATTACAATTACTTCACATGGATTTATTTGGACCCATTACCCCTGTGAGCATCAGTGGAAAGAAGTATACACTAATAGTAGTGGATGACTTCTCAGGATACACTTGGTTAATATTCATGCTAAAGAAGAAGGAGACTCAACAGAAGCTGCCAGAACTTATGAAGAAAATTACAAATGAGAAAGGCTTGAACATTGTAAAGATCAGATCAGACAAAGGAACTGAATTCATCAACTCTTACATAAATGAATACTGTCAAGCAAATGGAATCACTCATGAAACTTCATCAGCTAGAACACCTCAACAAAATGGTGTAGCAGAAAGGAGAGTTAGAACACTCAAGGAAGCTGGAAGAACCATGATAGCAGAAGCAAAGATTCCAAAGAGGTTTTGGGCAGAAGCAATCAATACTGCTTGTCACACCCAAAACAGATCCATGCTAACAAAGGAACAAGGAAAAACTCCTTATGAACTCTTCAAAGGGAGAAAACCAAGAATCTCTTACTTTCATATTTTTGGTTGTACATGTTTCATTCACAATAATGGGAAGCAACAATTAAAAACATTTGATAGCAAAGCAGATGAAGGAATCTTTCTAGGATATTCTTCATCTAGCAAAGCTTTCAGAGTTTATAATTGTAGAACTCTTATTGTTGAAGAAACACCTCATGTTATCTTTGATGAGTTTTCTTTCAAGCACATGACCTCAAACAAAGAAGACAAATCCCATGATGAAATCAACACAAGAGTGACAAGGCTAAGAGATGGTGAAAGAAAAGAATCTACATTTACTGATGTACACTATCCTGATTTGGACAACCTCAAGATATTTAACATATCTGAAGCCAATCAAGATAAAGACAACTCACCTGAAGCCAACATTCATGAGGAAAACTGCAATGTTGAGTTGAATGAACCCACTCAACATGAGGTAAGTTCTCCCAATGACGAAGCTGGTAATGCTGAGGGAGTACAAGGATCAAATGATTTAGGGGGAACTCAACCTGAAAATGCCAATGTCAATGACATGGACAACACCCCTGAATATGAAACTGACCCTGCTTTTAATTTTCCAGAATTTTATGTTGAATTAAATATTGAACCAGATGAGATTAACTCATCTGAAAATGATCAGTCTAGAAGGACATGGCTAGATGCTCATCCTTCAGACCAGATTATTGGTGATCCTACTAGTGGTGTAATCACTAGGAGACAACATGGAGAGAGTGCTTTATTTTGTTGTTTTCTTTCTGAAACAGAACCCACAACCATTGAAGAAGCAATGGCAGACTCCAACTGGATTACAGCAATGCAAGAGGAACTAAATCAGTTCAAAAGGAATGATGTTTGGGAGCTGGTAGATAGACCAACACATCAGGATGTTGTAGGAGCTAAATGGGTTTACAAGAACAAGAAAAATGAAAATGATGTTATAGTTAGAAACAAAGCCAGACTAGTTGCCAAAGGTTATAGTCAACATGAAGGAATAGACTATGATGAAACCTTTGCCCCTGTAGTTAGGTTAGAAGCAATTAGGTTGTTCTTAGCATATGCAGCTCATATGAAGTTCAAGGTATACCAAATGGATGTGAAGAGTGCATTTCTGAATGGTGTACTTAAAGAAGAGGTTTATGTAGAGCAGCCACCTGGTTTTGAAGAAGGAGACAAAGTGTATAGATTGAAGAAAGCACTTTATGGTCTCAAACAAGCACCAAGAGCTTGGTATGAGACACTATCACAATTCCTATTGGACAATGGTTTTGTGAAAGGCACAGTTGATAGGACAGATATATGTTGATGATATCATTTTTGGTTCACCAAATGAGGATATGTGCAAGAAATTTTCAACTCTCATGCAAGGGAAGTTTGAAATGTCAATGATGGGATTGATGAACTTTTTCCTAGGTTTACAAGTCAAACAATCTGAGAAAGGGATCTTCATCAATCAAGCTAAGTATACTAGAGAAATGATCAAGAAGTTTGGCTGTGAAAATAGCAAACCAGTTAGGATTCCTATGAATACAAATTGGAAAATGGATCCTGACAGTGATGGATTAGATACCAACCCCACTGAATATAGAGCAATAATAGGTTCTTTATTATATCTAACTGCAAGCAGACCTGATATTACTTTTGCAGTTGGTGTTTGTGCTAGATTTCAGTCCAATCCAAAGAAAAGTCACTTAGAGGCTACCAAAAGAATACTTAGGTATTTAAAAGGTACAGTGAACTTAGGATTGTGGTATCCATCTGAAGACAACATTGAGTTGACTGGTTATTCCGATGCCGACTATGGAGGATGTAGGATAGACAGAAAATCAACTACTGGCACTTGTTAATTCTTAGGAAACAAATTGATTTCATGGTTTTCCAAGAAACAAACTTCTATAGCTACTTCAACCACAGAGGCTGAATACATGGCTGCTAGAAGCTGCTGTGCTCAAATCTTATGGCTCAAACAACAGCTAAGAGATTATAAAGTTGTCACAAAAGATGTACCTATTTATTGTGATAATAATAGTGCCATAGCTATTACTCAAAATCCAGTGTTACACACAAGGTGTAAACATGTGGATATTAGAAGTTGCCAAGGGTTATTCAGTCAAGTTGTCACTTGACTGTAGATATGTTTTTCTTTTTCATAAAAGTTAAACTATGTTCATCTTTATAGTACGCATTTAATGCTCATAACAGACAAACAAGAGATTTTTGCTAAAAGACGATCAACTGCACGATTTTCTGAAAAAGCAACTTACTGTGCGCAGGACACGACATTTGCGTCCTTTGGTGTAACAGAATTGATCTAAACCATTAAATCTTATCAATTCAATCTCAGCCCTACACCTAACACTTTTCAAATTGTACAGTTGAGGAGATATAAAAGCATAACTTAGAATTTTTCACAATTTACGTTTTCAAAATTTCTGAAAAAGACCTAAGCTAAATCGCTCAAGAATCTTCAAGCTTATCTACAAGTTTTGCTCAAAGCTCTATAACTTTAATAAAAATGTCTTTGGAAATGGGTTAGTATTTCTCATAATCTTCTGTTAAAGACATGCATATTTGTAAAGCTTTCAAGAAAAATAACATGCTCTGTTTTTAGCTCTAAATGAATCTGTTTGAATTTACGGATTAGTCATTTATTGAATGATATGTATAATGCTTAAAAACGTGTTAGATTCATACACATATTATGTCTAGAGAACATGATTACAAGCTTAAAACATTGTTGAATATGGTATTATGTTGCTATGAACTCGTTATGTAAATCTATCCACAGTAAATCTGAGACATAAGTGCAAGATACTGTTCCAAGATAGCCTAATCTTATGTTTTAGTAGTAATATTATGCTATTAAACCATACTAATACTGTATATTGGCTATATCTTTAGTTGACTTCAATGCTCCTGATTTGGACATCAACTGGAATTATTTGAGTGAAGCAACCATGCTCCACTTTGAGCAGACTGTGTGCTTTGACAATCTGTCAAATAAACACACAAGAAGAATAGTTACTTGGCTGGAGCAAGCTGGATTGAGAAAATGGCTCGAGGCCATTCCCAAGACATGTCTGGAACTTTCAACAACTCAATTCTTAGGCACTTTTACTCCAAAAAGCTCAGGATCTGGTTATATTATGACTCATGAACCAGACACATCCAAGAAGACTGCTGGGAAGTTTGAGTTCACTGAAGAAAACTTTGATGAATTCTTTGGTCTGAATGCTACTGGAGAAGATCCTGAAGAGTATATGAGGCACAATGAACAAGAAGTTGCCAACCAATGGATGAACAAGCCAGTACTACTCAAATCTGGTCTACACAAGAGAGTTCTGAAAGAGGAATATCAACTATTGCTAGATGTGGTGGCAAAGGCTGTGATGTGCACCACAGGGAGCTATGATCAGATCAGCAGATCCAAGGTGAGATTGATGAAAGCTGTCATTGATGGAGGAAAGAAGCCAATGAACTGGAAAGGTTATTTTCTGAAGAAACTTGCTGAAAAGAAAGGAAAGTTCAAAATTTTGATGTAAGAAGGGTAGCTGTCAAGAAGACACTAGCTTTCTGTACAAAAGTTGCTGCATTCTTATACAAGTATGGACCTGAGGATATTGTTGAAGATGGAGTAAAGTTCAACACCACCAAGATATTGTTTAGACAATTATCTGTGAGAACTCAGAAAAGATTGGGGCTAGAGATCAAGTCACCAAAAGCCTCAACAAGGAAGCAAGCTAAATCTGCCAAGCAGAAGAGTGAAGAAGCAACACAAATGGTGATCAGTATTCTTGAAAAAGCCAAGAAGGAAAAGAAAGGAAAGGAGGTTGAGACAGCCTCAAAGTCCAAGAAAAAGAGGGCCATATCTAGCCCTAGTGAAGATGAAACTGAAGAGGAGTATGTTGATACTTCTGAAGAGGAAATGGATATTGATGAGCAAGCTGAACTGGAAGGATCAGATGATGATGATGAAGGTGATGATGATGAAGAAAGAGTATCATCTGAAAACCTAGATTTGAATGAACCCTCAAGTCACAGCCCAAAAGCTGTTGAAACTACCCCCCATTTGAATGATCCAACCATTCAAAAAGTTGTCTACAAGTCTGATACCCCCATACCCATTCTTTTTGATGAACTTCAACCCTCATCCAAGTCAGATACAACCCCTGAATACACCTATGAAATGTCATTGAGAGATGAATCCAAATTTTTCCTAGACCAACTTTATCCCCAACTTACCAAATACCCTGATTTAAGATCAACCTTCTATGATCTTAGATTGATTGTAGATATAAGGAAGAAATCCATGTATGATATTGGGAAAGTGATTGAGTCCAAGGGACTGGACTGGTGGGAGAATGAGGAAGCCAGATTAACAGATTTTGCTGAAGTGGAATCCACTTTTGAATTGACAGATGAAAAGTTGTTTGCCAACTTGGTGAACATTAAGATTCAGAAGAAAGCTATTCAATCCATTATTGCTGGGATTGATCTGAACATTGAAGACTTAATGGAGGAGGATGATAAGTTATCAAAGCAAGCTGATGAAGATGTTGAAATGTCCAAAAGCACTGAGGACAAGACTGAAGAAGAGTCCAAGATTGTTGAGGACAAAGATGATGGAGAGATTGCTGCCATGGAGGTAGACATCACTGAAGGAGGAAATGAAAGCCAGAAGCCTGCTGGGAAAGATTTCTTTGATGGAGTTGAGACTGCCATTGAAGAATTGAAGATTGGAGAAACCAGTGAAGGAGGAAAGATTGAAGTCTACATCATTGATAAGGAGGATGGAAGAATGAAGGCAGTGATGGAGGAGTTCAATACTGAGATTGAACAAATCAATGAAGTTGAGAGGAAGAAGCTGGAGAATGTTGTAGGTTTATGCCTAAACATGGGAAAGTATGTGAGAGATAGTTTGGATGAAACTATCATTCCAACAAATGAAGCCCAGCACAAGTCTTTGATCAATTTGAACACAAAGGCAAGAAGGATGATAAGGAGGATGGAGAACCTGGAGGAAACTATTGATAATAATGCTATGGACTTAAGCATCAAGGTTGAGAGTTTGGAAGAGAAGATGAACTCCACAACCATAAAACTGGAAGCTGTTGAAAAAGGTTTTGAGACCTTTGATAAGAAAATTGACAGTGTTGGAAAGGATGTGAAGGACTCTACCCTCAAGATTGGAGAGTCATCAAAGATTATGTCAGATGCAGTTACCACATATTTTCACACTGAGAAGGAGCTGATCAAGAAGGACAGAGAGGAAATTCTAAGGCTAAAGGATGATGTTGCCAAAGAGAAGGAAGAGATTTCCCAGATGCTGTCAAAGGACATTGAAAAGCTGACTCAGTCCATGCAGAGTCAAAGAGATCAACTGATCAAAGAAACCATCAAGAGTTCACTGAATGCTGCTTCTGATTTATTCAAAGACAACTTGGAAGGCATAATCAAGATGATGAGGAACCAAGTTGATCAAGCTGTGAAGAAGCAAGTGGAAGAGTCTGTAAGTTCCACCATTTCTGCATTTCTATTGAATCATGTTGACCCCATTTCTGTCCAGATGAAAAGAATGGACAACTACCAACAAGATCTCACTTACTATGGCTAAGATTGATGCCGACCCTGCTGACCCCACCAACCTTGAGGCATGTGATGATGCCAAAAAGGGGGAAAATGAAAAGAAGGGGGAAGATCTATTGAGGAAGGGTGAGAAAAGTAAGGGGGAAGGTAGCAAAGGGAAAGCAAAAGTTTTGGAGATTGCTGAGGCTACAGAGGAGGAAGATTGCCTCAAAACCAGAAGTGGAAAGAAAAGGAAGCCAAATTTGAAGAGAAAGAAACTTGCAGATATCTCTGACCAAGAGAAAAGCAAGAAGTACAAGTCAAGTGAACCAGATGATGATGAAGAGATGGAAATTTCAAAATTGGTTAGAAGGGAAGATAAGCTACCTGTTAGAAGAACTTCTCCTGAAGTTACTGCTGCTGATCTTGTGAAAGACAAAGCTCATGTGTTTGAAGAAGTTGCAAACATCTTTGCAGAAGGAGCTGGACAAGATGCAGAAAAGGAGTAAGGAAGCTTGTTATTGAAGAGAGAACCAAGATGTTCATAGATGCTGAAGAGTGCAGGATGAAGAGGCACAAAGACTTCAATCCAGGAAATTCTAAGTCTTACAAAAGTTCTTATGCTTTGATGATGGAAAATAGAGCCAAGAGGAAGTCTAAAACCTTGAAAAGGATCCCTCATACTGACAGCTGTGTTCCTACTGAACTCAATGGTGCTTGGGATGAAGCCAATCGAGTATGGGATCATCTCTTCTTTGTTGTGAAGAGATGGGGAGACTTTGAAGACATTGATGGTCTTTATGAAGGTTTTATGATGGAGAATTATCCAGAACTGTACACGAAGATTCTTGAAGCTGCTCAAAAGGAGAAAGTGATTGTCAAAGCTCCTGAACAGATTTTCTGGACTCCACCAATGAAGACTGATGGTAAAAGCATTGATAGGAAAGCAATTACTGATGAGTTTGTGCAACTTGTCAAGGATGAAGATTTGATTGGGAAGAATGAGGAGGTCATGGCTTTGAAGAATAGGCACTTTGCATCCTATGGGTTAACTCCACTGTTCAAGGAACTCCCATCTTTCCTGAAGAAGAAGTCAGATGCAGCCAAGTGATGAAGCTGCTGAAGGTCAAGTCAAGATTTAATCTCGAACAAACATGAACTTTTTAATCTATGTTTATTTTTATTCCCAGACAATTGTTGCTCCTTAAGAGCTAGAACTTACAACTTTCTGCTCTTACTACTGTGCTATCTTATTTCTGATAATGATTATCTATCATATGCACTGGACAACAATTTTTGAGTCTTTATACTTGTGTTATTTGTCTGAAAATAGGCTCTAGCAAAATGATTTTAAATTGATTCTTGGTTAGATCAAGTTTTATAGAACTCAGAGAACTTAGCCCTTTTTAGGTTAATTATCTGAATTTATTTTGTGAAATTCTCTAAGTATAGAATATACATGCTAGTTGTCCTGTTTTTGTCAAATATACTGAAAAAGAAATCCCTATGGATCTTTTGAAGTAAGTAGGTTTTGGCATCATCAAAAAGGGGGAAATTGTTGGGATATGGTTTATATTAATAAAAGAAAAGTTGATTTTGATTTGATACCAAAACCCTAAGTAAAACCCCAAGTATGATGATTTGCCAAGTCTAGATTTTCAGGTTAGAAAAGCTCATATATGTTAGGGAGCTTTAATTTTTAGATAGATTATTCTTTGAATCTATGACCTGAAAGCACAAAGCACAAAAGACAAGTATCATTGAAGACAAGGAGCTGAAGTGTTATGAAGAAAGTGACAAGGATTCATGAAGACAAGTATGATGAATTTGGATATACATATACTTTGGACTTGGCATACTTATGGACAAAGACAAGGAATGACTAGGCACCTTACCCAGTACAAGGCCGTTAGCGGGAAGGACAGAATTATTCCAAATTAGCCAAGGAATGAGAGCCACCTGTCACTGCGCATAACAAACTCTGATATTGGAATGCAAATTGCAGAATGGACGTGAATACATGTACTATTTGCATGCAGGCCCCTGAACAATTTGAAAGTTCAAATTTATGGATAAGTTTTACTATCTCCACCAACGGATAGTTTACTTCATCTATAAATAGGCCATATCTTGAATCATTTCAAGAGAGACGGGACAGACATCAAGCTACAAGTCATACATATTCTAGCAATTGTTTTAGCATCCAAAAGCATTCAAAACACTCGAGAGATTAAAAGCTTTTAAGCATATTCATTTGTGAGTGTTACCTTTAGTCCCCACTAGGCAAGCTTATTGTTGATTATCCAAAGCATAGACAGTGATATCCTATCCTTTATATTCGTTCTTAAATTGTAAAGGATATCACACAATTAGTTGGTACTAGAACAAAACCCTACTTTCACCTTGAGAGATAGATTGAGAGAATTGTTGAGTTCGTAGTAGAGATTGAAAGTATTGCAACGAGAGAAGGTTGTAAGAAATCAAGAGAAGAGAAGGAGAAGAAGTAGAGTGCACCTTGGCACTGTAAAAACAAGCTAATTCCAAAGAGATTAAGGAATTATCCTATTAAATTAGGAGAGTGGACGTAGGAGCAGTTTAGTCTCCGAACCACTATACGTCTTGTGTTCTTACTTACTGCATTTATCTTATTGCTTAAGCTTTTGTGTTGTTATAATTGCTATTTGCTATTTGATAACTTAGTATCTAAGTGCTTATTAATTAAGGAGTACAAAAGGGCCTATCATTTATTCCGCATACAAGTTGCATACTGTTAAGAATTCTTAGAATCTACTGTTAGTATTTTCATAGGACTTGACACACTATGTAACTTACTTGACTCTGATTATTTGTGTTGATTAAAGAAATCCATAATAGAAATCTCAAGAGAATTAAACTTCTACAGAAGAAGAATATATTGGAGATATAGGGTTTGGGCAAAGAAGGATCGAGTATGAGGGTTTGAGAATTTTAACACGGTAGAATTAGAATTTAAAATAGGCTCTATATATTTATCTCAATAGATAAGGATTATATAATTTTAAAATAAATTAAATATATGTATATAAATATTATAAAAATAAGGAATATTACAAATAAATTTGACCACGATTTTAAGTTTTCATTTTTTTTTAGGGCGGATTAATTCTAACTACTCCCGCTCGTTTTTTTTTTTACGAGAATTAGAATAAGAATTAAAATAGATTATGTTATAAATGTAAAAATTATAATTCTTCAAAATTAAAATAAAGTTAATACTACACTATTAAAATGGTCCTAAGAGTCTTTATTATGACATTTAATTAATAGTGTATTGATAGGTCTTATACTAGTGTAGTTTTATGTCATTGGAATCCAGTGTACTAATAGACTAGTTTATAATACATTTCTATTGTAGTGTATTAAAATTAATGTAGTATTAAACCTTTTTTCTTGTAGTGTCGTATAAATGAGTTATATCACCTAGCCATTTGATACATAGAATAACAAAGAGTTTGAACTAAAACCTTAATTATTTTCCACTTTAATAACAATATATCAAAAAACAAACCTAAACCCTACTGTCCGATTGCATACTATAATATATATAATATATACATATGAAATCAATGTACATGCATGTGAGAAGAAGGGATGTTCAAGCAATTAAAAATGAATGTAACGTTGGGAATTATGAAAATCATTATATCTATATTATAATTTTCTTTTGAGATAATAACTTAAAAATTAATGTCTATTATTATTATTAGAAAATTTTGAGGTATTACAATGATTCTCCAAAGTTGTTTTTGCAAGCATAGCTTTATTGAAAAAAATAAGGTTTCGAAAGCCTAAACCACCATCCTCTTTTGGCACACACAAATCTGACAATTTCTTCCAGTGGGGTCGTCCATGTCCATTTTCTGAACCCCACCAAAACTGAGCCATCAATTTTTCAATGTCAGAGCAAACAGAAACTGGAATACGAAAGCATGACATAGCATACTTCAAAATATATTAAATGAGTTAATTACTACTACATTATCAATTACACACATGTTTAAAAAAATATTAAAGTAATACAAAAGTAATATTTTTTTTTATCAATAATAGTCAAACATAAAAAAAAAAAAAATCTTTTAAAATCAGTTTCACGATGAAACTACATATACTTAAAATAATCACTTTACTGTATAAGTATCAAAAGTACAATAAGAAGTTTATTTTGAGACAACTTTTACAATAAATTCACCATACAATGAATTATTAAATTAATATATCAGTAATTTTACTACTTAATTACTACAAAATTTGGCTCAGATCGCAAGGGAAATTACCGAGGAAAAAAAAACCCCTTACAAATGGCAAGAGATTTGCCTAGGGAGTGAATGGGCAAGGGAAAATACCTAGGGAAGAAAAAACACTTGCTAAATGCCTAGGGAAACTAAATTCCTTGCCATTCCCGAGAATATTGACAAGGAAATTTAAATTTTAAAATTTCCGAGGGAGTGGTCCCTTGCAAAGTTTAACACGTCAATTAAAATTCCTGAGGGTTAGTGGGCCCTCGGTAAAGCCCTCGGCGAATGAAATATATAATTGAGTGAAGATTGAAATGTAATAAGAAAATGATCAAGGTTTTATCTACTTAACTGGTCTTTAATGTTTTGTACATAAGTAGTCGGTCTTTAAATAAAATTACTAAATAATCTATATTTTTATAAAATAACTTCAGTTTAATGAGGATTTTTTAATTTATTTTTACTCTGCGTCGACAAAATAAGAATTATGCTGAACATACGTGAATTTGGAGTATGGTTTTATTTATTGAGTTTTAGTTATGGGTGAATTGGGAGTATGACTTTGATTATTGTTTTAAGATTAAGTGATTTTGGTTTGATTTTAGAGCCAAAATTTATAAAGGATAAAAGAAACAAAATGAAACTGGTAGAAAAAGTCAAGATAATTACCGAGTTTTCCATAATTCCCGTAACCACTTATTAATAATACATTTAGAGTATTTTTGGTAATTAATATTTAATATTTTAAAGTAGACCAAATAAGATAACAAAATATTTATAATATTTGTATTGGAAAAATATATAATGTATGTTTGTTATAAATTATCAAACAAACAATTAAATTTAAATTAAATAAATTAAAGAAGAAAAAACTGGAAATATAACAAATATATTAATTGCATTTAAAATATAACGAAAATAGCTCCTAACCCAACAGCAAAAGAGGCCCTCATAAGCACATCATTATTAGCAGGTCACCGTAATCTTGGCCATTTAATTTGATATAATTTATAAAAACAATTTTCAAAATTCTAAAGTCTTGACGATTTTTCAAATGATCAACCTAATCGATTTGTCAAGACAGTCCTATTTTACCAAATCCATCTAAAAGGATACTAATTAATGACTTCCTTAACTAACAAGCATGTTTCTTCCTTCATTAATTTAAAAAAAAAAAAAACTTGTCCATATTGGGGGTGGTCTTTTTCAATATTTTACTCTTTGTTTCATGTGCCATGAGGTTCCTCGTCCAAATCTTATTTTCACGCTCAATTTTTTTTAAAAAAAAGTCACGTGTTTGAGTGTTTGGAGAATATAAGAGGAATTTAAATAGTTGATTTGCATTTGTGTGTATTTTTTAATGTTAATAGTTGTTTCATTAAAATATCTATTGATTGTTTTATTTAAAAAAAAAATAGGTATTCACTGCGTAAGATACTGGAAGCAAAACCAGTATGTACAGTTCCAAAACAAATGTAGAAACAACATCAGATCGAGTGCATTATATACTACTAGTATCTGGAATAGTATTGTTTGGTTAATATGGAATTGGTGAAATGAGCATATCTTCAGGAGCTAGGAAATTTCTCAGGAGAAAATGATGACGGAACTAAAGACAAGATTGTGAAGTTGGATAATAGCCAAGGAGGGCCACTGCAGAAATTGGGAATTCAAGCAATGGATATCAGACCCACGATATGTAGTGGACAGTTAAACTCTTTATCAAAACTCAAACTTGTAAATCTATAGTGGCATTTCTCATGCTGGATTGAAAACTTTTTGTACTGTTCTATTTTTAAATTAATGGAATGGTAGTTTTGTCTGACCAAAAAAATATACTACTAGTATCTTGTATTAAGGTTGTGTTTTGAAACACAACCAACTGCTTCTACAATCAATTATTTTTAAAATAAATAATAATTTCGGAAGCAGTTAGTTGATTTTATAAATACTCCCTAAATCTTTGTTTGTTTTTATTTTGTTAAGAATAATCTTAAGTTTTAGGATTTTCCGGTTATGGGTAAAGAAACGGAAGGAGTGATGTTATAAAAAAATTTTATATGAGATGATCTTACTAAGAAAATTATACTTTTGTAAAAAAAAAAAAAAAAGTTGAAATACATTATT